>CM074593.1:7507500-8757500 GCA_037305975.1 Chrysolophus pictus | reverse complement strand
CCAGTGCGGCTGCTTTGAGGTTTGGGGGTGGCTGTGAGCCGAGCAGCCCCTGTACTGCTTCAATTTTCCTCTCTGGGTGATGCATTTGAAGCTGGGGGAGCACATTCTGTCCCCAAACCCGCACACACCCCCTCCTGGAGCAGCCCTTTCCCAAGCGCGTGCAGAGCCACGGGAGGCGTTGAATGAAGGCAGGCTGGGGGCTGAGTTCCACAGCGATGTGCACATTTATTCCAGCTGCTCCTGCCCCCCCCACCCGTCCCCGTGCTGTGGGTGACGGTCACATCACGGCGGTGCAGAAGCAGTGGGGCCGGGGGGGTCGGGGCAGTGCAGCACACGGGGACGGAGCGGGGCCACGAAGCGTTCCCATGGACATAGTCCATTTGTACACCAAGATTGGATGGAATGGCTCAAAATAAAACAAATATATATATATATTTCTATATATACAAATATATAATATATATATATCTATGCCCACCAGATATATATATATGTCATCTCTCTGAAAAGGATAAAAGGTGACTTTGTCTTTGCATGCACAACCAAAGCCTCTGCTCCACGCCACCAACCCACGACGACAGCAAACAGGGGACGGGGCCGTGCCCCACACCCGCCTTATTGCTATGGGGTTATCCTCATATCCCAGCCATGGGGGTACGGAGCGGGGAGACGAGACCCCGGGCTGCTGCCCCACATCAGAAGGGAATGGGGCTCCGGTGCCTCTCCAGCCCCGCTGCCACCACGAGGACGTGCCGGGGGGGACATAGGCACCGAGTCACAAGGCAAAGTCTGGATAAGGCGAACGGAACCCCACTACAGATTGGCAGCACCCGGGTGCGGGGCTGGGGGCCGCAAGGATGGGCGGAGGGGACGCCGTCATAGGGCCGTGCTCTCCGAGTCCTCCTCCTCCTCTGCAGGGCCCTTCAGCTGCACTCTCTGCGCGGCGTCCAGCGGGTCCCGGCGCAGCGTGGCCTCCATGCCCCCCAGGTGGATGGACGGCAGCTCGAAGTGCAGCAGACCTGCGGCAGGCACAGATAGCGGCGTGAGGGGCTGCGGAGCGTGGCAAGAGGGGCACGTGCCATTGTATGCCATGATGGGTGCTGTGTGCTCAGCACTGTGGCTGGAGGGGAAGCGTGGGGCTTTTGTCCCCACCTGTGTGTCCCCACACCTGGCAGCATGTTGCTGGCCTTTGCTGAGCCTGGAGAAAGCCACCCCAAGGACAACCGCTGCTCCTGCCTGGCTCCACCAGTAGCTGCAGGCTTCAAGGCAATGCCTGCACGCAGTGCTGGGATGCAGTGCCTGAGTGCGCCAATATGGGAATGCAGTACTGGGGAAGCACTGGGTGCAATGCTGGAGTGTAATGCTGGGGTTGCACCAGTGTCTGGCTGCACCAAAGCAAGAATAAAATCCTGGGGCGCAATGCTGGGGTTGCATCAGTGTTTGGATGCAATGCTGGTGTGAAGTGCCTGGCTGCACCAATGTGAGAAAGCAATGCTGGGGTTTAATGCTGGGGTTGCACCAGTACCTGGATGCAGTGTTGGTGTGCAGTGCCTGGCTGCACCAATGTGGCACTGCACCAGTGCCTGGGTGCAACACTGGGGTGTAATGCTGGGGTTACACCAGTGCCTGGATGCAGTGTTGGTGTGCAGTGCCTGAGTGCACTGATACAAAGCCAGGGTGCAACACTGAGATTTCACCCATGCTTGGATGTACTGCCATGGGGTGTACTGTTAGAGCACAATGCCAGGATGCACCCTTGCCTGTGTGCAATGCTGAGATGCAGTGCTGGGGCTGCACTCATGCGTGAGTGTGCTGATGCTTGGGCACAATGTCTGGGTGCACCCACAGCTGGGCACAATGAGGACAACACCAGGAACATACCAGTGCTGGGTTATGATGCCCATCAAAGTCCAACCCATCTCCACACAGCTCCCCTGTTCAGTCTGACCTCACAGGCAGGGCTGCATGCAGTGGGCACCACCGTCAGCCCAGCTGCCAGCTGGGTGACCGGGATGGTGTCCCCAGAGCATCCCCACTGCCAAAGTGTCCCCATGGGCAAGGCATCACTATGTGATGCTGAAGCTGCACGTGGGGGCTGGCCCTTGGGGACAGCACTGCTTAGGAGATGGGGATACTCATACCCCAGTGCTGCCCCTCACACTTGGCTCTGCAGCACGGACAGCACAGGGGGGATGGGCACAAAACGCAGCGCCACGAGGTTGGCACACAGTGGGTGTGGCATCAGAGCTGTCCTGGGGACCTTGCCACCTTCCCCAGACGCTGCCACCTTCCTGGGGACACTGTCACCTTTGTGGAGGCACTGCCACCTGCCTATGGGACATTGGCATCTTTCTGGGAACACCGCCTTCTTCCCAGGCACACTGCCATCTTCCCAGGGACACAGCAACCTTTTGTGAGGACACTGCCTTCTTGCCTGGGAACACTGCCACCTTCCCAGCAATGTCACAACCTTCCTGAGGACAATGCCACCTTCCCAAAGATGCTGCTACCTTTCCAGAGACATTACCACCTTCCTGAGGACAATGCCACCTTCCTGGGCACACTGCCACCTTCCCTTGGGCAGTGCCACCTTCCTGAGCACACTGCAACCTTCCCTAGGATCTTGTCACCTTCCCAAGGACACTGTCATCTTACCAGGAACCTGGCTGTCCTCCTAGGGACACTGCCATCTTATTGGGCACACTGTCATCTTTCCAGGGGACCATGCTTCCTTCTTGAGGACTGACCTTGTCATCATCCCATGTGCACTGCCACATTCCCCAGGACGCTGCCACCTCTCTGAGCACACTGCCTCCTTCACCTACTGTTACCTTCCTTGGCAAATTGCTTCCTTCCCAAGGACCTGGTGACCTTCCCAAGGTGGCTGTCACCTTTCTAAGCACACTGTCACCTTCCCAGGGACCCTGACACCTTCCCAAGGATGTCACCACCTTTCTGAGTACATTTCCAATTTCCCAGGAACCTTGTGACTTTCCTAGGGAATTCAACACCTTCCCAAGGTCACTGTCACCATCCTGGACACACTGTCACCTTCCCCAAGGATGCTGCCACTTTTCCAAGCTCACTGTTGCCTCCCTGGGCACATTGTTGGGCAGTGTCACCTTCCCAGGGACCTTGCCACCTTCCCAATGTCACTGTCACCTTCCCAAGGATGCTGCCATCTTCCTCAGGTTGCTGTCACCTTCCTGGGCATATTGCCATCTTCCTGGGCATACTGTCACTTTCCCAGGGATCTTGCCACCTTCCAAAGACTTTGCCACTGTCCAAGGATGCTGCCATCTTCCCAAGGTCACCGTCACTTTCCTGTGCACATTGTGACCTTCCCAAGGTTACTGTTACATTCCTTGGCACATTGCTTCCTTCCCAAGGACCTTGTGACCTTCCCAAGGTGGCTGTCATCTTTCTAAGCACACTGTCACCTTCCCAGGGACCCTAACACCCTGACACCTTCCCAAGGATGTCACCACCTTTCCGAGTACATTTCCAACTTCCCAGGAACCTTGTGACCATGCCAGGGACTTTGCCACCTTCCCAAGTCACTGCCCCACTCTCAATGACAGTCCCTTTCCAAGGTGACCATCACCTTCCTGGGCACATCATCACTTTCCCATGGATGCTGCCATCTTCCCAGCCACGCTGCCACCAAACCCCAGGGCACAAGCAGCCATCCTGCAGACTCGGCAGTGCCGCAGGGTCCCCACGGTGTCCCTGGGCAGCGGCCATGCCCAAGAGCGCTCTGAGCTCCCGGCGCAGCCCGGCTGCGTCCCGCGGCGGCTGGGTTACCTGTGGGCACGCTCTCCCCGGGGGCCACGGCGTCGAGCAGGGGGGGCTCCGTGGGCTGGGGGCTAGAGCCGGACGCGCTGGCCGTGGGGGGCTGCGGCGGCGGCAGCGAGGGCCTCTGCCTCGGCTTGGGGACGGGTCGAGATTTGGTTACAGAGCTGCCCAGGGGAGGAAGAGGAGGAGGAGGAGGAGACGGGGAAGGTGCGGCGGCTGGGGACAGCTGACCTGAGGCCAGGCAGTAGCCTTGCGGGTAAGCGAGTCCATAGGGTGCGGGGGTGCCCGGCGGGGTTGGGGACAGGCTGCCGGGGGATGGCTGGCCCGCCGGCGGCTCCGATGTGCCCCCCGAGGAGGGCGCCTTGGGTGGGATGGGCGCCAGCTTCTTGGAGGCTGCGGGAGAGACAGACAGACAGGAGGATGGAGAGACGGATGCACAGCAGTCAGGGGACTGGAGGGAGGCACGCAGCCAGGTACCCACCTTTGCGTGGGGCGCGTGGGCTCTGCTCGGCGGGAGATGATGGTGTGGCCATGGGCTGCTGCCCACCACCCTTCTGTGCTGTGGAAATGGGGGACAGCTCCTTGGGTTTTAGTGTGCTGTGGGGACAAGGAATGGCAGTGAGAAGCTCTGCTCCCAAAGCCCTGCACCCAAAGCCCAGCACCGGCAGCATCCTTGTGCAAAGCACGCAGCCGGCATGCCATGGGGCCACGGTGCTCAAGGGCACCCATTGAGTTGCTGTGCTTTAATTGCAATTTAAAGCAATTTCTTAGCACAAAGGCCATGCTGCAGCCAAGCCAACACATGGCCAGCAGCCATTTCCCTGAAGACAGCAGGGATAAGGGACAGCCATGGTGGCAAGGGTAGTTACCTGGCCAGGTCGGCTCCCGCAGGCATGCGGCCGCCCCCGGGGGGAGAGGGCAGCATGTGGGACCGGGGGCTGGGGAGGAGCAGTGGGGTGGCGATAGGGAGTGGGCAGTGCCATGGGGCAAGAGAGCGTGGTGTGGGGACCAGCAGGGAGCAAGGCTTGGGGAGAGGGTGGGGGGTGAGTGGCCGGGGGGAGCAGGAGGAAGAGGAGGAAGAACGGGAGGGAGGAAGGCTCTGGCTGCAACCCGGCCAGAGGCGCAATGCAGGTTGAGTCCAGGGAAGGGGACAGGGATGGGGACCAGGGGCCGGGGGCCCCCGCTTGTCCTCGGGGCAGGGAAGGCTGTAGCAGCAATCCGGCCAGGCAGGCGGCACACCACGCGTGCTGCAAAATGTCCAAAAAGATCACAGAACAGCAAAATGATAGAACAACAAAATAAAAAGAGATGTGAGCAGAAGCATCAGCAGGATAGGGAAGCAAGAGCAGCAGCAAGGCAGCAGCACAATGGGAGCAGGAACAGCCCCACCAGGGGTCCTGGGGCTGCTCAGAGGGGAGGTCAACATCAAAACAGGGGAAGCTTGGAGGACAGCCCCTTCACACGGCTGCAGAGCCCTTTGGGGTAGGAGCTCCATCACTGGGATGGAGCCTTGGCACGTCCCCTTGGTCTGCAGGTGCCACCAGCAGCCCGACGCAGGGATGGAGGAGGGATGGGGTGAAGGCAGCAGCACCAGGATGGGTCACCATGTTACAGGGGATGAGAGCAACGCAGAAGCAGACTGGCACAAAGGGCACTGAAGCTAGGCAGCAGTGGCACAGCAGTGGCAACCTGACAGCACCCCACTACAGGGAGAGGCTGTGGGGTACCCAGGGCTGCAGGAAGGATTGCTCCAAGCATGGCCCTGCACCAGAACACAGCTCTTGGGTCCCTAACAAAACCCATGGGTGCTTGGCCAGCACTATGCCATGCCACACAGCAGCCCTGCAGGGTGGCAGGAGAGGAAGGCTCCCCATTTTGGGGCAGGATGGCGCAACGTAGGTGCTTTCTTCCATTTTGACCTATGTGGACCACAGGAGGACATGGATTTTGGGTAAAGAAAGAGCTCAGGGAACACAAGGTTCCTTTAGGATTTTGCTCTGATCACTGCAAGCCCAGCAGCTTACAGCTTATCACGGTGAGTGCAAGAGTCCCGTGGGAAAACCCAGCTCAGCTTGGTCCCAACCGGGACACCAGAGGGACACCACGGGGACAAGCGTGCCGCAGACACATAGGGACACAGGTCCATACCTTGCCCGCTCGGCTGCGGGTGGGAAGCCAAAGCTGGTGGCAGGAGATGAGGGGCTTGCTGACACATCAGGAACCTGCTCAGGGATGGGTGAGTGCGGCGTGGCGGGCAGCTCGGCGGGTGGTGCGGGTGGCTGCGTGGCCGGTGGGGTAGCAGGTGTCTTGCGTGCTCCTGAGGTGCCTTTACGTGCCACCCACGAGGTGTCCATCACCCTGACACCCATGCTGGGGACAGAGATGGAACCTCAGCACCCGCACGGCAAGACGGGACCGCGCTAAGGCACCGCTGGTGTCCCAGCCCAATGCAGCTCCCATTGAGCCCCTGCAAATGTTTCCTCCACTGGAAAGCTGCTGGGAATAAACCCCCATGGCAACAGGGTGGGATGGCTTTGCAGGACAGGCTGGTGTCACCAGCCATATCACCCTTCGCCTCGGTACCAGCATCCTCCCAGCACCCGCCCGGAACTGTTGCAGAGAACACCGTACCTTTGGATTTTCCTAAGGCTGCATGGACAGAAACAGATGGTTATTAGTGGTAAATAACCTAAAACCAGACATGGGGCGCAAAGCTTGGAAAAAGAGCTGAGAAGACAAGGGGCTTGGAGTGCGGGCACTGGTAGGACATGATAGGAGGAACATGTGCTGGACATGGGGAAGCCTTGGTGCAGGTTTCAGAACTGGGTCCATAGCACAAGAAGGGCACAGGAGGTAATACAGGGGCCAGCCTGCTCCCACCCCCAGCAGGTCTGGGGCTGCGACATTTCCAGGTCTCATCCAAGCATCCTTAGATCTTATCCAAGTGCCCCCATATCTCATCTCAGCATCCCTGGGGGAAGAATGCATCCCCAGCACGGGCTGCAGGGTCCCCCCATTGGAACCACCCAACCTCCATCTTGCACATGACTCCAACCCTGGGGGGCAATGCCAGCTCCCTGTCCCCCAGCCCCAAACAGGCCCTACCCATCCTTCTTGTAAAACTCCAGCATCATGTTATCCGTGGCCACACTGAGCGGCCGCCGCGCCTGGTCGTGCTGCTTGCGGTCAGCATGGTCCATGTCCGGGGAGGGCATGGAGCTGTAGTTGGCATTGTGGTTCACGTGCATGGGGCTGCCATAATTGCCAGTGACATTGAATTCAATGTCTGCGTGGAAAAGTGAGAGATGAACATCAGCCCGTGTGTCCCCAGCGAGGGACTGGGATGCAGGGTGGAGGTGCTCCTGGCACTACCTAAACCACAGAGTTGCCCACAACAGAGCCATGGAGTAGCTGGGTGCATCCCACTGCTGGCATGAGTCATGAGTTGGTCCTCTCACCCACCCAGGACACATGAAGCTCATCCAATGCTATCCCACCCTATTCCATCTCACTGCATCCCATCCATCACATTCCATCTCACTGCATCCCATCCATCCCATTCCATCTCATTGCATCCCATCCCATCCCATCCCATCCCATCCCATCCCACCCCATTCCATTCCATCCCGTCCCACCTCATCCCATCCATCCCATCCCATCCCATCCCATCCCATCCCATCCCATCCCATTCCATCTCATTGCATCCCATCCCATCCCATCCCATCCCATCCCATCCCATCCCATCCCATCCCATCCATCCATCCCATCCCATCCCATCCCATTGCATCCCATCCCATCCATCCCATCCATCCCATCCCATCCCATCCCATCCCATCCCATCCCATCCCATCCCATCCCATCCCATCCCATCCCAAAGCAGCATGGGGCCCAGCCCACCTCCAGGGAAGAACCAGTCGGCATGCTGGATGAGTGGCTCAATGATTCCCACAATCTGCAGGGAGACAGTCGTCATCATCTCCGTGATATTCCTGCAACACAGCAGATATTGGCTCGATGGCTTGCCATCCCACCATGCCCCAACCCTGCTCCCTGCTGGGATTTGTAGCCCCCCATCCCTTGGCTCTACCACTCTCTGCTCTGCAGCACCTCCTGGAGTGCAGGGGCTGCTCCCACATCGTGGGAACAAACTTCTGGCCCTACATCCATGCCCCAGAGCTGTGGCTTCACCCCCGTTACCCCCTTGCACCCTTGTATCACGCAAGCCCATGGCCATACGCTACCCTTCAGCCTGTGGCCACAGAAGGTTGGGACCCAGCACGATGGCCACGTTGCTCGGCGTCATTTTGTTCATGTCCTGGTATTCTGTCAACTTGGCCAGGAATTTGATCAGGTACCTGGAGGGGTGAGTGCAGGCACGGTGAGGTGGGACGTGCCCTCTGCAGCCCCAGCACAGCCCCTCACCGCCCCGTGCTCACCTGATGTTGTTGTAGTTGGCCTTGGGCAGCTTCTCACAGGCATTCCATAGGGCCTGCAGCCTCTTCTCCTGCTCTGGGATGCTATGGGAGGGCAAGAGCTGTGTGTTCCCAAGTCCCCAAAACACCAACCCACTATGTTTCGCATCAGGGTACTCATTCCTTTACCCAGCCACTGTATAGATGAGCATCTGCATACACATCTACACCAAGGCCACCCTTGCTGCTTAAGCATGGCATGCCCAAGGAACATCACTAAGAGCCCCTGGACGCAAATGTTGGCCAATGGGTCAGAAATAAGTCAAGGAAAATGCCCAGATGGGTGCACAGGAGTGCTGGCAGCCTCTGCATGTGGGCTACAAGCCTTGTGCTCAGCACCCTCGTCCCAGGGAGAACTGCCATGGGTCAAAAATCTGCTTGTTAGGACCCTCCTGAAATTCAGTCCCAAGACCACTTCCCGTTCTGGACTCACTTGGAGGCCTGGATCCACTCCTCGTACAGCTCGAATGTCATCAGTGGTTCTGGCAGCTCGCGCAGGTAGGACTTGAGTGCTCCTGCAGCACATTAGGTTTCATGGAGGCTCCTTGAAACCCAGCTCCCACTGAATTTTCACCCCACCTCTCCCCTCATAGCTTCCCCCTCTCACTTGTACCTCCCCCAGCCCCTCTGTTTCCCTTTTGCCAGTCACATGCCCAGCACTGCCCCGTGCTGTGGGCACCCCATGCCCTCCAGCTTAGCACAGCCCCATGAAAGCCCTTAGTGCCTTCCCTGATAGGAACCAGAGCCCACACCTTGCAGCACAACAGGAAAGGGAAAAGCTCATTTGCATTTAAACCAAACTAATGCTTAACACAGCGCAGCAGGCTGGGCTCTGCATGGAGGGAGCATCCTGCACCACCATGGAAGCAGCAGAGATAAGACTGCAAACTCCATTAGGATGCATGTGCATCCCTGACCGCCCCTTGCTCCTGCAGAGCATCTCCTGCGCAGCACAGCCACGTGGGGAGGGAAACCTGGGGTCACTTGAGGTGCACGCACCCAGTGAGATTTGAGCTTGAAAGCAGCCCCTGGGAGCAGAGCAGCACCCTTTGGGAACTGGGGCACCCCCCGGCCAGCAGCCCCCACAATCCCCACCTGCAATGGCATGCGGGTCAGCCGAGTACTCCTGCACGTCCACCACGCAGCAGTCCAGGGCAGCCTTCAGCTTCTTCAGCTTGGAGGCAGAGGGAGCCACACGGAACAGGCCCTTGGCACAGCACACAGGACAGCGTCGGCGCCAGGGGAAAAACCCCGGATCCCCCCTGGCCACTCATCCCCGTGGCACGGGATGCAGCCGGGGCCGTCCCCATGGGCACCCACCTCCTCCTGCATGCCGCACTCCAGCAGCATGGTGACACAGGCCTCCACTGGGAAGGCGATCTCTCGCCCACTGACAGCCAGGTGCTCCTCCAGCGGCTTCCCAAAGGACGGCTTCTCCATCCATGCTTCTGTGAGGGCACAGGGCTGATGGGATGCACCCTGCATCCTCCTCACCCTGACCTGGGCTTCAGCTCAGGGGTTCAGCAGATGTTAAAGTGTTGTTGCAACACCACAACCCTGAGTTTCCAGCCCAGCCAACTCCAAAGTGCCTTATAAAGGTGAAATCCACGCAAAATGCGATCACATTTCCTGATCCTAATGCATAGGATCAAGAGGGAAGAACACAAAGGTCACTCCCTGCCCAGACTGGGTGGCTGCAGGGGGGACAGTGCAGTGACCCCATGGGATGGGGACATTCCCCCAGCTCAGGGACAAAGGGGATCACGGCTGCATCATGCCACACTGCGGGGTGATGCCTCAGCCTCCTTGCAAAGCCACCCTGCAAGGCGAGGTGATGGGCTCTGAACCCCAGCTCACACCTCGCCACCACCTGCCTTGAGTCCTGCATGCACTCACCCTGCTGGGCCTTGATCTGAGGCAGCACATTCTGCAGAAGTGCCAGTGACTTCCTGTGGTACTCGGCTTGCACCTCGATGAGCTGCAGAGAGATGGCACAGACTGCACCCAATGTCACTGCCACGGCAAGGGCATGGGGTAGGGCAGCCACAGTGCACAGTGGGATGGGGGACCAGCACAGTGCTCACCGTTTGGAAGTAGTTTGCATAGTCTATTTCTTTGGCCACGAAACTGTACATGTCAGCCGAGAGCTGGTCCTGTGGGAGCACGGAGGCAGGAGCTCACACCAAGCACCACGATGGCCATCACTGCCCGTGAGTGACAACGTGAGCACTGACCCCAGGCTCCCTCCCTGCATCCGCAGCGCAGAGGTGTGCCCAGATGCCACACAACCAGCACCATCATTTGACTTTGCCTTCTGCTGCGCTTCATCCTCCCATACTTTGGTGTTTGCAAAGACCCCTGCCCTCGTGCCTTCTCAGTACACTCTGCAGCTCCTTCATAGAACCACAGAACATCCCGAGTTGGAAGGGACCCACAAGGATCAAGCCCAGCTCCTGACTCCACACAGGAACACAGTCAGCATGGGGATGGAGCAGATTTCTGAGGCCACTGCAGTACTGGCTGTGTCCCTGCTAGGGGCAATTTGTCCCCATAGGGTTCAGTGTAAGCAGTGAGGAGCTCCCTGACCCCCGGGGATGGGATGCTTTCAGGCTCCTGAGGGCCATGGGATGCAGGTGACAGAGGAACCACAGCTGGCAAGCATCACCCAGATCTAGGATGGCACCTACTTTTGGGGGTGGCACATGCTGTGCACAAACACCCTACAGTGTCCAGTGAGCACAGGAAGAGGGTCAGGGCTATGACGGGGCTGCTCTGGACAGGGGACCAGCAAGGGGAGGGGTTTCTGGTGGTCAGTGGGTCTGGCAGAGGCAGTGGGGTGATTCAGTGCAGGCTTCCCACTGGGCTGCAAAGGGATGCTACAGCCCCGGCTGCATGTGGAGCAGGTTTCCCCAAACCACAGTGCCCCAACACTGCACCCTTCCCCCCTCACACCTCCATCAAAACCCGGGCCGACCCCATCCCAGCAGTACCCTGCAAATCTCTACTCTGTTTGCTGCCTCCTCCATCTCCTCCCTGAGAGCATCGGCTTTGGCACCCGATGGCTGCAGGTTGCTCGACAGCCCCGAGGACTTCGCAGACTGCTGCCACCTGTAGACACAGGGCCGTGTCAGTGGGACACAGGGGACACACAGAACTTGAGGGCAGCCTCGGGACCCTCTGCCAGACCACGGTGGTCCCCAGGGCTGAGCACTATGGTGAGGGTCTCAACCCGTGCTGAATGCATGAGCTAATCCCAGCCACAAATATCTCCAGCTCCAATTCAGCAATCATTTCCAGAAGGAGCCTCAGGCAGGTGGGAAGAGAAAGGGAAGTAATGGGGCAGCAATGGGGCATTGATGCCCCAGCCCTGCAGACACCCCTGCACTTGTCTCCTTGCGCAGGAATAGACAAACTCAGCAGTTTTCCAAGTGTTTGCAAACTGCCTCAGGAACAGCCCCATTCGCAGCCCCCAGGCCCCACCACAGCATCACCCGGAACATGGGGTGACACCAGAGGACATCCCACAGCCCCAGCAGAGCTCTGCCACCCCAGCACTGCTCTACAGCAGTAGACACAACCGACTCTTTGCCTCCATGCAACAATTCAGCCAGACAGAGAGAAGAGTTAAAAATAAAGACTTGGGCCAGAAAAACCATCTCTGCAGCATGCATGGAAGGAGAAGAGCAGAAATATTGGCTCATTGCAGAGCTTGACTTCAAAGCACACAGTGACACAGCTGTGATCTCCCAAGGCTGCTGGCCCTTGGCCAGGGCAGCACTGGGGAAGCCCCACAAAAGGAGTGATGCTGTCCCTGCAGCCAGCTCAGCCACGGTTCTCACCTCGTCCTCGAGGAGTCCATGTCCAGCACCAGCTTCGCTAAGTGCTTCCTCTGCTTCTGGATATTTGGGATTTCCACCTGCAGCAACACAGGGGTGGGGGAAGAGAAAAACATCCATTGAATCACTGCAGCGTTGGGAAGGCAGCGCCGCCAACCCCTCTGTGATGCACAAAGCCCCTCGATCCCAACACACGTGTAAAAACTCCATCCCTAAAAGAAGCATCCTTTGGTCACCTTTCCTGCGCCAGGAAGGCCGGCTGGAGGCAGAAAAAGGCTGCCAGCATGTGCCAGCACAGCAGCAAGTCTTGTCATGCACCGACAGTGTGTGCCAAGGGCTTTGCAATGCCTGAAAGCCCCAGAGCTCAGCCTGGCCCTGCTTGCCTCTCCCGGTGTCAGTTCCATAAAGTTGAGGGAAAATGAAACCAGAACGGAGCCCATGGCATTTCACAAGACATTAAAGAGGGTGGGGGGGAAAAAGAGCATTTGGTGAAATTAAAAAGAAAAAAAACCCCAGAGGGTTGGCATCAGGAGGAAAAAAAATCTCCAAACAACAACCTTGAAACAAACATGTTTCAGCAATACAAGCATACACGCCTCTGCCTTCAGGAAAGCAGAAAAGAGCAACACAAGGAGGACAGGAGAGCCCACAGCGGGGACAGCCAGCCATGCCCACCTCAGCCAGCACGAAGAGCGGCTCGATGACGTCCCTCTCCACCTGCAGCTCGAATTGGATGAGTTCCTGCGCCAGCTTGTCCTCCGCCTCCCCGCACAGCCGCAGCATCTTCCTGCAAGGCACGCACGGCTGGGGCAGGGGTGGGGTGGGGACAGCAGTGCCACAGGGACACGGTGACACCGGCACCTCTTACCCCAGCAGGGAGTCATCGCCCAGCACGGCCGAGCCCTCCGTCAGGCACTGCGCCAGCGTCGTCAGCGGCAGCTTCTTCTGCAAAGGGAGCGCGGTGCCGTCAGGTCCTGCACGCCGCAGGGCACCCCACGCGCTCAGGCATGGCACAGACATTGCACCCATCTGCAGAGCTCACCGAGCGCTTGTCGGCATCCACGCCCTGCTGGCCTTGCAGACATGCTGTCAGCTTCTTGTGGGTGCTGTGGGATACCTGCTTCACCAGCTCCAGCCGCTTCTCCA
The DNA here is from genome assembly GCA_037305975.1 of Chrysolophus pictus. Classification (NCBI taxonomy): domain Eukaryota; kingdom Metazoa; phylum Chordata; class Aves; order Galliformes; family Phasianidae; genus Chrysolophus; species Chrysolophus pictus. Next base: position 8,744,251 of record CM074593.1, on the reverse strand, counting down.
CCTGTGGGCGCAGAGGTGGCCGTCACCGCCCTGTCCCATCCTGTGGGACTCTTCCAACCAAAGGGAGTTTGGCTGAGAGCTTCTCTCCCCAGGAGGGCTTTGCTTGATCCAAACCACTGGACCTCCCCACACCCGGGGCTGAGAGCTGCCCGGTTTGCCACGGCCTTGGCTGAGCTGGGAAGTTGATCCCAAAGCTCAGTGAGATGAGTCACTGAGCGTCAGCAAACACGATCTGCCCAAAAACAAAGCTGGGAGCATCGGGGGTGGGGGGGTAGAAACGAGCAGTGAGGCAGAAAGCACAACATCTGAAGGATCATCTGGGAGACAACCAGCCCACACAGTGCCACTGTCCCCCAGCATCTCCCTCCCCAGGTGTGACTCCCCCCCCAAAGGACAGCCACGGCCAAGAACTGCACCCAAAGCCAATACAGCCACGTCCCACACCCAGAGCCAGGCAGCAGCACTTCACCTGCAGGAGATCTTCGCTCAGCACCTCTGTCTTCTCAGCCCTGCAGGAAAAGGTGGGAAATTAGAGCTTGGTGATGGGACAGTGTGAGGTCCTGAGGGGAGGGGACTGTCCCCCTCTGCTCCAGATGGAGCAGTGTGCCCAGCCCCGGCGCTGTGCTGAGCTCCCCTGGGGATGGAGCTGTTTTTGCTGCAGAGAAGCAGATGTGCACAACTTACCTGCAGACCCAGTGCACTGATGCTGCGCTGCTGGGTGATAGGGGAACAGTTACACCATGGCACAGTGTAATGCGTGTTCATAACCCGAGGGGCTTTTTACAGCTTTGGTAAATCATTACTTCTTTAAAAAACCTATCTGTGCCACGATGCGCTTGGACAGAGCGTGGAACTGAGCTAAAATGCAAAGGTCAGTTATGCTCTCCATGTTCAGCACTGGTTAACACGAGGCTGCAGCGCAGCCACATCCTCTGACCTCCTTTCAAACAGCACCCAAACTGCCCCAGCTCTCCTTGCCTTCCAATATCCAAGACTGTTTTCTCAGCAGTGAGAGACCGAGCTGCAGAGGTGAAGCAGTGAAAAGGTGGAAACAGAGAGCAAGAAAGAGGAGATAAAGAATGTGAAAGTGGAAGTGAATCATAGAATGATAGAATGATAGAACTATAGAATGGCCTGGGTTGCAAAGGAGCACGATGCTCATCCAGTTCCAACCCCCTGCTATGTGCAGGTCGCCAACCAGCAGACCAGGCTGCCCAGAGCCACATCCAGCCTGGCCTTGGATGCCTGCAGGGATGGGGCATCCACAGCCTCCTTGGGCAACCTGTTCCAGTGCAGTGAAGAATAATGGAGAAAAAGCTGAAAGGCTGTGGCAGCAGCACAGCTCCCAGCAGGGCAGGGACGTCTGTGAGGTCGTCGGCGAGCACGCTGAGCTCAAAGTCTTTCTGGAAATGTGAATTAACAGTGCTAAATCTGGCTTGCATATGAAACTTGTCATAGTGTCCAATTTAAGGCAGTTTATTTGAAAGAGGCACAGAGAGTCCATCTGGTTCCATTAAAAAATTGGATTTAGATACATGCATTGCGATCTCCTGTATTTGGAAAGCAATGGATCAGCTCTTCACCTGCTGGGGGTACGGCCCCAGGGGTCCGGATGCTCCTCTGGGACACTCCCAAACCCTTTCATGGAGCTGTCACTCTGCCTTCCAGAGTGAAATCCCATCGGTCATCCATGCCTTGCATTATTTAAGCACTTTCAAGGCACCGTGCTAACACCTGTGCCCACCTGTGTACAGATGGAGATGGATGAAGGCAGCCGTGTAGAAAAGCAAAGATTTTTATGTCCAGCCATAAGGGTAGGTGAGAAATGAGCCACTGGGGAAGGCGGTCGCTTTGGATCCCTTGCATTTAAAACCAAAACAAAACAAAAGCAAGAGCTGCTCAGATTTTACTCATCTCCTGCAGATCACCTTCAGTTCTTTTGGGCAGGGTTGGAAATTGTGCGAAATTATCCTGAACATGAGAGAAAGCAGCAAAAACCCAACGGCAACAGAGGGCAAAGCTACACACAGCACCCGCACAGTGCTCCCCATCCCAGGCACCAGGAGCAGAACACGTTCATGATCGTGGATCTGCTGCACAGAAGCAGATAGAGCAAACATGGTGCTCTATTCGACTTCCATGGAGAGGAAGGAGAGAGCAGAGAGACATGAGAACATTGTGCACATTCACCCATTCACAGCTCTGGGAGCAAAGCATGGCTGCCACCTCCTCCATGCCCCATCCCCACTTCAGCCCCAGGGTGCACTGAGCAATCTGCTCCTCACTCACGTCCATGCAAACAGCCATCACCATTCAGAAAATGCTCCAAAAAAAGCAACACTTTTCATGTGCTTTCTCCTTTTCTGGACAGCCAAACTGTGGGTTTGCATGCCTGGGGCTGTCCAGCTCCAGCAGATCTCTCCCAGCCGTCACAAAACACCACGTGCTAGGCTGTAATGCATGTGCAGGAAGCAGAAAACAACATTGCACATGGGCTAACAAAATCTGGCCTTGGTCTGCTTTCAAGCACTTGGAGCACAAGTAAATCTCCATGCCTGTAACACCCGGCCCAGCACCCACACCCTGCCTGACCGCAGGGCACTGCGTGGGTTGGGAGCCCACCAGCAAACAGCCCGGCTTTGCAGAAGGGGGAGAAAAGAAGGCTGAGAGTCCTTTTCCTGCTCCTCTATCTGAAGGTTCCTGTTTCTGTTCCAGAACACTGTGAAAAACCCAGAATCAATTCATCTCATCCCTGTTTTGCTCCCACCGGCAACGCTCCAGAATCTGGAGATGACACCCAGGGGTGTGAGAACCAAGCAGCATCTCCAAACGCACATCAGCCCAGAACAAGCCGTTCCAGATTGCTTTTTCACACGTAAAGACTATAAGGAAAAAAAAAATCACATCATCTTACTCCACTGACATCAGATTGCATTGCAGCTCTGAGCCGGAAAAATCCCATTCTCCCCATGATGTTTCCAGCACCTCAGCCTATAATGAACACGGCTTTGGAAGGGCTGCTGTGCTTCCTCCCTGCTTCGTGGTGGCTTTACTGTCCCCCACGGGTGCCTCCAATAACGCTGCCCTACAAAAACTCGCTCACATCCAAAGGAACCCATTGGGAAAGCAGTCTGACAGCAGCACAGCTTCTTGCAGCCGAACCCCATGCCCCAGGAATGTCCCCGACCCCCCCAGTGCCCAGACTATGCACTGTGCTGGGCAGGGGGGATTAGCAGCTCTGTGCACTCTCCCATCTTTCCGCCAGGCACAGAGCATGCTCCTCCCCTTCCCCTCCACACTCCCACCCCAGAGCTGTTTTTCTCAGCACAAATCCAGGCAATTCTCAGCCTCGGTCACCATGCAGACTCTTGGGCCCCTGCGAGCATCTGGGAGAAAGGGGACAATTAGTACATGGAGTTGGAAGCAAACGAGCGGGGGATGAGGCTACGATTTGCTTGGCGTTGGCTTCTGTGAAAACTAATTGTTGCCACTGGAAATCAACACCTATCGAGCAAATTAATTTGATTTAGTGATAAACACTACATAATCTTCCAACACAAAATTGCGCGCTGACCCAGGAGCTGCAGCGAGCCGTCTGATTCCCCTGAGCATCTCATCCCAGCACCAGGAGGCAGAATCCAGGCTTCCACATCACGACATGCTCCCAAACCGGCGTCAGATGGCTTCCCCGGGGCTGAGCCCTGCTGCTGTGGCACTGGGAGGGGTGGAGGAGCGCTCCAAATCCTGCCACAATGCCCCCACACACGGATATCCCCATGTATGGACATCACTATGCAGCTATGCTTCACCACAGAGTGAGCTTTGGGGATGCACCAACCATCCAACACAAGAAGCACAGCCTCGTATTTTGGCCATCTCAAATCCCATTCAGCATTTTGCTGCAATATTCTCCCCAAATGGGAAAACCATCCCCCAGAGTCAATGCAGCTGGGATACGGTCTGTCAGCCGCGGGGGCTGCCTTGCATCCCACAGACAGCCTGCAGTGCCAAGGACGGGCTCCCAAGGACAGGAAGGAAGGCAGGGTTGAGCAGTTCCCTGCCCCACAGCTGCCTCCAGCAGCTCCACCTGCACCCCTGGGTGCCGGCACCCCTGGGTGAGGTTTTGCCACGCACAGTTCAGCGTGCAGCTCGGGTAACCCAGGGCACTGCTTGGCTCTGCTGATGGGGAATGAGTCAGAAGGAGGCTTTAATTAAGGCACAGCCCTGCGTGCAGAGCTGCCGCCAGGACCACGCAGAACCGGGGCCAGACCCTGCGTGCATCTCCTGCCCCCACCCCAGCACACGGATTTGGCAAATCCCTGCAGGTTCAGGGAGCCGGGAGGAGTGACGGTGATTTATGTGCAATTTGGGGACAAAACATTCAGACTGCTCCATTAATATTTCATTGCTCCATTCGCCAGCGCTGTCGGCTGAGGAGGATAAAAATACCCGGCTGGATGCCTGCGTCCGCTGCCACCACATCTCTGCTCCCCGAGCCCAGTGAGCCCAGGGTCTGCCTGGGGTGGGCAGTGGGATGAGGGGCTGCAGGCTGACAGTAAGCTGCACCCCACAACACACAGCACGCTGTGCCCTGCTGCAAACCCCATTGGAAAATCCCTGGAGATGCAGCTCGTCCTCACTCCCTCCATCCTTGCTTCTTGCAAGGCTGCATGCAGAAAAAAGCCTCTCTATTTAAAGCCTGTAGCTTGAAGCGTAGGCATCCCGATGCTTGAGGAAACGGCTCTGCCCAGGAACAGAGCTTGCTGCCCCCCAAAGCCATTCCAAAACAACCCCAAGGAGGACACATCCCCCCTCCTCCTCCCCCCCCCGACTGCATTCCCAGCTGCCTGCTGTACCTTCAGGCACCCAGGAGTGTCACTTTGCATGAGGCTGCTGCTGCCCGTTCTCTTCCTGACAGAGAGAAATCGGCACTCAGACAGTTCTGGAAACCTGGCGGGTGCTGTGTGTGCAGGAGCAGCATCACAGCCGCTCCCCATGGCCTTGGCAGCCCCACACATGGAATGGGGAAGCACAGGAATAAAGCAGGAACACTCAGTGAGTATCACAGCCACTCAGTGATCTCTCTTCCCTCTTTTCACCCCACGGAGATACATATTACATCCCCTACAAACCAGCCACATCCAGGCTGGGTGATGCTCCAGGCTGGGCACCGAGTGTGTCCCAGGGATGAGCACCTCTGGTTCTCCACCTCCTTTAAGCAAAGCCAGGATTCTCACTGCCACGTGTGTTTATTTTTATAAGAGGGCTGGGAAAAGGACTGCGAGGGGCAGTAGGGGCAGAGCCAGCCTTGAGACCGGGAAGGTGCAGTGGGGCAGGAGGGGAGGCAGCAGAGAACAACAGGAGGAGATGGCAGAGTGGGACAGTGCTGTGCCAAGCGGCCATTTCCTTCCTCACTTCTGCCCTCTCCCCTTGCCCTTCCCCTTTTTCTATCGTGGTAAACAAAAGGAGTAAACGGCACAGCGCAGCCTTTGGCCCCCATCCAAAGCTCGAGGTGCTGAGGAAAGGGCAGCTGTGTGGGGAAGGGGCAGTGCTGCTCCTCTGGGTGCTGCTGCTTCCTGGAATGGGGACCAAAGGGGTTTCCCCGAGTCACGGCACTGTTCAAAACATGATTTTAATACAGGTGCATGGCTCAGGTGCTGGCTAGGTAAAGTAACAATGGGGACAAGCGTGGGAGTGGCAGGATGGATCAGTCCATTAGCTGCAAGCCTAGCCCAAGCCATGGCAGTGATGTCCTTAAAGAGGGGCACAGCACCCAGCTGCCCCCCAGGCATGCCCCATGGCAGGAGCACGGGGCTGGGGATGGCAGCTCTTGTCCCCTATCCCCAACCCCAGTCCACAATCACTTGGAGAGAAGGCGACTACATCCACAGGGCTTGCTGGGAGGAGTGGGATCAGCACTCCTCCCATCTTCATGGCACAGAGCAAACTGTCCCCAGCAACCCCAGTGCCCCTTACAGCAACTTGAGGGATGGCATCCATCTGCAGCACAGACCCTCCAGCACCCATCCAGGACACGACCCCATCCCCAAGGTGGCAGCACCGCAGGGATGTCAGCCCCGCACCCACAGACCAGCCGGTCACAAGGCAGTGCTGCAGCAGAGCACGGCAAAGGATTACTTATTTATTTGCCTGCTGAGAAGCCTGTGCACGAGCGGGAGTGTTGCAAACATGGGCGACAGGCTGGCTGCTTCTCGTGAGCACTACGGAGCAGAGCTTCCCCCTGGCCGGTCCCCAGCCTGGAGAGCAGAGCACAAACCGCCCTGCAACGCTCCGAGCTGCGAATTCATGCTCCTGCCTGCGTCACCTGCCACGAGCATCTCCCAGACGGCCGTTACCCGGAGCGCTGTGCCCGCCCCCAGCCCAGCAGCGAGGCAGGAGGGCTCTGGGGCTGGCGGTGACCCCATTTTGAAGGCTGACGCGTGGGGCACACAAGGTGCTGGCAGCAGCTGTGTCCCTCCAGCCCAGTCCCTGCTCCTCTTGATGGAACCGAGCCCGGCGCATCCCCCTCCATCCATCCCCGTGTTCCTGCTGCACGGTGCCGGTGGGGACCTGCAGCCATCTGCGGCCGTGCTGTGGGGATGTGTGACTGCACAGCGCTGTGGGATGAGGCACAGAGGTGTTGCCACTCGTCCCTATCACTCATCTCGGGAAGGAGGAGTATGGAGGGATGATGGATGCAGGAATGGATGGAAGAGTGGATGCAGAGAGGGATGCAGGGATAGAAGGAAGGATGCACGGAGGGATGGAGGGATCTATGCACAGCCATGGGAGCACGGTGGCAGCCCCACAGAGGACACAAGGAGCAGCCCCCAGTAACGGGGTGCCCGCACACAGCCCTGCCCCAATGCCGGTGCCACCTGCCCCGGTGCCGTGCTGGAGTCGCAAAAGAAAAAAAAAATAAATCCTTCCACCACCCCCCCCCCCCCCACGCACCGCTGCAAAATCTCAGGAATTACACAACAACCGCCTGCAAAGCCGCGGGTCTGGCCGTGGGCCCGGAGAGCATCACAGCACCCACACACCCCCACAGGCACCCCAACGTGTGCCACCCCGCACCACGCCGGCCCCAAAGCCCCGCGCTTCAGCCGGGGGAGCCCTCGAGGGATGGGTGCGGCCGCATGCAGGGATGCTGGGGGGAACACCGGAGGGTGATGGAGGGCTGGGGTTGGGGTCGGGGAGCGGTGGGGTGCGATGTGCTCCGGAGCTGGGGTGCGGGGAGGGTGCGGGCAGGGTGCAAGTAAGGCGCAGGCAGAGTGAGGGCGGGGTGCAAGTATGGAGCAGGAGGGGTGCAGGTGGAGGTGCGGGGCAGGTGCAGGCGGGGCGCACGGCCCGTCCCCGTCCCTACCTGCCCACGGTCTGGTTGGCGAGCTGGCGCATGCGATTGAATTGCTTCTTCATGGTGGCGGCGGCGCGGGCGCCCCTTACGCGGCCGCGGACGGGCAGAGGGGAACCGCTCCCGGCGCCCCTCCCGCATCCCCGCCCGGCGCGCACCGGGCCGTGCCGAGCCGAACCGGGCCGAGAGGGCCCCGCCGCCCCCGCGCCTCCCTCCGCCTGCGCGGGCCCCGCCGCCGCTCTCCGCGCCCCCCGCTCCGCGCTGCCCGCCCCGCGCTGCACCGCCCCGGCCGCGGCGGAGCTGGGAAATGTAGTCCCGGAGGGATCGGCCGGGAGAGGGGACTTCAGCCGGCCGGGCTGCCCCCCGTGTCCCTACGGAACCCTGCGGCGTTCTTACAGCATCCCACCGCATCCCCAGCACCTCCCCGTGCTCAGATCTCCCTCCGTGCGGCAGAGGGAACTGCGGTTATTTAACCTGGAGAAAAGGAGGCTTAGGGGCACATTATTGTTCCTTACTACAACATCATGAGGTTGAGGCAAGGTGGGGTCGGTCTCCACTCCCAAGGAACGAGCAACAGGACAAATGGGAATAGCCTCACACTGCATCAGTGTAGGTTGGGCATTTCTTCATGGAGAGGGTCGTGAAGTGATGGAACAGACTGCCCAGGGACAGAGCTGAGTCCTCAGGATCCGGATCTAGAAGCTGTGCAGATGCAGTGCCTGGGGACATGGTTTAGTGGTGCACTTAGCAGTGCTAGCTTAATGGTTGGACTTGATGTTGGAAGCCTTTTGCAACCCAAATGGTTCTAGGACTCGATGGATCTATCCTCATGCGACTCCCAGCATCCCCTCAGCATCCCACCAGCATCTCTCAGCATTTCCTGTTGCCATTGTCGAAGCCCCACAGCTTGGAGTTCTTGGGATGACCCAGAGCTCTTGTCCCTGCATGGTGCAGGGTGAGCTGGGCGTTTCCCCCTGCTGGGACACACAACCTGTGCACCAGGGTGGCTGGGGAGCACAGTTCCTAAGTGGCGATCAATGCCAGCCCTGCTCCTTCTATGTCCTGGAAACCCAGGGCAAAATCAGCGCTCATCCAGTGGGAAAAGCTGAGAACTGCAGTGCTAATGGACAGCACACACATCTTGGCACAGCTCAGTGTGGGCAGCAGCAGCCCTGGGAGCCCCATGCTGTGCACTCTGCCATCCCCCCCTGTGCCAGGTGCCATCTGAGGACATTTCCAGGTGGAGGGCTGAGCATGTTTGCCAAGTAACTGCTGTCCCTCCCTTCCCCCCTCCCTCATTGCCAATTTTGGTCAAAATCTGTAGTATTCTTCCCCATGGTTTCATTCCCTCCCAAGCCAGTGTCATTCCATGCCACATACTGGTACAATGGCTGCACCCCACACTGCACAACTTCCCAGAGCACCCCAAACAAGCTCCTTTGGGCTGCTCTGCCTGCCACTGTACTTCTGGAGTGAGCTTCTGGGTGTCTCCAAGGCTCCTTGTTTTGCTTTGATGTACCCCACAGGCTGAGGCTGCACTGTGGTGATGCTCACGGGCCATGGCAGGGCAGAGGGCTGCTCCAGGCTGGCTCTGGGGCTCACCAAGGCAGCAGGGCACCCCTCTCCCTGCAGACTCGTGGCCGACCCATCCCTACCATCCCCACCTCACCAGCCTGTGCTGCTGTGCCTCCAGGACCAGTGAGCATCAGCCCAGATTAGTCAGAGCCCATTAGCATCAGAACCAGGCATGCCAGTGGGAAACAACATGGGCCAACACCCCCATGTGAGTGGGGCACCGTCCCGCTGCCCACCCCCTTGGGCTCCTCCTGACCCACATCTGCTCCTGGGGAGCCAACCTGCACCAAAATATGTCACAGGCAGATGCCACACTGCAGACAAGTTCTCTGGGACAGCTTCCATGCTCCTCTGTTCTCAGTTTCAGGAGGCAGAGATAGAGGTGGTGAGAGCAGTGCCCTGTGGTCCTGCAGCAGAAGGGTGGGAGGACAGGGAGGGTGGTGGGGAGCAGGGGCAGCAAAGCTTGCAGCAAGGCTGCCCACTGTGTCAACTGGGCAGTGTGACCTTCATGCTGCACTGAGACCTGGCCGGGCCTGTCTGCATGCATTGTGCTGAGACACCACAGACCCTGCAGTGCACTGGAACAGGAGCAAAGCCTCTGCCTGCTGCAGGGCACTGCTCTGCCACATCAGGGGCACTGGGCTCAGCTTTCTGCTTCATGCAGTGTAAATAACCATCCGACCTGTGGCCGTGAGCAAGCACTGGCAGGGCATGTTCCCAGCCTGCAGCAAGCATCCCTTCCTTCCCTGCATGCCTGGCCCTGCTGTGCCCAGGGCTTGGCCCTGCCATCTGCTGCCCTGGCCAGAGATGCCCTCCCCACTGCGCAGCACATGGCACTGCAGCTATTGCTCTATGGGCATTTGTGCAGCCCCTCTGTAGGAATCCCACCCACCTCACGTGCCACCAGCAGCCACACAGGAGCCAGGACCAAACCCTTGGCAGAGGGCTGCTCTGGGAGCCCCATTCCCAGGATGTTTTCCCTGTTACAAAATGCAGAGGAGGGTGTTTGTGTTTCCAGCCAAGGCTGCAAAGCCTCACTTACCACTGCTCTGCTCCCAGCACCTGGATTGTGCCCTGCCACAGCTGGGCAGCACAGCTCACAAGCGCACACAGGGCTGCACGCTGCACCCCGCTGCTCGCAGAGGGGCAGGGAGGCATTAAGGTACTTTGCAGATGATTTTGTTCTCGCTCTGCTCTGCACAGCCAAGGCTGCAAGCAGAGCAGCTTCAGCATGTCCTGGCTGTGGGCAGCTGGCAGGGGAAAATTGCATTAGAATGGTATTATTTGCCTTAGTGAAGCATGAGAGCTCACTTAGAGCCTGCAGAGCCAAAGGGATGCATGAGGTCAGGGGAAGCCAAAGCTCTGCTTTGCACCAAGGCTTTGCATCAGCACTGGAAATGGATTGTCACAGAGTCTGTGCAGACCCCATCCTTGGAGATATCAAAGCCCAACCAGATGCAGCTGCTGGGATGGCGAGGTGACCCCGAGGGGCTTCAGCCTTGCTGGGTTTGTTCTGAATGAAAAGTCCTTTTTTTTTGTGGTGACATCACATCAGTCTGCCCATGGGGCTTTTTAGCTGACCCTTTCCTTCCATCTCTGGTTTGGGGCAGAAAGGTCCCATGCAAGGTTCCCTAAAGGATCCCAAAGCCCTGCAGCATTCTGGCTTTCTTCTGACCTCTGCTCTTCCAAAGCCCTTGTAAGGAAATCACTACAATGATGTAGCACCAAAGTCTGAGGCCCATAAAAAGTGGATGGCTCACTTCAGGTCCCAGTCCTTCCAAGTGCTGAAGCAAAAATGCAATGAGTGTGAGCTCTGCCTGCAGAAAAATGTTTCCCACTGGATTTAAACTTTGCAGTCCATGGTAATCCCCTTCCCCAAGGCTGTTCTTGTGTGATTCTTGAGCTGCTGTGGGAAAAGCTGTGCCAGGCACTGAGCAGCTGCTCACCTTGTGCCAAAACCTGGATCATGGCAGCAGCTCCCTGAGCAAAGTTCCCACTGCAGGCACTGGAGCCAGGAGAGCAGGGCATTCTGTGGGGCTGTGCAGATGGATGGGATGGGGTAAATCAGTAACTGCTGGTGACTCATGGTGCAAGAGAACACAAGCTGTACTGCTGTCTGGCTTCCTCTACCTACAGCAGGATCGGGGCAGTGACACTGCCACCACCAAAAGCCAACACCTGCAAGTGAAGCCAGCGCTTCCAGAACTTGTGCAAACTTTGTGGGGTGAGCAGTAGGTCCTGATGGCAGCTGGCCATGCTGTGTGTATGGCACTCTGAGCCTCAAATACCCAATTCTCACACAGTAAGCCCCTCCATCTATGACATCTCTTGTCTGAGAACAACATGAATTCCTGTTAGCCATCAGCACAGGCTTCCAGCTTTGTTGGCTCCATTTTTCAGTCCTTCAAGGGTGCTGCACACACAGCAGAGATGTCCCACATGCCATTGGGTGGATGAGAAAGAAGTCCTACCACCTCCCTCAAGGTTTCATCTCCTGCACTGAGACCCTGACAGCACAGCCATTAGTCCCTGGTGTAGGTGTCTGTGGAGGGCAGTGAGAAATCTGCATTGCCCTGCACAGAAAGCACAGCAGCTCAGCACCTGCTGTTCCCCAGCTCAGGTCCATGAGGCGATGCACATGGAGCCGTGTGCTCACATGGAGGACAAGCTGAAGATGCCCTACAGCAATGCAGTGATCCATGAGCTGCAGCTTTTAGCCAACCCACCTTGAGAACCTGCTGCAGGACATGGGGTTCTGGGACCACAGCATCCCCAGGGAGGGTCCTCTGTGCCTCCAAAGGGCTGGTAGAGGAGGTTTCACAGTAGAACCTGGACTGCTGGCTCACTCCAGAAGGTCAGAGAATCACAGAAACAGAGAACATTTTCAAGTTGGTAGGGACTGATGGGGATCACTGTATCCAAACCTCCGCCCCACACAACATCATCCAAACCCTGTGGCAGAGAGCAGCATCCCAGCACTCTCTGAGCCCCAGCAGATTGGAGCACCTGCCCAAAGCTTTCAGCATCCCAGAACAGACTGAGCCAGGAAAACATTCACTTTGGTTTACCCAATTTGACTCTCTGGTACTGCCAGAGAGTCAAATCAGGTAAATGAATGATGTATATTATTATTATCTGGTAAATGAATGTCAGGAAAAATGCACTGCAGAACACAGACCCTAACCTGCAACCATGGGGAGTGGAACTCCAGCAAAATGCTTTCAGCTGGGGCAGGAGCACCAGAGCCAACAAAGGGGCTGAGTCACAGCCAGCCCATGCTGTGCTTCAGTGCTGTGCAGCAGATAAGAAGTGCTGCTGGGCTCAACTCCTCCATGCCCCACACTCAGTGTTTGTCCCTGGCACGTACCCCCAGGTGTGGCTCAGCACGGTGCAGATGGAGATCTCCTTCCAGGTTCTGCTTTTGGAAGCAGATGGCAGAGCAGGGCACGGTCCAGGCTGTCTGCAGGGAGGTGGGGATGCCCTCTGGGGTCCCAGTGTGGTTTTGGTGGTTGCTCATACTTCCCTGCCTGCACGGAGCAAGGAACCTCTCCCACCTATGACTTAATGGCACAGTCAGGCACGTGGGGCACATGTGGGTGTCCGGTGCTGGTGGGAAGCGCTGCGTTTGCCGTGCCAAAGGAAAACAACGCCGTGGCGGAGCTGGAGCCCTGCTTTCCTTCAAGTGCCAGAGCCCACGAGAAGCGGGCACAGCAGAGCCCTGGCCGTCCCGCTGCCTCTGCCCAGCACGCACGGAGCTGCCGTCCCTCCTGCTGGGTCCGACCCGCACGGACGATGCTCGCAGCACCGGACCGACGCGTCGCGGTTCCCCGGCAGCGCAGCGCGGTGTCCCGGCAGCGCGGCGCGGGGCGGAGCGGGATGGCGGCGGTGCAGGGCTGCGGGTTCGATCCGCGCCTCGGCACTGAGCGGGGCCGGAGAGCAGCGGGGTCAGGAGGCACCGAGCTCCTCCTCCGGGCAGGTGGGAGGACGGGGCTGCGGTTTGGCGAGAAGGGAAGCCGCTGTGTTTGCCTTAACGGCTTCTTATCTGGGGGACGGCGGGGAGGTTTGTCGTGCTCTTTTCTGCTGCAGCGTCATGACAAAGATTTATTTCTACTGAAGGAAATCTGATGGCTAAAGCAGGAGTACCCCACTCAGAAAACATCCTTAACAAGAGGCTGTTTTGATATTTTCAGGACAGAACCTCCCTCCCCTTCACCTTCCCCCTCCCCCACTCCTCGCCTTCCCCCTAGTGCTGCTAACTGGGAAACGTCCCATTTATAAGGGGAAAACTGTAGGACTGCACTCCCACCAAGCTCAGCCCTGGCTGCACTGACAGCTGTCCCATTACTGTCTGTCTCTTCCAATGTCTTCTAGGTGGGCAAACACCAGCAGCGCGCTTCTGTCCCCCAGCTGCCAGCTGCCCCATCCCAGAGGGCCCTGGTGCAGAGGTTGCTTCACTTACTGCATCCTCAGCCCATGGGGACGTTCCTCCACGTCCTACATCTCTCCCATCACTTTCTCGTGTCACATACAAGGACTTCATTCGCTGCCTGCCGGTTCACCTCTCCCGGTACATTCTGGGTAAGGCGTCTCTCATTTTCCAAGAGTGGTTTCCCCTGAGGGTAACGGGTGGCTTCTCATGTGGATGTTGTTCTCTGCTCTGTCCTCTTTGTTCCTCAGGGCTTTTGGATAACAAATCCCTTAAAACATGTGCCAATGTGAGTAGATACTGGGCTTTTCTGGCCAAAGAAGTTGAGAAGGAGCACGCATGTCAAAAAGTGGTACAGAAGAAAATCCTGTATTTGCAGGTATGGTGCCTGGACTTCTGCCATCATTGTGGCCTTATTTTATTCTTTCCTGTGTTGTTGCCCAAACCATGAGATAGAGGTGCCTTTCTGGAGGCCACCTCCCAGCTTCACCCTATTCCTTCCTCCATCTGCAAAGTTGGGTTGGATGTTCATGCAGTCTCAAACTCAACAGAATAGCTTTTAGTGACGTTTAGGGAGCCTGCAACTCTGAACGTTGATCAGCACATTCTAAAATCAAGATTTGGTGATCAGGTCATTTTAGCTCTGCCCAGTGAACTTTATTTGCTCCATATAGGATGATGGAAATGCTAGGTTTCATTGTGAAAAGCCAGAGCTGGGGGTTGGGATGCAGTACAGCAGAGCTTGGAGGAGAGGTTCACCCTGGTTAGTACAGACCAAGCTCTGCTGTGATTGTGTTGCCTCTGTTGGTTTCTTCCAGGGGTTGTGCCCTCGGAGAGCGGTTTCCAACTATGCTAAAATAGTCAACGTGGCAATTCCACAGTTAAATGAAAAGGGATGTGTCATCAAAGTGAGAGAACACAGCCCTGGAAGTAAAACAAAGGTATGTTGGAGGGGGTTTGCCTTCTGTGTCTCTTCCATCTCAGGGAGAAGGGAGGACATGGTTGTCTTGGAAAACAGAACTGTGAATTTGGAGTTCCTTTGCTCTTCTGCTTCTGGCTTGCACCACTGCAAGCAGCTCGTAAGGACCACTTCTTGCACGGGGGGAAGCCAGCATCCACATCCAGAAGGATGTTCTGCTTTGTCCTAATGCTTCCTCCCAGGCACAGGAGTAGCTTTGAGGCCATAGAACTGGCAAGGCTGGACATCATGGAGACATGGCCTCTATTCTAATGGATAAAGAGTGGCTGCCACTGAGTGAGGCAGAAGGGAAGAAGCCTTGTTTCTGTGCTAACCAAGGAGTTACTGCATGCTGGTTGTTCTTTACTGGCACTTTTCATCTCTGTTGTTCCTGTAGGGAGTAAGCTGATATGGCTAATGCTAGGGAACAACAGTGTTTTACCCCCACTCCTGGGTAATGCTTCCCTATTTCTTTCCACCAGGAAGACAAGGAGGAGGAAAACAACCTGCAGGCAGCCTATCGTGATCTGCAAACTGACACAATCCAGCTGGAAGAGAGGAATGTATTCTGTGGCTCCTACAATATTCGTGTCCTCACTGACCGGTACATGTGCTGCACCTGTTTTCTGCACTACCTCTGTAGGGCCAAACAGGGCTTCTGAAACCCTGTCCCCTTCCTTGCAATCGTTCTGTGGGCATCTATGGCTGGAGAATGGTCTTGGTGTCAGTGATAAGCAACTCACAGTATCAAATCTTTTTTTTTTTTTCCTTTAATAAAGATGCCAGATGGAATCACTCTTGAAGACATAAGGGTTAGGACCCATGGTATATCATAAGGGATGTGGAGCTGGAAGGAACCCTCTCCCCCTTTTTAAAGCTTACCTTCCAGATATGAACCTGAGAATGCAGAATGAGGATCACAGTTGTGGTGCTCTGCAGAGGATCCACATCCTAAGCAGGCTGCCTATCAGGTTGCTCTGAGGGTCACTCAATACTGAATACTGCTAGAGCTTGTTAACTGACAAAAGCTCATCTCAATCACTCTTCTTTATCCAGATCAGACCCAAACAGAGTAATCCACTATGCTGGGGGAGACTTGGTAGCCATTGGCTCTGCAGATCAAAAAGTGAGGATTTTTAATGTGTTGTCAATGAGAGAAGTGCCACCTCTGCTCTCTGGGCATGCTGGAAGCATCGAAGCACTGCTGCTTGATGAGAAGAAAGGGCTCATTCTTAGCGCGAGCTGCGATCTCAGCATCAGGTGAGCAGCCCTGGGACTGTGCCCTGGATCCTACCTCCCTGGAAATGTAAAAAATTAGAGCTTAAATCCTTCCGCTCCAATCTTTATGAATCCTCCTGACCATCACTTTCACCATAGTAATGAAGTAAAGCCGATAAATTAAACACATCCACCATAGGACTGCTTCTGTTTTCCAGTTTCACCTAATACTGAATGATAAAGTAGGAAGATGCTTTCATATAAGCTGTGTATCACTGTACCTTAAAGCACCAGGGATGTGTGTGGTAGGTGCCAGCAGTGAGGTTCTGTGCCTGCTGAGGTCTGCACCAAGTTCCTCCATGACCCTGCAGGAGGTTTGTTGTGCTGAGCAAATCCTGCAGCCTGCTGCTGGTGTGCAGCTGCTCCTGCCCTGGTCCTGTGTGTTGACACAAGGGGGTGGAGATGAGCAGCTGCTTCATCTTATTTACCACTGAATCTCAGGAGTGTAACAACAAGGGGTGAAAGCTCTGGCATGGCGCATGCACAGCATCCACAAAAACAGCATTTAATAATAAGGGAAGAGTGATTCAGGCTCTCCTGCCTGCCCTTCCCTTCCCCAGGAGTGCTGTTTGTTGAGTTCTCAAGACAAAGTCAACCAAAATCATTTTGGTACCCACCAGCAAAGAAATAAAGAAGCTTATCTGTATAGCTCTCCATCTGAAGGTCAATCTGATGTAGCCATGCCAGAGCTGAAATTCAACTGCAAATTTTCAGGCAGTTTGGAGGTGGAAGAGCAGACAAAATGTAAAAATTTAATGTTAAGCCTGATTTGATTGTTCTGAATCCCTCATTAACTCACCGGGACGTCTCCTGATCTTAATGTAGCATGGATTTGAGAAGAGCTGGGCCTGTTAAGTAGGAAGTAATTAATCATCCATAAATTATCTCATTAATCACTGTATTTCCTTTACCATATAGATGCTGGAATATATACAGTGGTGCATGCATGAAAATCTTTACTGGTCACTGCAGGACCATCACCTGCTTGGATTTACACAACAAGAAGTTTGTGTCAGGAGGCACAGATGGGATGGTGAAAGGTGAGAGCCAAAGCTAGGAGCTGTGCAGCCAAGGGAATGGCAGAGTACTGGGGAGTTCTGGAGTGATATATGTGGTGATAGTCTGGAGACAAGTGTATGAGGGTGGATTTTTACTCTTATTATTGCTTATTTTATTTTATTTTATTTTTTTAATGGCTATGTGGCTATAGGGCCAGAACAAATCTCAGGAAAAGTGGTACAGCTTGCAGCTTTGCCTTGTGATTCACTTGCAGATTAAGCACTGAAAGGATGTGCCATTGTCAGGGCTTTGTATTTAAAAAGTTTGCTTTGTAGTCACACTCTTTATGTCAACACCTGGCTCCAGGCAGAACTGCAGATACAAAGGGCAGATCCTTCTGCACTAGCATCTTTTAATTCATATTGCACTCAGGAAAAAAAACAAAACCACACAATAGGGACAGATAATTGTCAGCGTTTCTCCTCTTTAATCCTAACAGTGTGGAACTTGGACAGCGGGGTATGTCTTAAGACCCTGAAACACAGCAATATTGTTTATGCTGTTAAAATGGATGGAACCCATGTTGTCAGTGGGTGTGACAGAGGGCTGGTGAAAGTCTGGCATGCTGGCACAGGCACTCTGCTCAAAGTAAGTTTCTTAGATGGATAATCCTGTGCTAGTTTACTGTACTAGTTTATCACAGCTAGTTTCTCTCCCAGAGACTTTCTCTAAAACCAAAGCAAAGCAAAGAAATAAGAGTCCAAACTGATAAAAGGAACTGCAGAATTATTGGTGAAAGATATTTGCAAACCAGTTTTTATTTTATTCTAAGTTCTCATCTGGGATATTGCCTTGTATTCAAGCCCCCTCGTTATTTAATCTTTGTAGGTACATTTAGCTCTGCTCTTTTAGAAGCACTGAGAACCTGAGAGGGGCGTGGGAGGGCTGGACTAGCAGCTTCCAGGTCTGGAGGTGTCATAGGTTAGCCCAGAATAGGAAGTCTGTGGTTCTCAGAAGCAGCAGCAGCAGTTTATAAGAAGCTGGATGGCTGCTCTGCAATGTAAAGGTTGAGGCCAGAGTCTGCTAATTAGCTTTGCAGGTGTCCGGA
Organism: Chrysolophus pictus; assembly: GCA_037305975.1. Taxonomy (NCBI): domain Eukaryota; kingdom Metazoa; phylum Chordata; class Aves; order Galliformes; family Phasianidae; genus Chrysolophus; species Chrysolophus pictus. The sequence goes on along the minus strand of CM074593.1, from coordinate 8,726,553 downwards.
AGCAGCATGAATCCAGATTTCTGAGAGGAATGGCATCGAGCTGCAACTTGGGAGCAAGATAACCCATTCTCACCTGGGCTCAGACCGTAATTGCCCCTTCCACCACAGTCAGTTTCTCACCTGTTTCTTTTACTCTCAGATACTAGAAGGGCACCTAGGCCCAGTGAGGTGCTTGTCCTTTGGTCAGTGGCACCTTGTCTCAGGAGGCAGTGATGGGTATGTCTTGGGATGGAGCATGGTGGGAGACCTTCAGAGGTGCCTAACAGCTTTCCGCCACCCGAAGTAAGTGTCAGTGTGTTTCAAGGTGTATTCTAAAGCATGCTGTAAAAAGAAAAAAATAAGTCTCCCTTACAGGAACACAAAATATCTTACATTGGTCAGTGCTAGAATGTGAACTCTCCTTTTCCAACAGTTCTCCACCTAAAAACTGTTAGAAAACGCATGGTCATAACCAACATCTGTCAGTTGTGAAGATCTGTAACAAGCTAAAATACAAATACACAGCTGCTGGCTCACAAACAGGAGTGACTGAAGACAGAAACAGTGCATAGTCCAAAATTTGAAGGATCCCAGCCTTCATTCAATTGGGTGTCATGCAACTTGGTCAACAGTTGACACTGTGTATGTTCATGGTGGCTGCATTGCATGCTGACCCCCACCAACTGCATATGAGATCAATTTGTAGTACTTGCTTATTACAACTACGAGAACTATAGCATCTTACTGTTCTACTTACTTAGACACAAAAATAAAATGTTAAATGTGGCAGATAGCTGTAATCACAGTGGTTACTCTGAGATGAGCATCGGCTTTGCTTGTTGGGCATGGCCACTTTGGTGATCTTCACAAGACTGGTTATGAAGAACTTCTGCAGGTCTTCCAAGTATCTTGATTGCTCCAGTTGTGTTTTTTAAGCCTGTTGATAGAGGCAGGGCTTTGCATCCCTTGCAAAACAAGAGGCAGTTGATCTTGTCTCCTTGTGAAGGTACGGTGACTGCACCAATGTTTGCATGTTGTTTTCAGGGAAGTTCTGTCTCTGGAGTTGCTCTACCTCAGAGTTGTCAGCAGTTGTGCTGATGGGAAGATCCGTGTGTTTAACTTCCTGACTGGGAGCTGCCTGAGAGTGCTGGTGGGCAGCAGCAGAGGGGATCCTGTATCTTTCTGTGCTGCCAGAAACAGGTTGGTGACAACAGCTGCAGTCAGACTCTACCAAATTAGGTAGATTAGGTTGTAATTTAAGGAATTATGTATTCTGCCATCTCTCTTTCTTGCAAATAAGCTGTAAAGGACTGCTTTGACAAATTGTTTTTTTTTTATTAAAAATGGCTGAAAATGATTTGCTTGGTTCTTTCAGCAGCCGAAAATTTCTCATTTCTGTATGATTTCAGATAAAATCTGAACTGTAAAGCTGAATTCAAATTACTAAGAGGCTGGAGAAACAAGCCAAGACCTGGCAAAGCCTTTGCTTGCTCCCTGACCTGTCTCAGTAGAAATGCCAACAATGGCAAATGCTTCCAGGTTCCTTCATATCCACACCTCTAACGGTGGTTCCCAGCTTCTGGATAAGTGAGAGCCAAATCACCAGTGTGTTGTGAACACTCTTTTGGTCATGACTCTAAAATGCAGCTCTAGGTGAGCTGCTAGGAAGAAAAACTAACTCCATCCTAGCCAGTCCCAGGACACCCCTCTACTTGAGGGGTAAAGCCCCTGATAATATGGTGTCTCCAATTTCTTGTGGCATTAAGGTTGATCAAATTCAGTCCACTGCTGGGACATGTTTATTTTATCTCATTAACTGTCATCCTTCGTGGCAACGAATTTACCATAAGTGGGATGAGAAGAGCTGCACAGAGCTCAGGCAGACTGTGTGAGTTAGAAGTACGGTATCTGAGTGATGGGACTAATTGCCACTGCTTTTTTCTTTCACAAAGAAGTGATTATTTTCTCAGTTCTGTTTAATTACCCTCAGAGTTTGTATTAGACAGAAGCAAACGGACCTGTTAGGCAGTACCTGCTGCATTAATAATATTCTTGCTTTTAAGAGCCTCCCTTTTCCTCCCCCAGGATGGTGATCAATGCAACCAGCAGCCTGCTGATGTTCCAGTTTGAGGAAGTCATGTGGGACTACACGCTAGGTGCTGAGCGAGAGACGGTGTGGAAGCAGAAGCAGGAGAGCTCCCTTTTGGCCACAGCACTGACTCCCTCCCAGCAAACCAAGAGCCACATTGCCAGCCAGATGCGTCGCCTCACTCTGAAGACACGAGGTGCTGACCTGCTCACGCTTGATCCACTTGCCAAAATGTTCTGGAGTGCCTCAAAGCACTAGATATGGCCTTTGCAATGCTCTGGCAAGGTTTGTTGAGGTGGGTTAGAAATAGCATCAGGTACCTGCTGTCTTCATGTGCAGACTCTTCACTTTTTGAAGTGCAGCCGAGTAGACGTACTGCTGCATTTCAATGGGTCTGTCGTTTCCAGGCTTTTGTAAAACCTTTGCACCTTTTTAGAAAGGTTTGATATAAATTCAGCACGCTTAAGATGGTTTCTGTCATTTTCCAGCTGAGTAATCCATCAGTGATATTATTCATGTCCTGACAGCTGGTGTGCATGGAAACATGCTGCTGATTCAGAGCTTGAATTATTAAAATCCCCAGAAAATCACAGGACACCTGCATCCAGAATTTGCCATCACTAGGATATGCAATTGCACATAAATAGGCACCTTTTAAATTGTCGTATTGTGGTGTGATTTTTTAGAAATCAGCAGTTATTTAATACAGTACCACAAATCTCCAACTCTATGCTCAAGCTGCACAGAAGATGGGCTAGGTAGGGAAGTTTTCATAGCATGAATTGCTAACTTCCTCGAAGCAGCTGTGCTTGCTGCAGGACGTACAGTGGGCAGAAACAGGAAGCAAACTGATCGTTTTAACTGTAGTGGCAAAAATCTGGGTGGTGTATATGTACACCTAATTCTGGAAATCAGCATTTACTGTCAGCTTTGGCTCCTGTGATGTTTTCTGTTAATCAAACACGAGTGGGTTGTTTCTAACATCCAGACTTCAGAAGCTGTGATAAGAGGCAAAGCAGTGGCCAGAGACTTTAAATCTCATAATTTACGAGGATTTTTGTTTTAAATGGAAGTTTAACACCAACACAGCTTAGAGACGATGTATTCTTCTGCTTTCTAGCTCTCCGCAATGAACTGATAAAACCAGCAGCTTGCCAGCAACAGGAGCATCTGCCTGGGAGCAGGAGATCTTCTCACATCCAGGAAGAGCAGCTTTTTGCTCCTGGTAAGAACCAGCCCCATCCTCTTGCTTTGGGACAGCTTGCAAAGGCATCTTCTGTAAGGAACCTGGCTGATGCTAGTGAGAACTTGTCATAGCATGGTAGGATGCTGGCTCTTTGAATGAGTGCATCTAAGATAAATGAATGGATTAAACAAGTAACGATCTGTAGGAGACAGGCCAATTCTGGATGAGAGGTTTGCAGTGGCAAAATGGATCCTTGTAGAGGGTGCAGTGGCTACAGAAGCTGTATAAGATCAATCAAATAGGGAAAGCAATCCAGTCCAATGATAAAGCTTAGCTCTCTGGTATCTAGGCTTTCTTTCTTTTTTTTTTCTCTATAACCTTATTCAAGCTGTGATTTCTTTATCACACGTAGGAGATATGTGTAGGAAATATCTTCAGGTAGTTAGTAGCTGCTAAGAAAAACGTGCTTAAAATAATATACGTGGAAATCATCTCAGCCAGCTTGACGCAGCAAGCTGTAGTTTGAAAATGACAGCACAGTGGTGCTTGATCATGTGGTATTTCTCTCAACTTACAGCTTCTCCCAGCGTTTAAATTCAGAATCTGATGGATTTTGGAGTTGGGCAGACACTGAAATCTCACTTCAGAAGTGTTGAAACCATCAGAAGTCTTTTACCCGAAATTCAAGGTGTTTGTAACTGAGATCCAGAGCCACCTGTATGTGCAGATTGAACAAATCTCTGAGTGAGGAATAAGCAGTGATTTTCATTAGCAGTGTTCAGGCTGATGGCCAGTTTACTGGTTGGGTTCCCCAGGGCTCCATTTTGGGGCCAGTTCTCTTCAATGTTTTTAAAGAATCCAGAGGTGGGATTCAAATGCACACCAAGTCAGTTTGCTGATGGTAATAAATTAGGAGGAGCTGCTGACTCCCTTGAAGGCAAAGAGGCCTTGCAGAGAGATCTTGAGCAATCACCAACTGCATGAAGTCTAACAAGTGCTGGATGTTGTGCCTGGAATGGGGCAACCCTGGCTCTAGGTGGTCCTTGTGGGTCCCTTCCAACTCAAGATATTCTGATTCTGTAATCAGTCTGTTTTGTTGTGTTCTGCCTTTGCAAACGAAGCTTAATATCCTCTGAAATATATTGCCAGAAGGCAGAAGTATCAGTTAACCAGTTTAAAAAACAAACAAAAGACAGCCAAGCAGTGATATATAAATGGCATGACATTGCTTTGCAATGTGACAAATGAAGTGTTAGAGGCCATGGCTCTGAGTGTTGTACGGTCTTTACTGAAATCTTAATTTAGTTCTCAATTAAAGGTGTAATAATGAATCCATCCTGTTGTGTCTGTTAAACATGCAAGTCAGCCTTGACATCACTTCAGGCATCAAAGCTAGAATACAAAACGTGTCCTGTGATTTCAAGCTCAAATGCAGGTCTGAGTAGAAGTTCATAGTGGTTCTCAGATGTTGGCTCTTTCACAGATTTCTGCTGGGAAATGACTTCTCTTAAAGCCATTTCCCAATACACAAACTGAAGGACAAGAAAGGGGTGCAGGGGAAGCCAAGTTGGGTATCAGGCCATTCCCTGTATGATGTATATTATAGAATCTGGCATTCAGTTGACTGGTACAGACTATGGCAATGATCACTCCTCAGGTCACCAGGACAGAATTATCTCTGGCAGTGTTGCTAGCAAGGCTAAGAATGAACAACCTGAAATGGGCATCATTGGTACATTGCTGCCTGTGTTGCCTGTTGTGTAGATAAACTTGGACTGTCCATATGCCTACCAACGCAGCACCTGTCCTTGGTCTTACCTGGGGTACTACCATGCAGCTAATGACCTCAGACAATGTTCTTGACCCCATTTATGTTCGGTGTTGTTTTGTTGTTGAAAACAGATGGTACATCTGAATATGGCACTTCTGTACTTGCACATCCTGACAGACAGCAGGAAGAGAAAAAGGGCTCACTGTCCTCTGACAAGTTCCTCTTGACTATCAGCATGCTGCAGAAGAGTAGCAAGCCATCCTTTGTCCGCTCCACTACAAAGCATCCTGCAGCAACCGGGAAAGCATTGGAATGTCTGCTGCAACAGCAACAAAAAAGGCGAATATACACAACCCCTCTGCAACAAAAAAAGGAGCTGACAGCCCAGATCCAACGTGCAAGATCTCACAGTGATTCTCTGACTATGAAAAGAATTTCTGTACCCTTTGAAACTAAAATGCTGCAACTCAAGCTGAAAAATTCTTTGCATGGGCCCACTGTGAATTCCTCCATTCCTGCTCCCTGCATTGTACGTCTCAAGACTTGCAGTGCTTTGCTACAAGGAAAGAAAGTTCATGGTGCTCACAGTCAAGGCACTTCTCTCCCTGAAGACAGAGTTCAGCACAGTGGTACATACCGTACAGCTTCCGAAGGGATCAACTCAACACATGCAATGATCCCACAAATGAAAAATGAAGCAGTTTGCAGGGGAAAAAAACCCTTTTGTCCATACGCTGCAGATCCTTCCGAGGCTGACAGTGAGTTCAGACTTCTGACAGGACAGCAGAAGGAGGCATGTGCTGCAGCTGCTGTAGCTCAGTGTCAGGCAAACCAGGCAAAGCTCATAGAAGATCATCAAAGAGCACGCAAGAAGGCCTGGTTAAGGAAAACTAAAGGCCTACCTACAGTCTCTTTTACTAAGGAGGGGAAGATATTTGCTCCTGAACTTGGACTTAATACATTTATCTGAGGTAACCTATTAATCCAACAAATCACCAGCATCTGAGGATTCTAGGGCTTCTCTAATGTAACAGCTTCCTTGGGTATCCAGCTGAGCCTGCTGTGTCAAGATCCCTGTCTCTGCTGTTAAACTTTCAATGAGATATTATTTGTACTTTCAGCTCTTTCTCAAGGCAGTGAATGGAATGACTCCTCTCCTGGGTTTTAAGTTGCTAGATCTGTTGTTATTATAGACACAGCACATTCAAGACTAATAGAACAAAGATATGGCTCAACTGTTTGAATAAAAGTTCTTCTCGTTAGAGTTTGTATAGACTGATTAGAGTTTATAAGCTAAAGAAGTATGGGCTGGATAAATAGACAGCGAGGTGGACAGAAAGCTGACTGAACAGCCAGAACTGGAGGGTAATCAAGTAAGGTCTGCACCTGGGTTGTGGCAAGCTCCACTACCAATACAGGCTGGGGGATGTGAGGATGGAGCACAGCCTTGCAGAACAAGTCCTGGGGGTACTGGTGGATGGCAAGCTGGGCATGAACCAGCAACGTGCCCTCACAGCCCAGAAAGCCAACTACATCCTGGGATGCATTCAAAGCAGCATGGCTAGCAGGGCAAGGGAGGGGATCTGCCCCTCTGCTTTGTGCTGTGAAACCTCACCTGGAGTACTGTGTCCAGATGTGGAATCCTCAGTACAGGAGAGACACGGAGCTGTTGGAGAACATCCAGAGGAGGGCCATGAAAATGGTCCCAGCAATGGAGCTCATCCCTTTTATGGGGGTCCTGCTGCCTGCCAGCCAGGGGAACCTGCCCAGGCTGGAGCAACAAACTGGAGGAAGCTCATGGAGTCCAGCATGGGGAAGTGCTGCTGGGATGTGGTCCTGGGCCCCTGCTGGGGTGTCCCTGCTTCGGTGTCCCTGCTGGAGCAGGGCTGGGAGCAGTCAGCCCCAGAGACACCTCCAGCCTCAGCCGTGCTGTGGTGGAGCTGCCATCAGTGCTGTGGTGGAGCTGCCATCAGTGCTGTGGTGGAGCTGCCATCAGTGCTGCGCAGGAGCAGCGACGGCGGTCCAGGGAAAACATTTGGATCTTATGATCAGACCTTTCTTCCTCTGCTTTCTGGTATTATGGAACAGTTCCACAGCCGTGTGCTGGTAGCAAGGTGCATGAGAAATCCAAAGCATGTGGCACTGCCTCAGGAAAGAGAAAATAACTGCTGCATTTAAACCAAACTGAACTGCTGGCTTTGCATTCCTTTATTCCTGGGGGTAAAACAAGTGTTCGTGTTTTCCATTAATCCAGCTCCTGACAAAACAGAGCCCGTTGTCTGACCTTGGGCACTGGGGCCAGCGTGCTGGAAACATGATTTTCTCGCATTAGAGGGTTGAGGCCGGGCTGTGGCAGCAGGGCTGCAGCCGGACAGAACGTCCGCACAGCACGCGGCACCGCGCCCACAGACCCCGCCCCTCCCCCACGGCCTCCCCCTGACGTCAGAGCCGTGCCCCAGTGCGCAGGCGCGGAGCTGCGACTCTCGCGAGATTGGCCGCTGTGGTGATGTGGCGCGGCCGGAAGTGGTGCTGGGGCCGGAAGTGGTGCTGCGGCCATGCTGCGGCAGGTGAGGGGTGGGGGCTGTGGCGGCGCTCGGTATGGACGGGGGTCTGCGCGGCGTTCCTCTGGGCCGGGCCGTGGGGCTGCGCGGGGCTCGCTGGGACTCGGGTGTTGCGCTCTGTGGGTGCTCGGTGGCTGCTGCGGGCTCTGTGTACAGGGAGGAGCGCGGAGGCTGAGCTGGCTCCTGGCTGAGGGGAGCACGCTCGACACGAGCAGGCCTCGCCGCTCTTCCTGCCTCTCTTCAGCACGGGAGGCGTTGCCTGAATTAGCAGTCGTAGTAAAATCCGGTTTCTGTGTCTTCTAGCGTTTTCTTCGTTCTGCATGTGTGTAAATCTCAAATCATCATCCCAGTACGTCAGTGTAATCAGAAGTGACCCGGGTTGAAGTTGAAAAGCGACTCTCTTTCTCTTGTAACTCTGCATCTATTCCTCTCATTAGGGCAGCAGTGATGACATTGAGGATGTCTCTCTGTTTGATGCCGACGATGAAGTATCCAGGAGATCAAAAAAATCAAAAATAAGGTCAGTGACCTGGTTAGAGTTTATAGATGAATTCTGTGCAGAAGTATGGAGAAGGAGGGACTGTCCCGTCCTGTTGTTCTGTTGCTGGACACCAGCAAAATGACCCTGGCCCCATTTCCTTGGCTGCTGTATTCAGTTGAAATACATCACAGCAAATATCTTTGTTTTGTTAGAAAGAATGCAGAGTAACTTCTGCTTAGCTGAGAGTGGCAGTTCCAGAAGCTTGGGTGGAATCCACGTATCTGTGCCTTTGTGCTTCTGAGTCCCCGCGTTAACTGTGTGTACACGTTACTGACAAAGTGTCTCTGAGCTCTCTGTAACAGGAGGCTGTCGCTGTGCTGAGCGCTGGTTTCCAGGCTGGTCTGTTATCTCTTTGCCAGTCTCTGTTTCCTAGTGTGAGTGGCACTGCCCTGCTGCCTGCCATGTCCTGCTGTGGTCACACCAGTGTTTGGCAGAAGCACCAGCACTTCTGCATAAGATTTGCTAATCCTGAAAGAAAGTACGTGGAGATGAGTTCACATTTAATAGGGAGGTACATATTTTACTGGCATCAGCTGGCTGATCAGTGTCTGCCAAGCCCTCAGTACCAGCAGTGACAACCAGTATCATGTCTGCCCTGGGATTTCCCCAGCACATACATGTAGCAGCAAGCTGGCAAGATGTCTACTGTGACCCCTTAGTACGTGCCCATATATTTAACAGCCACAGACCATAATGCATCAAATATCAGGGTGAGCAATCATTCATAGAAAGCAAGGAGAATAATTTACAGCTAAAGAGCATTTTCTCACTAATAAGCTTTTTCTGGCTATACGCAGAAGCTAGAGGTGGTATACTTGCATTCCCAAGCTAACGTGAGCCCTTTCTTACAGGGCAGTTATTTGTTCAGGCCATGATCTGTATTTTCCCACACAGCTGGTAGTCTGAGATCCTGGTGCCATGCTGATATTGTACATTTCTGAACAGGGCACTTGTTTCTGTGCAGGTCAGAAAGGAGGCATGTCTGTTGTGTGATGCAGTTCAGTTTGCTGTTTCTTGTCAGAACCCTTTTCAAATTTACCTCAAAAAAATTGGCTTAAGTTGAACATGAGGTTAAATAAATAAATAAATACCTGGCTCCTTCATCCCTAGATTCTTGTTGTGTTTGGGTTATGTCTGTGAGTGGAATATTTCCTCCTTAGGATGAGCTCCCAGTGAGGTTTTTTTACCCATATTTTCACACACTGGTTTCACATAATAATGCAGATCCTTATTCTTGGTGGGAGAGGATCACTTTGCAATGTTGTTTCTCTGAAATTGCTTCAGTCCTGTCTGAAAGAACTGTGACTGTGCTGTACTTCATTCCAGGCATCCAGTGGCATCATTTTTCCACCTGTTCTTCCGAGTCAGTGCGATAGTTGTCTATCTGCTCTGTGAGCTCTTAACTAGCAGCTTTATTGCCTGCATGGTGACAATTATTCTTCTCTTGTCGTGTGACTTTTGGGCCGTAAAGGTAAGTCCCTCATGCTTTTTGTTATCATGTCTAACCATATAAGAATAATTGAATAGAGTGATATTTGTTCCACAAAAAAGTACCTTCTTTGTGCCTTTCCAACAAAATTATACCTGAGATACACTCAAGTACTGCAATTTGTTAGGAAACAACACTGTGTAGCTGATTAGCTGCTTTCTTTTTGAAAATCAGATGGAGATCATATAGCAGACTTATTCTTTTAAGGCAGCACAGGCTTCATTTTTATAAAGGTCACTTCTGAGTCACCAGAAGTATACGTCATTTATGTTAGTACAGCAATTTCTTATTGTACTGAATGTATCAGAAAATGGGTTTGGATATGAGAGCTTTGTGATCTTGTTTGCCCACATGTGAAACAAATGAGCAACATTGCAAATAGCAACCCAAACAGCCAAGCTTTGGCAGAATCAAGAACGATGGAATATGAGATCTTTACAGGGTGTGATGCCTCTCGTTCTAAAATACAGCTAGCATAGTGAACTTTTGCAGCCACTGAGAGCAGATTGCTGTGAAACCAGCAGCTGCCAATGTAAGAGGGAATTTGCTGCCTGGAGAACTTAAAGCTTCTCGCAGAGCTAACAGCAATAAAATCTGGAGCTGAAAAATCATAATTTTTTGTGGGTGCAGTGTTGAGATGGTTTCTCGTAGTAGCAAATTAAAACCTCTTTGCTCTCTGTCTGTTTCAGAATGTCACAGGGCGACTGATGGTTGGCCTCCGCTGGTGGAATCAGGTGGATGATGATGGTAGAAGTCACTGGAAATTTGAATCTAGAAAGGTAAGTCTTCCTTTAGTTGTTTCAGGTTTATCAACCCCCTGTTAATTAACAGTTATGTATGTGATGATGAACTGCACAGTTTAGATGCTTCCAGCCACAGATCTGTAACCACTTACCTGTTTCATGGTGGTACTGAATGGATAACATCATCTTTTACATTTTTGCTTTATTTAAAAGCCAGATCGACACTTGAGAAAAATGTTTATGTGAGTAACTTTGTTTTCACATAAAATGTTGTAAAGATTCCCATGTCTTGTCAAGAACATTGAAATTTTCTGGTGTGAGCACAGAACAGCTGACGTATCTTTTACCTCCCATAGAAGATCATTGGAACTAGGAAAAACAATCCAGCATTGCTCATAGTGTTACTGCTCCCTTGTGGTCATTCTACCTGCTGCTGTGTGCCTAATATGCCTTCTGTTGGCACCTCATGTCCTGTCAGTTACCCTTTTGATCCCTGCTTGTTATCTCTGTGTGCATGGAGGTAAAAGCACTTCCGGTGCACAGATGTGGAGTGAGGTAAAAGTCATTTCCTGTGCTCACACTGGAAATCTACAGTGGTGTAGAGAAACTTTCTCCAGATGAATTTGTGCCCCTGCAGACACTTTCTTTCTCATAACTATGCTTGTTGGAAAAGCTAGAATACATTAGGGAGAGGATAAAAAGTACCTAAACTGGTGGTAATACATTACATTGATCCATGAGTTCACTCAGTTCAGATCTTTTAACTATTCGTAGGAAGAATGAGTGATTGCTTGGGATCTTCTCAATAAAGAAAATCAGTAGTGCAGTGCGAGTCATATCTGTGTAGAAATTGCCTGATTTGATGGCTCTAAGTATCAATATGTAGTTTTGGCAGCACTCAGTGAAATTCTGGTTGTCTGTACAGTGATGTTAAGGTAGAAGGTGTTACCCATTTGGGTGATTCTGTGCATTGAAACTGAACCATGCAGCACATGTAACATTTTCAAACATACTGAAGCTTTTTTGCCCCAAATATTCCAAGACAATTTGTTGCTACTTCCCTCCAAATGGAAACATCTTTTGTCACAAGGTATAGAAGCTGGTCTCCAAAGCATCCAGTACTGTTGTGTGGGGACAAAACCCAGGAGACTTGTAAGTTCTGGGCTGTTTGTAGTGATGGTGAGATCTGTTAATCTCCATTTACTTTGTGTTTCTAGGTATCAGCACAAGGGCATAAAACCTCCTCAGAATCAGAGTCCCGAATTTTCTGGCTGGGTCTGATTACCTGCCCTATCATCTGGGTGATATTTGCTTTCAGTGCTCTGTTTTCTTTCAAAGTGAAATGGCTGGTGAGTTGCCTCCCTCAACTCAGTAATGGAGTTTGCTTGTTACCAGTAAGGTGATGCAAAATCAGTGACCGTATTTTCTTGTGTCTTAGGCAGTAGTTATGATGGGAGTGGTTCTACAGGGAGCCAACCTTTATGGATACATCAGATGCAAAGTTGGCAGTAGGAAAAACTTGACAAGCATGGCAACAAGCTACCTTGGAAAGCAGTTCTTGCGGCAGGTAAGATATCGGGGTTTTGAAGCCCTCTACTTGTGTTTGCTTTTGTCTATAAGCTTCCTTCCTACCTGACCCACTAGAAGAAAGATTGAAAAAGGTGTTATTTGGAGTTCTTTAGTGGGACTCTTGTGAATTTGACACCCTCCTCCCAATTCTGCTCGTGAAGTCACAGATTAACATGCTAATTGTGGTCCAAATGGAACTCCATGTCAACATCATGAGCTTGTGTTATTTACTAGTGTCATGGAGTAGTGCCATAGAAGATACTGGAATATGGCTGGTCTGTTAGGAACATAAGTGGAAAATAGTGTCTGAATGAAAGGATTTTTGATCAGTTTTACTGCTTATGGAAAACTCGTAGCTAGATTGCTCCTTGTACTGCAATACTTTCCCTTCTGGTTGTACTAGCCACAGAAACATGCATCTGGAGACATGATTGGTCATTGTGCTTCTGTACACAACTGCACTGTGTATATTCCTAGCTGAAAGGGCTATCATTGCCTTTTATATTCTTCCTCACCTCCAACCAACTCTTCTTATCGGGACCTTCTCTGTCTTCTGTAGCTCCCTGCAGCATTAGGCACCACTATGCACTGTTCGTCTTCTAGGCTGTCGTTTAACAACTTCTTGCCCCAAGTTTCCTAACAGTGGCACCCTTTTGCACACATGTGGCTGGGAGCAGGTGGGTTGGGCTGCCACAGATTCCCAAGTGTTTATTGTACTTATTGCTGTCAGTGTGATAAGAAGCTTAAATATTGACAACACAGTCTGTGTTAGATTTGTGTTCACTGGTAGCTTCTGAGTGCTCACCAAAGGCCCACTCTCAGTCTCTGGGAAAACATGAAAGTGTTGCTCCACAATTATGGCAGTAAGTCACACAGTTCTCTTGTGATGTACTTTATTTTTTTTCTTTGCCTGTTGCAGACTGTGGCTAAAGAGGACCAGACAACATCCTGAGCATGGTAGAAGCCTCGTGCTGGATTGGATTCACAGTAGTGAAGCACAGAGAATGTTGCTCTGACCATGAGATTTGGGAGCTGCTTAAATGAGGTGTGAATTAAAAGTAAATACATTGCGCAAGACTTCCAGTTAACACTCCTAGCAGTTAATATTCAGTTTTCCACTAGCAGTTTGTGTTTAAGTCCTTTCTTAATTTGATTAATTAGAATTATATTGCCTGAACTTTGAATCAGAAGACATCCTAGGTAGTGCTCTGATGCAGGTTTATACTCACTGGATATGTTAAGAGAAAAATGGCAGGTAACCTTCTAAAAACCATGCACACACAGGACCTTCTGTTCTCCAACCATCCTCACCTCCTCCAGCAGTTGGTACCTCAGGTAGTTTTCAGTTGTGGGCTTAGCTGTGTTTTGTTCCTGGAGGTCTGTTATGAACTTTAAATAGCTCTCTTTTGGCTCCGTATCTCTCTCATTCTGTGATTTGAATGGCACTGAGGTTGTTGCAGTGAAGGAAATCCGAAGGAAGTGTTGCTGTTGGCTGTAGGAGGATTTTGGAAGTCAAGTGGAAACTGCAGCAAGTGACTGCTGAGCAGCTTCAGCTTTGTTTTTCTTAAGTGTTGTCGGAGGTCTCAGTGACATCTAACCAGGACTTTGGTTAAATCTGAGTTTATGGAAAACCCCTCTTTTTCCTGCAGGCCTGTGTCTGTATGAAGAGCACAACTAGACTAACAGTAGGAAAGCTGTACACAGTTTCAAAGGTGGAATGAGCATGAGAGCAGGTGATGGGCAGAGGTGTTGAAATGATGCCACCTGGTGTGAGCTGGTGCACAGGGCAGCAGGGAACGTCACTGCTGGGGTACCAGGACAGGAGGTTACACAAGCAGAACTTCCTTCCACCTGTGCAGCGGATTTGGGGGTAACCATTAAAACAAGAGCTGAGGCTAAGTTCAGGCTGCTTTCTACTGTTCCATGACCAAAGGTGTTTCACATAATCTTAATGGAGCTGCCTGAAGACCTGGCATCAGCATGCTGACTTTGCAAGACGTTTGCATGTCTTGAATCCATGCAGCATATTGTGTTCCCCAAGGAATCTATGGGCTGGGGAAAAAAAAAACGTTTATATGATGGTGAAATGTTGGCTTGCAGTGTTCACCTCAGTGGCAGAAATTGTGTGTTCTGTGTGCAAAACTGTACAAAAGGGCTCAGTTCCTTCTTGTCATGTAGTGCTGCTCAAGGCAGGTTGTGCTTTCACAGCAGGAGATATTGTAAACTTCTGAAGAGGTATTTTAAATTAAGAATGTGGTTTCTTTTTGAATAATGGGTATTGTAAATTGTGGGATTGCATTAACATTGTATGTCTCCCTGGACCGTAGCAATACTTGGGAGCTGTACATTTGTTTAACTCTTTGGATCGATACCTTTCTTTTGTAAATATATATTTATAAAATCTTGAAATTAAAATAATGCTTTGTTTAAACCAGACCGGGTGTCCCTTCTATGATTCATGGCTGAGCTCTGTTTATATACAGTGTTCTTGTTTATAGTGGGTTACGTGTTAAGTTAAACAGTGCTAATGAGGAGCTCTGTCACGGTTGCTTTCACCCCAAGAGTCCTGGAAAGCTTGGCCTGTGTAAACACCTTCTTCACAAGTGTGCTGGGATTGCTGTCACACACAGCCAGGTCCTCCTATGAGACTTGCTGGTGTGATGACACCCTGCTCCTGAGTGCTCTCCAAAGCTCTGGGATGTGTTCTGCAGGTGGCAGTGTGTGCCAGTGCCACCACACAGCTGGAACTTCTATTCCCCATTGGCCTGGAAGAGGTGATTTCATTCTAACCAATGGAAGTGAAACAGATGAAGTGAACCGCGAAGCCAAGGTGCTACTGCAGCCACGTGGGGACGCACGAGTGCAGCATCTGGCCCCTGTGGCATGGAGAAAGGGAGATCCTTTCTGCTCCAGCTGAACAAGTCCCTGTTTGCCCTTGCTGTCCCAGGGATTACACTGCCTCTAGCAAACCTGCAGCTGCCAGGAAGCTGTTCTGAGATGTGTTACAAGTTTTAGCCTTTGTGTTTATTCCGCTGTTGCCAAAGCTCCCAACAAACTGTTCCTGGAAAATAGAGAGTGCTTTTCTGGAAATTGGAGCGTGATTAATCAAGGATAGAGACATTTATTAGTGCATGCCTTTAAGTAGAGCCCTCTGTGGCTTATTTTTAGTCTCTTGGCAAGCAATCAGTTTCTGGCTTCTGAGAGGCCAGCATTTTATCACATTTCTCTGTTGTGGATCAGAACCAAATTTCTTATCACTACTCCAGTTGGGTGTGATAGTCGTTTGATTATTTATTTGCTCTCTGCCAGAGTTTCCTGTGAAAGAGGAAGAGGGAGTAGCAGCGGAAGAGGGAAATTCTCAGAATGTGCTTTTTCAGACAAGCCTCGGGAATCCACGCTCAGCTGTGTTCTTGAGCATTAGCTGTGTCATGCAGGCCCCTCCTAACTAACACCTCCCTGCCTGGGTGGTGGCTGAGCTGTCAGGGCTTACAGAAGCAAAAAGAATCCAAGAACCATAGTGGAAAAAAAAATACTCTCTGCTCTGAAATAGACACGTGCTGCTGCAAGTGCAGCTGTAAGGTGGGCTTGGAGTCCAGTCCTCTTCATTCAGGACTTAGAGCCATTCTGAGTTGGCACGTAGCCTCACCACAACAGTGGCTGCATTTCTGTGCTTTTTGTGGCCCGGTGCTTCAACACAATGTGATGGATGTATGCTCAAAACACAGAAGCTGTACTGGCAGTTCTGTCCCACCTGGTGCGTCCCCTCTTTCGTGTGCCACCCTACCTGCCCCAGGGCAGAGCTGCAAGGAAGGGCGAAGAGGATGTGATGTGGGAGGAAACTGCACTGAGTGGGCACTTGGAGCCTGTCTGTCTATTCCTGCACTGTTCTCTTGGAGACCTGCCGGGCCCAGAGGGCTGCAGGGAGATGTCTATTGTAGTAGCTTGGCAGAGACTGTGGTCAGAGCTGCTCGCACGGGACAGGACATCCCCACTGCTATTTCTTAAACAAAAAGCTGCAGTGAGTAATTGAGAGTGACCTTTGGGGGAGACCAAAGGGAGCGGGGATGCGAGTGAGGAGGGTGGATGCTGGCCAGGGCCCAGCACTGCTTCCAGGCCTCCTGGCAGGAAGGAATTTCTCGCTTCCCTCCTGCCGTTCTGTGCAAGCAGAATGTTTGTGAGCTGGCGTCCCACCTTCCTGCACACAGCCCTCCCACCCACCAGCCTGCAGCAAGATGAGAGCCTCCTGCTGCTCTGATAAGACAGACAAAGGATAGAGAGCAAGGAAATGCTATTTCTGGTTTCCTGATAACAGTGTTTTTAAGAATGCACAGGCCCTTTGTTGTCTGCCTTTGTGTGTTGAAAACAAACTGTTGCTTGGATGTGATTCCAGTTCCTCCGTATCCTCACACCCAGAATTGCTCTGGGCAGCAGCTGATCATGTTCTGGCCATGCTCAATGATGCTGATGCTTACTTGCTTCTAAGTCTGGCAGTTGGTGGGACCAGATCTCAAAGGCTGTGACTGCATCTTTGTGTTTAATAGCGATGAACTTGTCCCAGAAGTTCCTGGCATCACTCCCTCTTAATGGAAATCGTAAAGAAATGATGTGTTCCCATGAAATCCCTTCTCCTGGTACAAAACCTCTCATTTTAATTCCATCCGTTGTTTTGGATTCTGCCACATGCTGTTAATTTATAAGCTCCAATTAATGGCTATAAATGCCAGATCACCTCTTCCCCCAGCTGCTTGCTATACATTCCCCACAGCTCCATTATTTTCCAGGTGGGACATCCCTTGGCAAAGCCCCAAGAATTGCTCTCCAGCTGCCTCTTATCTCTCTGAATTCTGCTCTTCAGGAGTCTGAGCAATTTGTTCAGTGAAAGAGTTTGATTTTCTGGTTGGTTATTCCTCATATTCCTCCCAGAGCCTTTCTAAAAATCCAAACCCGGCTCGGATTGCCCTTGCTGCCTCCCACCTGGCTGCAGCAGGACAGGCAGTGTTTGTCCGGGGCTCAGTGGGCTCGTACCTGAACCTCTTGTGCTCCTACGGGAAACCTGCCTGGTCCTGTGAGTTATTGCTATTTGTGTTCTCTTGCTCACACCTCTTTCTACGTAGTTCATTTTGGGTGAGTCTTTAGATATTTTTATTTTTTCTAATCACAAAGAAATGTGTAAACAACTCCATAGTAACCTCTGGAGTAAATGAGTCACAGCTCTTCTGCCACAGGACGTTCTCTTTGCTCCTGTCTGCTGTTGTGTTTCCAGACCTTCAGCAACTCGAGCTGTGAGGCTGTTACTCACTGCTTCCTGTGCAGAGCTGTGTGACTTCATCTGCACCTCCTCTTCACCTGTGGAACCCCCACACTTATCATCTGACCCCAGACTGCAAGTATTCCAGTTTGAATAAGACCTGGGGGGATGTTGGCATTGCACGTGGGATGTGGTGCCTTTGGCACTGAGCACTGCCAGCCACGCCGGGTCGCTGTAAGTGGGATAGCAGAATCCCACAGCTCCCAGCTGCTGCAAAAGCAGCATCAGCAGAGCAGGAGGAAAGCATGGTTCCTGTACCATCCTGGTGTGTTTTCTGTTTGCAGTGAGGTACAGAGTGCTGGAGGACCGGGCAGCCCAGGGGTATCGTTAAACCACGCTGGGTGATTCCCTGGGTAAAACCCTTGTGTCTCGTGTTTAAGGGCAGCTCCAGCTGACATCAGGAGCAGCACCCTGCTTTGGAGTCCGTTCAGTCTCACACAGTGCGTTCATCTTTGGTCTAAGCCCTTACGGCAGCAGAGGGAGCTCTCACGCTTGGCTTTGAAGTGAAAAAATAAAGGAGCAAAGAAAGTTTTCGGGAGGGGCTGCTGGAATCACCCATTTGCAGAAGTGCTCCTCCAGAAGTGGCTCAGCCCTGCCCTCCTTCCCTGCAGGGCCAGCAGTGCCCTGCAAAGCAGCCAAGCATGCCGTGCTATCAAGCCCTGGAAATTCAAAGCATCTAAAGCATAAATCTCAAGCACCCCAGTCAGGTCCGTGCTGTCTGCTAAGCCAGGTTTGTGTGCTCATGGTCAGCCCCTCCTTGATTAATCATTTCATGTTAAGTACGCTCTCAAAATAAAATGTACTCACATGGAAAAGACAATTAAGAATGAGAGTCCAAACGACTAATGGAGGATTTTACATCTGCATCCAAGTTGGCAAGTGAACATGGGCACTGGTAAGGAAGAATAGTCATCCTCCAGATATTTCTGCAGAAAAGCCCAGGCAGGGAATGAATGATAGAAGCATGCAGGGATGGGACTGATCCAGGAATGGGGCAAGCAGTTTGGCTGCAGCTCCACCTTGACCTATACAAATCTGATTGGGTAAAAGTGTGTTCATAGGGAAATGAAAGTTTCTTGTGTGGCTGTTTGCCAGCAGAAGGCTCTGGGGGGAGCCCAGTGTCGTGGTGTTGCTTTGGGTTGAACAGCTCATGTTGGGCAGTATGATGTTGAGTACTGGTGGGTGCAATCTGAGGGGGTCCTCTGCTCCGTGAGTAGCAGGTCTGGCTGGGAACAGGCTGTGGCTGTGCTGGATGCTGAGGGTTTCAAGGTGGATTATGCATCTCCTGGGGTCACCAAGGCCTGTGCACAAGAACACATCGCAGCACAGATGTGACCTGGACGCAGGGTGTGTGCATCCAGCACATCCACCCCCACACTCACCAGGTCAGCACAGTTACTTCTGCTCTGTGTGCTGCAGCCAGAGGCAGGGCTGGGCTCGGGGCTGTCAGCACTCCTCAGGGAGCCACAGCTTCCAGCTGCAGGGGATGAGCTCAGCATGCTGAGCCACCACCTTTGGAAGCCTTTCGAGCCAAGGCAGAGCTTGCTGCAATCCTCACCAGGTGGTTTTCTGCTTACAGTGACACCTGTTTGGTGCTGAGCACAGCCAGGTGAGGAGCTTTGGGGCCATGCTCTGCACAGCTGTCATGAATTTGCAATTGCACTGCAAAGCAGTCTGGGTGCAGGAGGATTTGCTGTCCCTATGCATGCGGTCTCTGGCATTGCTTCCCCGTCTCTGAGCTCCCCGCTCAGCTCATGGTTGGAGCGTGGACCTCTGACTTCCAGCTGCAAACATCTCCTCCTTGCACAAGAGGAAGCAGCCGAGCTGATGTGCATGGGAATTATCCCATGTCTCAGAACTCCTTCGGGCCTCGAAGCCATCTGCACAGCCCTGCCCGGGTCGGGGTGAGACATTCCGTTTTTCCTGTGTCATTTGGGATTCAGAGCCAACTGCTGGCTGTGCCTGTGTGCAGGGCGGCTGCGAGCCGTGTGCTGTCAGTGTGATGTAGCAATCCTGCTGTGTGGCCAACACACAGTGCTGGGTCGGTCACGTTCCTGCAGGGAAGGGGCAAAAGAGAAGGAGCACGAGTGAGGGGCTCTGGGATCCTGGGTGAAACCTCTGTGGGCACAGTGCAGGAAGGACAGTGCAAGCGTTGCAATAAATGTTGGTGATTTGGGGGCCCGAGGGGGATTTGCGAGAGCATGGATACAAATCTGTCATGGTGCTGCTGCGCTTTAATTCATCCCATATGCTGTCCCATAAATGTGTCAGCAGAGGTGCTGCTGAATGGGAACTGGCAGCCCCCAGCTTCCCAAGCCCTCCAAGTCAGGGCACTGAGCCCCACATCATGCTTTCTTCTCCCCAGAATAAAAATCTTGAGCTGTCACTGGGGAGAGGGAGGGTCCATAACCTTAAATGTTCCCTCCGAGGGCTCCTTACCCATGCTGCAGGTGCTCGGGCATCACTTGCAGCCAAACCTGGGCACGCAGCACCCATCTCTTATCATAGCATGGTGCTGCTGGAGGTGTGCCCACATCCCACGTGCTGCAGCTCTCCCTGACCAAAACACCTCTTTCTGCAAACAGTCAGTGCCATGAATACATCACACATCCATCCACTTCTGCTCCGAGCAGGGCTGGGACTGCTGGGCTGGGACACCAGAAGTGACCTCAGCACAAAAACTTGTGGCTGCACTGGGAGGGCTCTGCCCTCACCGTGTGTGCTCTGAAATCCTCTTTATTTACGATGCAATGGGAAAACAGTGAGCAGCAGTCAGAGAGGCTGCACTGCGCCCGCCTTTCCTGTGCTGGTCAGGAAATGGGTGGGGGGCAGAACACACCCAGTGATGGAGACGGGATGGGGATGGGGATGCAGACACAAATGGGGATAGAGAAGAGGATGAGCATGAGGATGGGGCTTGGGATGGGGACAGGGATGAGGATATTCTGCTTTCCTGTGCAAAGCACTGCCCATCTCACAAGAGAGGCCAGACGACCAGCCCAGATCCCTGCTTCCAGAGCTGTTTGGGTGGAACTGCTGGCTTTGGCTAACCTCTGTGCTGCCTTGGAGCACCCTCACTTCTCTGCACCCCTCTCAGTGCCTCCCTGTTCCCACCCCTCCCACCCTCAGCCTCCACCACAGGTGTTCCCCTTCACTTTCTGTGAGCAGCAACTTGCAGCCCTCAGTCCATGACATGACAAATCATGCTGTCCCTCTTACCCTGCTCCTAGCCTTCATCCTTGGATGCTGAGGGGCATCATCCCAGGGGCACAGGACCCTTCCTGCAAGTGACGCTGGTGGGGGTGGCAGAGAAGGGGCCACTTCAGGGAGTGTGGGAGCAGGACGGAAGCAGAAGGTGCAGGATGGGTGCATGGAGTGGGGCTTTGTTATCCCCGTCCACATGCACAGACTTTTGTGGCATAGGATGAACAATGACACACTTCCCAAACTTGCCTACCCTTTGCCAAATGCATTACTCAATGCAGAGAAGCTGTGGGCGGCCGAATCCCTTCCCTATGAGCAATGGGGCAGTGAGCAGTGCAGCAGGTCCCCATGGGGAGGCTCTCCCACCTGCTGCAGGTGCCAGCACAAAGCTTGCTGCGAGCAGCACTGCTCCCATCCATCCCTTCCTTGCCAGGGGTTTGTTGCAAGCAGCAAAGTGGGAGTGCTGAGAGGAACTGTGAGCTCTCAAAAGCTCAGTGCAGAAAATATCCGTGAGGTCACCCTGCTCCTCCTGCTGCTATTGCAAAATACAGTGGGGGCTCTTCAGTGCAAGGTGCAGATGCAGAATTTGCCATGGAACCACATATGTCTCGCATGTTGCCTAAAATGCATGTATGTGGATTACAGATTCCCTGCCCAGGTGCTAACAATTGTGTGCAAACAATGGGGTTGCAGCCAGTGTCTGCCTGATCACTGTGCCACTGTGCCCAGGACCTGGTGAGGGCAGGGCCACAGGGAAAGGTAGTGGGGTCAGCAGTGGGAGGGTGGGAATATGGGTGCAGTGTCCTCTACTGTGCTCCTCTGGGACGATGAGGAGAAGGGTCTCAGTATTGGCCAGTAGGGGAGGGGGGCAGAGGATGCCACTTAGTATTAGTGTAGGGTGTTGCCAGTGGTGGCTGGGGCTGTGCTGATGGCCCCAGGGCTGCTGCCAAGGTTGGAGGGCTGCAAAGCTGTCCTGTGCTCTACGTGCTTGCTTTTATGACAAAGCAAAGTCATGTACTTGGTGCTGCAGAGAGCTCAATGGAGGGAAACCACCCTGTGCCATGGGATCACTGGGGCTGTGCCAGGCTGTGTGTGCCCAGCACAGGGCAAGCAGGCTCAGCTTAGCTTGAGCAAAGGCAATCCAGCCTGCCCACTGCTGCTAAAGGATGGTGAGCTCTGTGCTGTGTCCAATGCATGGGAGCAAGTTCAAACCCTCTGCCATCGGTGCACACTTGGGCTCAGTGCTCAGCCTGGGCAGTGTGAGGCCGCAGTGTGGCATCTCTATAGAAACCCCATGTTTGTTGGCAGCACAGCAAGCTGCTGCTGGCCTGCCTACAATGAGAGAAAAGCTTTCAGCCCTGCAGCCTTTTGAGGGTGTTTTGTTCCCAGTTTCACCATGTGCTCAGTGATGGGTGCTATCTTGAAGGAAATCCTGGAGCCTCTGCAGCAGAACGCTTTGACCACTTGATGCAGATGGAGACGTCTTCTATCAACACCTCCAGGAACTCACATACAGGTGAGTGTTGCCGGGGCTTTGGAGTGCTCAAACCTCCATACAGGTGCTCGAAGCTGAGTGCTGTGCACTGCTGAAGGAGTCTTGGGGTCTGCAGCCCTGCTACGTGCATTGGGTGATGCTGAGCTGTTTCCCAGCCCCGTTCTCTGGGCAGGAACCACAGCTGCTCCATGTCCAGCCTGGATTTTGTAGACCAGCTTTTTCCCAGAGGATGAGGCATATTACTTGAAAGCTCTGCTCTGATCTTCCACATGGTGCTGAGCAGTGCCTGAGGCTCGTGCTGCATGCAGACACATAAGATGCATACGTTACTTGGAGTGCTGCCCAGGAACATGGAAAGCAGATGTTGGGCTGCGACCTGGGGTGAGCTGTGCTGCTGGTTGGTGGGATGGAGCTTGGCAAGGAGTCATGTCTGGAGATGCAAACAGTGCTGAGGGGTCTGTGCTTAGGCTTGCTGACTGCTGTTCTGGAGCTCACTGGGAAGCAGGCTGAACCCTGGGTATTTTATCCATGTTTCCAGATGAGGGTTTCTCTGCCTTGCCTTCAGCAGGGAGTGTTTCTGCCAGAGGTTTTGTTGCATCTTGGTGGAACATGTGCCAATGGAGCTGTGGAGGTAATGTGGTGGATGCAGCAGTGACCAATTTCTATGTGTGTGTGAAGTTTATCTATTTGCTGTTATTATCTGTGGCAAGTCTGGGCTGTTCCAAAATGGAATTGGGTGAGCCCAGCCTCCCTGGTGTGTCCCAGAGCTCCTGGGTATGGGGCATGACACAGGTAATGTGGTTTTAGGAGCATCCCTTGGTCCTTCCCAGTATACCCTATGAAGCAAGGAGAATCTGGGAAGCTGGGACTGATCTTCAGATCCATTTGAGCTTCAGATCCAAAGGAAGGCTCCCATGGGCTGGGCACTGAGCTCCCTGACTCCAGCACCAGGGTGGCAGGAGCTGTCTGACTCTGTCATAGAATCATAGGTTGGAGTTGGAAGGGACCCCTAAAGGCCATGTGGTCTCACCCCCTGCATTGAGCAGGGACACCCACAGCTCCATCAGTGCTCACAGCCCATCCCCTGACCTTGGCTGTCTGCAGGGATGGGGCACCTCTCTGGACAAACATGCTTCACCACCTGTAGCTTGAACAGTAAGGGTGTTCTCCTTATATCCAGTCTGAATCTCTACTCTTGTAGTTTGAAGCCATTTCCCCTTGTCCTATGAAGAGTCTGTCCCCTTCTTTCCTGCAGCCCCCTGGGATACCAAAAGGCAAAAAGAGGCAATATGTATTTACAGCAACAATTGGAAGTGCACGGCCAAAGAGAGGTTGCAAAAAGTCTCGAGGAGGCGCGAGCAGCGCTGTTGGGAAGGAAAACAGCGCGGTTCTGGAGCAGCTTCCCTTTCTTCTTTTCTTCTCACTCACACGTCACACATCACGGGCCCCTTCCTCAGCTATATTTGGCCACCCGTCCGCACAGCACTTCCTTTAGTGCCCAGGCTTTGCTGGCCCGCCTGCTGCCGGCCCCATCCCATCCCTGGCCGTGCGCTTCCGCAGGGCGTGCCGGGACTGCTCCCTTTACGGGAGGATTAATGCACGAGCTCGGTATTCCTGTCCCCAAGGCTGCCTGCTGGATGCTGAACATTCCCGCATCGCATTTCCAGCGTGTCACGGCCTCGCAGCATCCTCCTGCTCGGAGCAGACGCTATTTTGGCATGGGGTCACATTGCACGCTGCGCCCAGAACAGCGCACGGAGGGGGAGCTGTGTGGGGTTGGGCTGCATTTGGGGCCGGGGGTCCCTGCTGCAGCAGGAGCACCTCGGGACGCGCCCTGCAGCAGCACCACGGGGCGGGCAGGGAGGGGTTCTCCTTTGCTAAGGAGAATCTCATGACAGAAAAAAAACAAACAGTGCCGTTTTTCCATTTTGAGAGATCGTCCTCTGCTCTCTTGGCTGATCAGACACGAAGTGGAAGCTTTCCAGTAGGCGATGACTTTTCTCCAAAAAGTAAATTTCTTCCAGCAGAATAGTTTAGAGCTGAAGCTTTCCTCCTCCCAGCTCACTTCCAGCTGCTCCAGCTCATTACTGCTGCTGAGATTGGATGGTGCCCGCTCGGAATGCTTTGGTACAAGTATCTTTTTCCATGCATAGCGACAAAAGGGTGGGCCCTTAGAGCAGGAAAGCAGAAGAGACTTTGAGAAGTCTCCATGCTCAGACTTATTCCAAAAGCTGAGCAGACAGCCCTGAGCCTGCTCTGAGCCTCCAGCCCAGCAACGCCACGAGCTGGTGCAATGTACTTGCAGGCCCAGGGGTTGCCTTGTGGAAGGGAAATATTGGAAACCACAGAGGCTGACCTTTCACTTGTGAAATTCCTTCTGGCCACATCTGGAAGTGGGGATTTGAAAGTGAAGGAAGGAACAGTGCTTGCAGAAGTGGGCTGTCCTGCAGCAAGAGGGGGGGTTGGCCCCTGCAAGCTCATAGAGTTGGAAGGGACCCACAAGGATCATCAAGTCCAGCTCCTGGATGGACACAGGACCACCCAAAAATCAGACCACATGTCCTAGAGAATAGCAGAATATAGGGACCATACGTTTGAACTCAGTGCAGTCCTTCCCCAGACAGCTTCCAGGCTGGTTAGGCAGGAAAGAGAGGAGAAGGTACGGATGGAGGCTTTGCCTCCCCACACAGGAGCATGGAGGTGTGAAGAAGCTGATTCAATCTGTCAGGAAACCCTTAGTCCACATTTGCTGGAGACTTCACAGACACAGGAGGATCCCTCCTATTGGTGATAGATTTACATGCTGACACCTGGACCAGAAGATGAATAGCCTGCAGGTCTGCAACCCTGTTTGATGGCCCATGGCAGCTGTCTGCACAGTTGTGCTATAGTGTGCCTCAGCAAAGGGAAAGTATGTGGCATCCCTGAGTGACCCACTGCCACTGTGGGAATGGTGTTGGGGCTGCAGATGACAAAAAAGGGAGGGAAGGGCAGGAAGGAGGGAAGCATCTTCCTCCCCAGCAACCCCACTGCAGTTAACACTGCCTCCTCCAAGAGGACTTTTGTAACACTGCTTTGACTCCTGTTGGGCAAGGCAGGGGCTGGATCCCCTCGCTGAGTGATGGTCTGCATTGCTGTGTTTGCTGCAGTGTTGCCGGAGCAGAGCCAGGAACTGGTCTTGGAGAGTGAGGAGGGATGAAATACTCTTCTCCTTTCTGTGCAGCTGTTGTTTCAGCTTCGTGGCAGGGCTGTGCAACACGGGATCATAGAATCACAGAACCATAGCCTGGATTGAAAAGGATCACAATGATCATCTAGTTTCAATCCCCTGCTATGTGCAGGTTCGCCAACCACCAGACCAGGCTGCCCAGAGCCACATCCAGCCTGGCCTTGAATGCCTCCAGGGATGGGGCATCCACAAGGATCCCATCCACGGGGATCACCAGTCTGATGTCTGCAGAGGGCTGCGTTCTGCTCTTGGTAGGAGTGCACTCCAGAGTGATGTGTACAGCCCTCAATACAGCCCTGAACTCAGTCTGCAGACCCAGGCTCAAGCCTGGAACCATGACATTGTTCCATCCCTGTGACATGTCCTGGGCTGAAGGGTTTCCCCCTGCTGAAGCTCTGAACCTGAGAGAAATGCCTTTGCAGAGCTGTGGGAAGAAGATGAACTTTTGACTCTTTCTGAGTAATCCTGAGAGCTGCTATCCCTCCTGAACAGCATTGCCAGCCTGGTTCCTCTCCCTTCACTTCTGTGAGTTCATCTGACCCCAAATCCAGCAAACCCAGCCCTCGCTGTGTGCTTTAACCACCGCATGTGGGGTTTGTAGTGCTTGCCAAAGCCTGGAGGTACTGGAAGCTGTGGCACGATGCCTGGGAGGGGAATGGAGGTCAGTGTGTTGCAGCATCCCCAAAGCAAACTGACTGCGGAAAAGGAGCACGGTGACAGCAGGAAGTCCAGTGTTTGCTGTCCAAATATCAGCCAGATTGTTTGGGGATGGTCTGCAAGGAGCTGCAGTGCCAGGAATAGGGCATGGTCACAGGGAGTGCACTTCTGGTGGCCTCACTCCTTGTCACCATGTGTCCCAGTGCTGTCCCCATGCTGTCACCGCTGGGTGACACTGCCAGTCAGAGCACATGGGAGGGAGCTGCAGCATTCCTGTGGGATTAACCCAGAGGAACACGGGAAAGCATAACCCCACATGGCTTGAAAGCTGCACACTCTGGTATGTATGGTGGCATTTCCAGCAGATCTGCCATAGGAGTGTCCCATGCCTGGGCCATGACGTGGTGCTGGAGAGCTCTGAAAACTCTGCCTCTGTGCAGACTGCAGCATGGATGTGGGTCTGTGCATTGGAACGGCATCTCCCTGACCTCCCTGGCAACGCTTGGATGGGTGAAGCTACACGCCTGGTTTTGCTTTTTGCACGACCCAGCTCACAGCAAGGCTGGCTGAGCTGCTCTGTCGTTGTGAGGGGTAGGAGATTTGCAAGAGCCATCACAGGAGCTGCACTACAACAACACCCCATGGCAGCACATTGCCAGGCAAAATCGCACAGTCACGGTGTAGCTCAGACTTTATGGTCCTTAGGATTGCATTTATTTACAAACACATGAAGTGCTGTGGCTTTTATCTCAGCCCCTAGGGTAGAACAGCCCATAGGGCTCCTGTGAGGGTTGCTCAAGGTGCTCAGCTTGGCTGCAGAGGGTTTGCTTTCTATGGCCAGGTCATTTACAAACATCAGAACTGCAATGAGTTGTTTTGAAGACTGCAGTGTACAAACCCCATCCTGCTGTGCTGGGTCCACAGATGAGGTGTGAGGTGTGAGGTGGGGCAATGCAGGGTGCAGGGGGAGGCAGAAGATGTGGGGATGTGGTTCTGGTTGCACCCCTTCCCCACCATGAGCATGCACGCCTTAACGGAGTGCAATGGTTGGGTCAGCTTCGGATTCCTGCTCTGCCTCCTGGTCTGTGTGATGTGTTTGTCTTTTCTAGACAAGATTTCTGTGGATGATGGATATCTGTGGATGACAAGCTTTGCCTGGCTTTGGTTGCTGATGCTCTGTGTGCTGCAGCCGTGGTCCCACCCAGGCACTGTGCGCGCTCACGGATCTCTGCAGAGCACTTCCATCCCTTTGCACTGTAAGAGCTTCTCGGTAGGTTGTGCATGGAAGTGCATGGGAAGGATGGAAGTTCAAGCAAGAAAAGGAGGTTATTTGCTGATTGCTTAGGGCTGCAAAGGGTTAACTGTGCCGTGCTCATAGTGCTGTGGAAGTTGAGCAATCTTGTCTTTATTACGGAAACTCAGACTGGGAATTAGGAAGGAGACTCCAGCCAGCCAGGGAGCTTTCCCAGAGGTTTGGAGCCCGAGCACTGACTCCAAGCGGCGATGCCAGAATTTCTTGCAGGGGCCTCTGGAACAAAGAGGAGAGCGGGTTGGGCTGTTGAACCGCCCCACAGCTCCTCGTGGCTCCTCTTGCTGTGCCGCGTGCCCCCCAAGCGCGGGGCTCACAGAGCTCCCATTGTTCCCAGCACTGCTTCCTCTTCTGCAGCACTGGAAGCGGCAGCGCCCATTTCTTGTCACCGCCCTCCTCGTGGATGCAGATCTGAAGCCCCCCCTGAAAATAATCAGTGCCCCAGAGCATAAAATCTGCCAAAACGATGGCTTATGGCTGGGTGCTGGGGAGTGGGGAGGGCTCCTCACTGGAGCTCTTACTGATCAGAGAGCTGGAGGTTTCACATTCATTTGGGTTGGGTTTTTGGAGGCAGTCAGGTTTTAAGGTCCATCCCTGCTTTGTCCCAGGGCTTGCTGCTGCTGCTGCTATGGAGGGCATGAGAACAGGGCATTTATTTTCCATCTGTCTTCAGTCTTTTGTGTAAAGTCTGTCCTGAAGTAACCTTAGGGCTGTGCACTGCTCCGTAAGGGGAGACGTGGTGGCTCTCCAAGCACACTTGGAAGGGCTGTTTTCCCCTTTGTGCCGGTTGGGTGAGTGGGAAATACCTGTGAGCTGCACCATGAAAGGGTGCTGATGGGAACCTTGAGCTGCTGTGTCAGGGCTGGTCCTGCCGGGCATTGCACAGAGCAGACGTCAGCTTTCCTCCCCATCCTGGCAATTCTGCAGCAGCAGATCAGCTGTCTGAGTAGGACAGGCTGTTCTCCAGTGCAGGGTGGGAGCAGCTTTGGGATGAGCATCCTGCCGGGGTTGTGGGGGGGTCAGATAGCAGGCTCATCCTTAGAAAACCTGGGGAGATCTCTGTGTCTTTGCCATGATGAAATGGAGATCTCCATGTCTTGTGTCTGCAGCTGCTCAGATGCCTGGCTGTTTCAGGGCTGGTCCAAGGCCAGGTGCGAGCCCTGTGCATCTCAAGTCTCTGCTCCTCTGCCATGAGGGTCTCTTGGGGACAAATGGTGGCAGCCTGGGGACAGAAAGCATTGGAGAGTTGGATGTGGATCCACATGTGAACATCTTGTCCTCTGTGTCCCGCTTTGTCCTGCACTGTGGAGCACGGCCCATTGCGTCTCCGAGGGGAAAAAATGTCCAGAAATTCCACAGACCCTTCAATGTCGTTTCTGTTCTGCAGTGAGACAAAAAAGCTCCCTTTGTGCAAGGGCTGAAAGAAATAGCCCAATCCCACAGCGTTCCCAAAGCCTTAATGTCAACTATTTGCCTCCTTGTGCTTGCACATCAACAAGCATTCTCCTGCCTGTGCACTCTGGCTGCTCGCAGCTCGGTGTGCTTGGGCATGCTGGAAACACGGGCAGGAGACTGGGAGGATGCAGTACCTGCTGGCTGGAGCAACTCTGTTTTCTGGTTCTTATGTTCCACTGACAGTTCTTCAGAGCTTGCTGCTATTTGTTGCTGGACAATCAGTTTGCACCATGGTTCAGCCATGCACCCAATGCCCATTAGAGGCAATGGTTGGGTGCTCACCAGCTCCTAGAATAGAGAAACAACTCCTGTGCTGCAGTTTGGTTTTCCTGGGGTGTCCTGTGTTCCCAATCCCCATCCTGTTGCTCCCTTCCTCCCCCAGACTTATCGGAGCCCGTGATCATCTCTTTCCATCTCAGTTGCACAGCTTCCCCCTTCTGATGCTTGGGGAGGAGTTTGGGTTGGAAGGACTTCATGGTGAATTTCAAAGAGTGAAGTCAGATGAATGAATAAAGGGTGGTTTTGTTGCTCTTATCCTTTCATCAGCTTTGTTTGGGTTCCAGCAGTTCTTTCTGCAGCTGCTGCTCCATCTGGCTCCTCACTGAGGGGTCACATTAAGATCCTGCTGAAGATGAGTGAGTTGCTGTTGAGTTGTGTAGGGCTGAAGCTGATGTCTGGCGAAGTAGAACTCATTTCTCTCTGCGTTGCTTAAACAGACAGCTGAAATATCTTTGGAGAGGAACCCATAAGGCAGGAAATTCCTGTCCCCCAGTGATGCAGGCTGAGCTAAGGGACTGTAAAACACAGCAGGAAGGTTTGCCTGATGGGGTCTGTCAGTGTTCCTGAACGGGTGGTGGTGGTCCCCACCCTGGGACATGGGAAAGTTGAAGGGATCAGCACAGCATTGAAATAACGGCACTGAACAGTGGAACTGCAGAGATCAAGGTTTGCTCAGATGCTGGGCATTTACCAGTCCGTCAGTGACTTCTTCCAGGGGGAAATCTGATACAAAGGGGATGTCTTCCCAATCCCACATAGCGATAAATGGGAAAGCCTTGTTGTTACAGTAAGCTTTGGTTTAACACTTGCTGGAAACAGAGCCCAAGCACAGTCAGATGAAAACAAGACGCTCATCCCGTTAGGGAAATCAGCTGCTGATGTCTTCCCAATTCAGATAAGCATTTAGCGCTATACTTCAAAGACAACATGACCTCCACCCCACCAGCTCTGCAGGTGAGAGCCTTACCACCAACATCGGTTGCTGCAGGGAGACGTGTGTGCGGGTCCCCATGTGCACAGTGACTCCCGTGTGGCATCTGCTCCCTTCCCCACCCACCCTTCGGATGGGGGTTACCATACCCTGGCTCCAAATGTGGGAACCACACGGCCAAATACAAATGAATGGGAACCAGAACCCGGGGGCCTGTCAGTAGGGGCTGGCTTGGAAGCAAATGAAAGAAGAGAAGGGAAGAAATAATTAATTACTGCAAGCTTCTAAAAAACACAAAATAGCCGCTTTTTATTTCGGAGAATTCCCTTCGCAGCATGCAATTTCATTTCCCCTGTCTGCTTTCACAGTGCGCTTCGGGTGCTGTCAGAGCAGCCTGATTTACACCACAGCTCTGGCTGTTGCTCACGCAGGTCCCTCTAAATATAATGGTGTGAAAGCTGTCCCACTGCCAGCAGTGCTTGCAGGAGCTGCAGCGTGGAGCAGCGTTGGATGCTTTGTGGCTCGCACGTCTTTCAACAAGAGCAGCCCTCCCTCCTTCCACTCGGGAAATTTGTGCTCTTATTGCACTGAATAGCTCAACCTGTTGACTTTATGTGCCTTGCTGGTGGTATCTGAGGGTCTGAATGGACGATTGAGCAACACCTAGCATGTGTTCGATATGCTGATTAATGAAGGCAAGGTGTACTCTGACCACCTCCACGGCCAAGAAATTGTTCCTTGTTTAAAATTGGCCATGCATCCCAATTTTCATTGCTTGAGCCCCAGTCTCTGGAGGACACTGCAGTGAACGTCCTCTGCAGTAGCTTGAAGGGCACAAGAAGAACTCCAGCTCTGTTTAGATAGTAATGATTTAAAAAATTAATTAATTTTTAAAAATTCCTCATTGAATCCTGCTATTGTGGGTGGGTTTTTCCAAAACACTTCCTCCCACCAATGGGGAGAGAGTTACATTTCAAGGGGAAAAAGTTAAGCTAACACAGGGTGTTTTTCCAGTCCTGTTCTAGGTATTACATCCTTTGGGGCCCCCTTCGGAAGCCATCCAGGTGGGGGATATTTTAGCTTTCTGTTCTGGAGTTGAGACTTTCAACAAAAGTGCATAAAGTTTAATGCTTCCAGGATGAGTGCTGGCACAAGCACAGGGCAGCATCCAGCTGGCAGGAGGTGCAGGAGAGGTGCCTGGTGCCCCTGACCGTTTGGTCTCATAATTGGCATTTTTAGTCATTTTATGACCTTGCTTCTTTGCTCAGATTATGTCTATCTAATCAGCATTGGTTGGGTGCTGGGAGCTGGTGAGTTTGGATGTGTTTGTGGTTGGTGGGGCACAGCTGGAGACGGGATGGGATGTGATGGAAAGCCTGTGGGATGGAAAGCTCACTGCTTTGGCTGCATGCTGCTGGGGAGCTAGGCTGGCACTGGGACAGAAAGGTGAGCTGGAGCTCTTCCCCTGAAGCAGCTCACGATGGATTTCTCGGCTTCTGATAAACCCCAGCCTACGATGCCCACACTGAACCTTCCTCGGCAGCAGGGTCAGCCAGCTGTGCCAGCACAGCCCTGCAGGTGGGTCTCACTATGAAGCAAAGGAGCTGCTCTTCCCAGAGGGCTTCCAGGGATGTTGTGAGCTTTTCTCCCCACGTTCCACAATCTCTCCCAGGCCGGTAGCCAAGTATGAGCCGTAAATAACCAACATCTCGTTTTGCTGTGAGGTTCAGCTCTAGACTCTCCCTTGGTTTCTCCTCTCCAACCTCCTTCTGTGAGCCCACGAGCTGTGCTGGCTGCTCCCCATCGGAAACGCTCTGAGCCCGGAGCAAAGGGTTACAACCTCTGAGATCTGTGTCACAACGGACATCAGAGGGGCACGGACCATCCTAGCTTGTCAAAACAAACACATCGTATTGGCACAGACTGTGCCACCCTCCAACAGCCTATAGCTCAGAACCAGGCTGGGTTTGGCACAGCATTCCCCAGCTTGGAGCGGTGTGTGCGGCATAGGTACGGAACAGCAGAACGTTATAACAACAGCATTTCAGTGAGACTATTTTGGTTTTTTTTTGAGTATGGAAACTTTTTCCTGCTGCCACGTCAGGCTGCTCCTATTTATAAGAGCCTGTGGGGCTGCTCGGGGCCCGGCCGGGGGTGTGAGGCTCATCCCCACCGCACAGAGCACTGCAGGATGCGGCTTGGGGCAGGACCACTAAAAATACACTTTCCCCCCTTCCCATCCCTATGGTTTTGGCAGAGGATAATCCGAAGTGGCTCACTTTAAATGCTCTCACTTCTCAGAGCTCCAAGCTGCTTTAATTTGTACCAGCAGTGCGTGGCAGGGCTCGGGGAAGTGCATGCAGCTCTGTTCCCTACCATCTCCATTCCTGAGCACCCAACGCTGCTGTTGTTCAGACGAGGACTGTGGTACTGCATCACAGTATCAGAGCTCAAACATGCCCAAGTTTATCTTTTTTTTCTGGGTGTTTTCCTGCTGAGTGCAGCTTGCTTATTAAAACTGACCCCTGGCAGGAGGGGGGAGGCAGAATCTGCCTCAGTTACAGAAAATAAAAACAGTGCACTATTGAGAGGAAAGGACCAGGCAAAGTGAGTTAGCATCACTTTGTAGGCGGTGCTTCCCACACCTGCCAGCTGAGTGGCCTTGCTCTGCACCAGGACCGCAACCACCTGCAGTCACTGCTTTTCTCTGCATGGTTTGAGGACAATGGAGTGATCACTTCTGTTCATCCTTTGTATCCTGCAGCTTGCTGCTCAGAGCTCGCTGCAGAACCATGGCACAGGGTTTGTCCCTTCTCAGATCTGGCTCTCCAGGGCTGTCCTGGTCAGCACAGCTCCTGGTGTCCATCTCATAGTGACTGGTTGTGCTCAGCTCACTCATGTTTATGGCTTGATGACTCAGTTATAAGCACACTA
The DNA here is from genome assembly GCA_037305975.1 of Chrysolophus pictus. NCBI lineage: Eukaryota > Metazoa > Chordata > Aves > Galliformes > Phasianidae > Chrysolophus > Chrysolophus pictus. The sequence goes on along the minus strand of CM074593.1, from coordinate 8,693,824 downwards.
AGTGCTGCTCTAAGCCACGGTGAGGTGTTAGAGTCAGGCAGGAAATTCTGCTCTCGGGTGATGTGATTTTTAAACGATTGATGGAATCTGAGGGAGAACAAGCTGGTTTTATGAAAGATCTTTGTGTAAAAATATCGACACCAGTGATCTGATTGGTGATGATCTATGTCTCTCTTCCTCATTCCCTTGGGATTTTCTGTGATGTGTTTTCCCTTGGGTGGGCATCTCCATAGGAACATAGCATGGCTTGCATTGGAAGGGATTTCAAAGATCATCCAGTTCCAACCCCCTGCCATGAGCAGAACTTCCAACCACTGAATGGCTTTTAAAGGTCCCTCCCAACTCAAACGATTCTAGATTAGGCTGCCCATGGCCCAATTCAACCTCATCTTGAATACCTCCAACGATGGGGTACCCAGAGATTTTTTGGACAACCTCTTCTGATGACTCACCATCCTCTAAGATTTTTTTCCTAACATTTAACCTAAATCTCCCATCTTCAGCTTTCTTTTGAAAACTGTTTCCCCTTGTCCTGTCACTGTCAGACTATGCAAAAAAATCTTCCTGAGAAGACCTGCTCTGATCCCCCAGCCATTTCTGACAATGCTATGGCCATAGCACAGCCCTTGCTGATCCCAGTGTGGCCTCCATCTCCTTGGTGGAAATGGAGGCACCTTTCATTGGAGGCATCCTCTACTAAAGGCATCATTCACTGAGACATCCTACACTGGAGGCATCCTTCACCGAAAGCATCCTCCATTGGAGCATCCTTCATGGAGGCACCCTTCCTCATGCCCCTTCCTCAGCAGGGAGGAAGCCAGGAGGTCCCATCTGTGGACGTGTCCTCACCATGTCTCTTTTTTTGCCTTCCAGAGCACAACCAGCCCTCAGCCAATGTGGGCCTGCCAGGCCACTTGCTCCAGTGCCACCTGCCCCAGTGCCACCGCACATACCCTGCCTACACCACACACACGGCCCCGGTGGTGAAGATGCTCATGGAGCAGGATGGAAGGAGAAGACCCACAGCCACCTGTCCCGTGGCCACTGAGCAGAGCACAGCATCACCAGAAGCTGCCACTGCAGGGACGCCCTCAGTGCCATCCACAGCGAGTGGAGGCAGCAGCTGTGAAGGTGTTGAGGGCTCCGTGGAGAAGGCAGTGCCCAAGAGCAGCTTGCCACCACCAAGTGTTTGCAGCAGGGTGATCTTTGCCAGAAAGGCTCCGCTGCGTGTGGCACTGTGCAGCAAGAAGAAATGAGACCTGTGTAGCTGGGAACAAACAGAACAAGGAGAATCTCCACTGTTTTCCAGAGTGCATTAAACTACAAGTGAAAAAAGCACTCTCAGCTTTCAGAGCCTTTCCTCAAAGCCCCATTGGAATGAAAGATAAGCATAGAAGGGGGTGATGCTGCATTTTGCAATCGTCTGGACAAAACTCAGCCCTACAGCCAGGCAGTGCCCACAGTGTGTGCAGGGCAGGGCAGGATGGAGACGTGGATGCCTGTGTGCCCACGCAGCCTGGAACACAGAGCCCTGTTTTCTGCTCCACTGCAGCTCATCCCCCTGCTGGCACTGCAGCTTTGCATGCCTCTGGTGGGGGCTGGGATGGGGGTAACAACCCTCTGGGGGGCTCTGTGCATCCCTGTCTGCATCCCAGTGAGATGTGGGGCTGCTGTGCAGAAGATGCACTGAGCAAATCTGTGCCCCACTCTCTTCTTGGAGCACAGAATAGAAGGGAGCAGGGCTGACTGCTGACACTGAGGACTGGTCTTTGCACTTACCAAATGTAGGTATGTATATGCTTTCATACGCACATGTATAGGTACCTTCATGCACCAGTGAACCAAAAGCAAAGCAGCTGCAGAGCTGAGTGTGCAGCAGGTAGACGAGCTGCTTTCCTTTCTCACTCACAGCTGATGTTGTCTCTGATGACAGAGATGCTAAGGTCAGAACTGCAATGTGAGATGTGCTGTGTGTTGCTGCCCAGATCTGTCTGTATTCACGCTTCAGCAGCTCCATCCCAACAGCAGTGACTGATGCTTCAGTACCAGGCATGTCAAAGCTGCTGGAAAAATGCTCTGAGGGAGCAGCTTCCTGCAGCACTATGGCTGGAGGTAGAAAAGCATCAAGGGACTTAATGGTTTTATCAAAAGCAATAGTTGGAAATGCAGTGTATCTTCAGCAAAGGTGGAAGTGCTCCCTCTCTATCAGTGAAGGAGTTAGGACAAACTGGAACAGGTGAATAAACAAGTTGTGAAAAGCACTCGTAAGGAAGAAAATGAAAACAGAAACCACACTGGCTTTGGCAATTCTTAATGTGAGTTTTTCAGTAACTTCTCTGTATGGGAAATCTTGGCTTTTCTGTTGTTGCTGTGGGACCACTCTAGAGCTGCACTTTCTCAGAATGGTAATTCTAGATTTCAGCTTGTTCTGCCCACCCTCATTAAAAAAGTCCTCTGAGGGCTTTATTTAGCTCTGGATGAAACCCATGGGTGCTATTTTGGAGCCCCATTGTGTGGTGTTAGAGAGCCCTGAGCTGCAACGTGCAGGTGGCAGCATGCAGGTGGAGAGCAGCACGATCCAGCCGTGATGTCTGCCATGCTGAAACCCAACAAGTGATGTCACCTGGGTGGGCAGGGACTGACTGCATGAAGGGTGCAGCAGCAGTGCCCCACACCCATCACTTCCCTGGGGTCCTTTGGGGATGACCACACATGAGATTATAGGACAGCAGCACAGCGTTGGATGCAGCCCAAGGGAACACTGGGGGTCTGAGATGGGAGGAGGTCTGGGGTGATGTGGAGAGGATGGTGGAGAGGATGGTGGAATCGATCCCCCCTGCTGCCGTCAACAGACCCAGCAGCACCCACATTGTTAGGATAATATACAACTGGGGGCCCAGAGCTAATCGCAGCTCTAAATGACTTCTATTATGCTGCGGTTGCTGCTCGTCTGCTGTATTGAAACCAGATGCTGAGGTCATTGAATAGAGAGAAGCCAGGTGCTGACTGCCTCGTTTAAACCAAACACAGAGTGATTTCCTGCAGGAGCAGCATCGTGTGTATCTGCTGGCACCCAGGAGCAGGAGGAGAGAGCTGTGGGGAATGGTGATGACTGTATGGCTTTGGGACCCCTCTCCATGTGCTGCTCCATCCATCCTTCAGGGCTACAAAACTGCTTTTCTCCCTCCCCTGGCATGGTGCAGTTGTGCCGCTCTGGGTCTCAGCAATGGCTCGGTGTCAGTAGGAGCTTGGTATGATGTCAATGTTTCGAGTGGGTGAAGCAGAGGAGGCAAAAATAGACATTTAGACATTTTTCCACTTATGCCTTTTTTGAAAAGGAGTATTTATAGCTCGGCACACAAACACAGGCGCTTTGTGAACCCGCCACCCATCGCACTGCGATGCTCAGCCTGCGTGCTGCCCTGCGGATCTGCTCAGGGCACCCCAGGGTGCTTTAGGATGGATCACCTGCAGCAATATGCAGTGTGAGCTGTGTATTTGCTGTTAACTCTGAAGCCTAATGAGGGCTGCAGTGTTTTCCCCAGCTCACCCATTGCTGGGTGCTGAAGGGCTGAATCACTGCGTTTTGCTTCACAGCCCTCTCTGTGCAATTTCAAAGTTGGAAATGAAGTTCTACCCCCAAAACTGACCCTCTCAAGGGAAGGAAACTGTCGCTTCCGTGAGGCTTTTGCTGTGTTCCCGTCTGCACTGAAGCTCAGGACCTTTTTCACATCACAATGGTGGAGATTGCAGGAAGGAGAACCCAGATGCCATAATTTCTGGGTTTCTTTAGGTCTTCCAAAGTTGATCTTTCATCTGTTTCCTCTCACTCCTTGTCCCCCTAATTTCCCTTTTCCAGCTGAGCTGCTTGCTAGCACAGCAAGGGCAGGAGCCAGGCTGAGACATGCTGGAGGTTCCCCACCTCACAGCGAAGGGCAAATCCCTGCACCTCACACTCTCAGTGCAGGGACTGCTGCCTTTGGGTGCTGTCTTCAGAGGGAAGCATTGGCTTCACTGAGCCACTCCTTGGTCCTGCAATGGGAATTTACTGTGCAAAAGCCAGAGCTGAACAAAGGATTTAGGCACTTCCCTCGTCATGGAAATTCCTTGCCGGCCAAGTGAAAACAGAAGGTGTTTTCCTGAAGTTTTCTTGGTGCACAGTAGGTGCTTTCTTAAAGACCTAACAGTTTCTTGTTAGAAATCTGAAAACCACAAACTGATTTTGGTTTGGTTCTGACCACAGATTTTCAGTTTTTAAATACATAAGATAAAAGATCTCTCCAGTCAGCCCAGGGAAGGAGAGCTATGCTGTTTCACAGGGCCTTTGCTGTACTGGCCGGAGGCTGCCTTATTCAGGCAGAATAGCACTGCCAATAAGCAACGCTTGCTCTAGAAAGTACTGGTCACCTGTGGCAAGCCTTGGCAGTCCCTGAGGACTCCTGCTTGGTGGGGTTGCACACAGAGCTCCTGGGAGCACACGGTGCTGCACCTCCTCCGTTGTGAAAAGGTTTTTCCCCTCGTGCTGGTTCCCTTTTTGCAGCCTCAGGAGATGGATGCCATTCCAGCTGCCCACAGGAATTGTCAGCTGAAGGCAGCCAGAAGGCTGAGGAGTTTATGAAAACGCGTGTGCCTGCCTGCCATCGCATCCTACGCTTGTTGCTGCAGAGCAGAAAGGAGCTCCTCATCTGTTATGTCTGCTTTATTCCTTCATGTTCTTCCTGCAAAGACTACTTGACTCTATAGGCCCTTCAAGAGTGCATTAAGTGCTTGAAAAAAACACTGCTAGTCTTGCTTGCAAAATGCAGCAGGTAGCAAGCCATGTGGGTGCTCATCAGAAGGTGCTATCTGGAGGCACAAAGGAGGGCAAAGGGAGCAGGTCCTGCTGCTCTCCACCTGCAGCCCTGCTCCACAAGTTTGGTTACCTCATCACAACACAGCATGAACTGCACTGGGAGCTACCAGCCCTGTGCATAGACCAAGACATGAGTGCACCTCTGCAGCACAGCACTGAGCCCTGTGGGTCTGTGATACTCATCATGTCACTCCTCTGTTTTCCTTCTAACCATGCCCAGACCCAGCAGCACATTTCCTGGAAGATGCTCTGGCTCTCTCCACACATTAAATTACTGTTGATGTCTCGGAGCTGGAAGCAGTGTCTGCTATTAGCTGGTGCTGTTAGCAGGGCCATGGGGAGCTCAGCATGGTGGAGCTGAATGTATGCTCAGAGAACAGAAACTTTCTGTGGCCGCCCAAGCTGATCTGGGCTGCTGGCCAGACTCCTTCAGGGGGATTAATGGAAAGTACAATGATGATAATGAGAGCTATCCTTTCCAATGGAGAGCTAATCCACAGTGAGCAGAGCTCTAGACTTGCTGATTCACTCCCTAATGGATAAACAGGGATGCTCCCGTGTCTAGTTGAAATGATGCACACAGGGAAAGGTGCAGCTGTGGATCGTGGTGGGGCCATGTGAATATGTCAGCACACCTATCTGACACTCTCACATTGTAGGTTTGCATGGGGGAATGCATCCATCTTGTGCAGGCTGCTCCAAATGGTCTCTGGCAATGGGGAGGTGGATGCTTGCAGCATGCAAATTCTACTTTCCCCACGGTGATGCAGTAGGGCAGGTGAGAGGCATGCTTTCCCCTTTTGGAACTGATTTCCACCCATTAAAGAGGTTTTGTGGTGACAGTGGTGGGTTGAGGAGCTGAGTCGGTTCCTGCCTTGGTGGTTCCTCAACTGGTGTCAGCGTGGCCAGGCAGAAACAAACCTGGGCTTAGCAGAGGTGGTTGGCCTTCAGCTCATCTCTGTGCAGAGGTCATTGCTGGGACGTGGGCAGAGGCAGCAGCTCGGTGTCTCTTGGGGAATGCTCATGGCCAGAACAGAGAAGGGCTGTTGGTCTGGGGCTGGATGGGAAATCAGGAACCTTCCCAAAGCCAGAAACACACCTGGAGGTCATTTCCAGCATTGCTTCATTGCTATAGAGCATGTTTCAAAGCGTGCTTGGAGGATTGTTTTCTCTCACAGTGTCCAACAACGTGTGATTTTTTGACCTAAAGATCCGTTTTAGAAGGGGAAAAAAAATAGTTTAAGTAAAGGCAAAGCTCATTGGGAAGCTCTCCAGTGCAGGTGGCCATGGGGGGATTCCTGGTCAGGTTGTGCTCAGCTCAGTAGGTGGGCTGTGAATTTTCACATAGAAATGAACACCACCCCAAAATGTGTCCAGACTGCGCTATTAGGAGGCACCTACAAGAGGACCAGGTTCCTTTTTGATGCCCCAAGAAGCACTAAGTCAATGCATGCAGGAAATGCTGGTTTCCAACAGTCAGCACATCTGACTCTGTGCCTCGTATCTGTTTATCTCCCAAAACATACAGTGTCTGCAGCTTTGGGGATGTTTTTTGGAGCTCTGGAACAAAGCCTGTGTCCTGCAGGGTGCAGTCCAGGTTCACCAAGATGAGAGGTGCAGCCTGCTCCTGCCTTTGGCCAATGCTGCCCGACAGCGCAATGACAGTGAGGACTGGGACACGAAGAGACGAGAAAACTTCCTACAAATTATGTCAGAACAGGGACTGGCTTACGAGAAGTTTCACTTCTTCAAACAGCAGCAGTTGGAATATTTCCAAATGAGCTCTGGTGATGAATAAGCACTTTCACCCTGGAAAACTCCTCCTCTCCCTCCCATCGTGCCACGTGGTCCTTCACAGCAAATTGGCAACATTGCCCAAATTCCAGGCGAGTCACCCTGCCTTCCCCGTGTCTAATGACTGGTGGCTTTTCTGAGGGATAAATGTCCCCTGGAGAGCACTGTATGCATTGCCCTGGGGAGGAGAACCCCCTGCATGCTTCCAGCCAAAGCTGGAATGCTGCTGTATATCCCAGCATCATCCAGACCAGTCCCTTCCCTGACCCAGGACACCCGAATATCTCACTCATGTGTCACTCAGGCCATTGAGGAGATGTGTTAGAGGATGCTCTCTGCATGCATCACCCCACCCTGCTGTCATCCATGAGTTACATCAAGGTATTTGCACAAACTTCGCTAGGGCAGGTAGGTCTCCAAGGCTCTCGGTGCTTCCTTTCCACCCTCCATCTCTGTGCCTTTCTCCAACTTTTGCTCATTCATTTTGTACCATTTTTTGCTAATGAGAACCAAGAGGATGACTTGCAGCTGAGGAAAGCTTGCAAAGACATGACAAAATTCAGACCTTTAGAAAAAGCAATCATTAAGCATCTACGTGCAGCGTCCACTAAAACTGGAGGTGATTGAACACCGAGCCACGGGCATTGTCTTTAGAGACAGTAAAGAAGAATGTTCATAGAGCACACAGCTCTGATTGTACCGAGGCTAAAATTTGGCAGGAAAACACTCACAGGGAGTCACTCCCCACCCCGAGTCCCAGCAGATCACTGTTTTCTTGCAGCATGCCTTCAGCATTAATGCTAAGGGATATTTTGGACCGAGAACTGGGAACAAATCCCAGCATGCCATAGTCCTCATGAGAACTCCTGGCAGGCACTCGCTCTCCCCAAACACCAGATATTTGCAAGTCCCACTGAACTGCCTGCTCCTGGGGCACGGCCATGGCCTCTCTCTGCTGGATGTGGCTCCCGGAGCACCCAGCCCACCCCGTGCATTCGCTATGGGGTCACGCAGCCAAATGCCAGAGGTTTGCTCTATGAAACACAATCTCCTTCTGAAGCATGGTTTGCACGATGGGAATTGGTTTTCCTGCTGCCTTCTGCCAAGCTGCAGGTTTTGATCCATACTGCGGGTTCAGGAGGTTGGGAGCTCCAGAGGAAGAGAGGCGGGTGGCATGGGCTGCATGTCCTGGCCAGAAATCCTCCCCCTGTTCCTGCCTTGCCCTGTGGGAGACATCTACAGTTGCTCTGAGAGTTTAGACTCTCATTTTGCACCAGACTGAAAGAAAATGTGTGTCTCAATCTTAAAACCTGACTTGTTGTTGATAGAATCATAGAATGGCCTGGGTTGCAAAGGACCACAAAGATCATCCAGTTCCAACCCCCTGCTATGTGCAGGGTGACCAACCACCAGACCAGGCTGCCCAGAGCCACATCCAGCCTGGCCCTTGAATCCAGGGATGGGGCATCCACAACCTCCTTGGGCAACCTGTTCCAGCTGTTGGCTAAGCCCCTTCCATAAATGGGTCTGGGGTCCTTCTGTCCATGATCGGGCAGCTTCTCCCTTGTCTTTGGCAGTCCACAGGTCTTGGGTGCCCTGCCATGGGTAAAACTGACCACCTTGGAGGGTGAATGCCCCACGTGGACAATCCTATGAAGCCGGTGAGAAACTCAGCACCCAGCACTTGGGCCCAGAAACAGGCTGTGCTTCAGGAGCTGTCTCTAAGAGCATCCCCGCTTTTGCTCAATGGAAAATTCATTAGCAACATATTTGAATGAGGCTCTGTTATGACACACATTTCACAAACCAGAAGAGCCCCGTTGGGTTATATAGGATTTCATGATGCTTATAAACACAGGAGCAGGCGTGCTGGTGGGTGGTGCTGTCAGCATGGGGCTGCTCCGTGCGGCGTTGGCTGTTTTTCCTGTTACTGTTTTAGACTTCCTGAAGCTCTCGTTGCTGTGGCAGCGGGACAGTTCTGCTTGCAGTTTGTGAATGAGCACTTTGGTTTGGGAGGGAAGGGCTGCCCGGGTGGGTGCTCCTATGGTACAGACAGGTGCTGCCCCATGGGAGCTGCTCTGGTGCATGGGACACTGTTTGCCTCTGTGGTTTTAATTGCGAATTCCAATCAACTTGGGTACATCTCTTTTTTTTTTTTTTCTTTTTTCTTTTTTTTCTTTTTTTTTTTCCCCAAGGTCCAAAGTTTCCCTGTATTAAGGGAAACAAAATCCGGGGCCTGAATTCTTTGCTTTTCCCAACAATTAGTTACATATTGACTTAATGAGCACAAAAATGCTCTTTGCAATCCAATGTAAAGTCCTGTGGAGCCAGCAGCTCCTCCACAGCGTTTCACAGTGCTGAGCTGAAGGATCATGTCCTACATGGCCCTAATCGGCTGCCCCTGGGTGCCAGCAGGGCTCAACAGCGCTCGGTGCTGAGCAGGGCAGAGTGGTGCTCAGCATGGGGACTTTGCAAGGCAGCAGGGGCTGCTCAGGGCCACGCTGATGGCAGCTCCGTGTTTGTGCAGCGTTCACAGAGAGCACCGCAGGGCGGTTGCATTACCCCGACCTTCTCACATTACGCAGCTTTTTCTTTGCTGCAAACTATAAAAAGCCTGTCGTGACCTTAAAACCGCAGCGCAGCTCCTGCCTTCACTGGAGGGGCCATTTCTTTCGACACGGAGGGCAGGTTTGCACGGCGGTGCAGTAGGGACAGGCAGCTGCAGGGCTGCGTGCCCACGCTCCCCTCCTGCTCCCCTTCCTTAGCAAAACGTTAGGCGAGACAAATCTGGACGCATGAGTCACCTAAGAGCAAACTTCCAGCGTTGCATAAGCAGAGGCCCTCGGAGGTGCTGCTGGGCGTGTGCTCCCCAGCCATGCTCTGCTGGTCCAGATTTGCCTACGTCTGCAGATATTCATGGGCAGCGCTGGCTTCTGCCCCGTGGGAGGGTTGCCACCATTTCTGTGCAGCTTCTGCTGCCTCCCTCTTTCCCATCCCCTCTGCTGATGTTTGCTGGCTGTGCTGTTGATTAGCTCTGTGGGGTGATGCAGACCATCAGGGCTCCTGTGTCTGTCTATTGAGAGCCTGTGGCCACCACCAGATGGACATTGTTGGCCACAGTGGGTACAGCAGGAGCACTGCTGGTAGAGCAGAGCATGTGAGGAAGAGGGAGGTGCAGAGTGGGGTCGGTTGGTGGAAATAGCAATGGAAAACACAGGAATATGTATCGTGTCTTCCAAAGAACGGTGGGATGCCGTGCTGAGTCTTGTGAGTTCCCATGGCTTGGAATTGATGGCATCTCTTGGAAACAAGACAAAGAAACTGGAACTGAATTATTAAAGAGGTTTGCTAGGGTTCCTCAGCTTGGGAAATGTCACTTTCTTGAACTCCTTCTGACCTGAATACAGATCAGGATTCAGAGGAGCCCATCAGAGTGAGGAAGTTGGATATCTGGGTGTGTAAGCCATGCTCCACTATGCCCACTGCCGTGAATTACACACACTGCCTTTAGGGAGGGACAGCAAGAAGGTCTGAAAATGGCAAAACTCAGAAGTCCCAGATTTCACCAAAAAAAGCCCTAAGAACTAAGGAGAAAACCAAGCTCAGGATCCCTAGCTGGTTCCCCCGGACTGTTTCTCGAGACACAGGAGCTGTGACACCAGAAGACAAGCCAGGCTTGGGGTCGCTGACATCCTCTCATCTCCTTGTTGCCTCCTGTTTCTCCTTGGGCTGGCAGAACATGGCAGTGCTGTGCTGAGACATCTTCTCACTTCTCCTTCTCCCAGCTGTGATCCCTCTGTGGTGGCACACCAGTGGTCCCTCTGCCCGCTGCCTGGAGTGTGCGTTGCTTTGCCTTCAGCTCTTCCAGTCATGTCACAGCTTCATGCCTCACCACCCCGTCGCACAGAATGCATTTCCCTGCCACCATCTGTCACAAAGGAACCTTTCAGGGGACCCTGTGGTGCCCCATTGCTCCCCAGACCTCCTGGCTGCAGTCCCCAACACTTCCAGGAGCCCTCGCTGCTTCTGCAGCACAGAGTGGGAAACCCCACACCCAGCAGCACTGGGTTATCTGTGCATCACATGCAGGGACAGGGCAAGCTGGGGAGGGAGATTACAGCAGAAATTGTCTTCTGGGTAAAGCAGAACATTGTGTGTCTTGTAGAGCTCAGTGCAGGGTTTTACTCAAATAACTGCTCAGCACAGTGCAAATCTCTTTCCCACAGCATTGGAGCAAAGGCAGGATGCTGGGAAGCCACGGGAGATATCTTGTGGCAGTAATTTGCCTCAGGTTGCACTGGTAGTTTGCATTGGTTGCACCCTCTGAGCACCATCTGAGCACCAACACCGAGTTGGTCAAGTGTAGGACAAGTACTGATGTTCTTCTGTACCATCATCATTGCAAACCCTGAGCCCCAGGAAGGAGCATACCCACACTCAAGTCAACATCTTTGTTTTTTCAGCTTCTAGAAAAGGGGAGGAGAAGGACACCGCAAGCACAAAGAAATGTTCATGGCATTTGCTGAGGATGGAGAGAGTAGAAGATGTATGTGAATACCAATGTGCAGTTCTTGATCTCAAGGGAAAACTGGTGTGGACACAACCCTTAGCAAATTTTGGCTTTTTTTCCATAGAATCATGGAATGGTTTGAGTTGGAAAGGAAACTTAAAGGCCTTCTGGTCCCACTCCCTGCACTGAACTGGGGCACCCACAGCTCCATCAGTGCTCAGAGACCTGTCCAGCCTGGCCTTGCATGTCTCCAAAGATGGGACATTCATTCGACCAAATTTTCTTTCTTCAAACACCAGCTTTTCAACTACAATTTAAATTTTGAAGATTTCTTTTTCAATAATCTAACAGAAAGGACAGCTGTCTCCTGTTCTGTGGATTTCCATAAGTTGGTTGTGCTCCTGAGCCCATTCTGTTGCTGGAGAACTACAACCTCCTCTGAAATTTGCTTTTTCTCTCCCATCACTTCAAATCTCTGCTTTTGTTTATGATGTGGCTGATCATGGGAAAGAGTATGCAGAAAGGATCTGAAGGACAGACCCTCCGAAGTTGAGATCTGCCTTTTCTATTCATCTCTTCTCATTCGTGATATCCAATGGCCTGTTGTGCTGCTACACCCCACTAAGCCTTTTAATCTGGATCCTCCTTCTTTCTTCTTACAAAACGTCTTGAAGTGTCAGCTGAAAATATCCTGGCAGGATGTGGAGACTGAAGAATGCTTCAGGGGAGCTTCATTTGCCACAGTCTTGGGAGATGTTACAGCACCAGTTCCTCGGTGTGGAGCTAGGGGGAGGTACCGTCTTTCACATGAGACAAAATCAGGATCCTTGGGACCCTAAAAAATTCTAAGATGCTTTTTGCAAGAACAGAGATGTTGGGCCATTTGCATGACTAAATGTTTGTGCAGCTTCCCAGTAATCTGTCTCCCAGCTCTGGGCATCCTGTAGCATTAGAACATCTACCTCTCCAGTGATGTCTGTGCTTTCTCTGAACATTGCTGCAGGAGGGATATCAGATCCAGTGTACTTCAGCATCTGGGATGAGAGGTATTAATTGCAGGCATGAACTTGGTGGGAGATTTCCAGGGACAGGAGCAATGATTCACTGAGGAGTTCCCTTCGGTGTTGCCCACCCATGTCACAACGAGCTGTAGAAAAACCAACACTTAATCCAGTTGAAATGGAAGCATCTCCCAGCTGAAGCTGTACTGCTCCCATAACAACTGGACCTCAGCTAGTCTCACCAGGTCTCCTGCAGGGGACTGGCTTTGATGTGGGGAAGATTCTGCACAAGGATGGCAATACGGGGAATGTGCAGTGCTGGGAAATCCTGCCTGGTGTGCAGAGCTCTGGGGCTGAAGGTGAAGGACTGGTTAGCAGAGGTGCAAGGACTCCTGCACCTCTGTATATGATGGATATTTGGAGAAAGTCTATGAGGTTTTAGGCTGGAGCACTGCCATGTAGCAGTGATGGCAGAGGTGGCAACCGTGTGGCAATGTGGGATGGGAGCCACCCAGGTCCTGGTGGCAGCCCTCAAGGGTAGAACTCCATCTGCATTCATGTGAGGACCCCTCCAACCCATTATTTTATCTCTGTTTCCTTTTGCCCTCCTGGCAAACCTCACTTTCCTCCAGAACCCCCAATTTCGACATGCAAAGATTTTAATCTCATGCACAGGAAGAAGAAAACCAAAGATATTCTCGTTATGTATTGCAGTCTAATTCACAGGCTCTTTCCACTGTAGGGATGCTGCTTCACACCTAAGGCTTCTTGGCTTGGATTTTCTCTTTCATGAGGCGGTCTCAGGGGAGGAAGCTGTTGGGTAATACAACCGTTTGTTTTGGCGGATGCATGCGGGTGCCGGCCCTGCAACCTTCCTGAATGCACACTCAGATATGAGCTGCTCGATCCAAAAGGCTGGATCTTTCACCTTAACAGAAGGCTGGTCGAAATAACAATGAGCAAAGGCAGCAGCTTGCTGGCATTTGTGTGACCTGCCAGCTGGGAGATGCAGACAGGGGAGAGGAAAGGGACACCTGTCCTCACTGCGAGTCTCTCTCCTCGAGCACCGCAGAATAAGACACCCCAACATCTTCACAGACCTGCAGAGTTCTCATCTCACAGCTCATCACTTTTTGGGGTAGGTTCCCCACCTCACTGCACCAGGGGCGGGGTGCCAGGGGCACCTTGCACTTGTTACCAAGGTCCATTGCTGAGGTCTCTCTCGCCCGGAGTCTCCCCGAGATGCTGCATGACTAACACATTTACAATGCTGCCCACACCTCAGGATGGTATTTCAGGGCCAAGGGATCCAATGAACCCGAATGAATGGGTATAAAATACTGATGACACGTCCCTCCCATGCAGGTGCTGGCGGGGAGCTTGGAGGTTTCCATCATTTGCTGACCCTGCGGATGGTGCTGTGCTGTTATCGTGCTGCCTTTGTGCTGAGATAAGTGAACTCCATTCAGCCATTCAAAGTGACTGTGTTAGCTGCAGACAAACCAGGGCTGGTTAACGCTCTTCTGTCAGAGGTTTCAGCAGAATGGGTCTGATCAGATACAAGGTTTAAGTCACATGAACACTCACAATCCCTTCTTTCTCTGTTTGTTTGTTGTTGTTTTTTTTTTCCTGTGCGTACATGGAGGTTTTTTGAAGGTGTTTTTCACTATGTTGCACAAAACCATTCCAGCAAGTCCTGGTACCTTCAGCTGGAAAGTTTGGTGCAGGGCAGGGCCCAAGGCAGACCTGTGCATCCCACCATCGGAGCCTTTTCCCCTCCACGAGACCCAGACTGCTACTCACTGACAGCCTTGGAGCTCAGCACAAAGGTGCTGATGACAGTTGGTGCAGAACACAGAGCTTTCTCTAAACCTTTCTATAAGGACTGTTCATTTTTTTACCTGACTTTCAAGCAGGGAAATCCTGTTGTTACATGACTGAAGAACTCCATGCTTGGATTCTATCTCCCCTTTGGATTTCCCATGCTGTGTCACTGTCTGAGGTGTGTCTGCAGGGACAGCATCATTCTTCTGCTTCCTGTACATGAGATTAGATAATCTTCTCTCCCATAAGTCAATCTGTGGCTGATGGGATGCTGTTGTGAGTGATGCCCCAACCCCAGCAGCGGTTCTGCACAAGACCTACAGCTGTCCCAAAGCCTGGGAAGGTCCCAAGTCCTTAGAAATCACCTTCACCAGGTGGTGAGCGTGGTGGTTCAGCTCTGGTGTTGGAGATAACAGCATTGTGTATGGCGATGTTCCCATGCAGCTGGTCAACCTGTTGGTGAGGATTCAGGGCAGGACCCGTGGCTGCATGGAGCAAGCAGGAGAGGGCTTCTCATGTGGGATAGGCAATGCCTGGGATGGTTTCTTCCTGTGCAGCACCGAGGGTGAGCTGGCACACCCCAGGTGATGTCCTCGTACATTTGGCTGAACTCGGGGCCACCACTCCCTCAGGTGGCAGAGACCTTTGGAGGCTTATAGCCCATCTCTGAGCCATGTAAAGACACGTGAATCACAACCAGGGCGTGTGCCCCTGAGCATCATTGAGAGCCCTGCACTTGCTGTGACGCCTCCTGGCTTTCTCTTTCCCCATGACACACCACAGGGATGTGTCACGTACAGGATGATGTGGCTGTGAGTCAAGGTGACATTGGGGTGGGGCCGTGGGCTCCTCCCTGGGCTTCAGCTGCTGGCACTGCCCATGCTCCTTGGAGATGCTGTTCATTGCAAAATATGTTTCCTTCTGCTGGGGAAGCAGAAATTTCTCCCTGTATAAAGCGATAATCGTGCCACTGGTTTGGATCTGCAAAGAGCGGCACAGACCTAACCAGGGTCTGCATTTTTGGTGGGTGGAGGTTATGCATGTCTGATTACGTGCAGGTCAGGGGAGAGCAGCACACGGTTTGCACCCCACAGGGAAAAATATCACCTTTTTGCAGTAATGCTCCAGATGAACAGAAGCCAAATGCACATCTTTTCAACCAGAGCCTCTCCAATTACATAGCGAATTCAAACTTTGTAATATTTTCAACTCTGAAGTGAATTTCTACATTATTTCCATTTGGGATTCTTTGGTGCTTTGCAAAGATTTCTCTTTAGGCTCCTGAGGCTGGTCCTCCTGGGCACATGGGGGTCAATGACTGTGTGTGGTCACAGCACGATCGAGGCCCCCAGCCATGGGGACACCCCTTGGGTAAATCTGTGCACTGTACCCATGGGAAGATGCTGCTTTAATGCACGGAGAGATGAATTACTTCTGATTTATCAATCACAGAGCTGGATGTTTCACCCACTCTCTCCTCCTGGACTTGCAATATAGTTCCTGGAAAGAGACAGGCATCTCCATCCAGCTCTTAGACACCTCCATCCCCAGTGGTTTGCTCTGTCCTTGGGGCTGCTCCATCCCCAGGGTTGCTCTCCAGACTTTTGGCACCACATCCTCCCATTCCCAGCATTGTTTGGCTGGTGGGACAGCATCCCAAGCATCCCCAGCCTGTTTTTATGATGCCATACATCACCACTCCCCCTGTCCAGGCATCCCGGTGGGAGCAGTCGGGCAGGGGCAGCAACAAGGAAAGCCCTTGGCTCTGCAGGAATGCACTAATTGCTGCTGAACAAAAGCTGCTTCTGTGCTTGAGTCTTGGCCAGCCCTGCGTGAACGCTCCCAGTGTTTTCTGTTTGGGTTTTGCACACACTCCTGATGTATTGGCAAAGGACTTTGATTTATCTTTTCTTGTGCTTTCCTATTAAATGGCATATTCTGGCTACGACAAGAACTCACCCTGGTGCACTCAAGGAGAAAACATTTTTCCTTCTCCTCTTCTTTTCAGATAGAGAGCTGCTTGCTGTGATCTACCTTGAGTGGTGCTACCAGGCAGCGTTCAGTTGCAGAACTCGCTTTGGAAGCCTCTGGCATCTGCCAAAGGGAACGCTCCCCTGGTGCCTGGTATTTCTTAACAAGAAGTCCCCAGCTGATGCCTGCTGTCATGTTTACCCAACTCCCCGGCGGATGGTGACTCAGCTGCTCTTTGATTCCTGCAGCACTTTCTGCTGAGGTGGCAGTACGGTCCTTATCAGCCCCGGTCCGACGGGCAGGCACAGTGCTGGCGCCTGAGTGCATCCCCTGTGTGACGCCAGGCTGCTGTGCTCCCAGGGCACCCAGAGCTGCTCCCTGCATCACTGCAAGCAGCCCCTGCACAGAGATGTGCTGCAATGCTCTGGGTGCCAAGCTCTCACCCCAGCCCTGTTTCCAGGGCTGTGTCTTAGCAGCAGGGATGGACAGACGGAGCGATGGGATCGTTTGTTCCTGCACTTAAATAAAGTTGAGCCAAAACAAGGGTGAGGCAGTGCAGTGTGAGCAGTGCTGGAAATGCTCACTGTCATTTCTGAAGAGCAGAGAGAGAACAGCAGAGTGTGCAGGAGACAGAAGTGGCACCGATGCTGGCACTGCTCCGGAGTCCTCACGGTGCGTCTTTACGCACTTGGCACTTTATGAGCCATCCAAACAAGCTGTCTCTGGCCCTGAGGACAGCTTTTATTGCAGGCGGTGCCGCCTAACAACGTCCATCTTATTTTTATTTGATTATAATCTTGATGAAGCATGGCCATTAGAGTTTACATTTTCCATGCCGTGTGCCATCTCCTTTTTCTGTTCTGGAAGATTTCTAGGGATGGGTTGAGTCCCTCTTACATCTGACCACGTCTCCTTTTAAGCTCATCACAAGGCAGGGATGGGAAATGCAGGGGAAGGGTGCAGACCAATTTCTGGTTGGCTGGTGGCAGAGCAAACCCGAGTGCGATGCATCCTGCAGCACTGCAGCACTGTGTCAAATCAGCCCTGACTTGTGTAGGGGATGGGTCTTTTCTCCTTGGGATTAATACAGAAATGTCTGCCAGCAGCTAGAATAAGCTGCAGGAAACCAAACCTGTGCTTAACTCCTGCAAAAGATAAAGATTTAGCTGTAGGATGAGGAGGAAGATGCTCAGTGGCTGAGGCAGAGCAGATATGTTGGATGGATGGCAGGAAGGCAGCAGCCTGGCCTGGCTTCACTCAAGCTCATCCTGACAAACACAGCCTGACAGGAAGGGATAGAAAAGCAGAAGATTTGCACAATGAGCCTGGCAGGGGGTTGGTACTTAATAAATCGTATTCTGTGTACAAGGGAGTGAGGATGGAGATCCTCCGAGCCTTCCTTCAGCCTTATCATGCCAGTGTTCAGGACAGGAATACAAAGGTGGGGAAAAAAAGTCTCTGCTTCTGTCCTTGTGGCTTATCTGTGGGCACAGCATTTTAACATCAGACCCCTGAATAATTGTTCTCAGAATAGAGGCAGACTCTTTAGCTGGGTCAGCTGTGATGGGACAAGGGGAAATAATTTCAAACTAAAAGAGGGGAGGTTTAGATTGGATATAAGGAAGGAGCTTTTTACATTAAGGGCAGTGAGGCAGTGGCACAGGTTGCCCAGAGAGGCAGTGATGCCCCATCCCTGCAGACAGCCAAGGTCAGGGGATGGGCTGTGAGCACTGACGGAGCTGTGGGTGTCCCTGCTCAGTGCAGGGGGTGGGACCAGGTGGCCTTTGGGAATCCCTTCCAATTCAAACCATTCTGTGGTTCCAATTTTCCCTAAGAAAAATCAGGTTAATTGAAGTTGAATGTGCTGACTCCAACAACATTTTCCAGCAGCAAAAAAGGAAGTTGCAATGTTTTGCTTGGATGGTATTAAAACTTCAGCAGAGGGAGAATATTTCATTTCTGTTCTGTAACTTAAATTAATTTTCTGTAATGGAGGCTTTAAATTTTAATACGTTGTCTTTATAGTTTGTATAATTCCATGTTTACATAGCACATAATTCATGAAATATATAGGAAGGAAAGGAATGATGAAGAGTCAAAGTACACATAGAAGAGAAAGGGATGGTCTGGGATTGCCAGCATGGGAGAGGGTGGCTTTAAGGCCATGGCACTGAGCAAGGAGAGTGCCCAGCATCAAACAACAGCTTCACCACCAACTGATTGGATTTGATGGTGAGCTTATTCCATCCAGGTCCACGGGACCACAGGGTTTGGTGGCTTGGCCAGCATTTACCAACAAGGCAAGGTGAACACGTGTGGCTTTGTGCAGTTTTTCAGAAGTCCTATTGCCCCATAATCCTATAGTACTGTTGTCTGGGAAAACCATTGAAGCTTTTGGGACACCTTTGAATATCTACCTGCAGCCCTAGGGGAAGCCTTGAGAAGAAAAGTGTGCTTTGTTCTCAGCATCCCAAGCAGAGTTCTGAGAAGGACGAGAGCTGCAAGGCTGTGGGGTGAAATCCCAGGGCAGCATAAAGCAGCTGTGGGTGCTCTCCCACCATTTGCACCATCCCAGAAACATTTGGAGGAAGAAAACACCTTTGGGTTTCTGATAACAGCCTCCTGAGTTAGCTGAACAGGTTTTGCTTTATTTTTTTTTTTTCTTCTCCATAAAAGGCTTCATTGTGTCCCAAAGTGGTTTTCTTAAAAAAAAAAAAAAAAGTTTTGATGGAAAATATCTTACTAAATTGAAGTGAGGCTGACACAAAATGTTGCCAAGAAAGAGGGAATGAATAAAACCCAGAGCAGTGGTGCATGGAAGGAGAAATATCACGCAGAGCCCTGGGGGTGGCTGTGCCTGGGGATGGGCACAGCACGTCCCCAATGGGTGTTACCAACTAAATCTGCTTCGCTCAGCAGCTGGAGCGTTGGGCCTTCAGACTGAGTCTTTCTGAATATCCCTTGGCTTGTTTTCCTTAAAGGAAGGAAAGATCTTAATTCCAGCATTCCAACCCGGGTCCCAAAATAGATAGCTCTAAGAATAGCCCTTCCCTGCTGCGTTGGGGCAGGATGTGTGGGGAGGGAAAAGGGCTGGGGAGATGTGAGGTACTGGCCCCAAATGGTCAGTCCTCACTGCTATGTGATGGCTTTAGCTCTGACATCAGGCTGCCAGCCCTGCAGCATCCGTGGTTATGTTGGTGGAAGGCTGTGGGAGGGCCCTTGTGCTGTGAGGTGGCATCACCTGAACACTTTGGGTCTTATTAATCCCCTTTTGTGGTCATCTTGTCATGCTTTTGTAAGTGAATAGGAGGTTTAAAAAGCAATCTTGGAGTGGGTAATGGGTTCCTGGTGTAGCCTTATGACCCCAGCAATTGTGGCTTTAAGTATTTCTCCTAAAGCCACGAAATACTTACTTTCACGGAACTCTTAACAAAGCAATAAATCTGACAGCTCATGCAGGTCCTTCCGCCCTCGTTTCCTTTCTTTCGACACTGGCAAAGAAACGTAATTGTCACAAGTCATACACACACCCCAAAAGCTCTGCATCTCCAGCCAAGTCCATGGACAAGCCTCTGTGGGGCACAGCCTGGCTCACCCAAGGGTAAAGGCATAGAGCAGGTCGGCAGAATCAATCCCTGCCATGAAATGCCCAAATGAGTGAATGAGCAGCCTCTCCTTTTACAGTCCAGTGTTACAACGGTGGAGATTTATGCATTCAGTAGGGTTTGAAAAATGTTGGCCCAACACCATGCAAAACTCCCTGGGTTTGGCCATCGCTCATTCTGTACTTTGGGCTTTCCTCAAGAAATACCCAGGGTGGGTGTAGCAAAACCACACAGCCCCACATCTGAAGGACAGCTTGCACGTAACATGGAAGGCCCTAGGAGTTGAACTGCATGCTTTGGAAAGAGGGAAAAGTAATAATGTGGAAAGATATGAGCTCCACCAACCTGAGACCCTTTAGAGCTGTGGCTGGGATAATCAGGTTGGATAGTCAAGGTGGTGCCAAAATTTCAGCTCTGGAAGATTTGGTCCAGCCAGGCTGCCTCATACCTGCACTGCTGGCACTTGTGGGGAACAAACTATGAAAGGAGATATTGGGGGATCTGGAGCAATCAAAGGGTTTCAGCTTCAGGGTGCTCCTGCCCTTATTTTCAGCCCCACCTGCACAGTGTGCCTGGGAAAAGAAGGATGTGGAAGTGCCATGTCCCACCGAGCTCTCTGGCCAGCCCTGCACAAAGCAGAGCTGTAAGCAAGGCGACTGCTAAAACCCTTAATCCACTGTTATGTATTTCATGATGTGCTGCAGATATTTTCTGGGTATTTTTTCCTTTGGCATCCTGCATCTGGTTTTATCTATTTGCATTGTTCTATGGTGGAATCTGAGCACTTTGCAGGGCTGGCAGGAGAATGTCTGTGTGCTTGGCTGTACCAGTGCTCGGAGGTGGATGTGTTCCTATTAGTGCTCTGCATCTGCAGTCAGAAAGCATTTATGTGTTCTATGCCAACACACGTTGGGTGAAACATCCTCAGGGTTCAGGAAGAACCTTTGGGATTTAGAGCTTATCGGTTCAGCCCTGCAGCAGATACTGCAAACTGTGAATGGACCTCGATGTCCCAAGGATAAAAATTGCACGTAACGTGAGATGAGGCATCAGGCAAAATATTTACGTAATGAAATCTTAATGATGGTGCTAAAGGTCTGCGGTGGGGGAGGCAGCAAGGGAACGCTCCTCTTGCTGTGTGTAGGAGCAGATAGGGAATGAAACACACAGGCACAGAGAAAGCGGTGTTTCTATTAGGAAGTGAAGATTCCAGCTCCAATTCCAGCCCAGTGCTGGAGTTTGGTGCATTGGTGCCTTTACCCAGCAGCTGGATTGGGTAACACCAGCCTGCTAGACCAGCTCCTATCGCACATCACACATCGGAATGGCTTTGAGGTACCCATGCTTAATGCTTATCAGAGCTTTCAGTGGCCAAATCTGATAAAAGGAAATTTCCTCTGGAGATAGACAATCCCTTCACCTAGCAAGAGATACTGCATAATAACAGCCGCGTGGAATTGCTGCTTTGTTGCAGCAGAAGCCACTACAGGTGAGCTCTGCGGAAGAGCTAAAATCAGCCCCGCTCAGGCACAGACTGCAGGGTGGGTGGAAAATCCAAGTAACAATGGCAAAGGGCAGGCAGCCCCTGTGAATTTGTCACCTCTGCAGCCAAGTGCACCCGGAGCCCAGTGAGGCAGAGGGCATGGGATGGGGGATGCGGTGTGGGCTGGCAGAACCCTTCTTGCTGCCTGCACAAAGCCTCAGCGCTGGGTATTGCTGCTGGAGGAGCAGAGCTTCCTGGCCACTTCCATAGTGGGATTGCCTTCAGCTCTCGCCATTTCCTGAGCAGACAGAACCCAAGGTTGCTCCCATCAGGTCTGGAGACTCTGTGATCCTTTCTCTGTTAAACAGGAGCCTGAATATGACGACAGAGAAAGAAATACAAAAATTCTCCCTCCCCTTCCCAACCCAAAGCCATGCCAAAGCAATAAAAAGCTTTAAACAATAGCCAATGACATGAGCCAGCCCTTGAACAGCCTGCCAAGGTTCACCTTAAGAAAGTAGGTCCAAAAATAAACACGAACCTATAAAAAGCCCCACAGCCTTCCCATTGTGCTAATTGCTTTCACATCTGGCTCAGAAATGAAAAGTGTGTATGAGCATGGAGAGGCCACCAATAACTCACTGCAGCTAAGCACAAAAGCATGTGCCTAGCATTAATCACACCAACCATCTATTTCCACTCAGCAGATCTCAGATGCTCGGGCTTAATTTTAGGTTTGTGTTTAAATCGTGCTGAAATGTTGGGGCTGGCGGCGATGTTAACGAACAGCACATGGTAAATGCTTTCATGGGTGGGATGCTTCAAGGCAAATGCAGAGGAGCAGAACTCTTCCCAGTTCCTCACCCTCCATCAGTTGCACAGCCATGGTGCGTTTCTGCCTGGTTTCTTTGAAACAAACCAGCCCTGGGGTGGTGGGAGATGCAACCTGAGCAAATCCAGGGCTGCCCATTGGCACGGGGTGCACAAAGGAAATCTGTGTGGTGTGTCATTCCCTGTGTGCCAAGGAGATGGCCAAAAGGCCAACTCAAAAATGACCTCCTGCAAATATTCCCCTTTTATTTCCTACAGCAATTGCTGAGAGCATCCCCAGTAAACGGAACTGTTAGGTTTTACGAGAGGAAAGGCTGTGAGGACATGAGTTATCTGCACCCCAACCTTGCGGGAAAGGAGCTGCGGTTCAGTGGCTGTGACTCATCCCAAGAGCTCAGAGAGGGATTTGTAATGATTTATTCATGCCACTGTTATTGTTTGGAAAGCTCACTTGTGCTGCTACGGTTAAACTAAATAATTCATCGACCAGTCTACTTTCTAATCTTGATCGGCTGCTCTCTTTATGAAGAGCCTCGAGGTGGAGATCACAAAAGAGGCAATTTTCTGTTTGATACCTTTGGAAAGCAGAACTTGGAGGTTAGCTTCCAACAGGCATAGCCTTGTTGATGGCCTAAGGATGGAAGCAACGTTCATCTGGGAGAGTGGTGTTCATCCTCCCTGTATCAGTTAGGTGTCTGATTCTTGTACAGGGGATGTGGGAGAAATGCGCCTTCCTTGCACCTCTGACCCTTAAGAAGCACCTAGGGCAGTTCAAAAGGTGGCTCTGAAGATGTCTCTTTCTTCCCATCAAGCATACAAGAAAGTTGCAACACCTAGGTGAGATGCCTCCTGCTCAGCATGTCCCCATGGGTCAAGCTGGGAGAAAGGAGCT
Organism: Chrysolophus pictus; assembly: GCA_037305975.1. Taxonomy (NCBI): domain Eukaryota; kingdom Metazoa; phylum Chordata; class Aves; order Galliformes; family Phasianidae; genus Chrysolophus; species Chrysolophus pictus. Next base: position 8,671,061 of record CM074593.1, on the reverse strand, counting down.
ATTGTTGTACGTGTCACTTCATCCCCAGTGGCACTAGGATCTCCACGGAGTGTGTCTTGCTGATTTAACTCATTCATTTCTTGTGCATTTGACAAATGCACTGTCTCGTCTTCCAGGAGGGCTGATCCAACAGCACTGGGGCAGGGCTGCAGATGGGACATGGTCACCCCAATGGGATGAGAGCACGAGGAGGTGGACATGGCCACTCCAGCCTTTGCACCAGGACAACTGGAGGGCAATCAGCAAGGCAGGGCAGGACCTGAGGTTTTGTTTTGGGCCCTCACCACAGCCTGCCCTTGTTCGGCTGTGGTTGGTGCAGAGGTACAGCTTGAGTTTCTTGATAGGAATATCAGGGCTTTGCTAAGCTGAAAGTCAGGGTGGAAAAGCAGACAGGAGCTCTGGCAGAAAATGTAGGTTGTGGGAAAGCAATCACTAACACCTCTGTAATGTGACAAAATGCACACAGTGCACAGATAAGAAACGATTCTCTCACATCATTGCCACTGATTTGTGCAAAATATTTGGTTTATTGCTCACCTCTCTGTCAAAGCAGCAAGGTATGTGCAGCAGGCTTCCACCTCAGAGCAAGGAAAGATTTCACAACACACGTTTTTAGCAGTTTTTCTATGAATAGCTTCTGTGTGAGAACGTGGGATGGGTCTGCACGTACACATGTTTTCTCAAGGCTTCCCTATGAGGGTCACCTGCACTGCAGCATTAACAGGTTTGCTGTTGTTGCGGAGTTCATCTCACTTTAAAATAGACCAAGGAAGAGGACTCTGGTCCTGCTGGGACCACATTTTTGTAGCTGTTTAAGGAAACCAAGGAAGTGACTAAAAGGAGCTGCAATTAGCCACAAATTTGAATTTGGCACCACCCCTTATTTAGGAGAGGACATTTGCCTTGCTGGGGCTCACCCTCCACCTGCAGAGAGCAGAGAGGTTTCTCCATGTGTGGGGGAAGGACATGAGCTCCTCTGGTGGAGGAAGGGCAATGAGCCCCAGATGTTCTCCAGTGACTGTGCAAGTCCAGAGCCATCTTTCTCCCTGCCCAGCTGCTCAGCCTCCCTTCTATACCCTTCACTTGTCCAACCTGCAGCCCTCCTCCTGCAGGTTCCACCTCTGATACAGCAGTGAGAGGTTTGGCAATGACCAGAACCCTAATTTCCCAATAGCCGTGTGCAGAGAGCAAAGAATCTCAGGTCTCATCTCAAGAACCTTTGGCCCTCCTTTGGCCCATCTTTCATGCTCAACCACAGTTGTCACTGGAGCTGAATCCCAGCAGAATCCTGGGAAGTGCCACCTATTTCCCAGCCAGATGGAGGCAAGAGCAGGAGCTGTGGGCTGCAGCTTGTCCTTAGAAGCCAGCCTTGATTTCACAATTAGATCAGATCTTGAAACCTGTTGGGATCCTGAAATAGCCCTGGGCCAGGTGGAGCATCTCTTCAGGATGACAGCACAGCACACACCACACCTGCTCTGTTTATTTCTTAATTCTTCGTGAATTGATGTGTCTTTGATAAAGTATTTGTAGACAGTAGGTCTCTTTCAGGCAGACACAGTGAAGGAGAGAGAGGAACACCCAAAGCAGTGCAAAACACTGGGCAATGCTATGTAGCCTCTGACAGATGCTATAAGAAATCTGGATGTGGATATTTTCAGAAGGGTGGCTTCCGATCCCAGCCTAATGCTATATTGATTTGCATTCAGAATGTAGAGCTCTGGCAGAAAGATTGTCAGCTTTTGGCAGTATATTTTGTACTTGGGTAAACCCAGCTCACAGCAGGGAGTTGGTACTCAAAGATCTCCAAGGTCCCTTCCAATCTAAGCCATTCAATGACTCTGACTGATTCTAAATGTATTCCCTGTAATTCCAGTTCACTCAGATGAACCTGTGCTGGGACCACTGCTCAGCACCAGCCTCACACTTCCACTCTTGTTTTCTGTTTTGGTTCTGAGCTAAAATGGTCACAGCTTTGGGACAAACGATGCTCTCATATGTCCATCAAAACTGGGGGTGCCCCATGAGAACCTGCAACGGTGGCTCAGTCATTTTCACCAATTTGTTGTACTATAGGAAGCTCCTGCCCTGCATGCTTCACCATCTAATTACAACACCATCTAATTATTACTGCTCAGTTTCAGCAAATGCCCAAAGGCAGCGCAGTGGCCCGCAGCAACGAATGGCATCCTGCAGTGATTCACTGCAGGGCGTGCAGTGGGGATGGATGTGGGGTTGTTCTAGGCTGTGTGTGTCCCTGTGTGCTGAGCCAAAGGAGCCTTGCTGTCCTTGGGGTTACTCTATCAGGTGTAGATGTAGAAAAGCAGCTTTTGTGCTCAGCTTTTATTTCAGTTTGATGAAGATGATTCTTCACCCAGCTAAAGAAAGACGTGTGTTTAAAGTGAAATCAAAGCGTGCTGAACTTTGTATACACAAAGCATTTGGATGGAATTATTTATGACGTCAGGTCTTTGGCAAAGCTTTCAGCTCACGAGAAGTCATAAAGCATTTTGGTATAGTCCCTGTCTGATGCTGAGATTGGTGGGAAAATGAAAAAAAAAAAAAGAAGAAAGGACAAAAGCTTCAGCCTGAATATTTGGTGAACCATCCACCTTGCTGACAGTTCATCAAAGCAGTGAAGTGGAGCAGCAGAAAAGGTTTCCTCTGCTAAAAGCATGACACGGGAGCACTGGCACCAGCATTGTGTTGTCCAGTGAGGGCACCGGGTTGCCCAAGAGTGACACTGGGCAACCCAGGGGTGGCACTAGGATGCCCAAGGACAGCACTGGGTTATCAATTGTGAGCAATTGTTTCCCAGTGGTGGGATCAAGTTGCCCAGCAAAGTTACTACATTGCCCAGGGCTGAACCTGGAGTGTCCATCAAGGGCACTTGGCTTGTCCAACGGCTGTTCTGATCTGCCCACGGCCAGCACCAAGCAGCCCAGAGCCAGTAGTAAGAGGTTCAAGTCCAGTACCAAGCTGCCCAGCTGCCCAGTGACAGCAGTAGGTTGCCCAAGGCAGGCACTAGGTTGCCCATCAAGAGCACTGGGTTGCCCAATGGTTATTTGGCCAGTACCAAATTGCCCAGTGATGACAGTAGGTTGCCCTGGGCAAGCATTACGGTGCCCATCCAGAGCACTGGGTTGCCCAGTGCCATCACCGGGTTGCCATAGCAACTGCATGAGGTTGCCGAGGCGGAATTTAGTTGTGGGGCTCCCAGTGCCCATAGCAACGGTGCTGTGCCACTGGGACAGCTGGGTGCTGGGAACACTGCACACCCAGTGCTGCTGCCACTGACTGTGACAGCACAGAGGGGAGGCACAGCCCACAGGCACCTCCTGAGCACCCACCCAGGCTGCTGAGGGTGAGCATATGCTTTAACTCAGAGAGGAGGGGGTGCTAGAAGGCAGATACTTCTCATAACCCCTCACCACATGGATGATATCTCTCGGACTCAAAAGTGATCTCTCGTCACTCAGGTGGTAGGGTAACAGGATCTGATGCCCCTATGTCTCCTATCCACCTCTTTTTAAGCTTTTGGGTAGGAAACCGTGAGTTGTTGCTGGCACTGCCCTTTGTAGAGGTGCTCTTTGTTGAAAAGGTGACTAAAAGTGAAAAACTCCATTTCCCAGAGATGGTATGATTTTAAATACAAGCCAGCCTCTCAGCTTGCCTACAGAAGCAAACTGCTTAGGGCAGCCCAAGAGGAACAACTAACCCTTCAGATGACTGCTTGCATCGGTGCTTTGTTCTAGGATAAAAGCAAGTTCATTGCACGGGAACGTCGTATTTCTTCCTTTGCAAGTCAGGGGAGATAGCTCTTCTTTTAGGGTGAAATATGTGTATTTTTTTTTTTCAAATCTGGGTGTAGTCCTGCACAGCTCAGCTCACTTGCAGGTCCTTGCTTAAGCATTTGATGCCAGTGAAGGTGCAGGGATGAGAATGTAGACACTGGGTTGGGGCTGGTAGCAGTTGTGTGTCCAGGGGGATGCAGATATTGGGCTGTCAATGGAACTTTTAAAGAGAAAATCACATCTGGAGTACTGTAAGATCAGCAGATATGCTGGCCAAAAGAAACAAAGGAACAGCAGAGAATCCAATTTCACTGGAATGACAGGCTGAACGAAAATGAAGGCATAATATCTGTCATTCTCTTTAGTGCCATGATTTGTTTCTCTCTCCTTCTCAAGCCCTGACACTCAATATTAACAATGAAGCCAAATCCCAGTATATACAAATGCTTGGGACGCTGTCTGAAGGGATTTGCTTTTGAGAAGTCGAAGGCTGTGTGGGCACTGTGTGGATGCTGTGTGTGTGGCTGTTTGTATTACAAGTTGCACCTCTTGCTGCAAGAAGTGAGATTCTTCTTCTCTGCCTCCTTGCTGTGCAGGACCCCAATTGCGGTGCCCATGGAGCTCGTTGGCTCATCCTTATCGGCGGCTCGTGCCCATGTGCGATCGACCCCCACCAACCTCCTGCCTGCCATCAGCACCATGACTTCCAGCTACAAGAACCGTTTCCCCTATTACCCGTTGCCCCAGCCACTCAGCCTGCCCTGGCTGCCCAACTCCTACTACAGGACAGCTACCAACCACCCCATGTTGGCTCCTTTCTCCAGCGGCTCCCAAGGGCTGACCCCCAGCAAGATGCTCCCATTCGTGTCCAACAGGACGTCCCTCTTCACCCGTTACACCCCGGACGACTGGTACCGCTCCAACCTGACCAACTATAGGGAATCGGAGACCTCACGGCACAACTCGGAGAGCCTCAGGGTCGACACCTCCCGCCTGATCCAGGACAAGCACCAGCAGACGAAGAAAACCCAAATGGAGAGCACCAAGAACCTGGGAGAACGTGTCAATGACATTGAGTTCTGGAAGTCAGAGCTCTGCCATGAGCTGGATGAGATGATCGGGGAGACCAACGCGCTCACAGACATGAAGAAGCGACTGGAAAGAGCCTTGGCAGAGACAGAGGCCCCTCTGCAGGTGAGCCCTGAACTGCTGGAACATCTGCAGCCATTCAAACGTCTCATTAAGTTTCATTGGAGCTCCGTAATGTCTAGAAAGCTTTTACTAAGAGACCATTAGATAAGTCAGCAATAAACAAGCCCCTCGCCATCTGCTTACAGCTCCTATCAGCGCATGCTGAGCGCATCAGAACACTATTTGCTAAACCAAATATTTTTATTAGCTGTATATCCAAAATCTCAGATCGGGATGGGAAAGCCCATGTCTTGCTATGAGAATCGGGTGAGGTCGGCATTCAGCTTGACAGAGGTCCCCATATCCAGCAGTGGGTATGCAGGCCATGCATGCTCCTTCATAGGATTCATTGCTGACGTTGCAGCTTGGCTGCTCACTGCCAGCCAACCCCTGCCTTGGACACATTTTTCTTCTCTGTCCTCGCCTATAATTTCTTTTCTCTCATATGACTTAAGGTGGGGGCCACCCCTCTAGGGAGCCCCGTCCATGCAGTTTGCTGTGTCCCCGACAGGTTGCTCAAGAGTGCTTGCTTCACCGGGAGAAGAGGATGGGCATTGACCTAGTCCATGACAATGTGGAGAAACAGCTCTTCACAGTGAGTCTGGCTAAAGCTCCTTCTGCCTAACCTGCCCTAAGCAGGTCTTCCAGCCCTGCCTCATATCTGGATCTTGGGCACAAAATGCTTCAAACCCCAGGCTAGGAGATGGCATTTCCATCAGCAGCACATTCACATTTTGGGGTAAGATTTTCCCTTTTATCTGAAGACCCTGTGTAGCATATAGAGGGGGTCCTTGGCTCCTTCACACAGCAGTGTGTGCCCAGCATCTTGTTTGCTTTTCCCAACCTAGGAGTCAGTTTAAGAAAAGATATTACATCTACCCCCAGCTTTGCTCTGCTTGACTGCAGTTGGACTGCCACTCTGTGTACTTAGGCAGTGCATTTTATAGAAATCATAAAAACGTGCCCTCCTCCCTACCTTTACATAGTCTGCTTGGAACTATGAATAAAAAACAAACAAGATGAGAGCTGGCCCAGAAGATGGGATCCTAACCCAGGGTACAGCAAAATGCAATCACTGCAAGGGCCTCGTGAAGCTGGGAAGGAAGTGGCAGCCCCTGGGACTGTGAAGCCCAATTAGAAGATTTTTTCTTATGAGTCAGGCCCTAAAAAAGCAGATTGCCTTAAAGGTCATGAGATTTTAAGGAAAAAAATTCAGAGTTGGTATCTTCATAATGGCAGCCTGGATTGCAAGTGCTATGAGGACAAGTTTAGGCCTTGATTTTCAGATGGTTATTGGAGAGAGAGGGTGTAAACATGAGTGGCTTGGGAGCACTAATCACTGCTTACTGTAATTGGGGCTGCACAAATGTGGCGGAGGAGTGCTGAGGTCAATACATGTCTTCCTCCAGCCTCATTCTTGGGAATGGCTGGGAATTCACTCCGAAGCAAAGTCTCTTACCCTGTTTGTATGGGATTTCTCCTGGGGAAGAAAACATTTAGGGAACAAAAATGTCAGGACCTAACTGGGGATGGAGGTGCGTGGTTCATCTAGGTCACCACTCAGAGCAGGTCAGGAACTGGCTCTGATGCCATATGGTGGCACTAACCATCACTTGGCATAGATGTCAAGATGAAAAAATGCTTGGTCACTCCATGCAAGTCAGTGCACAGGCTGTGCCTGCGGCCATGGCATTGTCCTGTCTCTGCTCTGGGTCACTGCACTCAGATTGGAGGCCCAAGGGGATGCGAGTGACTAGGACCAATGGGGGTGAGGACACTGATGGAGTCATGCTTTGTCCCTGTCCAGGAGGTGGATGTGATCAGATCATGCCAGGAAAGGATGCAGCGCTACCTGGACAGAGCCAAAGCCCAGCTTGCGTAAGGAGCCCCCAGCCCACACCATAGGGCTGAAGTCATAGAATCATAAAATCATTAAGGCTGGAAAAGATCTCTAAGGTCATCAAGTCCCTCTAAAGTCATCAAGTCCAGCCCCAACCCACCCCCACTATGCCCATCAACACATCCCGCAGTGCTACATCTCCACAGTACATGAACACCTCCAGGGACAGTGACCCCCCCACCTCCCTGTGCAGCCTATGCCAATGCATCACCACTCTTTCAGAGACTAAATTTTTCCTAATATCCAACATGAGTCACTTTGTAACTTGAACTCACAGCAGACCTCTGTCCTCTGCCCATCCTGCAGCTATGAAAACCCCCTAGGCTCCCTGGGAGCATCCCCAGGGAAAGCATGCCTCCCCAGCAATCCCACTGACAGCTGCCGTGCCATGCTGCAGGTCCAACAGAGCAGCCCAGCACGAGGTGGAAAGGGACCTGGCTGACAAGCAGACAGCTCACCGCATCGATGGCAAGTGCCACCACCTGCGGAACACCTCCGATGGCATCAGCTACTACCGCGGCGTGGAGCGGGTGGATGCCACGTGAGTCCCTGGGGAGAGATGGCACAGCATCCTGATGGCCGTGGCATGGCACATCCATCCCACCCCGAGCAGCACATTCAATGGGATAATGAGGGCGCAAAAGCATAATACAGTGGGTTCTGCCTAATTAAACATTATATCAGGGCTCAGAGATTAGCCTGACAGTGAGTTCGGCTCAGCACCTCGACACAGCCCATTAGGTCCATGCATATTTTGGGAGATGTGCCAGTGCTTGCCCGAGCGCTCCACATTGACGTAAGGTCTGGGGGCTCACCCTGCCTGCAGAGTGTTGGCAGGGAGCCCGGATGGCCTTGAAGATAAAGGAAGAGAGAGCATGGTGCTGGGACGGAGTTCAGCTGCTCTTGGGTGCCAGGAATTCGGCTTTGGCTCTGCAATAAATGGACGATGACCGAAAGCAGAGATATGCTGCAAGCAGCAAAAGGCACGAGGAATAAATCTGCTCCACACACAGACACATGTGGTTCATAGGGGGGCATGGAGTGATTCAGTTTTTCCTGTGTTTGAATAATTCTTCAAAATGAAGCTCAACAAGCAAATGAGTGGCAAAGGTTTGATGCTGAAATTCAGAGGGAGCAAAATGTGTAGAGGATCAACATGTTTTACATGAAGCTTATGTGGTATTTGAGGCTTTTGTTGACCTTGTTCTGGATGCTGCATGGAGTGAACTCCATCCTGAGCTCACAGACAGGGAATCAGTATTATCTAATGTTGGCTTTTGTGTGAAATTGGGATAAGTTACAAGCAAAATGCACCGGCTGCAATCTGCACGTTGTCATAGAGCTGTGAATGACTCTGCACTTGAATGCTGTTAGCACGTAAATATGAGGTCTGATTAGAATCTCGATTTTTCCGTGGGAATCCATTGTTTGTCTGAGCCTTCATAATTGCCGCAATTGTTGCCATGGATGTGTCAGCATCTGATAAGTTGCACTGAATAAATGGCGTCCAGATGTTTTGCTTTCAAGTGGTCAAAGCGCGTGGATCCTGGGAAGGCTGTGTTTAAGCCAACCTGGTGGGATCCGTGTCTGCCCATGGCAGTGTGCAGCCATCTTGCCTCTCTTCTCTACGGCAGCATCTCAGTACCAGACTCGTGGGCCAAGTTCACGGATGACAACATCCTGCGCTCCCAGAGCGAGCGGGCAGCCTCAGCCAAGCTGCGGGAGGACATCGAGAACCTGCTGGTGGTGACTGCCAATGAGATGTGGAACCAGTTCAATGCCGTCAATGTCGCTTTCACCAACCGCATCGCCGAGACTGCCGACGCCAAGAGCAAGATCCAGACACACCTGGCCAAGGTAGCCCCAGCCCTTTCCTTTTGGTGCTAAACTGAATGATGACTCCCAGGAAAGAGAGAGCCTCCCTGCAGGGCTGGCCCAGGGCTGCAGAAATGGGGCATGACGCTGTTATTTATGAATATAGTTTTTGATTTATGAACTTGCTTCTATTGCAGACGCTGCAGGAAATCTTCCAGATAGAGATGAGCATAGAAAGCATCCGTAAAGCCATCAGGGACAAAGTGCCTCCACTGAAAGTGGCTCAGACCCGGCTGGATGAGCGCACGCGGAGACCCAACGTGGAGCTGTGCCGGGACAGTGCCCAGCTGCGGTGAGCAGGAGTGCAGTCACTGCATGGGCACTCAGAGCACTACTGGGTGACAAAACTGATGGTGGTCCTTTTTGCTAGATAGCCCTTCCTGAAGTGCATTGGTACGTTGGAAAGCACTGAGCATGCATCCCAGCTGGGTGCTAGGAAGCTTTGCACACACAGCCCAGTGCTGCTTGACACCCTCCCAGTGGCTGGATGTGCCCATTGTGGAAGGATGAACCCTTTGCTCTCCCATAGCATCACCCTGAGAGCTCCTTCCCTTTGAGGGAAGAAGGGCACCCTTGCAGCAGGTAGCTGTATAGGCTGTCCTCACTCACCCTAAGGACATGGGGAAACACAAACCCCTCAAGTGCAGGAGCAGGGGAGACCCCTGGCAGGCTGGGGTAGTTGGCTGGGCTGCTCCGTGGAATTCCTTCAAGGCCTTATCTGCCTCATCAGCAGGAGAGCCTTGGCCAGGGTTTCCATCCAAGCCTCCTCCTCCACCCGCCAGCCTTCTCATGGTACCAAGTGCTTTGGCAGGAAGGCAAGGCAAAGCCAGCAGCTTCCAGAGAGGCAGCAGTGAGGACGTGTCCCAGATAAGGGAACTGCCTCCCTGAGTCTTGGAAGTGACCTTGCTGCTGCAGTAGGCATGAATTGGAACAACAAATGAAACCTGGCCAATTTGTTGGGTGGGAGGTTTGCGAATCTGGAGGGGTCTTGCCTTTTTTCAACAGAAAATGGGAAACCTCAGCTGCTTCCTAATGCCTTGGTGTCAGCTTCACTCTCCTCTTGTTAGTATCACCTGCAGGAGGAGAAGCCAGGATTAGAGTGTCCCCAGAAGCTGCTCCAATGCAGCAAGGAGAGACTGAGCTCCCACCCTCAGTTTCTATTCACAGCTGCCAGAAACTGGGAGCTCAGTAAACCAGACCAAGGGGGAAATCCTTCTGCTTCTGTACTTGACGGGGTTCTTTGCTGTTTCCCAGCCTCGTCAATGAGGTCCATGAGCTTGATGAGACCATCCAGAACCTGCAGCAGCGGCTGAGGGATGCTGAGGACACGCTGCAGACACTGGTGCGGGCCAAGGCTGTCCTGGAGCACGACCTGGCTGTCAAAGCCAACTCTCTCTTCATCGACCAGGAGAAGTGCATGGGGATGCGCAGGAACTTCCCCTGCACTGCACGGCTGGTGGGCTTCATCTAGGCTGGGAGCTGCCCCAGAACATCTGCAGGAGATGTTCTCAGCTTTCATAGGATGACACAAAAATCCACGACAAATCTTCCTGATGAAAGTCCTGAGTAGAAATTAAATGTTTGCTTTGTGTCTTATTGTAGACCGCTGGATTATTTTTCTCCCCTCCTTTCATTCTCTGATTGTAGGAGATACAAACTCAGGTCTTCCTCCTTCTGAGTCTGTCTGTGGAAAAGCACAGGGGGAAGTGACGCTGTCAATCAGGTGTTGACACCCATAAAGTATTTTTAACAGCGCATCAGAAGCACAAACCATCCTGAGAAGCACTGCAGTATGTTCTCTTCATAAACAGGAAAAGTTGTGCTTTGTGCTGTTTTCTAATGATAATTTATCCTTGCTTTTGGAAATATCTAACTGTTGTCAGCACTGGGATTTTAGAAGAAGGAAGTTTTCCACCCAGAGGGTGGAGATGCACAGGAACAGGTTGCCCAAGGAGGTTGTGGATGCCCCATCCCTGGAGGCATTCAAGGCCAGGCTGGATGTGGCTCTGGGCAGCCTGGTCTGATGGTTGGTGACTCTGCACATAGCAGGGGGTTGGAACTGGATGAGCATTGTGGTGCTTTTCAACCCAGGCCATTCTGTGTTTCTATGATCTCCTTTTTCATTTTGGTGAGTATGAATTGGTAGCTAATTTAAGATATTGCTTTTGGATTGTCGATAGGCTCACCAAAATTCCAAGTTCTGCACGTGGCACCTTTGACTCTGTAAAAACCATTGGGTCTCAGTTCCTCATCACCTTCAAAAAAAACCCAGCCCCTGATCAGGTAGAAATGAAGGTTTCTCCAATCCCAGCCCTGATGCTGTCTGTGTCCCTAAGGAAACACATCCTGGGCAGACAGGAGAGAGGATCTAGATTTGTTCACAGCTGGTGTCAGCCGGACAGGAAACAAACCACATCTCCCCCAAGTGCTGAGTGATCATTAAACATCATCAGCAGCAAGTTCGCCGGCCAAGAGTTTCTTCATCGGCACGTTTGGCAGCTTGGCCAGGGGAAAGGGTTTTCTTCCAGCCTTGTTGGAGCGCGAGCACCCCAGGGAAGTCCCTTGGCACAGTGCTCGCACAGCACTGTCGGCTTTGGGGCTTTATTGTAAGTAGTAGAAATAAAACAGTGACCACAAATAAGGACTAGAGGTGGTGCTCGTGCTGGGCTGCCTCGTAGCCCTAGCCATGACCCGAGAGCTTCAAAGCCCATTGCTGGGGTCTGTGGGCACCCGCTGTGTCTGCACGTGCTCAGCCCTTTGCAGCTGACCTGAGTGTTTGTGTTCAGAGGTGGTGCTGCTTTATGGCAGTTTGGCTCAGGTGGACTCAGAGGTGATGAAGCGGGGATGCTCCTTGGCACTTTTTGTCCTACAAGTGATTTTCAAGGCAAAAATCCAACCGTTATGTGATGTAACTTGTATGATGCAACTACACGATGATCCTGGTGAGGAACTGGCACAGGCTGCCTACAGAGGTGGTGGAGTCACCATCCCTGGAGGTGTGTAAGAAACATGAAGGTGTAGCTTTGAGGGATGTAGTCTAGAGCAGTCACAGGCAAGGGCTGATGGTTCAGCTGGATGATCTTAATGATCTTTCCAACCCTAATGATTCTATGATTCTATAATCACGATGAAGGACCCAGTAGAACTAAATGATACCTATGCATTCTGGAGTTTTTTTAAGATCTGTTGGAAAGTTGATAATGAGCAGTTGTTTTCAGGTTGTGTCTTTTCCTGCCTAACTTACCATGGATCCTTCTGCTAGATGGTTCCTATAGATGCCTTCCATTATTCTGAACTTTCGGAAGTCACTGGCATCCCTTTTGGATAACTTAAGAGTTAAGTTCAGCCTAAAGCCATTAGGGACCAAAAAAAGGAAAATCAGTTCAAGTCCATTCTCCTGCCTCAGGAGTCACAACCATGAATGTCCTGGTTCAGCAAGGAGGCCTCTGGGAGCTGATAACACTTTTTCTCATCTCACATCTCCCACATGGCTCCATCTCACAGCATACGGCCAGCATGTTCTATGCACATCCCATGCCAGGAGCCAGTTCTGCCCAAAAACTCCTGTAGAATGGGTCTGTAGGGTGAATTTTGTGGGGTGGAATTCCAATGGGATCTTGTACATTCCCTGTGTACACAGGGATAGATTTTCCTCCTTGTGAGCAGTTGCTTTTGGGGCTGCAACCCAGCAGTCTCTCTGGTTGGTGCACATCGTGTGCATTAAATCACTGCCCTGCCCTCCTGCATCCAAAGTCTCAGTGCCTTTACATTTGTAAAATTAAATGATTTGCTTCCATAATTCACATTTAGATAATGCTGCCCTTCCTGTCTGCCTCTGCTGCTTTTCTGCATTGATTGGATGCTTCCTTTCTGCAAATGCCTTCAATCTGCAGGGCGACACGCCTGCTTTTATTGCTGGTTATTACCCTTTTATTGCTTGCCTTTATCAGCCAAGTTGCTGAAGAATTTGATTTGTAGAAATTCCTTTGCATCCCACAGACATATTCCCACCCTCTCTCCTATCATCCTGATAAACCCCACAGAGATGGGTTTGTAAACTAATTGTCTACTGTCTGGAGCAAAGGAAATAAAGGAATAAAACCAAGGGAGCATTACTCCATGCAAGCCAAGTTTCGTGCCCTTCCCAGACCAAGGAATGGCCAAGGCTATCAAGAACTGTTCAGAAAGGAGGCTTGGGTGCTTCTGCTGCTTAGGAAAACGAGACTCAGTGAATGGCCTGGGATGAATTAGGGTGAGAGGAAAGCTTGCCAGAAGTGGTTAGTAGTGTATTGCACAACAAATGCAGAAATGCTCTAGGGAAAGAATTCCCAAAACAGCTTCAGCATTATGATAAAACAGCTCATCACTATTGTGGGGAAAAAAAAAAAAAAAAATTGAGCTAAACTTATAAAGATTTGGGAAGTGTGGGAGCACAGGGATGGCTGTGCTGGCTGAGACCAAAGTCCAAAAGCCCCAGATCCAGTCTCTGCCAGATCCAACAGGAGCTGCTCAGACAGAAGCACAGAAGCATCCCATGGTACTTTCCCAGTCCACTTTTCCAGCTTCCAGTCACCCGTGTGTCAAGGATTTCCTGAGCTGCCAATGCTGTCCTTGAATCTAATAGCCCCCAATGGACTTGTTTCATGTGATCTCGTTCCAGCCATTCCTTGAGCTCGTGCAGCCTCTTGGCATCTGCCAGTCCCCAGCAGGGAACTGCAGGGCAGGGAGCATCACTCAAATCACTGGCAGTCAATGGGAAAAGGGATCAGCAGTCCCAGCACTGTTGGGGATAAGAGTGTAAAACTCAATAACTTCGGCAAAAAGGTGGCTCTATTGGAACTACATGATCTTTGAGTCCCTTCCAGCAGAAGCCATTCTATGATATCCTCTGCAGGCTCAAGAGGAGCTCAAGAGGGCTAGCTCCTTTTGCATGTTGTCAGCATGCAACAGACAAGCACGTATCACAACTTCTAAAAGTGTCTGAGTATGTTCTGGCACACAGGCACGTCCCAGCTGGGGAGCACGGATGTGTTTCTTTCTTTTGGAGTCAGTGAGTGAATTTGGGTTTCATTGAGGCCAATGGGAATTTCTCCAGTGCCTCTATCAGTGATGACAACTGGCTTGGAGCTGAATAAAAGAGTTGGACAAAATTGGTTTTGGGGCACGAATGCAGAGTTGGCAGGACTGAAATATTTTACAAATTCCTCTTGGTTTGGTGGAAAACAAACATCAGGAAGAGTAAGGAAACGTCTCCAAGATGTATTATATCTCCTGTTTTAGAAGATTGCTAAATGTAAATGCCTGTCTTCCCTCACATTTTTTCTTGCTTGAAATGGCTTTGTTAGAAAAAGTAAAAACCACCATTTATTGGCACTCTCCTTGCCTGTGTGTGTCTGTCAGTGTGCATCTGTGCCTACTGCTCTCCTTATTCATCTAGTTGCTTGATAGCAGGACACCTTTCCTCATCCAGGGCTTGCTGAGGGCAGTGCAGATTTCTGCCCTTTCTCCTTTGCCTTTCAGATCCTCCATTACTCGTGGTCTTAATCAGCAGGGCAGGGAGCAGGAAACCACTCCCTGAAATTGTGATGATGGAGCAAAGTCCTGGGATTGGAGCCCTCCATCCACGAGAAGACATCCAGAGAAAGTCTGCCCTTTTTGTGTAGCTGGAAAAGATTCATTCCCATCCACCTGGCTGAGGCAGTGAATGAGGTGTACATGTATGCTGGGCTGATGGCAGAGCCTGTGTTGTGTGGTCCTGGTGGATGCCATGGATGCAGCCTGCTGAGGCTTGCACCCTGCCCGGCCTCACAGCCCCTTGCTTGCATCTGAGCCTTCTAATGTTATACGACAATCAATTTCCTTCCCAACTTCATATTACTGTACTCTAGAAACTGAAGCATCCTAACAGTTTTAAATGATCCCATAGAAAATGCTCTGATTTTGCATGATGGCTTCCCAGAGCCCCAATCCATTTGAACGATGCACCTTTCCAAGAGCATGAGAGAGTGCTGGATCAATGGCACTTCTCTTTGGGCTCCCTCCACAGATTCTCATCTGCAACTCACAGCCAAAACAGGCTTCATTTCTCTCAAATGGCTCCTTTCATTGATCCATAGAATTGTTGAGTTGGAATGGAACACTAAAGGCCACCTAGTCCAACTCCCTGCAATGAACAGGGACACCCACAACTCCAGCAGGTGCTCAGAGCCTGATCCAGACAGAGCTGAGTTTCAGCTATTTCTCACACGCTCAGAAAGCCGCAGGCACAGGAGTGGAGATCTTAGAATAAACTCCCTCTGTACAGCTGTGGGTTGGCACTGCTGGAGCACAACTCGATGGCATTGCGCAGGTGGTGGCAAAGCAGGGGCTGGAGCACGGTGTGAAGCCTGGGGCCACTGACCCATCTCCCCTGTGCACCTCCCCAAAGTGCTCCAAACTCCCTCACACACAGCACAGCCAAGCCTGTGCTGCAGGGAACACGCCTGCTTGCCAGCAGGAAAGAGCCAAGCACGCTTCTCTCCCTGTTTCTCCCAAGATTTACATTTTTGGCAGCTGGATGTCAAACTCATCTGCCTCTGCAACGAGGCAGGACCAGTCTGGAGCTGATGTGTGCAGAGGGGAGAGGTGATGGGGAGGCTGGTGGCGGTGCTTAGGGCTCCCTCTGGTCTGTGGAGATCTGCTGCACCTGAGTTAAGCACCCCTTTCTCTCTGAGGTCTTACACTCTCCTGTAATCAGTTCCCCAGGAGAAGGCTTCCAGGGGCCAAGGCTCCCTGCCAGACAGCCAGAACCAAAGGCCATCAGAGCAGCAAGTCACAAAGGGGTCCCTTTGCCAAACACAGCCCCGCTGTACAAACCAGAGATGAAATTCCTCCGGCACAGCCAGCTTCCAACATTCCCCAAATCCTGTCCCACGCATCCCTGTGCCCCCACTGGGGTGAGCGCACACAGCAGAGCCCCACTCCGAGCGCCGTCTGTCCAGCCCCTCCCTTAGCAGAGCGCCGCGGGATGCCGGCTGGAGCCGGGGCTGTGTGTGGGTCCCGGACGGACTGGGAGCAGTGAGAAGGGGACACCGGCCGACTGCCGGGAGCTGCTGTCGCACTTATAGGAGGAGCGGCCGCAGGACCCTCCCTGTCCCGCAGACGCAAGCTGGGCGGTGGCCCCGGTTAAAGGAGAAACTTGACAGCGCCGCGCCCGCTCCGCTGCGCGCTGCCCGCTCCGCTCCGCCGCTCCCGGCTCCGCGAAGTGAGTACGGCTACGGCCCGGGACGGGGACACGGGGGAACCTCGGGGCACTGAGGGTACCCGGGGTAGATGATTCGGGGCAGACCAGTCCCGAGGGAAAGGGTCAGAGGTAGCTCTGTGGGGAGATGGACGGGTCTCCGCCCCGGGGATCCGCGGGGGAGATGGGCGAGGGAATGCTTCCCCGGAGGAGCGGGGCCGGTGGGGGCTGCCCGGTGGTCTCATGTGGAGGTGGGATGGGACCTCTCCACCCGGTGGAGAGGGGCCGGGAGAGAGCCCTCCCGGGGAGCACGGAGGGGAGATGGAGCGGGGAAGCACCCCCACCCATACGGGGCAAAGCAATCGGAGTTCCCCCGGTGGAGGGGGGCTGGGGGAACCCCTCGGCACTCCTCAGGGGAGGGGGCCAATGGATGCCCCCGGTGAGAGCACTCGTAGGAGCTCCGGGGATTTTTGTGGGAGGTGAAGTCAAAGAACCCTTCTCGAGGGGAGAAGGGCTGGAGGACCCCGGAGCACCGGAGCTCGGGTGCCCGCCCCGCCGCAGGGCTCGGGAGAAGCCCCGAAACTGTGCCCCAGCATCCCCGCCCCGGGCCGGGGCTCCCGGCGGGACGGGCGGGCTCTGTCGCCTGCGGAGCGCCTCCTGCTGCCCTCGGGGCTGCGATCCGCACGCACACACACACACAGACGTCCTCATGCTCAGCAGCATCTCCCTCTCCTCGTCCAGTTGTACCCGAGACCACCGCCAGGATGCTGCTCTTGCTGCTGGGGATCATCGTGCTCCACGTCACCGTGCTGGTGCTCCTCTTCGTCTCCACCGTCGTCAGCGTAAGTACGGCACCGAGGCATCGGAAAGGACGGAAGTTGTTCGTTTTATTTGCGGTTCTTTTTCCAGCCCAGCTTTCTGCAGGAAAAGTTTATTTCCTGATGACTGCCTTGCTAGCAGTGGGATTTTCAGTATTTTGCACTGAAAACTCTTCTTCTTGTTGTCCCATGGGTGGAAGCTGGGTGCGGCCGGGGGTGTTCAGTGCATCCACGCTGTGTTTGAGCTCACATCACCCAAACCGCATCCATGTGGGCGAAACCGTGCTGCTAACGGGCTCAGCCTGTGGGACCAGTACTGCCAGTCAGAGCAAAACGGAGCAGAGTGGGACTGGTTGGGTACTATAGCCTCAACATCAGCAGTTTTGCTCTCCAGATGTGCTCTGCTAGGGCCATGAGATAGGGACAGCATCTCCTACTCAGGATGTCCAAGCTGTGAGCATAGCAAACACTAGAATAACGAGGGCTGGGTGCTGCATGGGTCTCCAAGCATTTTTCTCAGCACGGAGCCCAGTTAGAAAGAGGTTTGACTTTGGTTTAGAACACAGCAGTTTTGTGGATCTGCAGTCTTGCTTCACCACGTCCTTTCCTTTCCTTTTTAAATTCTTTTTTGGTAGTAGCAGCAGTGGAAGAATTTACAAAAACCTTCCGAGTCATTAGGAATCACGTGGCAGCATTCAAATTGCCCGGCCAGGCAGCAGGACGCAGCAGGGAGGGGAGCGTGCATCCCCCAAGGGACCTGGTCCGTGTTTAAAGGGAATAAAGAGCTTCTGTTGTTGTCTTTTTTTTTTTTTTTTCTGCTGTTGAGGCCAAAGCAGCAAAAATCAAATATGAGTATTTGCTCTGCAAACCTCTTTCTAAAGAAAAGCCCGTGGTTGGGAACACAAGGGGTGCATGGCTCCTGCTCACGGGGCTGCATCTCGTTGCAGCAATGGCTCGTGAACGGCGGGCAGACAGCGGACCTGTGGCAGAACTGCACCTCTGGGACCGGTGCCATCTTCCAGTGCCTGACATCATCCACGAATGGTGAGTGCCTCCCTGGCTGTTCTGCTGTCACTGCCCTCTGGGCTCGTGAAATTGAGGGGGATTGGCCTTTGCAGGTGGTTTGTGGGCAGATCTGGGCTCAGCTGGCATGGAGGCTGATGCAAGCTGGGAGGTTTTTCAATGCAAGCTGGTTTCTGAGCTTAGAGGAAGAGGAGTTCCTGCTGGATGTAGAGCTTCCAGGCACCTGGGAATAGTCATAACTCCAAATCTGTGTGCAGGGATACAGAACAGTCCGTGCTTCAGTTTTCACAGGAGACAGGGCTGATGTCAGTGGTGTTTGTTTTCAGTTAGCCTGGTTTCATTTTCCCTGTGAATAGATTCTTCAGTGAAACCATTGCAGCAATCCATGGACCATACTGGTGCCACGGGGAGCGCAGTCACACTGCCACTGCCCAAATGGTGCTCCTGGTGTAGGAGCCAACCAATGCACCGTGGTCCTGGTGTGGGCATACAAAAGGGTTTGGCAGTGATGGGATATGCTGGGGCTTTGTGGGCTCATGGTTCACCCCCATCTGCAGCCTGCTGGTACCCATGGGTGGGGGCTGATGCTCTGGGAGGGAGGAACGTACCGTGGGGCTCTGCTGACGCCTGCTGGTATCAGGGCCAGCGGGGAGAGCTGGACCTGGGCCCAGGCTGGGAGCAATCCCACTGGATCCTGTTGGCTCCCACTGGAGCCCCAGCCTTCCCCCAGCACTTGGCTGCTTCACTGTTGGGCACACGTGCTCAAAAACTGCCGAATTTCTGCTTGAAAAAGGCGGAGATTTGTACCCCGGTTCATAAACACCTCCCTGAATATTCTGCTCTAGCAACCTCCATTGCTTGCTTCGGGTGTTTGTGGGATCACGTGTGTGGGGAGATGGTGGTGGTGAGAGGGGTTTGTCCAAAATAGGGCTGGGATGGGGTCCCCCACCTCTAAATGTCCTGGGTGGAGGGAGGCTGTGTTGTGTGCCCCCCAGGGACCTTCTGGATTCTTGCCAGTGATCTCTTATCATTAAAGCTCTTATCATTAAAGGGGCTGTAGGCAAGATGGGGCAAACGGGTTGGAGCAGTGGGGTTTGGTTGACGAGGTGCCACCGTGAGCTGCTCTTTGCATGGAGCTGCACCGTGCTCAGGCCTTCATTTAAAGCTCTCTTGGTTACACTGCTCTCCTTGCGCTCCCTTTGCAAGGAATCTGCTTACTTTCAAAAATATAAACTACCCTATAGCAGCTGCCACTGACCGCTCTCGTCTCAGCCTCTCAAAGCGCAGGCTGTGCGCCTTGCAGGCTGCAGAAAGCCCCAAGAATTGGTGCCTGTGCTGGTGCCAAGGACGGCGCTCAACGGTTAACGCTGCGTGCCAAAGGAGCGAGGAGCCATTGCTCAGGGCTTTGGCACAGATCGCTCCGTGTGTGAACGCAGCTGTTTTTCCTGCGGCCAGCAGAGTGGCTGCTGCTGTGCGGTATTTCTTCTGCTGTTTTCTGGGGAAGGAGCGGTCTGAGCATAGAGCTGGAATAGGTTTGATGAGGCGGGGCTGGGCTGGCGCGTTCAACACAGACGTGGATTTTTGGGGAGGGTCATTGCGCTGAGCCCCCACCTCCCACATTCCTCCTCTGAGCATATCCTGGTCGGAGTAAGGAGGTGGGAATGCGAGTAGGAGCTACTGCCCACTGCTCCGCTCCACCACCGCCCGCTCGTTGCGTCCATTTTGTTAGATAATGACTTTTTTTTTTTTTTTTTCCAAGAGGCCAAGAACTATGGAAAAAATGTTGCAATCTTTGCTTCGTTTGCGCTGTCAGACATTCCTGGAAAAGACTTATCTCAGGAATTCAGCTCTGAATCCCAGAATTGTGCTGCGCTCCAGCCCCTGGCTGCTCCATCCCAATGCAGCACGGGACTGAGCTGCTCAAGTGCTATCTAACAGATCCCACCCCCAATTTACACCAACAATATTCTTCCGTTCCACCCCTCCCCCAAAGAGGCCTTTTCTCCCTATATCTGAAGAGTTTTTTTTAATGTGGGTGAGGTTGTTTTACTGTTCTCTACTACTCTTTCTCTGCTTTTGGGAATGTCACATGCAGGGAAGCGATGGGGACATCCTTCTGTAACATCATGGGATGATTCTCCTGTTGCTTCCTCCCAGTTTCTCGTGTTGCTGCTCTGTGGCTTCGTCAAAGGCAGGCTGGTGGTTTGGGGCTTTTTCAATGGGAAAAGAAAACCCCAAATATTGGCAGAGGAGCAGCCCGCCAATTCACGTGATAACTGAGAGCCTGCGGTGCACTCCTGCATCTGCTGATGTGACAGCTGCAAGCAAAGCATGTGTGAGTCACCCAGAGCAGGGATGTTCCCATCAATGGGAAGCTCTTTTCTTTCAGCAATGTATTGATTTCTGCCATAAATGTGTTGCCTATGATATAAAAGGGATTTCCTCTGCTTAAAATCAGGCTTCTGTTGTTGCCTCACAAAGCACATCTGGTACAGAGGGGTTGGGGAGCTCTGCTGATTTCCCTGCTCTCGACTGTGTGAGGTCAGTTGACCTTCCCTAGAAGAGGAGCAAAAGAAAGATGGCATTGTGGGAGGAAACCAGGGCTGTGAAACCAGAGCCCACTGCAGCATGCAGTGCTGGACGGCCCTTCATCCAACAGCTTTGGGACTTGACACCTCTGGATGTCCACATCGCTCATTGGGTTTGCCCATCCCTGTTCCTAGGGCATGGACTTCAACTCAACAGCACACAAACCCTCAGGAGGTCTCAAAATGATGCATTTACCACCTGCACTTGCTCTGAAGCACAAGTCGGGAGGAGGTCAGAGTCACCCCAAAGGCTTGGAGTTAGCATGGATGTCACACACCTGATGGAAGGTGGATGCAATGTTGCCAGCAGATTGCTGCTGCCTTGGCAGCACTGGGTTTTGCCTCCAGGATGTGAGCTTCAATGGCCTGACGGGATGGCTGTGGTCAGTCTTTAGGCTAAGCAATGGAGATACGGTGCCAAAGAGACAATGCCTGTTTGAAATGGACAGTTCTGGAGAGCTATAGAGCCTTGGAGACTTCTTGGATGGAGCTTTAAGCCAAAAGGAAGGGTGAACAAGGGGAAAAGAAGACAAGAGGAGAGTGGAGTGCTTTGGATGTTTCATCTCCTTCTGAAGGAATGGCAGAAGAGGACTGGAAAGAGTTGGGAGGCAATTCCTGCAGCCTCAGTGCTTCCCACCTGCTCATCTGCACCTCTTGCAAGTACCTTGGGAGAGCTATAAAGTCCCTGTTTTGGGGGACAATTTCCAGGAATACCTCAATCCATCACACCACGGTTCTTTCCAGGGAGCAGACACACGAGGACAGGAAAGAAGTGGGTGTTGGGTGCATACCCTGCTTCTCCCAGCTGGTGCAACTTGCAGGATGGCTGGGAGGTTCGCCTTTGTGCTGGTGGGACCGGAGCGAAGGGAGCTGCCATTCCTTGGAGCTCAAAACCATTGCAAACCCCATCTCTTGTGATGTATCCTGTCCTCCTCCTAGCCAAGGATGTGGGGTCAGTTCACATTCTTGATCAGACCTGGAAACCTGAGGGTCTGCTTTGGACAATACAGCTTTTGCTGCCAGCCCTCAGCTGCCACCTTCGTGCTGATGGATATTCATGTTGTTCCTGACCCTGCTGATCTTCAGCTCCCAGCACTGAAGGAGCAGGTTTGCCTCGTACATGTGATTATTCATTTTAGTTTTGGAGCTATTATACTCTACAGTGACCTCCTTAGTGGTTGTTTCCTTCCCCAGAAGTGGCTGCATTTCAAGGGTGTGACACATGTGCCTGTAAGAGGCAAGACAAGCTGCAGGTCTCAGCACACAGATGTTTTTAATACACAGCACTAAATTTAGTCATGCCTTGCATCAAGTGCATGAGCTGGTTGCTCAGATTAATGTTCTTCCACGTGCACTTTATTCTTTCTCCTTGGAAGGGTCCCAAGAGGACTGCATGTCTCTGACATTCGACTCTGGC
Source organism: Chrysolophus pictus (assembly GCA_037305975.1). Classification (NCBI taxonomy): domain Eukaryota; kingdom Metazoa; phylum Chordata; class Aves; order Galliformes; family Phasianidae; genus Chrysolophus; species Chrysolophus pictus. The sequence continues at coordinate 8,649,236 of CM074593.1, read as the reverse complement.
CAACACCCATCCTTTACGACCCTCTGCTCTCAGCCAAGGGCACCTTTCTGTCCATCCCATCCTGTCCCATCCCATCAATCCTGCACCCTCATCGGGTATAAAACCTTCCTTTGAGGAGTGTGGGGATTTGCTGAGATGGGGGTGTGGACGAGCTGCTGTTCTGCTGGGGCTTTCAATGCAATTTCTGTTCTTCTAGCTTGCTTTCTTTCATCTTTCCCTTCAGGATAGAGAAATGCATTCTTCAGCATCTCAGGGTGAAGTCTTTTTACCCCTGTTAGGCTGTCAGTGGTGGTGTGAGCACATGGGAGTTTGCAGAGCTTAGGGAAATTTTAGACTTTCCTTTTTAAAAGCTTCTTGTGTAATTCCTGACTGTCTGAAGGGCTGTTGGGCTGCCCGTGATGCGCTCTCAGGAAGCTCTGGGCAGGGCATTATCTGTCCTTTCCACTCTGCTCCCTTTTCTTCCTCCTCCTGAAGAGCAAAGATATAAACATGGAGCTGAACAGACGCAGGAGAAAAATGGAACAAGGAACAAGCAAGTAGTGCCTGGGGAAACCACAAATAGCAGGCTGGGAGTGCCAGTGCTGACAGCCCCTTGTGCAGTCTGTGGCACCCAGACCTCCGGGGGAACCTGCCTTATTTCAATCCAACAGGTGGGGCACAGTGCTAATAGCAAAGGAGTTGAAAGTATCTGAGGGTGAGGAGGCAGCACTGCTAGCTGCAGTTATAGCAGTGCTTTCTAAGGAATTAAAGGCAATTAGCTGTGCTAATACTGCTGACGTCTGTAGGCTTGGACTTGCTGCTCGCACCTGCAGCTCTGAGTAATGAGCTGGGCATCCTGGCATGGCTCTCTATGACAAAGGGGTTTTGCAAAGCCCATAAAATCATTTGCATTCAGAACCAAAAATGAGGCCTGGGGAGGCGGATGTAATTAAAAGGGCAGCTCAGCTTGCTGTCTAGACAGCCTCTGCCTAAAATAACCTGCAGTTGGACATCCACCTCCGAGCAGACAGGGCTCCTCTGCTAGCCTGGTCCTGTGGCTCTTGAAATGACAGAAGAACCTGCATAGTCTGGAGCATGGCAATAGGATGGCAGTCAGCAGCTGGCTGCCCCCTAACTCTCTGCCCCAGTCTGAGCAGTGAGTTAGGACTGGATGTGAGCATCCCCTCTGGTGCCCATGGAAGCATGAGGCAGGGGCTCTCCTGCCAAGCCAGCATAAGATGGATAAAATATATAGGATGTTTGGTGTGCACGTCCATGTGAAAACTGCACTGGCATTTCCTGAAGTGATAGAATTGATAGTTCTGTCCTAACGAATTGCAGCAACTGCTGCATGTGGAGATAAACCCAGCAGCAACGGAACAAGTGGAATGCAGCAGCTCTTCAGCAAGGCACGTTGATGCTACGGAGTAATTTGGCACAGGGAGCATGGGAAAGAGGAAAGGAAAAAGGCTGTCTGCAACGAGCAGGGGCTGTACTCGGTGGTTTCTGTCTGCTTTCGTGAGCAGGAACTGCATTTGTTCTATTGTACGAACAGCAGGAGGCCAAACGGAGAGACAAGAGGTAGGATTTATGGGCTGAAGTCAAACAAGACAGACATTACTAAATTGCACAGGATGTTCCCTGCGGGCATGGATTTGCTATTCTCTGGTGGAGCCTGCTGGAAGGGCTCAGGCGTGCGTCGTCATTGCCATCCTGGCATGAGTCTGCACTGCACTCCCTGGTGCAAATTCAGCTCTCAGTGCTGCCAGTGGGGACTTGGGGGGGGGAGGGAGTGTGCTCACCTCTGCTCTGTGCACTGCTTCATTTGCTGCACTGAATGTTGAAGGTTGCTAAGCCAAAACGTAGCTGTTTTTGGAAGTCTTGCTGTGTTCCAGCCATCTTTTTTTGCAGAAATGCTCTTTGCTGTAGAACGTTGTTCCTGGCAGAGTGCAGCCTGGGCAGTGTAGCGGGTGGGAGTCAAACTGTGGCAGGAGCATGGGTCTGATTTTCCTGCTGAATTAATTGGTGTAATATCATTAGAGACCACTAAGATGTGCAGGTACACTACAAATGTCCATTATGAGCTCAAAGTTTGTAAAGAAAGGCAGTGATACTTGTCATCATGGCCCCATCTGGGCGGTGAACATCACTGCCTCTTTCTGTCTGACTGTGGCAGTTCATGGGGTAGAGAGGCATTTTGCTTGTTTATTTATATATATATATATTTTTACACGGGAGTTACACACCCACGAGGCCTGGAAATAGCTGGGCAGTGACTCACACAGGGGCTGGTTCAACTGGTCAGCTCTGGGACAGAGCTGCACTTGGCAGCTGCCACTGGCTCCTTCCAGCAGGTTTGCCACACAAGGGCAGGGAGGTTTGCACTCGCTCTGTTTACTCTGCTTCTGAGCGTGGCTGGCTCGCTGTCTCCCACACTGCTGCACGTGGCTTTGGTGTTCCTAGTACAGCTGAAACGCACTTCTATCATAAGTGCATCTCAGCATTCTCCAAGAAGAGTGTGGCCCCATCATTTCTTTTTCCAGCATGCTGAGCCATGCACATGTTGGCCAAAATCCCCAGGCAACATCACACTGAATGTGGCCATACAGAAGCATCACTGGGACCAAGGAGCCACGTGGGGTGGCAGGACCGTGACACAGGAATGATGCTGTGCTTGGGGCTTGCTGTCACTGATGTCTCTGTTTTTTCCCCAGAATGGTTGCAGTCTGTCCAAGCAATGATGATCCTTTCCGTCATCTTCAGCGTCTTGTCCCTCTTCCTGTTCTTCTGTCAGCTCTTCACACTCACCAAGGGTGGACGGTTTTACCTTACTGGGATCTTCCAAATCCTTGCTGGTAAGTGGGAGCTGATCAATGGGTCTGGGTGTGGAGATGCACTGGGGATGGGATTTCAAGCAGAGGAGAGGGAAAGCGAGCACTTTCTTGAATACAGAAGCAGGAGGGCAGTCAAGCTGACTCCTTGAAGGAAGAGAGTATGCATAATGTGGATCCATAGAACTCCTTTACACTGGTGTCCAGCTGCCAGGGCACGTTGTGCATCCAAATTCCTCTCTGTGCTTCCCTGGAGGGCTGCTGCTCCAGCTGGGGAGATGCTGGGGGGCAAAAGAGGAGCACTTGGGGTTCCATGACTTGGGGTGGGCACTGCTAGTGCCAGTGTTGGGTTCCACCTTCACTAGGCTGGGCAAATTGCAAATTTACTGCAGCTGCTGGTGTTTGGGGATGTAGTGACGATCCTGTTTTGGCCAAAGAGGACCCAAGGATTATTTATAAACTTGCCATAAAGGGCTGGTGATTTCCCCCTCAGCGAGGAGCTGCTGGAGCATGCAGGGTGAGCCAGCTGCCTTTGAACTGTCAGCTGTTATTTTTAACTCTTAAGAAGTCAGTGCTGGAAACGAGCCACAATTCGTGTACTACGTTGCAGTTCTCCAAATATAGATGCTGCAAAAGCACTGGCTCTGTTTGTGTTTCCATGTATGAAACCAATGAAGAGGATTTTCAAGTGTTCAGGCTAGAAAAAGTAAATTGTTCAAGGAGGTTCTGGCTAATGTATGAGCCTAACACCCAGCTGTCTGGTGAGGAGACTCGCTGTCTAGGAGAGCTTTAGAGGTGCATCTGGAAACCACTGTATGTGTGTTCTGCTACTGAAAAATTCACCCACTGAACTTCAGATGGAGCATCCTCTAAGTGACTGGCCACTGCAATTCAGGAACAGCTTAGTTAGCCTCTTCTAGCAAACACAACATGAATTCTATTATAAGAGTTTCTGCTTGGCCATAAAGCAAAGGATGAGTTCCTATCAGTTCATCTCTGGGAAGACAGATGTGATGAAATACATTACAGCCATGGAGACAAGGAGAGGAAATGGGCATTAATAAAGCAATTATCTGCCTGGGAACTTGTCTAGCTGAACTGGGAGCAGAAGTCTGCTCTCTCCTAAGTGACTGCTGATGCATCCTCATTGGCAGAGGAGAAACGGGGAGCTTACCCTCCTGTCTGTGCTCTGCTTGGTGTCCTAGGGGAAGCAGCATCAGGATGCAGATCTGCTGCTCCTTCCTTGGGTCAAAATCTTCTCCAGTCCAGTGCAGAGGTCAGGAAAAGTTAGAGTTGATCTCCACACAGATTTCCCATGGACTGGACAGCAGTAAGCAGAGGTTTAGATGAACCACACAGAGGTGGGAACTGGTGTCCATTCTTGCTTTGATGCTGAATTTGAGGTCTGGAGGTTTGCAGGAGGTTGCAGGAGGTTTCACATAGCGGAGCAGACAGCTAGTCAAGGAGCTGAGCTTGATGTGGTCTTCTCACAGTTTACTGGAAAAACCCAGAGGACTTCCCACGCCTGGGAAGGGATGGGAAAGCCACTTCTGGAGCCTTCCAGGAGGCTGCAGCCTCCTCCTGGGGGTTGCAGCTTGGCAAAGCCAAGGGTCTGGCTAGCAGCACTGCTTGGTTTCAACCAGTGGATGATGAGGATGAGACTGTGGGGTGCTATCAGGTAGCAAAGCCAAGCCAGCAGTGCCCTAAGAGCAGGAGCAGAGGGCAAGGATTGGTGGCTGCTCCAACTGAACAGAGCTGAGTAAATAGGGGCAAGAAAAGATGCACAAGGTCAGCTGGGTGTGTTGGACAGAGCAGGATGCATCCCCAGCACTTTGTTCACACTGCTTGGATCCATGTGAAGTCTGGCTGGGTTTTCCCTGCTGGGATTTCAGCCATAAGAGGCACCAAAAGGCCCTGGACAGCTCTCCCACTCTTGCTGCTTCTGTCTAGCAGATCCATCGTGGTGTACTCATCCACAGCAACTTACAACTGTGGAAATCCAGGGTTTGGCCCAGCTTCTCCATCCCTCTGCCCAGCCCCAGCATCACTTGGGCAGCCAGCTGGGCTGTCACCATGCACTGCCCTGCAGAACAAGTTTCAGAGATTGTTTGCCCTCCTGGTGTGTCAAGGCAAGACTGGAGCGTATTCTTAAAGTCAGGCCCCAAAGTGGTGCTGCATTTGCCGTTCATCAATGCAACAGCTGAGTGCAGCTAGCCTTCACTTCCTCAGCATATTCACCAGGCCAAACTCAATGCAGATGCTGCAGCAATGTAATTGTAGCCATCACCTCCACTTTTGCTGAATTCTTCCTGCAGACAATTATCACTGTATGTTCTGCAGTCTGTAGGTGACCGGCGTGGCTGCATGCCTGCTCTCAGTCCCACTAGCATTTGCAGACAATTGTTATGTTCTCTTTGCATGGGCTGGGCAGTGGGAGTTTGCTCTCGTGCTCAGAGAATGGAAAGTGCCCCAGTGGCGAGTTAATGAAACGTATTCCCACTTCTGCACTTTCCCAGAACAAAGGAGCAGTGTCAAGTGGAATTACTGCTCAAATATCACTGTGGTTCGATGTAGGTGGTCCTGAGATCTGTGCAGGGGATGTGGTGCTGACAACAGCCCAGCAACTGTATAATAGAACTGCTGGGATGGACTGAAAGAGCTTGTTTTTGGGGGAGAAATAGTGGTGGCTTTGTGTCGGCACCGGGCAGTCCTCAGTGCTGATGAGTTGTTTTTGCAACAAAGCTAAAACACTGCCCACTGAGGCTGATGGCCTGTGGCTGGCTGGGGGCATGGGGGACAGGGGCAGACTTTGTGTTGCAGAGTGGGATCTGCAGGGGGGGGAGGAGAGGAGCAGGTTCTGCTTATCCAGAGTCATGGCAGGGGCTTGCACTTGCATAGCACGTGTTAACCCAAAATAATAACATGGCTTGTGTCTGCAGCAGCTCTGGTTGGATGGCTTAGGCTACAGTTAGGGTTTTCAATGGGACACTCAGGGTGGCCAGGTTGGTCTGGAGCAGCAGCCCAAGGGGTGGGTTAACCAGGGGATACTCATACCTTGCTTGCTCCAGGGGCTGCTGCCTTGTTCTCAGAGCCTGGCAATGATATCCCCACTCACCTGCAGCCAGGGACCACAGCCTTACCACCTTCCACATCCCAGTTTGCAAGCACGCAATAGAAAAAGCCATTTTCCACGCTGGTATTTGGCATTATCCTCTCCAGCATGTCCAGCTGTGGGTTCCCATTTGGGAGCTGCTACTCACCCCATTCCCTGTGTGCTTCCTTGCAGGGCTCTGCGTGATGAGTGGTGCAGCCATCTTCACAGTGAGGCACACGGACTGGCACGAAGCCTCAGAAAACACTTCCTATGGCTTCGCCTATATCCTGGCATGGCTGGCCTTCCCCCTGGCCCTCGCCAGTGGCATCATCTATGTCATCCTACGGAAGCGCGAGTGATGCTGCAGGAAGTGCAGCCAGGGCACTGCTGACATGCATGGAGGAGATGGAGGCGGGGGAAAATAGACGAGAAAACGGAAAATTAACCAAAAAAAAAAAAAAAAAAAAAAAAGGAATAAAACCTCCCACCAAAAACCAAACCCAACCCAACCGATCCCAAAAGGAAACACTCAAAGGGTTACTTGTTAATTGAAGATGTATATAGTATCTATGGTTTAAAAAACCTATTTATAACACTTTTTACATGTATGTACATAGTATTGTTTGCTTTTGTTGACCATACGCTATGTTTTAAAGCCTAAAGAAAGTGCCTAAGGAATTATTACTCCTAACAGTGTAACAAGAGCGTGGTGATTTCTCTCTCATGCAGAACCCTCTTTGATCTGAACTCTCCTTCTCCATCCCAGCCTCAGTCGAGCCCTGGGACCCCCAGCTCTGGCTGCTCTTACACTGGCATAAAGCAGTGCTTCTCCACTGGAGTTTCACCTGCTGCTGTCAGCTGGAGGCTTGGTCCCTGCTCCTTCTGCCTGCTGTGATTTGGCAGCTGGGGTGCCAGGGTTGGCGGAGGCACTTCCAAAAGGTTCGAAGGGTTTCGGAGCAAGGGATTGCCAAAAGTGCCTAAATGACTTACTGCCCAAGTCCCACTGCCTTGCCACCACACCCACTGAGATTTTGGGCTTTTAAATCACTTAGGTTGAATGCAGTCAAGCAGGGGCTGTGCTCCCTCCCCGTGTGTGCTAGGTGCAGCCCAAGCTTGGGTACTCCCATCGTGAAATGCACATTACCTTTGCGTGGAGGTAGAGTGCTGATGAGCAGGAAGCAAACCCAGTATATCTATGAAATCAAATGCCAGATATATGAAATGGTGCTATCTATTTACCATTCCTTATATTGCTAGCAATTTAACCTTATTCACTGGAAATTCAGCTAACAATCTTGAGGTAAACAACAAAGCTAGAAATGAGAAATAATTCTGTGTAATATAAATGAGCTTACAACTGCTTTTGTACTTAGACGACTTACTATTGTTTTTAATAAAGCATTTATAACCAAGGTTCCTTTTCCCCCCGTGATCAAGAGGAACAGAAGCAGCTCTGGCTGGAGCCCCGCTGGCCCAATGCCGGAGTGCGATGTCTGTCCTCTGTCTGTGTGTCAGAGATGTGTCTGGCAATGAACGGGCACCTGTGCAGACCCCAGGCTGCCTCCTGAGGACTCCAGACACCGCGTTGCTGTCGTCGTTTTTGTTTCGTTTGGGTTTTTCTTTTCTTTCTTTCTTTTTTTTTTTTTTTTTGCTTTGCTTTTCTGATTTTATACCGACTGTGTGGACTAAGAAGCAATGAAATAAAAGTCAGAATAACTCCGTTGCTTCTGTTTTTGACATTTTTGTGGGTTAGAGCCAAGCTGTGCTCCACCAGCCTGCTTCCACAGCTGTCCCACCAATGGGCTCGGTGATGCCATGCAGCAGATTTTGGGCTCAATCCTCCTGCTGAGATGGGCTGTGAGCTTGCTGGGCTGCCTGGCAGGCAGACATGCTGTGCTGGGGGATTGACGATTCATTGGCATGGGTGGTGAGACCATGACCTGAGCTCAGCACTGCGCTGATTCCTACTCATCCTTCTGGTTCTGCACTGTCCCTGTGATATGGCCACCTAAGCCAGCAGAATGCACCTGAGCAGGGAGTCTCAGGTCAGCACCAGCTGCTGGAGGGCCTGGCCAGCTCTACCAGCCTGCACAAACAGCAGAAGCCTTTCATTCCTGTGCACTGAAACACCCAGAGCCTGGAGATGCAATGACAGCTAGAGAAACAGCACACTGTAGGCAGCGTGTGCAGCCTTCATGGCTGGCACAGGAACATTTGTGCTTCTGCTTGCTCATTCATTTGGCTATTAAATATCCGAGCTGATGTAGCAAGTGCTGCTGGCACAGACGCAATGGCTCCTGCAGCGCTGTGTGCTGAGGCTGATTGCTGACATCAAGCCAGGTCCTAAGGCTCAAAACCCAGCCATGTCCCCAGAGAGCAGCAAGAGGTGCCCTGCAGCTTCACCACTAAGCTTTGCCTGGCAGCCCTGTGCCCAGCTTGGCCTCAGAGACCCCTGGCCATGTTTTCCAACGCAGGCTATTTCCCTGGGTGATCATTTTGGAGTGCTCTGGTGATGCTCAGGAGATCTTGATTGCCCGTAGGGCCCCTGTGAGATGCAGCCCTGGGCAGGCAGAGGTCCCACGTCACACCATGCCTGGCACCGTGCTCCCAGCAAGGACACAGATATCCATTCCCAACTCATCTGTGGAGCAGCCAGGAACACGGGTGATGATTTTTGAAAGGGGAAACAACGCACAGGGTTGGATCTCCTGTAGAAAGCACAGCTGCAGAGCAGTGTTCACGCAGGGAGGGTTCAAGGGCAGAAAGACCCCCACCAACGCCCCTCAGGTTGGGCAGAAAAGCAGCAGAACCCAATGCTGTCCTCGAGCGGGCTCTTTTGAAATTTTTGGCCTCAATTCAGCCAAGTCGGGCCTCTCCGGAGCCTTGGGGCCGGCCGCGCGTGGAAGGGGGGAGAGATGGAGCCGACTCCGTGCGGGCACACAGTGCGGGATGGGGCCGCCACCCGGCGGCTGCAGGCGGCACTGCCGAGGGTCCGGGTCTGGGACCGGGTCAGGGTCTGCCACACTGCTGGAGCCGCAGAGCTTCTCTCCTACACTAAACTATGCTGGGCTGTGTTTCGGGCTGAGCCTTGGAACTTAGAAATGCAAGCGTGTATTGATATTCCCTCCTACTGGTGAAGCTTGAATGCTAGCCTGAGCATCCCAACATCCTGCTTCTTGTTCCACCCCTACGGCTTTGGTGAGCACTCTCTGAGCCCCAGCACAGGTGTCTGTCTCCATGGTGGACATGAAACAACCAGTACCCAACATGGAGGTACCTCTTTCACCTCAGACGATCCATTCATAGAATTGTCATCAGAAATCCGGGAGGAAAACTCCAATGTGGTGTTAGAAAACAGCAGTCCTTTATTCCTCATGATGCCAGGTGACTAGACAAGCAAGCACACCCTATTCAAATGTAACTCTACATTTGAAGAGTTAAGACATACATATGCAGTATGTTGATATACATATTCATTTCTTTTTAAGGACTCATAAATATATGCTAATATCCCTTTGGGCATGCTCACTAGTATCTAGGGTGGTCGAGTGCTCATCTACTTCTTACCCATTTTTCATCATCAGCTTCATCGCTGAGGCCTTTGGCTCACTTTCATCCACTTTGGAAAATTTCCATTGCTCATTAGGCCATGGTGAGAAACTTTTTAAAACAATACATACCCAAGGAAAGTATCCTTGCACCTTTTGAAGCAAAAGATAAAAGTACTCCATTATGACTGCAGTGCTTCTTGTGAGGCAAAATCATTGAAGCAAAAGATAAAAGTATTCTATTATGTCCCCAGGGCAAAATTATTAAGGAAAACAAGACTACTCAGCCACTAAATTTGAAATGGGAAGTTTTAGAACTATCACTCACAGATTCCTTTTGCTAATGTATCGGTTCCTAAACTAATGTACTAATAATCCCTGTTGCTAAACAGACCAGCCTATGTCAGAATCATAGAATCTTTAACGATGGAGAAGAGCTCTAAGATCATCAAGCCCAACCCCAACCCATACCCAACATGCCACTCCCCGTGTCAGTGCCACATCTCTGTGATTCTGGAACACCTCCAGGGACAGAGACTCTACCACTTCTCTGGGCAGTTGTGCCACTGCATCACCACTCTTTTGGAGAAGTACTTTTTTCTTAATATCCGACCTGACTCGTCTCTTCTGACACAGCTTGAGGCCACCAGCTCTCATCCTATGGCTGTTATCTGGGAGCAGAAGCCCACCCCCACCTCACCACAACCTCCTGTCAGGGTGATGAGCTCTCCTGTGAGCCTCCTCTTCTCCACTCTGAACAATCCCAGTTCCCTCAGCCATTCCCCGTAAGACCTGTGCTCCAGACTCTTCACAGCTTCTTATCTCTTCTCTGAACACTCTCCACTCACCCCAGCTCATAAAAGACATTAAGGCAGGACCCAGCATTTCTGTCCCATCAGCTGTGTGCACACTTTGAGCTAAATAGAATCAAAAATTTCAGTGCACCCTGGGGCTACAGCACAATTAAAATCAAGGTAGCCCATAAAGCAGCTAGCTGAACAGAACAGCAGCAATATGGGAGAAGTGGCAAAGAGGGGTGAAAAAAAATACAGGGGAAGTTCCCTTAATGTGTGTTGTATCATAAAAGCAATTGTTTAAGTAGCTTTTGTAGTACCCTCAGCAGCAAATACTTCTGAAAAATGTGCTGAGCAAATCTCATCTTCCTCTTTCATTTACTGCCTTGTAAACTGAAAAAATAATGGTAGGAATAAAAAAAATACACGCTGCCTAGGAGCAGCTGTCTGCTTTGCAATGCAGGGATGAAGCCGGACGGTGGCACCGCAGAGCCATGCTTCCCTGAGCAGGGAGGGCTCAAAATCACCTAAAGATGCTCTGGTCCTTGGTGACCCTCTTGGCTGTGGTCTCCCAGTGAAGAAGCCGGGCACCACAAGTGGCCAGAATGTTGCAGAAACGTGCTTCAAAACAAACTCAAGGTAATTGGTAAAGTGGCCAAGTTAGTTAGCAGCGTGCAATTAGTTACCCTGCACAATCTGCATTGAGGAAACGGTGTGGGCAAGTGACCCTGGCACCTCAGATCAGCACTGATGCAAATCATCTTTTAATCATTTTTCTATCTTGGCTAAATTGGCTAATTAACTAAATAAGGTGAACCACGTCCTTTTCTATTCTCTCACTGCCATTCAAGGTGGCATTACCTTCTTGCACTTGTTGTATGTACCACAAGTAATGTCTGATAACCTGTAGTGGACGGGAGGGCTTCAGCTCTGCTAAGGACCTGTACAAGAAGAGACTGATCACAAGCAGTTTGAGCAAATTTTGTAGCTCCTTTGTAACCAGGTCAATTAAAACGAATGTTTTAGCAAAAACAGCAGCAATACTTACAAAGACAGTTCAGCCTCGAATAAAAGCTGCCACCGCAGCCTTCCCCAGCCAAACCCTCCCCCAGCACAGGGATGGATTTTTGCCCAAGGTGCTTGAGCAGTGATGTGGTTAGGGCTGTAGCTTTAGATCCATTCAGGACTTGGCTGGAGAAGTCACTGCCTGCTTTCAGAGCGTGGCACGACTTCTTGCATCCCGTTACCCATCCCCAGAGCCTCCCATCCCTCCAGGCTTCTCTCCAGCCTCTCCTCCACTCTCTGCCCTCTGGTGCTGACTCCACAGCCTTCCTATTCTCACTCAGTCAACTTTTCCTCCTGCAATTATTTAACGTGATTATCGATGCTGTCCTGAGCTCAGCTTCTTTGTGCAGTGATATGGAGCACTTCCTCCACCACGGTTTGGGGTGCTGAGCCCTGATGCTGTGCATGCAGACACTGAAACCCCACGCAATGAAACCAGGAGGTGCCTGAGGTGCCATGGGAGCATCCAGAAGCGTTAGCAGGCTAATCCTGATTTCAGCCAAGTAGGATCCAGACTGAAATTATATGGCTTGTGGGATGCTCTGTGGGATGTTCCTGGTGAGGTTTTGCAGCCCTCAGCGTTGCCCCCATCCCCGTCGGGGCTGCCTAAAGCGCTGCAGCCCCATGGCTATTTGCTTGGATTTACATTCACGCTAAGCCTCCCGGCATTAACAAGCCACTTCTCCCTGGGTTGATGAAAGGATAAAAGGGCCGGAGTTGTGCCTGGGTTATTCACTTCCTGAGGGATAATTCAACATATTTCCCTTTCACCAAAGGACTTTTCCTGGGGAATCTTTGGCCAGCTCTTTGCAGGATGGTTTTATTGCACAGGGGGAAGACAGGCTTTATTTTAAAGTGCTTTAGCTGCTTCATTTCAGCCTTTGTTGTTTGTGTTTCCTTTTATATATACTTTTTTGGGGGCTTTCATTTCCCAGGGCTCCCTCTTATCTGCCTTTGGAGACAGCCCTTGTAAAAAAAAAAATTAAAAAAAAATCCCAAACCCAAAGCACTCTCCCTGGGATGCTTTCAAGAGAAAGGCCCCAGCCCCTTTCAAACCTCTTTGGAGAAAAATAGATCCCAACCCTGCACACGCCACATCCTACAAGAAAGCCTTTGAAGTAAATTAAACCAAATTAGTGTCTATAATATAGATGAGCAGAGCAGCTCCCTGCTGTGCCGCCGGCCTGGCCCTTTGCGTAATCTTTAACCCTGCTCCCTTACTCCCAGCTCGCCTCTAATTGACCGTGAAGCACCTGGGGGTAATCTAGAGGCAATGCCATCTGCCCTCACAGGACAGTGCTTCCTACCACCCAGCCAAGGGGATGGAGAGTATTTAATAGCCCTGGGAGGAAACTGGGATGATAAATTATTTTTCCTTCTCGTTTTCTTGGTGTTTAGCATCTAATCTTGCTTTTCTTTTTTCTTTCTTCATAATAAGAGACTTTCTGAGCCTGGGGCAACCCAGCACCCAATGCACTTCATTGTGATGGTGAAGATGGAGCTGCCAGTCAACCTCTTTGCAGCTCAGGAGCAGCAGAGAAACTTTCCTAACCCTAAAGGCATCAGAGGTCTGCAGGTTGTGCTTTCCAATTAACCCTCTTTTTTGTGGGTCACTCAGGACTCCAGGAACAGACCAAACTTGCCCACAGACTGGGATGAGCTATGCTGGTGTTTAACTTCATCAAGAAGGGTGTTATTTTAGTGGGGAGAGAATGAAAGCTGGGAAGATTTGACCTTCCTTTGGCTCAGTGTTGTATGTAGAAAGCAGCATGAGGCCGTGCAAGCAGCAAGCTGGGCAGGGTTGCAGTATGCATGCAGATACTTGACAGATACTGGCATCAAGAGATAATTGCATGAGCAATTGTATGCATACACGTGCAAGGAAAGTGTTGCATATGTAAATGACCTGCCAGTGCCAGGAGGTAACTGTGTACCTGGTAACTGTGGGGCAGCTGGAGCACTGCACGCCTTGCTGCCCTGGTGCTGGGGCTGGCTTCAGGTTCTTCTCTGAAAATTCACATCTCACCTGGGAGTCCTGAGCCATTCCCTGGCCCGACTGAGTGTCCTGATGGGCTCTGAGTAACTGAATGGGCAGCAAAATGAGCCCTCTGTTTCTGCTGGGTGCGCTGGCTGCTTGTCCTAGTGCTTCCAGTGCCCCGTGAAGGCTGGCTGTGAGATGAGTCCTGGCAGGACAGAGCAGGGAGTGAAGACTGGCCTGAGTTCTGCCCAGCTTCTAGCTCATGGTTCTTTGGGCAAGATTTGTGCCAGGGTTCAGGCTGCCTTAGGTGCTTCCTGGACTGCCAACCTCTGGCCTTTACTCATTTACAAACCTCTGCAGCAGGGCCAATTACCCCTTTTCCATAAGAGGATCAGAGCAACGCTTGGGGACACCGTAGAGGTGAGTGTCGTTGTGCTGAGATGTCTTCTGCTGTGTCAGTGGCCTCTGCAGAGCTCTGATGTTGGCACCAGCTGAGTTTTTTCTGCATGAGCAGAGGTGTCAGGATGTGACTAGTGAAACCAAGAATGGAAACAAGAGTGAAATCTGATGTTAACACCAAAGAGCTGTGTTGGGTGCTGCCTGGCTGAATTTCCCAGCCACGGGGAGGATGGTTCGCAGCCCTGGGAGCATTTCTTCCAGGGCTATATTTGCCCAATAGCATCTGTGGCAATTATTTTAGTCCCTGAAAGTGTTCTTGTGGACACAGACTTCAGAAGGGACTGCATACTTTGTAAGTGTGACCATAAATAAATCATGGCCAAATTAAATCATGAAGCAAAAAATAAAACCCCATGAAGCCGATAGGCAAACAAACAAAATCTCTGATCCCTGGAAACATGCAGAGGGCAGCAGGTTCTTCTGGCATTTGTGCCAGGCTGCAGGGTGCAGAGGCCTGGTGGCCAATGTGACATTTTGGCACTGAGTCATGCACACACCTGCCCTGTCTTTGCTGTGTCATGTTACGATGCCACAAGCCTGTTCCAGCTTTAACATCACTTTTTCTCTTTCCTGTTTGTTTGGATCCTGTGCAACCTGCTTCCTATAGCTTACCTGATCTCTGAGTGCTTTGCAAAAGGCTTTCTTTAACACCTGCATTGAGCAGCCCCCACCCCCTGCTCTGGGGCTGGCTGAATCAAGCTGAACCCAATCATTTACATCTTGCTTATTATGTGTAAGGATGCTCAGGCATCCATTAATTTAATTTCAAGGCATCAACTTTTTGGCTGACATTCAATGCTAGCCAGTTCGGATTGATGCTTCACAATAAGCTCAGTGAGTGGGAATGTTTTTGGGACGTGGAATAGGTCCCTTTCCAGAGGGGACTGGCATCCTCCCGAAACCTGGTGCTATCCCTGGGGGGACCTGCGCACACGATGTCCCCTGCCTCCTCCAGTCCTGGGCTCCTCTGCCTGTAAAACCAGATTGTCCCTCACTGGGGCCTTAATTCCAGGCAAAAGGATGAGCCAATAAATCTCAATGAATGTAAACGGTGTCATCTTTAACCAAGGCTGTGTAGTGGGTGAAGCTATTACAGGAGGGCGGGCAGCTTCACGCTGTAAGGTCAGACTGGGTTATCTGATGCCCTGTGGGGCTGGAAGCAGTCTGTCTCAGCAAGTTAATAGCCCTTTCCCACCAGCCCTGTAACATCAGGCATGGTACCAGACCTCCTCTACGTGGAAAACCTGAGTTTGTACCTAGGAAAATAAAAGGAGAAGATTTGTAGCTGTGAATTGGAATAATGGAAAGGAAATTCTATTTGCTGGGTGTGATAGGAGGCATGATTTGTTGTCTCTGTTACATCTTAAGTGGTTTCTGAGTGCTGCAAGTGTCTGGGCAAAAGAGGTGAGGAAAGAAAGTAGAGGATGAGAATAAGAAAGTGATGCTGTCACTTGTCTTTTCAGGGGTTACCGGGGTGTCATGTTGATCACTTATTTGTAGCATGTTTTGGAGCTTCATGTGAAGGTAGACTGGCAGAGCATCCCGACTGCTTTTGCCAAAGCTCCTTGTGCTTCCCACACCTGCTTGGGCCATCTCTTCCAGACCAGCCTGCTCTCAAACCTACCTCTTACCATCAAAAATAACTAGCTCCTCTAGTCCATCCATCTCTGTGATGAGCAGATCCCACCTGGCGCTGATTCAGAGTATCATCCCATCAAGATAACAAGATTCTCCTACCATTGCATCCCAAAGGGGTTGAGGAGCGGTTCTCATGTTTGCATTTACCAGCATTCGCAAATTCGTGGCTGTTCTCTGGGAAGAGGAGCTTGGATCTGATATTTTCTCCCTTTGAAAGAATGGCAAAAGCTTAATACATGGTGCTCACTGGGAAAAGCATTTGCCTCAGGCTTGGTCTTCCTCAGGGTTGTGCCTAGATTTGTATCCTGGGTGCTCCCTTCTGCTAAAAGCCCTCAGCAGTTCCTTTAGCCCTGGGGCTGTTTTCTCATTCAGCTGAGTCCTGAGACTGTGATTTATGAGTTTCAGGCTGGTGTCTTCACCTCTGTTCTGTTCCCCCTTGTGGTGTCCCCTTGGTGTGCCCAGCCCTGGCAATGGGCACCTGGAGATTTTTCACACCTCTGGAAATGTGATGTGGAAGCACGGTGGTGACGTTGGCAAACTGTGGCAGAGTGGACTGTTCAGCCAGGATCCATCCTCTCCCTCATTCTTTGCTTTATGGGCTTGTAAATAATAGATAGGGCTGGCAGGGGGTGAGGTGAGAGGGTAAGCAGCTGGCCCAGACTGGCAGTGATTTCCCAGTAAGCAGCTGTTTGGAGCACCCCATGCTCTCAGTCCCCATCCTGGGGCTGGCTGTCCCTCTCCCTGCTGCCCTGCTGGGGGTGGCCAGGTCCCAGCAGCACCAAAACCTGGGCAGGGCTGTGAGGTGATGTGGAGAAACCCGGAGGGAGGGGGGGAGCGAGCCTTAAATATTCTGACTGTTTTATCTTCTGGGAGATAATACTTTTAATTTTCAGCACACAAAGAATATGTCCTGAACCAGAAGGGGTTTGCCTAATTCATCATGCTTGCTTTCCACACAATACCAGGGATGACAAGCATAACATTTTAAAATGAGAGAAGTGGACATAATTAATGCTCATGAATTGCAAACGCTTCTTTATTAAAGTGCTCTTGCTTGCCCCTGGACCATCTGCTTCATATCACCGGGCCAGGGTCCTGAGGCTATAATAACTTGCAGCTTTAATAATTTTACCTCTTAATTAAAGCTCATCTCAGAGTGCAGGAGCACAGACATGTTCCGGGTCCAGATTTGATTTTAACAGAGGAAACCTTGAGGGATGGATAATAGAATTTGCATCCTTGCCTTTGAAGAATCCCTTGGATGAGGGCCGTGGCCCTGCGTGAGACCCCCATGTGCTGGCTGGAGGCTGTGAGACCTGCTGCTAGGGGGCTGTGCTGGCCTCAGGGTGGCCTCTGCTCCTCTGTGACCGTGCCAAGGAGCTGAGGAAGTGGTGGGACATCAGGTCTCTGCTTAGAGAATGTGAAGGAGGGAGCAGAGAGGCCACGGAGGCTGAAGCTTCATCTGCCCATTTCCATCTGTGTCCTCTGAAATTCCATTGTGATTTCTGTCTAGGAACATCATCTGCCTGTTTCCATCAGTGTCTTTCAGAAGTCCATCCTGGTTTCTATGTGGGAACTGGAAATCTAAGCTCTGGATCTCCTGTGGTGGCCACTCTGATGCCACGTATAGACAGAACTTCCCTGCCTAAGGAATAGGATGGATGACAGCAGCTTAACCTGCAAGAAGGTCCCAAGCCCATGTATGCTGGTTTTGTGTAAAATAAAGCCCTGGGCTGTGCAGGGGGGAAGGTCCTGAGCTCTGCCTGGTGCCAATGGAACCTCAGGGCTGAGCCAACCCTGAGCCCTGCTGAGGGCTGTGGTCAAGCCATCACCACCTGCGTCTGCTGTCCCTGCAGGGCGACCTTTTGGGGGGGCTGAGCTCCATGCAAATGGGATGAGTTGACAGCGCATGAAATACGGTGAATTAATGAGCACTTCATTGCCACTAGATGCGAGGCCGAAGGTCGAGGGCCATTAATAGAACTAGGCATGGATTCATGCTTCATAATTCACACATCCCAGGCCTTCCTACAAACGGAACATTTTATTCTAAAATGTTGTTTTAATTATTTACATCTTGATTGATTGATAGAGAAGGGAATTCACTGGAGGTACATTAATGAGGAAGTGTTTGGCTCTAGAATGGTGCTTTGATTGTCAAACACAAAAATCAATATATATAACCTAAGATCCAGAAAGACGTCTTATATTTATTTATTTATTGCCTTTTTTTTTTTTTTCCTAGAGGCTGAAATTCTTCATGTAAGGCAGAGATGTGTTCATAGAAGTGATCCATTCAGCTTCATCGGGCTTGGAAAACCTTTTACAAGGGAGGTGAGATGGAAACTCTGGTCCGGGTAACTGAGGAAATACAATGAGATTGTGTTTTCCTATTGCATCTCCCCCAGTGCAGCTGGGTTGGGGGTTCCAGAGATCCCATCTTTACTTATCAGCCATGCAGGCACTTCCCATGCACTCAGCACTGGGTGGCTGCTCAGAAGGATTTCAGATCCAACATCTGCACAGGACAATGCTGGTTCACAAGAACCCAAGCATGGGAATTTCTCTGCTAGTCCAGAGCTGTTGTCCTGAGCTGTCAGCCCACCCTGCTGCATTGCTCCTGCTGAAACTGAGCTCACCTGGAGTGCAGGAGGGCTGGAGAGGTTTGTGCTGCAGCAAATAAGTTGTGTCTGCTCAGTCCTGGTGGCAATCAATCACATCATGCCCCCTCTTTGTTTTCTTGGAAGTTCAGAGCAAAAAAACAAAACAACATTTACTTTAGTAGTTGCAACAGTTTCCTTTTGTTTTTGCTTTACTGACCAGAGCAGCTGGTTTTCAAAACTTTTTTCAGGAAAAATCTTCTGGTTTTCATTACAGAAAACAAAACAAGCAGCTGCTTTTCTGTAACCAACATGTACTTTAAAGAAAATTCTTTCTTCTAGTGAAAAATTGGAACAAATGATTAATTATGACTTTATTTTTTCCCTGGAAAAAAAAAAAAAAGCATTTCCAGTGACATGCCTCCAGCCAAATTCCAACGTTGATGGGATGCACACGGTGCTGCTGGGTCTCTCTGCCTGGGCTCACCCAGAGTTTGGGCAGTGGCTGGGTTTGCTCCGTGATGCTGCAGGTTGCTGGGCTCAGCACTGACCCAGGGAAGCAGGGAGCACAGGGCTCTGCAGCAGCTCACCCTTCCTGTGGTCTTTTGGAGCCTCATGTGTGAGTGGAGCTGTGTCCTTTGGGTTGCGTTTTCCAGTTTCTAGGAGAGCTAAAAATGAGTTGTGTGTGTTTCTGGAAAGCGGGGGTTCTCAAGGAGTAACATATTTAAGGAAGGTGAAGAGCACACTGGTTTGCATTGGTGTGATGAAACCACAAGTGTTGTAAAATAGGAGAAATAGGGGAGCACTGTATGGCAGAGCCCTGGGACTGAGAGAGGGAGACATGAGTACAGGCTGGGAGGATTCATTTTCAGACCAGTTCAGAATCAAACTCCGAATTCTACATCAATAAAGCATCCCTGGCCCTTAGGAAACATCCACACAGTTCAGCAGCCCATCCGAATGCTCTGCAAGAGAAGAGCCTTGACTTCTTGAAGGCAAAGCTGCAGCCACGAGAGGGTGCTTTTGTCCTTATAGTCGAGCTCCCAGCATAAAAACAGTGCAAAGGAATTAGTGGAAGGTAGTAAGAAACACTGTGCAGCCAGGGTCTGTCCGTCCTGAGGAAATAGAGGGAAATTAAAGACTCTGTGCAGCTCAGCCAACTCTTAGCACTCTGCAGAGTAAGTCAGATAATGTGCAAAAAATCACTGCCAAGGGTTGCTTTCGGTTCTGTTTCAGCCTTTTAACTATAGTGAAACAAACAGGAAATTCTTTTGACTCCAGAAGCAGCACTGGTGTATCTGTTGTAGGAGAGCATCAGTGTCACTAGAGGTACTATATTTAAATGATGCAAATACTCAGTAGTAAGCCATCCCTGCTCCCTCTGGTAACCCCAGGTTGCAGGCAAACCCTGAGTGCACTGCACTGGTCCCACTGCATGCTGACTCTGTGTTTTTCAGGCTGGGAAAACCTAGGGAGCAGTTTAAGTGAAACCTTAATAACACAAGGGACAAAGAAGATTTGGGAAGAGAACTAAGTGGAGAGACTTTGCCTGCAATAGGCAGATTGCTGCAGGGCTGGAAGCTGCGCTGTGTGCTTTGCTTGGTCACACTGCACAGCTGGGGTCCCACAGCTAAGATCTGTCTCAGATCTCTGAACCCCTCGTATCTCAGCTCCCCAGCTGAGGAGGAGAGGAGAGCTCTGTCATGCCTTCCCTTCCCATGCTCCTGGAACAAGTTTGGCTTTGGCATTGTAGAGCTTCAGCATCATGCAGGGGATGTAGCACAACAGTCTAGGTCAGGACCCTCTCCTCACTCCCAGCACCTTCATGAGCCCCACAGCAGCATGGGTTAGTGTACCCATATGTTTAGCCTTTGTCTGCAGCTGGATCATATCAAAGACGGGCAGCCTGTCTTTGGGAAAGAGCTGGAGAAGGGCAACTGTGCTCCTGAAATGCAGAGAGAATGAAGGAGAGTGGAGACTGTCAGTGTCACTGATGGAACCACTGGTTTGGGTGAAAATACTCATCTTTTTGGCCAGTGGATCTGGGTTTCTTGTCTAAGAAAGAGTAGATGAAGAAGTGATGCTGGGAGGATGTGGGACACCCTACAGGAATGGCTCCAGCCCAAGGTAGGTCCTACATGAAACGGTGATGAGCAGGGAAGGGAGGCAGATGTGCTTTGGAGAATGCAGCCGCCCCATGAATGCAACACAGTGCTTGAGGGGGTCACTCCATCTCTCAGGAGATTCCTGTTCTCCGGGAAAAAGCTCAGGGTTTTGGTGGGATGCATATGGTAGTGGCAGTGCCACAGAGCATGGAGCAAGGCTGGGAAGGGGCAGAGCAGTAAAGGCAGCACAGACAGGAGGTGCTTTGTGCAAAAATGGGGAGGGAGAGAGAGGGAAATGTTTCGCCCTCCGCTTTGTAAAGAAAACTTCCAGCTTAAAAGCAAAATCCCATAATATTGTTAAAAAAAAAAAAAAAAAAAAGTATTGCCCATAGGCATGGATCTCATAAAGGCTGGAAAAAGGCACCTCTCAAAGGAGCTTTTCAGAGAAAAGACTTCAACCAGCCCACGCTTACAGCCCATGGGAGCACACCTTGGCAAGGGGTTTTATTTATCCAGCTGGGACACGGATCCCAAGCCTTTATGTCCAGAGCAGGATGTTTAGCCCAAGTGTTTTTGGGTGACTGGAAATTTACTCCGTGCAGGGAATATATGCCCTCAAGAGGAAGGAAAAACAAACACTTTGGGCACGGTCTCAAGTGGAATATTGGCAATATTCGTTCTACTATTTCATTGTGTACAGAGACCTGATTTAAACATTGAGAGAAGGGACATCAAACGGGTTGGGAAGCACAGAGGAATTGCAGAAGGTAAATGAATCTTCTCATTTCTCTCCAAATGAGTTATTAATCATCTCTCATTTACATATTCATTAACCATAACACACACCATATTTTTATTAATGTGGCAAAGAAACAATTATAGGTGAAAAATGACTTGTCTGTTTATTTTATACACAGATCTTGTTCCTCATTTGCGTGATTTAATAAATGATGTTTCTTCTTGCCATGCTAAAAGGAAACTGGCTGCTCAGGATGTGTTTCAGCATGAGACTATGGAAAGGATGAGCAGCAGGGGAACAACCAGTCCTGGGTGCCTTGTTTTTCTTGCCAGGAATGGGTTACAGTAGGTCAGTTCTGGGCTGGGACAAAGGGGACCAGCCTGGTCTTGGTATTTCAGCTTGGTGGTCCTGGGGAACCTCCCAATGGTAGGGTTTCAGAAGGTACTTTGTGAAGGAACTGCAAATAAATACAGAAGTGCTCTCTATACATTTCCATTCAAGCAAGTGAAATGTGGGGAGAAGAAATAACAACATGAATATTCAAAGCCTCGTTCTGAATTGATTATGAGAGGGAACCATCAAATGGTCAATAGTTTCTTTTATTCTAAGGGAAGCTTTTGGCTTAAAATGCTTGAGGAATGGTATCCCTGAGTTCCTTCCCACTTCCTTCCCTGCAGTTTTATGAGGAATATTACAAGATTTCAATAACCTTTTGGTAAACCAGCCACGAGCCACCAGTCCAAAGGGAAAGCTTTGCTAGCCCCACTGATATTTCTTTGGTTTAGAACGTTAAGTCAGAGTTAAGTGAAGAGATGTTGCAGAGAGGAAAAAAAAAAAAAAAAGCTGTTGGTAACGAAAATCTTATACTGAGTTACCATGGGTGGGCAGTGCAGCTGGCAGTGCTGTCTGGATGCTGCCATAATAGACATCAAACCTGTCTTTGGGAAATGTCCTTCCCATCCTCATCCCCATCTTCCTGATCTGATTGGTGAGTGAAATAAGAGTTGTTTGCCTCTTTCAGTAGCATGGGGAACAACCCAGTTTCTAGGGTTCTTCCCACATAGGGATCAAGGTAGGATTGTGTACTTACCTGGCTTCCCCAAGTGCATGGACTGGGTGCTGATGGACACAGGGATGCAGATGGGGAATCTCTTTTCTCTGCCCTTTACACTCTCTTCTCAGTGTTAAAGAAAAAAGGTGATCTTTGAAACTGCCTCTGCTCTGGGAATCATTGAACCACCATAAAATGGCTTGGGCTGGAAGGAACATGGACAATCATCTAGTTCTAATTCCGTGCTGTGGGCAGGGTTGCTATCCACTAGACCAGGTTGCCCAGGGCTCTATCCAACCTGACCTTGAATGCTTCCAGGGATGGGGCATCCATGTAAATTCCTTTCCCAGTCTGTGCACATGCCTGGGATTGCCCCGACACAAGTGCTGCACCCTGCACTAGGCCTTGTTGATTCATTATGGTCCACTTGAGCCCACTTGTCAATCCTGTTCTGGCTCCTCTGGATGGCATTCCTTCCATCTATTGTATCAACTGCACCTCTCAGCTTGGTGTCATCTGCAGACTTGCTGACGGTGCACTCGATACCACTGTCTATGTCACTGATAAAGATGGCAAAGAGCAGAAGTCTCAAGATGAACCCCTGAGGGACACCACTCATCGCCAGCCCCCACCTGGACATAGAGCCACTGACTGCAACTCTTTGGCTGTGACAAATTCCTTATCTGCTGAGTAATCAATTCTTCAAATCAGTATCTCTCCAATTTAGAGATAAGAATGTGGAGTGAGACTGTATCAAAGATTTTGCAGAAATCCAGATAGACAGCACCGACTGCTCTTCCTTTGTCCACCAGTGCATCACTCCATCATACGAAGCATGATTTACCCTTGGTGAAACAATGCTGGCTGTCTCAGATCACCTCCTCATCTCTCACGTCCCTCAGCATCTCTTCCAGGAGGATCTGCTCCGTCTTCCCAAACACAGAGTCGAGGCTCACTGGTCTGTAGTTCCCCAGGTCTTCCTGTCTACCATTTTTTTTTTCTTTAGAAAATGGGAAATTTAATAGGAATTGTCCAAAAGCAAAAGGTTTTCTGTAGAGCAAAAGAAATAAGCAGAGAGACACACACTGTCAGCTCCATAAGAAACCCAGTTTAGCTCCTCCTCTAGAAAGCAAGGAGACACAGAGGTGTGGGCTGCAGGGAGCGAGGCTGTTCAGATGCATTCAAATAGAGGAGTTTTGGTGGGGAAAAAAAAAAGACATCCAACAGCAGGAGAGCAGCAAGGTTGGTAATGCAAGGATGGTGCGGGGGGGTGGGTGGGAGAATCCAACTGCTGCTTCTTACACAAGTAAGGGAACTGAGTGGGCCTTGTACGTGGTCCCATCACAAAATGCTGTTTTCAGATAAAGAGGAATAAATTGCATTTTACTGCAAAGTTTGAAGACATTGCTGACATCAGGCACTGGGGAGCACCGTTTGCAATTCCACCAGGGATCCTTATGACTGTCAGAGTTTTATTTGTGTGAGCAGCTACCTTGCTGAAATTTTTCTCCCTGTACAAAGGAAAGAGACTCCAGGCAGCCAGCTGGTAGAAAGACACGCCTGTCCTCATTCCCCTTCTCATGCATGAATGCACTGGCTGATTCCAAGTGAATTTGACAGGAAGGTAAATATCGAAATAACAAATGTGTGTACCTGCATGGGAAGTTGGCTGAGGTTTGGCCATCTCACATCTGCTGTAATTGCTTTGGGCTGACTCCCCAGCCAAGCCTGGGGGCTGACATGCTGCAGCCAGCATCTCCTGCGAGGGGGTGTGAGGGAGGACCGAGAGAGGAATGTTATGGGCACAGATAGAGATGACAGCCATCTCAGCCCTGATTCAGTTATAAAATAAATCAAAGCAGAGGCATGTATCCATGGGAAAATAGAGTACATCATTCTGCCGTTCATGGGGCTCCTATCTCCTCTGTACAGTTGGGAACACAGAGCACCTTTTTGTTCTTAGCAAAAACAGTGAATTTATTTCTTATCTGAATCTTAAACACCAACAGAAAGATCTGGAAGGGGGAGATTCTTTCAGAGATCATCTGGGAAGTTGGGTCTGTTCTTATAGAAGTTCAGTGCAGGGAGGATTGGTAAAGTTTCATGATGAATGAGAAAGTATGGGGGTTTGCTGTAAGCACCTGGCTCAGGGCATAACTCTTCCTTCAGTGTCCTGTGGTGGTTTCTCACCTCCCCTTGGTGGCAGGTAGGACTTTGTGAACCCCCCATTTACTGCAAGCAGGCAAAATGCCCTGCAGTGCCTGTGATTTCCCATGAGCTTGAGCCTGTTCAGTGTGTTTGTTCTCCTTTATTCATTATATTTTTTTTTATCAACTTCTGTTTTGTCAGTTTCTGCCTTGCATTTCTCTCTCTTTTATTTAATGATTGTTTATTACTTAGGAATGCTTTCCCACTCTTGGTGTTAATGTGTTCTGGAACTGCACTAGAAGGAGGCCCCAGTTTCTGTTCCCCAGTGTCACAGAACTACCAAAACCAGATGATCATTCTTGTATACAGATGTCAAATAAGCAGGTCCAAAGCAATCACACCAATGGTGCTTGGTTTAAAATCTGGGGGTGCTGGAGCTGGGAATGGATGGCTCTATGGTCCCCATACAGCTGGGAGCTGCTGGCAGATAGCAGGATGCTATAACTTGAGCACCTGGTCCTCTTTCAGAACAGAATGTCATGTAACACAGGCTGCAAATCAAGTTGCACTTGGTCACTGGGTTTTGCTTTGGTTAATTACAGCACAACTATTCTACAGTTTGAACCAGCATATGCCAGTACTGCACTAACAATAAAAGCAAAAACATGATTCAGAGCTTTTCAGTTACTCTTAAAAACGGATCGGTATTGCTGTCCTAATTTTTTAAATGGGAAGCTGAGGCATGCGAATGACTTGGGATGCCTCTGAGTGGTATCCCAAGGTAAGTGCACCCTGTTCCCACCTTGTCTCTGCCTGGTGGCACAGCCCAGCTAAAGCAGAATGCGTCTCCATGCTGCCCCACACCCGAGCTGAGCCAGGCTGGTCCCATCCGAAACCAGGCTTTTCCCTGAGGGTTTTTGGGGACTTGTTCACCCTGCTCTCATTCCTGTCAATCCACCGCTGCTGTGAGAGGGAATGATTTTTATCTCCTTTAAAAAGTTTGAGAAGCTGATGATCTGCACACCACTGGGCTACTTGAGCCCCAGACCTGCCCCACAGCCTTGCTGCCTGCTTTGTGCCTTAGCACACCGTTTCTGGCTCCATACCAGGCAGCACCCATCACTTCTCTCTGTGGGAGTATTCCCATGCTCAGAAATCTGTTGTGGCAGGATCAGGCCCTGCCCTCGCAGTGCCTTCAGAGGGCTTTTGTTGAAGCAATGCCTTTAAAATGGAACTACAAGCTGCGTTCCTCTCCCCGGGTGCTGCCTGAGGCACTCAGAGCAGAGATTTAGCAGCAGTCAGGTTGGGGGAGCCGGTTTTCAGCAGCTCCATTTCTGCTTGTGTATCGTAATCAGCCCCGTTAAAACCAAGTAATCTCCCCCAGACCATTGCATTCATGCATTTCTTCCCTCCTTTGTTTCCAGCAGTACTTTCCTTCTCGCCCGAGCCCTTAAACAACCTTGACCGCACCGAGTTGGTGATCTGCAGAAAAACCCATCCGTTCAATGTGAAAATATTGGTGCTTCTGCGTCATTTCATAGCACATCTGGCCTCCCTCGGGCCCGCATTCCATCACTGCCCAGCAGGCCAGGCCAAGAAAAGCACGAGGAAGAAAAATAAATGTGATGACAGTTGGGCCCTTGCAAATGAGTCTTGGTCTGAAACAAGCCAGAAAAGAGTAAGCGTCTTGCACCGCCTCACATGGAACGTGCAATGTTCACACCGAAGGGGCAAAGGTCTGCAATGTGAGCTTGCACCACTAATGTAGGCAGACTTCCTGCCTATTGCTGCTGCAGGAAATATTTGGGCACTTGCTGATCAGCTGTGTTGCAACGCCTGTGTGTGAATAAGGAGGAGAGAGCCTGGCTGCTGGGTTGCAAGGGGCTGCCCCTCCTCCAGCCCTGGTTTTCTGGGCACAGCTCCTGCCCACGTGTATGTCTGGGCTTTGGCAATGCTACAGGTGTGCCCTAGAGCTCCCTTGTTTTCTAGCTTGCATGCTCCAGCTTGGTTTATCTTGGCATAAAAACATCTCTGGCCAGGTGCAGAGATGTGTGCATCGAATCTGTGCTAGTGTCCAGGGAGCTGCTGCTTGGGTGACCAACATTTGCTGTTCCCAGGGACTTAAGTTTACTATGTAGGATTTCAGGATTAAAGAACAGACTTTTCTTGAAGGCAGAAGTTTGACTTCCCTTGCAGTGAAGAGTTAACCTGAATCTGAACGGCACATTTTGGGTTTTATTGTCCTCTGATGCCACCACACAGTTCCCTGCACTGCTTTTCCTGCCTTCATAGCTGCTCCTGTTCCCCTCTGTTCCTCACACCATGAGTCTCTGGGTGGTTTGTGCACACTTGGCTGCTGCTCAGTTCCCTGTGGTCCTCTCCATTTCTCAGCCTTGGGCTCCAGGATGTGCACTGCGTTCTGGTTAACTTCTGCTCCACCAGCAAGCTGGGACACTTCTCCAGCAATGTCAGAAATCTCCAGCAGTTGATATTTATTAAGGATTTTGCTGCCTGCAAGAAATGTAAAAGCCAACCCAAGTGATTGATAAACCCGATCTGGACTGCTCTGTGTTTTCTTAGCCAGGTTGAAATTTGGCTTGAATGAAAGAAATCTGGAAGCCTCTTCCTAACAGCAGCATGGCCAACCACAGCTTCTGGCTGGGTCGATAGCAGAGATGAAATACATGCTTAGCAGGACCCGGGCTGTAAGACATTTACCATTGGAGCCTGTACCTGCCTTGCTTGCACAGCATCGGTCAGCTGAAGCAGTGCTCACCAACAGCCAGGAGCTGTTTAGGGCTGAGTTCTGGCACAGTCCCTATCTTGAGATACGTCTGCCCCTGCTTGTTTGGGAACAAATCATAATTCATGCCTTCAAAGCAAAGCCAAGCTGCCAAGTTTCGGTGCAGATCCTCATGGTCATTAAATCAGGAGAAGGTTCTGTGGCTCTGCTATTCCCCCCCCACCCCCTTCCAAAGCCTTTGGATCACAGCTGTCCTTCCCACGAATCTGCCACAGCTGACAGTCCTCAGCCACTACAGAGCGTGTGCACCATGCTAATCCATCAGAGGCGCTTTGTGGGATGCTCTGTGCAAGTGCCCTGCAGCTCAGGACTTGCAGGGATGCACTGCCAAGGATGTATCTTCCCAGCAAACAGCTCAACACATTTCTCTCGTGTGCAAACAGACTGGGGTGGGGTGAGATGTGGGAGCAAAAGGCAGCTTTGCGTGACAGCCAACAGAGATGCTGAATCACAGGGCAGCCCTTCAGTGTTGAGGAGCGGAGAGGAGCTGCAGAGGCTGTGCTGGGCAGATGGCATTTGTTTTTGGCACACTGGAAAGTCTCGACATGCTGGATTGTGTCTAGGCAGAAACCCTCGCTGGGAAACAAAGCTGCAGAACCACTAGATTCAAAGGTCCAATGATGTTTTCAAGACCAATACTGTATAGCTCAGTAATTTGTAAGTGTTCATTTACTCTGTCATTGCCTGGTCCATTATTCGCATGCTCTCTCCTTAGGTAAATGCACTTCCTTGCCTTTTTTTTTTTTTTTTTGCCTCAGATCTTTGCAAATTTGATTCTCCTGCTTCTATGGAGAGAGGTTATAAACCAGATGCAAGCATTCCCCCTGAGGTGACTCATTGATATTCCTCTGCTGTTCCAGGGCTGGGGTTCATGGGATGCATTTTCCACTGTGTAACTCAGGAGTGAGTTTTGAGAGATGTCTTCCTGTCTGTGTACAGGTAGCCTTGGAACAGGCACTGACAAGCTGTCCCATCTGTAGATAACAGCAGTGAGATGTTATGCAGGGCAAAGCTGAAAAGGAGGATCTATTATTGATAGCAGGTGGGAGTAATGGGGTTTGGGTTAGGAAGTGCTTTGCTATCAACAACAGCAAGGGATAGGTGAAGGTCTTTGTCTTTCTGCTCATCAGTTCATTCAATTGTCTTGGTACCCTTCACTTCCTTCGGTAAAGGAGGAGAGTGGAGCTGTGACTTTAAAACTATGGAGCGAGAGGAAATGCTTGTTTTCCCACGTACTGGAGCCAAGGAACTGTCAGACCTGGAGATCCTGCTGGGAAGAAAATGGCTGTTCCTCATCTCTCTGGTGGTGGGAAGCAGGCAGCTCTGCAGACATGGACGGGCTGTGCACCCCGGTCTGAGTCCCCACCATGCAAAAGCCACCAGAGACCCACAGAGGGAAATGGGAGCGTTGAAACAAACAGAATTTTGAAGCTGTATCAGTGTTTGGAGGAAATTAGACATGCCTGATCATAGTGGCCCACGATGTTGTGACAGAAGAGAGAAATATTACCCGACTGTCTCAGTTGCAATGGAGCTTTGGAGGATGAAGGGCACAGAACAACTGCAGATTGCAGTTGTTACTCACATGGTTGATGGTTGCATGGTTGCACCTCTGGGGATGGGGTTTGGCCTGTTGGTGAGGTTTTCTGCTGCTTAGTCCCAGGTTTTGGGTTTAATGCCAGCCTTGTAGGGTTTGCTCCGGAACATTTTTCTTATCATAACCCTGTTTGCATCAAAACCAAGCAAGTGACAGCATCTACTGCATGCTGTGAATTACATGCACAGGGAGAACTGCAGATTGTGCTGTCCCATGGCACACATCTGGATGTCAGTGGTGAAACTCATGAAAACCAATCCATCTCCACAGATGTGCAGAGTGCTGCAGAGGCATGGTGCTGCAGTGAGTAACTTTGGTAGGAGGACTGTTTCTTGCCTAAAGAACTGAACAAACCGTGGTAGTCCAATGTCTTCCTCTAGTGTCTGCTGTGCTCCATGAGCAGATGATGAGAGCACAAAGCAAGGATTCACCCAGCTGGGTTGGCTGTTTCTTTGCAGGTGGCTGTGGCAATGCGTCCCCCAGGCTCCAGAAGATGCACGTTGCTCTTCTGCTGCCCTGAGGAAATGACCAGGCTTCCAATGAAACATAGACAAAATAACTTTTCTCTGGGCTGAACTAGGGCCCAGGGCATGGTCCTGGCTGCTGGTCTGTCCCTGGGGATGCAAGCACGGTGCAATGAGTTCTGATAAGCAAGCACAGCATCTCGGGCTGTGTTGAGCAGAAGCATTTTAATTTGCATTATTAAAATGTTCTGCATGGTGTTTAATGCTAGGGATGTAATTTGGTAAACAGCCTTGTAATTGATGCCCAAATATTACTTGGCAGGTTGGCTCTTCTGTGACAAATGGAACTGATGGGGACACAATGCCATAACTTCTTTTTGGTCCTCCCACCATCTGCCTGAATATTTGTCTGAGCACGTAAAAAACAGCATTAATGTCCATAAGAACTGGCCCATCTCATCAAATTAAATATGAACCATGTCAGAACAATTACAAGAGAACAGGGCAAAAATTGCTTAACCATATAGCACTCATCATTAATAGCTAGTTATTGGCACAACTGATGTGTATTACTATCACACACTGCACTGATCCAGTACATAAATGTTTTCTTTAGCATATTTTTAATGTTGCTAATTTATCTGTTACTGTCACACTGGGGCTGTTAGCTTTGAACAAATGACTGTTATTAATCACTGGAGAGCTATTAGACGCCACAGCCGCAGTGCTAAATCAACTCAGGAGTGGCACTTGTAGGAATATTCAAACAGCAATGTAAAATTGCCTGGGTACTGATGGTGTGGTTAACGCCTCTGGGATCAGAGCCATCGAGCGCTGCAAAGACTGCTCCTGTGTGTCAGACTCACCCGGTGGAAATTCCTTTCTCCAAAGAGTGATTGCAGCTTAAGACCTTATTTATTACAAGGTTGTTTCGGAGGGGAGTGAAAAAAAAAAAAGGCAACTGTAGGAGTAGAGTAGTGTGGTGTTTGCACTCTTGCTTTTCTTGTGATAGATGTGGGACTCCATCAGCAGCAATGGCTTTAATTTCCCCATGGTTCCTGTTGAGCTGTTGGTGCTGGGGGGATCTGGGAGCTCCCCATCTTGGTGCTGTTGGGGTTAATTCTCCATGCTAAACAGTTTTCCTGGGAGGTTGAGGCAGCCTGCACTACCCCGCTGGGCACAGAAGGTGCCTCAGATGTTTGTGGAACCTGAAGAACATCCGTGCAGGTTGGGCTGCAGGAGGACTTGGCGGAAGCTTTCTGTTTTCAGCTCTCACAGAGGGAAGCTAAGCTGCGCTATGGAACGTAGTTGAGGTCCTGCTCTCCCACATGAACGGGGCATCCCTGTCTGTCCATCTGCTTGGGATGAAGGCACAGACAGTGCTGAGCTGGGCGAGCCTGCAAAGCATGGCTGTGGTTCAGCCACTTCCCAAAGCTGAACAGAAAGGAAGGACAGAGCAGAAAGCAAGAAACCTCAGCTACAGCTCTTCCAAAGGGGAGGTGTTTTAGGCAAAACATCTGGGGCTCAGTGCATTTCCTAGCTCAGCTCTGATTCATGAGAAGCTTTTGATTCACGAGACCTGATGGACGCGGAGACCCATTGAGCACAAAGCTTTGCTGGCTGCTGCAGCAGCACCGCCAGAAAGCAGCTGTGAGTGGGAGATTCCCGGTGGCCACAGATGATGCTCCACAAATGTTCCTTTGAATGAAAAGCAATGCAATTTGGAAGAATTTTATTGCTCTTCTGAAAAGATGCTGTAATTGGTTTCCTCTGTCGGTTCTAGCAGCTCAAGCAGTGCACATTCAGAAGTGCATGTCTCGGGGGCAGGGTCCCTCTGCTAGCTCTTTGGCTGGCTTCTGAAGGAAAGCTCCAGGAGGGTTTTGGATCCAGTAGAAAGGTGCTATCTCGAATTTGGTAAAGGCAGTGGGTTTGTACTGACTGCTTCTCCTGGCTTCCTCTTGTGATGATACATCTCAGAGCATCACAGGGGAGTTATCCAGAGAAACACCGCAAATGATGTGTAATTAATGGCTCTTAGATGTCTGTAATGAGTATGTAGTGCACCAATTGCTGCTCAGCTGACTGCATGAAAAGGACTTTTCGGTCTGTTTTGCACTTCCTACAGTCTCTTCCTACTGCAGGGACCTAGGTCAGCAGATATTTAGGAAGACAAGCAGCCAGCTGGGAGATGGTTTCTTTCTGAGCAGCCGAAGGTGCAGAGAAAACACCTCTGGTCATCCTGAGCCCCCTGGGCAGAGCTGCGTGCTGTGCCTTTACATTGCTACTGGCTCCTGAATGTTGACCTTGCGCTCTTGGTCACCAGTGAAAGACATTACTGCTGGGCTCTAAAGTTGGGAATAAGACTTGTCTGATGTCTCC
Organism: Chrysolophus pictus; assembly: GCA_037305975.1. Classification (NCBI taxonomy): domain Eukaryota; kingdom Metazoa; phylum Chordata; class Aves; order Galliformes; family Phasianidae; genus Chrysolophus; species Chrysolophus pictus. The sequence continues at coordinate 8,617,964 of CM074593.1, read as the reverse complement.
TGGAAGAAGACATCAAGAAGAAGAACTCTTAGCAAAGCCAATGGCCAAAATAGATCCTGAGGCTGCTCTGCTCTGACCTGCTGCATGATTCAGGCCCACGATCCCCACAGAGTGTTTGTGTGAACCTGCTGGTGCAGGACATGTATAGAGGCAGCTGAGTTTGCACTTGTTCCCAGACAGTTTTGTTTAACTTTGGTTAGCAGCCACCAAAACTTGCTGTAATGTTGCCTGCTCATGTCACAGCTGTCTCTGGAGGTCACCTCTCAGCCTTTTCCTCAACAAGTCCAGTAGACAGAGCATCCTGAACCTTTTGCTGTCATGGTTTCACAGCACAGATCTTCCCACACTGGGCAGCTGGCTGCTGAATCCCCACCTGGCCAAACACTTAGTGCAGTTAGAGCCCAAAGGCAGCAGGCTGCATTAGGCAGCATATCCTGGGGTTCCCTGGCCATCAGTGCATCTTCCAGGCTGCTGGACCAGCATCCTGTGCAACCTTGGTCTTGTGTTGGATCCCTGTCAGTAATAATGTGAGTGGGCACCAGAAGAGGAGGGTGATGTTCTGCTTATATAAATAAACAAGCCACTACATTTTGCACCTGCAGAATTCGTAACAAAATATTTCAAAAAGTAGAAAATAATTTAAAAAAATAAATAAATGGGGATGTGAAATGAGCCCATAGCCTCCTCTGGGACCAGCTGCTCCTCAGCACCATCATATTTGACACCAGCATCAGCACGTGTGTAATGCTGATGGCTGCTTCCATCCTTTCTCTCTTCGGCACTGTGCTACAGGCAGCTTGCAGCAGCTTACAGATGCCAAAGTAATCTTTTCTGCCTGATGAGATGCAAAGTTGCAGGCAGGTATAATACAGACAAAACAGATTAACTGCCTCATTCCTTTACACCGAGCTCCTTTCTGGCGTGTAATGGAAACCCAGAGCCTGCCTTTCTTTTAACTCAGTTCTGAACAGTAGCTGCTATAAAGTATTAGGTTGGAATATGAACTCTGTATGAAAGATGAAGGGGGAATGATGTATTTTATAAAGGATCTGAGTGGGTCCTAACTTAAAAGCATCAATATAAATTCATTGCAAGTAATATGCTCTTAATTATTCATTTTCCTTGGCACTGCTTAAAGAGCCCAGTAACTGCTTCTGTCTCTTTATATTTAGTCTATTATTGTTTGAAAAAGGCCAGGGGGAGGCCAGCACTGCGCAGGAATGATATTCCCCCTTATATACACACACATACATATTACCAGCAGTCATAGTAAAGGGGAATATAATCACCAGCAGCTGAGAGACAATGACATTTTTATGGACCTCCTGGCAGACCTGCAGTGGGAGCGAGCCTGACAATTCCTTGGCTCCCCACCACATTCCTGCACAGCTCTGTGCTGGAGCAGGGCTGAGCTCCCAGTTACTTCCCATCAGGGTCTGCTCCCATTGCCCTGCTTGCAATTGGGGGCTCCATTTGGGTCTCCCAACACTCAGTCAGCTCTGCAGCTGTGTGCTTGCAGAGTTAGCCCCTATTTCTTGCATTCTGATGGTGTTTCATGTGCTGCTGGTCATTGGATTTTAATGGGGCCAGGCAGCAGCAGAAAGAGATTTTAGCATCTAGCCTCCTGGATACCACCTGCAAAAGCAGGAATCCACGTCCAGCGGTACGTCAGTACTGCTCATCTGAAAATAGTCCATTTTTTCTTGTCTGCTGTTACAAACAGAGCCTTGCTGTATGTACCTTGTCTATTGGAGTGCCCCAGAGTGTGCAGGAAGGGTCTGCACCACACGGGTTCCTGTGCTTTGTAAATAATATGAAAGCAATTGCAGTATGTAGGTGAAGCCATTCCGGCTCACTTCAGAATAGATGGGATGTAGATAATTTCTGGGGAGAAGAATATTGATCAGTTGTACCTAAAATTAGTTGGCTTTTGACTGAACGCTGAAGGCTGATTATTCCTGGTTTTAGCAACTAACACAATGCATTTCAGGCAGTTCTTTGGCAATTCAAATAGAAGACAATTAGCCACTTCATCAAAACAAATAGGTCTCAGTGACTTTTTTTCTTTGATTGGTCAACATATTTTTCAGTTGTTGAAGTCTTGAAAGCCTTTGGGCTTTGATAGGATGTGACTGGGATGAGTATTTCCATCGGGTCAAAGCAGTCTGCTGGAGAAATGCCTTGAACTGAAGATTCTGGCTTGCTGCAGCTGGCGGAGCAGGCACAGAGTTTGACATTGTGGTTACTGGAAATGCTGACCTCTCTCAGGCTTACTCAATCCCATGCCTTTGCCCTGAAGATGACACTTAGGCTCAAGTAGCCAAGCTTGTGTTTCGATCTCCCCCCAAAACAAGTGAACTCAACCAGCTTCAAGTTGGGTGCTGGTTTGTCTTTTAACTTCAGAGCCTCCATCCCATTCAATACTAGCCATTTCTTCCAGCTGTACAGACAGCTCTGTTTGCCCGCTGCAGAATTGCAGGGAAGATGTGGGAGCAACACCTTTGGGTCCCTGCAGACATCCAGGTGTGGAGCAGGCTGAGGAGCCCCAGCCCTGTAGATACAAATTCCCCCTCCCTACGAGCCCACTCCCAACAATTCCCATGTTCTTCTGCAGTCCTTATCTTTGGTGACCTCTCAACCCAAGGTACCCCTTCTCCCCCAGTGTTTTTGACTTTTCATTCTTGAGGATGCAGAGTCCCTCCAGTCATAGAATTATAGAATCATAGAATTAATCATAGAATCATAGAATCATAGAATGGCTTGGGTTGGAAGGGACCACGAGGATCATGAATCTTCACCAAGCAGAGGTTCAGGTGCTACACAGACCTGCATTTGCTTGCATTTTCCCTCTTTTTTTTTTTTTTTTATCAGTATCATTGGGCGTTTGTCCAAGGAAATCTGGATGATTCTTTGAAACAGCTTGGTTTTATGAATATATTCCCCCTGCTATGGACTGAAATACGTGATGAGAGCGAGAATACTTCTTAGCATATCAAAGACACTTTTCTGCTGGAATTAGCTCTTTTTCAGAGTAATAATGTAGGAGAAATTGTAATTATTATTATTATTTCTACCTTTGATAGCTACAAACTAGCTGGAATGAAATTCCTTTAGCGCAGCAAAATGCAAAACAAATGCAACCATGCCCTCTCCTCCGGGAACCACTTTCCCTCCGCTCTGCCCACCAGCTCCCCAGCATCAGAAAGCTGAAGTGCAGCTTTATGAGTAACAAGATGACCTTCTCGTGTTTAGGGTTTCACCACGAGTTATCTAAGTTGTTCTTATATCTTGTTATATTCCTGCTCTTGCTGATGGACAAGCTGGAAGAAGGGTTTTTTTCAGTGCTGCTGGGCTAATCTTGGGGGGTTGTACCCAGCCCCATGAGCTGGTGAAGCAGAGGGAGCCTGGGTGAGGAGCAGTGAAGGCAACAGGGAATCATAGAGTCATAGAATCATAGAAACATAGAATGGCCTGGGTTGAAAAGGATCACAATGATCATCTAGTTTCAATCCCCCTGCTATGTGCAGGGTCACCAGCCACCAGACCAGGCTGCCCAGAGCCACATCCAGCCTGGCCTTGAATGCCTCCAGGGATGGGGCATCCACAACCTCCTTGGGCAAAGCTCAGGTCCAGGGTAATAGGGAAAACTTCCAGAGATGTGTGTCATATTGCAGAAGTGGGATGGATTCCCATAGGTAACAGTGCAATAAAAACACATTGGGATGAAAGGAACAGAGGCCAGCTGAAACATGCACAGTGCAGACCTATAGAAATGAGCCCACGTATATATAATTTATAGGGAATAAATTCCTTTCTGTATCTGCATGGTTTCTGAACTATTTTATGGAATTCTCAAGGAGGGATGTAATTCTCTTCTTTCCCCCATTCTTTGGGATGCCCTAATCCTTTGGCTGGTGATTATTCCCTATAAGTTCTTTTTTTCAAAGACGTTAGAAGACTTCTTTGGGGCCATTTTAATAAAGTGCCACTGGCATTTCATAACTCACAGCCTTTCATAAGGTACGGGCTGAAAGCGTTTAAGAAAATCACCATTAGTAAGGCGAGTGGAAGAGTGGAATTTTATCTTAAATCCATCTGTAAATCCTCTGCGTTTGCCATTCAGTTCTGCCTTTGGAACACACTCTGGTCAGTGTCCTGCCTTTTTTCCATCCCCGTCTATGCAGGAGTGGCAGAGCTCTGCTCCACCTGGCTGGGTGGATGATGGCCATATTCAGCAGTGCTTTTTTGCCAGCAGATCTGACAGCTATAGTCTGGGGAACGAGGCTGCAGTAAGGGGCTTCAGATAAGTGGAAAGAAAGAAAAAGGGAACAGGAAATCTGGCTGAGCCCAGGGGAGCCTCTGCTGCCTGGTTTTCTCCAGGAGGCGTGGAGCAGATTGGGGTGTTGGTTGTGAAACCCAGCATGCTAGGAAGAAACAGAGCCTCAGCCGTAATCTGGTGCACAATCTCTGGTTACACCAGGCTATTTTATTTTAAATCGTTAGGGTTCCAAGAGTGTGAGATCTCTGCCTCAGTCAATTAGAGCTTTTTGAGTTGGAGGGGAGCTGGGAGATCCCGGTGTGACTGGGGATGGGCAGGAGCACAGCCAAGGGCAGCCTTGTCACTGGGATGTCCACCCAGGGGCATAAATGTTCATGTGTGGACACTTCATAAACCAAAACTAAGGCTTGCCCAGCACTGCAGGGGCAACGTGAGCTGCTGTGCTGAGCTGATGGCTGGGAGGTGCTCAGCACCCTCAGCAGCGCAGTGATAATGCAGTGTGCAGGCACAACTCAACACCGGAGAGGGATAAGGTCTTGCTGCATGACCTCTCCACAACAGTAGAAGGCACCTGCAGGTTTGTGTCTATGTGCAGACCTGACCTTCAAGATGCCAAATATTTCATGAAATTTCTTGAGTTCCATGGATGCCTCTTTTGTCACTTCCTCCCTCCATCCTCTGCTGGCTGTGTGGCAAGGGATGGAGTTTTTGGCACCAGGAGCCAGAGCCATCAGTCCTATGAGGAGTGTCTGAACTTGGCCGATCCTGCTGCTCCCCAGGGTGCGAATGAGAGCATCATCAGAGGGAGCGAAGGGAATTTGTGATGTCAGCCCATAAATCTTCTGTCTCTTTTCCATCTTCACTTGAACGCAGAGAATCAGTTTCCGATAACATCTCCAAATTGCTGGGAGCAGTTTTGCAGCTTGTGTTAATTGCAATCTTTTGTTGAATGCCTCTGAGCTCTTAATAACTTTGTAATTAAAGTGCAATTAACAAATTAACTTGTATATATCAAATGGAATGCTAATGTTGTTGTTAATGAGGAGATAATTAGCTAGTGTCAGGGAGAGACTCATGGGGCATCTTGAAGACACAGAACCCTTTTGGCTCACATACGTGGTTAATGGAGTTTGCTGTGAATGAATGAAGGAATTGTGCTTCAATGACATGCAGTGGAGCAGCCGAAGATAGCCAGGTAACCGATTATTCCACGGCCAGAAAACAGAGTGTTCTCATGCAGTCATTTTCTAGGCAGCTGGCCAGTGCCTTACAAAGGTTTTCTGTAGCACAACTGGAACGTGCACTGAAATACGTGGCTGGGCTTTGAGAGGGGCTGAACGGGTGCTGAAAGCACCCAGCACCATCCAGGCATGGAGGCAAGGTACCTGCTGCAAAACATCCATGTACAGGTTGTGTGTGTTTCCTCAGCAGTGCTGGATGAGATGCAACCATGGACACCCCCCAGTCATCTTGGCAGGATGTACATCCCCTCCAAAATTGTCCATATTTGTTGAAATGGACTCCAGGAGTCAACTCCCAATGAAAATCAGGTGTGGGCTGTTCCCTTCTACATCTCAGAGAGCACAAACAAGCTTTGGCAAGAAAAGCTGGGAAGGACAAAACTGCTGCATCAGATTCCCTGACTCACCAGCAGAGAATTTTTCTTAGTTTGGGGTTAAAGGGAACAGCAAAGGAGCTCTGGGGCCATGGCTGGGGTGGGTGCAGGAGAAGCATTTGGCTTATATGACTGGGCCTTACAAACCCATATATGGTATGTGTACATGCATGGCTGAGTGCAGCATGTTGCTTTTACAGCTTTTGATCTGGGATCTGAAACATGCTGTTAGTTGCTGAAGGTTTGGATGCAGCAGGCTGAACACCTTCCCCATGGGTATGTGTGTGGATGGAGACCTGGTCTGGTGGTGTGGGTGTCTCCTCAGTGAGATGCTTCTAAAAAACCAGCAGAGAAGGACGAAGGCCTGTCACTTGTTTGCTATCATTTGGGGTTTTCTCTTTATCCTTTTGTTTTCTCCCCATCTTCCTCCATTCAGACAGACCACTGCTTCTGCCCAGTACCCCCAGCCCTCCCAGTTAGCCATGGGATGCTCTGTGGGATGCTCTGCTTCAAGACAAATAGCTGTGCCTTCCAGATCTCTGGCTTAGAGGTGGGAACCATTGTGTGCTGGGGTGGGCAACAAAGCAGCACCCCAACACCACCTGCTGCAGCTGAGCCATCCCTGCCTGGCTCTGCACTGGGGATGGGAGACCTCATTCCCAAGGAATTTTCTCCTGTTACTTGGTTTTAATTTTCCTTTGCTCAATTTCATCTCATTACACACAGTTACACCCCGCCATGCCACGTGGCAGCACTCTAACAGGTATTTAAATCATTCCCAAGTGAGCCAATTGATGCGTTTAAAATCCATGCCATGCTGTAAGGTATTTTCAGTATGCTCTTTCTTGAAAAGAAATGGATCAGTTGCACGGGGATTTTCACTCGCAGTCTGATGGGATCCTCTGCCCACCATGTGTGTCCCATGCCTGCAGGGCTGGCTGTCCCCAGAGCTCCTCTGGCTGTCACACTGCTCTGCTAAAATGCACTGCTGCTGACATGGGAATGCTTTGGGATCAGTGCTTTAGATGTCATCTCAGTGTTAGGAGGGAAGAGTTGTGGACAGGTGGCAGTGAGCCATGGCCAGGGTGGCTGCATGGTGCATTCTGGGACTGCAGACCCATTGACAGCAGCTCGAATACACTTGGGTTTTGCTGTGCTTGGCTGCTCCCCTTCATCCTCCCAGACTTCACCTTTCTGCCCTGGGCGGCTGCGAGAGGGCTGACAAGGGAGGCCAAAAATCAGTGCATTCCCTCAGAGCTGGGACCTGGAGGATGGGGATGCAGCTGCCCCATCATCACGCTGGTGGAAATGGGGCTTTCAGACATCTTGAAATCATTTTCCTTTGAAAAAAGAATACTAAGCTTGAATTCACGTATCACAGAGGCAAACAAGCATTTGCAGGGAGAGAGGGAAACTGCACGTGATCTGAAGCCTCATCTCAATCTCAGTGACTTTGCATTAATTACATGCCTGTGCTTTTCTGAAGCACAGTCTGAGGTTAGCCATAATATCCTGCAGACAAACATCCCCCTTTCCTCGTATCTACAGAGAGAGGTAGCTCTGGACTACGTATTTATGAACAAACTATGAGCTATAAATTGGGCATTTCTGCCACACGCATTCCCTTAAGGGCCAGTGAGACTGCACACATCAGCTAAGTAATATTTTACTGGGGTTTTCTTTCATGACTTCAAGAGTGCTTGTTCTTTCCCCCAACCAGCAGTGCGTGATTAACGTAAGTCTACAATTAATCCTGAATTACTCATACAGTAGACTCCATTTTCCTTTGCATTCAGGACAAGTTTTAAAAAGTTATTGCTTTCCCCCTCCTTTTTCTCTCTCTCTCTTTTTTTTTTTTAAGACTTCTTTAATCAGACTTAAATGGGGCTTAAAAGTACTGGAAATGTCTGGTTTTCTTTCATTCTCAGCCTGTTCAAAATCAAGCTAATGGCAAGGGACAAGAAAACTGCATTGCATTCACAAGCTGAGCAAAGGGACACAGGGGAGAGAGACTCCTCTGCTCAGTGCTGATGCTCACACAGGGATGGGAATTTGTAAGCTGTGTTGGATCTCCCTCGGAAGACAGAAGTGGTTAGACACAGACCTACGATTTGTGATTGATCTCCCAAAGAGCAATGATTTTAGGGTAAGTTTAAAAGGCACAGAGAGCTGAGTTGATGTTTGAGGGAAGTCCTGAAAAGAGGAAATACGGCAACTCCAGATATGATTAATGGCAAGGACCCAAATCCAGCAGATGCTCCCCTGAGAACCAGAGATGGCCAGGGGCAATCCAGCACTGGAACTCCCTCCCTTTCCAATGGTACTAGGGTTGCTTAGCCCCAGGGGTACCAGCTTGTTAGTCTCTCTTGCTTAGGGAGCTGAACCTCAGTAAGGTGATCCCTTCCCTTCCCTTCCCTTCCCTTCCCTTCCCTTCCCTTCCCTTCCCTTCCCTTCCCTTCCCTTCCCTTCCCTTCCCTTCCCTTCCCTTCCCTTCCCTTCCCTTCCCTTCCCTTCCCTTCCCTTCCCTTCCCTTCCCTTCCCTTCCCTTCCCTTCCCTTCCCTTCCCTTCCCTTCCCTTCCCTTCCCTTCCCTTCCCTTCCCTTCCCAGCATGGGCAACAGGATGAGAATCCACAGCCCCATGCAGGGGTGGGTGTTGATGGCACTACCTGCAAAGCAAGCCTTGACCCAAGGAATGTGCTCTGACTACGTGGACTGGGAGCTGTGTGGGCACACTGACCCCAGCTGTTTGCACTGCACTCCATAGATCTGCCTTAGCTCCAGCCTGCCTGCTGCAGAGCCAGCTAATCCTCTGTGGGAAGTGTGTGGGGCTGAGCTCCTCCATGGTTTTTTGTTTAGTCTAGACTCAGACTCAGTGGCGCGATGACTTCGTGGGTTGGTGATAGATTTACTGGAGCTGGGATATGGCAAACAGGGTATTTGTGCACATGCCCACACACCCACACTCCTGTGAGCGTGTAGCAGACATGGTTGCTGAGTTCTCTGGAGGATGCTGTCATCCCTTCATTGCCCCTCTGCTTGCTGGGACCTGAAATGCCTTCCTGTAGGAGGCTGGGGCACTGAATCTTCTTAAAACAAGTTTATGCTCTTTCCTCTGGCAGCTGATGGGAAGTGAGCCCAGGAGAAGCGTTATGGGGATCCTATATTCAGTGCTGTGCAGCAGTGGGGTAAGAGAGGCCAAGGTCAGCAGCCCACCAAAATGCCTGTCTTCTTGTCTTCCCTAAGGAACCTTTCCTCCTCCTTAAACACCTGAGAGGTGGGGGCTGGGTAGTGGGGGGCTCTTTTTCTCAGCCAACGCACTGCAAAACTAGGGGAATAATAGTGGGGATGTGCTGATGGTTGGACTGGATGATCTTCGTGGTCTTTTCCAACCTTAATAATTCTACTATTCTATGAAATGGCACTCATGCTGTCTCACTTCTATCTTTCCATCCAAATCTCCACCAGAACCAAATTGATTCTCACAAACAAACAGGATGTATCCACTTCATTCTTGTTCATCAGCAGGGGAAATGGTAATAGCTGACTTTCAGCTGACTCAGAAAACAACCTTAGGCATCACCTTCCAGTTGAGGCATCTCAAGGAATCCCTTAAATCTCACTGTGATGTGGGAAGTCTGACGTTATGCTTGTAGCTCTTCTGTGCCACTCAGATCTTCTCCTCCTTGATTTTTCTTGCTTACCATCTGGGACCTTGCAGTTGGCCTGGCTTATTGTTAGCTGGGTTTTCCTGTATGAGATGAGGTGGGCCTTTCTCTTCCTCATGCGCCAGCTCCCAAGTCTCACGTGTCCAGGTGGAGCTTCACCCTGAGCATCCTGGCTGCCTTGCTGTGACCCATGGACGTGTCAGCAGTGAGACAGTTCCTCCCCAGCACCCAAAAACTGTCCAGCTGTTCACCAGGCCCAAATCACAAGGAATAACACAGAGGTAAGAAATAATGTCTCTTCCAGGTTGGATATTAGGAAGAATTTCTTCTCAGAAGAAACCACTCGGTGATGTGCTGGCACAGCTGCCAGGGAGGAGGGGTGTCACCATCACTGGAGGTGTTCAAGAACTGTAGAGAGGTGGCACTGAGGGACGTGGTCAGTGGCATGGTGTTTGTGGGCTGGTGGGTTAACCTTGGAGATCTTTTCCAACCTTTATGATTCTATGATTATTAGAAAGGTCTACAAACTTCAGTAAGCTGGGGAATTATGTTTATAACATCCAGTGCTTGTGTGAGTGTGCATGCCCTGGGAGAGGCCATTGTGTCCCCCTCACTGCCACCAGCCCATTCATTTAGACTCAGCATTCCTTGTTGAAATGCAATAAAGGAAATAAATTTCTATCTTGACAAGAATAACATCCAACATCCTCTGTTCTTCCTGAACTACATCCAGGCTGCCCAGCGAGCATTTAGTTGGACCACTAATTATTCCTGCCTTCATTTAAAATATTTTTTTCTCTTTCCATAAAAGACTTTGCCGTGTAAACATCTCCCCTCCCTAAGGTATTAGGCTTTCCTTGTCTGTATTTTCTTTTCACATCCAGTCCATTCTCTGCTGATTTTCAGGTTTAGCACGTTATGTTCTGCAGCCGCTTTGTTCTGTGCAGCCTTTGTTGTTCCCTGTTCTTCCTCCAGGCGATCCCCGGCTTTATTTATAGGGCATCTCCTGTACATTGCACGCCCACGCTGCTTCCTGCACTACAGAAGGGACCTTCTAAGGTGCCGCAATCATTCTGTCATGCACGGCTCCCCTTTTGCCACCCTGGAGCCAAAGGAAAAAAAAAAAAAAGAGAAGAAAAGAGAAGAAAACCACCAATAAAAGGGTGGCTAGAAAGGAAATGTTTTCAGTGCTTTTAAAATAAATAAATAAAAGTGAAAAATGCTGGTGGGGAATGAGGATGGAAGCACGTGTTCCTCCTTACCTCTCTTAAATGAGAGCAGGAGGAGAAGGATCCAATTGGCACAGGCCCTGGTAAAGGCAGCGGCACAGTGTATTTTCTAAGTCTTGTTCTTCATTGGCCTGAAGGTGAGGCTGCTCCTGATGCTCACCTGTGCAAGCAGGACAAGGATCATGTCTTTTTGCTCTTGCTTCCACTGAGGGGAAAGGCAGAATGAGGTCCTTGGGGTCTCTCCTTGTCACATTTGCTGGATGCACAGCCACCCCATTCCAGGATACCTTCTGGGTACCTTCTGCTGCCCCACACCCAGTCAGATTCCTTCCACACCTCTGCACCAACACAGATTTCAATGCACTTTCTTGATTTGTGGCGGTGTATGTAACCATGATCTTAATCCTGCTGAAAGCTGTGTTCCCTCACAAATCCACTGCCATTTCTGAACATGTTTCAACTCAAATAGTGCAAAGACCCTTGGAATCCTGGATGTTGCCCTTTCTCCTTGAGGCTTGCTGACATAACTGCCCCTTGTGTGAAGGCTGTGTACCCACCTGCACTCCAAGGACTTCAGAGACCTCACCTCTGGGGATGGACTTGTTGGTGCAGGCAGGTCTGGGTGCTCCACATCTCCTCCAAAACATCTGTCAGCCTTGAAGCAGGAGTGCAGCCCTGTAAACTCACCTCAGCAGCCTAGGAAGCATCACTGCCCCTCCCGTTGAACTACTGGTTTTACACAGTGTGCCTGGAAAGCCACTAAATTTTGGTTGAATTTGGTCCTTTTCGGCACTTCCCTTTGCGTGGTGAATCTTTGGCATAGAATAAACATCACCAGTATCACTGGGCCCTGTGGGCTTAGATACAGAAGGACATGGTTCGACTAATGGTCATTCAGGCCATGGAGGCAGGCAGCCCCTGCAGGCTGCACTGATTTGTGTGCAGGTTTCAGGACCAGCCCCCAGACCCCCCTCCACTGCCTCCCCACCCTCCTTTCCCTCCCCCAGCTTCAGTTCTCACATCCTGAGTTCATCAGTTTAAATCGCATCTTGGTGCAAATTGATTTCATTCCAGCCCCTGCTTCCACCTCTGCCTTGCCTTTAAATTGTATCTAGTCTTAAATCAATCTTATTCCAGCCCTCAGCTGCTGCGCTCCTAATTCTTCCATTTCAACTGCACCAGTTCTTAAAGGGCCCGGTGCAGGGATGGGTTTCTCTCCCATCCTCTGCTGCCTTCTCACTCCATTAAATCCCCTCCAACACTGAGCGCATCCCACCTTCCCCTCCTCCCATCTCCCTCTTCCTCGCTGCTTCATCGCTTAATGTTTCCCCTTTGCAGCTCATCTGGGTTTAAACCAATTGGATTATATTTTTTTCATCTCTGTAATGTTCTGAATTATTCTCTACTTTCTGGCCTCTCCTGAATTTCCTCCTTCTCCCTCCGTGTTTCAATACAGTGTGGCAGCAATAAGCGATGCTTTCAGAAATGGGATGTGACGGCTGCTGAGTCCCATTGCCAGGCAGGAGGACAAACTGGGGCTTGCAGGGCTGGGCTGCAAAGAGAGGAGAGAAGAAAGCCCTCTTCTTGTGTTTGGTGCTTTCTGAGCTGCCTTGTAAAGTGGTTTTGGTACCCACACACAAATCTGGAGGGCCAATGATGCAAATAAATGCTTTGGAGGATTTCAAGAGTTAGGCTGTAAGTGGATTTCAACAAGTTTTCAACAAGTTCACCAAAGCAGACTGTGCAGATCCCTGAGGCATAGAGACATAAGAAGAAAGATTCCAGGCATCTGCTGGCTTTCCATGAGGGAAAGGCAATACATTTTAAACCCATCCCATGCACCCTTTTGCTAAGGAGGGTTTCTGGGCAGTGGAGTTTGTGATGTGAACAACTCCCACCATCTTCCCCCAAAGAGGATCAATCCCTGAATTTCAATGAAGAGTTTGCCTTCCAGTCCTTCCCATGGAAGACAGCTGTCAATGTCAGAGTCAGGCGTGGGTTTTGGAAGTGGAAGCATCATCAATTGGATGTGCTAGGGAAACTATTGCAGTGATCTGAGAGTGTCTGTCTGATTCACACACTGGGTGAGGTAAAGTGCCCGAAAATCTTTTGATGGAAAAATGTGCTTAAGAAACAAAGGTGGAATGGAATGTGTTTTAGGGTTTTTTTTTTGTTTTCTTTTTCCTCCTCACGTAAAAGACTGTGAGCAGAAGAGATAATAAGCACAATATGTTTTCTCCTGAAACGTATCAGATCTAGTTTTTTTAGCCCTAAATATGAGCCTGTATGTTTATATATACATAGTCTTGTGGGTTTTTTTTAGCTGTCCTCTGCGATAGGTCAGAGCTTTTACTCCTGAAGGACTGTCATTCACTTTGCCTTTCCTTGGCAGATCACTTTGTTGGCTGCTGCTCAGCAGGAGTAACGTTGGTTTATCTTTGTTACCAAGTGCTTCTGAAGCAGGCTGCATTTCAGGTCCTCAGGTCTGTGTAGGCATCCTGGGCTCTGTTTGGTCCTTTCATGCCAAACCAGAATAATGTGGGACCCTGGAAACTCTTGAAGTCTCCAGGAAAGCCCTCATTTCCTTCAGTGGGCTTTGACCAGGCGCTTGGAGGAGCTGCCCAACTCGGATGCTCCAGGGTGAATGCAATTGGTTTGGATGCTCTTGCTCCTTGCATGTTCTCCCTTAGGGATCTGAAAGATGCAGTCGTTGTGTTAATGAGCAGAGGAGATGCATTTTTCAGCACAAACAAGACAATTAGTGGGGTCTGTGGCAGATCAGCAGTAAGTATTCCCAGACCTGCAGGGGTGCCCTAATTGAATCTTCACTCTGCCCCTGCAGCCCAAAGAATCTGGACGTGATAATGTTGTGCTGTGGGTCCTTCCCTAAAGGATATCACTATTTAATAGAAAAATACCATCTATCAGATGTCAGGCTGGAGAAGTTTGGGCCTCTTTATTTATACCTAAAAATCAATGTATGCATGAGGATATTGATGGATTTGGAAGCTAGAAAGTCTTAAAGGTAAATTCCTTTCACTTCTGCTAATGAAATCCCACCCTCCTAATTAAAGTTATCTGGAAAGATCCCCAGGTGATAAAATGTGGTGTTGCTCCGTTTGTACTAATTTACAGCATCTGAATGTTGGGCCCAGCTTGCTTTTTTTTTTTTAACTTGTTGATGCTTGACTGTTGTAGATACCCAACAGTGAAGAGAGATACAAATCCATGAGCTCTGAGCTTCTCCAACACCTCAATGGTGGGATAAGATGTCCTGGTTGACAAGAGCAGGGCTGTGTTTAGGGCTGGAAGTGCTGCTGAAAGGTGGTGATGATCAGTGGAGGAGAAGGTTAGAGACAATCCATCAAGCCTTAATGTCAGTGCAGGTGTTGGACAACTCAGTCCCAGGAGTCTGTAACACCAGGCACAACCCTCACAAAGCCATGCATTTTGGAAGGGCTCTTCATACCTTCTGTTGTCATCAGTGTCACTGATTATTCCCTTCTGAGTAGCATCTTAGTGCTAAAAGCAGAAACTAGTCATGTTGGGAAGACATGCTCAGCCCTTCTGTACCTCGATAATGTGCACACAGCATTGGTACCTCCAGTCTTCCATCTGGAAGTTGCATTGTGCACGGAAGTAATTTGTCTCTCTTGAAGCTGATGGGCAACAGGTGAGTTTTTTTCTTAGACACGAACCACAGAAGACTGGGTCGAGCCTCAGGAGAGAATTTCTGCCTGAAAAAAAAAAAAAAAAAAATTATAGGCAACATGTCCAAGTTTTAGGATGAAATTTAATGTTACAGAGGAGAAGAGCTGCAATTCTCATGATTCCTGGTTTGCACCTTGAGCAAGCGTGTCCCACTGAATCCCTTAATCCCAAAAAGAATGGACACTTGTAAAGCAGGAGAAAGCAGGAGGGAGGAACACAATGAAACAAGGTAGGTGGGATCTTGGTGAAAGAAAATGCAGCCCGAGGAGAGGCTTTGAGCCCAGGCTGTGGGGGCAGGCTGCAAGAACAGAATGAATCAACAGAGAAGCATTCAGAGTTTGAAGAAGCAAGTTACAGTCAATAGGTTATTGTCATAAGCGTTTTTGCTGGGATTCACACATGTGGTTAGCATTGGCTGGCGGGGCTGCCTCAGCAACACAGAGCTCCTCACCTGGGCTTTGATCTTCCAGGCAGATGCACACATGCCCCATGGGTACCTGCTGCAGAGAGGGCTGAGTCCTGTGCTGGCACTGCCATGCCAGCTCCAGCAGTGACCTAGGAATGGCTGGGGCTGAAGAATCTCACAGAAATCTGCAAAAGCTGTGTAAGAACAAAGAGTCAATTTCTGAGGAATTCCCATTGTCTAAATGCTCACCAGCTTTCTGTGAGTTCCAGCAATTTCAGGAAATATCTATTAGAGGCTGTCTGCATTCATTGTTTTTACCTCTGTTGGGGCAGGACACTGGAACATCAGCTCCTACGGTGTTTATGCAGGGCTGAGCCATCCCTGTGCCCATCAGGAACCTGACATGCAAAACATCTCTTCTGCAAAGCCTGCCCAGGGAGGTGTTCAACCTCCATCCCTGGAGGTGTTCAAAACCATGGAGATGTGGCACTGAAGGATGTGGGCAGTGGGCATGGTGGAGGAGGGCTGGGGTTGGACTCAATGATCTTAGTGGTCTTTTCCAACCTTTCTGATTCATTATTCTGTCATTCTATGATTCTAATTTTCTCTCCTGAACTCTCAGCTTCAGGGGAGAGTTCCCTGTGCACTCTTCTTCCTCTGCAGAGATGGGAGTAGAAGAAAGCATGGGAAGCAACGAGAGGGAACGTTGTGTGAGCGTGGGAAGTGCTGCCAATTAGGGAATTCAGTGCTGCAAAATTTGTGTTTGTGCTGACTGATTTTTGCTTCTTTGCTGGAAATCTATCTGGATCCTTGCCCAAAGTGTTGGGCAGCCCTCAACTGCCCTGTTGGACACAAGCCCTTTTTGTTTGGTTTCCCACCAAGCTTTTTCTGTGTCTTAGCCAAATCTTGGGTATTAGATTGAAAAAGACAGCAAAATACAAGAGTTCTGTATCCCATGTCTTCAATGCAGGCAGATTGATCTGCTACCATCACGTGTTGTTTGTTGCTGTGCTGGTTTTTTTCTCCCCACTTTTTTGAGTGATGAGGAGCTGCAAGGAGCATGGTAGCATTAAAGGCTTTCAAATGGAAAGCACTCTTCCTTTGTTAAGAGTTTTGGAAACCACTGACAATAGTATTCTCCCTCGTAATGTATGTCAGGGAGGCTGGATGTCTGGAGATGGAAAGACTTTCCTGTTACATGAAGACAAGCAGGGGAATGAGATACTAGCAATGGCTTTACTAGGAGAAAGCCAGCAGCTCAGCTTTCAGGCTGGATGGTAGGAAGAATTTCTTCTCAGAAAGAGTGGAAATGCATTGGCACAGGCTGCCCAGGGTGGTGGGGTCACTGTCCCCAGAGGTGTTTAAGGAACAGGTAGGTGTGGTACTTAGGGATGTGGTTAATGGGCAGGTAGGTGGATGGTTGGACTTAATGATCTTTGAGATCTTTCTCAACCTTAATGACTCAGTGATTCATTAGACACCAGAAATTTCACAGGAAAGCTTGTCCTTGGTGACACAAGTTCACTGTGATTGGCTTCTCCATCCAGGGAGCTATCCCTCCATGTCACATACATAATTACATTTACACTGACAAGGAAAAATGTGTCTGAGATGAATTATTCCGTTGCAGCAGTGCTCAGGGCTGTTGTTTCTTTGAACCTGGACCATTTTCCAGTCAATCTGCCACTCCATGGGAGCTGTTTCATTGGCACTGAGCAAACTGTGCATTTCAGGGGCAGCCCTGGGCACCGGGGAAAGAACTTTGCTATCAATTGGAAGAAATGCAGGTTGGAGAGGGATCACGTGGGTTGCATGCAGTGAGTGGTTTGGAAGCCTGTCTTGTAATCTGTATTGGCTCTGCAGAAGGTCGTGACAGTTTGTAGCACTTGCAAACGCTTTCAAAATCGGAGGATGCAAGTTTGAGGGCTGTGTTGCCCTCTGCATTACAGAGAAATCAGTGATCAGGCAGAGCACGAAAAGCACATGGAAACCCTGAGAGCATGCAGTGCTCGGTGCCACAGCTGTGCTGAGCAGCCTCCAGAAGCCAGCAGCTCCGTGACACGGTGTCAGAGCTGTTCCCATCTTTGTGATGGATGGATGCAGCGTTCACCATCCAGATAACCGCTCCCATCACCGTTTTCTTGTTCTGGGAGATGCTTTATTTCCTGCAGCATGAAAGACGATCAGATAGAGCGCAGGAACGCTGAGCCAGGCAGGGAGCGATGATGAATGGGCCGTGCAGCTGAAGGATGGCCAGACCTTGACCTGCTTCTTCCTTTTTTTCTCAAGTTTCTGCTGGGACAGATGGGAATCCCTCTGGGCCGTGCAGCAGCGAGAGCTGGTTGCTGGAATAAGGGCTGGGCAGAGCACTGGCACAGGGGGTTGTTTCTTGTGTTTGAGGCAACGCCTGTTTATGCAGATGTGGTTTTTGCTATGAAGTACCTCTCCTGTACACTAATCCCACTAAAGCAAGGCCCTTTGAGAGGTACGGCATGGAGAAAAGGATTGCACATCAGAAATGGTGTCGTGGTTAGCATCCATGCAAATGAAGCTCTCAGCTTTCTGTTGGCTGGCTGGCTGAAGGTGTGTTTGAAGGCTGCCTGCTTCTGATTTACCAATGGGCTTCCTGCAGAACAACTGAAAGCTAAATGGGAGTGCTGGAAGTGCTCATGGAGAATCCAGGCTGTGTAATTGGCTTTCACACTCATTCTGCACCGCCACAGCAGCCAAACTTGCTGACATTTTTCAGTGACTTCAGGGCTAAACAACGTTGTCCCTGTGGTTCTTTTTATACAAATAATTACCCATGACCCATCCAGAGCTGCATGAATCAAGGGATACCTGAGCTTTTTGCAAATACTGATGAACAAAATGCAGTTTCCCCACCTGTGAGCAGTGGGCAGCCATTTCTCCAGTGGGTATTTTGAAAATCCTGCCTGTTGCTACCAGGGTTGGGTGGGAGATAGGTTTTTTTTTTCCTGCAAAAATTTCCAAGGGTTTGCAAAGGACTTCGGTTCTAAATGGGCATTTAATATTCAAATCCTTGAACACTCAGAAAAACCTCATTCCTATAAACTCATCAAAATAAACGATTTAAACCTTTATTTTTTTGTGTAGTGATTTGCTGTAAAACCACCTGTAATGTCTGAGATTAAGTTGTGGTAAGTGAAGCACCCCACAGCTCGAAAATACCAAAGCAGCCCTTTTCTTAAACACTGCCTGGCTTGCTGCAACTGGCACCAATCAGAAAAATTTGCATTTTTTATGAATGAGCATTTAGGAGATGGGGGAAAAAGTGCATCTCAGGTCATCAGCAGGCATTAGAACGAGCTGGAGCTGATCTGTCAGAGCAGGTGGTTATGTGGAACAGCAGAGCAATAGGGAGATGCCCCAGCTCCCACAGCCCTGGTAAACAAGCAGAGCAACACTTCTGGGCTGTCTTCTCTGCCTGTGCAAGGAAAACGTCTCTGCTGCTGAATCTGCCATCAGCCAAAACACTCAGACCACTGGCCTGGCTGCTATACCTGCTGCAGGAGCTGGAAGGAAATCCCAGGCAGCAGTGAGCAGCTGAGCTGGCAGGGTGGTGTGGGACATGGGAAATGGTGGATGTGTGCTGTATGGGGGTGAGGGTATCTTGTCCTCATTCCACATGGTCCTTCTGCTGTGTGGAACCCTCTGGGTATTTTGTTATCATAGAATCATGGGATGGTTTGGGTTGGAAGGGATCTTTAACAACATCTAGTTCCAACCCCCTGCTTTATGCAAGGACACCTCCCTTTAGAGCAGATGCTCAAACCTCATCCAGCCTGGCCTTGAACACCTCTGGGGGGGGCATCCACAACCTCACTGGACAGCCTGACAGCTGATCTAGAGGGAGGTGTCCCTGCCTATAGCAGGGGGGTTGGAAATAGATGATCTTAAAGATCCCTTCCAACCCAAGCCATTCTATAATTCTAGGACTCTGTGAACTACCAGCTCAGCCTCCTGGCACATAGTGGCCCTGGTTTGTCCTCATCTGCACTCCAGGTCAGACACAGCATGGAGATGGGGCTGCAGGAAGCAGGTTCACCCTTGCCTGGCAGCGACAAGTTTCAGAGGAACTAACACCAACTGCATTTCTTCTGGAGGAAAGAGGTATGTCTATTGTGTTCAAGATAAATGCACACCTTTCCAGGCTGAACACCCAGCGCAGAAGTCCAGAAGCCCTCAGGTGATGCAAAAGCCCATCAATGGGGATGCTCAGCTTGAGGAAGATTGTGGCCCACAGCCACCTCCTCCTCTACCACCCCAGCTCATACTCCACATCCCTCAGGCTCTGGTGCAGTTGCAGGACAAAAGACCTTTCTTCAACATCTGGGAGCAATCAGAGAAAAATCAGTGAATGCGGTGGAGGGAAGTGACAGTAAGAAATGGAGCAAGGAGAGGCAGAGCACAGGTGAGGACTCCACCTCCCAGAAACTGCAGGAGAAATAACGCTAAGGAAAACAACCTTATAATAAGGCATAACAGATTTGATGCAAAGACACAGTGCTCCCACTTTTCAGACAGCTGTTTCTCTTGCAATTATTTTTCTGCCAGCAGCTCAAGGTCCGTGGGGTGCATCCATCGCTCCCGTCTATGAGCCAAGCTTGCATTAACTCCGGGAAGCCGTGCGTGTGTGTCGGGAGGAGAACAGATCCCTTTCTGTTCTCAGGAAGGCTTTGCTTGTGAATTATGAGCCCGGAGAAGGAGCCCGGAATACCGAAATGCCAAATGGAGGCATGGCCAGCGAGTGAAAGGACAAGGTGAAATCCACCAGCCTTCAGCATTAATTACTGCAACGGCAGAGCTGACACAAAGTGATGGGAGCTTGCTGTGGCCGCCCCAGCCAGTTTCAGGTGCAAAGGTGGATTTGTTCGTGGCTCAGGGTTTTCGTCTCTGTGCTGACAGGGTGATAAGTCAGTCCTATAAAGAAGCAAATTATCACCGCCTTCTTAGCATTAATTTCCCTCCCCAACAGACACCGTAAAAAAATGAATGCTTTCTTCTCAAGGCTTCAGTGTGGCGAATTTCCCATGGCAGGCCATGAGTTACAGCTTTATCTCCAAAGACATACTGTAAATAGCACGTCAGGATCCTAATTCATTAAATAAATCTAATGATGCCTCCAATCCATAACACACAGCATTGTCAACACCCCTCCTAGAAATCACATTGGTGCTTTCCCCTCTTTCAAGACATACACTGAGCGCATGGCATAGGCAGATATGATTACCCACACCTCCCCACCTTTATGTATAAAGCAAAGGGTGTGTGTGCAAGCATCTACGAGTATGGGGAGGTCTAGGATCGTAGAATTATAGAATCATAGGATCTCAGAACCATAGAATCATAGAATGGCTTGGGTTGGAAGGGACCCCAAAGATCATAAAGTTCCAACACCCCTGCTGCAGGCATGGCCACCAATCTCCAGATCTGGTACTAGACCATGTTGCCCATCTAACCTGGTCTTGAAATTTCTAGATGGTGGTTTGTGGGTATACATCTCTTCTGTCACCCCAGAGAGTTCCTGTGCCCCAACTCTATTAATGGGCACAGTTTCTCATGCCAGCTGGTCACCGTGTGCCCTGATCCCACGGAGAGGATGCTGCAGAGAAATGGGCCCTTGGAAGCACTGTGAAGACCAGATGACTTGCTTCAAGCTCCATCCTTTTTGTGAGAGGGTGCAACACCAAGATTTGCTATATTGCCCCATCATCCTAGCTGGGATCCTTCCTACTTAAAAGCCCATCTGCTGTACATGGGTACCTGTGCATTGGCTGCTTTCCCCCCAGCCTTTGCATTGTGCAATAATCCATGCTAGCGACAACGGTGATAAATTCCATCCACCAACATCCTCGAGTTGGGAACCATTTCATCCCCAGCTCCATGGAGGGGCCAAAGTGGAGGGTTTGGGGAACTGCCTCCCTCTGCTCAGAGCCCACTTGGGGATTCTGTGCCCTTGAGAGAGAAACTCCCACTGCCACAGAGCTCCTCTGTGGCACTGTGGGGTGACAACGGATCTTTGTGCTCACAAGAGAGGTGTTTGAGAGATTTAATTATGCAGGGAAATGCTGATCTGTTCACAAATGTAATCATTAATCCTGAAATATCTCCCAGTGTGTTTCCTCCTGCTCTAACTCATGCTGAAAGGGGGGAATTTTGTGAGGATTGTTTTCGGTTCTGGCAAGATAACATTTCCTCTTTGTCTTTTTCCCTTTGATTAATGTAAAAGAGCAAAAAGAAAATTAATTTGCCACTGGATTGATTTAGTGGATATTTCACTACGGAGCGCATTTTTATTGCCCCCCGACAGGGGACATTGCAGGGTTTCCTGATTTACTGCTGTTGGAGGCATTTGCAGCTTGATAGGACCTCCAGTTCACTTATTTATTAATGTATTTATTTGGGGTGGGGGAAAGGGGTCGGAAGGAAAGAAAAAGCCTTGGAAGGATCCTTTGTGTTCCTGGTTTTCCTGGTCTGGGTTCAAGCACCATTTGTGACTGAACCCATTCCCATTGGACATACAATGACACACCAGGTCCTTTTGTCCCCTAGGGGCTGTAGCTGCCCTCCCCATTGGTGCTGGGATGGAGCTGAGGCGCTGAGCCAGCCCCTTCCCAGCCACATCCA
The DNA here is from genome assembly GCA_037305975.1 of Chrysolophus pictus. Lineage (NCBI taxonomy): Eukaryota > Metazoa > Chordata > Aves > Galliformes > Phasianidae > Chrysolophus > Chrysolophus pictus. Next base: position 8,596,407 of record CM074593.1, on the reverse strand, counting down.
CCCCTGATGAACTTCATAATTGGCTTCTGTAATAGAGCACTTAATCCAGATAAATGCTCTTACTAATTACAAGAGGAAGTTTGGTTGGGGCTGTTTGCCTACTGCTGTGCCTGTGCCCTGGGAACTGATACCCACCAGCTCCATTCTGACCACAGCCCGGGCTTCAATTAGCCCTGACAATTCCAGATGAAAACAATAATCCATTTTTGTCATTAAAAGATGAAAGAGAAGAGGGGGAGATGAGGAGAGCCTTCCCCCACGGCTTTTTTGTATTTTTTTCTTTCCTTATTTTATTTTTTTTTATTACATAAACACCGAGTGATAATTTTGCACCGCGGCGAAGCCGCTCCTCTTTCATGGCCTCTGATTAGGAAAGACAATGGGATTAGTTCAGACTGAGTTGAGAGGCCTTGGCGACTCCTTTGCTGGCTAAATTGCGGACGAGGGTGGATAATGGGAGATTGATTAGGGTTAATAGACTTATTTTTACAGGTCAGGCCGCACAGCACTCTGGGTTGTGGTGCTCCAAAACATATTATTGCGAGCCATAAATCACGCGCCTTGGAAGGACTTCAGGGCTCCCTCCCTCCGAATTGTTGCCGAACAATTGACTTTTGTCTCCCTGTTGCTAGTGCTACCGCTGCTGCCCTCTGTCTTTTGGCAGGGCCTGATCCTGGGAGCTCAGCACCTCCTCCAGCATGGCCAGGAACCTGCAGAGCTGTGGGTTGGAGCCTTGGCACCATGCAGGATCTGGTCCTGTAAAAGCTGGTACAGGATAAGTGGGGTAAAGTGGGTAACGTGCATTTTGTGAGTGTTATGCTGGGGTCTGAATGGGAAACTTAAGGCCAGCTCTGTTGTGCTCCCAGGCTTGCTTGCTCCCATTTCTGGGGTTATTGAACGTGTTCCAGCAGCTGCAACAACTGCGTGGTGCTGTCGGGCTCCATCGGGACAAGCCCAGCCAAGCGGAGGTTTCCAAAGCTGTGCAGAGGAGGGCAGTGAATTCCCACAAAGCTTTCAGGCTGTTTTGGCTCAAAATGTGACTCAGAGGCAGCACATGAAGAGACAGCACTGCTTATAACCCCATAGGTGCACCACAGGCATTTCAATACTGGGTCAGTGCTCAGTGCGTGCATTGGATGTTGCAGACATTTTAGAGACACCTAAAAGAACTGCACTCTGAGAAGTGGGGAGAATAGGAAGAGCTCATTCTGTGCAATGTTCCTTACTGGCAAGGCTCTGCTCTTGCACCAGGAGAGACCTCCACTGCCTTGCTGGAGCTCCATGCTCTGCTCATGTGTGCCCTTCAGGTATCACTGTGCCTGCATCCCAAATCATAGAATTATAGAATCATAGAACCATAGAATGGCCTAGGTTGAAAGGGACCACAATGATCATCTAGTTTCAACTCCCTTGCTATGTGCAGGCTCGCCAACCACTAGACCAGGCTGCCCAGAGCCACAAAAAATGGGATATCTGATTTTCTGTGATCAGCAGTAGTTCAAAGTATACTGTATTGTTCCACTGCAGTCAGAACTACAACAAACTGCAATGAAACCCATCTCTGGAGGAGTGCTACAGCACTGCTGGTGATCACTGTGAGCAGTGCCATTGATGCTGGCAGTGCAGTAAGGACTGGAGCTGGAGTTTTACTGCTGGCATCACTATCTAAAGGAAAGGGCCCTTTTTAGTTTTCCTGAGAAAAGTGCTGGGTTTTTTTAATTATTATTTTTGGACTTTGGAAAGCTCTGCAGATCTGTATGGAAATGGCAATCAGCTTGTGTTGGCATGGTTTGGGTATCCTGCACTTGCAAGGGCTGGAAAGCAAAAGCAGGCAGAAACCAATGTAAGTGCTGTAACCAGCTGGTGATGCCCTGACCTGGGCTGTGGTATCTTTGCTCTCTCTGCAATCATAACAGATACATTGCTGGCTTGAAGCACATCCTTTGTCCAAAGATGATGAAGTGCTCCTGACAGCTGTCTGTCTCTGTAATTGATGTGTGCACTGTGAATGTGAGTCAGCAGGTGGTTCGGTGACTTGGCATCATCTGCTTGGTCAGCAGCAAAGGTCTCAGTGTTCAAAGCTCCTCAGCTCCCTGGATGTCCGCAGGCAACATTGAGAACCTCAGCAGTGCAGATATATGAGAGTAAAGAATTTCCAGTCTCATCCGTAAACTTGGGCACAGCTTGCATCATCAAACATTGGTCATCTCTGCAAAGGCGTTTGCTACATTGCACTTTGCAGCATCAGATATCTCTGTCCTGACAAGCAAATATCTAACCAGCAGGAACTGCTCCAGTACACGTACATTCCACATGGAACAAAAGCAGATCTTACCCCAGTCAGTATTGCACTGTGCATTGGGCAATGCTGGGGTGATGTGTGGGAGGAGTGAGTTAAGCTGATAGTGGAGCTGCTGCAGCCTGCAGGGCTGGGCAGCCTCTGTGGGTTCTACAGCCAGGACTGCACAGGGTATGCACATCCCGAGCCTGGCTGCTGATGGATGAGGCCACTGGAGCAGCCTGTAGGGCAGGGGTCCCCTTTACTCTCTGGGTTTGGGGGCTGCAAATGCTCTGCACCCCTGGGCAAAGGCAGAGCCACCAGCAAGTGTACCTCTGAGTGCTTCTGATGCTTCTTGTTTCCAAAAAGAGCCTTACAAGTACCATTGCCTTCCCATGAACGTTTGCAAAATTGAACCAAATGACCCCCAGTGCTGCTGGAGTATGGTTGTATTTCTTGATGCAAATCAAAGACTGCAAATAATTTTTGGGAGTCTTGTCCTGGCTTATAGCAGTAAAGAAACCACAGAATGTAGGTGAAGATGATGACAACTTCATAAAAACAACAAAATGTAGGCAGATCGAGCACGTATAACTCATGTTATGCCTTCACTACAAAAGGAGAGGTGTCTTTATGTGGGGAAGATTAACTGGAGATACCCACGTTGGTGGGTTGTGATAAGATAGCATTACCTGGCTGTGACTGGCTGGGTTTGTCCTGACCAGGTGTATCTAGGTGAAATCTGTAATTCTTTGTCTAGACAATGACCTCACAACAAGAGAATGAACTTTAATAAGCAGTTTTGATGGAAGAAACCTTTTGAGCAACGGAGACAAAGCCGGAGCACTTATGAGCAACCCTACAATAACAAACCTGTGTGTGCATAAATGGAGCTGATAGGGGAGGTGACGGCAGAAGCGAGAGGATTTCATTTCAAAGCACCAAGCAGCTATTGCAGATAACGGGGTCAGAGGCAAAATCTCCCCCTCCTGACCCAGAGTTCACTTAGAGAAGAGGACAGGGTGCATGTCTGTGTGCCAGCCCTGCTCACCGTGTCCCTGAGAAGTGCCATGTGGGGCAATGAAGGAGGATACACAAGCCATGTGGCTGTGCCTTTACAGAGCCATCAAGGGCTGCCTGGAGAAGGGGAGCCTTTCTTCCCCAGCTATCTGCTGCTGAGCCCGAGGGGTTATCTGTCCATGGCACCAAAGCCCTGGCTGTGTTATGTGATGCTCAGCATTACACAGAGGCAAGATGCATAATCCGGCTTTCACAGCCCAGCTGAAAACCACCTCTGCTGAGTGTGAATAGCACCCAGCAAAGAAAACCAGTCCTCCAGGAACATCAGTCCCCTTTTCCTTTGTGCAAGAAAGCATCAAACACTGGAAGTTCAATATAGTTTCAGGTCTTCATTTTCCACCATAATGAGGTTTAGGCTGATAAAATCAGTCTTGTTTGGATGAAATACAAGAAGTGCTTGATAACATCTCAGTGAGACTGATAACATATGATGTTGGTGTTCCAGAACTGACCTTCCCTGCGTGCAGACTTAACTTTATAGAGACAGATCAAGTCGCAGCCTCTGGTCAGAACACGGTGCTGTAGGTCTCTGCAGATGGGTGCTTTCTGGCAGAGTTGTCCAGCTGCCTGTGAGCATCCTGTGCAAAGCACCCCTGCACTGGGGGGCTCAGAGCAGTGCTCAGGGTGAGGGGTAAAACCTGGGGGAGCTGTGTGCTCTCTGAGGACAGCTGCCAACAAAATGCAAAGAATAAGCAAATCTACAAAGCAAACATCCCGAGTGATTAGCAGTGCTTTGCATATGGATGAGAAGCTACACTGAGGCCATTCTGCTCTGGAAATGGCTTTCAGGGTTGTTTTCATGCTGCTGGTCTGGAGGAGCCCAGTCTGGAAGTGGTAATTCACAGAACATGTCCTGTTTGCCTGATTGGCTTTTGCTTCAGAGGGTTTCCATTGGATTAAAGGGGCTTTGGAGGATCCCGAGTTCACTGTCCTGCAAAGGGGCAGCAGAGGGGACAGAAAGGAAGAGAGAAGACCCAGAGGCACCCCGATGCTGGGCACGCTCCCAGGGGATGTCCTTGGAAAATGAATGGAAGGGCTCAAGGTTTCCCATTTATTTCTGAATCACTATAAAGCTCTCGTGCCAAAAGCTGCACATGGGATATCCACTGGGGGGACCTTCTGCTCCTCTTCAAAGAGATCATTAAATACATTTCAGCTTTTGTGTAGGCTGTTGTGTGGACTCAGATCATCCATCAAAGATGACTTTTGATCAAACTCCCCTTGGGAGGAACCTCTCGGTAGTAGGCTTGAACCAGGGAGGGACGAAAGAAAGACAAGCTGAGAGAGTAATAACACACTTTAGGCACTGTCCTTCATTAATATCTTCAATAAACAAACACGTACATCTGAATATTACTTTCTCTTACACACCCACTGTTATCACTTAACTATATTCCACATGAAAGCACACTTGTCATAAGCCATTTCAACTCCCATCCCAAGTTAATATATTAGCACTCATTTCATTTGCATTTTAATGGTGAGACTACACTTTTCAAATAAATGACTGCACTTTATCAAAGGATTACTTCATTTTGACTGTAATGCCTCTCTGCCATGTGGGAATCAGGGAGTGAAGAGGTTGAAACAAGCCCTGCTAAGCAGACCTGCTGGCTTCAGAAACAGCAGCCCCAGTCTTTACAATTCCATCTTTGGAAGGGGAAAAATAGTAGCATAGAAACGTGCTGGCTGCTTCCCTTTGTACTGAAGGGAGATGCTGATTATGTAATTTCAGTCCATCATTTTGTTACATGCATGGGTTCCTCTTCTCCAGGGAGCATCGTTAAGGATTACCGATGGCCTGAAATGAACCCCCAGATAGCAGCCCCTGGAGTTTCCATCCCTCCAGGCTTTGAATCTTCACTGTGTAGCTGAAGGCTGATCCAGTGTTAGGCCCTGCTCTCCTGCAGACCAGTGCAGTCTCCTACAGAGATGTGTGGGATCCAGCATCCCTCACTCAGAGGAGGGAGCAATCTGTTGGCCACAGTATTCAGCTGGCAGCTTACAGGGCCTAAAAACCCAGAATCTGCAGATCCGAAGTCTATCCTTTACTCTAGAGGTAGAAAGATGCACAAGACTGCATGTGGCATGCTAGATCTTCACAGAGCAAAGCAAGTGAAAACAGGAATGCAAAATGCATTCTTCACAGCAAGAAGCTCTGTAACACTGCCCATCTTGCCTGGAGCAGCACAGACTTCCCACCTTCCTGAGGGAGCCAAGCAGAAAGCACTGGGATGCTCCAGGGATTGACTCCTGGCTTGTCCCAGCAGGACACGTCTCCTGGTCTCATCATAGGGACTGCAGACCCTTTCACAGAACCTGCTTGGCTCCACCAGGTGCAGGGGCTGGGAGGAGATAAAGGAGGAAGCAGCAGCAGCTGGAGGGGACTGGGGGATGGAGGAAGGTGTGTTGTGGCAGCTCTATGGGAAAGCTGCTCAGAGTGCCTGTGGGTGGCTCTGGCGGAGGGCTGAGCATCTCAGGAGGTACGGACATGGTGGAGACTTGCTTGAAGATGAGCAGAGGAACCCGTGAGATGAGAGGCAGTGTGCTCTAAAGGGATTTTCTGGCTGGTTATTTCATGTGGAAGTCCTTCTCCCTTTGTGTGAGTGTTTGGAGGTGCTGCTCTCCTGATGAGCTGAACACCTGGCTGGCCGAGAGCTCCTTATAGGGAACTGTGGTACGGAATTATTGCATGGGCTTCGTGCTCACTGTGTAATGAAAGGTTGTATAAGGAGAGTTCTCTAGCGGAAAGAAAAAGACCCACCACCAGATTTTAAATTCACTCCTCTCTTATGGTTTTTAGTCCTTTAATTAGCTCCTCTCGGTTACAGAAGTGCTGTGGTTCATAATGCCCTAGTGGCTATGTAGGCAATCGAATAGTCCTTAAACATCAGTAAGTTTTATTTTAAAACTTAAGTCAGTGTTTAGCTTGAATTGGTATAAAAGTGAGCTGTCAGCTTCCATTTGTCAATGGGAATAGTGTTGTGGCAAATGCTATTAAAAAAGGCATGTGAATTAAATTCTGCATTAAATGGAGTTAGGGTAATGTACTGATCTAGAGACATTATTTTCAGTCTGGGCAGCAATAATGAAGGATGCTGGGAAGTTCTAATGCAAAAAGTGTTAGTGGGGATAATAGAATTCTCTAGTAGATCTATTTTTATCCTGTTATAAATTAGCATGTTATATTGACAAACTGAACCATAAGATGTCATGGAAAAACATCCCCACTGCTTGTTTACAGCAGTGAAAAACCTGAGGGTCTTCCAAACTGGTTATTAATTAGAAATGTTTTATTTCATCAGGGATTTACATACTGTCAAAGCATCTCAAGCCTTGGAAATGAGAAAGTGTGGATGGCAGCAGTGGATTCTTCTGGAAGTCTTGCAGGGTTGGCTGCACGGTCCCTGGCTGGCAATGGTGAGCAGCCTTCTTCCTTGTGTGCTGTGTTGCACCCTGCGAGCTCAAGATGTTCTGTGTTGGTGGACAATGTGTTTTGATAGGAGTGAGCTGTGAGAAGAAACTGTGGATACTGAGGAGCAGATGCTCACACTGCATACCCTCAGGGCTTTTGATTTAGGGATGTTTCTAGCCTGGTGCTGGGGATTAGTCCTCACTAGCACTCGAAGCATGTTAGATAGAATCACAGAGTCATTAAGGTTGGAAAAGATGTCCAAGATTAATTAGTCCTACCATCCACCTACCACCATTAAAACTCATTAAAACGTGACCTTAAATACCACATCTCCACCATTCTTGGTGCAGTCACCATACTTGGACGTGTCCACCTCCCTGGGCAGCCTGTTTTAATACATCACCACCCTTTCTGAGAAGAAATTCTTCTTAATATCCAAACCTGGATCTCCCCTGCTGCAACTTGAAGCCATCACCTCTCTATCATTGTTACCTGGGAGCAGAAACCAACACCCATCTCGCCACAACCTCCTGTCAGGGAGTCGTAGAGAGCAATAAGGTCACCTCTGAGCCTCCTCCTCTCCAGACTGACCCATCCCAGTTCCCTCAGCTGCTGCCTGTAAGACTTGTGCTCCCTACACACATCTTCTGTTTGGGATCCTGTCTTTATGAAGTGCCTCCATTTCCAGGATGTCTCTCCATTCTTGATCTAAGCATCTCTTCCTCCTGTGCCGAGGAAGAGGTGAGGACAGCCCTGTCCTGGTGCAACAGGCTGGCTGTGCTGCCTCTGGAAACTGGCTGATGAATTGCCATGAGGTCTCTGCACGCAGCAATAGGCTTTGCTGGCAGGTCTGCTGAAAACTAGGCTTCCCTGAAGAGTGAAGGGAGGTGGGATGGAACCCATAGGAAAACAGGGAGATGGCAGTGGGTCATTGTCCTGCCGCCAACTCCAGGTAAGGTAGGAGAAGACCTGATGGAAACAGTTGGGTTTCTCCTAGTTTTGCTTGTGGTGAAATGCCTCTCATTTGGCTGTGGTACATCAGTACCCTGGAGGTGATCTCTGCACTGCTGGTAGCCTGGTGCTGGCCGGCCTCCAGCCAACATCACGGACCTAACCTGTTACTCATCAGCATTTTAATTGTTACAGTTCTTACCACACGCCTCAACTATTTCATGAACGCTGTCTCTAAATCCCTTGAACATGTTTAAAATAATTCCTCAGGCATGCGTGGACAGGGCTGCCTGCATTCCTCTTCGGTTATACATAACGCTGCTGAAGCCTGGGATGGCTATGACTGAATGTATTTATACCACAAAATCTCTTCTGCGTTGCCTGGGATTTGAGTCATGTAATTCATGTGAGCTTCCCAAAAGGCTGAAGCACCCAGCAGGGCTTAGCGGCCGCTCCTGGGGTTTGTAGCAGAAGGCTCTTTGCAACGTGCTGCACATACACATGTACCTCAAAGCAGTGGTAGGCACACATAGCTCTTGGACTATGACTTGAGAAAAATCCCTTTGATGTGATGCTTTGCACGTATTCAGGAACCTGCTACTCTCTTGCTGGGGACTGTGGCAGATGCTGATGTGTCCCTTCCTCTGCCCTGCTTGACTGATGAAAGCTACAGCTCCCCAGGGGCTCTCAGCATTGTCCTGGTGCTCAGGGCTCGCTCCTGCTTTGTTCAGCTGGTGTCTTCACATGGCGACAGATGGCCTTTGTGCTCTGACCCTCTTCCTTCTCTGACCAGTGGCTTCCAAGTGCCATTCATCTTCCTCTGGGCTTGACAGTAGAGAGCAAACAGATGCACCCCAGAGAGAAGGTTTTTCCCCACCTTGTTTTGGAAAAAATGAGCATCCTGTGACACCAAAATCAGCAAGTCTTGGCTCCAAAACCCCATGAGCATCATAGCAGGCATACTTTCTGCTGTATTCCACTTCCACTGTCCTTGGCATCTTGGTAGCCAGGGCAAGAGGGGCTGCACCTCTGAGATAGTTTATCATTTCCCCTGAGGAGAAGCTTGGGGTCAGGGCACATCCCACCAACATGGGAGAAGTTCCAGCTGAGCCTACCTGTGTCATCATGCTGAACTGGAGTGGTAAATGATGGTATGTAGGTCCTGAGGCAAGCTTGTTGCTTGTTGGGTGTCTTTTGGTTGTGTGTGGTCTAAGGGAGAACTCCAGGGACCAGTAACGAGACAGGGCACAACATGTGCTGAAGGACAAAATAAGGGAGGTTATAGCTCTTAGCTGTGCTATAACATGTCCATCAGCTGGTCTCGGGAAAATGGCAGTGTGCCCCATTCAGATGTAGAGCTGTGTTGTAGACAGGAAATGTGCAAAGACAGTGCAGGAAACTATGACAGATGAAGGAGTTAAATTTAGTGTGGATTGAAGAGATATTGAGCAAATTGACCTTAGCTAGGGCTCACAGAGTGGCGTCTTCAGTCAGCTGTGCACAAGGCCAGGTCCCTGCAGGTAGCAGTCTTACTGCAACCCTAAGTGAGGGCAGCTGCTATCTGCAGGGCAGCATCTGTATCATGTAACTATTTGCTCTTCTGTTTGCTGGGCATATATAAAATCAGGAGCTTTTCTTTTTGAAATCGCTGGATCCCAGATTTGCATGTCAAAGGAGCTGTTGGATGTGGAGCTTAAAGAGCTTTCAAGAGGTCATCTGGCCCAGCCCAGAACGCATACAGGATCAGCTCCATCTCTATCAGCCTAAGAAACTTTCGTGTCATTTATTCTGAGTTTCAGTGGTGGGAGCTTCAAGGTTCCTTTGGGAGCTGTGCAGCTGAGCATTCTGACTTCCTCTCCTGGGTCCAGAGCAGCGTGATCCCCAATGGGTGGGAAGCTGTGCTGTGGCTGGGCAGCTCTGAGGGCTGCCCCTTGTGTGCCCCATATGTGTGCCAACAGTGCTAATTCCTTGTAGAAGGGGCTGGGGAACAGCCCTGCCCTCCTAGGAGAACCTGCACCTGTGTTGGTTGTAGGAGCTGTGAAAAATGCATTCAGTGCTGTGCAAGTGGGAAAGAGGGGATTTCTCCTAGTTTTCCATGCCTGCAGCTCCAAAAGGTGGAGGGAGCATCCTCATCCCAAGAGCAAGTCCCAGGGCAGGCTGCTGGTTGTAGGGTGTGCTGACAAGGCAGCTCGTAACGTAACGTATGCAGAGTAACATGTATTGCATAGGATGAATAGTTTTAACAAAGCCATCACCTGATGCAAAACTTGGAGAGATCCAGGTGCATTCTCTTGGCAGAACTGGCTTATCCAGTGAGCCCATAATCATGCAAAAAATAAAAGACAGCCTTGATTTGACACCTGCACCAAAAGCATGGTTTGCAGTGGCTTGCACTCGTTGCATGTTAGCCTGTAAGTTCCTGGTAGTTTTTAATGTGCTATTCTACTGTGCTGGCATCACTGCTAATTGTGCTGTAGTTTTGCAGGTCGCTCATTTTGCACTTTTAAACATCGGAATTAAGATGCTACAATCAAATCCCTTAGGACTTCTTGAAGACTTGGGAAACAGAAAATAAATTTTAAGTCCAGAGGTCCCAATCTGTTGGGGTTTTTTTTGAGAGGACTCTGGGGATCACTGCACAGATTTGATAGGGTTTGGTGGTGTGGTCTCTCCTTACCCTGTGTTACACGGCAGCTAAAGCTAGAACACCCTAACTGTGCTCCTGTCTGGCCATGAAGTATGTGATTCCATCCATGACCTTGCTGTGGGAAAGAAAATGCAAAATGATGAGTGATTACACCCAAACTGTCGATAAAATAATAGCAAAAAACCAACGTAGTTTCCCAGCCACTGAAATTCAGGCTACAGATGATAAAGCAAGACTGATGCCATGAACTTATTTCAAGCAAGGCTTTATTCCTAATGCAGGCTGAATTTAAGAAATTGTACCGTACGATCGCTCCATTTCCATAGCAAAAGAGCTTACGTTGAACGCGTTGCCTTATGGGGGTCTCTTTGCATCCTTAATGCCTTGCCATTTGATAGTTTTGTGCTTTGCAGGACCCTGGAGATGAAAGAACCAATATTGCTGCGAAGGTTATTCCTAGCACAGGAGCAGTTAAGAATCTGTCTGCACACAAATGACGAATTATTGTAATCTGAACAAAGAATGGGGCAGTAAAGATCACATGGCTTGGAAACTTTAAAGGGACTAGATGCAGAAAGGTGAAAAGATGAATAAAAAAAGATTTTTAATGCTCTCCAATGCAGAAATGTGGCTCATTGGTACAAACGACAAACACCTAAGAAGCGGACTTGAATGACAGTTGCTAAGATTGGACTGGTTAGTTACAGCACTGCTGGGGTGTGCTTAGGGCGGCATTTGGATCCTGAAATAATGCCTGATGCTCCTTCTGCTGTGAAATCAGAAGGAAAACATTCCTGTGTGGTGCATTTCTACTGTTTTCCTAATGCCATTTTATCAGCTTCCAGCTTAAGGTATCACTTGAGTGCATGGTGGGGCAGAAGAATGTTGCTGCAGGAAATGGGTTTGGTGGATCACAGGAGCACAATGCTCCTTTCTGTCCTTAAAACCTCCCCATGTCATTCTGCTCCCCATGTCCTGAGGATGGCGGGATTTCACCTGGTAATCTTTGAGCCACAGGTAGCACCAGGAAGGTGATGGTCTGACAGCTCACACCACCCCCAGAGAACTCCCATCCCGTGAAGCAGCCAGGCAGAAGCAGGTATACCCGCTAGCAGAGCTTGTGGGAGCACCCAAAGTATTCTGGTGGAAAGGTTCTGGCTGTGGAAATTCAGGCCCAGCTTCCAAAGTTTGCTTTGTTTTGGTGTGAAATGTGGATTTGTGTTACAGTTTGCAGTAGGCTCGCTTGGTGCTTTGCCCGCTATTAATCAAACCTCGCAGAGGCTGGCCTTGGTGCAAACTTGGCAGCAGGACCTGAGCCTGGGCATATTTACCTTGGCTTTGCATTTCATTGTGGACCTCTATAGTGGGCAGTAAATCAAATGCATGATAAGTTTACGGAGGATCTGGACTGCGTCTAATAGATGCCATTACACTGCTTGCTCAAAGCTGCGTGTGTGACAAGGTCAGCTCATAAAAATAGCATAAATTTCATATTTTCTTGACTCCCACAGAGGACTGCGGGAGGGAGAGATGTAGGGATTGCTGCAGTGCGTGGAGCATGGTGATCTCTGCAGTTCATCCATAATCCATCAGAAATCTGTCATCTTTCCAAAGTTACTGTTTTTTAAGCTGCAAATTTAACGGTCACCTCTGTCCTGATGGCACAGCACACTCCACATCCCCTTAATGGGAGTTCTGGGCCCTGGTGTTGTTCAGTAGCTCAGAACCACTGCTAGGCTGAGGTGCAGCACCTTCTGCCTTGGGCACCTCGTGGCTTTGGGCTGGTGCTCATTAGGGGCTGCTGGGGGAAGGAATGGACCCTTGCTTCCTTCTGTCCAAACCTCAGCTTACTGAGCCACAACCCATTATTGAGTGATATAGGACCTGTCGTGTCCTGTTTGTTCCTTCAGACCAGCTCTGGGTTATGTTCAACCACAAGCAAATCTCTAGTTGGCTTCTGCAGCACTTGGCTCAGGATTGGGTGGGTTTGGTATACCCATTTTTCAGCATGTGCTGCTTGGCTGCACTATCTTCCCCAGTAATATCATCCCTAGGACTGGACATTCTTCTTGATACAAAAATTACCTGCAGTCAGTTACTCTGTCCCACTTCCATAGTGCTGTTTCTCCTGTTTTCTCCCCCTGCTGCTGCTGCCACTTGTTAAAAACCTGTGATTGTTTTTCTGCCAGCAGCTCCGGCTGTCTGCTGACACCTCAAAATGTAGAGAAAACCTTTGCTATCAGCTCCTGGAGACAGACTTCTGTGGCAACACGCCAAGCACATGTTTCTGGTGATGCAATGATCAGTGACAGTGCTGCTGAGCAGTGGTTGCAGTGATGATAGAAGAGACAAGCAATTTTTACAGCACCTGACATGCTGCAGTGCTGTCCAAGTGTGGCTGCAGAAATCCCCATTTCTGTTTCTTGCACTGACAGTAATGGAGTCCTAACACCGTTGGTCTTTTAACAACAGAGCAAAAAACTGTGCATATTCTTTTTCCCATAAGTTCTGGCTTAAGAGAAGGATGTGGAGATGCAGTAAAGTTAGGTGCCAGCTACCCATCTTTGGAAAATGACATCTGTATCCTCTGCAAAATTCTTCTGTTCTGGGAGCAGCCTGGCTGCTGCCTTGGTTTCCATTTACCAGCAAGTGCTGCAATCCAGAGCAGGTCTGAAGATCTGCGGTTCAATGTGAGACATGGAAAAGAGCTGTGCTTTTGCTATTCCAGCCACAGTGAATAATCAACAGAGCTTCCTGATGAAGTGTTGGAACTGCTGAGTACAGCAAACAGAAGTTCACCCCCCTACACAGGACAGTGCAGCTCCTGAGGTCCCACAGAGCCCATAATGTGGCCGGTGATATTCAGATGATACCATCCATTTCTTACACAGCATAAAGAAGTTCTGGGCTCTTTAGAAGATCAAGGACATACTTCGTTGTCTATTACAGCAGTAAGCCAGCCAACAGACACTCTGCCTTGACACTGCAATGTTTAAGGGGGAGGACTATGTCTGCCAAGTGCTCAGTTGTCTTCCTGTTTTAAATAAGTACAATAAATAAAACTCTTCTTGATCTCTCCTGTCATATGCTAATTTTCTTGCCCTTTAATCAGGCAGGTTTTATTTTGGCACTTGTCTGGGACTCTGGGTTGTAATTCGGAATGGGGAAAAAAAACAGCAAGAATTGTGTAAGACATGAAGGCTGATGTTAAACAGGCACAGAGTGCTTGGAGAGTGATTAGTGCCTTTCTGTTGTGATATTGAAGTGGTCCTTCAGTGATAAATCAAGCCCGGTGCTCAGACTGCCAATATCCATTTGGGGCAATTTGCTCTCAGTTTACAGCTCTGTGGTGGTTCCTTGCTGCTAGGATTCCTTTTAGGATGAGAGGAACGCCTTGAGCTGTCACCTGGATAGGGCTGTCCTTTTGGGACAAGAGGAACAGTGAGCACATGTGGTGGAGCTGTTTGTGCAGAGCTGTTGGAGGTCCCCTGCTTCTACGTGTCCTAGAGTTAAGCATACCAAAGGCTTACAGTCTGGGTTAAAAGACTAGCTACAAAATCAAATGCATTCTGATACATTGACTGCCACTGTTTGTCCGTTTGGATTTTGTGTTGAGGGATGTGATTTAGCAAGAGCTATTGGTGATAGGTGGATGGTTGGACTGGATGATCTTGCAGATCTTTTCCAACTTTGGTGTTTCTGTGATTCCGTCTCCACAGATACCCTTGGTAGAGGATCAGGTTGATGCTAACTGAGGGACCTCTATTCATCAAGCACTCAGCACTGAGGGTGCACTGGGCTGCCCTGTTAGCAGACAGTGGATGCAAAGTACCAAACCAGAGAGGATGTGTCGATGCTGGTGTGTGACAGAGCTGCTGTTCTGCAGCAGATGGAGGTACCTGTGGGACTGAATCACCAGCAGGGCACCAGGTCCTGCTGCACTGCCACATCTGAAGCATGCCAACAGCTATCCACTGTTGTGGTGGTGTGGATGGTGCTTGATATAGGTGAGTTCATCTCTCTGCTCACAGCGATGCACAGCTGCCATTACATTGGAGATACACTACTACATCTAAAAACAATTCTTATAAAAGGAGAAACAGAGAGGAGAAGCTGTCAGACCCATTGTGGGGTGAGCAGAGGGAACATCTTGAAGGCTTCAAGGACTGGGGGAGAGCAGAGATCTATTGCAATAGCCACTGGTCTCAGCTATGTTTGGCACGCTCGAGAAACGCCTGTGTACACACCTTAAATACTTCCAGGCACATCGAACAAATGCGTTCGAATAACTCCTCTGATTAAACATGTCATTACTCCAGGTTAACTCTGCAAACGCATATATGCTCTGCTGAGGTGAAAGGAGGGGCAGATTCCTTGCATTTAAACCTGCCCTGACTGAGTTCAGTGAGAGATATAAATAGCTCTCCCAAATACTTGAGCAATTCGCGTTCTACTTTCTGAAGGCAAAAAGGGCCTCTTAGGTAATGGAAACAGTGGTGATTAGTAAGGGCTGAGGATAAAAAGAGGATATGAAAGGAGCAGAGGAATCCTTTGATATAGCACTCACTGTTCCTGAGGCACTTTCTTCTCCTTGTCTTGACTTTAAATTTCCCCTGTAGTATGTCACTGAGTCCACCTCCTAAATTTATACTCCAAAGCTCTTTTGCTTTGCTGTTCTATGTGGAAATGTACTTCCATCCTGAGCTGTGCTGGGCATATCCTGGGGAAAATGCTCTTATAAAAAAAGAAAAATCAATCTAAGAATATTGATTTGAATCTATATAGAAATCATTTGGGCTAGATTTGGGCCCTCGCTGCGTTCATCTAGGGAATGATACACAGGCAAAGCAATTCATTTCTTCTAAATTTAGCTGCCAAAAATGAGGCGTTTAGTGTAAGCCAGTTGGTGAGGTTGCATGTCTCCCTAAGGTATTTCCTGCACCAACCCCATCCTGTGCTCACAGTGCCCTTGGCAGAGAGCTGCATCATCCCACAGGCAGGTGGATTTTTCACAGTTGTGTTGCTGTGGCTGTAGGCCATGCACAGGGAGATGCATCTGAGCAGGGCAGGAGCGTACCGCTGCTTAACAGCCACCCTGAGTTACTCCATGGAGAGAGAGGGTGAGACCTGGAGCTGGCAGATACGTCAGAACTGAACCTATGGGCATTTACAGGACAGCACAGGGATATTTGGCCAGAAGTAGGGATCAGCTGCAGGGGCTCACAAGGCTCTGCCTGTTCGCCCAGTCCTGTTGCTGTACAACAGCTGAGGATTCAGCTCATTGTCTTTGAAGCACCCAGCGGTGAAAAATAGGTAGAAAATAGAGCTCTTGGCAACACCTGTAGCAAGCAACAGGTACATTCCCGAAGTTACTTAGCAGGGTAATTAACACAGGAGAGGCCTGCCAGACTTAATTTATTTTTAAAAGCCCCATCAAATTTAATTTGTGAGTGCAGTTCTTCCATCTGCTTTCGGGCATTATCTCTGGAGTTCAGGAGAAAAACATATGTCTTGTGGTTAATAAGAATTTGTTTTAATGGACGATATGACGGGGTGATTAATAACTGCTCGCCTCTGATTGTTCTCGTTATAATGATAGCATGCAGCCCTGCTGCCCAGCCCCAGCTTCTCATTGTGAAAGAAAGATCATAAACAGGGAGATGAAAAATCCCCCTGGTTGAGATGAAAGTGAGCGCATCAAGGAGCTGATGGGGAAAGTGGCTTCCTATGGCTCTTACTATTTCTCTTTTGGGGTTATGTATCAGATCAACCATGCACGGAGCAGGGCACTTCAGTCTGTGTGTAGCTGTGCAATGCAATCTCTCACCTGCCTGCCAAGGGCACTGCGTTGGCATTCAGGAGGTGAAACACGCTTTGTGCAGGCTCCATGTCGCCTTGGGCACGTCCCTTATGGAAATGGGATCCATGCAGAAATGTTCTCTGACCTCACCAAGCTTTCCACCTTCCTGGCTTGCTCTGTGCTTTGGCTTTGGGTCACCTCTTTCCCCAAATGAAGCTTGATGCCTGGGGAGCTGTGGGAGACCTGCACCACTTTTCCACCGGCGCAAACAAGACAGCAACTTGGCCCTCCTGTTTAATGGCCAACCGGTGTTTTCACTTAACACAAATCCCAAATCCAACACTATTCGTTATATTTGCTTTCATGATATGCTGGCTGGGCATTAGAAATGTTGGGATCTTTGTTGTTTGGCAGGGATTCAAACCAGTTATTTAAGAGGAAATTCCACTTATTAAAGAGTCCCATGATTAGGTTATCATCATCTCAGCTTCTCATTTTTTTTTTTCCCTGTCCGCAATAAGAGCTTGAAAGAAACAGAAATTTATTGGGTTGTTTCTAAAGGCACGAGCTGCAGTGTGCTCCCAGGCAGGAAATAAAGAGCCTCATTGCTGCACATTCCCTGGGGGGGATGGCGGGCGGTCAGGCGTGCGTTCCCTGGAGCCACACAGCAATGCAAACCGGAACAGCCAACCGGTGCCACTGGGGCTTTGAATTGCTTTGCCAGAGTTAACCTTGTGTTAACCTTGGGGGCAGGAGGTCGGGGAAAGTTTGCAGCCTCAGACAAAGGGGAGAGGAGCTCTGCTTGTCTGAGGTGCGTGGTGCTCAGTGCCTGTGCAGTAATAAGAGGAATGACTCCCAAATAAATTTTCCATTTCAGCTGAGAACTCTCAGCCAGTCTGTGTGCAAAAGGGGAAAGCAAGAGGTGCTTAAAAGTGTGGAATAAAAGTAAGGTCTACCCAAAAACAGAGAGGAAAAAAGGGAATTATTTCAGAGCCTCTCACTCTCTACGTGCAATGCCCAGAAGTGCTGCTCTACCCATATCCTGTTCATCTCAGCCTTGCTTTGTGTGAGCTGGGACCTGGAAAGAGATGTGCATGGTGGCCTTTCTGGGTACCAAATGAACTCTGATAACTTTCCTTTAAGATGCTTGAAGTTGTCATCTGCCCTGATAACTAACTACCTTCTGCACTGAGCCGTGGGAGAGCGTGGACACCAGAAATGGAGTGTAAAAGCTCAGATGTGGGCATGAAGCCTTTGTACTGCAACATAAAAGTAGCACTAATTGCACAGTTGCACCCATAGAGATGTGAAGAGGGAAAATCAGAGTGCACGCAGCAAGTACTTCACTGGAGGCTGTGTTCTTTCCATAAGGGACAGACAGATGGGGCCAATTTGATCAAACCAGGAAGCTCCGTCCAAGCTGCAGTCATTCATCTGCTCTGAAGTATTAGGTAGCATATGGCAATGAGGCCTTTCTGATGTCTTCCTGCAGCGGCATGGTGATGACAGCATCTCTGTGGTGAGAGAGATGCAATGAATCAGGGCATGCAATGGGGACGGGAGAGGCAGTGGCTGGAGGTGGCCCACAACTCGTGTTGGGAGATAGGCAGGAGAATGCAGGGGACAAGGGAGGATTGTGGTTTCTACAGAACAGGCTTTTATAGGATAAATACATTCTGAAGTGCTGCTGTACAAAGGTCTATGGAGCACAGGGGTGGTTTGGAAGCTACCTCGGGCTTCATTTCCAGTTGGGTTGGTTTTTTGGAATGGTACCTTTTGCCCTAAACTCTTAGCAGGCATGGTGATGGCATCTATTGTTTAATATTCCCATTTTATTACTGAGTTCTTGTGGGCAAAGTTAGGCTTTGTGTGCTGAAATCCAAGTGTTTATTTGGGAGACAACCACCAGGAGCCCTGGTTTTAGCAGACATCCCCACAGCACAGCTCTTCTCACCTGGCTGTAGATGTATCACCCATTATCACTGATTTCACAGCCCTATACCCTGAGGATTTCTGCCATACAGAAGGAGATAGTCATGCACATCCCCTCGTTCCCCTTTCAATCCAGTGTCAAAAAATGCAGCAAGCACATGAGGAAGGTCAGTTTAGAAAATGCCATTTACTTGAATGAAATACTTAAGAAGATGATGAGTTTGATTATAGGTTCCACGGACCACAGGTTTCACGCTCATTTGAAGTTTTGTTTAGGATTTACTTCTTGCTCTTGGCTTTTTTAAAATTGTATTTTCTGCTGGGAAAAAAAAAAAAAAAAAGAGAGAGAAGTAAAGATGGAAAAAATAGAGAGGAAAAGCTCTGTGGTTTTCCAAACATGGAATGAGAAGAGAAAAACATCAGAAGTAAAGAAGAACAGAATGGAAAGCCAACGTCCCTCCGGAGCTGCAGAACAAAACCAAAACGACACTTTTTAAAACGAACATTCAGTGTTTTGTTTCAATTTGAAAGTTTCCATTAAAAAAAAAAAAAAAAAGAATCCAACCAAAGAAGTGTTTGTGGAGCCTGAGTTCCCTTGGAAACGCGCTATCATTTTTCAGGGCTAAAACTTTATGCTGTAAGCAAGTCATCGGACTGCCTGCCATTTATGAAGCGTGTTCATCAATCACCTCATCCTGCAGGTGCAGGATTTTATGCATAGCAATTAGAGGGGGATGGCGTGGTGCCAGCCATAATCCCTCTCGCTCTCCTCCACATCCTGCAGTCAGCATCTTCAGACAGCCCCGTGCTTACTAAGGCTCCGCAAATCATTACATCTGGGTTTTTTGATCCGGTTCCCAGGCAGCACCTCTGGTGCCTTTGTGGTATCACCTCTTTCATGCAGCCCTCTGAGTGCTCTGCTTGGGTCTCTTTGGGCTGTCAGCCTGGCAGAGCTCAGCAGCTGGCCATGGCTGAGCTCCATTATAGAATCATACAACCATAGAATGGCTTGGGTTGGAAGGGACCTCAAGGATCACAAAGCTCCACCCCCCCTGCCACATGCAGGGCCACCAACCCCCTCATTTAATACTAGATCAGGCTGCCCAGGGCCCCATCCAACCTGCCCTTGAACACCTCCAGGGACAGGGAATCCAACCAAGCTTCCCTGTGTGCTGCTGTCACTTAACATGGCTCAATGCATCACTCTTTTCACCTTCACAAAAGGTTATGACGCTGCAGAATGGAAAACCCTTAGCCTGGTTATCTTTCTTATTTATTTATTTATTATTATTTTTTTAATTGATATTTGTGAATGAGAACAGTTTCTTCTCTCCAAGATGCTGCTCCATTGTGCTTTTTCAGACTGAAATTTTGCTTCTATGCTCTCCCATTGAGCAACAGCTGCTTTCCCACATGCCTCCGCTGAAGTTTGCCTTTCCCACGCAATGAAACCTGCTGCAACCCAGCCTGGAACCACTTCCCATCCTTGAACTTGTCATGCTCCATCCCGCACATCAGTCTGGGTGTGCATACAATCATAGAATGGTTGGAGCTGGGATCTTTTCAGGTTATCTGTTCCAACTCTCTGCAATGAACGGGAGCACCTATAGCTTCATCAGTGCTCAGAGCTCCAATCAGCCCAACCTTGGGTGTCTGCAGGGTGTTCAGTGGTCTGGGACCTCCCTGGAGCAGCCACATCTGATTCCTGTAGCTTCATGTATCATGCCTGAAACAGGGTGTTGGCATCAGCATCACTGGGGGAAGAGAGGAGCAGAACTGCTGAGGTCATGGACTTGTGTCACTTGTCATTAATGTAGCAACTTCTTTGGGGCTTTAATAAGAAGTGGGATATGTACCCCCCTGGGGAGCCCGAGCTCTGCTGGTCTCTGCTCTGCAAAAGTGCCCAAATTTAAAAGGTAAAAAGAAGCCTGTTTCCAAGTGATACTGTCCCCTCAAAGTCGGTGTGCTGGGAGATAATTAGCTGTCAAGGCAAGTTGCTCGTGCCGTCTGCCCCCTGTCGCCAAATGAATTTCAGTGGGCTCAGATTTGAGGCAGAATCACCAGGGGAAGGGGAAGCTGTCCCCGGATTAGATACGGCAAGCCTATATGACACAGGAATTTATTACTTAGTCCAGTTTATAGGAGGTCTGAAAGAAAATAACAATACACTTTGCTTTGTGAAATAGATAGAGAGTTGAAGTGTTACCCAGGGGTTTTCAGTCTTAATAAATTCTGCGGGTGACTTGTGTGATGGACAGATTTATCTCCATCGCGCTGTTTTGTTGCTTCCAGATGAATCCTAACCAGCATGGATATGAAACTTTCCTCCCTTTAATACACATCAAAAACTTCACACAACCTCTACTCTGTATCATCTGGCAGCAGTAGGAGCCCCGGCTGTGGTTTTACTGGGGAAATGGCATTTTACTTCAGGGTGGAATATTAGGGCCAGACTGGATAAATGCTTTGCATTTCCTTGCGTTGTCTGGCAACACGTGTGGAGCAGCTTCCAGCCCACTCCTCGAGGCCTCCACAATATTAAGAGGCTTACATCAACTTCAAGCAGCAAAAGGAGTTATTAGAGGAAGGTGTTAAAAAGAGGAGGGAAAAAAAAGGGGGGGGCAAAAGAAAGCTCGTAAGAAATCATCAGAGGGTATTGGGATTAATGGGAAAGTAATTCCACATGGACGTGGGAGACTCAACTTCTGCCCACTGCACTTCTTGCTTGGCTAGTGGTGTTCTGGGCCATGGCGTCCTCCTCTAAAGTGAAATGAGATAGAGGTTGTCAGATAAGCCCCCCTGGGCAGGGGGTGGGAGGGGCAGAGTGGGGGGCTGCTGAGCAAGCAGAGGAAGAAATGCACGGAGTGTAGGCTCCTGCCTGCTGGCTTCTGCTTCAGCATATGGGATTCCTTTATAACAGTAAATATCCCCCAGTGGTTTCCCCCCTCTCTGAGTCCTTCTAATTATACAAATACCAACACGTTTGGAAGAAACTGTGTCGTCGTATTGCATTAACCACGAGAAGACAGATTTTGGGGGTTTTTTTGTTCTTTTTTTTTCCTCAAAATATCCTGCGACTGTTAATTAACCCTCCCTCCTGGCGATTCTGCAGGGATATGTGAGAGCCATAGGTTATGGGTGGGGAGATGGAGTCGTATGGATCTGAAAGGACTGGTTCAGCACATTGTGGGGCAAGGCTGGGAAGGGAAACCCAAGAGCTTGCATTGCTGCTTCCTGCTCTGGCCCTGCTCTGTTTGCCTTCTCCTTGCAGAGCAGTGTGCAAGTTGGTGGAAAAGTTTTGCTAAAGGAATGATCTGAGTTGCGAGCTTTCAAAAGTTTATTGCAAACACAGATTGATGGGGCAGGGAATGGACTTTAAACATTATGGCAAATGCCATAACAGTGTCCCTTTCAAGTTAAAGCTTGAAGTAAGGGAATTTGACTGATGTATGCTTTTATCAAAGCTATTCCCTATTATGTTAGGCACAGTAGCCTACGGAAGCTAAGAAGTTAATGGGGGAAGCAAGCATTAAACAGAAAGATCAAATGCATCAGATAATAGCCAAAGGGATAAAAAAGCGATACAGCACCTGAGAGTGGCAATAAATGTAAAATGCTTATCTCTCATTTCAGATGTATGATTAACTGCTTCTAAATATACTGGGAGCTGCACAATAAAAAAAAGGAAAGACGTGGATGAGCTAAAATGTGGTCAAAATGCTTCAGGAATTCTGACCAAAGAACACATAAAAGCCTTCTGGGCCTCTTCCCACTGAGGATATGCTCCGTCCCTACGAGGGCAAACATGAAGATTCAGGGATTTATAAATTCAGATATATATTTATTGCTGTAAGAAAAGAGTCAGATGCAGAGTTGAGGAACAGAAGAGCACTGTAGAGAAAGTTACTGGGTTGGTGAGAATGGCACATGGGGAGTAGGGCAACGGTAAAATGCTGTTTGATGTTCCAGAAGGGAAATGGGGTATGCTTCCTTTAGTTCCACTACTGAAAACGCCCTTTGTAGATTGAAGATCAGGGAGATTTTTCCAATCTTGCGTCTCTGAAGAACTCTTACCTCTTTTGCTGGTGTATTTGCAAATATTGCTTTGCATGGGAATGCTCTCCCACTCCCTGCTGGAACACTGGGTTCCAGATGCGAAACATCTTTTGGAAATACTTTCAATTCAGCACTTCAACCCATTGCAGAGGAAGACTTTGATGTTTGCATTTCTATGAGCAGTAATGCTTTGCCCCACTGGAACTTCTCATGCCAGGGCACCAGACAACTTTGCAAAAACAATTCATTCAGCTTTCTGACGTAGCTCAAAGCCCTGTTTCATGCAAAGGACCAAGAGCCCAGAGGGTTTGGTCTTCTGCCTGCCTGTGTGCATTGTCTTACACAGGATGAACTGTCAGGGCCTCAACAGCTAAAATCTTGTCTTGCTCTGGGTTTGATCTGTGAACTGGTTTGCTTCTCTCCTATAGCGCAAAAGTGCTTCAGGGCAGTGTGACATTATCCTGTTTAGTGGCCATTTTATGGTTTCACAGTAGTGCTAAGAAGTCTTGAATCCACTGGGAACCAGGAAAGTGGTTGTCAGCAAACCCTGCCACCTATTTCTTCACACTCCCCATCCCTGTGTGGCTCTGCTCATGCTGGGCACCAAACCCCTGGCTGCAGACAGAAACCCAGGTCTGGAAATGTCAGAGCTGGTGGGGTTGGGATGTCAGCCTGATTCCCCTTCCACAGCTGCTCATCCCAGTGGGTGGTTTTGCAGAGATGGACTATGCAACCATGGAGGAGGTTCATCTGACAGAGCTTAAACCAAGTGAAGAAATGAGGTTAGACACTGGCTTTCTGTTAGGAAGGCATTGCATGGGGGGGTGGAAGAGTCTGCACTGGAGGTTTTTGGAAGATGAGATCAACCAGTGTTGAGTGCTTTGTGTTGATTTAATCTTTCAGTGCTGCAAGACCTTTTCTTCAGACTTTGTTTTCCGTGCTGGCCCAATATATGAAAAAATAAATCTCTGCAATCAAGGCAGTGATTAGGTGCATTAGGATGATTGCATTGGAGCAGAGCCAGCCTGGCTTGAGTTTTTCACCCAGTAAAGCTTGGGCTGCTCCTGTTGGCAGCAGGGTAATGCCACCGATTTTGCATGGATGTGTTGCTCAGAGGGAGGCCTGAATAGGTGTTAATGAATGCTAAGGGAGTGAAATGATACATGATAGCTGTAATGGCTGGAAGAGTGGGAAGCTATTAGGGACTGCTGAGAGAGCTATGATATGGTGAGATGGAGATGGATTACGCAGAGATGTAAAAATAGCATAAACTGGAAATTCCGATTTTCTGCAGTAATCCCAGTGTGCAGCTCTGGTCTTCACTCCTGCAGCTCATCTGACATTGCCAGCACCATGAATTAGAGGCAGAAATGTGAGTCATGGCTTTTTTTTTTTTTTCTCCCCACTTAATTTTTCCCCCATCTCTTACAATTTCAAGTCAGACCATTCTTGCAGTCCTCATCATGAAAGCTGAATGCATCAATCTCTTCCTGGTTCACCAGTTTGCACACTGGCAATGCCAGGAGCATCCAAGTCAGACACGGTCATCGTTCTTGAGCACCACGGCATGGTAGCAGACCTGTTGGCTTCACCAGGAAATATCAGGGGGCACAGATATTGCTGAAACACCTGTGTACTTGCTGGTGTCCATGTGGATGTGCACCATCTTTAGCGTTGCCAGAGAGTGGAGGTGCTCCCACCACGTTTCCTAGCTTCTCTGCTGCAGCTCTGGCTGTGCCTTTGCACACATGTGAATGGGATGCTGGAGAAGGAGCAGGAATGGAAAGCTGGAAATGTGGGAAAGCTCTCAGGGATGTGCTCACAGGACTGAATTGCAGTGCCAACTCCAGAAGTGGTACTAAAGTTGATGGAGAATACCTCAAATGCTGAATACCAGCATTAGAGTTATTAATATTTAAAATACTATTTAAAATGATAGAAACAAATTGGGACTTCTACTGCTTATTCAGAATAAGAGAACAATAGTTTTTTCCCTCTAATTCCCTACGTTTTGAAGATTTAAAGTTCCATCTCCAACCACCAGCATGCCCACTAACCTGGGTATTCCTTCCCATCTTAGCTTACTTCTCCCATCACCCTTTTTTCCTGTGGATAAGACTAGGTAGTCCAGGGGAGGCCGATGAAGTGGCAATCAATTAAAAGCCCAACAAAGTGCCTTTGTGCCCTGCTTTGCAGCTGTAATGAATGGCTGTCTTGTCAAAAAGGTTTCTACTGTATTAAGAAAGCATTCTACCTTAGCCCGTTGTGATCCTGCTTGCAAAAGTCTCATTACTGTGCCAGCAATAATAGTGTCTAATTAAGCAGAATAAAGAGAGATGAAGCGTAATGGCTACAGGATAGAGAAGTTATTTGTCAGACGGAGGTAATAAATTACTGAGCCCTGCATTCTGGTATGCTGGAAAAGAAGTAGCCAGAAAGAGCCGACGCTGGAAACTTGTTTTTCTTTTTGATAAATTGACCGGTTCAGGGTAGTATTTATTTGTGTATTGCTTCAACAGACTTTTTTTCCCACTCTTAGTGCACAGAGCAGAACTTCAGACGTTGGATGGAAGCAGTGCAGTGATGGGATTGGGTGGTCATTCCATGGGGCAGCGTGAGCACTGCTGCCTGGTGGGGAACAAGGAGGGGCTGGTGGGAGCTCCACCACCCAGCATCATTCCTGGGAGCCCTGGGCTGTGCTTTAGGTCCCACACATTGCTGGATTGTTGCCCTGGGCAGAGCTCTGTGAGCTGTGTCCCATGGGGGAGAGGAGCACGAATACCATTGGGGTTGAGCCCCGAGTCCCTGGCTGAGGATAATGCACAACTCCCAACAAAATGAGGTGGTTGGAGCCATTGTGAGATAAAAACCTGCCTGTCATTCTGTTGCATGAACCCATATTCCAATTTTTATCTGTGGAGCGCGATGCTCTTTTATCCGGTTTGCTGTTTGAAGGGATTTGAGCAGAATAGATAATCCTAACTTTGAACATAAATCACCGGGCTGCGCGGCTGATAGATGCTTTGCACTTTCTTATGATAATGGCTGATTGGAGGCTGGGAGGGAAAATGCCAAGGGCTTATCTCTGTAGAGCAGCATTTGGGGGCGCGGATGGCTGAGCGAGGGGAGGGAGAGGCACGAGGTGGGGCTGTTTGTGTTTATTTATCTGCTTGCTTGGTTTGAACATCTGAACTCGAGCAGAGATGCTCCAGGATATTGCTGGGAACATGGGCAGTCAGGCTTTGCAAAGGCACTGTGTTACAAGGGGAGGGCAAACGTCCTGTGTGGGGTCTGATGTAGTGGAGTCCATTGGGTACATGGGTCTGGGCTTGGTTCATCCAGAGTCTGAGATTCCCCTTCCAGAGGCTTGGGGATGCCAGAGAGCCAATAAGTAGCATCCACGTCTTGTTAATATTTTACTAAGAATAGTGGTTTTTTTTTTTTTTTTTTTTTAAGAATATAGCTCCTGTTATTTCCTTATTGCCCATGATGAGAGCTCAGAAAGTGCACTCCTCCCTCTGAAGATGAAAATCCCCAGAAAGGTCATGTTTTACTTCAGTTTTGAATGTTTCTTATTTTTAAAAGATTTATTTTACTCCAATTAGCTTGAGTTTCAAAGTAATTTAAAACCAGAAAACTGGATTCCTTTTTTGCTTGTAACTTCTGTCTCTCTCTTTTTTTTTTCTTCCTTGTAAATTAAAGAAAAAGGGGAAAAAAAAGAAAACAACATCAAAACAGATGCTTTCTCAGGAAAAGTTGTTTTTTTGATGAAACAGATTAATTGGCATTTTCTAATCAAATCTTCAAAAAATTTCCATGCAGCTTTACTGAGGCATTGAAGTACCCTTTTTCATTGCAAGGTTTCTTAATCTCACCCTAAGAAAGTTGTCTTTTAGCAGTGACTATGAATGGTGCTTTGGCAACAGCTTTGGGCTGGATGCTTGGTCTTTTGCCTTAGGACTATTTAGGTTCAGAGAAGGACTGCAGGTTTGAAGCAAATGCCCGTTTTCTCTCCAGGTGTGCTCCAGATGCTCTCCATCCCCTGATAGAGGTGTAATGGTCCAAAGTAAAGACTTCATTTTCCATCTCAGCAGCACAGGCATGGCCAGGATGTTTATCCCAGCACGCCAGACTAAACCTGGTACAAAATCAATCCCCCAAAGCTGTACATTGAATTGTTGGTACAGCATCAGGACCAGGTGTGCAGATGCTCCACTCTGCCCCAGGACACCAAATTACTTAGAATCATAGAATCATAGAATCACCGAGGTTAGAAAAGACCTAAAAGATCATCCAGTCCAACCGTTCACCTATTACAATAGCTCCCACTAAACCATGTCCCTCAACACCACATCTTGTCTGTACAGATGCTGTTTTCAACACCCATAGGAAACCATCCTATGTGCTTCAGTCCTGTTTGAAGACAGGTAACATAATCTGCATTGCTGAGATGGTCTGTAGACCCTTCTTTGTGTTCATGGCCACAAGTAAGTACAAGTCAGCCAGGGGACAGAGGGAAGGAAGCATCAGGAGAAGGGGGAAGATGTGGAAGTGTGTGAAAGGGCTTTGAATTGATGATCCCTTGCAAAAACTTCCCCATGTCTATGGAAGGAACCTCAAAAGGAACAGATCCAGGAATGTCCACCCTGCCTTGCACAGGAGGAATCAACATCTATGGAGACAAAGCAGACAAACTGAGGAAAGAGCAGTGTGGCTAATTTGATGTGACAAATGGCGAATGACCCACTGTAGCAGAAATGCTAAGTCATGGCTTAAAGCAGTGACTGAGCACCTGGGGAGGAAGGCAGGGCCAACCCAAGGGAGCTCAGGTGTGTTCAATGCAGCTGAATGACCAGAAGAGCTGGAGCCAGATCCACCCCTTTCCAGACCTTATTTAAGTGTTGGCAGTGGAAGCAAGCATTGTTTGCTGGAGATCTTTGTTTACCTGCCCCTTTATAAAGGTAAGTAAGTTTTCTTCTTTTGTTTCTGTGGCTATAGGTGTTGTGTTTGGGTTTGTCCTCATTTTCTGCAGGTAAAGACTTTGTCACCCTGCTATTATTGCTTTGCTTTTCATTGTGTTACAGCATTACACCCACACTGAACTGTGTGCTACCTCCTCAGTGCTTGCAAATTAGAATAAAAATCATAGAATTGCTCAGGTTGGAAAAGACCTTTAAGATCATCAAGTCCAAGCACAGCCTAACCATACTACTCTAACTGTAAAAACCCTCCACTAAATCATGTTCCTGAGCACCACATCCAAAGGGTTTTTAAACACATCCAGGGATGGTGACTCAACCACCTCTCCGGGCAGCCTATTCCAATGCTTAACACCCTTTCTATAAAGGAGGTTTTCCTGATATCCAATTCAAGCCTCTCTTGGTGCAACTTGAGGCTATTTCCCCTTGTCCTGTCACCAGTGAGTACAGACCAACCCTGTTCTTGCTGCAATCACCTTTCAGGTATTTGAAGAGAATGATTTACTCTTTTTTTTAGCAGTGGCTACAACTGGTAAGGCAATCCATTGCCTTCACTATCCCCAGTAGCATTCTGGACTCTATATGGTACATCATGGAAAGCACATTGTATATGCCTCATGCTCCTTTCTTCTTCGTAGACCAGATAAAGTTTGAACTATTTCTCCCACATTGCTCCACGTTTGTTGGTGAGGGAAGGCACCATAACCAACATGCATTCTAAGGCATGAGATATGGCTAGAGTTTAGCCCAAGCATAGCAGACTCACAAATGTTTCCTTCTGTGAAGCAGCATAGTAGCATTTCAAAAGAGAAATTTTTGGGATGAAAAATGAGTTTTAGTTGGGAGCATTCAACTTTTTCAAGAAAGTACTTAAAACACTGCATTTTCCTAGTTGTTGTCCAGAAGACCAGCTTTCTGGGAAAGAGAACTTTTTGGATGGTCTTAATTATTCTATTGCATTTTCAAAGGGGATGGCATGAGTATGTACTGGAAAAGGAACTGCTCTCAGAAAAGACAATAAGTGATCGAGTCTCCCATAGGACACAATTTGGTAATGTAATCTCCTTAAACAACCAGTTCTTTCAACTTGTGAGAAAATTTCTATTGAGTTTGAGCAGGTCAATAACATTTTTCCCCGTTTGGAAAGGAATAGAGGAATTAACATTGTTGGTTTTTTTTTTTTGCCAACGTTTTTGTTATTTAACAGCCTTTTAGAAACCCATTTCCTATGCTATTTTGAGCTGCAGGCACAGTTAGGAGACCACATCTAAGAGTGACGATTTAAATCTCTAGACAGCTCAGGAGATAAGTCAAAACAAATTTCAGGATGTTCCTCTAAAGAGCTGTTTCCACTTAAGTCAGTCCCGTTGGGAGCGTGCTTAAAGAATCACCTAATCCACTACACATTTTATATATTTAAACAGGTCCATTTGAAAGAAAGTTTTTGAAAATTTCTGTGCTGTGCATGCATAATGAACACCATCAGAGGAGGCTGGAAATTACTACTGGCTTTTTTTTTTCTAGCTCTTCACTTTGTTGGTGTTGATAACTTTATGGCATCCTGATTTTATTTTTTACTGCCAACCTTGAGGTTCCTGCACCATACAGAGCTCCTCTCTTGCTCCCTCAAAATGTAATAAATGCAGCAAATCTGCTTGTTGTAAGAAAAAATGCTATGCAGAGGGGCGGTAGAAGAAGGTGGTGTCGGATTGTGGGAGGAAAAAAGTGGGGAGAGGGGAGATTGGCACGTGTACAGAAGGCATAGATGGATCAAGCCAGTCAGAGGTGATCTGGGGCAGGTGTCTGCATCTGGTGTTCAATAATTGCAGAGATTTGCCCAGCATGAAGTGACTTCTTGCACGTTGGGTCACATCCACAGCTTGTCTGCAGTAGTTACTTTTCTGTTATTAGTGTAATTCTCCCACCTGGAAGCCAGTTGGTATGTGCAAGAAAGCTCATCATCTTGTAGGCATTGTGAGCAATGGAAGAGTCAGGACTTGTGATAGTTAGCATGTGTCACCAGAGCATGTTTACACACCAGTGGCCTACTGGCAGCTCCTGAAGGATGACCTCCTAGCAGTCTACAAATACTCTGACAAACAGTACTAAAGATGTAAGAGCCAAGCTCTTCTTCACTTGGAAATGAGAAATGATATGACAGGAGGTGTTGCCAAAAAATGATGCTTCTGAATGTCATTTGAGTGGATATTTGGAAAGGAATGTTCACTGGGTAGTGCAGGTTGAAACTGATGGAGGAGTGGACTGCCTGCCCTTGGAGACCTGACTTTGTTGGAGCCCTACATCTGGCTCCATGAGGCCATGATTGCTGCTCTGCTGTTCCTGTTAGTCCTGGTGAGTGGGACGTGGAACTAGAACCCTCTCTGACATCCCTTTCAACCAATGGTTCTTTGGTTCTGCAGTGACAGACTTCCACTGTCTGTGGGTGAACATTATAAGGTGCAGAAGGGATGCTACCCACCTTACACTTTCTCCATCAGTAATTCTCAGAGTACTGACATCTCACCAGAGAAAATGTCAGTAATGTTCTGCTCTGTGATTGTGGTCCTACTTTCCTGTCACTATCAAATAACATGGGTTAATAGACACAAAAATTCTTTGGGTCAAAAGCAACATCAGCATTATGATATTTCTTGTTTCTGAGTACTAAGCCACATCAGTGAAGGTAAGAATGCAGCTGTTCTCACATTGATCAGAAGTGATCTGTAGAGCATGGGGTGAAATCTGCTGAGTGGAGCCTGCCAAGCAAATGTGATGTCTGGAATACAGGGCCTTGTGCATGTATTGAAAACATCTGATACTGTCTTGCCCTGGATTTCACAAATGAGCCACAGCACTTGGGTTTTCCCTGCCTTAACCTCTTAACCTGCACTCTCTTTCCAGCCCCATTGCTGGAGAACAGCTGTGGGAGCATTGGGGGGTTCTGATCTTAACACTAGAGTTGTTTTTGACCTTAGATGAACTATGTAACTTTTCCACCACCGCTGGTTTGCTCCTGAAGAGAGTGATATTCACTCAATTCTGGTGTATGTTACTGGTGCATTACTACTGGTACATTAGCTGTTTGGTTTTTTGTTGTTCTTGTCTTTGTTTTTAAAGTTTTTGCACTTGCAGAAGTCAGGTAAATTCTTTGCTTCTCCCAGTGATGCCTGTTTATGTTCTCCCACTCATGTCCTTTAGCAGAATTTGAGGATGAAGACAGCACTGTGGTCATCTTCATAATCCATTAAGAGCTTTGTTATTGATTTCTGTGTCAGTCCCTGATGTGTGGGTTGCACTAAGGGAGGTATTTTCACATTATCTATTACAAGCATTGCAATGCTTTGGTGTCAGCTCCATCCCATGGCTGTAGTGCTGCAGTTAGCTCATTCAGCAAAAGGTCTCACGTGAACAAACACTGTTCCAAGTCTGATACACAGATAACTTTCTATCAGCTTCCAGCAGTTACAAGAGACTGAAGGTTGACTGTATGTCCTGCTGCTTGTTTTTTCCCCCTCTCACCTGATGCAGAACTCCCAGTAGTAACCACAGAGGTAATGAGGTCAGCAAAAATCTTCATGCAAGTGAGCTGAGAAAAGGCTGAATCCCTCTTGCCATGTCCACATCTGTGCTCAGGAGGCAGCACA
This sequence comes from Chrysolophus pictus, assembly GCA_037305975.1. NCBI lineage: Eukaryota > Metazoa > Chordata > Aves > Galliformes > Phasianidae > Chrysolophus > Chrysolophus pictus. Next base: position 8,565,625 of record CM074593.1, on the reverse strand, counting down.
TGTTCCACTGAGTGCTTGCAAGCTCCTTCAAGGGATGTGCTGAGAAAACAGAAGAGATTAGAATATTTCATAGACTTGTCACCTGTTTTCTTGCTGGCCTAGCTGTTAAGAGACAAACAAGCCCCATCATGATTTAACATAGAAATCCAAGCAGTCTTCTCCACCGGGCCTACCCAGGATCTCGATGCCTGGTCTGTGCAAGCCTGATCATGTTTCTAAGAAGGAATTATCTCAGATTAGAGAGGAGGCAGTGGTGGCATTTGCCTGTCCCGGTGACATGTGGCCTTGCACTCAGTGTCCAGGCATCCATTGGGACAGACAGCTGCTGCCTGCAGACTGCCTGGCGGCAGTGGGGCACCTGCTGCAAACCCACTGAGATGGAGGGATGGGAACAGCTCACAGTGCTGCCCTGCCTGCTTGCAATCAGATACTGCTACTGGTAAGGAAAACAGAGCCCCAGAGAGGGGTTGCCTGGAGAGACTGATTGCAGAGTGATAGAGGTGCATATCACCTCCTCTTGCCCTGGTCACTGAGTGCAGGTGAGGAGCCAGGGGGTGCTGGCCATGGAGTCCTGCGTCACAAGTAGCTGTTGGGGAGGAGTGGTAGCTCCAGTGCATCTTTAAGGGGATCCTGAATGTTTGGGTGTGTGAAGAGGATGCTCCCTGCAGACTGAGGTTGGGGGTTGCTTGGGGGGAATCCTCTTGCACAGCTCTCATGGTACTATAGAACTGTAGAATGGCTTAGATTGGAAGGGACATTAAGATTGCCCACCTCCAACCTGAGCATCCATGGGCTGGTTGTCCCCCCCCTAGATCACTGCTCAGTGCAGCCTGGCCTTGGGCACCTCCAAGGCTGGGGCAAGTTTGGGTAGTATGGTTAATATCCTACTTACTCCAAAGAAAGGAATCCCAAAGAAGGTTTGTGTTCAATGGGAGGAGATCTTAGGAGACCCTCTTGCTAAATAAATGGTATTTGTTTGAGCAAAAATACTATTTTTTTAATTGGTTTGGGTAAATCAGTGCAGGTTGCTTGATGCAGAGAAGCAGCCTCTGTTAGTTCACATCAGACTTCTACCCCTTTTCCTTGCTGCATTAACTGCACAGGCACAAAACTCACTGAATGCACACTGATGTTGCCCTGGTTGAAAGGAGAACCTCTGCAGGCTTCTCTAGTAGAGGGTCTCGGGAAAGGTTCGTCTGAACTAGTAGATCTGCAGACTGGATGAAACATCTCATGCCTGAGAACGCATTGGAGCTGGGAAACCCAAAGCCTTCCTTTTGGTAGTGCCCTGCTCACTGGAAGAAATGAGTGGGGTTTTCCTTATGCCCGTAGGAGCAACGTTGCAGTCATCATGCTGTGTGTTATGTGTAGTTGCACAATGATCAGAGCCCTTATTCAGGCACTGAAACGTGATTTAGGCAGCTCTGTGGTGTTCAGCATCCTCTCATGGATGCCTCAGCATGGGCCAAGGGACTTCTTGGACATAGAAGGGTATTATTGATCTGAACTCAAAAGGAAAAAAAAATAGAATTTTGTTTGATCAAGCTCTTCATTTAAAAAAAAAAAAAACAAAACAAACATGTTTCTAAATATTGTTAGTGAGTCTTGCCACTGTTGTGTTATTTCATTTCAGTGTAGTCAAAACACTTAGATTTGATACAATCTTGTTTTGTTTTTTAATTGGATTTCATTGTTTGCATGTACTTTGATTGCTTGTGATATCAAAGTCCAGGCAAAGCATTTTGAGCTTATCAGAGCAGAACGCTTTGCTGTTTTTCCATCAAAAAGTGAATTTACACTTGCAAAGGGGCTTAATTTCATTAAATCAGCACTCTTAGAAGAGAAAAAACCATCTCTAGAAAAATTCTTCAAGGAGCCTTAGTGAAAGTGAGTGGTGCAAAGCCCTGTCACATACTCAGAGCAGACAAAAAACGTGGAGTGCTGGCAATCTGCTTAGCTGCAGGCATCGAGGCTGTTGCAGCAGCAAGGAAAACTTTTTCAGACAGAGGTCTGCTGGTGCAGCCTGACTCTGTCATTTGAAATTAAAGAGGCACCTTTGCAATATGAACGTGACTGGTCTTTGCAGCTTCTGAAGTCTTTCACAAAGAAAATGTGTTTTAAGTATGAGTGCTGGTAGATGAAGAAAAGGTGGCCCAAAGGTTTTCATCGTATCAACTTGGGTGATGAAGTACAACATCCTCTTCCTGCTTTGTATCATCAGTTGCCAAACTCAGGCTGAAATGCATATAAATAGTGCCTTTTTCTCCCTTGTATGGTTAAGGGAGCATTTGATCTTAAAGATAGAAGCGGTAATTGACTTCATTTAAAGATTAACTGAATGTAATGCCTTCTGCAAAGAAAAAAAGTTATTAAGAATGTTGTCAATCAAAGATTTGAAGCCTTTTTTAATACAGTCTGAAAGTGTCTTGTTTTAATACCCCCAAAGGCCAAAGGAAATTATCAAGCTGAAATGAGAGATTAGCAGTTTTCAATTTCTCTCCCATCTCTTGCGTTTCATCTTCTGCCTTCTGTTGGAGAAGGGCAGAAAAAACATAGCATTTGGCATGAGAGGGAAACACAGCAGTCTGGATGAACTGATATCTTGTGCTTGGAGCTAGATGCTGACCTTATGGCTGCCTGGGGTAAAATCAGATTAGAGCTTGGATACAGCGGGAGGGAGAATCTGAGAGATGGCCAGCATGCAAGGTTGTTTGCCTTGAGTACCCCTGTATTTAGCTTTTTTTAGAAAATCACCTACCTAACTGTAGCTTTAAGCACATACTTAAGTGCCACTGAGTCCATAGGGTGGAGCATGGGCTTTAGAATTCATGTGTGCTTTAGAGTAAAAAAAAATTTTTCCAGTCTTGGGTAGTTGGATTTTTATTGCTAAGGGCTGGGACTGTAGAGGTGTTAAGGATCTGGACCCAATTAAAAAATAATTTTGTAGGTGGAATTCAGGCACCTAAATCCAAAGCTACCATCCTGAAAAACCCTTTTAGTTGGAGCCTAACCTTAGGGGCTCCTAAACTTGAGAGGCACCAGAGTTTGTGGCTTCAATGTTCCCACAGAGCCTGAAAGCTGTACTCCTGCCTATGCAGTGAAAAGCTCAGCGTGGAAGGGTCAGGCAGCTGAAAGCCTGCCATGCAGACTGGGATGGGATCCACAAATTACAGGTTCTTGTGCCAGGGGGACCTTAATCCACAAAGCTTTGTGTAGCATGCCTGACTGGTGAGAGAGGGAGCAGGTTCTATGCACCTCAGTGTCTGGGAGCTGCTTTTAAAGGTAGCTGAGCTCTGCCCTTGGACACGACGGTCTTGGGCTCGGGGCATTTCAAGTTGGGAGTTCCAGATTTTTGCTGAGATTAAACCATCACAATCCCTTCAGAGGATACAAGAGTGTCTCAGACCTCAGACTGTAGTCTCCAGAAGGAAAGAGTCCTCTTCCTTCAGCTAGAACTCTCAAACAGAAAATAGAGACATCAAGGGAAGCTTCTCTAAGCCATCTATAAGGAGACAGACCTGGTCCTTACCCTACCTAGCAGCACCAGCCTTAGGGAATTAAGACTAATTTGCTGCTTCCCCATGAATGCCTCTGCCTGGGGAGCCCTACTTACAGGATTGCTTAGGATTGGGCAAGTTTGGAGTTTCCTGCATTGCTGCATCAGGGTGGGTGAAGAGGATGAGTCCAGGTGCCACCAGGCAGTGGTTTCAGGGAGGAGCAGGAAAGCTCTCTGGAGTAAGTTATGTTTTGCTGGTAAAAGCAGGTGTGTGTCCTCAGGCACTTCAGGTGGTGAGCCTTCTAAGTCATACTCTTCTGGACACTAAGGGCTCTGGCAAGCAGGACTTCAGCACTGTTTACATTTTAAATCTTTTCCCAAGAGAGATGAGACTGATATTGTGACAGGATGCTCTAGGTGGTTATTGCCTTTATGACCTTTCCTACATGTACAAGAAGCATATATTTTTCCGAGAGAAGGAAGAGAGTTTCAGGGTAATTGGAATAGCAAGGATATTCCTCATGACTGAGTTAATGAGAAGTGTGAGACTCTGTAGCGAAAACTTCATACTTCGACCATAATCTGGTAAATTAGCTTCACTCCCATAGTGTAGAAATATTCCTTTCTCTTACTGCATTTATCTTGAAATCAGAGCTCTCAAGTCACTTTATGCTGGACAGTGTTTATGCTTTGTGTTGTTGTAATAAATGCCCTGGATCCATCATAAAAGCAGTTCCTTTGACGTGGAGGCCAATTGGAAACTGCAGGATACGTGTATAGCAGTAATGGAGATTTATTTCTTTTGCAAAGGAATTGGATTATAATCTTCTGAAGAGTTATTTTACCTTTCCCCTGCCCAGTCAAGTCAAACCAGTTACTGCCTTTCACTATATTAAATATATCAAGGTAGAGAGGAACACAGCCTTGCCATCTCTTCGGCGGTGTTGGCTTCTGTTGGTAGAAGCGGGCACTTCTGATAATTTACAGTGCCTGTCCACCAGCCCATCCTCAGGATGGCAGTCATCCAAACAAGACAGCATTCATGTATTTTTGACCTCCATCAAGATGTTACTTTTTAATGGATCTTGTTTTACTATAGCTGTATTTGCTCACTTCTAATCCAACTCCATCATTTCTGCCCTTTTATATTTCTGGCCTAGAGTGAAGCAGGTCATAAAAATTCTTTCAAGGGTATTTTTTATTGTGTTTGGTTTAAAGTGACTGGGGCTGTCTTTTTTATTAACATTTGTCAGTCAACTACAAAAATAAATAGATCATAATAGATAGTAACTTCTCTGCTGATGCTGTTGGTGCCTGTGTGGGGAGTTAGCTCTGTTTTGCAGCACAGTAAATGGGTTATTGATGAACTGCTGCCTCTCACCTGGCTGTTCGTTGCCATATACCCACAGCTGAAGGCTCAAGGCTGGGTGGGCACTGTTGGAGATCATGAAAAAACGGGTTCGGTTGAACTGTCTGCAAGTGAACCTCCTGCAGGAGAGCTCCTGCTCCGCACCGACCTCTGGCCGTGGTGCTGAAATCCGGCCCCGAGCTCTGATTCCAAGATAAACGCAAGAAGGGAACCTTTTTACTGGATTGTGGTGGAAGCATAATGTTTTCACTACAGAGAACCTTACATCCCTCCTTAACTCAGTCACAAAGAATATTCTTGCTATTTCTGTTTTCCTAAACCCTTTCGATGGGAAATACATGCTGCTTGCACATGGAAGAAAGGCCATAAAAGCAATAACCACCCAGAGCATCCTTTTACATCTATGTCCCTAGAAAGCTGCAGACAAGATAACTCCTGGAGGGTAATGTGGGGGAGAACTGGTACTCCCATTTTGCACTGTGACACAGCATGCACCTATGGGCAGAGAGCATGCAGCCTAGAAAGGGTGAGGAGTATCCCTTTGGTCCTTAGATGAGACTCCAGTGACTGAAGAGAGATGGAAGAAACCCAAGGATTCAAATACTGGTGTTACTCAGGGCTATGCCTATGAGCAGGTTTATTCTGTGTAAGAAAACAGAAGTTTGAAGCTTTTAGGGCTTCCATCTGACACTTCTCACTACCACTCAAGCATCAAAAAAAAAAAGTGAAAAATTTAGGCAAGTCTGGGAACCTCTCCCCAACAGCACGGGTGTGAATTTGTGACCTAAATGTTTCCACTGAGTAATTACTGAGTGTCTGCATGTGGGAGGGAGGGTGAAGGAGAAAGGAAGTATGGTTCAGTGCCTGCTCAAATGTGGGGCTCCAGTGCAATGAATGAAAGTATTTGTTAAATTGTGTTTCCATGTTAATTGCTTGCATTAACTTTTTTTTTTTTTGCAAGTGGAGTGTGTAATCTGAGGAAGACCTGAAACTTTGGAGATGTGTTGTTGTAGGGCAGAGATGGTGCTGGGCAGAAAATAATATGTAGAGGATGTTCTGCAGCTAGAAACCAGCTTTTCTTCACATCAAGCATTTTGTCTCTGTTAGGGATTTGTGCAAAACTTGACAATAGCAGGAGTGCAATCCAGAGATCTGAGCATAAACTTGTGAGCTCTTTGTTCAAGTTGACTGTGTTGTATGTAGCATTGAGTAAACAGCAGTTGATTACTGCAGCAAAATGGAGAAGGGAGTTAAAGGTGAGAAGATTCCTGTTTTGAAGTTCAGAGATTCCTTCAATGGAGTAATGGATGGTGAGAGAAGATGAGGCACTTATGCCTTATGAGGTTCACAGACTTTTTCTTCATGGTTCCTGGTTGTGTCCATGGTCAAAATGTTGTCTTTCACTGAAGAAGCTCAGCATTGGTTTGGGACCTGTTCTGGTGATAAACCTGCAGGTGTTAATGAAATGTTTGGGAGTACTAGTTTAATTAAATATTAAAGAATCATTTTCAGATGGTTCAGAGCATCTGGAATTTTACATGCCATTTCATGCATACAACCTTAGTGTGAGTTCCTTCAGTCTTGTGGATCTTGTGCTTCTTTGTACTCTTGATTGGAATGACTTCAGCATTCAGGTTTCTTCCCTCATTCTGTAACGAGAAGCTACCATCAGCAACGAATATGACAGGTCAGGGAGCATACTGTCTTGCAGTTTTTCTATGAGGGGTGGAGATAGGAACATAGGAGGGATCAATTGGATTCATTATGGATCTCAAAGGCACTCCGGAGGTGTTTTTCTCCATTGACACGAAAATAATCATAAGATGAACTAGTGGCCATCCTATAGACATCAAAGACTTTCTCTGGGTGGAATAAATCGAGACCTTTTGCATCATCACTTAGGAGATGATGTGAACAGTTCTGTGTCTTTCTTAAGATGGTGAGCATCTTCATTTCCAACAGGTTTGATGAAAACTGGAAAAAGCTCTTATACACTTACTGAGCTTGGTGGGAAAAAAAAAAAAAACTGAGGATGATTAGCAAATCAAATCCACATTTGTGTCCAGAATTGAATCTTTTAAGCTCCAATTAAATGTTCCTTTTAAGACCTTACGTAGTCTCAGTGTCCTTGGAGTAGATACAGCACTGGATTCCTATCAGGATTGGTTAGTACCTTTAGTTTCCTATTTCTCTGTAAACTGTTCCTTCATTGGATCCATTCTATTCTTAAAAACTATCTGTCACATGTTGCAATTTATTTCCTGTGTTTTGTCTAACTTTAATCCAATAAAATCCAAATTCTTTCATTTAAGAGTGAAATGTCCCAGCGTTCCCAGATCTTGCCAGCATCCACTATGTATTAGTAATATTACCAGGATAACAGGAGCTCATTCTTGCCTAGATATATCTATCTTAGTAGATATATTGGGCACTCAAAGGGTTATTAGACTCTCTAGTAGACCTCAGTTTTTTATACAACAGCTGAAATCTGTCTGAGACCAGCTAACCTTGGATAACAGGATAATATTCACAAATCAAAATTCTGGCACGTAAGGATGGAGGTTGTTACTTCTTAGTGTGCCTCTCTCTCCGTGGTAAATAACAGTCATGGAATCAATCAGAAACACGAAAGAGTTGGGTCAAAAATTGAACAGTTGCTGGGAGACCTGTCTCTGTGGGAAGTTCCTCACTGCCTGCTGAATATCATGAAGCAATTTTAGCTACTTTGAAAGCAAAATTGGCTGTACTGACTGAAGCTTTGTCAGTTGTAAGTGTGAAAATATTGACCAAGCAGAGAATAATCCTCTGCTTTGTATTATGTTCCAACTTAATCCATGTGCAGTCTCTTCTGGATCTCAGTAGGACTTGGGGGTCTCAATGCAGCTCTGAAGATGCATACTCCAATTCACTGATTGTTATTTGGCCAACTCTGAACTTGAGTGACTACAACCCAGGATGTGCTTAAGAAGTGCATTTTTCCCATTCATGTGCATGTGAAAAGCACACTGAATATAGTCCTGTATTTAGGCTGTGCAAATAGACAAGGATATAGCTGCTAAAGATATAAGAAAAAATTACTGAATTTCACTTCCCAGGACACAGCCACCATGTTCACCCAAGTACTTTGCTTAAAAAAAATCCTGAAGTGAAGTGGCCTGCCCTTCTTGTAAGAATGTCTTACACTAAACAAAAATTACTTGAAACTGATTGGGAAGTCCAAAGAACACATTTACAATCTAAAATATCTGGAAACAAATATATTAATTTTAGTACATAAGCAAAATATTTTCTAATGGAAAGTTTTTGAACTGTTGTAACTGGAAATTGTCTGAAACCATGACATCCTGTTTTTAAAAACACTTGAAGCACCATTTTAGTGCTTGGATCTTTGTTTTAAGCAAGAAAGATCTTGAAACTCATTGTTTCCTATGAAAAGTTCAGTTTTCTCAATCATGTTTCTTCAAATCATAAGGAGCTGATGATGAATGAAGTTAAGACTTAACAAAGAACTATAGATGTTCTGAAGTGCCTGTCAAGCTGGATGCTCAGTATTTTTGTCTCACGTTGTCAATATATCTGGTAGAGCCATATCAAAGCCCTTCTGTGCAGTGTGCATAGAGCAGTAAAAGCACCGTACTCTTGGGCATGTTGTTTTTTTTCCCAGGTGGGTAGTGTCATCCTAGCAAAAGAGCGTCAATCCATCACCCTACACAAGCACAGCAGAAGCATGCTCTGCTCCTTCTCCATCTCCAGCAGGCACTACTATGTGGTGAACACCAGCAACTCAGGCACTGGGGAAATAGAAAGTCAGTTCTTGCCCTGTTGTGCTAGCAGAGCAGTGCACGTAATATTGGCATTGCAAAACCAGCACGATGTTCTACAGACAAGGCACCACTGTCTGAACTGAAAACTAGAGCAGTTTTGGGGGGAGAGACAAGGGGTGAGTGTGCTGAAAGGCTGTCCAGTACAAACAGAGGTGTGTGCTGCAGCTGGGCTGAGTTTAGCTTCGTTTAGCTAATTAGTTTTCATTGGGCTCTTACTAAAGGGGTCTGGGAGTGGTTGGAGTTGGTCTGCAGTACTGTAAGGGGTGTGTGCTCGTTGGATTCCCCTTGTGGCAGACAAATCTGGAGTAACAAAAAATATCTGTACTACATTGACCCTCCAACAGTCTATGGATTGTGTCCCCTTGCAGTCCTGTACTGCATGTGCAAAGACAGCTACTGAAGGAGAGCTCTTTTTACATTTTTTTTTAAAAAAGAACTGATTAAACAGCCAATTTACCAAAAAGCCATCCAAAGCCATCCGTTAAGTGCTGCGTCTCCAAAGCTAATCGTTCTGTTTGTTATGTCAGAAACAGCTAATAATGGCCATATTTGTTTGAATCATAAAATCTCTTTTGCTGATGCATGATAATAGTCTGTGTTACATGTTCAATTAACCAGACTAATCAAATGCACTGAGAAGAAACACAGTGGAAACAAAGACCTGATCTATGCTGCTCCTTGCTGGGCAAAGCAGTTGTTTGTCATGTGCTTTCCTAGAAGACCTCTGAGTAGGTATACCAGTGATATGCTAACAAATCCTTAACTAATTAGAGACAACATTGCTTCTCGAATAAGTAAGAAACACTCCCCCAGGACAACTTAAAACCATACTCACCCTACCCTGTCACTGTGAAGTACAATGCAGAAGATCAATCTATCCCCTTAACGGTGTATTGATATTGTATGTGGAGAAATTAAGATCAGACCAATTGAGAGCTAAGCCCAAAGCTGCAGTTGGAAGTGGGGGAGAGGTCCAAGCACCATGAGGAAAAACTCATCAGGAGGTGAGGATGGTGCCTGGCTTCTGTGCCTCGGGTGCTGCATCCTGCAGAGTTGTTTCTGAAGTTGAGTTTTCTCCCTTGCTTGGCTTGATTTCAGCTGGGGCAAAAAGAGCCCCCAGGATTTGCCCTGAGCCCAAGGTGTTTCCATCAAAGCAGCCCCAGCCTGGGCCAGTGGAACATGGTGGCTGCAAAGACAAGCATTGCTGACTCTGGGAGGTGGAAGAGATGACATTTGAATTAGCTCTGTTGTGTGCAGCAGCTCTGCGATAGGCTTTGAAGGCAGAAATCTGCTGAGCCAGCTCTATCACGGTAACACATGCCTGGCATTTACCAGACCTACAGATAACAACAGTCTCACCTGACAAAAAGGACCATGCCATGGTCACATTTCTAAAGATTATCTTGTAATGGAGTGGCCAGCTGCCTGCCCTGGGAAGTGAAGCAGTCCAGGAGATGCGAGCTTGCATAGGACAAAGGAAGCTCTGCTCTGCTTTTCTTGTGTTAGAATATCTTCAGGGCTGATGGTGATGGGAGAGCTGATTGTCAGTAGGCTTAAATTTGTTAAGCAGAGAGAAATTTTATGGTCTGTAAATAGAAAAAGGTTTAAAACCACTGCTCTAGATCAAAAGTGCTTCTCAAGAAGTTGCTTTTTCCTGCCACTAAGTGGCTCCAGATGTTGAAATATTCAACAAAATAGCTTTCCTTTTTTTTTTTCCTGACGCACTACGTTTCACATAGTCAATCTTTAGCAAAGAAATCCCAGTGCTTTTCCCCCACCAAAAACCACCCAACTGCAACATTAATTATTAACTGAGTGAAGAGCCCGATTTGTAGCTTGAATCTATTTTGATTCTTTAAATTGTTTTCTTTTTCCTATAACATGAATTTCCTCTACACACGAGGGACAAGGAAGTATCTCTGGTGTGGCCAAGGTGATAGGGGCTGCAGTGCTTCCAGAAGTGAAGTTCCAGTTCTTTATTTGCTTGCAATGAGGGACAAGGGTCACGCAGATGCTGGTGGCATACATGAATGCCTCAACTTCTGCCTTTATTCCAACCCCCTCTGTCCTCTTTGTGGTGCAGCCCTTTTATTGCTTAGGCTGGGGAGATTTGGAGGGTGCTGGTATCCAGCTAGGGAGTCTGGGATGGACATTGGGTGACAGACATAGGACAAACACTGGTTGAGATCCTCCCTTGCAAATTTGGGCATGGTGGGAAGAACAGATGGTCACCATGCAGAAATGCTGCTTCCTCTCTAGAGTGCTGGGAAGCACAGTTAGCACAGCTGTAATGAGAATTATTTGTGCCTGAGTGGCTGCATCCTTCTTTTCAGTTTGGAAGTAGATCAAAACTACATAACCCCCTGAAATAACATTTCTCCATGTACATAAATATGGATTAGTTATAGATGCATTCCTTTGGGTCCCCTTGAAAGTCCTACTTGATCAGTGCTTGAAAACCTTTTTACTAGGAAAAGGTCCCTCCAAAAGTCAGATGTTTCATTCCTGCTCCACTGAAGCACAACTCTCCCAGCTGCCACCAAACGTGTGTTATTTCATTTTTCCTCTCCCCAGAATAAAGCTGTGCTGAAAGCACCACTTCAATGAATCACTTCTTTCACCAACAACTGGCATTCTTCTCTTTATTTGGTAAATCTGCCCCCAGGCTTGTTCCCAACGGCTCCAGCTCCTTGGTTTTGCTCTTCAACGAACAGATATTTTACAGTCCTGGCTGTGGGGTCCAGCTGCTCTCCATCTAGTTTAGCAGGCAGGTTGTGCATTATTGCCTGTCTAGCAACCTGCAGTGAGCTGGGAAGAATAGGCTCCAATACACTGCTGTGCTCTACAGCCAGAGCTCCCACTGAAGACATGTGGATCTAGAAGATAGAAAGGCACAGGTATCTCAAAGCCCGTTCCTTCATGTTCTTGCTCCACTGGCACCCTCCACAGATTTAGAACCGCAACAAACTGTTCCCAGTTGTGTTGGACTTGGCTCATCGTGAAGGCTGTCAGAGCTGGAAAGTGCTGTGGCTCTTGCCCTTTGCAACCATAGAGAGCAGAACAGAGATAGAGAAGAGAAGGCAGAGAGGAAGGGGAGTTTCCTGTATTAAATATTTACCAGCCAAGCTCTTGTGTTTTCCATGGAGCAGAAGATCTTTTCATTTGCTGTTTGCCTGCTTGTGTCTGCAAGGCTCTCTGGAGAGCAGCATTAAATATGTTGCCTGAGGCAAGCTTTGATGGACAAAGTACATCTTCTCTCTCTTTCTTTGTGCCATCAGTAAGAACCAAATCTGTGTATTCTCGCATAATACAAGCCTGCCCAAAGCTTAGTGTGATGAATCAGAGGCTCATGGTGCAAATGTGTGCATGTCGGACCTTGTAACCTCACTCAGTATCATTCCAAAATAAGTATCAGTGAGTCACAGACTGGGGATGGAGGTGGTGATATCGAGTGAGTTGTCAGACTTTTGTGGCTCTGATGGGAATGGAGCGTTTTGGCTGCAAGAGCAGCCTGTGGGGTTCCTCTCCATGCAGGGGCTCTGTACAGCAGAAGCATGGCCCTTAGAAAAGCATTTGTGGGGCTGTGTGTGTGCATTCATCCACAGGGCTGCAACCAGGGCAGGATGAGGTGCTTGTAACTTCTCAGCTGTTGCTCGTGCCCAGGAGAGGAGTCTATGGCTTTGATGCTCTGTGAAGCTGATAACGTGGGCTGAAGCCCAGCTAGGTCTGATCTGCATCACCTGCAAACACAGGTAACTCACTGCCCCAGAAGATGTCTTAATCCTCTTTATGTAAGAAGCTTTGAGCCATTTGAGGTCCCAGCTGAACTTTTCTCTTAGAAAGCAAGACAAGTCCTACTACTCCTTGAAATCAGAGGTAAATGCATTATCAGATGTGCAGCAGAAGCAGGATCAAGCCTTGATTTTTCTAATCTGGGCAGTTCCAGCCATTTGCATCAAATTATGTTTCCTCCTGGTAAACAAGGGCCTTCAAGGACCTGTACCCCATCCTCAGCTCAGTGATGATTCAGTCATTGGGCTGTTTGAGTACCTTTCTGCTATGGGGAACTTGAACCACTCACAGAAATAAAAGCTACTTTTTGTGAGTCCTTTCTTTCACACCAAAAATAGTTCACTTAAAAATAATATTTCTCTTTATTGCACAGATTGTTTAATTTTAGGTATTAAGCAATAACAGTAAGTTCAAAACATTTGCAGAGGAATTACTCTGTTGAAAACTGTTTTCTTCAGTCCCTAATACTTTGATTATGTAATTCCAAGCAGCTCTCTCCCAGAGCCAGAAAAGAAGCCAGGAGAAATAATACTTTCCAGCTGGAGTAATTGTTATTATTATTTGTTTTGCACTTTCCCAGCTCCCATGGGAATTGCAGGAGAGCTCCAAGCTGGACTTTCTTCTGTACCTTCTAAGTCTATGCCCCAGGCATGGAACAGGGCTGGCAAAGGGAGGTGCTGCTTGGATGCCAGCATCCCCCAGCTATTTCCCATTTCTCGTGCCAGGTGCCTGTGGCACCAAAATGGCAAAGATACCTTGTGCATGTCTGTTCCCACTCTAGAAAAGGATATAGCAGAGATGGAGAAAATCCAGACAAGATTAGGCTGATTTCCATTTAACATGAGATTCTATGTGTCAAGAAGCATAGATAATGGTGTGGAAAAGGTGAGTAAGGCAGTGTTATGGCCTCCCTACAATACACTGTCCTGTGAGAAAACTGTCAGTCAGAAGGTTTAAATAACTGGAAAGAATTTTTTATCCCTGTGTAATGAAATGGTGGACATTACTGCTGGAAGGAGTGAAAAAGGGAGAGAGGACAAATTCATGGACAGCATCTCCATTAGGAGCTGTCAGTGTGAGAGCTCACATGCAGTAGTTTGGTTCAGGCATTAGCTCTCCAATGCAGCTGCTACACAGACTTTGCCTTAATTTGCTTTGGTTTTTATGTTTTGCTCAGGTAGATCCTAAAGATCACTGTAGGAAACACAATTGTAAGGGAATGGATTTGTTCTTCCCTAGGATGTCAGTTCTTACATTGTTTAATGGAATCACACTGCTGGCTAAACCCCAGACTTTGGGGAGACATTTCTAAACCTCCTCTTATCTGACACTAACTCTGTGGAGTCAAGAGGTTTATCCCCTCAGAAGAGCTTAGAAAGAACGCTGTATTCACATAGTCTCTCTGCCCTTGGGGAGCTTAGGAATCTCTGCTCTGAACACAAATCAGCACACACTTGGGCTGGACTTTCACCTCGATGCCCTAGGGATTTGGAGCTGGGATCAGCCTGTGATGAACGTGGTGCTTCCGTGTAACTTCAGATGGGTGTGCATTCCTCTGATGTTCCCTATATGAGAATATGGAGTCACTCAACTGGAAAACAAACAGGAAAGTAAAAACTTTGGCTCTGGATGAAATGCCTGACACCGAAATCTCACTGGTTCTTAGGGGATTAGGGCAGTCACTGGCACGTATTTTGAAGCCCTAATAAGCCCTTTTCTTTCTTCACATACTTCCCCCTTTATACGTACACACACATACATAATGAGAATAAAAGATTCCTTGAGAAGTCAGAAATCAGAAGAATTTTATCTGGGTAAAAAATGTGTTTGCACCCAGCCCTTTCAGGGCCAAAGAGGCTGAAGCTGCTCCGTCACTGCAGCAGGGTGAATGAGCCTTTCTGTATTGAAAGAATATGCTTTCAGGGTCTATTTTACTTTGTTCCTCTTAGTTTAAAACTAAGCAGCCTTTGGTGCAAAGCTAGCTTTCAGCTGTTCACCATGAGCTGCAGGTTTTTGAAGGGAAAAACTTGCTTGGCCAGCCATCAGCCTTTGAGTTTCTATTGCCTGGGTCTCACCTGGCAGGGGACAACCATGGAATGGAGAAGGATGAGATGATGTTCTTTAGGAGGTGTGCAAAGAAAAAGGATAAACTCAGAGCTGTGTGCATCCAATTTCAGTCCCAGCCTTGTGGCTGCTCACACTGAAGCTCCTTCCAGGTTGAGCAGGAGGAGAGTTTTCTACCAGCTCAGGACTTGCTGAAGGATGAGGCAGCAGGGATGGAGGTATGCTAGGCTGTGCTGGGATGGAGTTGTGATGGGATGTACTGGGATGGAAATGTGGGTGCCAGACATGATGTGTGCCACGTGCTCAGCAGTTGTGAGTCCTGATGGGATTTATGGAGAGAGGATCAGAAGGGGCTGATGTGAGGGAGGTTAAATGAGGCTTTCTGAACTGACGTTCTCCTTCCTTCCAGGGATCCTCGTGCATTGGTATTGCCTTTAAACAAACAACTGCTACTGTTTTCCTGGTGGTTTGCAGATAGATCTATAGCAGTTTTGTGCCTTATAGCAGTTAAAGAAAAAAAGGAAACATTAAAGCTTCTTCTCCCACCTTGAAGCCTGAACAAACCCGTCTGCTCCAAACCAGAGAGGCATACATCACTAATATCTAGGGGAAGAAGGCTTGTCATTTCCACTTAAATTGTGCCTGCAGAGCTGAGAATTGATCTCGTGCCATTCAAAGTACTGAGTTTGCCCCTGCACTTCAGTGGGAAATGGTTCAGGCCCTGAGAACTTGATGACGAGGGAAGGAGTGGGTGAACTTCTTGCAAAAACATTTTTGCTCTGACCTGTTTGGGTGTTTGGTATGGGGAATTAGTAACAAGGGGTGTGCAACACTTAGTTTGAATAACTTGTCCTGTTTGCTCTGGGTTTCCTAATAACTGCAGCCCTCTTCATCACAGAATCTTTTAGGATATGTGCGTAGACTTTACTCAATTTTTGCCCTATGCCCTATGAAAAGAATGGATGAAAAAATATCTGAAGGTACTAGTGACGGGTTAGCTTGAATATCTCAAAATGTAGGCATTTCTTTTTAAAAATACACCTCAAAACCATAAAATGGCCAGCAGCCAGGTGTGAAGCTATTCCTCTGGGTTTCTAGGGTAAGTATCAAAGCCATCTTTGCAAGGCTTCAGCTCTAGTGCAGATGGAATGACCTTCATCAAGACTTTTAATCTGGGACACCCTGAGATGGGAATAGCACATTATTACTTTCATTTTGTTCCCAAGCAGACAATGCTCTCCAGTTTTACAGCACTGGCCCGTCTTCTCTTTTTGGCTTTAAATCCAGTTTTTTGCTGAGTGACACATCTGGGAACATTGCAGGGTTCGGTCTCTGCCCTCCTGCTCCTTGCTGGGAAAGCATCAGCAGGATGAAGCCCCGCATGCACTTCCCAATCTATGCTCTCTAGGAGAATCCCGTCAGAAGAAGGGCTGAAAATCCCAAGAGGGTCGGAAATGAAGGGCGATGTGGGCTGCGCTCCCCGGCAGAGGGCACTCAGAGCCCGGCCGAGCCCCGGCACTCCGACTTACGGCGAGCGGAAAATGCATTGTTGCCTAACGAGCCCAAGAGTCCCCTCCCCACAGCAGATAGGAAAACGAAAAGGACACCGAGGAAGCGTTAATTACCCGCGGAAACACTCGGGGAATGCTGCTTTCATCAGGGCAAAGATGAATGCTAACACAAGCAGTGGCTGTGACTTTCGTGTGAGCTCTCCCAGCCAGCAATTTGCCTGGCTTTTCTTTTATTAAGAAGCACCGAGGGGTACCCATCTGACATACCCAGCTGGTTATCCTCAAACAGGAGGATGTTTATGCAAAATTCATCCCAATTTATTCAGCTATCGTAATTAGGCTGAACTCAGTTCCTTCTAATATTTGATACTTCCTGCCTAACTTTATGCAGGGGAAGAAAATCGTGCATTTCTGTTCACTTGAAAGCAGAGCTCAGACCTGAGGCAATAACTAACAGCATCCCACAATAAGAAATGTGTTCCCACAAAGTGTTTCAAGCCATGCGAGGGATTGGCTTGGATTCACCTATATGCAAGGAAAAATTGCTTTTTTTGTTCTATTGCAGGGCAAGTTTTCTACTCCCAGCTTTTCCCCATATTCTAGGTGCTGACTTTGTGTATTTTTGGCAATAAAATCCAATTCCACTCCATCTGGAGCCTTAAATTTCCCAATTGCCACTTTACTGCAGACGTGGAGAGGGTGGTAGTTGAACTAATATGAGAAGCTGGGATATCTTTCTCTTTTTGAGAGGTGGAAAAATCACCAAAGACTCCAGGGCAGAAATCACTGCTCTTCACTGCCCTACAACATCCCTTGTTCTTCCTTCCAGCAAGAGCTGAAACCCCAGAGCCATGTTGTGGGCACCTCTTACCTTATTCCAGCACCTGAAGTTGAATGCAGGATACCTTTGATGCTTCTTCCTTGAACTATCTTACAGGATTAAAGCTTGAATTAAACACAGCTTGGGGAGGGAGTGGGGGGAACCTTCCTTCTCCTGCACCAGTTTGACATGCACCATGGCTGGTCCCCAGCAGGCAACACAGAGGTATTTGGAATCTGGGGGATATTTCCTATTAGATTTGTTTAATAGTTTTGAGGTTGGTTAAATATGGAGTGACAAATTAATTCCAATTTAACTACTTCCCTCTCGGCCTTCCTGCCTCTTGCAGCTCCCCTGTTGCCCCGCTAAGCGGGACCAGCTGCTGGGATCAGGGCGGTTTGGCAGCTGCGATGTGTTTGTGTGCAGGCAGGTCTGTTCTCCTGCTGTTGGCCCTGCACATGCCCACATGCCATCTTCCAAGGAGCAGAGGAAGAAGTTCACCTACCTAAAGCTGGAGGCTCTTGTTGTCATGGTTTATTCTCAATTCCTTTTGAGAGGGTTAATAATTAAGGTATTACCTAGCAAGTCACCTACCTGTAATCTCCCCTTTGGGTGTGCTTCACCTCCTTCCAAGGTACATTTGCCATCAGTCCTCAACCCTTTAGTAACTGGATGTTGCCTATGGTGCACTGTCTGGGTATGCAGCTCCTGGGGTCCCTTTGCTTATCAGTCACAGCCGAGAGTAGAGACTTAGGGTCCAGGATCAGACAGGGCTTGGTTGCAATCCCTAATATAGTCAGGAAAGGGGGATGTTGGAGAGTGGTGAATGTGAGCAGGGATAGAGCAGATGCTCTCCTGACAGGTGTTTGGTCATGTCTCTGCCCTTAGCATCATTATCAGTACTGGGGGGAGTGGAGGGCAGGAGAACTGCTGGAACCCCAGCTCCAAGCCTGTCCTGGTTCAAGTCAGGCTCGCAGTGAATATCAAGGCTGTGGGTGATGCTCTCCCTGGACTACTACAGCCTTTCTGTGTTTGTAGAGCTGGGTGCTGCTCCTGGCACTGCATGGGAAGCAGAGAATGCGAAGGGTCACCTGGCAGATGCTACTGTCCACACACACTGCAAACACTCTCTACACACCCCTCCCAAGAGGGCATTCATGCTCCCTCTGCACAGGTACAAATTCTAGATTTTTCTTGTGCTCTATGTGCAGGCAAAGAGATGCACCTGTCTTTAGCCCTCAGTAGCTGTAGGAAAAGCCAGAAATCTGAATGCAGCCCAACATTTGGAGATGTTCCTATGGCCTGATGATAAACCTTGACGCATGTTACTCTGATCTTAGTATGGAGGTGTTCAAGGCCAGGTTGGATTGAGCACTAGGCAACCTGATCTAGTACCTGATCTGGAGGCTGACAAACTTGCTTGTGGCAGGAGGAGTTGGGACCTGAAGATCCTTAAGGTCTCTTGCAACCCAAGCCATTCTAAGATTCTATGATTCTGTGATTCTGTGGGCAGTGGGAAATATCAAAAGAGTTGCTAACAAAATGTTGTTGAAGTGTTTTTTGGTCTTCATGTACACGCTGTTATTCAGCAAGTGCTGCTGAGCAATCCTGATACTTCACTTTCTATTTCCCAGGCACCTTGCTCCAACTGTTTGTTTTTCCATAGTGTAATACATGGCATTCCTTGCCTGCCATCATCCTGCTGGTCATCTTCTTACACAAAGGAGATAGCAAGGATTAAACCTTTAGAAAGAAACAAATCAGACCAGCTTTATATTCTCTTTGAGTCTGGATCCATTATTCTATTGAGACAACAGAAATAAGAACAACAACCAAGATTGTATCTTTTCTGCAGTTACATTAATTATTTGTGGCCTGCAGCTGACAGTATGAGAGGCAATTAGCCTAGTTCTGATTATTGGATTATTATTAAGAGCTGAGTCCTGCACTTTGTTTACAACTCCATGCACTGCTATGGGCTTGGGGCAGAGTGGCTGGAAAGCTGCATGGAGGAAGAGGATCTGAGCATGAGCCAGCAGTGTGCCCCGGTAGCCAAGAAGGCCAGTGGCATCCCAGCTTGTATCAGCAACAGTGCAGCCAGCAGAGCAGGAGGTGATCATCCCCCTGTACTCATCTCTGCTGAGGCTGCACTTCAAGTGCTTCAGTGTTGGCCCTTCACTACAAGAAAGACATGGAGGCCCAGGAGCGTGTCCAGAGAATGGCAGTGGGGTTGTGAGGGGTCTGGAGCACAAGTCTGATGGGCACCAGCTAAGGGAACTGGAATTTCTTAGTCTGGAAGAGGCTCAGGGGAGACCTTATCACTCCCTACATCTCCCTGACGGATGCTGTGGTGAGGATCGAGTTGGCTTCTGCTCCCAGGTAACTGTGATAGGATGAGAGGAGATGGCCTCAAGTTGCTCTAGGGGAGGTTCAGGTTATTAAAAGCAGTTTATTCTCAGAAAGTGCGGTCAGGCATTGGCAAAGCTGCCCAGGGAGGTGATGGAGTCACTGACACTGGAGGTGTTCCAGAACCATGGAGATGTGGCACCAAGGGACATAGGCTTAGTAGGCAGTATTGGTGGTGAGTGAATGGCTGAAATGGATGATCCTAAAAGTCTTTTCCAATCTTAATAGTTCTATGATTCTATGATTATTAGAAGAACATGACATCCATCTTGAAGCCTATTCTTCTTTTCTCAGTACTGTCATGACTGGCTTCTGATTGTGGAAATACACATATGATACTATGGCCTCTCTCACAGACAGATGAGGGAGAAACCAGCAACCCGAACAGTCATCAAGAACACTGAGACTTCACACTTTTTCTATTTTTATTGTCTGTAAACACAGACTGAGGTTGTTGTTGGTCTCCCAACCCCCGAGCCGTGCTCAGCAGCGCAGTGGGTGCCGGCCTAGCGCCGCCTCTTGGGGGACGGGGACGAATGCGGGGGGCAGCTGCTGGCCCTCCTCTTCGGGGGGCGTCGGGGCCCCCCAGGCGAGCGGTCCGTGCCCTGGGCGGAGGGGCCCGCTGCCGCCGCCTGCCCCGGCTGCTCCTGCGGCTCCTGCGGGGACACGGGGGCGGCGGGTTGGGGCTCGGGCCCCCCATGAGGGACGCCGGGGAGCTGCTCGGCGCCGGGGCCTGCAGGGCTGGCGGAGCGACCCGGGCCGGAGGCGGGAGGCTCCTGCTGGGAGGCGGCGGGGCTGGGGGTGGCCGCGGGGCCGTCCTGCCCTCCTGCTTCACGGGCAGCCTGGCTGTCCTGCCGCCGGTGGAGCTCTGGGCCGTACAGGGCCGTCACGGTGTTGATGAGCCCCGCCACAAACTGCTCTGTGCGGTCTTCCAGATGTGACTCGCACATCAGGATCAGGGCATCCTCGTCCAGCCCATATGTCTGCAGGAGGTTCATGACAGCAGTCCGCGCTGCAATCACCTCCCACCACTCGTCTCCGGTGATGTTCTCAAGCTCCTGCTGGAGCCACCGGAGCAGTGGTTCGAGGTCTCCCGGATGTCCTCGGAAGAAGTCCGCCCAGACCTCGGGTGGGAAGCCGTGCTCGGGAGCCTCGAGCTGCGGCTCTGCAGTGCCCTGCTGCTCCTCCTGCTCCTCCTCGGAGTGCTCTGCAGGCTGCGGGATGGGGCACTCGAGGTAATCCTCCTCTGATAGCACCGAGTACCGGACGGCCTCGATGCTCTTCTTGCATACAGCACAGGTGGGCTGCTGCTTTGCCCACCGCAGCGCACAGCTCAAGCAGAGCTGGTGCAGGCAGGGCGTCACGTAGGCTGCCTCGTCCCGGTTCTGCCCACAGACGGGGCAGGTCCAGTCCGAGGGCAGCTGCATGGCCCCGGGTGTGCGGTGGGCTGGGGAGAGCCGAGGTGGGAAAGCCGCTCCCCTGAGTGGCGCTGCAGCGGGCTGGAGCTGTCGGCAGCTGCAAAAGAGAAGAGGCCGCGGTCACTCGCTGTCCCCGGGGCAGCGGCAGCAGCGATGCCCCGGTCCCTCAGCACCGAGCCCCGGCCCTGCTCCCCGCCGCCCGCCCCGGGGCCGTGTCCCCGCACCGCTCACCTCCGCTGCTGCGAGCGCACCCCGCGGGGCCCCGGCTGCCCGAGCCAGGCAGGGCCGGGGGAACGCTGGCGATGCCGCGGGCTGAGCACCAGGAACTGCTGCCGGCAGCCCCACAGCACGGCCCAAACCGAGTCTCGTTCGCACCTCCAAGTCTCGCTGCTGCGCTCAACCGGAGTCCGGGCACGAGTGATGCTGGGCTCTGCTGCGCCCCAGTTTCTGCACGGAGGCTCAGTGAGGTCACAGCCGTCTCCCGCTGCTGTCACAGCCCCTTGGTCGGTGACCTCACAGCGCAGGGCTGCGTGTATTGGGGCACCAGGCTGGGCCTACATCGTTATCACCCTCATCATTCAGGGACTGCCCTTTGTGATGGTGATAGATCTGGGAAAATAAAAATTGCACACGTTTCCAATCTTCACTTCAGTCCTTCTTTTCTGTCCTGTTCTAGAGAGACAGTTTTTGTCCTGTTCTGGTTCTCATGCAGTACCAATTGGTGGCAATGTCTTTGTCTGGGTTCCTTTCTGTACCAGATGCTCACAGCACAGCGGGCTGTTTGCTCATGTCTTCTTGTACAACCTGCAGTAGAGAACCTCTGTTAGTGCGGTTGGACTTCATCTCCAGAGGTCACTTCCGACCCCTATTGTTCTGTGATTCTGTTATTCTGTCTTTCTTGGGCACACTTGCTGTGGGATCTTACATCAGTATTTTGGCTTTCTGGCTGTGATGCCCATTCTCCTCCACACACTGGAAGCAAGGTCTGCAGTTTCAGTTGACTGGACTTTGCACAGACTTTTTCACAGCTTTCTCCTTAGATGCCTTAATGGTTTTTGAGTTTTTCTTGGTGTTTTGTGCCAGGATAAATGCAGGAGGGCCTGTCTTCAGATGGTGCTAGCTGGCCCAGTGCCACTAACTGCAGGAGTATGATGCCATTTTGCTCAAGCAGGAGATGTGCTGCTGCTCAAACTTCAAAAGGCCACCCACATTCACTTGCTGAGTTGGAGGTCTAAATTAGCAGAAGCCACAGTTTTTCACATGGTTTTCACTCTGAGCCATATAATGACTCAATTTTTTTTCTTTTAATTCTCTGAAAGGTCTTGAGCCACAGCGAACAGTGAGCACATTTCAGGTTTGCATTGAAATGAAACATCAAGCAACATTTCATCTTTCTCTTCACTTGAATGAGTGCTGACTTGATTATAAAAAGATTTTGTAACTGTAAGGAGAATCATAGCACTTCTGAGAGGGCATTTTGCTACTTCTTGCTATTTCTGATAAAGGAAATTGTTTGTCATGAGCACAACTGTGTGTGTTTGCTGCTGGTTCTTTCTCAAATGTGACAATAACAGCTTTGCTCCTTATTGTGAGTGCTAAGGATCACTGCTAGAAAGTCAGGAGGCTACTGCTGGAGAGACCCAGCAATACTGTGAGCTAAAGCTCTGGAAAGGAATCCTTATTGCCACCTGGCTGTGTTTGTGTTGTCCTTCCTGATGAAGTGGTTCCTCAGTGAAGGGCTGCCTGCCTTCCCAGTCTGCTAATGATGTCCCACTTTGGATCTACCTTTCCAAAGGCTGCTTGGTCCATGTGTGGGATTCTGCAGTGTGCTATGCCTTAGAACAGGAGAATTACACCCAGCAATGCCTAATCTTCTTCAGTAGCCATGAACGTGGGCTGCTGTTGATGTCCTTTTCCCCTCCTGAATCTCCCCATGTGTTTGCAGGGGGCAGAGAAAAAGGACAGAGAGGCTCATGATCCCCAGAGCCAGATCATCCTAGGAGTTTCCACAAGGTTCGTCTGAGTTGGCAGAGCTGCAGTGTTTGTTACAGTTCAGGATCTGATCATACAGATGTTGGTGTTACTCAGAGCCACAGAAATGAGGCCAGCTGTTTGAACAACCCTTCTGTCTGGGTAAAATAAGGAGCCAGGCACACATCTCAAAAGGATGTGGGAATTGGCACGACATAGGGAAAAAATAGTGCTGCTATTTTTTAAAAAAGGTACTCTTTTAAGAAGTACCTTGCTCATGTGCAAGCTCAGCTTTGAAATCATCTCACCTATGAGGAATCAAGGGCCACAAGAATGTGATATTCCAGAGCATCACCGGAAAGCCCTGGCTATGGGAATTTATGATGCCCACAGAGAAGTGGGAGACAAAAACGCCCCCTGCTAGAGAAAGGAGCTTGTGTTTCAGGGCTCAGAGCGATGCAGTAAGGTACAATAGGGTACACCTGGTCCTTGAGAGAGACACTTAGGGCAGGAGCCTGCCCTGGGCACCAGCCTGGGCTCCCAAGGACACGTGTGACTGTCGCTAGGTGGCTCACGGGGTGATCACAGAGGATAAAAGCTTGGCTTCCCTCAGCTGAAGCACAAACCTCAGAAGTTTTCCTGCAGGAAATCCAGTTTATTTTATTCTGTTTGTCAACACGGTTCATTCTGAGAGAGGCCCGGAGTCTGCGGCCAGCAATTAATGCCACTTAAAAGCTTTTCAGTGGATAATTGCCTGTTGTTCTGCAGGCATCACTCTCATTCAGATGCTAATGGCTGTCAGGGGCAGTGGCCATTCCCACATCGGGGGCCAGGTATACCCGCTCCCCTCCCTTGGGAAGATGCTTAATGGCTCCATTGTCCCCGCACAAGGGCAGCGGGGACTCCCCTGTCCCTGAGGAAGCAAGGGAATAATCCTCATCAGTCTGTGTCACTTGGGCACAAAAGGCAATGGGATGGACAAAAAGGGGAAGGAGGCTTCCAGTCCAAATCAAGGTGTTCCAATTGGAGGGCTGCCAATGGAGCCCTGCCAGGCTCCCAGGTCCCTAAGCAGACACCGGTGGAAATTCAGCTTTTTTCAGCTTTCAGATCCCAGACTTCAGGTCTTCACCTCAACGTGGCCCTTTGGGTTTGAGTCATGTTCCCCATGCTCTCACGAGGACGATCCCATGTGCTCGTTGGCAGGTGTTGGCCAACACAGGACTCTCCATGCAGCCCTTTGCTGACAAATCGGTGTGAGAGCTCCCTGCACCCTCCCCTCCCTGAAGGCTGCTGCTCTCTTATTCGGGCACATGTAGCTGCTTCCATTGATACCTTAAGAGCACTTCTGCTAAGAAGTGATGGCTTTTCTTGAAGGTCAGGCTTACAAGGGTGGAGTGAGACAAAGATCCCACAGCTCTACCAGAACCTACTGTGACACTGCTGATGCTGGTTATCAGTTTGGTTTGGCAGATTCAGCATCAGACTGCACATCCATGCACACATTTGTCCTCTTGGAGTGATCTCACAGTGTGAGGAACCTCCCTTCTTCTTTTCAAGCCTCCCTCATTTTTACTGTGTCTTTATTTTCTCATTGAGACTGGGCTGAAGTTACCCTTGTGATGCAGATGGCAGACCATGTGGATCCCTTAAGATCTATCTTATCTGGTGAGCTCTAGATCCCCATGCACTACGGTAGGATAGCTGCAATGATGCTGTGTTGGCTGAGATCATCCTAAGGGATGCTCCACTGTTCATGCAACTCAATTACATCTCGCTTTGCAAACCTCTGCTGAGCAACCGAACTGAGTACCCCACTCCCACCTCTGCAAAGAAGGAAGGGAACACACGCTCCTCTGTACGAACCAGCAAGCAAGGGGAGGGGGAGATCACTTAGCAGCCAGGGCCATCTCCGAAGCTCCTTTATGAGGGTTTTGTTGTTGAGGCACTGGGAGGACAGCCTCCCCGCCCCAGCTGGCCGCCTCCCTTGGGGGCCCCATTTGTGGAGCTCTCCCGGGGGGCTCAGTGAGCTGTCAAGCCCCCCAGCCCCTTTGTGCTGCTTTTCCACTTGGATTTCACGTGGGCACATCGGGGGCCGTCCCCGCTCCCACCCCGCGACTGCGGGCCACTTCTGCAGTGGAGGCAGCCCAAGAAAGGCCGGTGCCACTTCCATGGAAACAAAAGCCTGTTTTCAAACAGTGTTAAGAGAAACTGTTTCTATCTTAGGCCTTTAATGACCCGAACTGTCCATCTTTTGGAGAAAAGCGACAATAAAAAGGCACTTTACCGCGCTGCAGCCGCTGCTGTTTTCTGTCTGTGATTATTCTTTACCAAGAGAGCTTGGCGCCCGTCCTTATTTATGATACATATTTAAAAAAAAAAAAAAAAAAAAAAAAAAGACTTTTATTTGTCCCCTCCAGCAAATCTTGCTGTAGGAATAGACAGGCACGTCTGCAGCAGCGCTTCGTATTTTCCCTGGGAGAGGAGTCCTGTGCCCTGTGTATTTCAGTGTTGAATAAATAGTCCTTGGTGTTGTATGCAGTGGCTCCGGGCGCCCCGCTGAGATCATGTCCTTAATACAAACAATGCAACACATTTATTCTAAGCTGACCGCGCTGACCCCCAAAAGTTTGTTCCCTCCGCTGGGACTCCTCGGCCTTTTCATTCAGCTGAATGCCCAGCACAAAGACCCTGTCGCATCCACAGTCCCTCCCGAAACAAAACTGGGGGAAGGAGTGGGGAAAGGAAGGAATAGGCAAACCTTGACCCCTCCACCTAAATGAAAGTGGAGGAATTTGCATTTTAAACCTTAAGATGCTCAGCCTGGTCTCCCTGCCTCTCCTGCAGCCCATGGTTTGTGTCTCTTTCTGCGAACTCCCTGAGAAGCACCGGGCTCTCAGCATCCCAGCAGAGCTGGCTCCGGGTAGCATCCCCTGCTGGGAAGAAAGGCTACTCTCTGCTCTCCTATTTTACCATAGATTAGAAAAAGAGAGAAAGCATGCTCCTGAATAAGGAAGCAGAGGTTCTCTCCCCTTCCCCCATGCCCGGTGCCGGCCGTTTGGAGGCAGGCGAGTGCTGGGAGCTGCTCGGGGTTTTGGATGTTCCCATGGCCCCAGCTCCCCTTCCAGAGGTCCCTGCTTGCTGGGACTGGGCTGGTGGGAAGCACTGGGCAAATGCCCTGCACTACTGTGGTCTGGAGCCTGCTATGTCCAAATGATGGAACCAAATGCTAGAACTGGTGTTAATTCAATATGGTAGCAAGTACAAAGCCAGACAAAGCTGGCGTTGCATCATCAGAGGGTGGATGCACAACACAGGGGCAAGAGTGAGGGCAAAGTCTATCAGATTTTTACTTTTTAAGGTTTAAATTTTAGATGGAAATCTAAATCTGGAAGGTTTTCGTGATTTTCCCCTCCAGTTTCTTTCCCTTCCCATTCCAAACATGGCATCTCTCTGAGGCAGCACCATGCAAGATTTTCCTTCTGGAGTTGCACCATGTTACTGAGGTGCTGTTCTGTACATAGAACCACAGTGTGGGATAGAAGGGACCTCACAGCCCCCTAACCCCACCCCTGCCATGGGCTGGCTGACCCCCAGCTCAGGCTGCCCCAGACCCATCCGTGGCCTTGGGTACTGCTAGGGATGGGGCACCCACAGCTCTGGGCAGCAGTGACAGGGCCTCACCACCTCTGGGTAAAGAATTTCCTCCTTATATCACACTTACTTAAATCTTTTCTCTTTTAATTTAAAGCTGTACCAGGGCCCTGGCATGTCCCCTTGTTCTGCCTCTGGCTCTACAAAGCTACACCATCAGAAACGGTGTTTCCAGGTCCTCCTGTCCCCCCTGCCCTATGGGACAGGGATCCTGAGCCCATGCAGCA
Organism: Chrysolophus pictus; assembly: GCA_037305975.1. Lineage (NCBI taxonomy): Eukaryota > Metazoa > Chordata > Aves > Galliformes > Phasianidae > Chrysolophus > Chrysolophus pictus. The sequence goes on along the minus strand of CM074593.1, from coordinate 8,539,076 downwards.
GTCTCAGCCCTTCTTACTGCCTTGGAAGCATAAGGGCCCATTCTTCACACACTCTGCCTTATTTCTTACTCCAGAAACATTTTACTCATTCAACTATTTAAAGCAGGGCATGATTTCTCTCCACTTTCTTTTTCCTCTTTTCACTTTTCCTTTTTTTCTTTTCTTTTTCTCTCTTTTTTTTTTTCCTGGATAATGCACAGTTGCAATACCTCATGTGGATTTATTTCAAATGTGATGGAACTGCCTCGTATTTCACATTCTCTCTGCATGCATAACACACTTTCATTTCACAGGAGTGCATCTGGCCCAGGTTTGGGGTTGTCCCATTTCAGCCTCCTGGCATTTCAGAGGTGCCAACACTGAGCATCACAGAAGGTTCACCCAGACTGGGCTGTGTCTACCTCCAACAGAGCTGTGGCTGTGCTCCAGGAGCATCCCCTTGTATATCAGCAATGTGTCCCTAATCCATAGCATGGAGGATGGAGGTGTTAGCATCCCTGCAGGCTACTGAACTCATGGCTGAGCAGGATGCTTTTGTTGGTGTAATGATATGCTTGCACCAGAGGGCTTTCTTTCCTGCAACTGAGATCCAGCCCTGGGCATGGCAGTTGCATGCAGCTGAAGGACTTTGACTAATTTAGGAGATCTTACCTCTAAGATGCCCCTGCAAGAGCTGTTTGCTTATGCGCAGACTGGGTTTCAAGGTACAATGACAATGGCACTGCTGCAGTGCAAATAATTAAACACAAAATCACCCATGCTCATTATTGCCCAAATGGCTTGTGCATCCCTAACTCCTGCAGCAGCAAGCTGTGAACACTTCAGAATAGATTCCTGAGGTGCAGCTCTACAAAACTTCCCTTTTTTTTCTACCCCTCTAGATTGTGAGCCCCTTTTAGCTGCCAGAGAACTGTTCAAACGAGCGTGTTTCTGTCTGCTGCGCTGCTCTCCAGAGGTTCTCTGACTTTTTCTGTACATGTACAAGGAAACTGCACGACCATTTCTGTCTGCAATCTGTTCTTTTCTCTCTCTCTCTTTTTTTTAGGCTTATTAAGAAATCAATAAGCAGCTCAGTGGGGCTTTGCTTAACTTGATTCTGCGAGCATTTCTTTCAAAGAAAACGTGAACTGAGTTCTCAAATTGATTTTGCTGCTTTTGTTTTTGCTCATTTCCATTTAATAACATTCTTGGCGTTGTGTTTTACCTTCTCAGATCAGTTCACAGACAGCGAGAGGTCCTGGATGGAGGACAGAGCCTGACAGTGCTGCTCTGCAGGATAGGGACCACCTGGACCATGGACAGGATATGGACCACTGGCAGGTGCTGACTTCAACTGTACCTACATGGGGGAGGTGGGTGAGGACCCCATCCTTTCCTGATACAGCAGACAAATAACATTATTGAGTGCTGGTTTGATCACCTTTCCAGAAAGACTGTATATCCTGGGGATATATAGAAATGCCCCCTTCTTCCCTTTGGACCTCCTGAGTTTGGTTCACCCATCCCTGATACAGAACACTTGCTAACATGCTAACAAATGAGGGGCCCTGATGCATATCAAAAGAAGCTGTTATCTGTTTCTTTTCATCTGGTGCTAAATGCTGGCCTGAAAACATTCGGTCTCTAATTAACCCTAAGTTTAGGGACCATGTCACAAGGATGTGAAACCTCTTTTTTTTTTCCCATGGGAAATTCTGACAGTTTGCTTTTATTGTTGAGTTCTGATCTGGATTTAGAAGCCTAGATCTCATGACATCCTTCACAGCAGAATTCCTGCAGGTGTTTTCAACAGGTGGACTAGATTTTAGCTGTGATTTATGTATGCTTTAAAGAACTGGAGGAAAAACCTGAGAAAATGGACAGAATAGTGATGATGAGGCATCTAGGATAAAAATACAGAGAAATTGCACCCACTCAGCAGCACCCTAGGCAACATCCTGGTTTATTTATTCAGATTTTTTTTTTTTTAAGGCTTTTAGCAAGTATCTACGGATGAAACATATCAGTTTCCAAACCTTGACGTCCAACTCTGTCTTGGTTGTTCACCATTGATCCTACTGCCCTTAGTGACAGAGATAGCAACATTTGAACAATGCAGTCACGTGTTTTTTGTAAACCTGCTGCTTAACTCATTGTACCTTATTTTGTAGTGAATAGGTTCTGATCAAGCAGCAGAACCCCAGTCCAGACAGTGGCTGGAACAGGTTGCAAGCGATCACCTTGAACCTCTTGGCTTTGCCTTTCATAATCATCTGGAGCAGAGCAAACAAGGGTAGATGGATGTGTAAGGCTGCAGGGATGTTTGAGGACTGCTGTACAGCACATACCTACTTTAAAAGCTGGAATCCCATACCATACTTTAAAAGCTGGAATCCCAGGCTGAGATCTCATGGAGTAAGGCTGGAAGGGATGAGTGGGTGCTGTAGACCTGGGTGGAAATACAGGAAAAATGTTTCTGTCCATCTCATATTATCAACTTGTGTCCCATGTGGGTAAGGCCCAAAAACCAGAATCAAAATGTAAGACTTTGCAATTCTGCCTAAAGCTTTCTATGAGCCTGTTGTGTCTTTCCTCATAGAGAGAGGTCTGGAAACAAAAATAAAATCATGAGAACTTTATAACCAGAGCCACGGAAGAAGAGCAGTCAGTCAGCCTGGGTCTGGCCAGGCTTACTCTGAGCGCTCCCAGTTTGGGAACTGGGCTTTGTAAAGGGAAGATTGGCCATGGAGGCTACAGTTTCCTTTTTTTATTTTTTTTTCCTCTCTCCCCCCCTTTTTTTTTTCCTAGTTGTTTTGCAAGCCCTGAAAGGAATAGACTCAATGTTATTCTAACTTTAAATGGAGGGAAGAGGGGGAGGCGATGAGAGCAGAGAAGGAAAATCCATTTGCTGCAGTACTGTCAGCCCCTTAGTTTTCCTTCAAGTCTGACAGGCCCAGGATTAAAGGTTTGGTTACAATGGCCTGACAGTACACATTAACAGCCCTGAATGTCTTAACAACCCGGCTACTGGAGATGCATTCAGACGAGTCTGTGAACTGCTTTTCCCCTTTAAAGCTCCTGCTAGACCATGTTGTCCAGTGAAATCTTTTGTGGTATAAATGTATAGACTTTTCTTTCTTATTCCTAAGCATGTACGTACACAACCCTAAAATTCCTTGCTGCCTTCCCTGTGGGTTTTATGCCTAATTCTCCTTTAACCATCCTACTTGTGAAAAGTTTCCTGCTCTGACAGCATGGGGAATTTGTGTCTCCCCTCCTTTCGTTTAGCTGGACTTGCCCAGTGTAAATGAGCAGGACTTCACCAGCCTGGGTGGGGTTATGCAGATCCGTTCCAGCTGAGGAGCTGGACGTGCAATGTAGGTTTTGTTGTTTTTCTTCCTTTGGGGGAAAAAAAAAAAAAAAAGCAAAAAGCAAAAGGAGCCTCTGATCAAACAAAATGCCCATATAGATTAGTTGCATTTGCATCGTAGAATGGAATTCACCAACCCTGGAGTTTGCGTGGATTGTGAACTGATGGACAGTGATTGTAATAACCAGGGTGTGTTGTTATTCGTAATGCATGATAATTAAGTTTACATGAGGCTATTTCCAGTCACTGGCAGAGTTGAGGGGTATGTTTCCTATGCTCCAGTCCCCAGGCAGCAGCCCCCAGCTGATGAACTTATTTTGTTTGTAGATGTCTGGGGGCAGGGCAGGAGGAGGAGAACTGTCGATAAAATCCAGTGAGAGCCCCTGAGCAGGGCTTTGAAGTTGTGTTTTAACCAAACACTTCCAGTCTGAATGAATCCCAAATCCCTGTGCCTTGGTCAGAAATTCTTATCAGATCCTTTGATAAGCACTGCTTTCAGGTATCTCCCTTGCTGGATGGCAAGGCTACTAGCTCCTTCTGTGCCTAACCCTCAACATTTTGGCTTGAGTCCCTTTATCCCATGCAACAGGGAGCTGTGCTGTAAAAACAGAAGGATTTTGGTTCTTTCTTCTTGTTGAATTTGATGGTTTGGCGGCAGTACTTGGTAACACAGAATTATAGAATCATAGAATGGTTTGGGTTGGGAGGGACCTTTAAGATCATCTAGTTCCAATCCCCCTTCTATAGGCAGGGGCTCCTCATACTAGTCCAGGTTGCTCACAGCCCCATCCATCCTGAGTGGTGGTCTTTATTTCAAGGCAGGGAATGTTGCAATGTGAAAGGAGAACACAGACAGAAGGTTCCCAGTTTGCAATGGATGGACCATTGGTAGCACCCAGGAAGAGCGCGGAACTCAGGGGATACCTGTATGATCTTTCCTGAGGGTTTTTTTGTACAAAGAGTTAATGAAAGAGGATGTGGAAATGGGCAGCCCCCCAGAGAGGTGTGTCCCGATGGGCTGCAGTCTGAGTGCTCTCCATTGTGGAAGGGAGGGAAGCTAATCTAAGGGGTAACCTCATCTGAAGAAGTGAAAAGGGTGATCCACAAAAGAGGAGGGTGGAAGGAGGGAATAAATGAGAATTAATTTAGCACAAAATCAAGATGTCAAGAACAAAATTAATCAGGAGATGAGATTAATTAATTAGTACATCCTTAAGCCATCACAGCTACATCAACAATGCTGACATTAATCAAAGCAGTGGTGCTGGAGGAAAGAAACAATTGACGTGTCCCTAAACCTAGGTTAGGTGCCAGGGAAATAGGATTGGGTAATAGAATTGCTCTGTTTCAACCCAGCTGGGACACTGATTAGCAAGCTCAAAATGGTAAAAATGCATAAATGTGATTAATTTTAGAAGGATTAAGCAGACAGTGTATGGGCAAAGTATTCATCCAATGCTGGTTCTTAGCTGTTGGCCAAATGGTTGACTGGTAGTGTTTCTACTTCACAGTTTTGCCACTATTTTTGAAAATGGAAACCTGATTTGCAGGCTGGTGGATAGAAGCTGCTCCCCGCATGGCTATGATGGATGCAGGAGCTCCATCTCTGTGCCAAGAACACCTCGTTCCCCCTTCCTGCAACCCCACTACATTCAAATCCCTATTTCAGTGTGGGCCTTTTTGCTGCGGATGGTGTTGCTGGTGATTTCCCAAGGAGAACGTGCAGTCAGGTTGGACCAACACCTTGATCTTCATACAGTTGAAAAGAAACAGACTGAATCTCACCCGTGCATTTTCCACATGGCTTTTGACTGATGAGGCACTGACAGCTCTGGGATGGGAGGTCTGTCATTAGCACTGAGCGTTTCCGCAGGTGCCCTGAGGGATCGGGGCTATAGGTCTGATGCTGTGCAATATTTCCTCCAATGATCTGGAAATGGATGTAAGTGTTCATACATTTTTCTGGAAAGATTAGGCAAATAACGACGAGGGCCAGGAATGGAGAGCGTTCAGTAGTGCTTTCTGAAAGCATTAAAAGCCATTAAAACCAATGTGCTTGCTGTGGTTAAAGTTGGAGATGGAGGAACAAAGAGTGCAGGCAATTCCTGAGAGTGAAATATGAGGGGATGGGAGGGGAAGCATTTATCAGTCTGGGTAAATTAGAAATCAAAGATTGCAGAGAAATTGGTGAAAGAAGAGAAAGAGTAGTGGATGGCATCCACGGGTAGTGGTGTTAAGGAGAAGTGATTTCATTTAGTATTAAAAAAAAAATAGTGGGTTTGATCTCTTCCTCTTTTTAATGGTGTTATTCAGAAACCAGAGGCATTCACTCAGTATTTGTGTCCTGCATTTAGGAAAGGTCAGGTGGTATATTCCTGTTCTGCAATGTTAATACTGTAAACTTCCTTGCAAGCACTGCAAACATGTTGACAACCCATGGGAAGGATCATAGAATCCCTGAGGATGGAAAAGACCTCTAAGAACATCAAATCTAAGGTCCATATTTTTGGTAGATGTAACACTTGTGAAGACCTGCTGCCTCAGCATTGGGTAGAGGACAATGTATGTGTACATATATGTGTATTTTTTTCCATCACTGTTGTTAACTCCAGACGGGAGGATTTAATTCTGCCCCAACTGTCTCTCTTGAAGCAGCATCAACACAGGGTGATCTCCTGACCTGGTCAAACTAAAGAATCACAAAGGCCCTAAAATCTATGAATAAGAGCAATTCTTTCAGAGTCAGTGCCCCTGTTTTATAGCAATCTGGTCAGGGGCCCTAAATGGGCAACAAGGTAATTTCCATACAGTTTAAGTACATCCTATCTGGAGCCTGAGCGTGAGGGGAGATTTGACCTGGAGTGGTTTTGTGAAGCTATGTAACATTTGCAGACGGGATCATTGGGGTCTGGTGTGCTGGGCCATAGAGCACTGATACTTCAGAGAAAGGATGAAAAAAATAAAAGCAACTCTTTCCTTAATGAATCTAGCAGTTATTCACATGGGGACGGTGGGTGGGAGTAGAAGTCAGCTCCCTGACCATTGCAGGTGATCGGCTCGAGAGGTGTGATTACCTCTCCTGTATTCTTATGCAGCCTACAAACATTTATTAATGGTCATAAAATATCCCCGCCTGTTTTTTAAATCCACCCAACAATGTATGACTTGACCATCATAAACTCTGCCTCGAAACCACCACAAAAGGTTTGAATTACTCTTGGTGGCAATAAAAGCATTCTTTTGACTAACGCTTTGCTTTATTGTTAGCTTTTATTTTCCTCAATCCCTCCTTCCTACCAGCAAGACATAAACAGTGGGGCTGAGTTATCGTCCCCCGCCTGCTCACACCTACATTAATAAGATCCAGGAACCACAAAATGAATGGAACAGGAGCAGAACAGTCACCGTGGGTAGCGATAAGCACAGCTGGCGCGATGCTAAAGTGTTGTACGGAGAGAGCACTTCTCTTCTCTGCAGCCCAGAGGGGCAGTCATGTAAAATGTTAATCTGAAGAATATATATATATATCTCTCATGAAGAAGTTCGGCGCTGCTAAAGTGCTTTTTGTTTGGAGTTAAAGGGCTTTTGTTGGATTTAGCTTTCTTTGCAAAGCGAGGTATGCTGTACTGCTTCAGAGCCACTTCCAGACAAGAGTACCTGCACAGAAGTTGGATGCAGTTTAACACGTTCACCTTAAATGCCCTTCTTGAAATAACTCTGATAATTTTTTGTCTTTCGATATAAAATTAGGAGTTAGGCATCTCAGTGGTTGGTGCATCTGTGTCCCAAAAGTGCCTGTGCCTATAGACTGAATTCCTCCTATGCATCTATTTCGAGCTAGATTGTGCCATTGTTGAAGTCAGCAGTATCTCTTTCATCTGATGTCTTGAATGGAACTAAAATAGGCACAATTAGCATAAAACCCAATGGCTGCTCCTTCTACTGTCATTCTCTGTAAGAAACTTGCTGGTCCATTTTTGCTGAGGTAACAATCTCACACATATAACTCTGCAGTTCTTTTTACAAGAGATGGGCTGTCCCTGAAGCAAAGTTCCTGCCAACAATTAACTTCCCAAACAATGGGGAAAAGTTGCATTTTACAAGCAAGAAGAGACTGGCCACTGGATTTGTCTGGCATTTGTTCCCCTTGATCTTCTGGCCAGGCAATGAAAGGGGTGATCCTGAGAGATTCTTCCCAAGAACTGACGTGTAATTATGGACCCAAGGAAAGTGTGAAAAGAACTTGTGTGATCTTATGTACTCAATATTCAGCCACTAGGTGAGATCTCCATGGCTGTTTAGAATTGTTGTTTCTGCTGGAAAAGGATATTGGAGAAAGAGCAAGAACTTTTTCTACCCTTGTGGTTAGATCTCTCTTTGTCCTTGAAGAAAACATAGAAGAAGTTATGGTAAAAGAGGGCAGAACAAGAAATAAAAGAGGTAATGTGCCTTCTGTAAGCCAGGGTGATAGTGGAGAAAACCAGTCTGGGGGATGAGGCAGAGGTGGGACTCACTCTGGGGAGTGAGTCAGGATGGAGCAGTCTCATCTAGGGAAAGCAGACCATTTCTCAAGATGTAAAAAGTGGAAACAGAATAAGGGAAGTCTGAATTTCATGTTCCAACTAGGACAGAGTTGAAGGAAAAAAAGGATTTTTTGAGATCTCTTCTCTATTTCAGGCCTCTTTCAGTCTACCTGCTGGTGTTGGGTCAGCATCAGATTAGGGACCTCCAAAACAGGATGATGGGCACCTCCCCATTTCCTTCTCAGAGTACATCCCAGCAGTGCTGCACCAGAGCTCAGGCCACTGGCAGCCTCTCCCCTAGGGAACAGAGAGGAGACTGAGCTGTGGGCTCTGTGATGAGGTGCTCAAGCTGCAATGAGTTATGGAAATCCTTAAATCCTCCTAAGAAAGGGCAGTTGAAGCTGAACTGAAAATTAAACACTAAGCTGGTACGAGCCACCTCGCCTATAAATCCAGCCCTGCTGCAATTTATCCCTGCACCATGCTTACTACATGAGAGGGGATTTATGGCAAAGGAATTCGATCATCCCCACTGCCAACAGCCTCTGTAGGGCTTTAGAAAGCATGGGGTTTTCCTACCTGCAGCAGTCCACAGCCAGCACTGGTGAAGGAAGAGGGGAGCAGAGACCAGGGCTGATTCAGCAAGCGCCAACTGGAGGCACTGAGCCTCTTTCTGTGTGTGCTCAGTGTTTGGATAAAGGCATCTCCTAAAGGGGAAATTTGTTTGGTTTGGACTTCATTGAGTGAAAAGCTCTCAGCCCCATGAGTGCTTAGTTATTCTCTTGTCTAGTGGCTCCTCAACAGCCCCCACTGATGGGGAGGAGGCTTCCTATTTGTGCAAGTGGCCCTGCTTGTTGAAATTCTCTAGTGACTTAAGTTTATTGGTTTTTCCTGAGGTCCAGGCATTTGAATTGCAAACAATGCTCCATCTCTGCCTCCCCCTCCCCATCCCCAGCCAGAACAATGTGCAGAGTTGGAATCAAGCTCACTGAGGCCGGCTCTTGAAGCCGAGCGCAATTTCTTTCCGCATGAGCAGGGAGGTGGAAGTTTGCTCCCTTCCGGTCTCGCTCATTGTGGCAGAGGATGCCTGGGAAGGAGGGAGGGCTCTGGGCAGAGCGAAGGGGCCAGCTTGCATTTTGGCATTACTTATTTATAACCTCTGCTGCCTAAAAGGCCGTTCTCAGAGGAGGAGAATGCTGGCGGTCCGTGCAAGCATCTTCCACTTCATGCTGCAGCATCCCAGGAAAGATGAAGGGAGGGATTATGGGGGTGCCTGCATCCTCCAATATTTTCCCATGTCCGCGAAAAGATTAGCTTTTGTCATTCTCTTGGGAGCAGTTGAGCCATGGGAGGTACAGGAGCACAGCAGCAAATGGAACTCCTCCTTTCTCCAAGTTTTGGCATCGTTTGCCAGCGAAGATGATTTGGATGAACTCATGGCCTTTCATTAAAAGTTGATGTGAATTTGGTAGCCCTATCTCAGAAAGACCTCAGAGGAAGGGCATGGTCAGGGTGTCAGAGGTGAGGGCTTTTGAGGGCAGTGGTTAGTGCAGGGGTTCTGCCCTTTGCTGGTGTCACAACACTGTTCTTTTCTTCTCCAAACTGGGTATTTGGGCCATCCTCAGAGCATATTCTCTTTGACTGATGGCTATATGTCCGTGATGCTGTTTTTATCACAGAAGAGCACTTGTTTCATTTTGCCTCAAGAGGAAGTATGGCAGAAGTCTGCTCTAAAAGCCCAGAACTTGGGGGAGTTATTCTCTCCCTGGTCCCCTGGCCAGGTGAATGCCCTCATCATGTTTCTTTCTTCATTCCATATCTCATGTATAAAATGGTTGTAGGGACCTTGTTCCTTATGGCAGGGCTGTATCACACCTGCTGATCAGAAGAGCATTCCCTTTTGCCTATTCCTGTGCCATTGTCAAACAATGTTTTCTCAGTGAGTTCCAGCATGGGGCAAGGCAGCAGTAGCATAGATCCAGATCCAATGCTGGGAACATGGATATACAGGTAGATTTGTGGTTTCCTCAGCCTGGAGGAGAGATGGGCCAGGAGCAGACAGCCCAGCAATGAACACGCCTGGGGACCTGACCAGAATGCCATCCCCAGATTCGGGAAAGCAAGTCTTGGACCCACCTCTTGATAAATGGCAGCTGACCAGCATCAAAAATTGGTGACTGAACACCAGTGGAATGATTTCTTGTTCACTTGGGTTGGCTTTTCTGCACTAGAACAAGTTGCCCTGAGGTTCAACAGGACAAGTTGTAGAGGCTTTCTCAGCCATTACCCACTTCCCTTTCTGACCTTTTTCCATTCAGCTGGCTGCTCTGAAACCTGTTGCTGGTCTTTGCTCAGCAAGTAGCCTATGCTGAGATCAGATATGGAGTTGTCTGGTGGGTGGATTCCTCTTTATCTGCATTTGAGTCCTTCCCCTCATGGACTGCTACAGTTCCTGGGTAAGACAGCCCAGAGCTGTGCCCTGAGCCACAAATCATGACTCAACCCCTTCTCCTCTGGGAGGGGAGAAAATAAAGCAGGTTTTATTGAGACGGAGAAAAGTGATGCTTTCAGCAGATTGGCTTTAACACTGTGAGAATCCGATGAGCTGCAGAAGGAAGCAAGTGGAAAAATCCCACTCATACAGGGTGATTATTCATTGGGAATGCTGTCCGGTTTTGACTGTGAGATGTTAAGAGAGTTTACAGGTATGTTTGGGGGATGGCAGTTCTTGTGGGAATTGTGCCTTTCCAGAGGGAGCTGAGGATTTAGGGGGGTCACATGGTGTGGAGAGGAATCCACTTTATTGATTCTAATATATTTTTTTCCAAATAGTCCTTGGACTCAGCTTCAGAGATGGAAGTAAATCTGATGGATGTTCTGCTTTACCTGGGCGGGGGGAACACAACGCACAAGTGCTGAGGTGCATAAATCAGGGTGAAAAGGTCTGGAGACCACATACGAAAATGAAGAGAGGTCCCTGAAATATCAGGACTTCATAATCAGGAGAAATGGGGTTCAATAAGGAATGTATCCTAACAAAAACCCACCTGCCCCAACTGCCATGGAGACAAAGCTGAGCTGAGACCTGTGGGACACCTCATGGGGGACCTTTCAGCCCTTGAGGCTCATGGTATTTCCAGTCTGGGGGCTGAATACAGCACTTCTCACCTTGCTGAGATGCAGTTTCCCAGTTGCCTTTGTAGACCACCCTTCATTCATTTTTCCCCCTTTTCTCCTTTTCTTTAGGTTTGGAAACATCCGTGCATGCACTTGGCCTTAGGGGAGATGGGCTCTGCTCCACTCCCAGCTCCAGGAGCCACAGTGCTTCTCTCTGCCCTCATCTTGCCCTTCAGCAGGGCTGTGTTCAGGCAAACCAAGCTCCACCTGAAGTTTCTGTACGTGGTGTTCCTCTCGGCTGCATCCAGGCATGCAGTGTGCCCAGCCACTGAACAGGGCACCTGTTTTCCAGTGTTTTAGTCTTGTCGTAATTGTGTTCAATACAAATCTCAGCCCAGAGCTCAGGAAGTGGCAGTTCTTCGAAGGGAATCCCCCTCTCTTAATTCAATTAATGTTGGAGCTAATTTCCACCCTGGGGCTGAGTCCCATTGCCTTTGAAGTCAATAACAGTGCTGTGCTTCCCTTCAAGTGGAGCAGGTTGGAGCTTGCCCCCGGCAGCCCAAGGCTTTGCCAAGCATTTCAAAGAGCTCAGTGTGTTTCTGTGCCAAGGGACAGCATCCTGCTCCCAACAGAGGGTGAGGTGTCTGCAGGGAGAGGCCAGGAAGGCAGGAACCTCTGCCAGTAGCACAGTCGATGGTAGAAGATGGTGTGCATTTCTTTTCAGTGTCGGTCTCGACGACAGGTTCCTTTGGAAGAGAGAAGAATTGCTGCTCTGGAGGCACATTGAGGCATACAGTATTTGCAACGAGACACAGATTTATCCACTTTGCATTTACTTACTGACAGAGTTTTCATGTATGTTTTCAAAATGTCACTTGAATCATTCCTACCCAGTTTGATTTATTGAAGTGAAAACCACAATCAGTTGGCAACAGGACTGTTTTTTCCTCTTTGGAAATGAAGATCCAAACCCTGAGGTGTGTGCTCAGCATCAGGGGGTATCCGTGACACTGATTGCAGCCTTCTGAAAGGTGGTTTTCTTCACCTAAACTTGGCACGCAACTGAAGCACTGATGATGAGTACTTGAGAATCAGACTGTTTGCAGCACCTTTATACAAGCAGAGGCACCTCCAGGAGGTGTTCACACTTAGAGGATCTTTTCTTCAACTGTGCAGGACTCCAAAGCAGTCAGGCCTTAATTGATCAAGGCTTAAATGACTCAGCTTCAAAGGAAGGTGTCGTTGCTGTGCATTATACCTTTTCATTATGCCTTTTGTGGAGGTTTGAAGCAACTGATCTTGGAATAAAACGAATCGATGTCCTATAATCCTTGGTGTGTAGAAGGAGACAAAGGGGGATGAGGTATCCCAATTACTAAGTAGATTATATTACTTATTTCATTAGCTACGAAAGTGACTTGTACAAAAGTTGTGATACGGAAGAATGCAGTTTGTTCATTTTCATGTGTGTTCCTGATCTGGGAGGAAACAAAATGAGCTTTTGGTTGGAGTTTAGCATGGAAAGCTGACGTGTGAAGTGATATGAGAAGGCTGAAGTTGCTGGTTTGAACTTCCCCCAGAGTGAGCTGGGCAGATTTTACATCACTGCTCGTGTGCTCCTCCAGTCACCCCGGCTTTGCCATGTAGAGGAAGGCAGCACAATACCTGGTCTGCCTCTCCAGCTGATTTCTAAGCTCCACGCTGCTTATCAGCCCCAACTGCTGAGGGCTGCACAGTGTGAGAGGACAGCAGCTGCCTCTCTGTGATATGATAGGAAATGATGGGCACGACACCAGGAAATGAATATGTAAACAGTTATGTGATCCCCAAGGGGTAAGTGCTTTGTTGTAAAATAGTCTCACTCGGAAAGCATAGAAACATGACAAGTCTCATTGTGCTTTTGGGGTAGACAAGCAGACCTAGATAAATATCTGAACTGTTTTGGATGTTGCTGGAATTTGATTTGGTAAATTAATGTAGAACACACTCTCCTCTCACTGCCATTATTTAGTGTGACACTGCACAGTTATGTGCTAACTCGCTAGTAGAGTGAGAGGCATTTATATTTATCTGATTGGACGGGAAAAACTCTCATCCTTAGCCTCCAGCAACAGTGGAGTTACAGTCTGGAGAGAGAAACCTCATCTATAATCCTCCAGAGCCCACGATTCTGTGGCTTGTTCAATGTCTACCATCCCTTCTCACTGGGATGGCCAAAGCCATCATGATAAAATATGAATGAACCCATGCTGTGCCCAAAATTTAAAAGACATGGAAATCTAGACTTTTCTTTGAGAAAGAGAGAAAGAGAAAGAAAGAAACAGAAAGAGAGAGAGGAAGGAAGGAAGGAAGGAAGGAAGGAAGGAAGGAAGGAAGGAAGGAAGGAAGGAAGGAAGGAAGGAAGGAAGGAAGGAAGGAAGGAAGGAAGGAAGGAAGGAAGGAAGGAAGGAAAGGAAGGAAGGAAGGAAGGAAGGAAGGAAGGAAGGAAGGAAGGAAGGAAGGAAGGAAGGAAGGAAGGAAGGAAGGAAGGAAGGAAGGAAGGAAGGAAGAGAGAGAGAGAAAGGGAAAGATGGAAAGGGAAAGGGAAAGGGAAAGGGAAAGGGAAAGGGAAAGGGAAAGGGAAAGGGAAAGGGAAAGGGAAAGGGAAAGGGAAGAAGAGCAGAGGGGAAGGGGAAGGGGAAGGGGAAGGGGAAGGAGGAGGAAGAGGAGAGGAGAGGAGAGGAGAGGAGAGGAGAGGAGAGGAGAGGAGAGGAGAGGAGAGGAGAGGAGAGGAGAGGAGAGGAGAGGAGAGGAGAGGAGAGGAGAGGAGAGGAGAGGAGAGGAGAGGAGAGGAGAGGAGAGGAGAGGAGAGGAGAGGAGAGGAGAGGAGAGGAGAGGAGAGGAGAGGAGAGGAGAAGGGAAGAGAAGAGAGAAGAGAAGAGAGAAGAGGGAAGGGAAGGGAAGGGAAGGGAAGGGAAGGGAAGGGAAGGGAAGGGAAGGGAAGGGAAGGGAAGGGAAGGGAAGGGAAGGGAAGGGAAGGGAAGGGAAGGGAAGGGAAGGGAAGGGAAGGGAAGGGAAGGGAAGGGAAGGGAAGGGAAGGGAAGGGAAGGGAAGGGAAGGGAAGGGAAGGGAAGGGAAGGGAAGGGAAGAAGAAAAGAAAAGAAAAGAAAAGAAAAGAAAAGAAAAGAAAAGAAAAGAAAAGAAAAGAAAAGAAAAGAAAAGAAAAGAAAAGAAAAGAAAAGAAAAGAAAAGAAAAGAAAAGAAAAGAAAAGAAAAGAAAAGAAAAGAAAAGAAAAGAAAAGAAAAGAAAAGAAAAGACGTTTTCGTCTGGTCAGTTTGTTTCATTCCTCTTTCACACTCCCAATGCCAGGGGCACCTCCTGATCCCACTGGGAAATTTGCTTATGAAAAGGCTGAACAAAAATGAACAAGGCAGCAGCCTCTACAGGTGCAGATCTGGAGTTTAGGATAAGCACCTCCAAGCTTGGATTTCCTGCCTTCCACTTATGGTAACTGTCTAATCTAGCTATCCATTCACCTTTCCTTTCATCCCAGGATGTCTAGTCTGATCTAACTGTCTGTCCTTTCATCCCCGCTATCTTCCTCTTGATCTGTGTTTTTTAGAGCTCATTCATCACACCTTACAACTTCTAAAGCACCCACACAGGGCCACAAAGTTTCTCTTTACATTTTAGCCAAAGTGCTGGAAGGGATGGAAGGTGCAGCCTCTATGGAGAGGAGTTGTTACTTCTTGTTCAAATCACACCTGAAAGCACGCTGGTGAATGCTCTGGAAAGAAATGGAATTGTTCACATCCTTGAAGCATTTATTTAAATGTTTGCCCACTGGAAATGGGCAGGTTCCAGTGGGCTTCATTAATTACATGACCTTCTCAACTGCAGCTTTCTTGGTATTGGATAGGGTATGTGAGCTTGAGGGGCATTAACAAGCAAATGGGTAACACAGGGCACCAACCAAGTAAATGGGTAATGGAAGACATTAAGATGAAAGGGAGCACTCCAGAAAGGCTGCTACGTTCACGGACACATTTTTGACCTGTTGCTGCGTTTCCAGCCCAGACTGATGATGATTTCTAAAAAGGAGTGGAGAACGTAGAGAACACATGAATGGGAATAAAAACCTGAACATGGGACAAAAATGGCTCTTTGAATATGGGACTGCCTTAAGGGTCTTTATTTCAGATCTGAAACAGTGAAGGCCAGAGTGGAAGTGGTCAGTGGAGATGAGAGAAATGAACCATCTATCAGCACAAACCACTGTGCATCCCCTGCCTTGGGATATGTGCACTGATTTCCTAAGCAATCTCTAACTGGCAACCAGCTTCAGACAATGATTTAGGGAAAAAACTTAGCTTTACAGGGAATACCTCTTTGGGAAGGTCTCCCTCTCATTCTCCCTTGCTCATTCCTTCTGTTCTTTTCTTTCTTCCCCCCCGCCTCAAAAGGCAAAGTTGTTCCTTGGGAGCCCTTTTGAGTGGAGAGAACCATGGAGAGATTCTTGTGTTGGCACGGCTGATGTTAATGGGTAACACCGGGGCCAAAGGTCCTTTAAAGCTCCCACATCTGCAGCTTTGTACAGACCTCACCTCCGAAACGCCTCAAAGTGTGTAGCCAGGCAGGGCTTAATGTGTATTAGCAAGACAAAGACCTGGGGAGGGGAGGAAAGGGGGATGAGTTTTAATTTACTGAAGATTTATTAGGCCTCATGAAATCAGCCTGAACCACCCATTTTCTATATCATCTGCCCACATCTAAAGGGGGTGGCTTTGTTGTGGGGCGATGCTCGTTGAGAATTATCCCGCAACAAATCTCAGCAGCGTGAAAGGGACACAGACGGGAGCAGGACGTGGAGGAGGGTTCACGCTCCCTACACAGAGCCCAAAATCTGGAAATATGGAAATGTGGGAAGGCCATTCAGGCTCGGTCCTGCCTTCCCTTGACTTTTGTTTGTGGGATGCATGTTCTCTTTGCTAAGCCTTGCTTGCTGAAGTAGATGAGTGAGATATCAGGAGGGCAGAGAGACGAGGCTGAGGGCATATCGTGAGGGTCTGGAGCTGATGGGATCTGTTTTGGGGAAGGAGTGATGCATCTGTGTTCATATAGACAGAAAATCCTTTCAAGTAACCTAAGCCTACGACTGTTTACGAGAGTGGATGGTGATAGGACAAAGGGGAATGGTTTTAAACTGAGACAGGGGAGGTTTAGGTTAGATATTAGAAGGAAGTTTTTCACCCAGAGGGTGGTGATGCACTGGTTGTCCAAGGAGGTTTTGGATGCCCCATCCCTGGAGGCATTCAAGGCCAGGCTGGATGTGACTCTGGGCAACCTGACCCTGCACATAGCAGGGGGTTGGAACTGGATGAGCATTGTGGTCCTTTTCAGCCCAGGCCATTCTATTGATTCCGTGATAAGATTAGAAGTAAGGTTTTAGTGCAACTCACAGAGCTTTAAAGTATGTCTCTTCTTAGAGCACTCTGAGCTATGGCGTGGCCAGGAGTTCTTGCAAGTGTTCCTGGGGCTGCCCACTGCTTTCTCCAGAAGAGAAGGAATTTCTTTGAAGGTGAAGCTGGCCAAGATCCCCTCAGCATTTTCCCTGCTCGTAACAGTGAGGTGAGCCTGGGCGTTCAACTGTGCACATTTATTCCAACGCAAAACCTGTCCCAGTTTCAGCACAGACCGGTGCAGGTGGTTATCAAAGCACAAAGTGTGAGAGTGAGCAGAGGGATCTGTCTGAAACAGATGTAAAAGGGAAGTTCTTCAGAGCCAGCAGACTGCCTAGAGGTTACACAGAGGGATGCAAACACCTTATTAAGAGATGTGGGGCATCTTGTATCTGATTTAGACACCCAGTTATATGCATATTTGATCTATGTAAATAAATGTGTAGTCTGCCTTTCAGTCCTTGTCTGATATTCATGGCCTCCTCTCCTGCAGTTCTAAGCCAAGATAGAGGTGAATCACCCAGCCTTGATGTCCAGATACTCCTGACCATCACATTTAATGGTTTTCATCTTTTTGGTGAGGTAGAGTTTGAATGGATAGCTGTGGGAAGTGCTCCCTGCTCCAGAGCATTGTCCCTGGTAGTTCTGCTCAGAACGAACAGAATATAATGCAGAGGATTTGAGAAGAGGAGGGAGGTAAAGGAATAAATTTCAGTCTGATCTTCAGAAATGAGGCGTGCTCCCACCTCTGATCAGTGAAAATGCCTCCTGGCACTGCAGCCTGTTTGAAACAAGTCACCTTCTCTCGTAGGAAAGAGCCAAGCATTTTGGGACGTTGTCACAAAAAAAAAAAAAAAAAAAGAGGAGGAAAAAAACCTTTTGCTGAAAGAGGGATAAACAGGATGTCCTGAGAAATCTTCACTTCTTTTACTGCTTATAGGACTGTGTAGACAGGAGAGAAGCCTACAGAAGCAGCTCACGTGCACTCACACACACACACCCCACTCCCAGGCATTCCCCCTATTCAATGCCATCAATTAACCCCCACGGGAAGGTCATGGTAGGGTACAAAGGGGCCTGGTTCTCTCAGGCAGTGGCTGCAATGGCTGTGTGGTGTGGCACAGAGTGACCGTGTGGGGCCTTCTGTGCTTCATCCATGGACATGGAGGTGACCTGGGCAGTGAGAGCCAGGCTGGGTTCAGGCACATCAATGGCATGGAGAGCCACTGTGGGAGTAGAGGTGGTGAGAAGAAGCAGTGGAACCCTTGGTCAAGGGTGCCAATGCTGGGAAAAGGGTTCCTTATGAATCTGGAGCCACCCTGAAGGTCCTGCTGTTACTGCTGACCCTCATGATGCCGTTCTGTGGGTGTGCTGAGACCCTTCCCACAGACAGCCCACATGGCATAGCAAAATGCTGTGGGTTGGGCAGCGTCTCCAGTGCCTCCCTGCAGGATGTGCACTAACAGCAGCAGGATGACTTGATGATTCCCCAGAGCAAGTGCTGTAACAAGCTGAGGCCCCGAAGGTCAAAAAACATTTGGGAAACTGCTAATTCCCAGGTCAAATGTCAGGCAGGCAGGTTGTTGTAACCCGCAGGAATTGTCATCTACCAGTGAAATTTAAATTAAAGTCTTGTGCAAAGTTCTCAATCGATTAAACATTTCAAAGCTGCCAGTTTGGGTGTTACTGAGAGTAGCTGTTACATTCTGCAGCAGCTCCTGTCACAGCTTGACGGATTTGGCAATAGAGGTGTTCACAAGTATTTTTAAGTATCTTGTCTCAGGGAAAGGTTTGTGTGGGGATGACAGCAGGAAACATCAACGTCCCTGTGAATGTGTGTGTATTTCTTCTTGGAAGAGCTGGGTCTCGTCTGCATTGAGGGTGGGACACGGTGGATGGACACTGTCCAACTGCAGAGCCACGTGGGATCATGCACAAACAGCAGAGTACGTAAAACTAGAGCAAGCATTTGCAGGTATTTGGGTGAAAGAACCAGCATGCAGGTCGAGAATCAATCCCACAAATCCTCTTCTTGGCTGTACTTTGTGAATGTATTTCTAATGCGTGATTATATCCTTATGATATGTGTCACAACAAGAGCGTAAGGACCTCCCTTGTGCTGCTTTCTGTCTAAATGCAGTTTGCCATGTGACCGGCTCCAGCTTCACAGCTAAGTGCCTCGCATTGATGCTTTCCAAGGCAGCTCCCTGGGAGCTGCATGGGCTTGTCAAGGGGTTAAGATTCTCCCTATTGATACAAAAACGCCTTTAGACATTGCTTTTCTTGAAAAACACGGTCTGAACCATTGAACCCCTTTGGAGTTAGAAAGGTGTTCATCCACCCTCGGGAGGAAAGATGAATGGTGAACAGAAAAGTTACAGTCCGTGGTCAGGCTGAGCAAACATGTAACTTTTGGAAAGCAGTCAAAGGAAGCTGAAAAGCCATCTTAGATACGGAGCTGAGCATGAGTCACCCCGGGAAGTCAAAATAGACTGCTCAAGTACTTCACTTCAAAGCCTTCAACACCATCAACTCTCAAGCATCCCAGGAATGTCATTGCTCTTCAAAGGAGGCAGGGAGGGATCGCTGTGTGTCATGCATTCACCTCTTTGTAAGGAGAACATCTAACAAAGCCCTTTACTGGGCATTCAGTGGGAGGCTGCTGGGTATGGGTTTCCCCATTTCAGTCTGGAGCACATGCACCAAGCCCTGACTTCCATCCCATGCCATGTGTACACCAGAGTCCTGCAACAGATTTATTTAATTGGGAAGAAAGTAACGCCACTGATTTCCCAGGCAGTGCAATGAGATCAGCATCCGAGTTCTCTTTAGCCCAGCCAAACACCTGTTGCTGACAGCAAGTTTCAGCAGTGTGATAGGATAGGACCTGCTTGGAGGCTGGCTGTGGCTGCACCCCATCCCTGCTGGGTCCCAGCACTGGGTGATGATGTCCATGCTATGATGTTGAGTTCATGGCAATTTCCCTTAGAGAACAAAGCTGGAGACACATATTTGATTCTGCCGTGTGTTTCAAAATCAACTGATTAAGCTGATGTGAAGTGTCTCTTTTTGAAAACAGAGTGCTGTCTATAGGAATACTTCAAACCTACCTAAAATTCTCAGTTATTTTTATTATTTTATTAGGGAAGACTGAAGTGAGAAATCTCCCACTGCCTCAGTAGACAGCTTTTAGCAGAAACTGAATTTTTCAGTATCGTTCTGTGTGTGCAGACTTTGAGCATCAAACTTCTTTTTCTGAAGATCTCTTCTTCCAAACTTGTATTATTTTTGCATTATGTTTCAATCTCATCTCCAGTGTGAAAGAACAACTTGGGCAGATCAAAAAATCACGGGAAAACGCTGTATTTCTTTTAGTAAAACATATCTGAGGAAGACATGGAAGTCTTGCCATTTGCTGCCACTGGGAAAGATTTGTAAATGAGTAGAAGAAAATTAATAAAATAGCAGGGCTTAGTTAAAGCAAAGAGGAATACGACGTAATGAAACAGAAACTGGAGAGGGAATTTGAAGTGTTAGAGGCTGAATGCAATTGCTTGAGTTGGAACCCAACCAGCGTCCTGGGGCTAACACCTCTCCTCCATGGAAAGTGCTATAGGAACTGCAGTATTTATAATGCTTGGGATTCTGGGTTTGTGACTTGTCCAAGAAATGGATTTTAAAAATAAACGTTGATGCTGCTGAGGATTCTCACTTGGAGGAGAACCTGGGGGCAGGCCACAGATTTAGTCGAGACTAAATATAAGTGCAGCATCTAGGTGACTTAGGTGCCAAAGTTCGATTTTCCAAAGTCACTTGGTTCTTTAGGCCCAGATCCAACGGAGTGCTTTGGGTCCTCGCTGGGAGACAGGAGCTCAGTTTGATGTTACACACATGTACTTGGTTAGGTCTGGATGCCGAAGACCAAATCTCAGTGTAAGTCTATAAGATATAAGCTGTTAAGTCACTAAGCACCTCTGAAAATATGACCTGAACATATGGGAAATATAGTTTCCATGAATTTAGCACTTGGAAGCGAGGTAAATCAGACCAGTTCTGTTAGATTGGTAAGCCTGGGCTATTGGTCTGCACTGCACTTTTTCCATGCTTCTTGTCCAGGTTAATGCAGTGCAGTCACTTGGGTTGCCCTGGCAGTCTGTGAAAGAGACACATCTCCCAACAGACATCACATGTGGCAGAGATGGGTGAGCAGGAATGCCTTGTCTCCATGCAAAGTGAGATGGGGCACAGCCCATGTGCTTATGTAGGCACGTGCTAAAAAGCCCAGTGCATGGCCCAGTGCATGGCCTTGGCACAAAGAAATGAATGCATGACACACAGCGATCCCTCCCTGCCTCCTTGGCACCATGGTGTCTTAAATATAGAGAGTCTGCAGGGGGAAACATCCTGCTTCTGAGCTGTGTCCATTCCAGATCCATCCATCTGCTCACAGAGCAGCCCTTGGTTGGGGAGAATTTTCCCATGATAAGACCCTGGTGATGTTTATATTGGAACTGGCATAATTAATGGGTGCTGTGCACTGGTGCTGCCACACTATGTGCCTTGCAGAGGAGATTTGCAAGATCTGGAAGAAAGCCCAAAACTCAAAAGCCTGTAATTGGTTTGATAACAAACTAAAGCAATGTAGGAAGATACTGCATTAGGGCCTCTCATATAAATGCTACAGGCAGTGATGCAGGATTAGCTGAGGTATCTCTACCTAAGGTGGCCCCAAAGCTGTACTTTTGAAAGAGTTTTCTAAGGACCCACCAAAAGGAATGTATTTTAGGGATAAACCAGCAGTTCTTGTCCTTCCTGACCTCCAGCTGTCTGGGGAGTTGTCAGACGGGTGCTAGAAGGTGGCATCTGATGCCTGCGTCATGCTGGATTGATAAAACTGGGTCTGCTCTGCAAGTCACTTCAGGATCTGACCCAGTTTTTGTCTGAAGTCTGTGGGAGCTGAATGTGCTCAGCCCTTTTTAAGCAGAGCCCATTGCTTTTGGTCCTAAAATTGGATTTAGGTGCTTTCTGGATTTAGGTCAGCATATCTGAAAATACAGGTAGTGAGGTGCAACTGTATTAAAGGAAGGTAAGGCCACAGCCCTCCCATGCAGGGGCCAGGAAGCCTGGCTGATGCTGGTGCTGCATCCCTGTGATTGCAGGGAGTTACCCCACTAGCCCTGAATACTCCTGTGACATGTCCAGTGGGACCTGGGGGCTCAGAAAAGAAACTAGTGATTCCCAGGGGCATGTTTGATGTCTTGGAGAGTGGTCTGTGGGGTTATTTGGGAGCAAAGGGCCTGGTGGGCAGTGTGGGATGGCTGCATAGGGTTCAGGAAACAGAGATGGGAACTGCCTTGTGAGTGTGGTCTGCAGGAAGCATTCTGGTGTGGAATGCTGATACCTGCACCTGGGTTTTGTCTTTGGAAGACTTAACACATTCAGTTCAAAAAGACAGGGAACAAATCAGCAAAAGGACCATGGAGGATTACCAGTCAGAGGTCTACCAGCAGTGTGCACTGATTGAGGGAAGGGAATTGGACCACTCACTGTCAGCTGGAGCAGAGAACACAAAGTGTGGGTGAACTTTCAGTTGGAGCAAAATGGATGCGGGCTCCCTGAGAAGCATCACTGCCTTGTCCTTAACATCACAGCACCTCTTTGTTGCCTAGCATCCTCCAGATCCCTTATGGAGCAGCCATGGGATGCCAACGTGTCCCCATAGTGGGCTCCAGGATGCCTTCCTTGTACACCTTGTACATTTTTCCGGTTGGATGTTTAAGTTCGGAGAAACGTGCAAAGCAGGAAGGTCCCCCTCCCCAACCCCAAACACTGCTTCTGAACCTGTTCAGGAAGTTCCTGGTGACTTTAAATGGTGTTTGCAGGGCTACCTGCAGCACTTCCATGACACGAGTTGGGCCCCAGGCATGGGGACAGGACAGCCACTGCTGAGCGAGGCGCTTCCAAACAACTCAGAGCAAGAAGGAGTGCATTTGCTTTGATCTATCAGCTTTTATCATTTGTAAACATCTATTAATTGGCTGTGTCAGGCCCAGATCCTTATCGTCTTCTAGTCTAATTTCCCCTGTTCGATACATTTCCTCCACTATAAAAATACCCATCACCCACCCCTGTCAGCACAGATTAAATCTAACGCTCTTTCTTTCAGCTCCTCTCCCCAGTGAGGTTGTAAAGCTGTCAGCCCCGCACTTGACAAGAGCCAGGCCGCCCTCCTTCCCTTTGTCTCCTGAAGGAGGAAAATGTTTAGGTGTCACTGGTGGGATGGCTGCGGTGGAAGTCAACAGACCTCGACCCATCCATTGATCTGAGCCACGAGAGGAGAGAGGAATTTCCACCTCGAGCAGCTCTGACATTGCTGGTAACCAGGGCGTATCCATCCCTGTGCCTCAAAGCCTTCAGGTGCTGATGCTCAGCCCCTGGGAATGGAGGAATCCCTCAGAACCCCCCAGCTGCTGGTGTAAGTGTGACATCCAAAGAGCTTTTCAGGAGGCCAGGCTCCTCAGTGAGAGGTTGATAAGGGGTGTGATGCTGGAGAAGTGTCCCCATCAGGTCTCTGAAGCACAGCTTAAGGTCCAAGTGTTTTCCAAACCTGCTGGCTGAGTGCTAACATCAGGCGCCATCCTTGGGTTTATGTGAAGAGCAGAGGAGGTGGCAGTGAATGGCACGTGTCTCTGTATTCACAGCACAATAAGTGATGCAAGCTGCCTGAAATCCCCTCTCGTGTGTGCCCCACAAATAGACTCAGTAGTTGCCTGCTTTGGCTTTTAGCAGCACGGAGAGGAGAGAGGGTCTGCAGCCCTGCTGGACTCAGTGAGCGGTGAGCATCCCTGCAGGCGGCTGGAAGGCTGAACTCTCTGCTTCCTACTGAGCCAACAGAACATACATTGCTGTGGGGAAGGAGGAGAAACAGCATAGCAAACATGGAGCATGGAGCATCAGCTGCGGCATGGCAGGAAACAACCAGGGGAGAAAACACCTCCTCCTGCTCCAGCCCACCTAACACACAGCATTTCCAAGCCAGTTTTTGGCAGGAGAAGCCCCAGGAGCAGGGCAATGCATCCAGGAGGAGGTGCTGGGGCATCATGGTTGTCCTGTGCAGGACAGAGTTATCTCCCGGAGGCACTTGGCAGCTCAGCCAGCACCTTCAGAGCCTGATAAGATCCCATCATCGGCGTGTCTGAGCCGGGAGTGTTTGCCTTGTGATAAGGAGTGTCTCAGGATGGTTCTGGGCAATACCCTGAGCACTGTGGACTGGGCTGGGTGTCACTGGTGCTGTGTGCTCCCCGTGTAGCTCAGGATGTCAGTGCATTTAATGTGCATGTTAGCACACCATTAAATATTGACTATGCTTAAATAAATGATGCAGCCAACTTTCAAGGAAGAAAGTGCTTATTTTGTCAACACAAAATATCCCTCTGTGCCTTTACCCTCATTAGTTGGTCTGTGGTGTGGAAGTTCTCTGAATGAGGGCTTTGTGTCCGGCTCCACGTGATGTCCCTCTGAGGATGGAGGTGGTGTTAGAGCTGAAAACTTGGGCTGGCCTTAAAAAGTGAAGAGTTTTAACCTGAGGATGCCAGAAAGATGGATTCAAAATGTTCTTTCAAACAAACTTGCAAATAAGATGTTTGTCAAACCCAACTCTTCCCTACAATCTGTTTTCGGTGATGGACAGGCTGCCCAAGCTCTGCTAGATTTCTTTTTCCTTTCTGCTCCTCCATGGTTTCACTCAGGCTCTCTCTCACCACCTCATTTTACATTTGTTTTCACAACACCTTACAAATAGCTGTTTTTTAATAATGTATCATTGGAGGCTCTTTCATAGGCTTTTGGTGCATCAATTATTGAAGCCCAGCCCCTGTGCTCCCTGTTAATAATGGTGGTGGGTTTTTTTTCCTGGTTTGTTTATTTCCATGGGTTAAATTTTTCATGGGAATGCTGTGGAAGGCATTTGCCAGGGAACCAGGATAGCACAAGGAAACAGCCACCATCCTGCCTTGTTGGGAATGGCTGGAGCTGCAGGCTTGGGTTGGACCCAGCTTGTCCCCAGCTGCTGCTGCTGCACAATCAAAACAATGCCTGGGAAACTGCCAATGCTGCTCGTGCCCACAGGCAACTAAAATGTTAAAATCAATATTGGCAGAGAGACCTGAGCACGGTGCTCAGCACTGCTACTCATCAACCAGCAGCACTATGGGGACCTGCCAGCCCAGCTGAACCTGCCTCCTGACTTCTTTGCTAGGGCAGTAGTAGATATCACTGGGCATTTTCCCCACAAATGTTTCCATTCTTTCAAAAAATTGGCTTGCATTTTATTTTGAAGTGACCGAATGTAAAGTGCCCATCTGTCTTTAACAGTTTCCTTCATTTTGCAGAGGGCGGTGCTGTTCT
Source organism: Chrysolophus pictus (assembly GCA_037305975.1). Classification (NCBI taxonomy): domain Eukaryota; kingdom Metazoa; phylum Chordata; class Aves; order Galliformes; family Phasianidae; genus Chrysolophus; species Chrysolophus pictus. Next base: position 8,514,242 of record CM074593.1, on the reverse strand, counting down.
CGGTGGTGGGGTCATCATTCTGTGCAACATGGGGAAATGCTGATAATAGGATCACATGAATCCTGTTGAGATTGGAAGAAAACTTGGAAGTCCCTGATCCAACCTCTTGCTTAAATCAGGACAACTCTGTGGTCAGACCAGACCACTGATGACTTTATCCATTCTGGTCTTGACAATCTCCATAGGTGGAAAGTGAGCATCCTCTCAGGGCAGCCTGCTCTGATGCTTGCCTGTCCTCATTTTTTACCCCTTAACAATTGGCGTAAATTCATGGGAATAGTAATTTACCTGCTGACACACAGCTAAAGCCACCTGCAGCTGGAGCACGCTGGACAAACCACCTCAGCAGGGTCAGCAGCAACACAGCATTAATGACAGCCAACAGAAAAGCAGCCCTGGACAAAGAGCAGCTCCACCTGCCCAGGTGCTCTCCATGTCCTTCTCTATTGACCTGTGTTGGGGGACACAGCATCATGGCTGTGTGAGAGCATCTTCTGCTTGAGTACCATGATGCAGATTTATCCCCTTATTCCAATTCCCATCTCCCCCAGCTGGAGCCAAATTCTAAAAGAAGATGTGGAAGCGAAGGCTGTTGATCCCATTAACTTCTGGATCAGCTCTTCCTGCACGGACAGATTTTAATTTTTAATTCAGTTTTACCTTACTTTGAGACATCACTAAGATCTAATAGTCAGGCAGCACTCAATCAAGCATCCCTCCCAGAGCTGGTATGGATTCAGCAGAAACATGCATTGAGCACATGTCACTGTTGTGCCAGTTCTGTACCATGGGGTGGGGAAGGTGCAAACAGGAGGGTGCAGGTGGGGAGCAGAGCACTGGACAGATTCAGGGTGAAAAAAAGCGAAGCAGAAGGAGTCCAGCTGCAGCTGAGGTGGTTGTAACGTCTTGCTTGTGGATTTTTTCATGGATCAGCAGCTCACAGTAAAACTCATGAGTGAACCTGGGCTTTGCTGCAACCTGAGGCTGTTAGCTGCCTGCTGTTCCCCGGGCTTCATCACCTGATGTGACAATGTGAGCTTGGGTCTTTATGAATGTCTTTGCTGCTCGAGCTGGAGCATCCTTTGCTCGTCCCTCCCATTGTCCCCTACCCTCCAGCTGTTGGGTTTCCCACCAGCTTTCAGCCCCATGGTGTGCTCTGCACTCTCTCTCTTGCTTTCCTGGCTCATGTGTGTTCACATGCAAGTCTTTATGGGGCCCATTCTTATGCTATAGCAGTGTGTGCCACAAGAGATGCTGAACTAGCTTTGTACTGTAGCAGGGAGTGCTTGTGGCACTCTGATTTGCAAGAAGAGAGCATGCTTAGATGGCATAAAGTTGCAAAATTACAAAGAGTGACCAGTATTATGGGACTGGGGGTCTCATGATGTAGAAGCAGGTCTGAGCTGAACTTGCATACCTCTCTCTGGCTTATCTCCTTGCTTTTGGTCTCCAGGGACATCTCTAGAGATGGAGAATGCATTTTACCATGTGGTTGCAGGTTAAAAGCAGTTGCAATTGCTCTGTCGGATGGAGGGTTATGCGTCAGGAGGAGCTCAGCAGGGATTTAGGGCAGCAGGGCTGCTCCTGCTCTCTGGGGCAGTGGAAGAAGCACTAGATGTGCTCTGAATTCAGCTGTACCCTGAGGTTACGTTTCCTTCTCTCTTAAAACTGGAAAGGAAATTGGTTCACATTTTTTGCTTAAAATGCAATAGCAACCTGGCTGACACCTTGACTTTTTTCCTTTATTATTATTATTATTATTTCTCTCCTCTGTGGCCAGTCCTGCCTGGTTTCTAATGAGAAAAGGCCGGGGGAATCAGCTGAGCGTACCTCCCACTTCTCTTAATAAAAAGCTGCTGTTGGAGCAAGGTTCACAAAGCAAGTTTGGTTTGCTGGCCTAATCCACACTCCCTCATGGTTTCATACTGCTGAGAATTAAAGAGATGAACATTCCTGTGCTGTTAATCTGGTAACAATAAGCCAGGGAAGCCATGGTAGTTTACAGAGAGGGCAGCACAGCCACAGCTGGACAGATGTTTGACTGCACGCGACATTTTATGTAGGCACCAGCCTTGAATCCAGCCTTGTGTTTCTCATTTTGGTGAATAGAGCAAACCCTAAAAGTTACAGGGAGCAACCGATCCTTTCACTGCTGACACATCACACTTTGGCATCTGGTGGCACGGTTTGGATCTGGTGGCCTTTATTCAGAATATCTCCTGATGACTTTGTGCTGGGATGAAAGAGAAGTTGGTTCCCAACTAAGTGAATGTGCCTATTTTGGAGGCCTGGGAAGTGCCATGGGGAGGTGTGGAAGGGGAAGGAGCCATCAAGACCCAGACAGGGCTCTTTGCCCTCTTTGTCACAGCCCAAGGCTGCCACTCAGATAATCACGGACACTGGGAATTATTGATACTGATGCATACCTGTGGCATTTTGTGAGCCCATAAATCAAAGCTGAGTGGGAGCCCTGGGTGCTGTGTGCTCCCCATGACCAAGCTGATCCCACTGGGCTCTTCACTGCTGTGTTGAACCAGAAACCCAGAAACCTGCAGAGGTGCCCAGAGAATTCTAAAGAAACAGCCTCAGCAAAGCCCATCCTCCTGCCAAGCTAACAGCTGCAGGGCCAGAGAAAGGAAAACGTAATTAAAAAACCCCCGCAGGTTTGATTTTTATATAACCTCTTCCCTGCTGTGGTTTTCCACATCTGCTGATGATTTCTCCTCTCTCTGTCCCTTCTCCCAGTGCTGCCCAGCTGCTCTTCACCTCAGCTGAATTGCACCTGAGCTGCAACCTCCTTCCCAACTCATAGTCATGGAATCATTAAGGTTGGAATATACCACTGAGATCATCAGGTCCAATGGTCAACGCACGACAGTCATGCTCACTAAAGCCAGGGGAGTGAGTGATGCTGTCCAGGGGAGGGTGTTCCATGTGGTGTGTACCCATATCCACAGCAGAGGTGCTCACTGCTGCACCCAGGGGCAGCTCATCCCCCTCGCTGCCATGCAAGACCCTACAGGCTTCAGCAGGCTTCAGGTCAGTTCCTGCATGCCGGTCACTCCTGGTATCTAAATAGCTCCATTAATTGTGCATATGACAAAAAGATTGATGGATGAGAAAGGACACGGCTTCCCCCACCCCAATTAGTACTTCATCAAACAGAGGACCTACCCCTCAGGACACCGAGCAGGGCTTGGTCTCAGAGGCAATCTGCATACCTCCAGGACAGGGAGGTAATGGGCTGAGATTATCGGTCAATATTTAAATACTGACAAGATCTGAGCTCTTTCGGAATTGCCACTCAGCCTATTGTGGCAATGACGCCCGTGCCCAGGATCCCTCATTTTTATCATGCTACATTACCCTCAGGGCTTTTGCATTCCCACACCACTTGACCTCTTGACTCTGTTATCTCCATCCTGGAGCAAACAAGAAACATTTTATTCCCACCAGCAAGCTGTCACTCACATCAGCAGCTTCTGCTGCGAGTGCTGGGCTCGTCGTGCTCCATCCTCTTGCCTGTCCCACTGGGAGCTCTGCCTTCCCGAGGTGGAAAACCCAGGCATAATAAATCTGCTCTCTCCATGCTTTCGGACCACTTGCTCCTTCTTAAGGTGGTAGGGCAGATTTATGGCCGATTTTTTAATTTTATTTATGCCTCTCCCCCTCCCCACCCCCATCACCAATGATTTTTTCTTTTCCTGGGTATCTTTCAGTCAGTCATAAAGATAAAGAGAAGGATCTGGCTGAGCACATTGACAGTGAACAGTTGCATCGATCAGTGGTGGTAATTACAATTAAGATAACTCCCATCAAAGTGACCTTATTTGCTCTGCTGCCTTCCTCTGTGGTTGGAGATATCAACCTCAACTTGACCAAATAAGCGAGTCTATTAGTACTAACTCCTTCAATCCATCTGTGTAATTCTGTATTTACTGACTTCCCTAATTACCCAGCACCATATGCAAATTAAGCAATCTACAGGTGGATTAGATATCAATCTTGCAGATTTTGGACAGGTGTCAGCTACCACAGCTGACTCTGCAACAGCAGTAGCTGAGCTTTGCTAGGCCTTGTTGCTGTAGGGTGAGGTGCGAAGACCTCGTGGAGGTTCTGCTTTGAGCTTCTTAGCTTCTTCCATGTGCACCTCCACTCCATCCATGGCTCTGCAGATGGATCAGTTCTGCAGTTCCTGGGCTCACACCGGTCCCTAGGACCAGGCTTTAGACCTGGCTGCACCAATCTGTGCTCTGCTTGGTAGCTTCTGGGTTTTCATCCCAAAGTACTGAATTGCTCATTGGCTCAAGACCTGGCCAGAAACCCTTATGGGGTTGCTCATGGCTGGGGTGGTACCTGCATGCCATTTGTTCTCAGCAGCTTGAGGACAGAGCTTGCTGCACAGGGGTGACCCCATTCCCAGGTGTCCACAAGGCAAAGGGTACCACATCGACACCCGCATGCAGACAAATGACTGTGGCCATTGTAAGGCCTCCGTAAAGCCCCCATTGAAATTAATGGCAAAACTCCCAGAGATTTCAAAGGGATCAGTCCTGAATGTTTGCAATTCTCTCCTAGACTTATCATATATCCTCAGTGCTGTGTGCTATTTCCATAACAAGAGGTATGGCATTCCCCTACTTCCATGTTTGTTAAGTAACAAAGACAGATTTCAACGCTTGTAGCCTTCCCAAATTTGTCAGGCACTGAACAGTCTCCCCTGGCTCCCTACGAGCGCGTTCCCAAGCACCGTGCCTCGTTAGCGCCGTGATGGGACCTTGTTCGGATGCTATGAATATGCATCAGGGCTACGGTTGGGGTTTTGTTGGCATACACAGTGACTTTGTCATTTAATGGTCTCCAGGGCTGTTTTAATCAACATGCACATTTTGCGTGTCAGCTTATTTCACTTCACTGCTTATTATTTTATTTACAAATATTCTGGCATGTGCTTGAATTTATTCTGTCCCATGCGTTTGTGACTTCCTCCTCTCTCCTCTGTGCCCTTCTCAAGACAAGGTCTGTGCTTTCCCTTGTTTTGTCGTAGGGAGGGATCGAATTTACCCTCCGCTGAGCTTTACTTTGCTTCATCCCCCATTCCAAAATGCTCGTCAAGCAGGGGAGGGGGAAAAAGGGAGGGATGCTCACCCAAATAGGATTTACAGCAGCGTGTGGAGTCCTCAGCACTGGGGTTGGGATGGTCTGGGCAAACACACAGACCGTGTTAGGGCCACCGGGGTTGAGGCTCTGTGTTCTGTTAGGAGCTCTGAGCCCATCGTGGGGACACTGGGTGTGGTGATGAGAAGGGTAGGTGCACCACGGGGCTGCCCAAAGGATGCTCCTGCTCTCTATGTGAGTGGTGAGTGGGTGGGAAGAAGATGGGTTTTACAGGGACAATCTGGGCTGGCCAAAGCGGGGGAGTCCAGAACTCTTCAAAGACATGTTTGTCTCCCTGCTTAAACACTCCCATCAAGTCCAGCATTTCCCTGCATGTCTGGGGGAGGTGGGAGAAGATGTCTTTTTGGGTCTTAGCACGAGAACTTTTCCTCTACTCACTCACCAGGGTTGGTGTTTCAAAGGAAAGGTGCCTGCCAGAAGTTTGGAAATAAGTATTCAATCCGTGCTCATGAGCCTTGGCACGTTTCCCATCACAACTGCCAAGATGTCCAAACCTAAAACAAGCAGCACAGCATCTTTAATAATTCACCGACCAATGCTTTAAAAAGATGTGTGGTTTATATTCATGCCAGCACTGCCCCTCCCTCCCCTCTTCCCCATCTCCCCTTCCTCTCCTTTCCTTGCAGGTGGTCTATTTAATTTCAATTTCAAGCTGCTGCCTCCTGCTTTGGTTCAGCAAAATGACGTGTCTTGACCTATTCATTTCATGTTTCCAAAATCTTTTACATTTCCTGCCTCCTTTGCCCCCCTCCCCCTCACAAAGGAAAAAACAATCCCAACTCACAGAGTGAAGGATTTCCCCGCGTCTGTAGAAAATCTGGCCTCACTTATACCTGTAAAAACAGTTGTTTCCCTTATAGGAAATGGCTCGTATTGGCACCTGAGTTTGGTTTTGTTTTGTTTTCCTGGTGAGATTTTGATAAGGCTTTGTGTGATATTGGTAATGGATGGCCAAACTCCATGAAGGTTTCTTGGGCTGCCTGAGTAAAGAACATGTTTGCCATATAAGAGACTCCTATGGGGTCTTACCTGTTGAGACTCCAACCAAGCTAAGGAATTTGTGATGGGCTTTGGGCAAACAGATGACAGGAGAGGGTCTGTGTCCCTGGGAGCTTAGAAGGAGCACTAAGCATCCAGGCATGGGCTGAGGACAAAGGCTGGATCAGGAACCCAGCTGGACCCCTCCTGCTTATAGGAACCCAACTACAGCACCCAAGTCAGGAATCTCATTCAGGATTTCTCTCCCCAAAGGCTGAATTTTCATATCTCAGCCATCACTCTTGGATGGTTTCAGATGCATTGCGTTTTGGTTTTATATTGAGGACGGAATCTGTGGCTGAGCACCAGAACTCCAACACGAAGGGCAAAGTAAGCAGTAAGCTTCCCCTGCACACTTGGTATGGCACTGATGTTGAGGAGAGAATGGTGAGGAGAGGCATGTGATGCCCTTTGAAAAAGCAAAGGTCTCTCCTTGAAGGAAGCGGCATAAGTAGGACTGTGAGCCCCCTCCTGGCATGGCCAGCTGGGTACTGAGCATGGGGGCTTTAACAGGGATTGAGCTGGGGAGTCCTTGCTGTGTGATGGAGAGATAATGCCAAGCCCTCAGTAATCATTAGTGTTATTTTAGTTATAGAATCATAGAGTCATAGAATCATTAAGGCTGGAAAAGACCACTGACATCATCAAGTCCAACATCAGTCCATACCCACCATGCCCACTGACCATGGCTCTGTGTGCCATTTTTGCCCTTTTCTTGAGTACCTCCAGGGGCAATGACTCCCCCACCTCCCTGTGCAGCCTGTGCCACTGCATCACCACTCTTTCTGAGAAGAAATTTGTCCCAGTATCCAACCAGAACCTCTCCTAGCACAACTTGAGGCCATCAGCTCTCATCCTATCACTGTTATCTGGGAGCAGAGGCCAACCCCCAACTCACCACAACCTCCTGTCAGGGAGCTGTAGGGAGTGATAAGGTCTCCCCTGAGCCTCCTCTTCTCCAGGCTGACCCACTCCAGTTCCCTCAGCTGCTGCCCATAAGATTTGTGCTCCAGACCCCTCACAGCTCTGTTGCCGTTCTCTGAGCATGCTTTAGTGCCTCGGTGTCTTTCTAGTCCACTGTGTATAGGCCTGTACATATGGACCAAATCCATGGTATGCACCTGTACTTCTTTGGCAGAATTAATTTCTACTTTGAATGTCCTCAGCATGAAGACGTTGCCCTTTTTCTTTCTCCTTTGTATGTATTTCTGTGTTTATATCTGCCTGGAAATATCCAGCTATTAAATTTCTTTGCCTTTTTTTTTTTTTTAGCAGAAAACAAGCATTATTTGACACAACATCAAACAATGCGGTGCGATAGATCCTATTTCCCATCTGCCCCCACACCATCAGACGCAGCCAAAGCCCCTCGGCAGCACTAAGCCTTGTGCAGACCATACAGCCCTGGCACAACAGCACTTAGGGAGGGGGCAGGAGGTGCTGAGCCCCCCACTAACAGGGTTAGAGTCACTCCAGCTTTGCAGTGGTCTGTGCTGGCTGTGCAGCGGTGCGATGCGGGGTTGGGGCATACACTGGTGGGTAGCTTAACTTTTCATTTCCTGTGTGGTTTCATATTAGGCAAGGTATGCATCACCAGATTTAATTAATGCACAAAGCAGTGTTTTATGTACATGCTGGACTTCCAGAAATAAGTAGCGGTGAGATAGACACATCAGCAAAGGGTTTGCAGAGTCACCAGAGAACCCAGCTGCCAGGATGGGGATATTTCATTGGAGCTGATGTTGGACGCTCAGCATTCTTTGCAAAGCCTCTGTTAGGGCTCTCTGCTTTGGACCCCAAAAAACAGGAGTCAAATAAATTGCTTGCAAAAGTAATCCTATTCAAAGCAGTGTTGTGTTTTGAAAGAAGGAAAGAAAGTTTGCCTGGCTGAAAAATCAAACCCGGTGCTACGGTTGGTGCTCAGGTTTCCAGCTCCCAGAAAGATGTTCCAGGAGCTGGCTGCTGGCTGCCCGCCCTCCTCCCCATCATCTCCCATGTTTATGAGGTGCTGGGCTCTGTGATGCTCGCCTGCTGCTCCGCTCTGTGACGGGTCTCTGAGAACCTTTCTCCTGCCTGCCAGTTTTTCTTCAGCTTTGCAGCCGTGTTAATAAATGGGAGGGCCTGGAGCTCGCAGCAGTGTGAGAACAGCATTAGCAGGGCAAGCAAAATTATTTCCTTGAAAAGAAGGAGGCATTTTCTTTTCAAACGTAGGTTCCCTGCTTGCTCAAAAGGGCTTTGGAGCCAGGATGAAAATTGCCACAGAAAGGAACAGAGAGCAGGAGAGACACAGAGTGAAACTGAACGAAATTCAGCTGGGTCATTTCAGACTGGGGGAGAGAAGGACAGAGGATGATAAAGATCTAAAAATTAGCTGCTGAAGATAGAGGGAAGCTGGAAAAAGTTTCTTTCTTTCTTCTTCAGCTTTGAAGGGAAGAATCTCATCTGGAAACACATTCCCCCACCACTGCATGTTTCAGGTGCCCAAAGGATGAACACAGGACTCAAGGGTTGCATCTATACTAAACTGTATTCATAAGTAAAATGGCACAAGGCTCATCCTCTGTGCTGGAGATCACTGGCCCAGCTCAGCTCGCTTCACACAACTCATCTGCACTGCTGCTTGGTGTTGCCTGATCCCATCTTGTACCAGAACACACAGGGCTATGTCCCACTAGGGCACATACACACCATGAAGCAGGGAGAACCATGATGGACCACTGTCCATCCCCAGTGGAGAGTGAACTCCATTGCTCACATATTTGTGCTCGATGGGAAGCACAGGAAGATTTATTAAAGAGTGTGGGATTAGAAATTCAAGTGTTCATTCAAAAAATATAGAATTTTCTGCTCAAAACCTGCCTGTGCATCCATGGCTTTGGTCAAATGTCAAATGGATCAGGGGTACATTTAGCCTCCAACTGCAGCTGGAGTGGTAAATCCAGCACACAAGGAGGAAAAGGTCTGAGGTCTTCCAGAATATGTGAGGGGTGATGCCAGGGGCTATGGAGGTTTCCTCCATAGGTCTCTGTGTTGATGCAGTGCTCCTGAGCAGGAAGTTTTCATCCTGAACTGCCAAGCATGGAAAGGACTCAATTGAACCGTGTTGGTAGTTTTCCTAGATAATGCAGGGAATGCTCCTAGGGATGCTTTCTTATTTAATTACATAAATACTGTTTGGGGAACTGAGAAAAACAAAAGAAAACACAATAGAAAATAGCAAATAAATAATAATAATAAAACCCTAGCTGATGCATTATCCACTACATCTCATTCTTTCTTCTTACCTCCGAATGGTGTGAAGCTCTCAGAAATCCCATTACAATGAAAAGCATGGGTTAATTGCCGTGATGTGATGAGTTGTGTGACTCAGTATTTCCCTCCTTCCCCGACAGAAACCAAGGAATGAATCCATCTCCTCGTTCATTAGCCTCAAACGACGCTGTGGCAAAAACGAGAGTGATAAGATCAAATACATATGGTATTTGATGGGTACTTCTGCGACTGTAGACATAATATCTTAACCGAGGTCCGTTCTCTGCATTTTCCCTCTGTCTGCTAGGCAGAACCCTGCAGGATTTGATTCCCTGTCAGGCAGAGGGACATGGCACAGAACAAGCTTTGAGAAGCCCGTGCTTGGTGTGACTCAGACTTAAGGAAGTGTTGTCTAGACAAGACCCCAGGTTTTTAAGCCACAGCTATGAGTGGGAGAAGTGAGAGAAGCCAAGTGGTGTCAGCAGCAGAGATGGACTGCAAAGCTACAGGGTGTCTGTAGAGCTGGGCTGCCCTGCTGCTCGTGTGGCATTTCCTTCAGAGGGAAAGCTCACGCTCCGCTGGGAGCTCACACGTCCTCGAGCGTGCCGGCTGATAAGGATGCAGGCTTTTGGGCTGTGGTTTTTGGCCAGATCGGGGTGGTCCGTCAGCCTCCCTTGTAATCCATCCCTGTTTGTGTGCTCTGCACAGCAACACGCTGCCTGTGGATGAGGGTTGCCTTTGGCAGGGTGGTGCAAGGCGTGACATCTGCGCACAGTCAGTGCGAACTGAGGAGCAGTGGAGTTGTTAGCTTATATTTGTTTTAAAATATGGATGGAATTAGGGGATATGCCCATGGCTTCTTTCCCGCAGCATCCCTGGACTCCTTCCATTTTTTCAGTGTCAGAGAGAAACCCCTTTCAGCAAAGACGATGATGTGTCGAGTGTTACAGCATCTCTTCTTCTGGATAGGGGTCAAGTGGGGAAAAATAATGTCAATATTTGGATGATGAAGAGGAGGAAAAGCTACGCTCCCATATTTATGGGGTCTCTGGCTCACACTGGAAATGGGACAAATTTGTGCCTACCCAAGGAAGTGATGAACAAAGGGAGCAGCTGGGTTAGGTCAGAAAATTGCTTACTACTTGCATTGTATGGGATAAGTCATGCCTGCATGGCAAAACACAAGGTTAGGCTGTCTTTGGACTAGTTACACCATTTCTTATCGAGAGTGTGCATTTGCTGAGGTTTAAAGGAGGTTAAATAGAAGGACTGTGCAACAGAGTCTGTGTGAGTAATTCAGGGTTGGGAGTACATTTTCAGCACCTTTCAAATTTCAGATAGCTGTTCAGATGAGACCGGACAGAGGGAAATCTTTCTACTCTGCACAGTGTAAAAAATACTAAAAATAATCAAAGCTTTGAAGTCCCATCTGGTGTTTCCTGCTTCTAAACTGCCTAGTTTTGGTAGGGGAATGGATTTTCTTTCATAAACTCCCAATTGTAGTCAACTGAATGGAATTCTGTGATTTTACTTGGCTGAGTTTCCGAGCCAAGTCAACTGCTTTGTTCTGAAGAGCTGGAAAACTACTTGATCCAGCAAAGAATTGCCTTCTAGGTGTTGTCTCACTGCAGAGAATCCCTTTTCCTTCTGCGTAGGAGCAGACAGATGTATTTCTGGGTTAGCAAATCGCTTGAAACTTAGGCACACCACAAAAAACTGTCTGCAAAGCCATGGTATCTCCCGAGCCAAAGAGCTTTCTGCTGCCAAACTGCTGCTATTTTGAAAATCTTTGAAGTTTTCAGAGAGATCCATTAGGATATCTTTCAATGCGAATGATTTTACGCTACAGGGATATTGTAAAGGAGTACATGGTGTGGAGAAGTAATTACATGTGTCTCGATGTGAGTGGCTAGCCGTTCCAAGGTTAGAGAGACCACAGAGGTCATCTAACTTTATTCAGATTTATATTCTTGTGAAATTCATCTGACTTCAATTATTTTGTGCCTTACGCCTAAAAAGGGAATATAATGTCTTTCCATTTCTCTCGCCATCCATCAATCTAAGCTGATTTAATCTAATCTAGCCTAAACTAAAATAATGAAGATAGACAGCCCTCCAGAGCCAAGCACAATTAATTCGTATACAGCTGAAATAAAATATTTTATTTTTATTCCATTATTTCTCCACCAAAGCCTACATTTCAGCCATAACGTTTGTAGGAGCAGAATGTCATCTAATCCCGCATTTAGCGCAATCAGAAAACTTAGGGCTACTTTTTCTGGAGTCAAATAACAAAAAATCTAAATATTCCAAAATGCAATTCCAGAACTTTCCCCTTAGCCCTTCATGGCTACATTGGATGTCCTAAAAGGAATCACCCATAAGATGATTTAGATTCCTTATTCTGTTACTGGGAAATACCTTTTGCTGTGCACTTTTCCTTCAGTGAGCTCTCCTGATGTCAGCACTGTAACAGAACTGCATGGGGATAAGGGATTGTTTGTCATAGGAAGAGGCAGATTAATAATTCTGTGTGAAATTCGGAATTTCCAGTTCCGAAAATCACTGTCAGGTGATCTCATGTCATTTTGGAAAAGATTTAAGCTTAATGGTAGGGCACCATGTGTGTCCCAGGACATCACTCAGAAGTGAAGCGTTGGCTTGTTGTGTGGGTGTAATTATCCTGGTGCAACTCATCAACCTGAGCTGGAAAGTCCATCAGCCCTGGTTGGCTGGAGTGGGCTGAAGGAAGGCAACCCTTCAAGTGGGAAAGAAGACAGTGTGAACTCACCAGAAACCAAGCAGAAGCCTTCAGAACTCAGACCAAATTTTCAGAAGCAGTGCATTTGAATTGACAAGTATCCTGAAGAATGGAGCTATGAGAGAAGACACCAAAACTTTGTCTTTCCAAAGCAAAGTACTGCACTCTGCCCACGCCATGAGTCTGGTGAGCTCCCAAACCACTTCCAAAACAGCTTTGCCATGCCTGGTGGAAAGCCCTTGGTTTCTTGTCATCCCTTTTTTGTTACTTTTGCTCCCTTTTATTAGCAGAGAAGCCCAGCTGTACAATCTCTCCCATCTCAGCATAATTGCATTAGACACTTGGAGGCGGTCGGATTGCCATTCAAGCTGGTCTATAATGAATTTACTTGACATGCAGAGGTCCTTATGTCACAAAAGGTTTTCTCATTATATCTGAGCTTTTACTTGCTTATCGAGAGCCTCCCAGCCCTCACCCTGTCCCCACTCGGCACACTGCAGGAAGCTGTCATTTAGTGCCATATTCATCAGAAAAGGCACAATTGGCTGTAACTTTTATCCATTTGTTTTGCAGCTTGTGGAGGGCAAGGGTGGGGGATAGAAATGAACCCTCCTCAGTGCTGATATCGTTTGCCCTGCCTCCACCAACACCACAAGCTGGTGTACCCCAAACCTCAATATTTCATAAGTCCTTGGGGCACTGGGATTTTTGTCTCACAAGAAGAAGAGATGAAGTCAAAATTGTGGAGTTGTTCACTCCTGAGGTTGTAGCAAGGTGGGGTTGATCTCTTCTCCCAGGTAACAGTGATAGGATGAGAGGTGATGGCTTTAGGTTGCACTGGAGGAGGTTCAGGCTGAATATTAGGACAAATTTATTCTCAGAGTGATGATGCAGTGGCACAGGCTGCACAGGGAGGTGGGGGAGTCACCGACCCCAGAGGTTTTCAAGAAAAGGGTAAATATGACACAGAGAACATGGCTAGTGGGCATGATGGGAATGGGTTGACTATTGGACTTGATGTTAGTGATTTTTTCCAAGCTTAATGATTCTATGATTCTGTGATTCCTGCCCTTTCCTTGCTGGGTCTTGGAAGTTGCTTCAACACACAGCATGCATTGCAAAACACTCCTTGGTGTGCAGCGACCTCAAACCTTCATCCTTCAGAAGGTGCCAACAGGCATCTGATAGCACAGCAACAGCAGAACCCCAAGGAGAGCCACAGAAAGGATGCAATGCCCCATCCTGCTGTAGATCCTATTACTCTTGAACCAATCCCCAAAATACTCTGCTGGAAGGCACATACACACACATGCACATTAGCAGAGCACGCACATTTTAGCAGAGCACGCACACATTTTAGCAGAGCACACGCATCTTCTAGCAGAGCGCATGCATGTTTTAGCAGAGCACATCTGTGTTTTTGTAGATTAGACCTTCATAGCCCCCCCTACACCCACTCAGCCTTGCAAGGGGAGACAGGACCCTGATAAGCTCCTGCCTGGAACTGCCCACTGCCAGCATCTCCCCAGCTATCCCTGTGCAGTGGGCTCAGGGCTGCATTATGCTGCTGTTAGTGCTCCTGACATGGAGCTCAGGCTGGCTCCTTGCTGCAGCCAGGCCAGGCTGGGAGCGATGTCTCACATGAATGAGATAAGGGAAGACAAAGCAAATGGGGAAGAAAGGAAGCTTGTAGCTTTTCAAGTTCAATGAGGCTTACCAGGCTTTCGGGGGCCTCTTCAAATCAGAGGCCGAGTTAAAAGAACATGCAGAATTCAAAGCCTGTCCTTTTCCAGGCCCTCCATCGGCTTTGAAATCCCTCCCAATTCATGTTTCCTCTTGTCTGCCCTCCCTCTGCCTGCGCCAGCACTTCCCCAGCACACCCCACTCCCGTGCTCCCCCAGCCTAGCCCTGCAGCAGGTGTATGGCCATGTCCATGCCTCTGGTCCTGCATGCAAATGGCAGTGGGCGATGGGCAGCATCCCAACCAGACACAATGGGTCCCCTTAATCCCTCATCACTGTCTCTCAGCGCAGCAGCACAGCATCAGAATGGGATATAGGCAGTCCCTCTTGCACTACAGATATTTTTGTGCTGGGTCCTGGCAGTCCAAGAATTACAACTACCATTTCCTGGGAGGAATTGGGCTCTGCCAATGAGGAATGCTGGAAGAAGGGAAATGATGCAACCAACACTTATGCCACTTCACAAAACAGCATTGTGACTTTCCTTGAAAAAGGAGCTGAATCCAAGGGAGACACTTTCAGAAGGAAGGGCCCATGATAAGCAGCCTTATGTTCTGCAAATCTGGCTCAATCTGTTGTCCAAGGGCAGAGTGCCATAGGCTGCATGGCCATGGGGACCTGGAAGGCACATCCCAGCTCTGCTCCATTGGCTATGCATAAGGTTTTCCATTGCGCTCCTACAATTCTGGACACAGATCTATGGTTACTCCATCCTCTCATCAACCAGCATTTTAGAAAGGGGAGTGAAGACATGCCTGCTCTCATCCTATGGCCTTCTTGCAGGCAGCTGGCTGTGCTGTGAAATCCTCCCTGGGTTTCCCATCCTCTGCCATGGGCAGATAGCAGCAGGGACATCCCACATTGACACAGATCTCAATTCTGGGGAGCAAACGGAGCAGCAGGTGCCACAGCCCAAACACAGATCATTGACAGTGACTTGAAGAGGAAATGTGATTTGTGCTGTGCTGCTTGCTGAGACCCCAAACAGCAAAGAGCCACGGCTTCCTTTAAGAGTTGCCACTCGTTCTATTTTTTTAAACAACTCTCTAAAAATGTCTATCAAACGCTGTGCCTCCAAAGGCCTCGCAGAATGGCAGGAAGATTTGCATGCCAACAAGTGGCACTTTTGAGGACGTTGTCAATGCAAGCCAACAACCGCGGGGTCCCTCTCCCTTCGCAGCCATTCAGATGGCCGGAACGCTCTCGGGGCTGGGCAGAGCCATGTGACAATCACGGCAGGACCCCGACGTGCAGCAGTCCTATGCTTGAATGCAGCCAAGCTCCATCCCCTTTGCTGTGCAGCTCCATTGAGCACAGGGCAGCGCAGGCAGACAGAGGTGGATTGTGCCCTGTGGGCTCAGCTGTCAGTGACCGGCCGGGAGGTGACAGATCCGGAGCAGCTCCTCAGCTGACATGAGTCGCAGAAGTGTCACTGACCTTGTGTGGCCCTTTGTCACTATTGTCTCAGCCCTTCTGAAAAGAAACCCTTGGTCTTGTTCTTCTCCTCCGGGCTGGGAAAGCGATTATTATTATGTCCTGGCCTTTGGCTGATGGAAATATGTGTGGCTTTTGTTGCCCGCTTCTCTATCCTGAGTGCATTCCCCCCAGCTGCTATTCACATTGGTGTGAATCTGGTGTTCAATGAAGTGGTGGAAGTGTGAGGGGTCCAGGCAGGGAGCACTGCACCCCAGCTCACCCCACAGGCCCCCCCATCCCTCAGCCCTATGGTTATTCCCCACAGTCTATCCACAGCACATGTATGCAGATACACTGAACACAGCACGTCATCCCACCTGACTGATCTGTTGCTGCTCCATGCATTCTCCTTTGCCCCTCCAAAAAATGAGCATGAACGATTGTTTGAAGTTTCACCCTTCTCCTTTCCCAGTGCATCACATCTGCCCTGCACTGCCATTGCAGTGGATGGACTGCGGTTTAATTGGCTGCTTCAGCTGCAGCTCA
The DNA here is from genome assembly GCA_037305975.1 of Chrysolophus pictus. Taxonomy (NCBI): domain Eukaryota; kingdom Metazoa; phylum Chordata; class Aves; order Galliformes; family Phasianidae; genus Chrysolophus; species Chrysolophus pictus. The sequence continues at coordinate 8,498,309 of CM074593.1, read as the reverse complement.
GCCAGCACTGCCCACCAATGCTCTGGTTGAAGAAAGCATCAGTGCCAACTTCACAAAGCTCCCTGGAAAGTGCATAAAATGGGATTTAGTGGGAACAGGTCATCAGCCAGACAATGGGAGCCATCACTGAGGTCTGGGCTGCAGACCCCAGTGGCAGGGTGGGCACACAGCTGAGCACCCCAGTATCATCAGCATGTCACAGTCACTCGGTGCAGCCTGCTCCTCCTGAGCTATGGAAGCCCATGAGCCACAGTGATGCATCGATTCCAAGAGTGTAATTACACTATGCATTTGGTGCCGTGGTTCCTCTTTTACTCTCCATCTGACAGAGCAAAATGGAGCTCCTGTCCACTGTCATTTAGAGCAGAGCCCTGTAGTCCTGGACAGGAGTGGATCAGAGGGAAGAAGCCCAACAAAAGCCATCTGAGCACAGCAGCACAGTTAAAACAAACCTTTTCAGCAAGCGACCTCGGCAAAGCTCAAAACAGGAGCAAGGCAAGGCAGACAGATGTAGCTCGTGTGTAATGAGAAATCATGCTGGGGAGCTGCAGGTGGATCTCTGGAAGGCAAAGCTGCCAAAATCCTGACTGTGGGCTGAGCTTCATTGCCCCAGTCTGGTGCTACATGCCCACTCAGTACACAGAGCTCTGTCCCTTCGGCAAGGAGCAGTCCGTGTGCTTGCAGTCATTGATGGTTAGGAACAAAGCCAGCACTTGGAGTAAATCTCAGTGCTTGTAGCAGTCTTACTCATGTTTTAGCACTTGGAGAGGGAATGGACTTTAATGCCAATGCTCCTGATTTATGCAAAGCAGGAGAAGGACGAGATAAAATCAGAAAAGCAAGTGTCAGAGTCCTGAAAACTATTAAATGGGGTCAGGGAAAGCAGTTTGGGGCAAGCAAAGGGCCAAATATGAACCATTTGGAGAAAATCCTCCTACGAGAGTTTTAGAGCAGTACTGCCTCCTTCAGCTGAAGGCTGCAAGGGGTTTGTGCTGTTTTGCTGCTCCATGGGACAACCTTAGGCCTGAGCAGTTGGTTTATGGACTGAAAAATGGAAAGTTAAATCATATGGCATTGACAGGCTGATCACAGTTGCTGGCAGTGAGCTGCTGTCCATCAAATAGCAATAGTTGTGTAAGAGATCTTGTGGGTGATGTGCCACTGTTGTGGCAGTATTGTGGCAATGGCTGTTCTGTGTTTACCAAAAATGGGGTCACTGTGAAAGATGTGGGGTTTCTCATCCACCATGGACAGGCGGTGGGGTGCAGTGCTCTCCCTTCGGGGTGGCTTTGTCTGGAAACTGCAGGCTGTTTTTCTGTATAACTGCAGCTGTCTGGCAGCAGATGGCTTGGATCTGCAGTTCATGTACACTCATCCAGAGGTTACAGACAAGATCAGCTTTTCTGAGAGCAGGAGTGGAACTTGCCCTTTTCCTCCCTAAATTCTTCTGCATTGGCCTGGTGGTCGTTATCATTAACTGGGGTCAAACCATCCTCGGGAGGCTTCAGTGCAACAGGGACTGTGCTCCTTTATTTCCTGGAGAGTATTAAAACACCACAGGGAGATTTGTGAGAGTGAGCTCTGTCCTTGGAAGTGTACCTGGACCCAAAGTGATGCCAGTGTACAATCAGTGGTGCATATGAACTCAGCACTTCTTTAAAGCTACAAAGAGAAAAGCCAACGCATGGGTCAGCCCAGCCTGTGGGTGTAGATCTTCGTTTACACAAAAGCTCAAATTTCCTTTCCCACTCTCTGGGAATGGATTTCCCTCCTCTGCTACAGTGACAATCTGGTCATAACCTCCATGAAGTTCAGAGAAGGCGGTCAGAAGGGTGAATGGCTTCTGGAAGCTGGTTTGAAATTGTTTTGGTATCTTGGCTCACGGAGTTTGGATGTGGAGTGTTTGCTCCTGCTTTCTGTCAGAGCCTGGGAATGGCATTAGCTGGGGAATCCCCTCCTTCCATATCTTCCACCCTCCTCAGGCAGGTAGCAGCAGGGCTGATGGATGCAGGCAGTACTCAGCCCATTGCTGTTGGCTGATCAGCACTCACTGCACCATGAATCTCAGCATGGCACCTGCTGGAAAATGCCCCTTGCTTTACCATCACCTGCCCTTGTCATGAGATTTTTCAGCAGATTCATGAACAAGGATGAGTAATCAGCAATATGAACTAGGTCCTATTCTTGCCCCAAGGAAAGCTCTTCTGTATTGAGGTTGGTGCTGGGTTGCCCTGGGAGAAGCCTGCATCTGGCTGCCCACAGTGCTCCGTGAATAACAGAACTGTTGGTCTATTTCCAGGTCTGTTGGTCTTTGCACTTAATGTGACATTTTTTACAAGGGCTATAATAATGAAGAGAGCCAGAGATGCTGAGGAGCAGGCAGGTCATTCCTTGCGAACGCCAGATGATATACAGTGTGTTATTAACACGGCAATACACTTTTTGCAGAAACTGAGCAAGGTTTCTCGTGAAGCCCATGAGTTTGATCTCCACCAGGCTAGCTCTTTTTTCATGTTTGTCAGTTCCAGCGAAGCAGAAATATTTCTGCTTTCTTGTCTGTAATAAATTCAGATAGGGCTTGTGCTGGCTGCAAGGCTAAAACTGAAAGACGTTCCTCCCGTGACTTTGAAAGCAGCTGAAAAAGGAGGGACACGAGCAGATTGCCAGGCAATCACACAGCCCCAAGGTAACCTGTGCTGGGAGATTTGCTTTGGTCTCTCGCTGGCACCCATCTTCTATTTCTTCTCACAGCATCAGTGCTTTCTGCCAGATGGCTATTACTTTTTACAGGACTACAGACAATTATACCTGTCAAGGGCATGCCAGAGTAGTTAGCATTTATGGTGGTAGGCAGATTACCTTCTAAATGTTAATAACAGACGTGGTGGCTTTGCTATTCAAAATCCTTATTAGATGACTGCTTTGCGATGCTGAAGGATGCTATGAGGTTCACACTCCACACACAACTGATGCTCACACATTTTGTCACCAGATATAAGCAAATTGGGGTTCCCACCACAAAAATTTGGCTAAGTTGAGTAAGAGTCAAGCCCACAGATGTTTTCTTCTGCATGGTTCAGTGAGGGTAACATCTGCAGGTGTCAAGGTGCTGGGCATTTAGGTTTTGGAGGAGATTTCTGTTGACACGACAGCCAAAATTAATATGTGTTCCAACAAGGTTTCCAGTTCCTGCAGCTCCTTGCCTGTGTTTGAAGGCTGGTGAATTTGGTTGGTTCTCAGGAGGTTGGGAGAGGCAGCAACACACAAAGGTTGGACATGGGGTGGTGTGAGATGTCGATTTTGCCCCCAGAGCTGCCTGTGAATCTAAGCCCTCTAGGGTTGGAACTCTCAGCTTAGATGCACAGACATCAAAGCAGGAGCTGACTTCATGTTTGTTTGATGGCACCTGGCACAACAGAGCTCAACCACCGCGTCCATGTGCAGCTGGAAGGAGAAAAAACACTGCTTGAAATGGCTCAAAGACATTAATTTACTGTGAACCCATCCATCTGCTTCAGATTCACTGGAAACTGTTCCTAATTTTGTGAACCAGAACTGTTTTTGGACAGAAAGCTGGCATTTGCTTTAGAACCCTATGGATCTGGTACCTCCTGGCCCAGGTCTGAATGTCGCCTGCTTGTAAGCCAAATTCTCATTCTTGTATTTAGCAGTGTATATGGACTGAGCATCTGGGCAAGCCAAGGGGAGACCATAATTGTCCCACTGTGTTTGGGATCATTAAGGAAGCAAAGGCTGAGTCTACATGATGAACTCTTCCCATCTCTTGCTGGGAGAGCAGATCTGAATGCCTCTTGTCATTGGCCCCAAGGGGACAGCCCTTTCCCATGGTCTTGGGAAAGCTGACCCAAAGTTCTCACAACAAAATCCCTTGGCTTTTCCTGCTGGACTGCAGCCAGGCTGGTCAGAGAGTGTCAGAGGGAGCTTCAGGCTGCAACCCGTGTCTGAAGGGTTGTGCAGATACAGGGCAGGATTTGTGACTGTTGACTGCATGGGAGCAACAGTGGTTTAGAGCAGAGGCAGGTCCAACCCTTTCTGTTTATTCCTTCCAAGGACATCCAGCTGAAGGAAAAGACAAAGAAGAAATGAAGACTATACCAGATACTGTCTTAGGGGGAAGAAAGGAAAAACTAAATGAAAAGACAAATAGTTAATATTTTCTGTTCCTTCAGGTCTCCTGTTTGTGCCCTTGATGTGTCAAACAAAGGGAGGGGTGAGAAAGGTTAGCAAACCCAGGAGGGGGTCCCCAAAACCCAATTTCTTTGACACTAATTTGGTTAAAAGAATGAAGAGGTTCATTGCTGATTCTTACATCTGACTGCCTCCCTAAGCAAAGGGAAATCCCACACCAAGGTCGGTGCTGAGCAAGCACCGCTCTGTCTGGGCCATATTCTGCTCTCAGTTACTCCAGCACAAGTGCAGGATAGCTTGGCTCAAGTTGATGCAATGGGTAAACCAGGGCATCCTTGCCAATGAGTTTGGCTCAGTGGGGTCTTGGTTGTTGTTACCATGCTGTGCTGATTCCATGCATGCCCATCTCATCCAGGAATTGTGAAAGAATGGGTTGGATAGGCCTGTGAGAGCCAGGGTTCATAGGATAATGAATGAGCTCGGTGTTGGGTTGACAGATAGGCTGCTAAGCCTCCAATCCAGCCATGATTATTCACCAAACCCCAGCTCTTCACATCTCTCCTGAGCATTTCTGGCCAAAGGGATAAGTTAATAATATCACACGAATGTGAATAATCATCTCAGGTTTTGCTGTGTCAGCATGAGTGCTGCTGTGTCTTGATTACATCAAAGGAGGGAGAGCCTCAGCCCTGCCAGCTGAGCTCCATCCCTAGGGATGGCACGTGGGGAAGGCTCTGAGGACATTCCCTACAGGGAAGAGCTTGTGCAATACATTAAATTAGGACAATACAAGAGACCTGCAGAAATGGTGAAAGGAAGCCAAATAAACACATGACTATCCATTTGTTTGTGAGTGCAGAGAGACCAGTTTTCAATGGTAGTGATGAGTTAGAAGGATCTGTTTGCTCTTCAGACTGTTCCAGAGACAAACTCCTCCCAGATTTGCTCCTCCAGGTTCTCCTCCACTGCTCTGTGTAGACCCTGGCTTGGACCCAGCAAACAAAGAGAACCAGGACCAATGTGGAATCATTCAGGACCTGGTCATGACCACGGCTGGGGTTTTCCTCAGTACAAGAGTGTGAAGTGGACCCTCCTCCATTTGAAAACCCATCTGAAAAACGCAGCTTCACGTCACACCATCATGGTTGAGGCCCACTCAAGAGCCCACATGAGAGGCAACCCTGCCTGCAGCAGAGAAAGTCCTTTTCAACACAATTCATTCAATGATTCTATGATTCTATGATACCATGACTGGTAGCTTGGGTTACTTGAGTCGCTCATGGAGCACAGCAGGACTTGCTTCAGGAGCAGAACGCCTTTCCTAACCAAGTTGGAAGACTGTGAGAGCTTTCCTTGCTTTTCTGAAATCCGTGGACATGGACATCTAAATTCAGTCCCAATGGTTTGGGAAGCTTTACATGCTTTGATGTTTTAGTTGATACTCTCATTTTAATAGAGACTTGGGGCTCGGCAGAGGAAGAACTCATCTTTTATTTCTCCAGGAAGGACATTTGGTATGGTCACTATGGGAGCTCTTCCAGCTCAGCATTTAAAATGGGATTCTAAATATAAGAGCCTATATCCAGAAAAATGCAGAAAACTCCAAATCATTTTTGGAGATGAAATGAGCAATCACAGTAGCTTCAAGATACCATCTGCATTTATGCTTGAAGGGATTTTACTGTTCTTTCTATTATAAGAGCTGGTTGAAGGTATTTCACATTTTTGAACATTTTCACCACGAATTTGAAATTCCAAATTTTGATGATAAAAATAGCATCTCATTCCCCATGTTTCTTTTCTTTGCCTTTTTTTTTTTTTTTAATAATTTTTAGATTTAAAATAATGAATGACTGAGTAAAAAAAATAATTAGGGAGGAATATCCAAGAGCTGTTTACGACTCACTGTTTCCCAGGGCTCTGCCCGGTGCCTTTAGCACCGTGAAGTCTGAGAAAGGGAGCACATCTCTCCTTTGAACATCAAGCCCTCAAGCTGCAGAAGGTCCCTGTGGAGATTTACTACAACTACTGTTCTAAGCACAGAGTGAAGCAGAAGACAAGCACCTTGAAGAGCATTAATACCTCCCTTCCTTTGCCATACCGCCAGGCTGTGTAGCTAGGACATAAGAACACCCAACTTCAGTTTCTTTCTAGATGAAGTCTTGTATTTTTTCTCTTATTTTGCAAGGCTATAAATGAATCCCACCCATCCCCTGGACTCAAGCTTCCACAGGTGTGTGTGCTGTTTGCTAATTCTGCATTACTTGGCAAATTCTTTGGGCACAAACTAAGTGATGTGTCCTTTTCATGGAGAGGTGGTGCCTACAGGCAGCTTGTCCTTTCCTGGGATACTTCTGTTCAAAAAGACAGTATGGAGCAAAAGTGAAAGTTCAAAGTGAATAAAAGGGATTCGAGGCCCAGAAATCCTCACCTGAAGGAATGGTTGAAGGTCCTATAGCTGCTCTTTCTGGAAAAGAAAGAGCATATGGTATACTCCTTAAATAAAGGAAAGGCCTTTGGAGAAGATGCAGCACATCATCTGTATGTCCATGGAATCATGGCCTTAAATTTCAGAAAGGGCCAAAGTCAGTGTCAGGGCAAGCATTGAGCATGGGCTGAGTGCATGGGAAGGACAGAAGGTGTCCACCACTGATGATCCATTTTCCCCATAGAAATGCAGTCACCCAACCACCTCATTTCTAAAGCCACATCTCAGCCACATCTCAGCCTGGCTTTTTGTACACTGACCATTCTGCTGCTGAGATTGCCCTTGCTAAGCATTCTCATCACAGCAGGTCAGTGTTGAAGCACTGGTAGAGAGCTTTTCTTTACTCTAATGAGCATCTTCATTGAAAGACACCTAATGAATCAGCAGAAGGAGGGGTACCACCATTCATCCCACTTATCATTCTACATCTGATGCCAGGAGTGAACTCCAGAAGTCCAAGAGAAGAAGATTAATTTGTTAATGAGTGATGAAGACAGGTCCTGCTGCAGAGGGGTGCTGAGCCGTTCCCCTGACTCATGAGACAAATGTGGCAACGGATGGATGCTGCCCAAGTCAAACAGTAAAATATGTCTCAGGGGCACAAGGGACCTCCTAAAGGAATCACCATGATATATTTAGGGTTGGATTTTTCAAAGTCACCTAAGGGCAATTTCTTTGGAGTTTTTAGTATAATGTATTGGCTTGCTTGAAAAAAAAAAAGAAAAGAAAAGAAAGAAAGAAAAAGAAAAAGAAACCAATCAGTTTTAAACAAGGAAGAGAAGACAAACAGTCAGTGGTAATTTAAAAGCATTGAGAGCTACATACTCACTTTGAGGAGAAGGGCTGATGGCACAGAGCTCAAGACAACGAAGCACACAACCTCTGTCATATTTCAGGGGAATGCCACCACCTAATTCCCTTTATTTAAAATTGAAACACACTGAATTTCATGTTGGGCCAGTCCTCTGTACAGGAGAGCATGTAAAAATGTTTCCAGAGGATGTTTAGAGGCATAACACAGGGCTATAACAAGAAATACATGGCAATTCAGCAGACAACCATAATTGTATTATACAGCAGTTATCGATAGCACAACTGACACCATGTCCAATTATAAAGGGGGAAATGGTATCTCTTGCAGCTTAAAGCTATGCCATTAAATACAGTCAGTCTGTGCCCTGGGAGAGTTATTAGAGTGGCAGAAATTAATGTTAAAATAATTGATTGGCATTTTCTTAAGATGCAATCATATCCCTGTAAATCTCCTTACAGATAAGAGGAACAGACCCGAGACATTAAAGGACTTTCGGTAGATGTGCATGAGGGTGACTCTCAATGAATAATAAATGGCTCTAGGTGACTTGTTGTTATGGCTCTGATATTGCATGATATTAACTTTTAAGGCATGCCTTCAGAACTCAGAAACTTTATGGACTCCTGTGTTTTATAGTCTTGTAACCCCAAGTCCTTCCTGCTGGAGCCTTTCTGTTCCTCCTCGTGATTACCAGGTAGCTGCTGGCACCGATCCCCTCCTGCACCTTTCTCTCCAAATCAGCTTCCCTAATAGATGTCAGTTTTACTGGGCTGGAATTGAACCACTTTAGACCATATTTCCTCAGACATAAAAGTTATCGAGGGCTTTACTGTTCCTAAGTGATCTATGCACATTAGCTAATTAATTAATCTTGCTGAGTAGCATATTAATTTCTTTTAATTTCCTACCTGATTTGACAGGTAGCATTTCCCTGAAACTAGTGTGGTGGTCTAGGGAAGGATTTGCAGATTCAGACTTTCAGAGTCAGCCTGGGAGTTCTGCTCTGAGTTGTGTGGCAACACGTGCAAATTCTTATCTTCACAAGTAAGGGGTGCATCTTTCTGTCAACAAAACCACCACTCTGGCCTAAAAGAATCTTTTATTATAAGTGGACTAGAAACTTACCCCCTATTTCCAGATTCACATACAAAAGAGGATTGAGGTGCCTCAGTACAAGCCCAGTGTGGCACCCCAGCTTCTCTGCTTAGCCCTGGTTTATAAAATCATTAGGGCCAGGGTTAGGGATAGGGTTAGAATCATAGTTATTGAGGTTGGAAAAGACCTCTAAGATCATCCAGTCCAACAGTTTACCCATCCCCACCGCGTCCCTCAGTGCCACATCTCCATGCTTCTTGGACACCTCCAGGGATGGTGACTCCCTGGGTAGCTGTGTCACTGCATCGCCATTCTTTCTAAGAAGAATTTTTTTCTAATATCCAGTTTGAAACTCTCCTGGCACAACTTAAGGCCATTAGTTACACAATTACCATAGCATGTACAGAGATGCTTTGGTCTGAAGACCAACCTCGTTCTGAAACTTTCCAGCCAGGTCCTCCCAAAGTCTCAACCCAGTGGGTCTGTCTGAGGGCACATCCACCCCATAGATGGCCCTGTCTACTTGTCCTGCTTTTCCCTTCCAAAGTTCATCTCCTGGGAGTTCATCTCTTCATCATTCTGGAAGTTCATCTCCTCATCAGCCTTCCAGTCTGAATGGCATCTGGAGCTGTGCATGGGATCATGATGGAGCTTAGGCCATATTGCAGCCAGCACATCTCATAATGCAGTAAGGGAGATTGACAGCTTTGGACACCCATTTAGCCTCTGTTCTGTTGGTGCTTTTCTCCAGAAAAAAAACCACTCACAGATGGTTTCTGTTTTTGTGTCTGAAGCCTGAGCATGGGTGCACAGTGAACGTGTGGTGAAAAATTAGCCTTTGAACCCTGAAGGTGATGGTCAAACTGGTCCCCTCTGAACTGGGGTTACTGTACAACCTGTATCATTTTTATAATTGAGTGACAGCTGTCATCCAGCTTGATTCATCAGTTCATTCAGCACAAAGCCCTCAGAGTGCCACTCAGAACTGAAGAATATGCTCAGAGGTCTTCTCACCCCCAAACCCTCATTCCTAGACAGTTACAGAGCTGCAGTACAGATTTACAATGCCCTGAATTTGGCTGCCACAAATGCAGAAGCTTTAATACCATTTCCTATATCTGTTCATGGGACAGGGACATGTTTGTAGGTATAAGTAATCCGAAGGATCATAACAATGTAATCTTACCTTCAGCCCATGCCTCTGACCAAGACCTAATTATGACCCTTTGCCCTTGTCGTTTGGATTGTGCTACAAATGGTGACGTGGCTGGAACTCCATTGCCGACCTTCTCAGGAACTTTTTATTCTCCTTTTCTTCTTTTTTTTTTTCAATAATTTCTCAGCAGTCAGATCAGCTGTTTATATTTAAAGGCTGTCAAACTCATTTAAGTTCGCAAGAACCTTCCCCTCTCTGAGTGGGCTGGAAGAGGGCAATGCTCCCTTTTGTCTTCTCTGGGATGTTTTTAATTGCTTTCAGCTTACAAATGCTGGGGAAAAATATATATATATATATATATATAAACCTTTTCCCTTTTTCCAGATAGTTTTGTTAATGGATGGTAGAGATACATGCATGCATTAATATGTGAAAGCAGCATCTTCCCTCCTGAAGGTATGCATACACACACGCACAGAGGGGATGAAAAACAAAACAACAAACCCAAACATGGTGTTTTTTTTTGTATCACACTGTCTGGGTTGTCAGGTAGGGAAATTAGCCCATCTATCAAACACTTCTCATTTCTCATCACTTTATTTTCCATGAAAACCTGTAGGCTTTTAACAAAACTTCTTCACTTTTCCCTCATTACTGTCTTTCTTTTTTTACTTCTCCCAGTTTTTAAGCGACAAAATCCTGAGGGATTTGTGTCTGAAAGAGAAACTTTGGAGCTTTTCTGTTTCTCATATGAACCAAACAGAAGTTCTGAGGAATATAAATACATCCTCTTCACAGCTTGTGAACAGATCTGAGATGACCTCACCCGATGACATTGGTCCATGAAGGGAGGGAGGCAAATGGGAGCTTGGCTTTGGAGCAAGAACATGAGAGTGAGCAACATCACCGAGCAAAGAACTGAATGCAGAAAGGCCCATGAGCCTTGGTCTCAATAGCAAAAGTTTGGGTTGGGTGGATCCCAAGCAGAGACAGATGATGGAGGACCTACTGATGAGGGTGTGCCTGTGCCTTGGGTGCCAAACCACCTCAGGTGCACCTCACCCTCCCGTTGTGTTTGTTCTCTTTCTTTTACTTGATGTCGTGGCTCCTCAGTAAATCCTTTATGTTTCTAAATTTATGAAAAAGGCAGAGCAGAAAGGAAAGCTGGAGCAGCTGGGGATGCCTTGGGGATGGCACTTCCTAGCCCCGAAGATTACTGAGCTATCGCGTTGCACTTAATTGTTGCAGTGTTGAGCAAATTGCATTAATTACAGCAGCACATCTGGCCTTTTTATCAGGGGCTGTGCAGTTCTGGTTTTGATCCTGCAGTAACAGACTGAGCCGGTATCAGCACTGCGGGTAAACACTCATTGCACCAGGGAAGGAAGCCCTCATTTGTGGGAAGCATCCGATCAGTGGCAGCACAGGAGCTGCCTGGGGAAGCCCCGAGTGAGCCCTGGAAAGCAAAACACAGTCATTAGCAAAGTTCAATCACCGTGGCTCCGTGATAGCAACAGCTTTTCTGCCCAGGACAGCTGGACTTTCCCTCTTTCCAATTAAATCAGCATCCACCCACTTTGTGAGGCTGCTTTATAGAGCATGATGGATACAAATGGCTCAGTGGACGTGGTGAGGATGGGCTGATGGTTGGACTAGATGGCCTTAGTGGTCTTTCCCCACCTCAAAGATTCTATGATTCAAATGATGAGCTCACCTGGGAGCTCACTTTCCTTTTGCAGACCATACTGCAGCCCCTTCACTGTGCAGAGTACCTCTCCAGAAAGGATTAATGCACCCTGATTTTTCAGTTCTGAAGATGGGTGATGTACATATTGCCCCATCCACAGCTTTTTGGGGGAAAAACAATCACTTTCCACTTGGTCCCTACACTTCCATATCATTGCATACACACTCCCTCCTTTCATGCCAGGCATTTTTAAGAATCCATCCCCTCAGTAGCGCAGGTAAATGATAGTTTGGTCTCTACATCAGGAGCTATTCTTAAATAAAGGGCCATGAATGGAGCTAAATTACCTAATGGAGCCAATTATCTAAGCAGGTAATAACTTTTGGTTAGCTTTTTTATTACCAGAAACTTCATCTGTTGTTTACTTTAGCAACATTTATATCCCAGAGCATTGGGCATGGCATTAAAAACCTCAAAGGTTACAGAGAGGTTGAACTGAGCAAAGGGAGGGAGAGGGGAGGAGAAAAGAATGAAGCAGCAGCACTCAGCTCAGCTGCAATGTCAACATTGACTTAAGGAGTGGGCAAACCCGCACACAAGCTCAGATAATACAAACAAACTTGTCTGGGTCACAATTAGATGAAAAACGTTAACTTCCTATATAGAGTCGGGGAAAATGTTGTGTTGAGGGGACTTTCAGAAGACAGCTTCTAAAGCCTGCAATTTGTACACTAATAGAGTCAGCCCTCCCCGAACTCTGCAGCATGGCCTGATGCTGGGTTCAGCCCCCTGCATCCCCAGCTCCACTCTAATAGGAGAAAAATGACCCTAAGTGCTATTTGTGATGACCTGGAAATTGTAGATAATGACATGGTGCTGGGACGATTACTCCACCCCTCTGATCCCACACTACCAGGGCAGTACTTCTTGTAGGACGGCTGCACTGTGCTCTATGGGGTTTTTTGGGGGTGCTGCTGCAGCCAGGTTGGGTTGTTTTTCCCCATACATTGGGGCCAAAGTGCTGAACCATGGCAGACACAGGAGCAAAAGGCAGCTTGGTCATGGCTCCTCCAACAAGGCCTTGGTTTTAACCAAACTTCTCAGCATTCCTGCCAAATTCTTTCCATGTTAACTTGGTGTGGGTGTGGGAAGGGCCCCCCGAAGTTTTTGGTGCAGAGGAGTTGCACACTGGGCACTGATTTCCCAAACAGCTGGGGACAGATGCTGAGCTGATGCTTAGCACAGGCTTATTGCCTGCAGCAGGTCTGTGCCTGCTTCCCAGCTATAGAGGGAGAAGGGAAGAGAAAACTTCAGCCCAGGAGCTAAGAAAAAGCCCACTTGCACATTCAGCCCCAGCCAGGCTCCCATCGGAGGCACAGGCACAGACATGGTTGCACAAGGCTGTGGCAGATTTGCAGTTGTATGGGGTAAGTGTTTGCTTCCCTCTCTGTATAATTATGTTACTGATATCATTAGGGTGCTCCACTTGGCACATCCGTTCACTTGGCAGCTCCAGCTCAGCACTGGGCTTTCCAGGCTTTAGAAAGCTTTGCAACACTTCTCCTTGAGCACACACTCTGCAGCTAAACGAGTAATTATCCAGGAGCTTTAATCAACCTTCATTTGAACTGAATTCACCACTAAATTTGTTGCAAACTCTCTGAAGCATGAATGCATGCAGGGGTTTTTGTTCAAGGAAGGCCTTCAATTGCTGCCTTGGTTTGAACAGAAACTTTCTGTTTCCTACAACTGCTCTCTCGCCTTGCAGGATTGAAATGAATGGGTGCTTGGGAGCGCAGTCCCGGCACAGCTCTGCCAGGAAACAGCTCAACATCTGCCCTCAGCGTGGACGGTTTTATTTATGTTCCCCTTGGCAAAAGAAAGGAGGTGGTAGAAAAGGTGTTTCCTAACAAAAACAGCCGAGGAGTTTGACTTCCATCCATGGTCCCATTTAAAAAGCACAGTTGCAGAAGAACTTTGAGTGCTGCATAGGGAATTTCAATCCTACATGGGGATCCCTTTCCTTCAAGGAGAGGCAGGCGTGCTCACCATGGAGAGGCGGAAACCATGGGTGCTTTGTGCAGCCCCAAGTCCTAACCATGTGTTTCCAAAACAGAGTCATTCTTACACAGTTATAAGATGTGACTGGTTGATGCTCTGCACACAGATGGACCCAGGCTGGACTGTCCCCATCCAGCTGCCTGCAGAACACTCATGCAGACAGTTATACCTTCTGATATGAGCTGGCAGAATATAGGTCATAAAGCATGTCCATACAACATCACTCAACTTTTAACTTAATAGGATGTGGCTGATTGTAATTCTGCTTCCAGAATTGGGAAGATTTTGTTTGCAAGCAAACAAAACAGAATCCTTCTGTTCTCCTGATCGCTTGTTCCAGCAGCTAATTCTTCTCACTCTTAAAAATGCATGCTTTATTTCTCATTTGAATATCTCTAATTTTAATTAGCAGCCATTGGCTCTTGTTGCTAAATTAAACAGTCCTTTGCTATTAAGAGTCCTTTAATTCGGCTGGTACATACTGCACTGCATTTCCTTTGCTAAACTAAACACGTAATGATTTTTAAACCTCTCACAACCCAGCATCCCAGGTGCTCAATAATTCCTGTGTCCCCTATCAATATATAGATGAGCAGACCACTAGTGGGAGGAGCAACGCTCAACAGTGGAGCTGCAACCGTACTGGGAAATGGAGAGGGACAGAGTGATGGGTGGAAAGACAAAGACAGCAATGGATGAATCGATGGATGGCTTAGTGGGCTTAGTGGGGCAGCAGTTCTGACCAGGGAGAGCTGCTGTACATAGAATCCTAGAATGGTTTAGGTTGGAAGAGATCTTAAAGATCATTTAGTTATTCTCTCTCCCATGGGCTGGCTGCCCCCATCAGATCAGGCTGCCCATGGCCTTGGGCACTTCCAGGGGGGGGACAACACACTTCTCTGGGCAGTCTGTGCCATGTCCTCACAACACATCCCATTGCTCTGGTAATGAAGTCACTGACTCCAATTTCACCTGGAAGCCATATCGTGCTGCAGGTCAGAACAAACAGCCTCCTGTGCCTCCCCACATAGCCCAGTGCTTCTGCTCCTATGCTGAGCTGCCACTTCTGCCCCATCACTGGAGATACACAGGGCAGCCTGATCTGGTGGTTGGCAACCCTGCCCATGGCATGGGGCTTGGAGCTTTATAATCTTTGAGGTCCCTTCCAACTCAAGCCATTCTATGATCCTGTGATTCTTCCCTCCCCTTGCCAAAAGCTCCAGATCCCACACATCCCACTTGGCATCCCAAACTTGCCAAACTGGCAGGAGCAAAAGCAACTTTTTTTTTCTTTTTTTTTTTTCTGTCCTTATTCGACTCTGGCCCGCGGCCAGTTGCTATCTTCATTTATTGTAATGAATTTGTGTCATTAATATGTTGGCTATGCGGAGCAATCGCGAAGTAGTACATTAGGACAAAAAGCTATTGCTCTGGATGCCAGCGCTTTATTGCTGCTGCTGATTTACGGGCTGATAAGCAACGCCGCGCGTCCTTGAGATGGGAAAAGGACAGGTAGCGTGGCAGGGACCCATATTGTGGCAGAGTGTGGGATTTCCCAGGCCTCGCACAGCTGGGGGTGGACTTGACGATTTCATCTTTTCTCTGGAAAATGTCTTCGCCTGAGTGCGAGCTTGGAGGAACGCCGCAGACAAAGCCAGTGTGAAAGTCCCAGGCGCTTGGAAAGGAGATTAAATGCCGTCACAATGCTGTAGGTTTGGGAGCTTCTGTGTGAGCAGCTCATAATAGGGCCATGTCATCACTTTATTGCAAAGATACGATAAAGACAGGCATTATACGGTGTTAACATTTAACAGCCATAACTTAACTTTCAAAAGACTTCGCAGACCAAGTCACAGTGAATTGTTTCTTTCTCTGCGTTTAATCCCGGGCTCACATGCTATAGAGCAAGAGCATTTTCAGCCAGTGCTAAGCACAGACAGCCAGACCTGTCTGCCTGTCAGCTCTGCGAGTAATCCCCTGAAGAGCAACCGTACATAGAGTGATTTAAAGGGAAAGCATGGAACAAGGGGAGCACAGACAACACAGGAACCACTGTCAGAAAGAGATGCCAAGTAGCCCTGTCCCGGGATTGATCCTTTGCCCAGCAGTGCCAGTCTCCCTGCAGTGCTTATGGCTATGAGATACGATCCAAAGTTGCCAAGTTATAGGAGGAATTCAAGCACACGGAGTTATAAAAGTGGGGTGATGTGGGAGGCAGCCTCTTGAGTCAAAAAGCAACTGCTGTGGAGTTGGGAGGAAAATCCCCATGGCTGGAGAAGGGGGAGAGCATCACTGCTGTGACCCCAGGGCTGGGGTCAGCCCCCCATGCAGGGACATCCCCCAGGGAAATGGAGCGGGCAGTGTGGGGCACGGTCGCTCCCCCTCTTAATGAGACCTGCCAGCTTGCCTTGCATTTTAGCTAATTAATTACTCCGCTTCAGAGCTGTGCTTCGAGTTGACACCAGCACCGCAGGAAGGGATGAGGATTGATTTCAATCCCCTCTCTGTTTGTTTGCTCTTGCAGTCCGGATCCACACAACAAGAAACATTGGGTGAGTGCTCAGGGAAAATAGTCAGCAGTGTTATCTGAGAGCCGTATCAAAGAGGTTTGGGCCAGAAATGGAACCAGCTGCTGTGAAGAAATTTGCAAAATCTCAAGCTTCCTGTGTACACGGGTTAGGGGGTGAGCACTGCCCACATGTTTGCTCACTGGAATAGTCACCAGCACTGCCATGAACTCACACCCCTGAATAGACCTGCTGAAAGTAGTTCAGAGTGGAAGCAGAAGGAAGGAGGGATTTATTGTCCTGGAATATTTTCACCTTTTAAGGGCTACAGTGCAAGATCTTCCTTGAATGGGTCTGTTGCTGGGAGCAAGCATGCACCAGCACATGCAAGTGAGTGTGAGTGGGGCTGTGCAGATAGCCTGACCTCACCCAGGGCAGCAACAACAGCATTGGGATCGTCACTAGGAAAGCTCAAAAAGCTCCAGCAGAGTGATGTGTGAGGAAAAGGTGTAGATGAGTTCAAAGGGAATGTCTGGCCCACACCCATCTCCATAGGCACAGCTGAGAACTTGCAGGAATTGGGATGGAAAATGGGTGGAGGGTGATGGCCTGGGCTGGGGGCTGCTGATCTCCCCTAGGGGCTGTGCTTGAAGGCTCAGAGCGCTTGATGAGAAGATTTATGCCTTGTTAATACTAGAATTGAGCAATCACTGTGATGAAATCCATGCTCTGCATTAATGAGGGGCCGAGGCAATGGGGCCAAGCTTTGCATTTCCCTGGGTGGACAAAAGGGATGATCTATGCCCAGATTCAATCTCTCCCTCTAAAAAAAGGGACATGCAATACATGAAATAGCAATGTCCATTCTCCCTCCATGCAAACATTACTACAGCCCAGCCATGATGCTCCCATCACCAGTTCCAGCACCAATGCACACTGGAATATGGCTTTGCTGTAATAACTTCCCATCCAATGAGTTGTCATATGGGCAAATTGGAGGAAAAACATGCCCTGAGCCTTGTGTCCTGAGCTCTGCAGCACTGTGGCCAGGAGGGAACCTGCAGTGAGCATCTGATCAAGGCAGTGTTTTCCTCCAAAAATGGGTGGATGAGGAAACCAGGCAAATACCAATTGGAAACTGCTGTCCTGTCAGCCACCAGGAAACAAAGCTCTCCAGCAGCTCTGCAAGAAGCCTGGCTGCAAAACATCAGTGCTTAACTCGTGCCCAGAGACCCGGCCGAGGTTAATCCATTGCCATTAAGGATTTATGACACAGCATTGCAGCATGCCTGGGGAGCTGGGCACCAAAACCCATGTGCCCCATTTCTGCCCACCCCTCAGTGCAGGAGCAGGAAACATCCCATCAGTGGGGCCACGTTCAGCTCTCTTTAACCTCCCGCCCTGCTCGTTGCCTTGTGCTGGAGGGGCAATTAAGCCCTGTTCCCATGGGAGCTGTTGGAGAGGGGAACTGGAGAGGCATTGGAAGCAGCAAGCATCCCCCCCCCTGTGTCATTAGTATAAATTGTGTTTGTGCAAGTTATATTTTACGGCAGGCGTGTCAATTAGTGTGTGAAATTTAATAACCCAATTGAGCTTCCCTAGCTCAAAGCTAAATTGAAATCTGTTGCCTGTTTGGGAAAGTGAAGGGGCTGTCATGGGTGGGAGGCAGAGCTGGTGGGTGGGTAGGGCAGCACAGGGGAGGTTTTCATGTTGATTAAAAATAGGGAGGGTTTTGTTAGCTATGGTCAGGCAATCAGCAGCAGCTTTGCTTGAAGAGAGCAGCTGATATTACTATTAGTAGTAGTAGTAGTGGTGGTGGTGGTATTTAAGGTGGTAAATTGCTGAAAGAGAAGGCATGGGAGGAAGAAAGGGAAAGGAAATCCAGTGTTAATCTGGATACTTTTCTTCATGTTTCTAGTGGGGGGCAAATTGTATCTCCCAGCACCTGGAGCCTGCATCCTCACTATGAGCAGGAGGAGGAGGAGGAGGAGGAGGAGGCACTGAACCCGCCCCACGGCAAGGCATTGGGTGCAGTGGGCATCTGCCTAAATCCCACCTGGCCACACACCTCAAAACTGGAAAATGCAAGATTTGGCTAATGGGACCAATAATCAGAGCACAACGTAATCAGCCCCCTGGGATGTTTGAGGCAGGCAGAAACTACTGGTTTCTTTCACAAAGCACAAAGCTGATGTCTGATTCGGCATGTTTGATAACAAATGTGGCTTCTCAGAGCTCCTTTGTTATCAGGCTGTGCTGCGGAGGAGCACACCAGGACATGATGATGCTGACATCCAGATGAACACAGAAGTGATAACAAAGCCCAGCAGGACAGTTTGTTCATTTCTCCCTCCAGCAAGGGCATTGCTGGTGGTCTTATCTCTTGCAAAGCACAGACCACAGCAGCCAGGAGCCTTGCAAAGTTTTCCTGGGCTTTCTGTTGGAAGCACCCCATGAACGAGGTGCCCATCTCCAGGGCATCAGGCCTGCAAGCATCCCAACCATCACACTGGGAGAAACTGCAGGAGTGGCAGCAAGGACATTGGGAAGGGAAGTTAGTGACTGTAGACCTTCAGAATGTCCAGAACTGAGCTTGAAGTGTAAGGGACTCAGAACTCCCTATCATAGGCAACAAGAAACCTGGAAGAACAAACCCAGAGATGGTGCCATACCCATGAATGATGCCTTCCAAACCTGAGTGATAGACATCCTCTCTTATTCCATCCTTTTTTTTGGTGCTCTCTGGGATATTGGCCACATTTTTGGCTACAAACGGATGATGGAAAAATTAAGCATTGGTATGTCAGTTTTGGAAATACATCAAAATGTGAACTTATCACAGCATCTGAATGAGCCTAAGAGATTCCAAAATAAATCATTTTGGATGGTGAGGACTAACCAACAATGAGCTAACAGAATGTGTGAGCTCACCCCCTACCTCCCTTTTGCTCTCTCTAAGGCAGGGGACTTTCCCCCAGAAGGCCACCCAACTGGGATATCACCACCCTTCCCAGGGCATTTGTTCCATCGCAAACAGCTTTCAGGCTCTGGTCATCAGGCACATTGTCCAGCTTTGGCAGTTCCAAGCCATGTTCACAACACACAGGCTAATGAACGAGTTCAAGACATTTCTGATCAAATCTCACCGACTGCATCCAGCTCTGATAGATCCTGTTACAAAGAGAGGGGAGAAGAGATGGCAGCTGGACCACTTGCTGCTGAGGTCTTGGATGTTGCAGAAGACTTTATTCCCTCCTATCTCTTGCCCTGACTGTTTTGCTGAGATCTCGTCCCATCTCTTCCCTCTGTGCAGATATACTCCAGCCAGGCTCCATTTCAAATCTCTTCTGGTTTGCTGGTTTCAGAGCTCTCCAAAGAGTCCCATTATCCAGGAGACAGATGTCTCGGACTACTGGGTTTTTTTGGAGGAAAGCAGCACAGAGGATGGTTTTGTGGTAGCATCTTTGCACCAAGCCCTGCTGAAAATGTAGGCAGTGAGCTGGAAGCAGCAAAGAAATGTTTATGGAGTTGCTTTCACGGGCACTGTGCTTGTGGTGATAGGTTTATAAATTAGGTCATACCATTTCCTGAAATATATGTGCAATGTTCTGGATATTTAATGGCATAAAGATGTAATTAGCTGCAGCTTTTTAATGCTTTGGAAAACAGCATCACCTTGATTTGGAGGAAACTGTTAAATAAGATTGGGTTACCATGCTGAGCAACCCACTGCAAAGATGCAATCTGAGGAGGGAACCTGACCCTGCCAGGATTTCCTCTGCAGTGTGTTTGCATTGTATATGCATCTAATCTGGAGCAAATATCTGCATTTTTCTGTGTCCCATTCAGACCTAAAGGAAAAAAAAGTAAGCTGAGTAGCTTCACTGAATGCTAAAATAGAAGAAATTTGCTACAGGAAGGAAATTTTAAGGTTATGATCTGCATGGTCCCAGGTGCATTTTTAAAGCATCTGAAATGTTAGAAGTCTCTCCTGCGTCCTCCAAGAACCTTGAGAAGAGAAAATGCTGCATAACAAAGGTCTTTAGGAAGGTGGAATGTGAAAAAAGATTAAATATAAGATTTGGGATCCCAATGACCCCTACATGTTTTTCAGTCAACAGCAAAATACCCTGAGAGAACTTCAGTCTCCTTCACATAACCAGCAAAGCCCAAGGTATCCCGAGACACCAAATCCACTCTGGGTCTTCTAAACTATCCAACAACTCCTCCCCTTATCTTTTGACCAACAAGGCTTAGTTTTCAGAGGAAGTGAATGAGATATTTTAACAGGGTAAGTCAAGGCTGGTGGGAGATGCAGAAGAGATGCCCATTTCCTGAGGTCACGTCCCCATGCTGAAGGTATGGCTACATATAATGCAGAAGTGTTTTGAGATGTCCAAAATCAGCAGAAATGCTAAGAAACAGGGCACCTACAGCAGATAACTGACTGCACTGATTGCTGACAATAAGCCGACAATGACACTTCCAGCAAATAATAAACAGCTGAGAAAGAGAAATTTGAAATGCAATGCCACTGGTGAGCCAATGAGCATGGGCACCTGGAGGACATGGTCTTGTCTCCATTTAGGAATCACAGCTTTGCTTTTAGAGAGCCTTCAGGCCCACTTCACCCAAAAAACCTCATTATGTACTACTACAGAAACTGAGCAGTCTACTATGTAGAGAAACATGTTAAGAAAAAATGTTGCTTTCAAAAGAAATGTTCTTTATTTTTTTTTAGATAATTTTTTCAGGGCCAGGAAAAGAAAAAGACAAAACTAAACAAAACAAAACCACAACAACAACATCAGAATATCTTTGTTTTGTAATACTTGAAAATAACTCTCAGGAGTCAAGGAGAATGATGATAAAAATGAGAAATGTTGAAAATGGGAAGAGGGAAAGGAATGAGAGGGCAAGGTACAGACTTGCAGGAGGAGCTGCAATTACTTGCCAGAAAACCTGGGGTCTGCTGAATTTGTGCGGTGTTTCATTTAGAGTTCTTTGGTCTGGAGAAGCACTGAACTTACACTGAACCCCATCCCTGAGCTTGAAACCTTCCCTCTCCCACTCATGCAGCTCAGGCTCTCAAGAAGCACTGTCTCATTCCCCCTCTCTCCCCTCCATCCATCTCAATATCTATGTTCTCAAGTTGCCTGATGTGCCGTTTATGACAGAAATAACCTGCCTTGGCACTGACACTTGAATTTCACTTAAGGTTTGTCACTTTATTAATGACAAGATCAATATTGCCCAAGCCGCAGTAAGAGCTCTCGCCATCCATCCGCCTCCCACCCTCCCCGCCGAGGCGCTCCGTGTTTTAATGCTCCATCTTTTTTCAAGGGTATGGGCTCAGCATGGGAAGGAGAATCGCCCACTGCCGGGGACGCGGTGCTCAGTCCTTGGCAGCTGCCCCAATGTATTTCTCCTGAGCCTTGAATGCTGAGTGATGAGGTTTGGGAGAGGGATAACCCACAGGCTCTGTCTAATCGGAGCGACTGAGGTGGCCTTGCTGAACCCTCCCGGCACAATTAGGTAATCACGCTGGCAGACAAGCCTGATTCATATCGTTTTACCATCAGTAAAGGGACATCTATCACCCCTGCGACAGACCCGTTATTGCTGCAAACCACTTCAGCCCAACCGGTTAAAAACCCCTTGTAAAAGCAAAAAAAAAAAAAGGGGGGGGGGGGGGGGGGAGGAGCTTGGACATATTTTATGGCAAATTAACTTTTAACATATTCTTTCCTGTCTCGTATTAAGATCCCATTCTCGGCAGACACCTGCAGCAATGTCTGTGTTCCTCATCGCATGTAAGGGCTCAAGCTCTCTGAGGACACTGTGGGACATTCAGCATAGTGCTGAGTTGCCTCCACTTCTCTCCTCGGCCTCACCAAGGTGAGGTTCTGGGTGATTGTGCAGGGTCAGGAGTTGGACTCGATGATCCTTATGGCTCCCTTTCAACATGGGATGTTGTGTCATTCTATGATTCTTGTTACGTGGACTGACCCTATCCCCACGATGACAACTTTCCAGAAAAGCCAAGGCAAAGGCACCCAAACTAAACCTGAAGTGCCCAGCCTGCTGATACTGAGCTTCTTTGGCTCTGCTCCCACTGAACCTCCTATGGAGGTCGATGGAGACAGTGAGGAGACTTCATGGATTCAAACAAGCTTTGGATGAATCCTTCAAAGCACCCCAGAAATTCAGCCATGTTTCCCCACTTCTACTCTGCACAGATCCACGGGTGGACCAGGAAGGAATGGAGGAATTATATTAGCCCCAAAGCGCAGCGAAGCACCCCTGCTCCTCATCCAACAGGTCCTGAAGGGCCAGCCTCAAATTTGTGGTCCTGTTGCTCTTCTGGAATTGTGCTCAGGACTTGCAGACTTCCAGGCAAAGCACAAAGCTTTTGCATGGGCTCCAGAGGCCTCCCCAGGGCTGAGCCATTCCTAGAACTGCTCGTCCCTGACCTCAGACAAGGCTCCACTTAGGACTTTCAGTTATTTTTCTTTGAACTAAATGTCTTACAAGCACAGGGCAATGGGGAACAGCATCTTTATCATCTGGGGATATTCACATTTTTATTACATTTTCTTTCAGTTCTGATTTTTTTCTCCAGAACCAGTGAATCCATTTCTTTTGGACTTGTACCTTGAAGGCAAGGACTGCAGCTCAACGTGCGGCCAATCCATTCCAGAAAAATGCCTTCACTACAGAACATGAAGTTCCCATTATAGAGGCTGCATATGTGCACTGATTGATCCCTAAACTGGCATTTCAATTTATTTCCCACTGGAGGACTCATTCATTACAGAGAAATAAGACTATTAAATGCATGATAAAGCACATGCATCAACAGACGAGAATGGTGGTTACTTTACTGTACCTATCTAAACAATAGCTGATAAATAAAGCCATTCATGATCACACAGGACCTCTTAAAATGAATAAGGAAACAGTAATATCCTCATTATTAAAGCAGCTGATTAAAAGAAATAGCACGCCTGCATTAACACCGCACACTTTGCTGCTGCATCCCTGGCTGTGGGGCAGAGGCAGCTCAGAGGCACAGATTGTGAGCAAGCTGCCTGCAACCTGCCCAAGTCCCAGCAGCCTGCAGATGCGTGCAGCTGTGCTGATGTGGCAGCAAGCTCTTACCTTCAGCAGCAGGAAAAGGCACCCAGAGGAGCCCCAAGATATTTTTTTCAAGAATTAGAGCTTCCATCCTTTTTTGCTTAACAACTACATTGACTTTCTACACAACAGCCTCTGGAGAGAAGCAGAATAGTGGTGCAGGTGTAGAATTCTTTTATACATATCATAGAGCCATAGAATGGCTTAGGTTGGAAGGGACCTTAAAGATCATGGAGATCCAACACTATACTGATGTACAGGTTTTTTTGACCTGTCAAAAGAGGAAAGATAGAGAATGGCAAAGAAAGACAAGACATGGAGAAAGGAAAATGAAGAGAAAAGGAGAAGTGGATCTTTATGAAAATCAATAGATACATGTTGTAAAGGTTCTGAAGTGGGAGATAAGAGCAGTGACTTTGAAGTTTCTTTGCAAATCAAATCGAGCTGGTTTTTCTCTGTCCATTTTTGAGGACACTGAATAGTCCCACCACTGCTGTAACAATGCCATAAAAATTCACGGTCAGATTTTTTTCTCCATCCTTTTCCCCCACTTCGACCATGTCCTTAGACATCCAAGAAACCAATGCCAGGCTAAATAATCATGACAAACTCAGCAGGTTTTCCTAATTGAATTATAAGCCATCACTTTATGGCCACATGTAAAAAGCCCACATGTTCCTTGCCCAGCATAGTCAGTTCTTGGACCCAGTGGTGTGGCACTGGGCTGTGGACCATGCAGGGACCACATGGTTGCAGTGGCCAGGTGACATCTCACCCCTATATGCTGGTGCTACTGGGGCTGGGTCAGCACCCACATTGCAAATCTGCACCCAAGGAGCTCGTGTGCTGGTTGCAGTGAGACAGAGGGGGGAACCAGCAGCACACAAATGGCTGTTTTGGTCTCCCTCCTGAGATAAATCACTTATCTGTTTTTTCTCACTGTGCACTGCATGGCAGTTTATGAAGCAGCTGTCTGAAAGGAAATTTACTGGACAATTAAATGTGCTGACTTTCAAGCAGTGCTCTCGAGGTGGAGTCTGAAATTATTGGGTGTGAAATGCAAATAGATTTAACAGTTTTACTGCTATTTATATGACATTCACCCATTCCTAGCTGTTTTTCCTCCCCCCCCTCTTTCTTTCTTTCTTTCTTTCTTTTTTTTTCCCTTTCTCTCTGAGTTTAAACGGTCCCAACTTTCACAGGTTTTAACAACCTCAGACACATGCAGTAAAACCTGAAGCACGCTCCAAAGCTGAACAAACCCAGATCAGTGGAGGGCAGGAGGAGGAAAACAAATTCTATCCCAATCCCTTAACAAAATATTAATTTAGAAATAAGCCGGTAATTACATTCAGCTTTGGGTCTGCCCCACAGTCCTCTGAGGCAGTTCTTATTCAATAAGCTTTTGGCCAGCACCCAACCAACCTCCAACTTGCACAATCACAAATGGACCCAGTGAGCAGCTCTGGCTCTTGGGAGCCCTTCCTCAAGGAATGCAATGGGACAGCCCCAAAGAAATCCCCTTCCCTAGGGCATTCCCATGAAGCACCTATTTCCCAAACGTTCCCCTGAGTTTCAGCACAATCTCTCATAGCAAGGATGGAGTTTTTATGAGGCTTCATTCCTTCCTGCTACATTACATTAATGACCAAAACAGTCCACGGCTTAATTAAAGATTAACCGTTGAGATCAGTAAAGCAAGATTGCTTCTCCCGCTGTTTTTCATCCCTTTACACTTCTTGCAGAGCTCTGCCTGGGACAAAGCAAAGCAGCCCCTCCAGCACTGTGCAGAATGGAAGATTTCCATGCCTTTTGGCTCATCTGATTCCCTCATTTAACTGAGGGCAGGCATCTCCCTCCTGGACCTCACTCTATGAAAGCTGCCACTCTGCTACACAGAGATTTGCCATGCTACCCTTTGTAGCACGTATCTTTTGTACCTTTTAGGGACTTCTTGTACCTGTAATCTCTGGTGCTGCAAGATTCACCACTGCTGAGGAGGAACACTTGCTTCTCAGATGTCTTAGGCTGTTGTGAGCTCCTCTGTACCAAAACAATCCTAATCTCAGCCTGGTTTGGGGAACACAGTGCACATTTTTTTTTGTTTTGTTTACTGTGTCTGTGCTCCTGACCTTCATTATCTTTTGCAAAGCTGATCAACAGCCTCCTCTGCCAGACTCTTCCATCCCTGTGTTGTTGTGAAATACTATCTGTTACTGCTTAAAAACCGAATTCATGGATCGTATCGGTGGGTGAAGGAGCCATTGCTGGTGTGGTCAGACAGACACAACTACCCATCTGTGCATCTGTCCACCTGTCCTGCTACCACCATGACCTCAGTTCTACACAATTAGCTCTAATGAATTGATGCATCTGCACAGAAACCTACACAAAACTCACCCATTCGCCTCCCCATCCCATAGAGAGTTCTACTCATTTTGCTGGATTTCTTTTTGTCCTTTTCCTTGAATACAGCCCTGCTGCAGCCAAGTCATTCCAGCCTCGGTGAGACAGATTTGGCAAACATAAATATGGTTTGATTGGATTTAGTCTCACCAAGGAGACATTTACCAGCATCCCTCCTATGCCCTGAGGCTGAGCAGAGAGCTGAAGAGAGATCTTCAGTAGGTGTCCACTGTCCTGCTCCAATCCATCTCACAGGAAATCTGATGCACCACCCTCTGTTTGCAGCTGCAATTATAGAGATTTGTTCAGGTTTTCTTCCACCTCTACAGAAATTGAATCAGATGTGGAGAAAGTGGAGCACTGTCTGGAATGTGAATGCCTTATCCTCCACCCTTCCATTACAGAGCTTGTATTCCTGTAACTCACCCATCAAGACAAACCTGCCAAGATCTTTCTTTGCAATCTAATAAATAACAATAATAAGCATTCTACCAACTCATATTTCTGCAAGCTGGCAGTGATTTATATTTTTGGCTCTTGCATCTGAAATAACTGAAAATATTCAATGAGATAAATGAAAAATCTTGCTTCTCATTCTGAAGTGAAGTTTGCCAACCTGGAAGGTCTTTAATAATGATTTTCTGATAAACATACACTCACTGGTTCTCCTCTTGGCAGCTACATTTTGATTAAATTCCTCTATATCTGTATATCATGTATGCAAATGTAATTACAATCAGTTGAAGGGACACAAACAGTACAAATTTGGGGATTCAGTCAAATAACTTTGACTTTGAAGAAGCTGTGTTCCCAATACAAATAAATAGAACAGCTCAGGAAATCCCATGCTCGTGCCAAGGGGGTTTTGCCCCTGGCACAGAGCAGTGCCCACAGGTAGAGTTACTGATTTATTGCCTGGGGTTTTCCGGCTGGAACTGTCTGTGCTTGTACCTTATAACTTATGGGCAACCAGTCTGACTGCTCCAAGTAGCATCACAGTCACTGCTCTGACTCCATACAGATGGGCTGTATCCTATCTTCAGGACAAGAGGTGATGGCCTTAAGTTGTGGCAGAGGAAATTCAGGTCAGATGTTAGGAAAAACTGGTTCTCAGAAAGAGTGATGATGCACTGGCACAGACTGCCCAAGGAAGTGGGGGAGTCACCATCCCCAGAGATGTTTAAAGAAAAAGATATCATACTTAGGGACATGATTAGTGGGCAATACTGGTGATAGGTGGATGGTTGGATTAGATGACCTTAAAGGTGTTTTCCAACCTTAATGATTCTATGATTCTATGTACATTTTTATTGTATGAAATTCTTGCTCTTAAATTACCAGCCTTGAAGACTGTGCACTGGAGGTCTGAAGTTCCCATCCAGAGAAAAGAGAGCATGTCCATGAAAATGTGGCTGGAGGTAATGACTGCTATGTTAAGGATTAAATTAAAGGTTTTCTACATGCACCAGAGTACCTACATGTACTTGAATCTCCTCCACCATGCACAGGAACCACAGAGGGGAGAAGGATTGAATACAGGAGATAACACCAGCAGATAAGAGCAGCTCAGCCCCAGACGCCAAGTGCCTGAATCTCATGTTCCACAGGTGAGGCTCTGCACATCTTTCATCAAGTGCTGGACATGATGAAGTAGTGCTTCAAGGGTGGGTGCAGCTGCAGTGAGATTTGGTGGGAATTAGTTCAACAGGGCCTAAATGGAGCAGATAGTGTTAAGAGAAATGCTCTTGTTTTCAAGTGTGCTCTTAGACCCCACTGACCCTATCAAGTAGCAGCTATTGGCCCTTCTGCAGAAATGCAGTAACCCCAAAACTTTTGTGGTACGTCCCAAATAGGGTGACAGTCTCCAGATCCCCAGATAAGCAGGGGGAACCTGCTTGAAGAATGCTTGAAGTTACAGGATGGTCAGCAAAAATAATTGCTGGGTCTGGAGTCCCTCCTGTGCACAATGGCACTTCTGGATTAGTTCCCATGACACTTGTGGTGGTGCACAGTCTGTGCACTTGGAGAGGGCTGGGGTCCTGATAAATACATATGTACATAAATATATGTATAAAATATACATATATTACTTTCTATTGAACGTTGTTCTTTAAATCCTCTTTTGTGTTTCCTAGACTCCTGCCCAGCAAGACTATATGGTAATATATCCCATACAAGTTTCTTAAAAAGGAATTAAAAAATAAATTTTTATAATTTCCTGTTTTGAATTTCCCAGAAAGAACCATTTGCAAAATAAAGTAACTTTTGTGCGGCATGAAATTTTTTATTAACCTGAACAAATGAATACAAACTTCAGGTCATGGTTCAAATAGAGAAGAAGGAAAAAGAAAGGAAAGCCAGAGCTTAGCTAAATGGTTGCCTAGGGCTTGTGATTTTCTAGCTGCTGAAATATCAAAAGTATGAGGCTCCAAGGAGAGGGGAAAGACATATTTCAGGAAGGTCCTGTAGCCTTCAGAGATGAGGTGTCGTGGTGAATGGAAGATATTGCTATACCAACACACAAAAAATAACAGCAACAAAAAATTACATATGGAGTTTTGGGGGAGAAAATGAGGGCTCAGGAAAGGAAGGTAATAGTACATAAGATTGTATTTGAGCTTTCTGGATCAGCATTTATCACCCCTCTCCAATCTGAGCTATGGGCTAGCCATTCTTCAACAGTCAAAAGCACAGAAACATGGGCACTCCTATTTCTGACCTATTGTTCTAGTAATTTGAGACAAAGTTCAAGGGAGACCTATACATGCTTCTGTAAGGAAAGTGATATAAGAGTGGTCAGTGTTAAGCTGTCTCTCTTTTCAGATACGTCCATTGGCCCAAATGGAGTCTGACCACCACATCTGGAATGGAACGTCTGAAAACCGAGCAGGAGAGGAAGGGGGAGCAGGATGGGTAAAAACTCTTCCATAAGGCTATTTCATTTCAACAACGTCAAAAGATTTTGTTTCAAATGTCATGTTGATTCATTTCATTTTGACTTTTGTATTAAAATACTAATTGCATTATATATAAATGTTGACATTCTATGAATATATTAATACATTAATATTGCTGTACAGTATAACAGTCCGTACAAAATGAATGGAAAAGACAGTGCACATACCAGATGTGTGAGTCCTGTCTAAAATGAAACTTCTCATGGCCTCAAACATTTTCAGATTTTCTTTCTGCCTTGTGTTTCATCTGTTCCTCCTGTGTTGGACCAAACCAGACTGTCTGAGAAAGAGCTGCAAGTAAAGCAAAGCTTATAGGTTGGCTTCTAGCAAATGTACAATATCATAGAATCACAGAATCACAGAATCATAGAATCATAGAATGGCCCGGGTTGAAAAGGACCGTAATGATCAACTAGTTTCAACCCCTCTGCCATATGTAGGGTCACCAACCACCAGACCAGGCTGCCCAGAGGCTCCCATGTCCTCACACTTCCCAGAGCAGAATACCAATAGTCCGAGGACCTGTCTCCTCAGTCTTGTAAACATGTGCTCTTTTGATGTCCTCTGTCTCCAAGTTTTGGCTCCATTTCACTTGGTCTGCTCTTCCATGCTCCCTCCAGTGCATCAGAGCCAACACAGTGCTGTTGGTGGAAAGGTCCATTCATTCCTCTGCCAGCAACACTGAGAGAGCGGCTGCTCATGCAATGCAATGGGAAACAGAAAATATTTAGCCCCCAAGAAAACTCAGTGACACTACAGAACTTTGCTTTAGTTTAATACCCACTGACACTCATTTTCTGCTCGCATCTAGAGAGCGTTGCAAACAGGGTCTCCTCCCTCAGAGGGAAAATATAGTCACAAAATATTTTTCCTTAATTCTTAAACAGAATTAAAAAGGAAAAGAATGTTTGAGCCTCTCGGTTTTTGGAAAACAAAAACTTTTTTTTTTTTTTTTCTGTTGAATTCTTAAAATCTCTTGCCAAAACCCCAAAGCTTTTGAATTTTTGTCCAAAAAATAATACAATTTGGTTTTGAGGTATTCTTCTGGCAAGAAAATGACATTTTGAGGAGAGCAGATGCTTTCTCTAGAAAAATGCCATCTTGTCAAAAGCACAGTCTTCCATCTTAAGGGACGTCTATGCCAGAAAGCATCTGATCAGCTCTCTTAGCATCCCTTATCCTCTTTCAGGGATAAGAGACATTGTGGCTGTATTTTAACAAGATGAGCCTTCTAAGAATAGTTACTGGGGAATCACAAATATCTGATGCGATCGGAGCTTGGTACATAGGATTTATTACAGGAGCCAGTCTGATGTTCCAAAGCATAGGATCCACCTAGAGCTTAGCATGCAATTGCTGTTAATAAAAAGACTCCATACTTAAATACAATTCCTCTGTTGTATAAATATATATTTCCTCAGCGGGACATTGTGGTTACTTTAAGAAGCTGGAAGACATCAGAGCATCACGTTCCAAGTTTGGCATTGAACAAGAAGCCACCAGAATTAAATCAAAGTACTTCATTCTGGCAAGCAAAGCAAGAGTAATGAAAATTCCAGCCTTGATCCTCTGCCAGTGGTAGGCAGCAAATTGAGTGCATGCCTACCACTCCCAAACTGAAGTCCCTCAGTCTTGCCCAGGATGCCAACTACCAGAAGTACAAAAGATGAAAACAGTCTGCCAGACACAGCAAACCAAATCACTCTCTTCATTAAGAAGAGCTCATTACTTTCTTTCAGCTCCACCCATCAGAAAATCCACCCTGCTCGACCCTGCTGGGACTGATGAATGGAGGTTGACTGCTTGTGGTGAAGTTGGTATTCCAGGAAAGAAGCTGAGGTGCCTCCTTCTGTCACAGGGAGCTGCCCGGATTCCCACCCAAAGGATGTAAGTTCCTTCCAACAGTAAGGTGCAAGAGTAATGTGGTTAAGTGAGGCAGGCTGGGCAGGTGGCTGGAGAACAGAGGAGAGGAGGCTGAGTTTGGAGAGGAGGCAGCTTCACCAGGACTTTACCAGGGTTGCGTCTCAAAGATCTGAGTAATATCAATTATGAAGAGGAAGTAAAGTTGGTATTCTTCAAAGCAAAACTATCTTACCGTGGTACATGACAAACACAGCGCTAGAGAATTGCCACAGATTAATAGAAATGAGGCTAAAAAGCCAGCCTTTCCTGCTGGACAGATGTAGCAGCCTTTGTAAGCATGGGAATATTGCCACAGTGCTGGATTTAGCATGGAGAGGGGAGACCTTTGCAGTCTCCCTACTTTCTTAGGGATGGGACTGAGAATGTTTGATCAGCACTGACACACCTGGAGGTGCCATCCTGCACCAAGTAAGAAAATGAACTTTTGAAAATATTGAACAGAAAAGGGGCCTATGAGATTTTTTGTTTGAAAGTTGAAATAGTGGATCCTGATTGGTGACCACCTTCCTTACAAAACACCAGCAGCTGCCTTTATCTATACGTTTACTTCAAGCAATCTGCCTATTTAATAATTAATGTGCATAAGTGCCTAACTATGAAAATGCAGAATGAAATATTAAGTAGAGTCTGTACCAAGTGGGAAGACATTTGGAAGGGAAGGAATAAGAGTAATGTCATTCACTTATTCCCAGGGAACATCCCCAAACATCTGGAGCAGAACGAATCCAGGTGGATGAATACAAAGTGCTCAACAGGAGAAGAGCAGATGGGTCACTGATATTATTGTCTGAAGCCCTGGCCCCTTACAGAGTGGGGCAAACAGGAGAAAATTACTCCCAGCACGTCTGCCTGCCCACGCAGAGCATCTTTGCCTGGCCACAAATTGGTGAGCTCTGCAGCTCAGTATGATTAACGGTGAGTGCAGCTCATGGAGATAGCAGCACAGGCTGAGATGTGTAGTTAACATCCCTCCCATCCCTTGGTAAGCTCCAAATCTGCTTCTGGGAGAGAGGTGCTTTGGAGTGACCTGAGAGTAATCAGCCTTAAGTCGGAGAGAGCTGTTTCTATTATCATTGCTGGCAAGAGCCATGGTTATTGATTGTCTCAGGACTGAGAAAACTTGGGTAGGAGGTAGATACAGATATCGGGAGTATTTAGTGTAATAAACAGCCTGGAAGTAAAGTTAAACTTTACACTCCAGAGCTCAAATCATTGTTAGAAACTAAGCTGAAATTACTTGTGGGCTACAGATAACCACCCTTGGCTTTCACTGGGAATTCTACATCTTTGGCTGGCAGAAGTAACAGCTGGGGAAGGCTGATTTGTCCAGGTTTATATGGATGTATGGGGAAGGGGGTGGGGAGGATGTTACCTGTATTTCTGTTTTTCCAGGATTCCAGATTGGAGCAGATGTGTAGCATCTCCAGCCAGGCTGACAAAAAGCAAGGAATGTGCAAACCCAACCAACAATCCATTTGTGGTAGCTCCAACACTTCTGGTAAGCACTGGCCTTTACCACAGGCATATCACAGTGGTGCCGGGTGTATGTCAGCCTCCAGAAATGTTGGACATGAGCCCCACGGCTCATGTCTGTCTAGGAAACCCTCAACGAATATACAGAAATGTTGGGTACTGGCAGTCAGATGTAAAATGCTGTGTTTAACAGCCCTGTTCTCATGACCAAACTTTTCTCAGTGCCTTCACAAAATGCTGCTTCATGGTATGCAGGCACAACAGCATTTCTATCCCACTTTTCCACCTCGGTTTCCATCAACCCATGGTGAGACTGTCCTGCCAACCTCTGACTCCAAGAACGGGGACTGCCAGCAATTAATCCCAGCAGATGGGGGCTACAGCTGAGTGTGGGGAGGGGTGAAGCAAGCACAGCCATGAAGAGCACTAGGGGAAATCTGCAAAGCAGAAAGAAGTGGCTCTCAGGTGGGAAGTACTGCAGTCATTGACCAAAAAAAGGAACAAGCTCCAGCCTGGGGCAGCTCACACCTTACCTGGGTGTTAAAGTCCGATTTCAAATGTCAGAAAGTACTTCCTTGAGAGTAAGAACAGACTCTCGGAATCCCATTTAATAACAAGGGGTTGAATTTTCAGTTGGCTGAAATCTCCATAAGCCCAACCCAACGAATTTACAAGGAGCTGAGATATGTCCTGTTCAGCCTGAAAATGAGAACCTCCTCCATATGTTTGCCCTCCAACTCCTCACAATGAATACTCTGAATCATCCCCAGCCAACTGTATATTTGTTATTTGCTGTATTTATTTCCAATTCCAGGATTAAGAAAATGGCTCCAGTACTATGACATCCATACAGTTAAATGTATCATTTTCCCATCGACTGGCTGGCTGTGCCAAGCCAGGCAGCTCGGCTGCTGTCTCCATATGGAACATATCTCTGCCTGCACAAGCCTCGAACGTGACAATTAGAAAAGGGCTGGGTTCCCCTCGCATCCATGAGCAACAAAGCACTCTGGAAGCACTTAGTGGGGCTGAGAGGACCTCACTGTATTAGCAGAGAAAGGGATATCTCTCAGACCTTTCCACTGGGACTGAACCCTCAGCCTTAAGCATCAGCCCCTGGGGAGGTGATGTCCCAAAACGCTCCTGCCCCAAGCAGCACCAGGACCCCACTCAGTGTCTCCCCTTCAGATACATCCTGGCAGAAACCATTACACAAAGATCCAAAATCTGAGCAATTTTGGAGCAACTGGACCCTGTGGCCATTTATATGGGGCTTTCCTCAGCACCTGCCAGGTAAGTGAATCTTGACCCTTAAAGGCCTGCAATTCAAAGTACAGCTCCCTAAAAATCATTTGGTGGTAGCAGCCCTTGCACCCTACCAATCCCCTTTGCTAAAATACAAATTGTTCTCCAGTCCAACATCTCCATGAAGGTCTGGTTGCAAAGCAGGTGTCTGCACTGTGCCAAGCACAGCAAGACACAGCTCCTTTCCCAGTCACTGCAGACTCTGCTCTTCCCGTGCTTACCTTCCAGCTGCACATCTCTGCAGACAAGAGGACTGCAAGGCAGAGTGCTGAGCAATGACAGTTGCTTTCACAGATGAGGACATGACAGAGGAATTAACCTGAGATGCCCTGTACATCTGACCCAGATGTGACCTTCTCCTTTGCAGCTCCTGAGATGACCTTGATCTCATTCAAGTTCCCTCTGCTCCTGAGGTTGGGTTACACCCATAGTTCTGGACTCTGTTTTAAGTCTCCCGTGAATAACCGTGTCAGATCTTCACACAGCTATTTCAGGAATGCTGCCAGGCTGATCTCCATACTGACTCAAGGTGACATTGATTCATTTTGCCTCTCACTGGTGAGATTACGTTTTCACAATGTGCTTTCTAACACCCTCACCCATCCACCAGCAGCACCCAGCTCCCATCCCTGACCTCTATCACTGACAGCCTCTGGGATTTGGGGTTTTCTCCTCAATAGAACATGCATCCAGAGGCAATTGGGGTTCAGAGGTTGAGGGATTGCATCTACAGAAGCACCAGAGGTCAGGTTTCATAGGTTCTGTCCTAAACTGTAATTATTTCATATTCACACCACGGCATAAATCAGGAATAACTCCAGGGAAGGCAAAAAAACCTTGGAAGACCATTCCCAGATCCGGACCCCAAGGTGCAGCCAGAAGGGAAAAATATCATCTTAAGAGGTTCACAAGAAATTGCTCTCCTATCCAAATCACCCTTATAGGAATTATACCCAAGCCTCCCCACCACTGCATGTTCATAGTCTGAACCCACACCTCCTCCCTCACACTCAAGCAGTGCTGGAAAAGAGACATTCCTTCTTGACCACAGAGGTGATCTATGTGTAATATGTGGCTGAATGGTGTTTAGGTAAGGGACTGGGCTTGTGAAACACACCCAGGTTTGTGTGTTCTTCCAGGCTTCTGGGGAGAGTGTAAAGAAAGGATTCAGCACTGGGGAAAAAAATAAAAATAAAAATGAAAAAAAGAATGAAAAAAAGCGAAGAAGGAAAAGACATCTGGAGTGCTGCACGAGGCCCTCTGCTTGTATTGACCTAATTACTGGGACAGCATCACAGGGAAACCCTGTTCAGCAGGAGAAACGAGCAGCTGAGGGCTGAACTCAGAGTAAACAAAGCCAGCACTTGCCACGTGTGCATGTTTCCACCACGCCTCCATCTGATTGTGGTCACCCAGAGCTGCAAACACCCCGAGCAGCACAGAAGTGGCAGCAATGAGCAAGGGCTCCTGCCCACACAACACCAGGATGCAGCATCTCCATGATTTGGTTCTGTTTGGTGCTAAAAGGATCATGCCAGAGATATTTTGTGGAATCACAAAGTCAAAGGATGGCTTATGCTGGAAGGGACCTTAAAGATCATCCGTTCCCAACACATGAGGTGTTTGCTCCCCACCACATCAGGCTGCCCAGAGCCCCATCCTTGGGGCACCTCCAGGGATGGGGCACCCACAGCTTCTTTAGACAAGTTATCCCAATGCCTCACCATTCTCTGAGTTAAGAGTTTTATCCTATCAATATAATACATATATTTATATTTCCCCAGACACTGAGTGGAGGAAGCAGAGCAAAGTCTGTGTTTGTGGATGCAGGGCAATGAACGTGAGCTCAGAGCTTGTGCCAAAGGCAACCTTCTTTGAGTTTGGGTACTAGGGAATGAAGGCAGAAGAACACAAACACTGCTTTCTTTTATGGCACAAGTCAGTGAAAGGAAATCTGCTCAACTTGCCCCCCCAAACAATCCTAAGCCCAACAAAATTCCTTTTAGGATGGAGTAGAGTAAACACCCCAAAACTCTGGGAATGGAAACTCTTGCTCCTTGTCCATGGTCTACTGTGTGCTTGCTAGGGGGCCTCCCTGAGGGCAAAATAGCTGCTGAAATGTCTGCACCTTTCGTGTAAATCAACCCTATTTTTCAAGTTTTAAAAATAGGAAGCGAAACGGTGCTCACAGGACATTCTGTGCAGGTTGAAGTCCATGCACATGCTGCCTGTGGCAAGCTGGGGCAAAGAGCAGGTTTGATGAGACGCTGCCAAACAAAAACCCTGGGGCTCTCTGCACTGGGCTTTCTATCTTTCAACTTACTGCTAATGACCTTTTAGCAATACTTACTTCAATTTAAAACCAGGATTTTTACTGGGAAAAGATATCAGTGTGAATGTTTCTGAGGTACAGCTTTTGTTTGCTTGAAAACACGCTTCTAAAAGGCCATGTTTCCTAGAACATCTTGTGGTGTTTTGGGAGAAAACCTTCCAGTTTTGACTAGGAGGGTAACAGCGCAGAGATGAGATAAACAAGAAGGGAGCTGGGGAAACGTGGGTTTATATCTGTGTTTTGGCCATCATGCTGGCCCATGCAGCTCTTGGCCAGTGCACAACAACCCAGAGAATGTCAGCCTTGATAGAAAGGTTCGGGGAACAGATTTCCAAACTCAACAAGAAGTCAAGGTGAAGCTGCTGGGCACTCGGGAGGGCTCAAAGAGGAGGGAGCTTGTTAGCCACAGACAGGGCATGCCCTGATCTCTACCAGCAAGGCTTGTTTTCTGTCATGTCTCAAGGCAGGTCAGAGATTTCTCTGTCAACATGTCAGTAGACACAACACAGATGCTTTGCTAGACCAAAAGCCCATTTCTATCAGTAGTTCTGCTCTCCTAATCCAGCTCCCCCCCAAAACTGCTCTACTTTTAATTATAAGAATAGAAATATCTTGCCTAAAAACAGTAAAGGATGAATAACAGAGGCAGGACTTTTCTTCAGAGCTGAGCACAGCAATATTCCATCCTCTGAGGACCTTGGCACCCTCCAAACCTTGCCCAGTTCTGGTGTTCTTTGGGGTAAATGCTGCAGCAGCTTCCCAGAATAGTGCAGTTTTAAGCAAAGAAAGGAAAAGAAAGCAGCAAAAATTTCTCTTATAACGGGACATCTTCATTGTAGATGCAAAACGAAAGTTTGGGGACAAAATGTGTTGCCTGCTGATAAGAGGTATTTTTTTATTATTAAAACAAATCACCAAGGCTGGATTGAAACTTCCCATCCTTTGCTGCGTTTTCCTCTGCCACTGCTCTCAAGGATGGACTCTCTAGTCTGAAAGACAGACATCATGCTAAACGTGCCTGTGAGCTGCACACAAGCCTTCTCCCCCAGTACTCCTGTTCTGTATTTATGGGACAGATTGCAGCTGGGCTACTGATGCTGTCTCAAGAGATGACCCACGCTAGCTGTGCTCATACATCTGCACCCAGACCACGCTCCAGCAGCACCCAGCAGTGGGCTGCCCTCTCCCTCCTGCCACCCCAGCACTGTCCCCAGATGCCAGTCAGTCCTGTCCATACCTGTGGGGTGGGCAGAGCCCATTTGGCCTTTTGCTTCCAATAAGAGCCCTGGAGACAACCCTCAGTCACAACATAGAGCAGTGGGATTACTGTGATGAAGGGAAGTGTTGTGGGCTGTGATTGAGTTTGGTGCAGGGTCTGAGCTATGGGCACCTGCACTTATAACAAGCACAAGGTGACAAGGACAAGGCACAGGTGTCAAACATGCCCAGGACATCACAAAAGACATAACCTTGATGCCCTGATCTCCTGGAAAAAAGGAGGCAGGCTCTCTTTGGGCCAAGAAGGAGCTTGCAGCACACCAGGATGTTAAAAGCTTACAGCAGTTTTCCCTGAAACAAAACATGAAGGGAGTGAAGCTGAGCACAGTAGAGCAACCACTGATCAGAAGTGAGGGTGATTGGAGTGCACCATGAGTGCAGCTGAAGCTCATCCCACTGCTCCTCCCAGAACTGCTCACACAGGGGATCAGGTGGGAACTTTTAGCTGCAGTAATTTATTTTTTTATCAGATGGAAAGTAGTGTTTCTGCAAAAGCAGGTTTTTGGGGACGATGACCCAGGCAGGGCCCAGTGCTGCCCATGTCCAAATGAAAACCACTCCATCACTCAGCGCAGCAAAACAGAAACCATGGTCAAAATTCCAGTGTCTTCCAAACCCCTCGTAATGTCTTTCCAGCTATATCTAATGTTCACTTAAAAAGTCTTCTGGCTTCATTAATAATCTAAACAGATACTGTGGCTCTAATTAGCAGGGTAATTGGAGAGCACAGATAGGCATGTGCTCAAGCAAGAATTGCAGCAAATGTTCCATCAGTGGGAATGAGCAAAGAAGAAACACTCGTCTGCACAAAGACCTTGTGTTATCACAGACTGGCAGCAAGGCCTCAGCCCTACAGACAGAGCCTTGGCAGCATGGCCAGTCTGAAGATCACATAACCCCTCACCTTCACAAGCACGGATTTTGTACATGGATACATTAACGTCACGTCCCACCTGCTGCTCAAGACAGCTTTCCAATTCCTATGGCACTGGGAGTGGTGGGGGTTAATTATATAAGAGTTTCCAGAAGTTTTGATTATGTCATGGATGTGTCACACAAATGTACAGCGCAGGAAATAGCTGAACTTCAACACCTAAAATTAAAAATTTTCAACATCCTCTTGTTTCACTCCTTGAGGTTAGCATTGGGTGAGAAGTCCTGCTGGTGACAGCAGGATCTTCATACCATGGGTCTCCTATGGCACTGGGGGCTCTCTTGCTTTTTAATCAACATTCAGATCTTGCAAGTAGCGTGTTTTCTCCAGAAAGACCTTCAGCACAGAAATCCTTGGCAAGCCTTGCTGCTGGCTGTATCAAGGCCATGTCTGACTGACTGTGAAAGATGCCACAGCCTTGGGAACACCACATGGCATTCGCAGCACCACTGACAACTGCCTGGTGTGGAAATGCATTGCTTTAATGAGTGCAAGAGCTCTGCCAGGCCCTACTTGCTCACGCTCAGAAGTGTGTGACTTGCAGTGGACTTGCTCCAGGGCTAAAGGATAATAATTAGCACACCACCTCCATAGCTGAGCATATGCCAGCAAATATATATGTGTTTTGCAAATAAAAGACTTCTTTGGCTTTTTTTTGCATCTCTGATTGCAGCCAGCCAAGCAACCCACAGCTCCCCTGGACCACTTTGGAGCTGGGCATTGCCAATCTCCACCGAGATGCACACAGAGCCGTGTGCTCTGACAGCCCCCTGATGCCCAGCCACATTTCCTCGCTTGGGTTTTGGGCTGCACGGACAAAATTCCAGGCAAGATTTCTACTGATTCCTCCCATTTACAAACACAGCAAAGTCAGCCGTGCAAAGACAAGTTTAACGTCTCTGCCTCTTGCCACTGCTCTTGGGAAGATGAGAGCAGCACAGCTGTAAATACTGTTACATCTTGTGACATGTTCCAGCCCTTTCTAAACAAATCCAGTTTTGTTTTGTTTTGCAGACATCCTTCCTCGCTGCCCTAGGAGACATTCCCCTCTCCCACATTAGCAGATGGGACAAGTTTCCTTGTGCAAAATGAGGGCCCCTTCCATCTTTGCATTTTGGCTGAGGTCTCAGTGTGGGAACAGCCCTCTGGTGACTTCAGCCTCACAGGCAGCAGAGCTCAGCTCAGGTTGTCCCCTGGCTTGGTGGTTCTGGTGCCAGTCCCTGTAGGCAGCTGGTCCCTGAGCTGCCCCCAGCCCTCCACCAGTGCTGGATGCTCATCACGCCACCAAAGCAAGGACAGCAAACACATTCTCCAAATTCCTTTTTTTTTTTTTTTTTTTTTCATCATTTTGAGCTTGAGATAGAGGAAAATAAATTATTCTCCAGCAAGACTTGCATTTAACCATAGCTTTTCCTTTCTTACCCTTGAGGTACTCCTACACCAGGGGTTGGCCTTGGAGCAAACTCCTAGAGCAAAGAAGCCCCCAGAGTATCAGTCACTCCTACATTTAGAACCATAAAATCATTAAGTTTGAAAAAAACTCTAAGGTCATCCAGTCCAACCCCAACCCATCCCCACCATGCCAACTGACCATGTCAGTGCCCCATCTCCATGGTTCTGGAACACCTCCAGGGACGGTGATTCCATCACCTCCCTGGGCAGCTGTGCCACTGCACAACCACACTTTCCAAGAAGAATTTTTCCTTAGTATCCAATCTGAACCTCCTGTAGTGCAACTTGAGGCCATTCCCTCTCGCCCTATTGCTGTTACCTGGGAGAAGAGGCCAACCCCCACCTCGCTACAACCTTCTATCAGGGAGTTGTAGAGAGTAATAAGGTCTTCTCTGAGTCTCCTTTTCTCCAGACCGACCCATCCCAGTTTCCACGGCCACTGTCCATAACACTTGTGCTCCAGAGCCCTCACTGCTCTATCGCCCTTCTCTAGATGCACTCCATGGCCTCCATGTCTTTCTTGTAGTGAGGGGCCCATAACCAAAGACAGCACTTGAGGTGTGGCCACACCAAAGCTGAGTACAGAGGGGCAGACACCTCCTGCTCTGCTGGCTGTGCTATTTCTGATACAAACCAGGACGCCATTGGCCTTCTTGGCCACCTGGGCGCTCTGTTGACTCATATTCAGCCTAGTGTTGACCAACACTACCTGGTCCATTTCTTCCGCGCAGTCTTCCAGCCACTGCCTCAAGCCTGCAGCAATGCCTGGGGCTGTTATGACCAAAATGGATCTAGCACTTGGTCTTTTTGATCTTCATCCTATTGGCCTCAGCCCAGCAATCAGCCTGTCCAGATCCCTCTGTGGGACCTTCCCATCTCCAGGCAGGTCGACGCTTCCCTCCATCTTGGTGTCATCTGTAAACCTGCTGAGGCTGCTCTCAATTCCCTTATCCAGATCAACAATGAAGATATTAAACAGATATTAAAAATATTTGCACTGGTCTCAAGCTCCTCTGACATCCTGCATGTATTAAATATGCAGCAGGAATTGTGCAAACACATCCTGAGAAGCATGGCTGTGCAACACAATGACATTTAGCACCGACACATTTCTCACTCACTTTGCTGTGCCACGACTGGCAGTGCTATTAACCACATGGCCCCTCCCAAAATAGCTCGTCTTCATGAGCTGGGGTCCAAAAAGCCACTAGATCTGATGCTTCCTCTCCCAGCATCTCTCATTGCTGGAGCAGTGGTTCCCTCACGCTCACTGCTGAGCAAAGGCACACACACAGTTATCCTCAGCAATAAGATGCCTGTCAACATATAAACCAATTAGGTGCAGCTTTTGTGTTCATAATAAAGCTGGGCAAAATGCTTTCTCTGAGTAAGTGCTTTCAAGTGCAAAATAGCTTCTGAAAGAATCTGACAGTTTGCACATGAGGTTTCGGTTTATTCAGGGTTTGGGTTGTTTTAATGCTAGTAATGAAAATTCTTGCATTGTTTCAAACCGAGGGACTCAGTCTGGGTTTTCAAGAATGTTTCTTACACACGTACACACTTTCAGATGTCTTTTCTTTCTCCTTAAGTCATGGGAGAAGCTTGCGAAAGGAAAAGGAAGAAATAGTGGTTCAGAGAAACACATTGGAAACAAGGATTTTCTGCCTTTTAATCAAATAA
Organism: Chrysolophus pictus; assembly: GCA_037305975.1. NCBI lineage: Eukaryota > Metazoa > Chordata > Aves > Galliformes > Phasianidae > Chrysolophus > Chrysolophus pictus. Next base: position 8,457,475 of record CM074593.1, on the reverse strand, counting down.
ACTTATTTAAAATCCAGGTTCGTGTGTGTTTCCAAGGAAGACGCATGTCTGGGGCAGGAAGCAGCTATCCTTTCCATTTCCATTTTCTAATTACCAGCTGACCACTGGTATCACAGCCTGGCCCTTCCCTTAAAGACAGCCTTGAATTCTGGATGGAATAGGAATAGGGAAATACAGGCATCTCAGTGAGACTACAGCTGCCCCCAAACCTGTTTTTCCCCCAAGTAGAAAAGCTGAAGAACACCAAATTGGTCCTACGTGTCACATAACTTTTCAGAGGACAGCATGAACAACTCCCATTTAGTCTCAGCGGAGGCGTTAACCAAGTTTTGTGCTCGAGCTTTAAGCACAGGGCACTGTGGTGAGGCTGCATGATTTATATTTATAATAATTTTTTAAAAAGCTCATAAAAATGAGGACCCTGAGAATGACTTTAGCCTCATCACAGCCACACAGCTGCACAGCTAATTGCTATTTCTTGCCGATAACATGGGAATTACAGATATTAAGTCATTATCATCTCCCTCTAGTGGTTACGCAGCTCTGCCGGCCCTGCACACACACAGAATTGCAAACAGAAAGGAGGAGCTGCAGAGAGAAGCTGAGTGTGCAGCACGGAGCCCTGTTTGCACAGCTCGGAGATTAAATGCAGCATTTTGATCTAGCTGGCTGAGCACACGAGCTCTCCTCCTCCCTACCATGCCCTAAGCCATCACACAGCATCTCTAAATGACTGGAGCGATCTGCTCATTGAGAGCAGAACATAGCGAGGCCATCAGGACTGTGCTACAAAGATGTTGGTGATGTTGCTTGCATCGGACCCACACTGGGACATTCCCAGATTGGGGTTGCAACATCACCTTGAGAAAAATGGGTGCTTTGGAGCAAATGGCTGGGGGACCACCAAAGCATTATTCTGGCAAAATCACACCCCTGGCACCTGCAATTCTCATTCAATAAGTTCTGAAGTTGTAGGGATGCATTTCCTATGGTTTTAGGGATGGATCAGCCGTGGGATGGAGCCACACAGGCGTGCTCTGCCCTCAGCCCACCTGCTGCAGCTGGAGGGGCTTTGTTCCACCTCCCAGAGGCACAAGGGAGGGAGATGTGAAACGTACCCAAAGACAAAGGAAAGGCAAAGCCATCCGTCACAACAAACAGCCTCGCAACATGTGCAAAAGCAATTGCCAGAAACAAGTGGAATCCAGTTCCCTGCTCATGCAACAGCAGTGAGGAGATGCAATGGCAGCACGAGGACGCAGAGCACTTAGGGCTGGCAATGTCCTCAGGTGCAAAGTGCTTGTACTTCACCCTACAAAGCAACTCCAGCCCTCAGCATGTACCTGCAGCCTTCACCTCCCATAGGCTGGAGGTCTGTTCTCAGAAAACAGCCCAACATGTAGCGCTCAAGCTGCAAGTTTACACCATCCCTCTGCACAGGACCAGCAAGACACTGTCAGACACAGATTTTGCAGTTTTGCATGAAAAAAAAGAGTAAGTTGAAGGAGAAGGGTCAAGAGGTTAAGAGAGGTATCTACCTATGTATGGGAACAAATAGATTTCAATTTATAAAAAGGGAATCAGCAAAAGTCTATAAAGCACAAATGAGTTGGTGCACTCCCAAGGGCTGCTTTGAAATCCAAAGTGTTGTGTTTTGAAATGGACACAGACCTTAGGGAAGTGGGGGAGCAGACAGTAATGGTTTCACAGACTGTGGAATGGCTATAAAAAAAAAAAAAAAAAAGAAAGAAAGAAAGAAAAGAGGGGGAAAAAAGAAAAAGCAGATGGCAGCCTCTTCGCAGGAGCCATAAAATTTCATGGTGTATTTTCTATCCATGGCTTCACTGTAATTCAAGCCTTGGGGGCCAGCTCTCTCTGTCAGTGGTTCCTGAGGGGCCGTGGAGGGCAGCGTGGAGGAACAGAGGGTGGGCACATCTTGGGCCTGCTGACCACACACTGGGGCTGGAGCAGGAAAGGAAAAGCAAGATTATGGGAGAAACAGCCCCGGGGCATCTTGGAGAGATAGCTCAGAGCCCATGGTCTGGGGGGCAGCTCATGGCCAGGACAGGAGCATGCTTGGCTGATGGATGAACCTCTGCAGCCTCCACCTTCTGCTCACCCCAATACTTCTGCTCAATCCAATACTTCAGCTTTTTCACTGCCTCAATCCAGACACCTGTCACTAAATGTGATCTAAGCAAGGTTCAACTCAAGACCACTTTGACCTTTTGTTATCTGAAGCAAGATCCCAGGCATGAATGCAAATAAAACAGACTACAAAGGCGGATGTGCAGGTGTTTCAGTTCCATCACCAGGCACAAGAAGTGCCCTGCACTTTCACTGATGAGATTTGTACCAGTTCTGATGGCGTTTCAGGTTCACACTTGGTCTGTTCCCCAAGCCCAACTCTGGTGCCACCATTTTTTGGTTTCACAACATGTAACACAGCGCTGTGTAAATGGGGCACACAGTCAATGGCCCCACACAACACAGACCCATGTCGCCCATTCACCGTCTCCTGCAGGAGCAGAGCCTCAGCAATCTGCCCATGATATATAAATCAAAGAGAGCAATTGCTATGCTGGATGAAGAAAGGGGAGGAATTACTTTCATTTGACCTATTTTGACACACTGGTTCAAAGACAAAGCATTCCACAGCCATTAGACAATATAAGTAATAATTAGAAATGAAAGCAACAAAAAGTAATTTTTTTTTCCACCTGTTTCCCACTGGAACCACTGCCGTGTGGAGGATGAGAAAAAGGAAGGGAAAAGTAAGCATTAAAGTGCTGTGTGCTTCAGTTCCATTTATTTTAGTTATTTCAAGATTTCTTTTCCATAGGTTTGCTAAAAAATTTGTTTCCAAGTGATATCATAACCAATTGGAAGGGAAGAAATGTTCTCTAGTATTCTTGAAGTTCAAAAATAGAAAGCTTCATCCATATTATCAGGGGATGTATATTACACAGGGACATTATATGGGATACGTAAGAGCAAAGGGAACATGGGAAGGATGCTGGGGGCAAGAGCACAGAAATGCACCAGGGCCTGGGTACCATTTTCTCCTGCGAACCAGCTGCCCATCCCATACTCCATCTCATGTATTTCTCATGGCACCAGGTAAACCGAACCATTTTCTAACAGAAGCACAGAACAGAAGGAGGGAAGAATTAAAAGGAGTTTCCCTGCCCCTGAGCGTCACTGAACCCCCATTACTGTTGCATAAGGAAACCCAGAGATACAGTTGTTCAGGAAACTATGCATTCCAATTATTTCTATAGAAAGATCTCCCAGGTGCACAAGATTTGCAGGCACAGAGATCTGTTCTGGCTGTTTGCGAGCTGTTGGTGTTGGTTCCTTCTCCCCAGATCTGGCATAATTCCTTCTGTGTGCAGCCAGAAGCACCGGTTCTGCTAATAAAGAGTTCCTCAGGAAGGTTACAGAAGAGCCAAGGTCTTCATTAAGGGTTTGGGACATTTCATTCGTCTGTTCTAACTAATGCAATAATATTTGCAAAAAGGCCAGGTGGATAAAGGAGTAAGCAAACAACGTCAGCAGCGTCCACGTGAAACAAACCCTTGACCATGACCATGGCCATAACCATGATCATGACCATGTGGCTGGAAAAATGCTGCTTCCATCAAAAAAGGGACATTGCACCATATCCTACTTTCTAGAGTTTGCACTCGGGTTAACTTACTGCTTGTTTTTTTATTCAAGAATTTGCCCTAGGGATGAGCAGGCCCATGCTGAATTAACGCAGGATTCGCAGGCACAACCTTGCTGCATGCTGCTCAGCCACACAAGTGGTGCCCTGGTGTTCCTCTGCCCTGGTTGGATGGGTAGGAGTGGAAGTTTGACTTCGATAGAACAAAATCATGATGAGTGATGGGTGCATCCTCAGGAAGAAGAAAGAAGAAAAGAATATTTTAAGAAAGTAAAGCAAACAAAAAAAAATTTCATTCTGCAGTTTTTATCCCTGAGAGTTTGTTTCCTAGTTCACGTTGTTAAAAAACAAAACTAACCAAAAAATCACAAAGTTCTTCCCAAAAAAAAGTGGAAAAGAGTGTGTCTTTAGAAAATTTCAGTACAATGCAAGGAAGTCGGAAATCTGGCAGTAGAGCAGAGGGCATCCTCCTGCCCCAGCCCATGCACTTTGCCCTGGTACCAGCTGCACTTCAGGGCTGTGCCAGCACTTCCTGGAGCTCTCCCTCCTCTGTCACCCCCAAATTGCTCTGCTGTCCGTGGGATGCTTGTCAGACACAGGGCACCCAGGAAGATGAAACGTGAAATGTTCCAAACAGACCAAAGGAAGCATTCTTAATGCGAGTAATTATCCTGTGGCGCTTCCTGCCATGCGATACAAGAGAAGCAAATAATGCAGAATAATTCCTCAAAGACTCAGTTACCGAGTTGAATAACAGCATCAGCTGCAGTCTCGCTGCCTCGGTCCGGTATTATGGAGGCTCCTGGTCCTTGTGCTTCAAACTAATCCCCTGCTGGGATTAGAAAAGCAAACAATATCTGGGTATCAGTGACACTCACAACTTCAGGTAATGAGGAGGGATAAAGCAGTGCTCCTGGGGGCTGCTGGCGGAGGAGATAAAGCATTGGCTCTGCTTGCTTCTTTTTCCATGTGCTGGTTTAGTTTTGCATTCAGTGCAGAGGAAGCCTTTCTCTAATGGGGATACCTCTCTATTGCTTAAAGCTATCTGCTTAAACACCGTAAAGCATCGTAACAGGATAAGGAGCCTGTGTTTTTCTGCACCAAACAGCACGTTTGGATTCACACATGGCATCTGCTAGCTCCTCCCAGGCATCCCCAGCTCTGGGCAGGGTGTGTCACAGTCTCAGCCTTTCAGGTGCTCTCCCTGTGTCCCACACCAAGCAGTGCATGGTCACACCACGTCCCTGCTGCCATGCACGGCTACTCTTCCCGAGCAGGTGCCATGGGTTGGCAGTGTCCTTAAGGAGCAGCTATTTCGTGTCCTTACACAGTAACCCCGATGCTGCTACATGAGTAAATGGCGAAGTTACACATTAGGTCGTAACATTTCAGGACCTATTAGGAACAAAAGTGCCTTTGTGAGCACGCGGGTTACTGAATAACCTCCTCCATCCTCATAAAAAGCAGTGAGAGGTTGCAAGCTTTTTTCTTCTTTTTTTTTTTTTTCAGCAGGATCTGGTTTATATGCAAGGCAGGATCCTGAGGCTCTTTTTGCATCCCCACAGCTTGCCTGCTTTGCTCTGAGCCCATCAGCTGTCCTCAGCACAGGACTGGGTCCTAAAAAAGCTTTTGGGTCCTAAGACAAAAGGCTCTGAGGTTTGGCAGTTTAGGATGGGAGAAATAGTACCCCTGAAACGCCCAACCCACCCATCTTTGGCTGTGTGACATCTGCTCCATCTACCCTTGAGCTAAAGGGAAAACAAATTAATGGGATTTTGGTTGAGTTTTGCAAACCTTTGGGGAAGGAGAACAAGCTACGTGTGGCCATGCTGCAACTCATCCACTGGCACTGAGCACCCAGGTTAACAACCCTGATGTCAAAGCCTGACCTCTCCCAGACTGCTGTGGTTGGTCAGCACAGCTCTGCCGGGGAGCCCTGCGGCTGTTGACTGGCCCAGCAGCAAGGTGGGAGGTGTACATAACCCCCCAGCCACCGGGTGCATCCCAGCTCAGTGATTTGCCCTGACTGCTTATCACAACCAGCATTTCTCAATCACTGGAACACAGCTGGGTGCTGAAGGCTGCTCACCTCCCTGCTGCTTCCCCATCTGCTATCGCCCTTGGGCTACCTGCTACCCAGCTTGCTCCACCTCCAAACTAGCCACATTTCTTTTTGGATGAGTCCTAACAGACACAGCAGTGCACATCAAGCCCTCTGCCCCGTTTCTGTTCTAAATTTCTCTGTAGCACTTGCTGATGCACACCCAGCCTGCAAGCAGAGCATGGTAAGAAGCCCTGGAGCTCAAACAGTCCATCAGGGATGCTGAGGTGCCCCACAGCTCTCTGTTCTTGCCAACCCATGTGGTACTAACTCTACAAGCAACCTCATCTCTCACCTCTGTGTGAGAGATCTCCTGCTGGAACCCCCCTGCACAGAGCCTGGGAACCACCCGTCCTGTGCTGTTTGACCTTCATTTCCTGTTCTGAGCTAAAGAGAGCAATCATCCCAGAACCTGGCTTCCCAGACCTCACACTTGAAGGAACATTAATGTTGCTGTAACTGATTACATTGCATGCATTAAACAAAGTGACGTTACCCACCACGTGCAACGAGACAGCACTGGGCAGTGTCAGATGCTCAGGATGCAGCATCCAGGGGTGCTTCTGCCATCATAAGTTACCCAAAATCCTAACAGGAGCAGCTGCAACAGGAGCTCTCCCATTGCTATTCCCAATCCAGCACCCAAACCACTGAGTAATGCACTTAAAAGCACATCTATAAATAAATTCGTGTTTTATATAAACCTAATTAGAATACATTGGCAAATGATCCAAGGGGGCTGGCAGACACATACTTTACTTCAGGTGTCAGCCACAGGAGAGTGTTATGGGTTTCACATTACAGGGAATGCATTGTGTCTGAATTATACTGCACTTAGCCTGTAAGTGAAACAATAACAGCTTGGTCTGTGGAGATAACACCCCAGATCAGCTCCTTACAATAAATTAGTGCAACGCTCCACTGCCCAGCTCTGCAGTCTCACACCTCTAAGTATCAGCTCAAACTCTGAGGGTTTGATGGAAAAAATGGTGTTAAGTCTCATGGTGTTTGAGGAATTTCCCAATATGCACTGAATTAACTTTCTGGCTGCACTAAACAGAGCAGGAGAAAACAGCCCCATAGGAGACAGATGCGAGGCGAGAGATCCAAGCAGCTGTTTTGCAGATGAAATGAGATTGAGATTAACAGTTACACTTGGAAAAAGGTCTTTGTCCATAAGTAACAACATTAACTTACATGCATAGAATCATTATGGTTGGAAAAGACTGCTAAGACCATCGAGTCCAACCCCAACCCGTTCCACCAAAGTCACTGACCACGTCTCCCAGTGCCACATCTCCATGATTTGTGAACACCTCCAGGGGCAGTGACTGCCCACGTCCCTGGGCAGCTGTGCCAATGCCTGATTGTTCCCCCTCTTTGTTTCCCCTAGCCTGGCATTTTGAGGATTTGTCCTAAATCTTTGAAGCCTTGCTCATCCAGTTCAGTTGGAAAAAAACATACAAAAACTCTCATCATGATTTGCTGTTATAAGAAGACCAAACCAGTGAAATCTTGTACAGAACAGCAGCATCTTTTGCAGGCTAAGCAGGTGGAAGAAAGCAGGCTTCATGGGTACAACCCCACGAAGGTTGTCCACCAACAAGCCTAACAGTGCCTTTTTCTTCCTTATTTTTTTTCCTTATTTGCTGTTATTTACATAAATCCAAAGTCCTGGAGGAGAGAGGGAATGGTCCCAGTGCTGATCAACCCAAATTAACCCATCAGGATCCTTTGGATCTTCCTCCTTCCCCACTTCAATAGGAGCATCCCCAGAGCCCAGCTGCACATCCCTCAGGACTCCGCTCATTTAGGCCACTGCAGATAACACGAGTTTGTTTTCAAGGAGGCAAAGCAACCTGTCCATAAGGATTTCTCACGCTTCGTGTGACAGCTCTGGTCAGGGGAAATACAACATTAGCTACATCGAAAGAAATCATGGAATGAATAAATTATAAAAGCATTCAGGGCTCCTGTCTGGGGTATTATTTCACATGCTGGTGCCGAGCAGGTTAAAGGAGCATGTTTGGCTGTTATTGCATTCCCAGCTCTGCTTGCAGGGCTTCGCCATAGCCGTGAAAGTGAGATGATGGACACGAGTTCCTGCCAGCACAGCAGGACGAGGCGCTGGCTGATGTCACATCGCTTAAAGAAAGGCAGCCCAAGCACCGACCTTACCAGCACCAAGGGAGCAACGCCTTACAGACACAGCCAAGTGCAAGTCTATCCAAATACAGCCCCAAACTGCAGTTTTACAGAGCGCAGACCTTCATCCCCATCCTCCTCCTCACCACCCAGCACACCATCACCACTTGGCTTAGCCAGCACCCACCACCACCATCCATACACACGCCCACCATTTCACAAAGGAGGATTTCAAAGAGCTTTGCAAATATCACACAGCTAAGCCTCCCAACCCCGGTGTGGATGGGCTGGGTATTATTCATCACAGTTTCTCAGCTGTGGAAGTAGAGGCAGAGGAGCCATTAAGTGATTTATCTGGTATCACACAGAAAGCCTACAAGAGAATTAGGATTATCACCCAGATCTCTGGATTAACAAGCCTTTTTTAATGCAATTTAGTCCTGATCAAAACCATACAGTCCACTCTGTGGCTTTGCTCATGTGGAGATTTCTAGTTGTGCAGAATTTATACAGTCACATTTTTTTCTAATGCAGGAATTTTCACATATACAGTTGTATTTTTCATGTATACAGTTGTGGGATTTTTTTTTTAATCCCAGAAGATGACAAAAGGAAAGAAAAAGGGAGCAAACCAGCATTTCAGTCAGCAAGCTTGTGCAAAGTTTGCACTTTTGCCTTTCAGAATAGCCATCAATGGGATTTCAGTTCAATGATTCCTACAAATATGGGGAGCAGAACCCAAAACAGGGGTGTTGGTCCCAGAACGACCTCTCCTGCAAACATTGAGCACTGAGGTGAGAGCTTGGCTCCATAGAGGTGAGGGGTTTGCTGCCATTCCCAAAATGGGGCCAGGGGCTCACTTGGGGTGATCGGTGGGTGAATGCTGTTGCCTTTGGCATGAAAGAGCTCCCTGGGTCGCTGTAAATTATAACAAAATGGTATTAATTTTGGCCTTTTACCCACAGAAATAAATGCCTTTTCAGGACGAAAGCCTACCCACACATAGGCTACAGGCCTCACCGGGGGAGAAAAAGGGCAGCTCAGAGCCAGAGGCAAAAGCAGGGCCGTGCTGCTGCCTCATCAATTTCAGCCCTGCTCCTCATCACAAAGGGCTTTCATCCTCCCTGCTGCATGCCCACGGTCCCCATCAGGCTGATCTCCCCAGGCAAGCAGTAAATTGCATCCCCTGCAGCCAGCCCCAATGCTGGCCCATATGGTGACCCCAGTTCTGGCCCATGGGGCTCAGGTGAGCCCAAGCTCCCACCCCAATGTTCCCCACGTCGGCCCTGTGGGTGACTCCAAGGCACATCGTCACCGCTGCCTCCCAGAGGTGCCATTTACCATCTGGAGGTGGGCATGGATTTCACACTAAGGCATTACCTGCTGAAAGGCAGACTTTCCTGCGAGATCAAGTTGTTTACATTTGGAATGTAGTTTGGTTGTGGAAAAAAAAAGAAAAACACTGTAAAATCAAAATAGTGGGGTTTCGAAGCAAAACACTTCGGTTTTCTTTCGAAACAGCATCCAGAAGTGAGAACAAGCTTCATTTATAGAAAGAATTTAGAAAGGATTAAAAACTTAGAGCCAACAGAATATTTTCTGACTGACTCAGGACCAGATGGTGGAATGGAAAAACAAAAAAAGACAATCCTCGCACCCAAAATAAATTAAAAAATAAAAATAAAATCAGCCCCACTGCCTTCATTTCCCTCTTTCCATATAAAAAAAAAAAAAAAAATCAGATCAATCCTGTCCAGATTCAGCAAGTCCCACTAAAAACAAATCCAGGTTCCCAATCCCTCTCCACTGATAGAGCTGCAGATCAGACACGGCTGGTGTAAGGGATTCCAGCCAAGATCCCCTCAAAACTCATTTATATCTCCACAAAGCCCCATGGCTGGTGTATGAGAAACAAAGGTACAGTTCCCATTGCTCCCATTTTATTCTTCTTGGTGTCAAATGGTCCAACACTTTCGGCCCTGAGCTTCTGGGGGAACCTCAAGATTTTACTCTCAGCTCATTTACTTGTGGCACGTGAGAGACATGTTAGTGGGCATGGTGGGGATGGGTTGGTGGTGGCCTAGATGATCTTTGTTGTCTTTTCCAACCTTAATGATCCTATGAATCAATCTATCAATCAATCATTCTACTCCTGTGTGGAACACAACCATTGCACACAGGTCTTATATTCTAAAACCCTTCTTGGCCCTTTGCCCTGATGTTGACCATCCTCTCTCCAAACCAAAGCTTCAGATGTGCCCACAACAAGCTACCATGGATGGTGCACAATCCCAGCCCATAGAGCCAACACCATGAGCAGAGCCTCAGAGACCACTGCAGAGAGCATGCTCAAGGATGAGGAAAGCGTGCATGTTGCAACTACAGGTTGAGACTGTATTTTTTTAATGCCTACAAAATGAAAACATGTCGATTCCAAGCTCTTTACTGCTGTCACATCTGAAAGGGATTTTGCCACTTTGGTGTCAGAAAATTGGGTCTGCGAAGGAGACGTAACAAAAATCTCTCCTGATAAGGAGGGAAATCATTTGTAAATTGAGCCATAGTGTCTTTGGTCGTGTGACATTAATTTAATTCTCTTACTGCAGTGCATAGACAGAAACAATCCCTACCTACCTCGTGATCATAGACAAAATGGTAATAAGCATATAACAAGGAGCCCTAGAAACAAATAATGCCGGGTTTCTGAAGGGATTGTGTTTTGGAGTATTTGCATTTCAATGGGACAGAAAGCATCATTTCTCAGCAGTGCTTTGCCAAACTCTCTGGAGCACCCTTTTCTTTCTGTTGATTAATCACTTCATGCTCAGAGCCTTTTGAAACAGCGCTGCTTCAAGCAAGCAGATAAGTGTACATCTCTTCAGATAAGTGATGAACCTTAAGGCTCTGCTGTTTGCTCTTTTCAGCTACTTCAGCTCCTAAACTAGCAAACACACAACACATTTTCTAGCTGCATAAGAAGAGGCGGTGGATGTGAGGGACTGAAGCAGTGCTTCCTTACAGGTCCTTCAGCTGGGGCTGGGAAATTACAAAAGCCAATCTAATAAAAAGGTGATTTTTTCCAAGTGCGCAGCATGATTAAAAATCAGCCAATTAAAGTTCTGATTTAATATAAAACCTGAACGTTTCCAAATGCATAAAGCAGTTGACACCAGCATGACACCTGCCCTTTCCCTGCAGCTCTCCATATGGAAAAGAGATCGACCTGTTTTCTCCGTGCTGCTCTGCAACAGAGGAGCTTGGACTGAGCTAAATTCACCAGCAAAATCTCAAGCTCAGGTCCAAACTGCAGACCTGTTTTGCTTTTGCCAAGTCCTCAGGATGCTTTATAGCAAATAAAAGAAAGGAACAGTGTCAAACCTCTCATGCAGGTTGGTCATATGTGTCTGAGAGTGACAATGGGAGATGCTGTGTGGGGAGAGCACATGAGCCCTGCTGCTTTCTGCAGTCCTTTCCTTTTGTATCATGCAAACTGCTGAGTGTGGGATGCTGGAAGCACCCGCTGCTCCATTACTGCAGGGTCTGCATATGGTGCTTCCTGCAATGCCTTTTTAAAGTTCCCCATTAGAACCATTCTCATCAGTTTGCAGACCTCTCCCATGAAGCTTTCTCATCTCCAAACTGAGGAGCCACAGCCACAGAAGCAGCTTTTCCATCCCCATTTCAATGCAGCACCTGTTCCAATTATACCAGGACTGATTTCACTAAGCTACTTTACTAGAGACTAAAAACGAGCCAGGTAAGTGTACATTTTTGAGGAAGTGTGCTGCACAGGGACCAAATTATGCTGGTACACCCATGCAGGGAGAAGAGTCCAGGGAGTTCAGCTCAGGTCCAAGAGCAGTAATGTTCCCATAACACTTGAAGGAGCCCCATTTTTCAGCAACATGAAGCCATCCACCCACAGGAGGAACCTCCTGCTGCCATATTCTTTCCAACCAGAGACCACTGGGTCCCACTCGGCAATCCCTGCCCTACACTGCATTGCATGAAATGAACACAGGCATCATGAGTGCTGGAGTTCCCCTTCCTCCTCAAAGGAAAGGAGAAGGGCAGTGACACGAACAACAGGCAGCTTGAAAGCTGACTGATATTTTTTGAGCCACCAGGGAAATTGAAACTGGGTTCAAATTTCATTTTAAGTGATCGTTCCCCATTCCTAGTGCTCACATACATCAATGTCATAGGCGGTGGGTAATATATTATACATGTATTCCATGAGTGACTACACACTCAAGTATGAAATAATTTGTGTTCCACTTACGTACATACGAAACTACTAATCAGCAAAAGGCAAAGTTTCACAGGAAAACAAAAATCCAAAGCTTTATCAAATGTCAAATGCAGAAGTAGTATTGAAAATAGGTGGTGGGGGGGGATAGCTTAAAAACAGAAAGGGAACAAATAGACCAAACTACAAACCCAAACCAATGTTTTGGTTTGGGAGGGTGCGGAGGAACCCAAGCTGTGTTTCTGGGGAGCTGAACCTTTTGTTCTTACGACGTGCTGCTTTCCTGACCTCTGCACATTCTCACACTTCCACTAACCAGATTAACTCATGAGCCTGCACAAACATTCATTGGCCGAGCCCACAGGAACTGCCGCTGTTTTTTGAGAAACCCTCTGGGATTTCCAGTTCTCATCAGTTTGGACAGCAGCATGTGAACGCTGCCATCCTGGCAAGTTACCCAGGAGCTGTGCAGAGGAAAAGAATCTGTAAGAAGAGGTTTTTATAGACACAATGGAATGCAATGGCTCTTCCATTCTATTTTCCTCTCCAGCAGGTCTTTGCCATGCCACGTCAGGAGGACATAAGGAATACATGCATCACCCTTGCATGTAATATACGTCTGATATTATCCATGGTCTTCCTACCCTTACACTGAGGGGATTCTAGATCTATTCTGGCTGAGCAGCATTTCATGAGGCATTTACACCTCCAGGCATAAGGTCTGACTTCTCCTTACATAACTGAACACGGTAACAAACATATTCTTTAAAGGATTTACCAGTATCTCACAGTAGGAAGGTAACAAGAGAACACACATGGTGGGGGTATGCCCCTTCATGTGGTGTAAAGGCTGCCCAAAGGATGCTCAGACATGGCACGGTTCAGCACTGAGAATGTCCTGGGATGTCATGTTCCTGTCATCCTGCAGGATGAGCAGGAAAAGACATTCATGTGTTCCTCCCCAGCCCTCTTCTGTAGCTCAACCCATAGGAAGATACGCATCTGTCCTCCTTCAAGGAGGGAGCTGGAGAAATGGATCCATCCTGATGCTTTTTAATCTTGGACAGCCCAGTGAGATGGTACACCTAAGGCAGCACACATCTCTTTTGTTTTTAATGAAACCCAGTTCCAAAAAGATTTGTGAGTGTTTTACTTTTAAAATGCGTAACTCAAGCCAGAACCATTTGTGCCTTTGCTTTTCTTGCTTTGATCTTGGCTAAAACACATTACAAAAATAACATCTGAGAGAGAGCAGCGAGCAAAGCCCAACTAAAGGGAAAGTTGTATCTCTATACAAGCACACATGTGCCATCCTCTTACAAAGACATCAGTTTGATAACTCTGTCACAGGGAGATCTATTCAAGCTCACAGCTCTTATGGGCAAAGGACTGCTACATTTTAACCCCAGTGCATCGCAGCCTGATATTGTTTTCCATATAAGCCTGTTTTATAGTACCTCACATCCGGGTGAGCTCTAACAGTCTATTTCTCACGGAGCAGCTATATCCCACTCTTAGTGAAACCTCTTCTGTTTAACATCCACGCTGCAGCTTAATAAATGCCACGCTGTCATTTCCTCCACTTGCTGGTTTTTGCAAATGTCAAAGGGCAATCTCATAGCAAAAACTAAGCTTGGAAAAGGGAAACACCAGCTACCAATAATCTCAGAAAGGTTTGCCATGCAAGTTCTTTCAGGTTTACTTTGTGCTCATGTTTATTTTGAAGAAATCAGAGGATTTATTAGCACTGTCTGAAGCCATGCTGTGCTGAACACCAGCCAGCTGCCAGTGGAAACTACCAGATCGAGAAGATATCCCTCATTTTTGAAACCTCAAAGCATCAGATGGTCTCTCCCTTTTCTAGTACACAATAACGTGAGCAGAAAAGTCAGTTTGATTCAAAGCTTGCTTTGAGATATTCACAGGCCTTTTTGGCATTCCGTTAAAAAAAAAAAAAAAAAAAAAGGAAAATTAAAAAAAAAAAGCTTAAGGTACTATTTCAGCTGTATTGAGGAAAAAAAAAAAAAAAAAGGTGAAACTCTTAATTAACCACAATCCTCAAGTTACTGTGAAATTTATACAGGGAACACTGAACTATTCTTCCTCCTCTGTCCTGCATTCAGTCAAAACAATATTATTAAAATATACATCACAGGCATTAAAGAGCCATTGAGTCCAAGGCAGTGCACTGCGTTGCCATTGGGTGTTTGGAGGGAAAAGGTGAATGGGCAGAGATGTTATCAAAATTGTCGTTTAGCCTGAAGTGTTTTTTTATGATGAATGTAGCTGAGTGACAAACCATTGCCTAAACCAGAGCAGCCTTGCATGTGCAGCAGCATATGGAGCAAACAGGTGCAGCATCTGCCTGTGCCTCTCGCCATGGCCAAGCCTGTGGGTCCCTGCACCATCAAAGGTCTCACCCTTGCATGGAAGGATTCTGTGTTTCAACACAAGAAAGGCTCATCTATTCATGATGTTATGATGTGGAATACCGAAAACCAAAAATCACAAAACCATGACATAGTTCTAGGGCAGAAATCCAAAAAGGCTATTGGAAGCATTCTGCTCCACAGTGAGAGGCGTGGATGCTGGCCTGAAACAAGGGCATCCTGTGGGGCTGCTCAGACACACGCTTGGCCAATCATCCACCCGACCTGCAGGAAGGCAGCACTGAGACAAGCAGGCACAAGGCAATATTCTGCTAGGGATGGGTCTGGGGCCTCTCTTACATCATGTATTCTTTGTCACGTGCTGCTGTGCAGAAGGGAGGTGGGTGATGGATGCTGCCCCAAGCCAACAGCATCGAGGCCTCCAGGCCTTGACCCATGCAGGTTCCAATTAGCCAAAATTAGTCAGCTGTGGCCAGGGTTTGTCTTCCCTTAAACACCTAACTGTGTGAAAGCAACAGTCCCTTTCTGCCCGTCGCCCACTCAAGCCTTTGTGGCCATACACCCTTCCCCGGGAAGCCTCCTCCAGTTTTGTTTCTCCCCTTTGCGAGCCGTGCCAATCATTAAAGGGTCTCAGCAGCCCCATTATCATCCCGGGCAATTCTTAACTCATTAGGCTTTAAAACTGTTGGACTACAGGAGGAAAATAAAACCACAAACCGAGCAAATGCTTCAGCACGATAAAAGGATGTTAATGTTTTACCCCACTGACAATGACGGAATCTGGAGGATAATTATTATGGATATTTCCATGGGTTTAGTGTTACTTTTTCCTGACATGAGGTCCTCTGTGCAGCAACTAATTAAAAATGGAGTTTAATCTGCAGCCAACCTCGGGGGTTGATTTGAATTCTCCCACTGTGAACTTTCAAACACGGGAGCACGTCTGTTTGCACCAACAGGATCCAATATCCTGCCTTTGCGATGGACTTTTTACATTTTGGCAGGCTGCGTGCCTATGATTATGCCAGACTGCAGCATTAATAATTCACCACCTGAACTGATCTTTCAGCATGAAACACAAGTAAAGACGACGTTAAGTGCTGCTTGGATTCCCTTCCACTGCTGCTCCCCTATTGTGTCTTCAGATTGTGCTTAATCTAGTGGGAATTTAGTACTAAATTAAAAAAAGTCACTTCTTAAGAGGTCAAATCCACATTTACGGCTCAGGAGAGAAAGCAGTTTTTCCTGTTGAGTTTACCATTAATAACATTTTTGTTTTTTGTTTGAATCTCTGCATCAAAAAGAGATAAAACACTGTTAAATGGAAATGCAGGAGAGGAAGGAGGAAATTTTAACCACTTCCTAGCAAAAAGCTTATTAATACTCCACTCTTCTTCCCTCTGCTTGTGTGAAAAAGATTACCTGCAGAGATGAGAGGGCATCCCCTCGAGCAGAAGGGTAACACTTTCCAGTCTGAAAGTACTTTCTGCATTGACACAGAAGAGAAACCTCTTGTAGTGGGAAAAAAAATATATGACACTAAAACATTTTTATATGGCTGAAAATAGTCTGGACCTCTTCACTGTGCTCAGATAACTGCCAGCCTCGTGTTCAGCTGCACGGGCTCCAGCAAAGAAGCCATGGCCAGGTTCCCCCCAAAGAGTTCTGCAGTGGCACAGCTGCTGTCTGTGCCCCTGGATCCCAAGCTTTAGCAAGGTATGCATTATATGCCAGGTCTTCCCTTTCTCAGCTGTTG
Source organism: Chrysolophus pictus (assembly GCA_037305975.1). Taxonomy (NCBI): domain Eukaryota; kingdom Metazoa; phylum Chordata; class Aves; order Galliformes; family Phasianidae; genus Chrysolophus; species Chrysolophus pictus. Next base: position 8,441,167 of record CM074593.1, on the reverse strand, counting down.
CTGTTATTGTTTCAGGTCAAAAAAATAATGGGAAGAAAAAAAGAAAGGAAATGGCAAGTAAAGGAAGATAACATCCATTTTGAACAAAGTTTCAGAGTTTTCCATAGAACTTGCTGCTTTTCACATACTTCCGTGTGATTCCCTCTGCTGCCTTAATTGTTGCATCCCAAAGGCTGTTACAAGGAAGGGAAAGCACTCTGCTTTCTGTCCCAAAATAGACAGCACTGCTATTTTACACACATCCACTGCTCAGGTGCTGTTATCACATTAACACTCAAAGATCCCAAATAAGGTCAATGCCTTTGTCTGTCAGCCTTTGTACAGTGAAGAGACAGTCCTTGCCCCAAAGACCTCAAAATATAAATAGATAAGACAGACAAAGGGAGAAAGAAAGGGAACATTTCTATCGTTGTCACAGATAGGAAAAGGAAAGATAAAATGGTTTGCTGAAGGTCAGTGACACAGAACTGAGGAAAGAACATTCTCAAGTCTCTATCGAGCATCTTTAACCATGGAGCTGTCCAAAAAATAACTCTATGTCCTCCAGTGTTTCATTCAGGCCTCTGCAGTGATGCCCAGACGGGGAGCTGTAAGGAAGCTCTGCAGGCTGTCACTAGTGCTGGGTTTTCAAGAAGTTCTGGAAGGAGTCCTAGGGGCAGTGCCAGGAGTTTGACTTCAGGTAGGTCCAAAAAGGGATCCCCAATATCCCAAGTTTGGACCTGACCACCAGGAACACAGTTCTCAGAGGAAAGCTGGTATGGCTGCTCCTCGACACCTATCAGCAGAAGTGGATTGCTGCATTCAAGCATCTACCCTCCAAGCAAGGGGGTGAGAAAAATACAATAGCAAATGGGAAAGGGTGCAAGAGACTAAAATCTATCAGTTGTGCCAACCACAGCTGTAAGACAGGAAAGAGATGATAGAATCATAGAATTGTCAGAGTTGGAAGGGACCTTTAAAGATCATCTGGTCCAACCCCCTGCACTGAGCAGGGACACCCACAGCTCCATCAGTGCTCACAGCCCATCCCCTGACCTTGGCAGTCTGCAGGGATGGGGCATCACAACCTCTCTGAGCAACCTGTGCCAGTGAGATGCCTAGTTCAGGTCTACATGCTTCAGAAAAACAGGTATATTAAAAAGACTTCTTGCCAGAAGTGAAAGGACTGAAGGATTCAGTTCCCTACAACGCTTTTCACTTCCATAGACAGCGGGGAGGGGAAAAAAAATTGGAAAAAATGGCATAGGCCATTCCGCAAAATAGCTTCTTCACCCCCATTTAGTGGCTGGTGCATGCCCTGTCATCCGAGATTTTCCATCCTTTATTCATTTTTCTGGATGTCAGAGAAAAGAGCTCTCTTACAAGCTTTATGCTGCACTGTATCCTATGGCAGCTGGCTCTGTGATTAACTGCGCCGTGTGGTGGCTCTCATCAGTGGCTATGGCATGCCAAGCAGGTAATGTTAGAAGTCTTATGTTGAAGCAGAGTTTAAGAGTGTGTTTAGTTAACCCAGGTTAAGGTCTGCAGTTTCTCTCTCCTTTCTCTGCCTTCCCCCAGCGTAACTGGTCACAGAAATTTGTAGGTTTGGTGTTTCTTTTTTTTTTGAAACCTTTGTCTTCACAGAGCTGCTGGTGTTAGATACACCACAGCAAATATGGATGCATATATAAAATAAGTGGCAGTGCATGACAAAAATAAGACACAGCTCTATCACCAGTGGTTTTCCAGGTGGGATTTGGTGCTCCCTTGGTGCAGGACCGCCAGCTCTGATGCACGTAATGAAGCTTAATTTTAGAGCACAACATTTTATCCCATGCAACCATAAGAGCTGGTCCCAGATCAGGCTCTGGATTTGTCCCTGGCCCTTCACATTAGCGCAGCTAATGATCTATAATGATATTTTAACCATGACTGTACCCCAGGTGATCAGCGGAGCTCATGGTTCATCCAAGCCACTGACCCCTCCTACAGCCCATGACCCACCTTGGCTCTGCCCCCTAAGCTTCCTTTTGGAAACCAACACCTCTCCTTAGACACAGTCCTTCCTGTAAACAACTGAGCCCTAGCTCTTACTGCAGCTACTGCAGCCATCCGGAGCCATTACCAGTGTTTAAAGACAGCTTGAATTACTGATGGATGGGGCACTCCAGCTCACAGTTGTCTTTTGCTGTAACTCTGCTGGTTTTCACAGCCCCAGGGGTTGTTTGTACTCAGCTCTTCCAGGGACAGGGCAGAGCTGTGGGGGCCATGGGAGGGTCCTTCCAATGTGCCTGGGACCAGACCCAACCAAGAGTGAGAAATAAGAGAGCTGAGAGTAACACGCACACAACCAAGATTAGAAATACAGTCTTTCTAAACAGTATTAATGACACATTCTGCATCATCAAAGTGACCATCTTTAGCCCAACTTGTAAAATATTTCATCTTTTTCCCCCCTTTCTCACATTGTTGCTCTCTGCTCCACACTTTTCACAGGGACTGATGTCTTCCAGTTCCATCCTTTCACATTTTTTCCCCAGATGCCTGCAGTACAAACAGTGTGAATAAGAGCAGCCCTGGTTAATAGGGACATTCATGGAGATGCTCATCTCAAAGCATCTCCTGTAAGGCAGCCCTGTCCTGCCCACAGCCCCACACCTGTCCTTTGTCACAGCTGGACAGCCCAGACCTGGAATCCAATCCCAGGAGGGAGGTTATTTTATCTTCAGAGAAAGGCAAACAGAACAGGCACTCATCGATCTTGAGAAAGAAACATTAGCCAAGTCAAACACACGCAAATGTCTGAAGCAACAGGATGTCCGTGATGTAATGCCTGGATTCACCTTGCCAGCTCCTCTTACATCAAGGACAGGCTTGGAGGGAAAGTGAAGAGACATGAGCACGGAGCAAAGGATTTGTAAAGAACATTGACCGAACGTATTCTAAATCAGAGCTGGTTGCTCACCACAGCTCAGCTTTAGTGCTGGCAGCCTCCACACAGCACTGCCAGACCCAGGGAGTCACCACCAGCTGCCCAATGCGTCCACTTGAGCTGGCTCCCCTCCAGTGGGCTGTGTCCTGCTGCCTTGTGCCATCCAGCCATCCACTAGGATGATTTCACAGAGACCACTGTGAAAAGTTTTTCCTTTTTATCCTATGGAAGTGCCCCCAGGGAGACGGGGATCTGGCTGGGAGAAGAGCCCAGGCAGCTCCAGCTGCAGCCAGCTGTGGCTTTGTGAAACAAAGGCACCTTGGCAGAAAGAGAAAGAAACAGCAGGGCACCAACCCTTCCCCACATCACACGCAACTCTGTGCTAGGATTGATGCAAGGACTCCAGCAGAGAAGCTACTGCTGACAAACCTACCTTTATTCAAGGCAATGAGCTGTATTTTTAGTTACTGGCTCAAACCTTCTTGCTTCTGGCCAAAGAGCATGTAGGAGGGATGGTTGTAGCCACCCTCACACTATCCCTTTCTGGAGCCAGCTGACAGTTGTCCCACATCACATAGTTTGCTCAGAGCAGCAATAGAATGGCATAGGGACAACAGGAAAGGATGCATTCCAGGCTTAGCCATAAGGCCATCCATCACAAGTTGGGAAGTTGTTTTGCCCTTAAAGTTCTTAAGATAAATGCAACACAAAATAACCTTTACAGTCAGAGGGCAGTGAGGCCCTGGAACTGCTGTCCAGGGAAGTGTGGGTGTCCCATCCCTGCAGGTGTTCAAGGTCAGGTTGAACCCAGATGGGGTCCTGGGTAGTCTGAGCTGACAGCTGACCACCCTGCCCATGGCAGGGGGTTGGAGCAAAATGGCCTTTAAGGTTCTTTCCAACCTTAACCATTCTATGATTCTATGAAAAGTGGCCTTGGCTTCTTAATTCTACATCTCAACACTCAGTGCTCAGCACATCTAAACTAAAGAAACCACTGCGGCTACAAGCACCAGCAGTGATTTAGCTCATAAACATGCATGGACAGTCCAGTGGTCTCCATAAAGATTACACTGGCCTGGATTGACCTCAACCACTGATAAAGGCTTACTCCATTTTGAAATCCAGTTACCTGGCCAAACGAAAGCCAAAAGATTCACTACTCCTTTGCAAAATCTAGCTGCCAAATGAAGGAATCCCCTTGAGCACAGCCAAGAAAGGCAGCAGAACCTGGGTCCCAGCAACCCTTGGCCTTTTGAAGTCTCTGGTGCTTCCCAGGTCTGGCTGGCAGAGATGGCACTAGGAGGAACCATGGACCTTCCCCTAAAGCCAGTTAGAGGAATGGGAAGAACAGACATAATTAAAAAACACTGGGGGGAAAACTTAATGGAAAGACTGCAAAATGGGTGGTGGCTTTTTTTGAGTTGCAAGTCAAAGTTCTGTTTGATCTACTCATTTACCAGAGCTAGTTCAGAGAGCCAACTACTGGCATGGACCTCAAAAGTTTATTTCCTTGCCAGTATTCCCCGGCTTGTATTACTTCCTTTTAACAATAACACCATAAAATTAGACCTTCATTAGTGCTGAATTCCACTTTAATTCACACAAGAGAGCAAAGAGACCTGATGTGACCATCCAGGCATTGACTAGAGCAAATACCTCAGAGGATGCTATAATAAAGAGTCAACGCCTAACAGAGATGTGTCATTTTGCAATGATCTGCCTCATTAAGCCTGGCATGGTGGACTGACCATCCCTGCTCAGATGCCTTCTGATACCAAAAACGGGTGCAGGTGGGAGGCAGCACATATCCCATAAGATTTCCCTTTACCCAGCTGGCCTTCTGCTTCTGGTTAAGAACTTTTAGCAATCATTTTTAATGCCAAAACACAATGTTTCTCAGCTGATAGGAGATCTGAATGATTCCAGTGGGAAATGAGAATTTGTTTTAGAGAGCTTTTGCTAGAAGTAAGCATTCAGTAAGTGGGGGGTCTTTCCTCCCCTTGCTGTTTCTGAAGAAGCAGAAGTTCATATTTCCTTGGGAAGTTTTAATTATTTCAGTAAAATAGAGTTTGTTTTTAAGCTGGATTTTTTAGTTGATTTGGCTGAAGTGGCATGTTGCAGCCTCTTGGGCTTTAGTAGTTTATTTTTACTCTTTTGAAAAAAAAAAAAGTATTAGAAAAAACACACCTAAATGGGAGCCTTTGTTAGCAAAGGTCATTAAAAGTTCTGGGGAAACTTTTGTCTAACTTAGAATTGTTCTTAAATAACACTGTGTTCCTGTTCACATTTAATTTCTCACTATTTTATTTACATTCTGCACCATGGTCTCTAGCATGAGACATGAGTCAGCCCCAACCCTGGAGATGTTAACAGCCATTCTTGAACGTGCTACCAGAGATTTGTGAGCACTGCCTTTGAATCAGCAAACATCTGAGGTGCAAGCTCTTAAATGGAAACTTTCTCCGAGATATCTCTATTTAGGATCAGCTCTTTGCAAATTTGCATTATCACAATCAATTCTGACAATTGTTCCCATTTCCACTGAAAGTGGAAAATGTTTCTAAGCAGTTATCAAGAAATATTTAAAACACAGACAGGTTTATGGGAGTAATTCAATTATTTTTTATTACATAAAATCATAGAATCATTAAGGTTGAAAAAGACCTCTAAGAGCATCCAATCCAACCACAGACCCGTGCCCACCACACACACTGACCACGTCCCTCCGTGCTGTGTACTGGCAGTTCTTGAACACCTCCAAGGACGGTGACTCCACCACCTCCCTGGGCAGCAGTGCCACTGCATCACCGCTCTTTCTAAGAAACATTTCCTGATATCCAACCTGAACGTCCCCTGGCACAATGTAAGGCCTTCACCTCTCGTCCTATTGCCTGTTACCTGGGAGAAGAGGCCAACCCTCACCTCAGCACCACCTCCTATCAGGGAGCTGTAGAGAGCAGTAAGATCTCCTCTGATCCTCCTCTTCTCCAGACTAAACAATCCCACCTATGTATGTTTATAGGTATTTATTTATAGGTATTATTTATTTTATATGTCCCGGTTTTCTCTTTGGAAATCCACAGAAGGCCAACATCTGACACAACACATTCCCACCAGGGACAGCCCATAGTGATGCTCCATTTCTGACCAAAGAGCAGAACTGCTCTAAGCAAGCGCCCTGGCCCCTCTGCACCCCACAGCCCAATGCTGCCTGGGCTGAGTGAGAAATCACATGAGCCTGTCTTGGCTTAGCTCAGAAGGGAGAAAAAAACCTCTTTCCTTTAGAACTTCTGTTTTCTCACAGCCTGCAAAAAAAATAAAGACCTGAAATCAACCCACCGACCCGGCAGCAGCCAGCCTTGTGCTTTATTCACGTGCCATGGTGGAGCCAGCCCAAGTGTAGCACCAGGCAGAAGGAGCCAGCAGTAATTCTGTGTGTTTATTTTCCCTGGGTGTGTGCAGCCAGCTGCCAAGCAGCATTGCTTACCTCATGGGCATACAGCAGCAGCGTTGTGAGCCGGGCTGGAGCAGGGGGAAGGCTCCAAGGTTGGAGGTTCAGGAGGTTTTGTGTCATCCTTAGGGTAGAAAAATCCAGGCTAGGTTCCCAGCTGGAAAAAAAAAAGAAAAAAAAGTAATAAAAATTGTAATTATTCCTACCAAACCCAGTGCTTCTGACCACCGTGGTTCTGGAGGTATCAAGTGAAATGAAGATTTATTCTACAACGAAATATTTTTACCCCAAACCCCATGCCCTGTTAGAAGCTCTGGTCCATCACCAGGCTCTGCAGGGCCTCCAAAGGCTGCTATTCAGACACAGCCCTGAGCAGCCTCCAAGCTGTGGATGCTCCCATCCCCATCCTCCATCCCCTTCCAGACAGCAGTCTATCAGAAGAAAGAAGTGTCCTCATGGCCTTCCTTCCTCTCCAGTCTGCATTTTTCATCCCCACTTCTTTTCCACTGTATAATTATCTCACTGCCACAAGAAAACTTTATTTCCTTCCTGACAATGGTCCTTGGAAGACCTCAAAGCCATCACTTCTCTGTACTTTGATTCATTCCCTTTCTCCTCCCCTGGCCCTCGTTCTGCCCTGCAGCCCACTGTTTGTTCTGCCCCTTTGGCTTCCCCATTTGCCTCTGAAAAAGGAAAAAAAAGTCAGTAGAGAAGGGATGGGAAGAGAAAGGCAGAAGACAGAACAATTGAAGTCACAACTGGGGACAACTTGGGACCAGATTCCTTTCTTAGTTTTATTCTTGCTCAAAACGTCAATAATTTTATCATTATGTTCAATCAATTTTCAATCAGCTCTATCTAATCTTGTTGTAGGAGGGGAACTAAGAGATGGGTTGGACAAAAAGAACCCAAAGAAAATGATTATTTTTTTTAATCTCCATTTTCAAAACCAGCCGCCATCCTCACAACCAAGCAGAGCTCTGCAATCCTTTCCTCTGGGGTTTCTCACAGGTGTTGGGTCTCTGCTACATTTCCATGACTTTTTATTAACTGCATTCATTCTTCTTTTCCCATATTTCAGGACTCAGGGCAGGGGTGGGGCACTTTCAGGATGCTCATATTGATTGGCAATGGGCTCCCAAGTACTGGGCTGCCCATAGAGTCTCCAGTGCTGCCAGGGCTCCAACACGGAGCTCTGGGGTATTTGAGATCTCAATTATTTATGTGATCATGCTGTGGGTTAATGCTGAGTGACACTAAAACACTGCCTAGATTTAGCTTCATAAAATTTTTATCCCCGCTATGAACTGCAAGTCTTTCTCCAATTTCATTTAAAGGAAACAGGGTATCGAAAAGCCTACTGAGGAATTCATGAGCAACTTGCTACAACCTCGCTTCTCCTCCTAGCCAAATCCTGGGACTTGATTACCATAGCAACATATCATAATTTTAATTCCCTTCCCGATTGCCCCTGCTCAGAGCCCAGTACATCTGCTTGCCTTCCTAGGAGCTTGCCATGCCTTTTGGGGTGGGTGTAGGGTGCATGGCACTTGCTCCTTATGGCTCATGAAGCACCCAGGAATGGACATGGCATTCTTTTTGGGGTGAAATACCCAGAAAGGGTCAATAAAATTCAACAAACCCAATCCAGTCAATGCTGATGCTCTGATGTGTGGGCATCACAAAGGTGCAGGTTGACTGATAGGAGATCCTTGGAAGGAATGATTTTGGGGTTCTTTTTACATATTGCAGCTTGCAGCACTGCAATGGAACTGGGAACACAGTGAGCAGCATCTATGAAGGTGCAGCATCTCCATCAGTGACAATCCCCTGCTTTGAGATATATCTTATTTTAGCAGTGGCTGCACTCAGGGGCAATTACAGGATTATAATCTCTTTGTCTCACTGGATCAAGGTGCAGGCACTGCAGATGCCTTTCTCATCTCATTCACTGTAACTGTACAAATACACCATAACCACTGAGAAGGAACAACCATAGAACATCCCAAGTTGGAAGGAACCCAGAAGGATCATCCAGTCCAACATCCTCACTTTGCCAAACCTTAGGGCTGTACTCTGTGCTGAACTCTGGGCAGGACCTCGCCCTGACACACTCAGAATGATGAATTCAAGCACATAACATTAATGGCTTGAGGCAGAAACCCCTTGTTCACACACAAGAGCCCATCAGGGAGCTCTGTTGGGTCATAGCATCCGGGTACTTGCTTCAGTGTACTTCATATATAGAAAAAAATAATCACATCAAATATCTAAATGGAATAAAAGGAGTGTGGGCACATATTTGTTATGGGGCAGGCTAACAAGGTGTTCCATTTTGATCAGTACTGACAATGTGGTTCTATGCATCAGTATCGCATCCCTGCCAAAAGGGCCAGCAGCAGCATAAACCTGCTCTCTTCTATACGAGATATGCAGTTATGTGTTGAGTATTTTATATATGTGCATGGCATTATGTACCTATAACATACAGTACATACTTTTTATCATATCAAATATGTAACATACAATATGCCCAATTTTGTTGCAGACCCCCAGAGAGCCACAACTCACTGAAGCACAAGGAAGACACAGGAGCTTCACCTTTCCCTAAGCATAGAAATGAATGAATGGGGCAACTGAAAAGAGCAGACTGAAACTGTGGCAGTTGGGTGTGTTCCTCCACCTCAAGAGATTCAGTTCTTCGTCTTGCTGAAGGGTTAAAAATTGGAATAGAAACTGCAGTGTTTTGCTTCTTTCTCTGCACTATTTTATTTAGTTATCCTTTCATTATTGTTTTCCTTCTTCTAAAATAAAAGTAATCTAAGTAATTACAATCATAAAATGGATGTGAGGAAGATGGGCACTGCGGGATTTATAAAATACAAATTTCCCTTTTCTGGGAAATACGGTCTCTTCTGCACTTAAGCTTTTCAAGCCCTGCCCAGCTCCAAAGGTGGCACAGACCCCATAAGGCTTGTAAGCCCCAAAGAGGAAATCACTTAAATATCCTCGCCAGGACCCACTTCAACACAAGCAGCAGAGTCACTGTGCTTTAAGCACACTAACAGGGATGCTCCCTGCACTGCAGCAGGGAAGGGCTGCCAATAGGAGCAAGTCAATGGCTGCCCAACAGATGAGTTGGGTTCCACTGGGACGCAATGCCATGTCCTCAGTGGGGAGTGGTGCAGCTCAGCTCACGGTGCTCACACCTAAGGATCTGCCACTGGGCTGAATACCCAACCTACATAACGTCACCCAGCACCAGGCAGGAGCCAGCTCCTTCCCCAACAAAGGAGCCCATTGGGTTTTCTTCTTTCATTTTACTTTTTTTTTTTTTTTTTTTTTTTTTTTTTTTTAACTTTTCTGAATATGACCCAAGAAAAACCTTCCTTGATGTTAACCAAGCAGTTATTGGCAAAATTTCACCAATGTAAAAACAAGGAATCTTTCTTACAGGTTGAATTTAACTAAATTGCTCCAGTCCAGTCAAGCCCTCTTTTATTTTCACCATTCCTTTATTTATTTTTGAACTGATAACCGCTCTTAGCATTTACGTCAGCCAGAAAGGGGGAAATCCACTCTGACTTAGGGAAGCAGAACATCAGTTATCGGCCTGAGACACCACGTAGCCTCCTTTAGAAATTAACAACTGCTTTCAAACTACTGGAAAATCCTCAGAGGGAGGCAGGACAGATTGCTGGGCCCCTATCAAAGAGCTGCATTTCTTCCATGGTCTGTTTTCCATAGTAGCCATCTCCATGTGGGAGATGGCTGTGTTTGGAAATGTGGTGTCCCAGATACAATTCAGCATCTGAAATGGACTCCAGTACATCTTAAATAATTAACTTCATGGTTGACCAGGTGTGCGGACCAAAACTTTCCCTACAGATCCTTCTAGAGATGTTCTTTTGCCCAGAAAAATCAAGCGTTTTTGAGTTGATGCCTCATAGACACTGATTTCCTGAACAGCAAGAAAAAAAATCTTCATTACCTTAAATAAGCTCAGTTCATTTACAAAGGATTTACAGTCTGACATATCAACTTTTTTTTTTTTTAATCACAACTTCCTAGAAATGAGGGATGCAGGAGATAAACAAAGCATCAGAGAGATGCACCAAAGATCAGATTTTACCTTCCTATCCCAGTGGGAAGCCCTGATTTCACACAGTCAGACACCTATGTACAAAGGCAATGAGTTCTGGGTTACCTGGAGAACTTCCAGACCTAAAACCCTGATTTTCTTCCCTTGTTGACCCAAAACCACAGTCAAGTAATGCAGGATCAGCTCCTGTGCATGCACTTGTTGCAGACCTTGGTGAAATTCCGGGAAGACAGATGCACCATTGGCAGCCCTGTACAACAATGTACATTTTTATGCTAAGTACATTTTTTTTTAATGTGCTGTTTTTCTGGCAACGTGACAGCAAAGTTAATCAGACCTTTCATTGCTTCAACCGGCTTTAAAGGATTTGTAATATTATACTCACTTCTTAGAGAGCAGAAGGAAATTGTTTGTCTGATTCAGAATCTGTTATTTATTGTGCATTAAGAGCACAATCACCCAATGCAGTCAACAGCGGGATATTTCATCTGTGTTTTAGGGAGGTGGGAGTGGAAAGCCTCTACGCTGTCCTACCAAGTGACATAGACCTACTCTGATCTCAGAAGGCACCTCCCGAATACTAAGGAGCTGGGACATAATGGCTTTTAAAGAATATAGTTTCCAATTAGGTCATTGGTTTCAAACACAGGGTGTACTAAATTAGTAACATTTGGTGGTAAATTTCTTTGAAGTTCTCATTAATTTTGGTCTTGGATTTGAACTTTTCTTGGCCATGTTCCTTATAGAATTTGGATCCCAGTTATGTCAAAACAACTGATTAGCCCCACAGTTTGAAGGCAAGGGGGATTAGGTAGGGCGGGTGTTAGATTTCATGAAAGGCCTATTTACCTCGTCGTTTAGCATGACCAAATGGGAGGGCAGCCAAGCTGGAAGAATTCCAGTGCTCCCAGCTCATTAGGGATCTCTGCTGCAAATGGCAGCGTTGTGCTTGCGATAGCAGCCTCTGGGCAGATCCAGCTCCATGGTGGGACATTCCCTGACCCATGGGCTCTGCTGCCCACTTCTTCAGCTCCTGTGAAGGCAGTGGGAAGGTGGAAGTTCTTTAAGGAATTCTTCAGATGGTGCCTTCATCCTCATGAATGGCTCAAAGTAAGCTTTCCACAACAAATCAATAGAACTCTTTCCATCAGCTCCAACGTGTTCAAAACCAGGCTTTTGAACAGATCAGAATCACCAGCATGGAGAATTGTTAAGGAACTCAAGGGGATGCTCCGACACAGCTCCTGTCTAAAGAAGCAATGAGTTTAATTCCGGAATTAATGAACCTTAGCCCAGAGGAGAAAATGCACGGTGAGTCATGGCAGCAGTGAAGCTTGGGAAATCCTCAATGGGACATTCTGCAGTGAATGGAACCTGCAACACACGCTTGTGTCCACGGTGCACATCTCCTTCCTGAGGGCTGCAGTTAGTCACAAAACAAAGAAATGCACCCTTCCCTCACAGCCCGGTGTCACGGATCCGGCAAGCAGAAGGCTCAGAGGTCACATGAAGAAAAATGCTCTCACTGAGAGCAGGCTGTGATACAAGACACTGTCTGTCCCCAGAGGACACCTGATCTTGAGCCAAGATGGAGCATCAGATTTGGAGAGTGTGAGGCCAGTGTTATTTACAGGTCAAGTGAGTGCATGCAGGCATGGCACTGCTTTGAGCCCTCCCTGGGCAGCCTGTGTCAGTGCATCGCCACTCTGAGAATAATTTTTTCCTAATATCCAACATGAACCTCTCCTGGCATAATTTAAGGCCATCAGCTCTCATCCTATTGCTGTTATCCAGGAGATGAGCTGATCCCCCCCAGTGCTTGCTCAGGAGCTCTGAGGACACCAGCGGTGTTTGGCCGTAAAAATGAGGTGTAAAAGTGAGTAAAACTCATCTTTTCCTCAAAAGGAAAAAAAAAAATAAACTTGATATTATGCTTTCACTTGAGAAAACGATTGGTTCTTATTTCCATCTGTAGACAATGCAGCATCACTGCTCACAAAGTTCCTCTCTTACACCAAATAACTGCAACTGTCCCAGTGCAGACTTTGTTCTCACCAGCCCACGCTCAGCTTTCAGCATGGTTCAACCACTCCAGCAGGGAACTCTTAACACAAATAACACTCCTACACATGCAGAGGTGTTTGTAGGATCACGGCCACACAATTAATAGAGAACTAACTTTAATAAGCCTAATTAGGGTTGGTCCCCCACGGTGCAAGAAGTAGCACTGATACCTTACTGGCTGAGGAGAGAGAAATCACAAGTCTGATGGAGCTCCTTCCCACAGCTTGGTGATCTCAGAGTGGGACTTGAGCAATCCATCCTATAAAGCTGGAGCTACCGAACGCTGAGCTGGATGCATTCAGATGGAACCATGGAAAATACTTTTTAATTCTTTGTTTCCCAGCAGTAGGCCATGGCTTGGAACCTTTCCTTCACAGCTCAGAAATGTTCTTCACATAATGATGTCCAAGTATGGAAAAAATAACAGGGGGAACAGTGAGAGAGAGCCTTTTTGGAAGGGCCCTATCTGAAAGAAGGGGGGCTTTTTATAGTGTTTAATGGAAGTCTCACATGGGAAAATGAGAAGACTATCGTGGCTCTTGCTGTCCTGCAGCTCTGCATCCATCTCTGCATCTGCAGGAGGAGCAATATCCCATTCCAGACTGTTGGACAGCAAGCATGCAGTAGGTAAGTGTTGGTTCACCCCTGGAGTTTTCCAGGGTAGAGCACTTCCTCTGGTTCTTCTTGAATTAAAAATCACTCAGTGGCTTGCAACAGCTTCTCATCTGGCATATATTGAAACTAATATTTCAGCACAATTTATAGCCTTTTGGGGAGGGGAGGACTTGGTTATTTAGTAACTTCCCCGCTCGCCCCTAGGAAGGTCAGATCCTTTTGTTCCCTGCCAGAAGAGTGAAAGCTATAAACTACAGGAGGGAGAGCACTGGAAGCTTGTTCCTCCAACACAGCGTACCTGGATAACCCCACAAACAGCCTGCATGCAGCCAGGGCACAAATGGGGAAAAGAACATTGTGGGTCTGATGCATCAGAGCACAGCGCACAGCAGCAGTGCTGGAGGGCAGTTTAGGAGCAGAGCACTGGGAAACAGAGCCCATAGATGAGGTGCATTTAACTGAGATGTGGATGAAATCTGCCACTTGCAACAAAGCACTCAGCAAACGCCAGAAGGGGCTGACCCCTATTGATTTTCCCTCACTAGCCTTTTTCCTGCTAGGAGGTGGAAAATAGCAAAGCAAAGCACCTGTATAGCACATAGTGGTGCCCAGCTCTGCTGCCAGCAGCTCCCTCAGCTTGCAGAGCACAGCACTGCTTATATGAGCTTAAGGCAGGCTGAAACAACAACCATAAACACAACACAACGCTTCCCTGGAGGTGTTCAAGGCCAGGTTGGATGGAGCCCTGGGTAACCTGACCTAGTACTTGATCTGAAGGTTGGCAACCCTGCCTGTGGCAGGGGTGTTGGAACCTGATGATGTTTGAGGTCCCTTCCAACCCAAGCCATTCTAGGATTCTATGAGTAAGAAGGCAGGAATGAGAGTAACTTGCCAAGAAGACCCTCCCAAAAGAGAATATTTGTTAACAACTTTTAAAATAATAGGCATTTTTAAAGGGAAAAAAAAAAGTTAGCAACATCATTTCCATGCTATTTTGTGTCCAAAGTTCCTTGGATATTTAATTGTTGATGTTTTCAGACACCCCAGGTAGGATTCATTGCATGACACAGATGCTGCACTGTCTGTCTAGAGGAGATGCCTCCTGAGCAGATAGAAAGTTGTTACATCTGTTTTTCCCACAAAAAAAAAAAACCCTAAGTTCCCAGCCAGTATTTTGGGGAACAAGGTTAAAAGCCCTCAGGTCTCAGAAAACCCACCAGTGAGAGAAGGAAACACCTTTCATTGCCACCACATTTGTTAACATTTCATTTCAGAAGAAATCAGAACAAAAACACCAAGGAACAATGGCCCAGGCTGCCGCCTACCTGAAGTCTTTTGCCACCCCACTGAAGTACAAAACAAACATTTTTCCTCCATCTCCCTTATTTATTCTGAACAATATTTACTCAAGAGCTGAGACTTATCTCCAGGAAGCCTCCAGGGGAAAGATAACAGAGGAAGAGAGAATCGAGGAAAGCATTTTGAACAGCCCAGGCAGAGAGGCAGTAGTTCCTAACATCACCTCCATCCCAGCTTGCTTGCTCAGCCTGACAACCAACAGCTCGTTATGCAGTCCTAACATTTCTGTGCAATTTAAACATCAGTAATGCTGCATGGTCTCCAAGGTCACTTTCTGAAGAGCTGTCTTTAGCCCAGCGGTTGCCAGCTAGTTAGGAATAAAAATGACAATTTCACTCAAGCAAATTACATCCTGGAAGTATATATAATACATTTCAGTGAGTGCAATGGAAATGATCAGGTGGGGGATCCGGCTTGGAATACATTAATTTACATGGGTATAAAACATGTTCCTGGTATCCAGAAACATTCATCCAGCTTAGTCCGCAGAAAGAGCACGTGTCCGCCTCACTTATCTCTGGATTTGTAATTATAGTCCCTTAAAAAAAGCCACCTCTTGCTACTGTAACTGCATGCAGCAGCCTATTAGTAGACATTCCCTTGGATATTCTTTATCCTGCAAGAAAGAATGCATCCCTTCCACATGCACCTTGTGCATGAAAAGTTCCTTTAACCTGTCACATAATTTCCATTATTCCATTCTTTCTTTTTTTTATTTTTTCCCTTGCTGTTATCTGCAGAGAATCTTTTTCTTCCTCCATCAGCAATATGCTCCTTCTTCTTTAGCCAAAAATTGCCTGGGGCACCACAGCATTCCTTTGATGACTGACTGATATCACCCAGGCCAGGCACGGAATGGGCATGTTCGTTTTTGGAACTGATGGAAATGGTCTACTGGTATTTAATGTTGGCAAATGCCACAGGGTGTGCATTTGCCAAACCCACAAGGAATATTTTCTCACCTTATAGGTTGGGGAAAAGGGAGAACTTTTGACCAGGCACATCCA
The DNA here is from genome assembly GCA_037305975.1 of Chrysolophus pictus. Taxonomy (NCBI): domain Eukaryota; kingdom Metazoa; phylum Chordata; class Aves; order Galliformes; family Phasianidae; genus Chrysolophus; species Chrysolophus pictus. Next base: position 8,425,658 of record CM074593.1, on the reverse strand, counting down.
GACCCACCTGAAGGGAATGCATAGAGCCAATGGTGGCATTGCATGGAGTGAAGAGAAGCCCTGGTGGTGAGGGACATCCATGAGTTTGTTGGAACAAGGTCCCAAAGCAGCAACAAGGCTGCCCACTGCAGAACATATTGCTCTATGCTGCGCAGGACCATCTCCCAGATAAAATCCTCTGCATTTAATTGTGCATATATTACATATCATGATGCGTTTACTGGAAAAAATTGAAACTTGCACGAAACTCTAAGCACTGAATAATAACTGCCAAGACCACATGCTTGCAACTTGATATCCCTGCCTTATTCCTTAGATTCAAAGGAAACCTTCAAGGATGCCAACATTTTTGTTCAAAGGCACTACAGCCAGACACCCCTCTGTTGTAGAAGCCAGAATAATGCCACCTGCAAACCAAACTTAAATTAAAGTCATTCTACTTATTACAGTCTGATCTCTCCTTGACATGAGACCCACAGAGAATGGTGGAGCAACTGCCTCGACACCAAGGAGAGAAACTTTCCATGAAACAATTCCTTTGGGGCAAATCTACTACCCAGCTGTATACAGGAGTTTTTGAGTGAGGTTGCAACAGAGACAGAGCACAGTGATGGCACCAGTCAGAATTAAACGGAGCACAGGATCCACCAACAGAAATGTGCTGGTGGAGGCACTGTCTCTCAGGCAGAGCAGAAACACTGCTCTGTGCTATAAACTCTTGGTAAGACCTGCTCCTATTATGATGAGCCCATCCATACCCTGGTGGCTGGCAGAGGAATCCGTGGGGCACCTACAGGACATATGGGAGAAGCACAGCAAGCACTGGAGCCAATAGCAATGACCAGAAGAGAATGGGTCTCATGGGATGTGCTATGGTGACTATGTACACGTGGCTCCACCCTGCCAGTATAAACACCACTGAAAGGTAATGTCAAGTGTTTTCCATTGACAGGTCTTAAACCTTAAAGGACAATTGACCAATGGGAAACACATGGTTCAGGCATGTCATTGTGATTTAGACCCAATGCATTCCTAAATCTGCATGTCTTGCCCGTTTTTATGGTGTCAACAGTCTCCACACATCGAAAACTTCAAACCCAAGGAGGGGAATAGGAGCAATTTGTCAAGAGCTCACAGACACAAGATTAAAACCTAAAACATTAAGAGCCTTCTGGGGTTTGGGTTTCCCCCCCCACTTCCTCTCTCACCGAAATCAGGAAGTGCAAAGAAGCAACTGTGAAAATAGAGCAGTTTTTTTTTCCAGAAAGTTAAGTGAACTTTTTGAACCTTCTGTTCCATTCCCATGTAGGGCAAAGATCCAAGATAGTTATTCCTGTATTTAAGCAAGGTTCGGTCATCCTTAGTAATTAAGGGCACTAGATCAAGAATGAATTTTATTGTACCAATAACACAATCACAATGGACCTTCATAAAATTTAACCACATAGAGAAGTGGGTTGTTTGAGAGCTGCCATTCAAGCAGGCTTTATTGCGTTTATATATAGAATCATGAAAAATAAATTAAGAATGGGGATGACCCTTTGTCTACCTAGAGGCCCAGAAAAGATGTTTACCTCCAATACAGTTGGAAAATTAGCATTTTATAGGGCCTGGGATGCTGCCTAACATACAAAATACTTTAAAATTCTGTAAATAATGTAAGTAAATTAACAAGAGATAGTGACTGCAATGAATAAAACATAAGTTAAGTACCTTTCCGTTTCCCCTGAAGCCTGAAGGAAAAAAGTGACTAGATTCAGCTCTTTGGGAAAAAAAAATTGCAAGTACTCATAGTGCCAGAAGGATTCGAGAAACACCAGAAAGTCAATCTGAAGAATTTTCAATGGAAGGAGAAAAGCCAGGCTCCTGTGGCAATGAGGAGTCCCTGGGGTTGACACAGATGCATCCAGGACAGTGCAACCCTTGGGATGTGCAGCAGCCATCGGGCACTCTGGCGTTACCAGGCTACTGAGAATACATCCTCACCCATCCTTCCTTGGCTGTTCCCCCTTGGCTGTTCCCTGGGTTCCCTGGCAGAGGTGGCTCCTTGGGTTGAACACTCCTGCAATGCGGACTTCGGAGAGGAAAATGCATTGCCTATTGGCTAAACAAAGCACATGTCTTGAGGAAGACCTGTGAGGTGAAATGCATGCCAAATGGTGAGCCATTTGGTTGATACAAGCTGTATTTTTACGTTTACATTTGGGATCTGGCCTTGAAGCCCCAGTCTGATGTCCTTGGCCCAGCCAGAGCAGGAGCCTTGCAGCAGCACGCCTGCTCCAGGGCATGAACTTTATCTGATGGGCTGCAAACATGGCTGCAAGAGCCTCTCCCAGGATGTTTTGGCTTGTGAGCCAGATGAACACCTGGAAGCAAAGAGGAGCCTGAAACAGATTAAATGAATTGGACAGACTTTCTCATCTTGTTAACATGCTGCAGGCTTCATTTATGTTTTGGGCAGGGTTTCAGAGTGGTTCTTTATTTGATTCAAATCAGATAGCCCCTCACAAATCCTAAACTCCTGCTTGTATCAGCATCACCCAGATGCTGTCCCTACAGAAAATGGTCTTTGTGACAAAGGCATCTGACAAATTCAAACAGCACAGACAGGCTGGGGCTTTGCTGCATATAAAAGCCAGTAGAACATTCCACTTTGTCTCCTCTTTGCCACTTTCCACATCTCGTTTCACTGCCCCAGATCACAGGAGGACTCCAACCATGGCAGCTTCCAGACCCTGCGTTAGGACATCCAGCTGCAACCTGCACCAGGACAGTAACCATCAACACCTCCTCTCAGAGCCCCAACCACAGCCACGCCACGTGCCCTGGTTGGGATGCACCAACCCAGCCAACAGCTTTTAGTAATTTTCCTCCTGAGCAGCAACTCCTCTAACTCCCTATTTTTGGAAGTGACTCAGAGGTCCCTATGGGGATGAGGCTTTCGCAGCCATGTCATGTCTGCAGGAGATGCATGGCAAGGACAGGAATGCCCAGATGACACCAGCAATGACGTACATACACTGCCACAAAACTCTGCTTTGAGCCACCAGCCCTGTCCACCCCCAGCACTCACAGACACCTTCTCTAAGACAACACAGTGCTGTAGAAGATACAAGTGGCCTTAAAATTTAGTTGAGTGACCATGTTCAACCAAGAGGAAGGATCCAAGACAGCAACACCATGTGTTTGAGAAAGACAAGGGTCATTGGCCTTCATAGACTCCATTTATTGTGCTCCCCAGACCAAGGGGTTTCATGACCAGGGGAATCCCAGCCTGTTTGTATCTGGAGTTAGCAAGTAAGAATGAAATCCTCCAAGAGAAATGTAGCTTCTTCTCTTGCTCCTGCTGCTGCTGTGGACCCAGTATTACATTGATTGTTGCCATGTGGTTTGTGCTGACAGTATGAAAACACGCTCCGCGCAGGCATTAAACTGCTAACAGCAATTACCAAATCAGGCAAATGGAAGGATTTTTATCAAGCACCATTACTGTCAGATCTGCCCGTGTGCAATGCCTTCAGCGAGCAGATAAATCACTGAGTTAACTGTCTGGGAGGGCACACAACCCCACTGCACTGCTGGGAGCTTGGCTCATGGGAAGGGGAACAGAACAGAGGCTGCACTGCCCTGGGCGTGAAGGAAGAAAAGTTTGGGTTATTTATTCCTTTTACAATCAAGTCCAAGGTACAAGCCATTGTGCCTCAGTTCTTCTAATTTAGAATGGAAACGAGCCAGAACAACTTCCAAAAACATAGAAAAAAGAAACAACCCAACAAGCATACATCTTTGAGATGCTCCAATATCAGGAACTGGCAACTGATTTTATTTCCTTCACAATAAAAGAACCACAGAATCATTAAGGTTGGAAAGAACCTGTAGGACCATTTAGTCCAACCCCAGCACAGCCCCACCATGCCCACAGACCACGTCCCTCAGTGCCACATCTGCACAGTTCTTTAACACCTCCAGGAATAGTGACTCCTCCACTTCCCTGGGCAGCTGTGCCACTGCATCTCTCTCTTTTTAAGAATATTTTCCTAACATCAAACCTGACCAACCCCTGGTGCAGCTTGAGGCCATCACCTCTTACACCTTGTTGCTGTTAACTGGGAGCAGGGGCTGACCCCCAGCTCGCTACAAATTCATTTCAGGGAGTTGTAGGGAAATCTGCTTATTTCCTTATTTGATGATTTCTGGCAAAAGTAGCCACAGCTTACGAGCTTTTCTCAGAAAATGATAGGATTTAAAGTTCACTGCTGTACAAGCAAGCAGAGTGGTTTTGTTTTAAAAGGCAATTTCCATTTAAAAAAATGCCCAAATAATTTGCCACATCATTCCTCTTCCTTCACATCCCAACACCATCCATTTAGCTTTAGCTTCAGCTTGATTCAAATGCTATCAAAGACCCAGGAAGAAAGTTCCATCTGTGTCAGAATTCCCCCATATACAAACATTTTTAGAAGTCTCAACTAAACCCACATCAGGCCTGGCTGCCTTGGGCTGAGGGCTTGGATCCTGGCTGACACATCTGTGCTCTAAGGGAAGCAAAGCTGCTCCACAGAGCAGTTTGCCATTCCTGGGGCACAACCAGGCTGATGTACCCCATGAGCAGCGCCCAGAGGGGACCTGGACTTCAGGTACATCTGCAAAGAGGCCAACACTGCAAAAGGGACTGCAGAGCGGTGAGACCCAAAGGACGAGGTGGTGCATGGGACAGAATTAATCAGCCTGCACTGAAGAAATGCTCTCTGCTAGGGAAGGAAGCAGCTTTGCCCACACAATGAAAAATTTAAGAACCCCTGGCCTGGCAGTTTCCTCCTGGGGAAGCAGCAACCGGAGGAGAGTGGCAGGGCTTTCCCTTTGCACATGTACTGCAGGAGGCTGCACCACCTCCTTGATTTCTTAAACAAATTGCCTTCTCCCCGTAAGTCCCTTGCTCTCAACGGGGAAGAAACAACAAAAAGAGGAGGAAACCTTGTCTTTCCAGTTAACATTCTGCTGGGGCTGAACTCACATTTCTGCAGCACCCCAGCCTGAGGAATCCCTGCATCTTCCTCCTGCAGCTACAGCATTTGCCGTTCTGATTTTGTAGGGAGAAAGCTAAATTAGCACGTATACCAGCCCAGCATCCTTCCCTGCAGACCAGCCAACTCCCTGACCAAGGAGTCTGCATAGCAATAGGAAGAAGCAGCAGCTCCTGTTCTTTGGAATCTCACTTTGGGGTGGGTAGGAACATCATAGCCTGCAGCTCCGGTCCCTGCAGGGACAGCACAGGCATTGTATGGATATGTGCACCCATGGTTGGGAGCTTATCCTGCACTCTCAGAATAGAGACGAGGGCAGAAGAGGTGGTATTGGCTGCTCTCCCTCAAACACCGTGGCTAAAACCCCAATGAAACCCAACAGGGGCTTCAGCAAACAGAAGCGGGGTCAGGCAGCACAGCAGCAGCACCCGCAGAACAAGCAGGGCTTTATCCACACATCTGCACCTCCGCTCCCATCGCCCGTCAGGCCAAACAAAAACAAAGGCACAAGCTTTCCATTTTCTCCTTTTATTACTCGGCCTTAAAAAAATAAAACAAAACCCTGCTCAGCCCCAGGATTCCTATTTTTATGGAGCCCATCCTGCCAGGCTATTGCTCCACGAGGACGTCATTAATGCTATTTACAGCTCAGCTAATAACCGGGCTCCCCGTGCTCAGCAGGCGAGAGCTGCACAGAGCCATTATAGGGGTGATCCCAGCAAATCCCACTCTGCTGGCAGGACCCAAGCAGCAATCTCTGGGCGCCCCGGCTGTAAAATCAAATTAAATTAAGGATCCCACCTCACCTAATGCTAATTTGTGTAGCATTTCCATTAAACAAGGCTAGCTACAGAAAACATACACGAAAGCACTTCAACAATTTAATGGGGAACATTCCAGTAGGAAACATTATTAGATTTTCCTATTAAGCTGTTCAGGGCACACACTCGCTTAATAGATGTTAATTACATTAGCGAGGCTGCAAATTCAGCCCTGGTGGAATCTAAGTGACTTTTGCAAAACTGACTCAATTCTGGAATTTCTGCCTTTTTTTTTTTCTTTTTCTTCTTTTAAATCCTTTTGTCACCATGATAGAAAATTGGAGCCAAGCCACCGTGTCACCACTCAGCAGTAGCTTTAAACCATTCCAGCATACCGGGGCATTTTGCTTTCACATTTCCAGAATGGAATTTTCACTAATTTCCCAGCTTGGCAAAATACTTGGAGAGAGCTCACGATACTTGATTAATGGCTGTTTTTGCCAGTGGAAAGAGTGGTCGATGTTCAAAACAGCAAAAGAAAAAATAAAGGCTGAATATTTTAGTTCAGTACCATTGCAAAGCCACTGAAGTATTTCATATTTCCTCCAGCCGTGCTTACATTCTATTGCCTTCAATGGGGATTTGAATACATGCTTTGAGTTAACAAGGCATATAATGATTAGCTTAAATCAAGATCTAATTACAGAAGATTGTTGACAAATGATTTCAGACAACACATGAACACAAGCCAAACAGTACTGTGCTTGCACCCAAATGAAGTTTCTTTTCAAAATAATTAACCAAGGCCTGGACACATAACCCCTGATGTTTGGGTCCATCTCTGCAGACAGCAAACCTCAGCCACTTTTGAAAGCATCATCAGTTTCCCACTGACTACCTGTAGTAATTGGACAGATTGATACGATAGGAAAGACATTACAACAGAGGTGTGATGATGGAAGGACCAACGTAATGGAAAGCTGCTATAAAGGAAGAGAAGAAGATTGCTCACCTGTATCAGAAGAGTCTAGGTTCAAAGAGGAAAGCTTCACCAACAGGAAATCTGCAAAAAGAGACCCTTCCCCAGTGGCAGTCAGTGAGGTCTATGAGAGATGCAGCCAGGCTCCACCCCTTCCTGTCTTACAGGTGAATTGCCTTCACCTGTGCTCCCAGGGCTGACCAGGTCTTTTCCCCAGGTGATGATTCAGGCCAGGACTCAACAGTTACCATACATTACCAAAGGAGCTAAGCATGGATTTAAGACCCCATGGCCCTATAATGTTATTTCTAGCTCAATCCTTACTACTTCAGAGATGCAATTTTAATTGGGTTACACTGTCCACCTTAAATCTTAACTTTTCTTCATGAATAAAAAGCAAGATCCCTGAAAGCTCTACAACAGCCTGAAAACCCAATCCCATTTCTGGGATTGGACATGGTCATCCAGTGGACATGGTAAACTGTTGGCCAGGGCCAGAGTTAAGGCACATTCCAGGGACCCCAGCCCCATGCACACTTCAACCCTAAGGGGATTTGTGTCCCTGCAGGCACGGGAAGGGCACTCCTTCTTGCAGAACAATCTCCTAAATCTTAATTAGCCCTGCTGTACCTTAAATTCAATAAAGAGCTGATGACTCCAGGCCCAGAAACAGCTTTTCAGTTTGTTTAAACTCCTTAGTATTAGAAACAGTAAACACAGTAGTCACTTTAAATACATCCAAAACCTTACCCTAATCCCTTACTCTGAGCCCGCATGATTTCAAACAGATGTGTTGCATTAGTAATTAAGATGAATTCAAAGGAAGATTAGGCCTGAATGCAAGAAATGGAAGGTGCTGCAGCTAAGCACAATGGCACAGGATGGCAAAGGGCTCACCTGAGCCATATCCGCCCTTCCCTTCTGGAGGGCATCTCCCTATTTCACCCACTTCAGGGGAGTGACCCCTTGGGTTATGATCTCACTGGAGCCTTCTCAGCCACAAGTAGGGGAAATCAGCCCTGAGGTTTCTTTTATTATGATCCTTCCGCTTCTGCAGCATTTTCCTCAGATTTTTCAAGACCTGTAACTTCTAGAGATGCCCATCTCAGCAGCCAGGAGCATCCATTTCTCTCAAACTCTCCCCATCCCTCTCCCATAAAAGGCTCTAATCCTGGTCTTCCCATGCATGAAAGTACCTCATGTTGACCTCCTGCACTGAGAAATCATCAGGGTTAGGCACCTGAAGAGCCCAGACACTTTGGTGCAGGATGACTCCACACCCAACAGGGACTCATAGTGCTGGCTCCTCACCTGCGGGGAGCTGGGTGGAGATGGAGAACCACAGAGAAGATGTTTTACCATGGCAGTGCTGGACAGACCTAAGGTTTGAGGGAACTTTGGTAGCCCTCCTCCATCAGCCCCTTGGAGTTTGGTCTGAAACTTCTCCATCTCCACGTTTACACCTCTCTGAGCAGACCAAAGAGCAGCAGATGTTTGCCTTCAGTGCACCAAGGAGGCAGAAACAAGGAACTGCTTGTCTCGACAGAGGATTTCTGACAGCTTTACAGCAGACAGACACGAGCTGAAAGCCCCCATTAGCAATGCGTCGCCTGGGCAATTGCTCATATTCCGTCATTTTGGCTAAAGTGTCATTTAGACTAATTGGCCTTTTTCAGAGGCCAAATACTACTTATGAACTCTCTCTTAAAACTACACACAGCCAATAACTTCTCCAGATTGAAGTCTGTTGGGCTTAAAACATCTAATTAAGCAGATGATAACATCAACACAACTTCTGCTCAACTCCAGGAGCTGTCAACGCACAGAACTGCCATTTTCTCCAGTTTTTATCATGAAATCCATCACATTTGGCATTTCTTCCACAGGGCTCACACAATTATGCATGCAACCCTCAACTCTCTAATTTAACTCCATTTCCAGCATTAATGCTTGTAAGAAAGGAAGGGCTCTAGAAATCGTGACCCAAGTGTAATTGAGGCTTCAGAAGTAGAAGCTAATTCAAAGAAAAACAGAACCCCTCCCTGCCATCATGCCCTCTATTATGACAGCAAAGCTTGATTCAAAATCACTTAAGATATTATTCAGCTCAAGTGATGCGTCAGGAACAAGGCTGCAGCTAATCCACTGAAAGCAGCACTAAAAACCCAAAAGCTGGAGAGACCTCATTACATCTCCACATCTCCCTGTCTGCTGGGACAAGCCAAGAGACTGAGCTTAGCTGGACACGACAAGCGTATTTCTTCATGAAACCAAAGGGCTCTTCAAAGGATGAGCATAATGATGCCAGGCATTTTATCCATGGTCCCAAAAATAAGCATTAGGCTGGAAACACACAGCCTCAGACAAGCTGCTGTATGAGCAGGTCGAAGGACTGGGAGGGAGAGAGAACCAGAAGGAAGACTTTCTGTAACCGGAAAGAAATCTTCATTCTGAGTAGCTGGTGGCACTAAGGATGATAGGGAAAGGCACAGAAAAGATGTCAAAAGGAAAAGCACTTTGAGGCACAGCTAAACAGCACAAGCACTCTGCTCAGCCCAGGAAAAGCCCCATGCCAAGCAGCTGCTTGGAGGAGGAAAATCCAAGCCCGAGGAGGATGTTTAGTTTGGGACATCAGATTTGTTTTCCTCCAGCTGCAATCCAGACACTGCTTTTCACGTTGCAAGTTGTCTTCAGCTCTGCTCAATGCATGCACAGAACAGGGACTTTGGACTGATGGCTACAGCCTCCTGCAATGGACAATTCCACCATTTTAAGGGCACAGAAGGCACAACTGAGGCTACATTTAAGTATAAGGAACTATAACTTAAAAATAGCTTCTTCACCTCAAGAAAGGTCTTTGCATTTATTCATATCTACCTCTCCAAACCAAAGTCTCCTCCTGCAGATCAGGCAGACTTGGAGCTCACATCTGGTCATCTTACAGGCTGCTCGCTTCTCTGCACCAAAGATAAGGCCCTCTGCCATCAGGTAGCTCCATCTGAAACTGCTTTATCACTGTGCAAATATGCTTCTGCCTTGCTTTCTAGCGAAACCCTTCCAATAACTGCTGTACCTTTGTTTCCTTCCTGGGAATAACACCATCGACATTTGTTGGGGTGTATGTGCTGCTGTCCTGCCAAGAAGCAACTCTGGCAACTTTCTGATATTCAGCACCTCATAAAAATAGTGGAGTATCTCATAGCTTCCAGCAAACAGAAGCTGTTGCTAATCCACGTGCGGCAAACACCAATTTTGGTCGGTAGGTTTAGGATTTCAAGAAGATTCTCCCTGTGAGGTCGGGAACCTGCCCCTCTGCTGGCAATGTCAGGTACTGGTGAAGACCAATCCCAGATGCTCAGCCAACAGCTCATATCAGCATGGCCATCCACACACTTGTATTCATCCGGAGCTGAACTCACCTGACCTCACTTGGCTTATGAGATCCCAGCCCAGAGAGGCATGGCTGCAGGCCAGTAAGGAAACAGATGTCTGCTATAGACACCACTCATTGATACTTTATTCCCATTTATTATTTATCTAATACACACTCTAGGTCGATTAGGGTTCTGTTATAGTGAACTCTGTACTAACATTTTTATAAACAAGGTTTGACTAAGAATAACTGCTTAAATGGAGAAGCTGCCCTGCTACCTATGGATAATTTCTAAGCTGTTTCTAAGCCAGCTTTGTCACCTGCATGCTAAAGTTCTTACACCCAGATTTTCTTCAATTACAGTGGGGGAGATGGAAGGAAACAAACAACAGGGAAAATACATATATATACATATTGTTTTAAAGATCATAAAAGCAGCTAATGAGTCAGTGCAAACACTGACCATATGAATATAAAAGCAACAGCTTGCAGAAAGGGGAGAAAACAAAATAGCCCCATGGGAGCAGGAAGGAATTCTGCCATTGTTGTGAACCCTTCCTACAAGGAAATGCAGAACTGGAGACCATATTTTCCTAAAAAGAGAGATATTGAGTTGTCTGGGGTCTTCTGACCAGGAGAGAAGCAAGCACATACATGCAAGCAGAGCAGCTCTCGAGTTACTGCTGTGTTGCTGCAGCAGAGAAGTCCCTGAAGGCTTTCAAGAGGAGGGTAAACGTGGCACTGAGGGACATGGTTTAGTGGGCATGATGGAATAGCTTAATGGTTGGACTTGATGATCTTAGTGATCTTTTCCAACCTTAATGTTTCTATGATTTTAAGTCCCTTGTTTGCTTTATCAGATCTACCTTGGGAGGAGAGATCAGCCCTATGGCTGTTGTGGTCCGGAGTCACCTCGACCCCACAAGACCCCAGGACAGGGATACAACTTGGTAAATTCCACCATCACTGGCCAAAGCAAGACAGGGGAACACAATGGAGTTTTATTTTATACATATCAAGGCCCAAAATAACGTAGAACAGCTCACCAGAGGAAACCAAAATCAGTGTAAGTGAGGATCAGATCCTTTTCCTGAATTGCAATATAGGAGTGAGGGTTGGGAACAGCCTACACAAATGCAACCAGGGAATTATTACGCAATGACATTTTCCTTTATTCAGAGATAATTGATGATCAAGCCATTAGAACAGAGATTAATGTCAAAGGGTCACAGAAGATAGTCTAGAGGGGACCTTGAGGTCATCTAAATCCATCCAACTGCCCCACAAAGGGCTCATATGTGACAAGGTATTTAATTCCTCCAAAGGAAGTAGGAAGCTTCTCAACAATATTTTAAACAAAAACTTTCTTTGGGTGGCTACAAAACACTTCACTCGTTTTACTCAGGTATAAAAAAAAAAGTCTCTTAGGGCGCTATTTTTTTCCCCAGGTATTTTCAAAACAGAATCAAACTCTTAAGTGTGCCCATCAAAAGAGGCACTTTTGAATTCCGGAGTGTTTCTAGCAAAATAATTCATCTTGGAGCAACCAAAACCCTGGGGGATTATTCTTTCCTTTCTTTCAGGCTTTGAGATCTGCCAAGAACTTTGAGCTGTTTTCATTTAAAAAAAATAAATTGCTTAGTATTGCCAGGGGAAAAAAAACAACACAAAAACACACGACTGCTTGCAAAGATCCAAGGATCATTCATTAAAGACAAGAGCCACTTAGGTGCACAATGCTTAGGTCTGCCTCCCCCTAAAGCAGCAAGGACACTCAAGGAATTTGTTCAGAAGAGCTTTGGTGCAGTGTACACCTTTTCCTTGCCTGGTTTGGGTCTTGGTTCCTTCCTGTGCTGAGCCAGATAAGCCTGTTAGCTGGTGGTTAACGGACCTCAATTCAGCTCTTTGCTGAGCTTGACTGAAAGCTGCCACCTGAGCATGCAGCTCTGGGATGACGGATAGGAGAGTGTAATGCAGTGTTTCCCTCCCATAATTAGAATTTCATCATGTAATAATAATGGGTAATGATTGATCGTGGCCCTTCACCGCTGCAGGATGTTGGTCGTTACGAGGAACTGATTGATCACTGGAGCTGCCATTTGGCCACACCGAGCCCTTCCACTGCCTTTTAGAAGGGGAATGAAAGTCTCTTTAAATAAATAAAACTTGAAAAGTTCCCAGATCACTATCAGGAGACTCTTAGCCCGTTCCTGCACTCATTGCAGCAGACAGCAAAACAGGAGGTTGTCACTGAGCTGCTTCAAAAGGCATCACTGGGATACTAGGAGCCCACAGATCCTCTCCATGGTCACCCATCAGATGGGGAGATGCCGAGTTGTGGGACAGCAGGGACTGTCCCCTTGGGCACAAGAAGGGCTTTTTCAGCTGGTGGCTCTGGCACAGGGGCCAGGCTTCTGAGCTCTCAGCGGGGCAGAGTTCCCATCCTCAGGTAGGATTTCTATCTGCTTTAATGCTGAAATGAATGGTGGGTTTGTGGGAGCAAGGACTGAGCATCACACTGAGATGCAGCTCTTCCATCCCAATGGGTCTCAGTGTGGCTGAAGACCCCCTATACCACCCAACAGCCTCAAGGTTGCATCCCTTCCATCCTTTCCCATCCCCTTGAGGAACCCAGCAGTTTCTCAGGTGACTTAATGCATTGCTTGATGACAGTACATTAATAAACAGAGATCTGCTGCTTGACAGGGACACAGCGCCTGCACTCTGCTAGCAGCTGCCAAGTGTTGTCAAGCAACTAACTGCCTGTAATTGAGCTCTCTGAAGTATCTGCCCTGAGGTGAGCCACGGAGAAATTTTACAAATGAAGATAATAGATGTTTATGTCACACACACACAACGAGAACTGGCAATCTCTGATTGCTCACTTGATAAATTCACCTTCAGCAGTGGCTGCAACAGCTTTGCCTGCAGCTGGGTCCAGGTCCCTCCGACAACCTTCAATGCCTTGCCAATAGGAGTGAGACTGCTCACTGCCCTGCACTGAGCCTTGCCCGCACACTTAACACTATCTCTATTATCTTTATCCCACAAACATTCATAAACTTCTCTAGATTTCCAGACAGGATTTGTTATCTGCAAGCATTCATCAGAACATCTGGAGGAGCGGAGCCATTCATGTTGCTAGCATTAATCAATACAGTTCCCTTGAAGCCAACACAGCCATACCAACCTGCCCTTGCCAAGAATTAGTCAATCTTTCCCAGCCTACAAGCTCTTCCTGAACTCACTGTTTATTCCCAGGACATGTCATTATTTACACTTTTAAATAGGAGAGTGAAGATGGTGAATAGCAAAGGAGATGCACATGCATTGAGCTGTAATAGCCAAGCACTGCTCCAGAATGTCATCAGGGTAAGTGAAGGCAATGCCAAGAGCTCTGCTTTGGGGATAGAAACAAACCAGAGTCATGCAGGCAGGGTCAGCAGCTTGGCAGAAATATCCAAACAACCAAGGAACAGAAACCAGACCTCCCAAAAGGCAGGATTTGTTTCCTCTCTTTAGGTGACCTTCTAATAGGGTCATGGACTTGGGAGGAATCAGAGAAACAAATCAAACACCTGGAGTTTAAATGTCTGAGGTAACATTTGCAGAAGCGATCCGTTCTGAAGATCACATCCCAATTAGCTGTCTAATTACCCGAAGTGTCAGTGTGAGCAAATTGATTGATATCTTCAAGATAGAGGCAGGCCACAAGAATCTGGTTTCCATTGGCTTTCCATAGGGAAACAAATGCCAAGTGCCTGAGCTGCTTTTGAAAATAAGATTGTACAGAATTGGGGGGAAAAATTAGAAGTGCTTGAAGACTTCGCAAAGTGCCCGTGCAATGCCAAGTGACACCCAGAAGACCAAAGTCTCCCACCACTCTCCTTCCTCGAGAAGAGCAGCAAGTCAAATCCCTGGAAGTGTTGCAGCTTCAGCTTCTCAACTTGGCTTTCTCCATCTGCAGTGGCTTCTTGGCTTGATCACTTGTGCAGACTCAAGCAAAGACTGTTGACTTCATCTCTACAGAGCTGCATGTGGATCAAGAGCTTGTTCCTTTCAGTGGGGGCTCTTCCTGGGCTCTGCACAGGCAGCACACAGATGTGCACTCCTTCCACTGCCACTCCCATCCTCATGCCCCAAACCCATTGCTCAGAGAGGTCCTGTGCAAAGCCCCTCACCCAGCATCGCCCCATCCCACTGCACGAATTGCATCCTTCTGGCTGTCTGGAGGCAGTTATTCACTGTTGATACACAAATACTGAATGTTTTCCAGCACAACAGCTGAGTTTCCAAGCGTGCTCCCAAACAAAGCACTGTAAAACAAACACACAGAGAGGAAGTGTAATGAGATCCTCGTGCTGTTCCCCCCCAGGGCTGGGTGATGTTAGCTCCACATATGGCACATGCATTTCTCAAGGCCTGACAGCCAGCTGTGTTTCTGTACAACCTCTCTGGCCAGGCCAAGGGAGATGGAATAAATCAAATCCCACCAGTACCACGGGGCAGGATGGAGCAGCAGGAAAGTACCGCCTCCCATGTATTTCTTCTAACAAAGCTGCATTTGTAGTTGGCTTCAATTCACTTTTTCCATCATTCTTGTGATTAAAGAAAGTCGAGAGCAACCTGGCAGCATCGGGTAGAGCAGCTCCACCTCCTCTTGGTCAGCGTCTTCCCAGGCAACAGTGATAGAACAAGAGGTAATGGCCTCAAGTTGCACCAGGAGAGGTTCAGATTGGATATTAGGAAACACTTCTGTGAAAGAGTGGTCAGGCACCACCACAGGCTGCCCAGGGAAGTGGTGGAGTCACCATCCCTGGAGGTGTTCAATAAATGTAGAGATGTGACAGTGAGGGACATGGCCAGTGGGCACGGTGGGGATGGGCTGATGGTTGGACTGGTGATCTTAGAGGTCTTTTCCAACCTTTGTGATTCTATGATTCTTCAGCAGGTCATTCACAACATGCTGTCCTTTGAGCCTACCACAAAAAGTGCAGCCCTGGATCCAGGTTGGGCTGCCTGGGGCCTTTTCAGTTTTGCAGTTAAACGTCACACACCAGAGTCCACTTGCCTTATGGTCTGAAGCCACACAAACATGATGAATCTGCTCACTTCCCTCCCTGCTCCTTCGTGAGCCCAGCTTTGGGAATTCAGCACAGGAGACTGGCTGATTATCCAGGAGAATATGGATGGGAAGATTGTGGCAAATTCACACCAGCTGTGACTCTGATTCCTCTCAAAGGCTGTTGGTGAGGCAGTAGAGAAACGTTGAGCAGTTGGTGACTTCTCTTATCAGAAGGCAGTCAGAAGTGCTATTTCAGTCCTGATGAGAGCTCCAAGAGCTCTGCCTAGCCAGCCCTGCCTATGCATTGCCTTAGCAGGCATGACCCACTCAGTTTCAGAAACATCAGACATAAATACCTCTAAGCAACCGCAGCCCACGTGAAGGGCACAGAAAGACAATATCTGCAGCATCCCTTTACACTCCTACCTCACCCATTTTCCCTATCACCCTTCAGCCATCTGCTATTGCCTTCAGCTTCCTCCCCAGCTCACCCTTTGAAGACAGAAGATCCCTGCCAGCTGGGGCTGTGCCCACACTACTGGAGCACTGCTTGCTGCCTGCCTGGGGCAGCTGCCAACCCAATCACCCCTCAGCAGCCCAGGCTGGCTGCTAACCACAGTTCCTCCCACACGAGGTTGCTCTCAGTGACTGTGGGTAGCTCCACTTTTGCACAAGTTGGAAACAAAGAAGCCTATCACAGGTTCAGGACAATGTATGGAAAGCACCAAAGACTTGGATGTCTTTCTGGATTACCTGAGTTTCTTTGATCTGCAGCTGAGATTGGAAGTTTCAGAAGTAGTATTTACTCATCATTTTAGGTTATGTTCAATCTCTGCCTTCACCAGAAAATGGGCTCATATGCACATGGAGAACACAAACCTCTAAGTTTCAAATTCAGCACTGCTCACCTGAAAGTAGCAGAACAGAAAGCTCCCTCAGTCTGGGGTTGGAGTTGGGATGCTGGCTGCAAACTGCACGTGTCATCCAGTCTAAGTTCTGTACTTTGGGACTGGGAAATGAGCTACTCTTCAGATAACAAATCATTAGTGTCTATACACGCGTACACACATGTTAAGACGTGAACAAAAGCAGTAAACCAGAAAGAGTGACACTTCCAATGATTAAGACACACATGCCTGGGACAAAGTTGCACACAACAGGTGGAAGAACCAAATTTAAATCCTTGGCAATAGCCTGTGTATTTGAGAAGAGCCAGGATGCTTTGGGAAACAGAAGAGTCAGAATTGTTGCTTGAAAAGCACTTGATAAAATTATCTGCAAAGTACAGGAAAATGCCTTCAAAAGCCAAAAACCCAACTTTGTACCAGAAGAAAAGAGAGGTCTAAGGGAGTAGGGCCAAGCTGAGGTCCTAAAGAAGACATGGGGTAAAGCCCACCAGGAAGGCTGGAAGAAGGCTAAGCCCTGCCCCAAAGCCCCAGTGGGCTCCCTGCCCCCTCCTACACACACCACAGAATTACCCAGGGATGGTGCTCTTATTAAAAAGAAAATTCTTTGCTTCGATGCCAAAGACTTATATAAAAAAAAAATTCATGGTCAGATTAATGAGAGAGAAAGTCATTAGAAATCAAAAATGAGATAATTCTGCTGTAGACATGAGTGATGGTGAGAAATAAATTATATTTGGCTGACATGACTTAATTAGTTGGATACATGGCGCTTTCTTAAATTTGCTTCAGTGAAGCTTTTAAGCTTTTGACACATAAATTCCCAGCTAAATAACCTACATGTCAAAGCAGCCAGTTGCATCTTCCCTGCCAAGAGATTTTTGATCATGTTACTTTAAAACTTGATTCTTTTGTTCAGGGCTTTGGTTGTTATCAGGGCATGGTACTTAAACAAGAGCCAGCTCTGAGCTGGTTTCTGAGGACAGCTGTTACTGGTGTCATCCCAGCTCCTGGTGGGATGGGAAGAAATCAAGCCAAGACAAATGGCAATGACTCCATTGCTGTGAGCAGCCTGAATAACCAGAAATACTTTGTGCTGCTGCAGTGCCTCTCATCAAGCACCTCAGAAGACTTTAATGAGCATGAATTAAGCCTCACAATTATAGCTGACTGTATAAACAGTTGCAAATATTCCTCAAGGATGCTCTCCAGTTCTGAATCGTTACAGCGATAGTGGCTGACTTCAGCAATCCTATTTAAATCCCATTTGTGAAGGCAAAAGTCAGGATCTAGAAGTCACAGAGGACTGGATTGTGATCCATTGAAAACAAAGGGAAGCAACAGTAAATAGGGCTAATAGGTTGGTTGATCTCCCTGTTTCTAAACTCTTCTCACCAAGCTATCCCATCTTCAACACCAGTTGGTTCCTCCCTGTGAATTAGCGTATGGGGCCCTGCAAGGAGCTGGAATGTCCCTCATGTTGAGGAATCTTGGTTGGCCCAAAGTTCTGCAAACTCACAGTGGATGTGAAGTTTTATCCCAGCCAAAGGTGCCAACACTAATGTTTGACACAGGGATTCCTCCCTCCAATTAAGAGGCCATTAAAGAAGGTGCTGAACACTTGTCTCCCATAGAAACGCCTGAAGGATTTATTACTAATTTATTGCTGTTACCTTTTTGAATATATGTATTAAGAGTTAACACTGTGATTCTTAACCACGGAGAGAAATTGGAGGATAATAAGGAAGGGCTTTATTTAAAGCTATTAATTCAGATCTAGTGGCTAATTGAGATTTTTTTTGAAGGGGAAGAAAAACACAGATAATTGAGGAAGAGAAGCAAAGCAATCCCAATTGTGGTTCCTCGGCGGCTTGGGAACCAGAGCCACCAGCAGCTGCGTATGGGAGGTACACAGTGCACACCAATCCCAGGGAAAACACTCACAGAAGTGACCTCTCCTTGAAGCCAGGCCCAAGCAAAAAGCATCTCAGTCTTCAGAGTTACCTCAAACGAACTATTTTGGCCCCAAACCCAATAACTACAAGCTTCTCACAAAGACCACAGACCTCATCAGTGTCTTTGTCAAAGCAGACTCATCTCTACAAGTTCCACACCTGACTTGTGTGCCTTGCCCACATGAGATAAAAGTAAATCCACCCCATCATTAGCACCAATCTTTCAGCCTCACGTGCTTCTCCATCACATCATTCCAGCTCTTTGGGAGTCTATTCCTTCCACAGAGGTCCCCAGAGCCACCAGAAGACTTCAGCTTCCCTCCTTCAAGGCAAACGCTCCTCTATATTCAGAACCTAATCAGAGAACCCTCGCTCTTATCTTTCAGGAGCACCTGGCTTGGAATGGGACCCAGGCAAAGTGGGAGCAGGGTAAGGAGCTGCTCAACCCCTCCACCTGAGGTCAGCTCTCAGCACATCCAGCTGCAACACTCAATAAGCATATGGGAGTTTTAAAGTAAAATCTACACTGATTATACATCTTAAAAACGACTCACCTACAGTCTTAGTGTTGCCTGAGATTGGGAGCAGCTGATTAAAATCCTGACAAGCTGGAGGCACGTGGGTCAAATTCCTCTTAAATCGCTACATTGCGCCCTGTGCGTAGTTCTGACTGCCATTCCATGTCTCTGAAAAATGGGCAATCTGAGAGATTCCATCAATTACTCCGCACCGGATGCAAGACTTGCTAAGAAAAATTAAATTATTTTAATTCAGTTTAGTTAAATGGCAATTGCTCTGTTACATAAATCTGAACTGCTCTTTAGGCGCTGCTTTGTATAGCACTGGCCTGGGATTCCTCTGAACTTAATGATAATGAATTTTTATGTCTTAAAGTGCTGAGTGTGTAGGAGCAGCAGCAACCGCTGGCCCCAGAGGTTTGGACCAGCATCAGTGCAGTGACTGCAAAGCTTTGGAAAGAAGCTTGACGCTGGAAAGGTCTCCCACACCAACAGCATGGAAGGATCAAATCCATCCTCCAGCATCCCAGCATGGGAGAACGGCCACCATCCACCATGAGCACCCGAGTCGTGCAGTGGGGCTGAGGGCAAGCCTTGGGTCTTCTTCCCCCAAATCACATTTGATGAGATGTGTTGGATGGGTCAGACCAGCCTGAGCAAAACTGCACCCAAGGATGCCTCCAGCTTCCAAACAGACCCTGGGGCTTTGCATGGAGCCAGCAATGCCCAACCCAACTGGGGAGCACCCTCAGCCCGAATGAATGCAGCTGCACCCATCGCTTGGTAAAATAGAGTTTTTATTTGTTCATACAAATAGTATGAATTATCAGAATTTCATTTTCCTAGAAACATCTTTCTCTGTGTAAAATTAATTTGTGTTGTACATACCACAAAATACTTGATTTACATTTTTTAATCAGACTTTCTTTTTTGTGGGTTTTTTTCTTTCCATTTTGTTTTTTATTATTATTATTATTACTATTTTGTATTTTTTTTTTAACAAATGGGCTACTCTACAGTACCATGTTACAGAGAACGCATCACTAATACCTGTACTGCACTTCAGAATACAGGACTGAATGAAACTCAGCCATAAATTAATGTTACAATGTGAAGATTTAAAAAAAAAAATAAAATAAAAAAGAACTTCTAATCACACCTCCAAGCTTAACTTCAAACAAAAAACAAACAAACACCAAAGGTTTTGTTTTTATATGATGACAATAGAACTGATTCCAGTATTAGCAACCGGCCGTACACCATGGGGAATTCACCTTTATTGTCACACTGTCAGGTAAGGCCTTTATAGTGAAGGAAGTCTACTACACACTTCATTACAGAGGATACTGAGGCAGGGCTAACCGTTTGCTCACAGTTAGAAGTCATTATTCACCCTCTGTATTTCTCCTCTTCTACAAGATTGCTGCATGAGAGCGTTTTGCAGCAGGGCTGGATAACACAAATGAAGCCTGAGCTCTGCCACGCAGCTGAGGAAGGCATTGGGATATTAAGGAGAGAGAGGGGATGCTGAATCTTCCAGCACAAAAAACAGGCAGGCACACACACCCCAAAGGGAAGCACATGGCAGAGAAGCCACAGAGTGGGAACCACTTGGGGAAGGCAAGCTTTTTCCTTCTGCACTTTGCATAGGCCAGCTCGTAGGAATACTGAGAATTTTGGGACCCCTCATCACTTTTCCAGCACCAACTGTTTCCTTCTCACCACCCCACCAGCACCAAGCAGTTCCTTCTCCCAGGCCACCCAACACCATGGGGTTTGCAATGTGCTCATGCATCTGTTGGTAGGGAACGGGGCCTGGCTGGGCACCAAAGCCTCCAGATGTGCATAGATCCGACCACCATTATGGGTTTCAGATGTGCCCGTGGGACAGTGGGGTGTGCTCTGTTGGGTCCCACACTCCTGTTGGTGGCTGGTGGCCCTAAGCATTGCTTCACTGCCAGAAAAGGCTTGGTGCAAGGAGGAGAGGATTTGCATCACGTTCTCTTTTTGTAGGAAGACGTGTCTGGAGGCAACGCCCACATGGGGAGCTGGTCCTGCTCACTGCAGTTTTGCTACCTGGCATCATATTTGACATCTCCCATTCCTTAAGGACATGCACACGGGGTGTGAACCCCACACACCCCACCAGCATGGACAAGGTACCCAATGGAACACTGCTGTGTCAGCCCACAGCCCATACAGCTTCACCACAGCCCTGCAGGTGTTCAGCTGAGCTAACAGAACCTCTGACAGTAACAAGGCATTGGGCACACACAGTGATTACCAAAACCTCCTGAGCATGCAAAACACAGCTGGAGCTTTTCGGAGAGCCCTGCCAACCTGTTCTAACGTTCCAACACACTCAATTCCACTTCTGGGGAAGGATTTCCAGGTCACTGCACATGGCTTGACAGTGAGGTGCTCAGAGCCTCCCATCCTGCCCAACTGCCAGCCTCCCCCTGCTTTTCTATAGGTTTGCTCTCGTTGGCAAAGCAGCATTTTTCCCAGTTGTAAGCACGTACTGCTCCTTGAGAGCATGGGAAAGGTGTTCAACCAAAATACAGCGGGAGCAAAGAGGGCCAGCTGTTGTTTCCCAGCAGGGGCAGTGCCCTGGGGGGCACCGGGGGGCACAGTGCTAGGCTCAGACTTGGGGGCTCAGGTGGCTCTGTGGGTATCTCTGCATCTCCCCCTGTGGGGCAGGCACCACATGTGGCTTCCGAGCAGCACAGAGTGCATCGCACTCACATATACATGCATTTTCACATTTGTCCTGCAGTCAAGATTTAAAATGCATAGAGGGACTGTGGGAAAGAGCCTCCTCGACACAAGGCAAGGAGCAGCAGGCTGAAGAGTCCACTCTGCCTGCGCTGCAGGCTCTGCAGCATCGCCATTAGGAAAGGAGCACGGGACAGCAGGCAGGGGCTCTATGGCTTGGGTTCCCCACGCTCTGACCCACCAGCTCTGCACCCACCCACCCCACAGAACCCCTGGGACGAGGGAGCAGAGACCGGGACACTGGAATAGGGAAAGCAAGTGTTTATAAAGGCCAGATACCCGTAACAAAAATAAATTTGTGCTTTCCCTCCCTCCCTTCCCACCCTCCCTGTTTTTTTTTTTTTTTTTGTCTTTTTTTTTTTTTTTTTTTTTGCTTTTTTTATTTTCAAATACAAATCTTCTTTAGGAAAAATGGAAGCACCGTCTGTTACAAACCAAACAAAAAAAAAAAAAAAAAAAGAGGAGGAAAACAAAAAAAAAAAAAAGAAGAGACATATTAGAATTAAACACGGTGGAATGTTAAACAGGTTACAGGCTACCGTTCTAGCCAGTGCGGTTAGGCAGCTTAGTGAATTAATTGCTTAGGAATTAAAAATAAATTATTATAAAATAGATTTCTGTACATTTTACATACATATATATCTCTTTATATACGCAAACTGTGATGGGCAAGTAATTACAGGGGACTTTCCCACGCCAGCCTCAGTCCCAGCCGAAGTCCTGCCCCGTCATCTGGTAGAACTTCATGTTGAAGGGCCGGTAGAAGTCCCGCAGCCTCTGCACCACCTCCTGGTCGATGTCGGGGTGGGTCCTGCCTTTCGTTTTCCCCAGGCAGTGGGGTTTGCTGCTGCCCTCCGCCTTCTTCAGGCAGGGGAAGCCCTTGGTTTTGTTGAAGTAGAAGTGTTTGTCGGTGATGATCCTCTTGAGGCCCAGAAAGTCCTGGACCCTGCCCAGCTCCCCCGCGGGGTCGCTGATCAGCCTCTCCCCGCTGACGAAGAGGATCTGCCCGATGGGGAAGTAGAGCAGCCAGTTCTCCAGGTGCTTGGCGTAGATGCCGATCTGGATGGCGCTCCACGAGGTGTCGATCAGGCCCGTAGTCCTGTTTTTGAAGGTCAGGCTCTCAAAGGTGGGGATGTCGGGCTTCTTGGAGAGCGTCTGTGTGTAGTCCGAGATGGCTCTGGTCACGGGGTCCCGCACCACCACGATCAGCTTCGTGCCCTTGGCCATGGAGGAGATGCGGGCTGGGGCCTCCTTGGTGACGAAGTAGCTGGGGGTCTTCTCCATGGTGATCTGCCCCTCCAGGGTCCTGGGCATGAGGTCCCTGCCAGCAAAACATGCAAGTTAGAACAACAGGTAACAGCAAAATACACACATATATATAAATACACGTACACATTCACACACAAGAATTTTCTTCCTTAACATGTCTGTATGGGCCATTTAGCTCATATGGATAAATCCATTTTCCAACGGTCTAGGGGCTATGGGTATTACTATTAAAGAGCACTGTATCAGAAATCTGGCCGAGCAATCCCCCACTCCTCCAGGGGTAGGTGAGCCAGCTGTACTTCACACCTGCAGTGAAGCCAGATGGCCAGGATGAGTCCACGGCAGCACTGTGCATGTCTCAAGTCAGCACCAGACTGCCTCCATGCCCAGCCCACAGCTCATCTTCCCAAGGGTAACAAGAGGAAGGACTACTGAAAGCCAGGAGCTCACCAGAGCATGCCCACTCTGCTTTCCTTTAGCACCTCCAATGTGACATTTCTCTGTTTAGGCAAAAGAGAGCTATTTGCTCACAGCATCTGGCTAGCTGGCCACCCAACCATTGGGTCCGCAGCAAAGTATTTCCCTGTCAAGCACCAGAAGGAGCATCAAGAGCTGCTGGAGGCATCTCCAGCATATTCCAGTCAGTACCCAGCAAGGACAGCCTGTCTCTTCCAGTGCCACATGGGCTACAACCAGTTGGGATACAGGATGCAACCAGAACACAACCTCAGCTCGCACACCCTCACAATACACAAATCCTTGAATTCTGCCCTGTTTTGCTGGTCATTTCTAATTAATAACACTGATAAAAACTGGAGAACTTTCTAAAATTACTGAAATAGCTCAAAGCAAGAAAAGTCATTTTTTCCTAACATTCACTAGGCAAGCCTAAATATTTTAGACCCTTTGCCAATGCTTTCCCTTTACAACCCCATGGGACTCATTTACTCTGGGCTGAGAGACAGTTAAAGACAGCAAGAGGGGAGTCTGTCATAAAATTAAAGCTATAAAACTTGATTAAGTTTTCAAAGCATCCACCATCGCAGAGAAATGATTGGTGAGTGTGTGATCTGCAAGCCTCAAGCAGCCTTACCCCAGCTGTACTGCACTGCACACAGAGGCTGCTTGTTCCCCTCCCACATTGCTTTATGCCTCTACAGCAAAGATCGCTGTGAACCCTCATGATTCCAAATGCTGCTGATAACTCGTGCTAATGCCAGTGGTTGCCCTGAGTAAGAAGGCAAAGGGAAAAATGACCCATCTGGGGGTAAATAGCAGGAAAATCCATAATGAGTGGGCTGACAGAACAACAAATTGCTGCACGGCCATGGAATTTGGTCAGTCGCTGTTTAGGTAACTGCTGTTTGATGTAGATTGTACACAGTATTCTATTTCACCTTCTGGCATTAAGTTTATGCAATGTGTTTACAGGCAAGGGACACCCAATGCCCACACCTGTGGGCTCAGCATTGCACTGTTCATAGAATCACAGAATCATTAAGGCTGGAAAAGACCTCTAAGATCATCTAGTCTAGACCCACGTGAGTCAATAGGGCAGTCAGTGGACCTGGGACAAAGGGGCAAGCATGTTGGGGCAACCTCCAGCCAACAGTGGTGGCAAACCCTAGGGCTGCCTTCTCAGCATCACACAAATGGAGTTTCTCATGCAGACGAAAGTCACCCCAGCCTATAGGCACCTGGGGTATGAATGCTGCTGCAAGTCAGGAGCTGGCATGTGCAGACAAACTGAATCAAAACACAGCTCTGACTAACCCTGTACCTTTCTGGCTCACTCCACAAACCGGTAACGCCTTCGGAGAACAGCACGAGTCAGTAACGCTCAGGGAGGGACTCCTAAATCTAACGTGGGCCGATGTGGATTTCGACAGACTACTCATTAAGTGGTGTCTCTTTTTTATGGCCACATTAAATCTGAGCTCTACATCCTGCGCTGGCCACCAATTGATTTAAGGTTTCAATCCACGAAGCCTTTAATGGCCGGGGACCTGCCAAGAGAGGAGACTGCTCTCCGTGATGGGCCCAGCTCCAGCTGAAGGCAGTGAGTCCAGCAGGTCATTCTGCATCGAGGCCCTGGACATCAAGGTCAACTTCTCCTGCAGGGCTGCTGCAATCAGTGTTTACCGGGCTCCTGGTAATGATGCAAGGCTTATTTTTTCCTCCTTGCACAAGAGAGGCCTTAGGCAGGGCTCTGCCCTGTGGAAGAGGAGGAAATTGCTGGGGGCAGAGTTGCTGAGTCAGGTGATTGGGTTGGGAAACTCTTAATGAGCATTTCCATGAACTCAGAGGAGTGTACTGCAGAAGTGAAGAGCACGAGAAGCACCCATAGGGCCAGCAGCACCTGAGCCCACCCCTGGTTTGTGCCTGAGGACATGCAGCATGTCTTGTTTCCAACAGCTGACCCAACTGAAAAGTGGCTGCACAGAAACTGGAGAACAGCAGGAGGAGTCAAATATCAGGGCCCGTGGACCTCTGACAGCAAAAGCTGTCAGGAAAGCAATGTTTCATTGCACGTGCCTGTCTGTAGCAAGCAGCTTTTCCATGGTTTCCATAAGTTCCCACACAGGCATCACCCATCACGCCGGCAGCCAGAGACAGAGCCTTGGGGACAGGAGGAACTGGTAAGTTTGCTGCTGTGAACTCACACAGGTGGAATAGTCATTGAGGAGGGTTTATTCCCATCCAAACCACACCTGGAGAAGGGCAAACTGGCCCGGGTGTAGCACTGTGGCTCCAACACAACACACCAGGTGTGTACATTGATGGAAGCAGGACCAGACTCAAACTTTGAATATCTGCTCCCGAAGCTCCCAGACAGCAATGGCTGCATGAGTGGTAGAGGGAGAGGGAAGAAGCTTTTATGGCTGGAAGAGCTGCAGCCACGGTGGGATATGGCCCCTTTGGGTCAGACAGACATGGGCAGCTTCCTGGTGCAAGGCAGTGATGGCAGAGGTGCAGCCACCACCACTATCTGTATGGGGAAGGGAGATGATAAAGCAGAGGGCAGGCCGTGGGAAAGAGATCTGAGCACAGACAAAAGCTGCTGCACCAGTCGGGACAGGGCTGGATGGAGACAGCACAGAGGGCTGCAGTGGATAGCAGGGTGGGAAATAAAGATGGTATGAAAAACTTGGCAAGCAGTCCTCCTGTCTTGTTATCCTCCTGCCTTCTGGCAACCTGGAATCAAAGACCTCTGGAGCCAGCGTGTGCACCCAAATCATCCCATTTTATATTGACTGTGGACTGACTGAGCCTTTGAAACCCTTTTTGCCTTGAGAACATCCCACAGCAGAGAGTCCCAGTGCTGCAGCCCTACTTTGAACCCTTCCCCTGCATCCCCAGTAGGGAAGAGACAAGGATTCTGCTTTGTAAGCACAGAAAAGGAAAGTGAGGATGACGGTGCCAGCAGATTCCTGCGTCCCTGATTTGGGCAGCCAGCACCTGGACGACCTGCAGGTCCCATGGGATGATGGAGATACAGCGGGATCACAGCCATGAATTTCCTGCAGGCAGAGAGCAGAACCCCTCACACCGAGCTACGAACATGTCAAGAGAGACAGAGGAAAAGCTTTTCCTCTAATGAATATTTCCTCAGTGAAGCTTGCATCCTCCGTAGGCGAAGTGATAGGCTTAGTCTAAAGATGGATTGGCCTACTTTACCTATTAACCACTTAGACTAATGTAATAAAGGCCCTCCTCGTTCAAACAGCCCTAATCCCCAGCCCTGCTCAGCTCTGAAGCCCACAATTAAACGGGATGCTAAAATAACCCCACCAGGCTGCTGCCTGGAGGGACATGGGAGGAGGGGGGACAGGGGGGATTTTATTTTGCTTTTTAAGTACAAACTTCTCTAATGTGAAAACTAGACTCAGAGAGACATAAATTTACAAAGTGGGAATGACAGGTGGCCCCACGGTAATCCAATCCTGAAGGCTAATGCCCTTTGTGGCAGCTTTTGTCTGCGCAGGGGGGGTCCAAGCTAATCTGCTGCCACTTCTCCAGGAGGGGCCGGGGGCTGCAGGGACCTCCGTGTCCTGTGGCTGCAGTGTTGGTGGCAGGTAGCACAGAATGGCACACAGGACAGATTGCAGCCTCCTGGGTAGGGAGGGAAGCAGAGCTGTGAGGGATGTGCTGGAGCCTAATAGGGCTGGTAGCATCACCCAGCTGGGAACCCCATGGCAGGGAGAGATGAGTGGTCCCTACACCTGCTGCACTGCACTGAGTCACTTCTGCCACCACCACTGCATGGCTGCAGCGATGGCTTGATCCAGTCTCAAAGCCCCCACCTCCAGCCCAGTCCTTCAGCTCAATCCCCTCCAGACACCTAAGCTGCCTCAGTTTCCCTCTGCAAGGACAACAAAACTTTCCTCCAAAAGGCAGAGGGCTACGTCTGTTTAGGCAACTCTAAAAAGAAGAGAAGTGTCATTATGTTTGAGATTAAACACCAACGTTTCCGGATTCCACCAAGAGGACTGCAGGCTATGGGGCAGACTGAGCAGCATTCACACAGTCCCCGAGGCAGAGATGGTGAGAATGGATTTTTTGTGCTGGATCTACACTTCCCCCAGAGCTGTGCCCTAGAAGTAAGAAAAATAGGGAAGAAAGGGGAGAAGAGCAAGTCAAATTATTTCGGATACCAGCCATGCTCACATCGAGCTCAGCCCTGTAATCCAGAACCATTTGCTTGGCCACACAGCAGTGGGCATGCAAAGCATCCAACCTATTCCTGGCCACTTTATACCCGAATTCCTGACTATGTTTCAAGACAACCAAAATTTGGAAACGTGACAGTTTCTGGGGAATGTACCCCCAAAACCTCACAACAGTGAGGCAGTCTGACAGACCACATGGATCAGATAGACCAGTAATGGAAAAAGCAGACACATTCTCCCAGCCCAGTAGGATGCTTTTAGCCCTATATCAGCACCAGAGAATGAGCAAAGGTCTGGGAAGCAAAAACCCAGAGCATCACCAGCACTGCAGCACAAGGCCAAAGGCCACCACACTGGACCCATCCTGATCCCATGCCTTTAACCACTGCTCATCAGTTGCAGAAACAACCCTGTCCCAGTTTCACTGGGATGCAGTGCAAGAGAACTTCGAAAGGCTCCAACCACAAAGTAAGGCAGCACCCAGACCCCATTCACTGGTATTTACCATTGGCTTTAAGCTGGCTTTATGGAGCTTAAATTACACGCCGTTATCTCTGTTATCACTAGCAAGCAAAAACCCCTTATATTTCTTACAAGAAAGCAAAAGCTGAAACAGAATGTGCTATTAGGAGGACCTTGAAAGTCCAGGATGAGTTCTGCAGAAGACTGGAACATGACCAAAGTTAGAGCCACAGGGACAAACGGCATGGCTGAGTCACCCCACAAGACTCCGAGGATTTAATGGCTGCTTTCCCCCAAAGGCTGATCATAAAATCATCAAGTCACAGAAATATTACTTTAAAGCAAGAACCTGGCAAGCAAGCAAGGAAAGAACGTGAGAATAACAGAGCTTTAACTACACGAGAGATCAGTACCAAGGTCCACTGGCTTTGGCATCATCAATGTGGCTCCCACTTGGCTCACTGTTGGCAGCTGAGGAAAAGGGAAGATAACGGAGAGGAAAGAGCAGAGGAGACACAACAAAAAACTCCTTCCACTTGCTGGTTTATTATTTGATACACTTGAATGTTCTTTGCAAAATTTCCCTGCCTTGGGTTGCCCTTTCCTCCCACCATTGCACTGAGGACCTGTGCAGTAGCACTGAGCCTCTCCTCTTTTTGTTATCAGCCCTAAGAGCAACATGTGTGCTTTTGTCTCAAGCAGGAGCCCATTGTTTGGGTTGGAGAACTATACAACAATAAAAGAGAACGGCTGTGAAGCAGCCCCAGACTTTTTGAAACGGGTGTAACTCTATCCAGCTCCATCAAACACTCGCCATGACATTTACACAAACCAGATGATGGGAATTAATGAATTTCGGGGGTGAGAAAGGGGAGATAAAGGAGAAGGGAGAAGGGGAAAATAATCCTTGGGCATGAAAGTCATGTTTTTCTCACCCTCCTTGCTCCCTGCCCCCAGATCTGCCAGGTCCCTTCACCTGTTGGGGAGTCTGGGGATTAGGAGAGGGAGAGGAAGGTAAAGCGTGAAGGCTTCCCATCAAGAAGCCGCTCCTTCTGTGAGCTTTGATGATGTCTGCAGACCCAGGTGTCCACCACCACATGAGAACAGGCTCCAGCCATGAAGTCTGATCTCAACTCTTTTGATGCAGACGCAAACCCCATCACATGCTGGGGTGAGAGCGGGGACATGGGGCACCAGTCCTTATACTGCATGCAGACACAGCACAACAGGAGGGGACAGTGCAACACACGGTGCATCATGGAGTTGCAGCCTATAGGGGAGGGAATAACTTCTAGCAGCAGCAATGCTAAATTGGCAGTGCTGTCTGCATTGGAACTGCTTTAACTGGAGAGAGTAATATGCCAACCCACAGCAATGGGCACAAAGGCACCAGGTATGTCTCTGAGCCTCAGACTCCTGGGTGGAGCAGTTCCCTGCCCCAACACAGAGCTGATGTCCAGTGTTGGGAGGAAGGGCTCAAGGGGATGAAAACTTGGGAGACAGGCATGAAAGAAAGCCCTGCTTGTTGGCTGGGTGTCCCCCAAGCAAAAATCTCAACAAAAGTCTCCCAACACTTTGTCCAGGTCCCTCCCAGACCAACGCAGACATTCCATGTGCACAGCCCACCCTGGCTCCTTGCTTTGCACCAACTCAGCACCGCATTTACAAACACTCACCAAGAACTTTCTCTCCTTGCTGTCTGGAGCCAGCCAAGATATTCATCAGCTCCACCAGTTCATTATATCGGTCCCCTCTTTATGTAAAGAGCGAAGCCTCTTTCTGTCCCCCATCATATTTAAAAGCTCGGAACTTCCACTAAATAATGATCTCGCTGAGGGGAGGGGGGACAGCACTTTACATATCAAAGGGCTGCTTTGGTGGGATTTACAATAATTTGAGATGAAGTGGTAAATATTCCATTCACTCCACTTTATCTCCAGTAATAATTATAATCCTATTAGCAAGGTCCCAAGAAAGTGATTGCATTATCATCTAGCGAGCATCTATGTGGATTTCTTGGAGTGGGAAGGCCATAGGCAAGTAAAGAAGGAAAAGCAACAAAAGATGCGATTGCCAGCACCTCCCTTCCCCCAGCAGGATTTGGTCTCCATTGTCCCTACGCTTCAATAGCGCTTTGCTCTGAAAATAACAGCTTTTGAGTGCAGAAAGGGGGTGGGGCTGAAATGAGCTCCTCCCGGTCAAGCCTGGTCCCATTCAGGGCCACCAGGTCCCCCCGCTGCCACTCTGGGCACAAAGAGCCCCAGTTCCTCTTCCTGCCGGGCACGGCGCTTCGATTAAAAGCTAATTGCTGTTTCTGGGTGACTTCTTCAGAATATCTCACAGCAGCACTGCCCGCTGCTCGAGTCATGTGAGATCACTCTGTCTTCGCTTCCAAGAAAAAAAAAAATAATATTTTTTTTTTTAAAAAGACCGTTTTTGTTTCAAAGAAGCACAAGAAAGGAGAAGTTCTGTGATTTAAGGGGAAAAACTAACCCTAAACTCAGCGGGAACCACGCCTGAGCTAACTGGCAAAGCAGAACCAAAGGCTTTTTTCCAGCAGATCGCAGGGCCAGCTGTGTGTTCCACCCCTGCGTGCTGCTGCCTCTTGGTGCACCCCAGCAAAATGTGTAGCTGTGATTCATCCCTGTGCACCCCTGTCACCTCCATCCCTCTGTCAGCAGCTGTCACCCACGTGCAGTGGCTCCGGGCTGCAACACGCCGGCACTGCCTTCACGGTGCCCAAGAGTTCAGCACAAAGCAGTTGTAACATTTCTCCCTATAAATGAAGCAGACAACAGCCCAGAAAGGTGGAAAAAAAGAGGAAGAATTTGAGGCATCAGCTGGGATCCAGCACTCACAACTCAATCCTTGGGAAAGATCAGTCCTCCTGGCTGCCTTTGCCTGACTCGTGGCTCTTACTGTCACAAGCAGAAGGACCGGCTGCTTCTCTTCCCTCTAATGCATCTCGTGCCAGAGATGCTGTTTCTCAAAAACCCTGTACTGAGCAGCATGGGGCCCACACTCCATGGGATGCTTCACCTGGCACCTGCTGAGCTGGGACTGGTCCAGCAGCTACAAGTACCAAAGTGATGTCCTCATCCAAAAGCAGGCTGACCTGGAGGAGTGCAAAAAGAGCTCCTCAGCCTGGAATCGCTGCTCTTCTGCAGCCTTCCTTGGAGCCTGCAGGAGGGAATCACGGCTTCAGGAGATGATTTCAGACTGTCTGCACTCCCCTAGAAGATGCAGGGTGAGAGAAGCTGTGGGTTTGATGGCTGACATCTCTTTGCCCCTCGGACGTGGCAGTACTGTGGAAGGAAACAGAGGCCAGCAGCAGCGGCACTCAGCTCCCAGCAGCACAAGCACCAGCCCAGCACAGAGTCCATAGCCCCAGAGTGCTCCCACACCCACTTATTTCCTCTCCTAATTTGTAGGAACAGCACTAATCCTCTCAAAGACATGAAAACACCACAGACACTGTCCTCCTTACTTCTCAGAGAAGCGCTCCCTTGCAGTGAGGGGAACAACCCCCATAGGGTTAAACCGCATGGGTGTGAGAATGTGGGTGAATACAGCTTGTTGGCTTTCAGTGGTTTTCTTAGAAGCACCAGGTCTTTCAAGAACCCCAAACCCAGCAGCACCATGGCTTAATGCAGGAACAGAACCACCAATCAGCCCTGCAGAGCAGAGCAGCCTCCTGGCTGCCCCAAAAGATATGCTATGGGGTCAGACCCTGCACCCTGCCCCAGGTTGGGGCCTCTGTTAGCTTCAGGCTGTCACAATGGGGCTCTGGATCTCTTGTGCCCTGCATCTGCAGGTATTTCCTATCCCTTCCATATTCTCCCAGAAAGACAGCATTTTCTCCCAGAAATAACAGTCTTCTCTCAGGAATACAACTCAGGAAGCCCACAAGAGGTTATCCCATCAGCCTCATTCCTAAAGCCCTTCTTCAGGGACCCCCTGTGCCATATGCCAGTGGTGGGGAGCCCAGCGAGCAGAGCAAACCTCGTGCTGGATCCAACAGGCATATCTTCAGTATCTTCTGCAGGAGGCAACAGCCACTCCAACCATCCCCACATCACTTTAGGACACCACTTCAGAAGACCTCAGCAACAAGCTCCCAGCCAGGACAGGACCGCAGGGAGATGAACTGAAAACTGGAGGCACACAAAGCTCACACACCAGACTTCAATCCCAGGGATGAGCCACAATACAGGGACAAACCAATGCTTCTACACCCCTTCCCCTTCCCATGCCTTCCCTCTCCCTGGAGCAGCCCAGACACCACGTTTCACCCACTCCAAATGCTGCTAGAGGAGAGCTAAAAGAAAAACCCACCACCTATTGAGCCAGCCCTCCACTAAACACGGCACGAATCAACAGCCACCAAACAAAACCAGTCCAGAGACAGGCGGGACCCACACTCCCCTCCTGCCCTGTTCATCAATCACAGCCCCACTGAGAGCTCTTTTGTGTCCTTCCCTGAGCACACAAATGAAAGCCCCCAACCTGTGTGCCTGCACAGGCAGGTAACAAGCTGCACTGATAGCACTGCCTTTTGTCCCACAGCCCTGAGCAGCCTCCAGTTTGCACAGGGAGGGCTCTGCGTGCACCTAGACACACATTGCTCCCATGGAGCCCTGCTATTAACTAAAAGCTTGGTGATAAAGCCCCGTGCTGCCTGCAGGGACGCCTCGCTGTTTGTCACTCCTGCGAGGCACCTTTGGGGTGGGACGTGCACACAGGGTGTGCAAAGAGAGCCAAAAGGAACTGGTGCTGGTGGCAGCTGTGTGACAGTCCTGCTGCTCTTCCTCACCGTGGGCAGCAGAGCAGAGAGGAGAGCAGGAAGACTGCCTTGTCCATGCAGCAGGGATCTCCTGTGAGCACTTGGAGTTTCTGAATATCCTCCAGAGCAGCCTGGCGCCTCCACAGAACACAGAATGGAAGCAGTTTGGGTGGCAAGGACAGGGCAGGCAACAGGGAAGCCTGCAGACAAATGTACATACGCATCAAGAAAGGATTGCACATCCTTAAAAAGTCACTCCAGGAATCCATCCTCTGCAGATAAGAGAATGCTAAAGGCGAAAGACAAGCAACCAGTATTGCCCCAGCAGCACAGCTCTTGGAAAGGACGGCACAGAAAGCAACCAGCCTTCCATTTTCACCACCATCCCACCCAAAAAAGGTACAATTCCTTCTTCTGCCTTGTTTGCCAACAGCCACATGCACATGGATGCTGCCAACAGAGGCTGAGTGTGGCCGTGAAGCTGCTGCACAGCCCCAGTTCCCCCTCAGCAGAACCACTTGGAACGCTGGTAGCCTCCACAATGGCCCTAAGCACAACAGGGCAGCCCTCTGTGCATCACAGGTCACTGTCCCAGTGAGAAGAACCACAGTGATGAACAAATTTCCTCGCTACAGAAGGTGACAGCAGCTGCCAGGTGGCACAGCCGTGACCTGACCCAGTGGCCATCCGGCCACCAGCTTGTCCCACCTCGGGGCGAGTTTTGTTTGCCACCCACTGGAACAAAGGCCCAGGAGTTAATACACCGGTGATCCTCTCAGCACTGATCCCTAAATGCATTTTAACACAAATGGGATTGCTGTCTCACCTCATTCCTTAATGGATTTGTGATTACAGCCAGAAAGGTGTAGGCGGTGCATTGGAAATTAAGCTTGCCATTGTAAACAGATCAGGTTAGTGAGTGACAACACATTTGTCCAGGATGGGATTTTCTCCCCCAGCATCTCCAGTCATGGCCCTCCCCTCCCCCCTCCCCCCGGCCTCTCCCCACCCTTTTTACCCCTCACAGAAAACTCCATAGGCCAGAAAAGCAATTAAACACCAGGACAAAAGAGTAGGGTGCCCACTGAGGACATTCTGCTGGGGGTGGCTGTGCCACCATGCCACAAGGTGGGTGCCAGCAATGCTGCAGAGCTCTGGGTGCAGCAGAAGGAACACCAACAGCCCTGGGAAGGAGCGAGATTCCCAGTGGAGGAGGGAGACAGGCAGCAATTAGGGAAACAAGAAGGAGCAGGTCTGTCTGCAGACACCCCTCCTGCCCCAGTCATTACGTGGGACCATGGCTGGTCATAAGCAATCAAGAGCTCTTTAAAGAGCAGACTCAGATGGTGGAGATGCTCTGCTGCAAGTACAACAGATGCAAAGCACTACTTCTAATTAAGAAGGCATTCACTTAATTAGACACTGTGCATTGCCGTACCAATGATTTGATCTAATCCTGCACACTTGGGCTGTGTTTAGGAGGGCTCTTCATGCTTGCTGCTCATTTCTGACTGCTTGGGTTGTCTTTCTTCGTACCCTGATGGCTGCAGGGCAGGTCCACGGCTGCAGTGCCAACCCAAAAGGACCTCGTGGAGCAATGTCACACTTGCCAAAACCCAACCACTGGGAGCAGATCTACCTATAAGACAGGTCGTAGGAAATGCACGCACAAACCAACCCTGGCCTCAGTGCTGAGAGCTGATCTCCCTCTGAACCCACTCCATGCCCCGGCTCGACAGTCCCTGACACAGGGAAGGCAGAGGGCTGGTTTGCTGAGAGATGGAGCACAACCCAAGTGAAATGACTTTTCCCTGAACACTGAAGAGTCTGAATGAGAGCCATTGTCATTCAGATGAAACCGAGTGTCAGATTAACAAATCAATGGGCATAGGAGATATAAAATGGATTACTATTGAAGCCTTTCAAATAGTCAAACATATGGATGAACCAAATGTGAATTGTAATTGACTCACCCGCACCTTTGATCTCTACACCCTTGGGTTCCCAAAGAGACAGCCGGCCCCCTCCGACTGGGACTGAACCAACCCGGGGCTCCATTGTGAGCTCTCACAAAGCCTTTTTTCTCTCTGCTTCCATCTCCTGGATGTAGCCACATCCTGGCTCTTGGAAACTGAGACAAGCCAGCTCTGTCTCAGAGAGCCACAGGGCTGCAGGAGGACAGCTCAAATCTCCTGGATGCAATGTCTTGCTCGGAGCCCACCAGCCCCAGGCTGCCCTCCCCATCACCAATCCCTGCTTCACTGGCCCACCTGGTCACGCAGCAGAATGTGCCAAGAAAGATCAGAAGAAAACAATCAAGTGTGCAGCAATGATGCTCGCTGCTCCATTCTTCCTGGAGCTGGCCATGGGGTCTGCTAAGGATTTTCCAAGGACTTTGCTGATGGGTTCTGTAGCATGGGCGTGCCCTGACTTCAAAACCCTTCTTGATCTGGAAGCATTGAAAGCTGCTCTGTTCCTCCTCCCAGCAGCATCTGACAGTGCAGATCACTTCTACTTGATGAAGAGATGCAGCTTTTAGTTTTCCTAAAGGTTTCTGCAGCTACATCAAGAATAACCTGAATATAAACTAAACTTTACCCCTAAATGCTTAGTTCTGGAGTTTGCATAGAGATTCCACACATTTTGGACATCTATCCAAAGATGTCTCAAAACAGTAAAAAAAACCAAGCATCTTTTTGATGCTGTACAAATCACAGCTCCAGAGGAGTCACGCAGCAAGCATTTGTTGGGCTCTAATTTCATGCCTCGTTACATTAGGTTGCTCTAGGCCTTCTAGAAAACTGAGCACAATTCATTCCTCCACCTCCAGCTTCCCACCTCCACACCAACCAACCTTCTGTGGACCCACACCAAAGTTTCCTCACCATCACAGTGGCAAATAAAAGCACTATGGAGCTCTGTTACTGCCATGCTGAGCCTCACAGCAACAGTAGTCTTAAAACACTAATTGCTGAAGGGAAATCCCAACAGCTCTTCCAGTACTGGGCACCAATGTAGAGGGCAGAGATGCTGCATGTGTCCCCTCTCTCCATCCACAGCAAGAAGACTGGGTTTAATGGGGGTCCTTGGGGGCCTGGGGGCAGGCTTTTCTCTGCCCCCACCATTCTCCAGCTCAGCCCCAGCCCTGCAGCTGCTCAGCACTACTGGTGACCCATGCTGGGATGGCTGAGCACAACTGCATGGCTCACTGCAGAGGAACCCAGCGAGAAAACGGCCACTGGGAGGAAACTCCAGTGCTCCTAATCTGCTTTAGGAGTGCATGAGCTTGCTGTTTATATATAGCTTAATTAATTATTACACTGCATTTAGCAGCGTGACCTTGAAGCCATCTCTGGGGGGAGCCAGCAGCCCCATGCAGCAGGGTGGTGTGTGAAGCACCAGGACACCCCTCCCTACCAGACTGTAATTAAGAGACTCTAGAGCAGACAGCAGCTCCTGGCCCCTCTCAGCTCACAAAACACTAACCTGCTATTCCACTTCTGCTTTGGCAAGGCCTGTATCTGCTCCTAAGGCTTTGCTCACTGCTCAACAACTCCTGTTAGCCATTCCCTCTGAAAACGCCATGCAGACAGCCCAGGGCTTGCTAGATAGCAGATCTGCTCAGAGGGGAAATTTTATAACGAAGCTGTGAGCTCTGTGTGAAGCTGCAGCAAGTTGAGTGCACAGTGCTAGGGAGGACAGCAGGGATTTGCTGATCCCCATCCAGCTCCCCGAGGAGCGGCGATGCTGTGGCTGCTCAGCTCCCTCATGGCTGTTTGCAGCCTCGCTGCCCAGAGATGCAGTGAAGTCAAGGCAGACACAGGGGGATGTTCAGAGATGCCCACAAACCCCATCACCCCACCGAGCACCTCTGGGTGCTCCCCCATCTCAAACCACGTGCAGAGGTGGGGGATGGCTTAATGGGTGGTCATAATGGGGTGAGAGACTGCAAGCATCACTGTTCACCATCCCTTCTCTGGTGCACGGGGCTCACGAAGCTGCTACCTCCCTCGGTTGACTGCAGCACCTCCTGCCTTCCTTCCAAGTCTAACACAGCTTAAATAAAAAAAACACCAAGCAGCAGGCATGCCAGAGCTGCAGGCCTTGCCAGTTTTTAAGCAAATATTTCACAGCCTGATGAAGCAGCAGAGCACTTGGTGAATAAAGCATCGGGGTTTTTTCCTCCCCCTAGTGACGGAAGGTCTCGGCTCTGAGTGCTCAGCCTCCTGCACATGGGGCACATGGGACAAAACCTGCAATCCTGCTGCAGCTTGGTTTCCCAGTGGCTGTGCTGCTCCCCACGCACAGCTCACCAGTGTGCAGCAGACTTGCTGATTTTCAGACAAGTTTGCGTTCAGTATCCGGAGAGCCTTCCAGTATTAGAACCGAGTTCACAACTCTGTTTTTTTCTAGTTGCTTTATTACAGTTAATCAAAGTAATGGCTTTTGCCCAAAAGGACAATGTGCATGCATCAGGAGCAGTGCTTTCCAGCTCCACCACTCAAACACACTTTAGGGACCTGATCCTGTTCAGAGGGCACTGGATGCAGCAAAGTTTTGGGGCCACATCCAGTTGGTGCACAGCAGCCTTCCCGTGCAGCAAAGCATGCTGAGCACCAGCATCAGTGCTCCCACTCCAGCTGCACTGTGCCACAGGTCTGCAGTGCAGCAGCCCAGGATTTTGCCTCACGTTCACACTCAGCAAGGGATGTGTAACATATATACCCACCTATAACGCTCTATGCAGGCCTATAAAATAAAAACCTATGCACAATCCCCATTTGCTGCTGGAAGAGCCGAGTGCAGGTCTGCCAGCAGCTCACACTGCTGGGAACTGGCTGTGCCAACTCGATGGGGAGGCTCCAAAATCTCTGCCTTTCTCACACACCAGGCACTTGTTGGATTTCAGGAAGGCCCTGCAGCAGCACAGAGTGGGCTGGCTGGGTCACAGCTCTGAATTGGAGCAGTGTAATACTGAGGATGGCACTGCATCAGCCTCATGAGTGGGATCACTGCCCTCGAGCTGCAGGTAAGCTCAGGGTTGGATGATTCTGCTGTAACAGAATCAAAGGCAGCACTAAGTCACAGTGTCCCTCAGTGGGGACAGATACTGAACACAGCTGGCTCCAGGGTGTTCCTGAGGAACTGAAAGGACATGTAAAGGATTTAGCAGAACGTGGCATTTTTCTTTAAGTTCTCACCTTCCCTGCTGCCCACTGTGCAAAGGGGCCCTGTCACACTCTTATATTCCAACAGAAGAAGGAAAAAAAAAAAAGAGGTGAATTATTCATTTACTCAAAGTCAGCGTGAGGTCTTCTGCAGGCACTTCTATACGGCTGGCTTCTCCTCGGATGTTCCCACCAGCAGCATCAGAACCCTCAACCACCCCAATGTCTGAACCTCTCCAAATACAATCACAGAATCGCAGGGGTTGGAAGGGACCTCCAGAGATCATCAAAGTCCAACCCCCCAGCAAAGCAGGCTCCCTACACCAAGCCCCTGAGGCAGGAGCACACACATCTCCAGAGCCAGCACACTGGTTTGGGATGCCAGCAGCCCACAAACAGCCCCTCACATGCCCGCTCCTCTCCCCCCGAGGTCCCTCACTTCCTCCAGCATGGGGACACTGCATTCAAAGCCACCATCCATGAGTGTACTCTTGAAGCTTCAGAGCTATTGCAAAGAGAAAAGCCACCACAGGGAACCTCTGAAGAAGAGATAAGAACTCGTCTCCTTTCTGCAGCACTTATGAATGAACTGTAAGGTCTTCTGCACATTACACCTGCACAGTCCCTGCTGCCCAGGCAGGAGGAGCACAGAGGACCCTTTGCTGGGACCTTGGTGACCCTTCTGAACGTGGCTCTGTGCATCTCGCAACCACCTTTGTGGAACCACAGAATATCCCAAGTTGGGAGGGACCCACAGGGACCACCAAGTCCAACAGCATCACCAGGACCTCAAATTAACCCAGGCTGGTAACCAACACGTCACTCCCAGCCCCTTCTTTGCTGTTAACGAAGTGAAGAAATGGGCCATTGACCCAGCTGGCTCTGCTGACAGCCACCAGGCCGAGCTCCTCGTTGAAGCATCCAGTGTTCATTGCTCATGAGCTAATTAAGAAACTCCCCATCAGCTGCTGAAAGACCTGAAATTGGGCAAGCCTGGTACAGTCAGCAAGTCCCAACCCAGCACTTACTCACTGCTAAGAGGAGGCGTCCCCTCCAGTCACTCCCTGCAGGGTGACAACAGGTAGCGTCGATACCCCCTGACCCCCTAATTACACCGCTGAAATAACGAGCCCTGGGATTTGTTGTTCTTGGAGCCACGTGCTGGCTGTCCCGCGCCGCGCAGCCCGTTGGTTCGCCCTGTGACCCACTGCTCACCCACGGTCACACCGGCCAGAAGAGGTGAGCGCTGCTGCTGAAAGATCGCTTAATTAGGATGGATTAATGACACCGAGTCCGAGCTGGAGCAGACAGAGCAGTTCAGCGAGCGGGGCCTGATGGTGAGACAATACAGCTCCACGAGGGCAAGTTTTAGAGCCACCACATCCAGCCACGTATGGGAAAGAGATCACAAAGCTCAGCCGACCATAAAAAAAAAATAAAATAAAATAAAAAAATTCACAAATCCCCAAAACCAGAGCCCAGCCCATGGCTTTCCTCCCACCGTTCCCATGCCTGGGCGCAGCTCGCGGCACACGGCGCTGCCATATCGATGCAGCAGCCCACCACGTCCCCCCCAAAGCACGGCCAACGCCGAGGAGCTCAGCAGCTCGACAGGTGAGGCCATGAAACCCGATCACTGCAGACAATGTCGTTCCCCCCAGCGTCGTGCTGGGAAGGCCTTGTCACGTGCGTCGTATCGGGCAACATGCTGGAAGCGCAGCGGAGCGCTGAAACCCCAGCGACACGAATAATCTTTGCCATCTGTTTGAACAACTCAACCCTCCTCAGATCTGGAGGAATGATCCCATGCGAACACAAGGGCCTTGCTGACTGATTCCAGCAGGCCCAGCCCCACGATTCGGGGCTAAGGAAATTGGCCTGGTGGTGTTGGAGGGGCACACGGGACCCTGGCTGTGCCACGGGCAGGGCGCTGGGAACCCCTACCTGCCCCAGCACAGCACAATGCAAAGCCAAGATTTGTTTATCGACATATCACATATCTCTATATAAACATTATATATTACAATATAGATTGATTGATACATACATCTAATATTTTTAACTTTTTTTTTTTTTTTTTAAAGCAAATAAAATCTCGACAGGATTGGCAAAGCAACCCTGGAGAATGCAACCACCCCACTGGGATGTGCTCACTGCCAGCAGTGCAGCCCCGACATTGCACCGGGGGAATTGCTCCTTGCCCAGCTATGGGCTTCCACACAAAGCTGCTGGGAGAATCGCCTCCGTTCCCAAACTCCCCAGCAATGAGAAGCCTCCAGGAGCCATGGGAGCTGTTAGCAAGTGCCTGGCTGGGGGGACAGAAGACATCGGGGTGTTACACTCACTGCCACCATAAATTCAGGCTTTACAATGGTCAAATGCAGGGTAAAACTCCATCTCGCTCAGATTTACCCTGGCTTCAGCACGGCTACAGCCACCCGATGTGTTACCTTTCCTCTGCTTCCCACATACACCCACCCTGGGGGCCAAAAAGGACGCTCCTGGGGGCAAAAACAGGAAACAAAACCAAACGAGGATGTTTTCCCATCATTCAAGAATCGGCACAAAGCAGCACCCCGTGCAATAACATCCCCACTGCTTACTGGGGTGACCGGGGAGTTTAGGAACGCACTGCACATAAATGGATCTAAACCATTCGGGGGGGAATGAATTGGAGAAATAAAACTAATAATCAGAATAAAAATATTACATAAAACACAAAGGGGAGGGGGGAAAATACAGAACACGATCTGGCTCCTCAAGCAGCCACAGTCAGGGCATGGGGTCCTGGTGAAGGCTGAGCGCTCAGCAAATAGATCAGCGATGGGCAGCAGGGCCATGAGTGCAATTGCAGCCCCATAGGGCGTGGGGCTGAGCCCACGGGGCTCAACATGAGAAATAAAGGGGAAAAAAATAATAAATAAAAAAAAAAAAACCACCCCAAAAATGTGTAATCCTAAGCGTGATGTTGTTTCCTTACCGTACATTAATTACAGGACGAAAGGGTTTCAAGTCCCCGCCCTGTTAAAAACACACCATTATTGCCTGAAATGAAACTATATATATATGTGTATATATATATGTATATAAATATATATATATAAAATATTTTTTCTTTTATCCCAGGGAAGAAGCAATTCCCCATACGAGCAGCACCCCATACGCACACAGCAGCTCCCCGCAGGCTGCTCGCGGTGCAGCCCGACTGAGGAAACTCATTTATCGCCCCAAAGTTCCACGTGCTCCTCACAATTAGCTCTCAGCATGGCTGGATCCCATTTCTCCTCTGTCATGGTGGATATTTTCCCTC
Source organism: Chrysolophus pictus (assembly GCA_037305975.1). Taxonomy (NCBI): domain Eukaryota; kingdom Metazoa; phylum Chordata; class Aves; order Galliformes; family Phasianidae; genus Chrysolophus; species Chrysolophus pictus. The sequence continues at coordinate 8,384,641 of CM074593.1, read as the reverse complement.
GGACTGGTTAACATGCTGCTTTCATTACTGGGGAGAGCCCTGCAACACGCGCACGGGGTTGTTTCCATTGGATTCCCAGCTATGTCACTGTTAGTGAGTTTTTCCCTCTCTTCCCTCTGCTTTTTAGCAGCTCAGCACCACTTGATGCTGTTCTGCCTTCTGCAAGAATAAGGGGAAATGTATTTTATTCCATTTAAACACCTCCATGTAACAAATGGAGCAAGAAAAAGTTTGTTCTCTCTCCTTCCCAAGTTCCTCGCTGTGTGCGGGACCTTCCGGCACGGCACAGCACTGAGATCGGTACAATTAATCACAAATACGCACGAAATTTAAGCTTTCATCAAAGCAAAACAAGCAAAATTGCCACGACTTCTGCCTCTCATCAACCTGCACAAAGTTTCCATTGGAAGATGGCACTGCACGGCAGGAAGAAATTAAAAAAAAAAAGAAAAAAGAATAGAAAAGAAAAACGCAACCAAACCAAAGCAAAACTCCCAGATCCAACCTGATCAGCTCAGATCCACGGGAATAAAATCTCCTTCCAGCAGCCAACAGTTGTGTCCCCATCGTCCCAGTGGCGATGGGTTGAAGTGGCAGCGATGGGCGCTGCGGGCACAGAACGGCCCCACGGAGAACAGTGCGAAAGCCCCCGAGCAGCAGAGCTGAGGCACACCCTGCTCAGCAAGGCAGATATTTTACAGCGGGTTTTATCTGGTTTTATGGGGCCGTTAACAAGCAAACAGAAACGCTTCTCCTTACTGATGTTCAGATAATAAATAAAAGCCTCAGTGGGGCTCGTGGCAATAAGCACGCTCCTGTGGAGCGCTGAGAAACCAAAATGCACGGAGGTTCAGGGCAGTTTGCAGTTATGCAGGATCTGATTTGTAATACCGAAATTCATCCCGCCCAATTCCTGCGTCTCATTCAAACCCTACTCAGAAATAAGGCAGAATTTGCAAAGCACCCAGCCATTATTTGGGCAAATATTACTATTCTCCTCAGTGCACTGAGCACGATTTTGCATTCCTTTTCATCAACCCATTTGGGTTACAGTCTCCCAAAACACCACGGCCACCCAGAGCTGTCCAGAACTCAGCTAAAATAGCAAAAAAACCCAGCTCAGCCACCCAGCAGTGTGTTCACAGGGGTAGGGCCCACACTGCTGGAAATGGAGCAGCTGATAAGAAGAAAGCATGGGAGAAGTTGTGCCCAACTTTGATGACAGCTCCTCGAAACGTTAAAAATTCCGTGCGTCCCTTCGATACCGACTGCCACCCCCCGTGCTGGGACAACAGATTGGTGCAATCATAAGCTTTATTCTCTCCTTCTCCCCCTTCCACCTCTTCCTTGTAAAAGATTAATCAACCATTTTATGGTCTAATTTAGGCGCCTAATTAAAAACACAGTTCAACACCTACAACACCATTTTGCTAATAAATCCTGACAGCTCCTCCGCTCTGCAATATGCAGGTTCTCCTTCCCAAACGCCAAGTTAATATTTGATGGGATACCAGTCTCACCCCGTGGCCGTGGGACGCCACATCCTCCGCTCAAACCTCAGAAATCCACTCCACGAAACCGCCCGATCCTATCCCGCATCCACTCCGTGACGGGTTGGCGGCATCAAAATCCCATTCACAGACCCGGGTAGGAGGATGGGCTGCAGGGCTGCTACAGCTCCGAACTCCGCCGCTGTACCCGCCGGCCCCGAAATGCTTTGGTACCGCACGGATCGGCCCCGAGCACTCCGGGCTCAGGGGGATGCGGTGCCCGTGCGGCCGCCGCTCTGCTCCATTTTCAACTTTTAATCAACGCCTCGCGTTTCTCCCTATGTAACCCCTTTCTTTCCCCTCCTCCGCTCCCTCCTTTTTATTTTATATATATACATATATATAATTTTTTTTTTTTTTGTAGGGTTTCTGCTGAAAGCCGCGATCCGGAGCGAGTTCTCATCTCGGAATAAGCCAACGCAGCGCAGCGCACGGGGACCGCCCCGCACCGGCAGCGCTGCCCCGGTCCGAGAGCGGCCGGAGCTCCGGCGCAAGGGATTAAAAAACCACCGCACGGAGCGAGAGCTGGGGAAGGAAAAATTAATATTTAACTCTGTTTGAAGATGACATGCGCTTTGCTCAGCGCGAAGCCCGCAGCCGCCCGGCCGCCTCCCGCACCGCCTCGGACAGCGCACTCCGCGCGGAGGCTTGGTAGGAACTAATCGGGTTTGGGGGGTTATTTTTCGTTTTTTTTAAGGGTATCAGGAGCCGCCCCCCCCATCCCCGCCCCGTACCTGTACCAGGCGAGGCCCCGCTCGTAGTTGCGGTCGAAGAAATGGGGCTCGGCGCCGACGGCGCGCACGTCGGGGTGCACCCGCAGGAACTCCAGCAGCGCCCGCGTGCCGCCCTTCTTCACGCCGATGATGATGGCCTGCGGCAGCCGCTTGCTGCCCGAGCCGTTGAGGAAGGCGGAGATGGGGCTGAGCGCGGCGGGCGCTGCCCGCGGTTCCCCGGGACCGCTCTCCTCCGGTGGGGCAGAGCCGCGGGGCGCCAGCCCGGGCAGCGCCGCGCAGGAGCCGGCGCACGAGTAGAACATGTAGAGCCAGAGGAAGAGCATGATGGAGAGCAGCAGCAGCCTCCGCTTCAGCGGCAGCAGCGGCGGCGGGAGCGCGCCGGGCACATCGAGGCAGCGGTTCAAGCGCTGCCCCATGTGCCCGCGGGCGCGCCGGGCTGCATGGCTGGGGCCGCCCGCCCGGCTGGCTACCGCCCGGCCCGGCTCAGCGCGGGGACGACGACGACGCCGCCGCCGCCGCCGCCGCCGCCCGGCGCCGCATGGGCTCCCCCGAGCCCCGGCCCCGCGGCCGCCGCCCGCCCCTCGGCCCCCGGCCGCTGCCCGCCCAGCGCCGCTCTCCCCGCCGCCGCCGCGGGCGGCGCAGGCAAAGGCAGCGGCGGGGGCGGAGAGCGAGGCCGGCCGACGGGCAGCGCCGACACCCAATCAGCGCCGCGCCACGCCGCATAATGAGCCCGACCGCAGCCTATGAGGAGATAGGGTGGGTCGAGGGGGCGGAGCGCCGGCGAGGTGGGCGGTGAGGAGCGGCGCTGATTGGCTGAGCCCCCGGCAGGGCCGGGAGCGGCCCGAGACTCGCAACGCGCGGTGCGGCGGATCGGGCCGTGTCGCGACAGGGCGGCACGCTGTCGAGACGGGTGAGGTCCACGGTGGAGCGGGCGGCCCCGACTGCGGCAATGGGGTCCCGGATCGCTCGTCCTGCGGCGGGACGGTGCGGGCACAGCCGGGGCACAGCCGTGCGGAGCCCTGCGGGGCTGAACCAACGCAGCGCCCCGTGAGCACCGCGTGTCCAACCGAACCGCGGCACTGCCGGCTCTGGGGCTCTCGAGGCCGTTTAGCGACGCTTCACAGCCGTGACTGCTGTCATCTAAACACCTCTCCCAAAATATCGCATCTCTCCGGCTGTTCTGAGAACGCTCTGATTAAAGAAACCTCGGAGGATGCGCGCAGAACGGCCGATCGGCAGCCGGGAGAGCGCGGGGACAAACGGGGACCGCCTCGCTTCCCCGCTATGTTGGGGTGGGTGGGATTTGCAGGGATCCTCAGTGCTGCCAATCCAGCCGCTGTTCTGGGGATGTAAAACCACCGCAGACCGTCCTACACCGGTCAGGATGAGGCCCGAAGTCGGAGGGCTTTCGGGATGCTGTCAGCTCACACGTGGGAGGGTCCCCCCCCTCTCTCACCTCTCCCCCCCAGGCTGCATCGTCCCCCAGGGCTCTCACTCAGGAATGTGAAGCAGACCCACCCTTATCCCCAAACCAGATTTAATGGTAAAATAGTAAGCTTAATTGCTAGAGTAAAGACAACGGTTCAGAGGTCTCCCTGCTGTACAGACACACAAAAAAGAGCCGTAAGACAAGATAATGCAATTCTGGATTATACCTGTCAGCCCACGTTACCCTCAGCTCCCGCAGTGTCTCTGTTAGCTGAGGATGCAGCCGTCCCACGGAGGGGCACAGCCCTGCTGGATGCAGCAGGAAGGCAGTGTGTGCTCCTGCAGGTCATGGGCAGGGTGGGATTTGTACCATCACAGAATGATAGGATTACAGAAGGACAGAATCAGGATCATTTAGATTGGAAAAGATCCTTGAGGTCAAGTCCAACCATCATCTAACCCCATGTCCTCGAGCTCCTCACTCTCTGTTCACCATGCTGCCAGCTGGGGATTGGGCAGGGGGATGTCACGGTGCTGTGGACATCTCAGTCAGTGCCTGCTGTTCCCAAAGCATTGGGAAGTACCTGTCAATCGATAGAGGGGAATGAGGTGCAATGTGATGAGGAAATTCTTCACTCAGAGGATGGTGAGGCCCTGGCACTACTGCCCAGAGCTGTGGGTACCCCATCCCTGGAGGTGCTCGAGGCCATGGGTGGGCTCTGGGCAGCCGAAGCTGTGGGGGCAGCCAGCCCATGGCAGGAGTGGGGCTGGGGGGCTGTGATTCTATGATTCTATCTGTTGGCTCTGTAACACTGTATTTTATGAAATCCCTGCCTTTGCACCAACACCTGGCAAGGTTTGACACTATCTATTATACCAGGAATAAGACAGCAAGCAAATGCAGGGCGGCAGCCTACGAAAGCAGAATTTGAGTGTTGGCAGAGGAAATGCTGGCAGCTCCGTGAGCTTTTCCTGCAGGACCAGGTCATGCCAGTGCTTTCCAAGGAGCCCAAAGGAATTTTTCATGTTCCATGGATGTTCCTCACCCAACATCCCTCTAGCAAACACCCACCCTGGCAGCTTCAGTGCACACATACGGCTTTTCTACCATGTTGTTACTGAAAGTGCAGAGAACACAGGACCAGATGGACCCAACCCCAGAGCACTGTTGCTTTAATGAAACCTCTGCCTTTTGACACCAACGTGTTGCAGAACAAAAGGCAAATCTCCCCACAAAGGACTTTGATTTTCTTGTGTGTCAAGAGGTGACATCACAATGCAGACTTCTTCATATCTCGGATGCATGAAGAGTGGATTGTTCCCACCACACTGGGTGGTGTGCCACCATTTTTTGAAACAATCCCTGCTACAAAGAGTTACACACAAACTAAGAGTTACACAAAAGTGGGTAATAAAACCCTGGAGAGGGTGTGACTTCCCCAGAAGTCACCCAGAGGGTAACAGCAGAGCTAAGTGCACTCTGGACCCATCAGTGCAGTGCCAGGAGCACCATCCTGCCTGGGACCAGGAGCTGGCAAAGCACACGCTGGGAGCACATCTGCTTGTGGAGAGCATCTGTGCTGCAGCTACGGAGTCAAACAGCAAAGCACTGCAAAGCACTTCTCTGCTGCGAGTTAAAATAGATGGCGTTGCTGGGCTATCTATGGTGCAGGAAGGGGATGTGAAGCAAGCGGGGGTGTAACACAGGAGGAATCACTTTCCAGTTTCCCTCGGTGCGTTGGTGAAGCTCTGCAGGCTGACCCAGACTGGTGACTGGGAGCAGAATTAAACAGGAGCTGGCCACGTAAAGCCCATAAAGCAGTGGCTGCTCAGCAGGTGACACCGTGGCTGTGCCCACCTCCCCACCCCGAGCTCCTGCACAGCTCTCTGTGACACCCACGAGGAAAGGGGAAAACCCTTCAGATGGAGTAATTCTCATTGTTCCTTATGTCTACCAGCACCAGCCGGGATAACATCAACAAAATGTCATAGAAAGTTTGGTTTAAGCTCTTAATATATGTCAGCTGTAGCTTGTAAAAGTTGGATTGGCTTTTTAAGTAAAATAGCCCCAAGATAGGTTTTACTGTAATTGTATCTTCTGCAGTTGGGTTTTGGGAGTTTTCTCCTTAGGAGTGGCAAAGGGGAGAGTTATCACTGAGGGGCAGAGGGGGGGCAGCTCCATGGAGCAGCACTGGGGAGGAAGGACACAAACTGAAGTGTGGGGCTGCAGTGCTCGTGCTCATGCTTCCAGCACCTCCTTGGAGGATTACCCTGCACAGCATCTCTTATCTCCCATCCTCTGGGCCTTTTGTGGAGCTTCTTGGTGCTTTGCTTTCCCCAGTTAGAAAATCCATCTGTTCTTTTGGTGAAAGTTCACTGTCTGATAGTTCTGAAATGCGAAGTGTTTTCTTTACCTTTATTTCTGAAGTATGGAGACTTGTAGGTTTATGACAGGGCGCACACAGCTCTTTGTAAGATCTGCAAGGAGCAGCTGGTCCTGCTCAGGGCAGGCACCCAAAATCAGGTCTGGGCGCTCCTGGTTCTGCTCCAGCAAAATGCCATTTTTCTGATGTGGTCTGAAAAAGCCATCTCCCATTGAATGATGTTCAGCAGGTGTGTGTTCATGGGAAGATCCTTGTGCTGTGTCATCCAGGAGTGCTGTGGCACGCAGAGAACTGGTCAGAGAGGAGGTGGGCAGCCAAAGCCTCCTGCTTTGGGGGAACGTACAGCACCTGCAGCACACTGAGCTGCAGGGCTTCGCCTGGGGCTTTGCATGCTATTTCATACTCAGATGTGTGTCTGCCTATAATGCTTTTGTCCTTAATGGTCTGTCACAGCACGCTGATGTCCCTCATTGGTCCATTTCATCCACCCTTGACAGTCTCAGAGAAGAGAGCTCCTGTGTATGTTTACTCCATTTGCTCCACTCTAGGGGGCCCTCAGAGTCGTCCCCTCCTCTGCCACATGTGCAGGGGGTGCTGGGCGATGCTGCGCCGCTGTGATTTTGAGGCAAGAGGGAGCTGAGGACTGGGGATGAAAGAACTCAGTGCATCCATTGGCAGCTGCCTCTGCTGTTATCCCACAGCAATCCCATCACCACACACATCTGCTGTACTCATATTGATGCCATGACAGTGAGGTAACAGCCAGCAAAGAGGGCTAAGGGCATTTTACTCCTGAAAAACACATGAGTTAGCGTTACCCCAGGGAGGCTCAGGCAGGATCCCGGGATCAGATCGCTGGTCCAGCAGCCGCTGCCCATCCCTGGAGGTGCCCAGGGCCTCATGCAGTCCCTGCACACCCACGCCAGGTGCCACAGCTCTCAGATGTGGCTCAGCCACAGCGGTGCTTGGGGCTGTGCACCCCAATACAGAGCTGGGCAGTGGGCAGCGCCTCTGTACAGATGTAAGAGGAGATCTTGTTTCTCTCAACCTGAAACCATTTCCTTTCCCCCGCTGCCCTCCCTCCCCTCACCCCCTAATTTGTCCCTGGGGCTTTAATATCTATTTCTCCAAGTGCCACGGGCCGAATTTACTGCTCGCATAACTCCGCCGACTTCAGTGGGGAAGAGCATTTAGGGTGCTCCAAGGAGGCGTAAGTAGGAGTGATGTGATGGAATCGAGCAAAGGAAAATAGAGCCTGACTGTCAAGAAGAGTTTCCTACCAGGGAAATCTATAGGCTGTGGAAGTTCCCCACGGGAACAAGCAGAAACCAAGTTGCTGAAGTCATTTTCAAACAGCACAAGAGAATAGGAAATCAGCCCAGCGACTGGCCAGAAGGAAAGGCGAGATGACATAATGCTACTTCTCCATCTCTAATTTCTGTGGCTGCATTGCTTTGTCCTTGGAGTTCTTTTCCTGCAACTGGATTTATCCTCTCTGTCTGAGCGATGCGACGGCCCTCACTGCTTCTGTTTCAATCCCTCTGCTAAGCTCTGCCCTGCACTACGGAAACATGCTAGTGCTCCTCTTTGTCCTGCAGGGCACAAACTTCTTTCCAGGTTTCACCCCTTTCCTATCTGAGCAGTTGGCTCCTGCAGTTACGAGGCTGTACCAAATGAGTTGGCCTAATAATCTTAGACTCACTGGGATGAGGATGGGCCACGGGAGCTAGCAGAGGTGCATCCGTAACTCACAGACAAGCAAAGGACAGAGCAGGGCTGGGAGCCTTCCTACAACAACAGATCCTCAGGCAGATTCCTGCAGATCATGCTGGAGAGTCATGAAGGCAATCAGCGCATCAGGAAACACCGCTTCCCCTGGCAGCCTGGTTCTGATCAGCACTGCCTGTGGGCCCAAACAAAGCCCAGGTCCGTGGATGGGGACGTGCCCAGCTCCCACCCGCTGCTCCTGCAGCCTCTCGCTCCCTCTGTGTTTATTAATGACTTCACATTCGCTCCTCATCTCAGCATCAGCGACTTGAAGCTCTGCTGCTCGCAGCCTCCTACCTCGCACAGATAATTACAGATTAGAACCGGCTAATTTTTATTTTTGTAAAGCTGTCAGAGATCTGTGTTTGTTATTATTGTCTCCTAGGTTGCCAGTTGCATAAATACATATGTAAAACCCCCTTTGATCTCTAAGTATAATGACACAGATTTATCAAATGTTTGCCTTTTTCTGTCTCTTTGAAAAGGCTGATTTATGGAGTGCAGTCCCTACCTCCCTTCCTCTCTTGAAATATGAAGTGTTTGTGAGCAGCCAAGGTAATATTTAATATCCTGCCAAGAATCCTTTGCACTTCCTAACAAATGAACTACAACCTAACCAAATGGTTCACATCTGTTTAGCCTCTTCTCCTTTTTAACTAAACAAATTAGCATTAGAATACCTGGGAGGCACACAAAGTCCCTTTCTAGATGACAGAACACAGACAATTATTAGCAAGGGGAGTAACTGTACTGAAAGGCTCAGGCAGGGACCCAGCAGATGCTTTCACATCTCCTGTCGAGCCCATCAATGACCCACATGGGGCTGACACACCACCGTGGCCCCGGGGAGGGCTGTGGGGTCCTGAATGCCATCAGCAGTGGCCTCGGTCGCTTCAATGTTTCATTTCATTCATGAAAAAGTGCATTTTGGGGTGGATTTTTGTTGGTCTCCAGCCTGCAGGCAGGCGTCCTGCTCGAAGGGAGCGCTTCCAGGGGTCAGGAAGGGGATGGGTTATTCTGTATTTATTTCTGATGTAGGCAGTGGTTGCTCTTCCTGAGTGCATCAAACCAGCTTCATCACCACTGCCCTCTGTGAATGGCCACTGTAACAAATTGTTGGGTTTTAGAATTGCAAGGGTGAACCAACATCTGCACGGTAAGACTTTGGGTCAGCATGGCTTTATGCAGCTGATACATGGGCAACTCCAGGCTCCAACCGTGCCAAGCACTGCGCTTCAGGAGCATCAGGTGCCTTAGAATGACACATTTGGGGCTGATTTGGGGGCTGCTCAGGACGGGAGGCGCTGGGATGAACTCTGCTGAGCGCTCACTTCATTGGATTCATCGCTGAAGAACGGAGCCAAAGGAAACACACTTTTTATTGGGGCTAATGCTCAGCTTTTGTTGTAAATGTTTTGGAAAAGAAAGCGCTTTAAAGCCTCACACAGATACTGCTATTAATATATCATCCCAAAACCAAGTGATTAAAACCAACAACAGCTACTATGAAAACGCGGTTTTGTAGCACAGGACCGCATGGGATGCAGCAGGGAAAATCATTATGAGCACACCAGCAGGGTGCAATTATAAATAAACCCAGCTCTGTTCAGGCTACAAAAGCAGCAATAATCGCTCGGGTCTGCGGTTTAGGAAGGACTAAAAACATTTACCAAAGGTGCTATTTATTACCAGAGACAGAGATGCAACTGGATTATGGGGTGCAACTTCAGGACAAGTCAACAGAGGGAGTTCAGTGCCATCGTGGCCAGGCCAGGTGCAGCCCTGCACCCTGGCAAGCAGCAGTCTGCCTGTCCGCCTGTCTGTCCATCCATCAGCATGGACTTCCTGCTGTCCCTGCCATATGCAGAGCATCCCAAGGGCTGGAGGCCTTGCAGCTCCTGGGTCAGAGCTGTAGACTAGGGTGGATTCTCCCTGCTTTGGAATAGGTTGAGCAGCTGAGAACCTAACCTCCCTCTGAGAACCCAGTCCTCCCTCTGCCCCGCAGTGACTGCGTGGCCCCAGCATCCTGCTGCCCCCAGCCTGCCTCAGTTTCCCTCCTGTGCTGCTTGGCGGTAGGGTAACACAGGGGCTGCTCATGGCAGTGTGTCCCAAAAGCCCTCGGGAGTTCAGAAAGCAAAGCTGAGTCCCATCAGCAGAAGACAACTCACAGTCGGACCCTCCCCACATCTCCATCCCATCCAGGCACCACACTCTGCTCCCTACCCTTTCCCCAGCCCAGGGACTCCATTTTCCCTCTTTCTTCTTCTTGCTGGAAGAGGATGCAGGGCAGCTTGGCAGGGTTCCAGTTTAGATGAGGACCTTTCAGGTTGGATATTAGGACAAATTTATTCTCCGAACGAATGGTGACACACTGGCACAGCTGCTCAGGGGAGTCACCATCCCTGGAGGTGTTCCAGAGCCATGGAGACGTGGCACTGAGGGATGTGGGCAGTGTGCAGTATTGATGGGTTGGCAGTTGGACTTGATAATTTGAGCGGGCTTTTCCAACCTTAATGATTCTATGATTCTGTTTTCAGTCACTCAGGGCCATTCCCCAAAGTCTGTGTTTCTGTTTAAGGAAAAGGCAGCCTGGCTCCAGCTGCAGTTTATACTGGTACGAGCAGTGGATTTTGTAGCACATAACTCATATCCAAGGCACACTGTAGTTACAATAGAAAGCATTGAAAACATGAATGGTGGCCAGAATGGACCTCACCATTGAGCAGTGCTGCAGGAAGGCCCCAGCTCCTTGCAGCAGTGTGTGCCACCAGTGACCTTTCAGAGGCTCTGAACACGTGATTCTGCACAGAGCAGTTCAACACACCAACCCAAACCCAGTGAACCCACTGCCAGAGCCTCAGTTCTTGTTCCAAGGCCTGGAGGTGCCAGAGCTGGTTAGGAGCAGGAGGAAAAACATCGCCACGTTGTGGGAAAGCTGCTTGCTCTGCCAACCCTGCTCTGTGAAACAATCCAACTGTGCCTTTCGAAACACTGTGAGCTTCAAACCAGCCTGAGGCACTGACCAGGGCTGGAAAATCTTCAGTGTGAACAGTTCATTCTGGGAGCAGAAAACCAAAGGATGTGAAAAGCAAGCAAGGCAAAGCTGATGGGCTGCTCCTGCCAGCTCTGTCCAACACATGGGTGTCTGAGGGCAGTCTGTTGCTCTGGATGTAGGATGTGGCTCTGCAGTAGGATGGCTCAGATCTTTGGACAGGCTCTTTAGTAGGGTCTGCTGTGACAGGACAAGGGGAAATGGTTTCAAACCCCGTCAGGTTTCCTCATTCCTGCAGGAACAAAGTCACCAGTGAGGCTGCTTTATGGGATGCCCATCACATGGGGTTACCACAGGCACAGCGTGGATCCATGCAACAGCCTGGCTGCTTGAGACAGTGGCAGTCACACAGCTGAGCATTTCCCTTCCTCCTGCCAGGCAGGCATTGTTCCAAGATTAAATGATTTGCTGAAGATCAGCACAAGGAGCAGAAGCTGCAAGAGGCAGCCATCGTAATGCTACTCAAACACCAGCACATCCTTAAGGGCTGTAGGAGATAATGGGAAAGGGACTGACAGAAACGTGAGCTCGTCCAGCCAGGCAAAATATCATCATCCCCATTTTACAGATAGACTGCATTTCTTAAGAAGAGATCTGGAAAGAATGAAGATTGCTCGAATCCTCCGGGCTACTGCTTCATCCACAAAACCATGCTTGGAGTCATACAAAAGGTTTAACGAGCAAACCGAAGCAAGCTGCACCTCAAGCCACTGGCCCAGATCCTTCTGTAAGCTTCAGCACAAGCTTCTGAGCGTGCAGTGCTGACAGTGAGGGATTTCCTTCGCAGAATGCTGTAACAGCATCACCCAGACGGACCATCATGGCAGCTACCAGCAGCACTGCAGTTCTGAGTCTTTACGTAACCAACATTTCAGCCGGGCAAAGTTTTCATTTCTAAAGTATACGCAGGAGCATTTTCACTGAGCGTTTTCTTCAAGTCCCCCCTCCAAAAAGAGGGTATTTTTACCTTCAAATTGCAGATTCACTCATTCTAGCAACAGGCCCTGCCTGCAGGCCATGCTGCCCAGGCGATGGTGATGGTGCAATTCTGTGACCTGCATTTTGCAGACATTCAGCAATGATTACAAAGCTCTCGTCTGGCCTCAAACCTGTGAATGTTACACATTTTGGCCCAAGAAAAGAAGATGGCCACTCTTCAAAACCGAACCACAGGCACGTCCTCAGGCCCTTTAATCACAGCCGAGCCTGGCAGGACAGCACTCCAACCTCACAGGCCATCCCGAGGCTGGGCTGACCATGACCTAGCAGAAAACCACAGCTTCAGCCCCACTTTCTGCCTCTGGCAGCCAAATCCGTGGCTTTTGTGAGCTGTCTGCTATTTTCAGGTTCCTCTCTCAGCTAAAGGTTCACCAAATTCTTTGGCTTTGCACAAACTCTTTCCACTCACACACAACCTGCTTTCAGTGTGCTTTTTGCACAACAAACCACCATTTTGCAAGCTGTCCTCGCCCTTAAGGATCAAGAAGAATATTGTTGCAGGGAGAAATGCCACAAAACTATTGTAAAATACCTCTGTGATGAACAGCACCAGAGCTTCAATTATACACAGACTCTTCAAAACAAACAACTTCCAAGCACTCCTCTCTTCCTGTACAGTATGCATTTTATTGCAGAGAAGACCTGATGCATTTTTAAAACGAATGAAGTAGCTGCACAGTTGTACAGTATTGAGATATTCCCACAAAGTGTTCCACCCAGTGACTCAGAACAACGGAGCTGCACAGAGGCAGGGAACTCAATCCCAATGCCTGTAGAACAGGTGGCCCTGCTATGCCAGCACCTCTGCCAGCAGTACAGGGGTTAATGGTGCCACTCTGGATTTAAACCAATATAACAGAGTAGAAGTTGGGTGCTTGGCATCCAGGCACAGAGGTCTGGCGCAGCCCTGGATGGGCAGCACAACCACATCAAATCATGTCCAGAAATGCATTTCATCTGTCAGCTAATGAAGATGATGCGTTTTCCTAACAAGACCATCCCCATGAGTTTCTTTGGAGAGACACCGGCTGCATCAGCAATGTGAATTATGATATTAGGTACAAATCCTATCGTTTTTTTTCTGTAAAGTGTTTCCTTCCTGATGACAAACCCCAAGTGAGACCTCTGTGAACCACAGAGGGGTGATACCAAACACAGTTCCAACTGTTGATGTCCAGACCTCACCTGGAGACACAGCCTGAATGGGCAGCACAAGGCACATCAGCAGAGAAAAGCCTTATAATGACTAGACTCTGGGGCCTGGCCCTCACCTTTTCCAATACCTTTCCAAAGCAATGGTAGTTTTTTTTGTCAGCTGAAGCTCTGCCACACAGGGCTCAAACTTTAGTGATGGGAATGTGCTGTGATGGACATACAGTGAAATGGCTATGGGAGTGTTCCAGTGTGTGCTACAGAACAGTGATCATTGGGAGGCTGTGTAAATGCTGATGTAGCGTGCTGAAAGGCAGCTCTCCTAACTCGTTTAGCATTGTGAAAGCCTCATGAAAACGATATGAAAACTACAAATCTACTGGGGTGAATGATAACCTTGGAAAAAGCAACTGATAGAGAAAAGCCTCAGAAGATGAAGGCTTCTGTGTAACAACAGAGCAGGGACAGCAGGGAACGAGACAAAACCAGCTCACCTAACCCACCGTGAGCCTTAAAGCCTAATCTAGGAAGGGTGCTTGGGACAGGGGTGGCAAATCATTCATTTGTCGCTTCCTGACTTCTTTGCCAAGTGTGTGTGCGCTTGTGACATGTTATAGGAGGACCCAGGACCCACAGGGATCTTGGAAGGCCATCTGAAAGCGATGTGCTTCTTGCACAGGCTGCATTGGAATCTGTGAGAGTGAATGGACCTGTGGCAAATGAAAGCCTGAAACTCTCGTGTCTATTCCCTTTAAGAAGAAAGTAGAAAATTATCACGTGAAGTGGTCACTAGGCACAAATGATTCTTCTTCTAACAGATCCCACAGGTTTCCCCCTCGTAATTACTAAAATATACTACCTGATGTGTCACGAGGATGACAAGTAATTGACATTTAAGGCAATCTAATTTCCATAGCCCTCCCATGACTTCCACTGAGTGCATCACCTTGCTCTTCCTTCTCCAGGAGAGACTTCTTGCAGGAGAACATGACCAGCAGCAGCAGGGGCAAATGCCAGAGGCTGCAGAAAAAGAGCTTCCTGGAGCTGCTGCGGTCTGCATCCCTGTAGAACCGAAAGCCGAGGTAGGAGATGTACAGGTTAAGGGGGAGTGAAATGATGGGGAAAGTCCACGTGGTGATGTCGAGGATGGGAGCCACCGTGCAGAGTCCGATTAAGGCCACGCAGTGACGCAGAGCCACTCGCCTGCACAGCGCCGGGTGGGTCACAGACATCATGCAGTATCCTCCACGTGAGTAATCCTCCCGCAGCCCCCAGCTCAGCGCGTTGAAATGAGGGAACTGCCAGGAATAGAGGATACCTCCCAGCAGCAAAGCACCTGCAGTGGGAAAGAGAGAAGGAAAGAGGCGTTAGAGGGTCCAGCTGGGCCACTGGAAGTGGAGCACCAAGAACTCAGCAGCATGGGGCTTATTTGTCAAAAAAGCAGTGTTACAAACCTGCTGCACTGCTCTGTGCAGAAGACAAGGCTTGCTCTGCCAAACAAGGCATGCTCTGCTTTGAGCAGCTCTTACATAGGGCTGCAGATGGTGGCTCTTCTACTTTTTAAACATTTAATTTGCTCCTTCCTAATGAACTACTGCTAATTGTCTCTACCTGTAAAGGTCAGTGAAGCAAAGCTGGGCAAGAGACTTTTGGCAGCCCCTTGCTTCCAATGCCAAGCTCCCAAGTTGGGCATTTAGAGAAAGCCAACGGGCAGACCACTGTGTCCCATCTGTAACAGTGACCAGAAACAGGGCCCTGTTCAAGGAGAGCAGGGATGTCCTGCAGGGAACTGGGGGACCAGCAGCACCCTGGCTGTCCGTTTGTCCATCGCACAAGGGGAAGAGATTGGTTGCTCATGGACCTCAGGGCCAGCAGAACTGGCACAAGTAATGTGCAGCAGATGGAAAACTTTCCTTCAAACCAATTTCAATGTCTTCTAAGCAATTTGATCATCCACCTTTTGTGTTTAAAAAGAAGCAACGAACATGCGACATTTTCCACACTGTCCCAGCTCTCCTTAGGACACAGGGCTCAATAAGCACAGGGCTGATGGAGGCAAAAACAGTTCATGTCGACTTCAGTGAGCTTCAGGGAGGCCCTCAGAGCAAACTGCTCACTATTCTTGTCTGCAGATGCAAAAATCCCCCACAACTGATGCACATTAGGAGCATTTCTGGATTTTCTTTTTGTTTCCCAGTTCCCAAGCACTCCATTCCAGCATTAACGCTTCCATTGCATCTTCCTGCCTCTGTGAGTTCACTCTAGGGAAATCACCTCCCCGTCAGAGCCAAGAATCTACCATTTTCTTAATAATTTGACAAAAATAGCAACATTTATCTCTTATTAATGTCCTTCACCTCTTCCCAAAACACTCACTTCTTCCTCAGCATCCGCTTGGGTTGTAACAAGGCTGAGTGCCACCTCCTCTGATCTGCTCTGTGCTTCATGTCTGCTGCCCTGCTGTTCTGGCTTCCCTGGGGCTGGGCACATAGATGTCATCCTAAACTTCCTGAACCACGGCCCCAAAGATGTGCAAATTCTGCTTAAAGCCTTACTTTCAGGGGATGGACGCTCAGCAACTTCTCTATATCAGAACTTTGTACCATGGTTCAAAATCACACACCCAAAAATTACCTGAATTTTTCATTTCAAAAGATTATGACCAGTGGCAACAAGAGTAATTCAGTCCCTGAGAAAACAGGGCTTAACTCAGTTCCACTGAAACCGAATGGAGTAGGCTCTATTCCGATCAATGGAAATACAACTTAACCAAGGTTTTCATAGCACCGGGAACAGCAAGTCACAATTATCCACCAGTAGAGGAAATGCAAGTGGCTGGAGCTGGGGCCAGGACTCACAGCAGGGCTGCCCCTGCTTCCCACGGCCGTGGCCCTGCCTGCTTTCTGCCTGGCACGAGCAGCTTCGCTTGTTCCGTTGTTCAGACGTCTGCAGCCAAGCTCCAAACACACCCTAAACCTCAAACACACACAAAAACCTTTAACAGTTCTCAAATTGTAACGCCATTAGAAAAAAAAAATAATAAAACAGTCATCTGGAGAAACTTTTAAACACAAACAGACCGACTGAACTACTTGAGGCTGGGTTCCCATTTACAAAGCTCTGGTTTTCACATGCAAGCCTTTGGAATGTAATTGCTTTGATTACATTACAACCATTGAGATAATTGATATTTTACAGAGAAGCTGAACAGTAAAACAATTTAATAGCCCATTATGAGGACTGTAACTGGCCTGGTTCTTTGTTATTTCCCACATGCCCTGGACATCCTGCCATCTCCCTGCCCAGTTGGGATTGCCAGGTTGTTGAAGATTTTCAAGTGTCACATAAGGCCGATAACTTGCAAAGCACAGCACATGGTGAGGGATGATCCAGCACCAAATGAGCCCCAGGAAGGAGTCCTGTCAAGCTCAGAGCAGACACTATAATACTGGCTAATTACTAGATGCATGTTAACTATGTCATAATTAGGTCAGCGGTGTTTTTAAGCAATACTACAGACGTACTCTGGAGAATCACCTGGTTCCAAGCACTGCAGTCTGCTCTGTTTATTCTGTGTAGTTCCCAACAGCTTGAAAGTCAGTTTAATCAATGCAAATCTTTTTCTTCACACAGTTTATAATTAAGTGAAGAACAGATGAGGTCGTTCCCAAGTGATACACAAGGAGCTGGGAAAAATTCAGCTCTGCATTTCTACTGAGAGTTTGCATCCTTGAGCTCCATGGGCTCCTTCATGGCACGTGAAGCACCTGTGCTCCCTCACACCAGTCAGCATGGAACACAAGGAGCATCTTCCAGCTCTTCACAAAGTGTTTATACACCATAGGAATACAAGTGCCTGGCTCTTGGATGACTTCTTGGCCACATTTTGAATAGCGTCGCTTCCAAACTCTTTGCTTCTCCAAGTGAGAGCCTGGGATTGCTGCAAGCAGGCACCGATAAATCCTGGTCACTTGGCAGAGGTGCCGTTTGATCTCTGAAAACAAACCAAGTCTATTTAGGGAAACAGGACCCAGCTCTCCAGTATTCTTTCACTGCTGGGTGCAGAATAGTCAGTAAGTGTTTTCACATTGAGTTCCTATTGCTGAATTGCTTCGTACCAGCTTAAATCATCTCAGAAGTCAGTCCTGCAGAGAACCAGGCATGTCCCCATACCATATGCAGCGTCAAGGAACAGACTTTACCATTCATCATGAATGTTAAGGTTAAGCTAAATAGTAATAATAGATCTTTTTTTTTTTAATAAACAAGAACAAGCTGAGATTTTTATTTTAATATCTAAGATAAAGCCAAAATGTCAGCTGGAGTTGAAGAAGGTGGAAAACGGTTATTTCTTTCTGTAAATATATTTTTATCTAGCAAAATACTGGAGCTCTATAAATTGCACTTTTTTCCTAAAACAAACAAAGACACTAAATTCCACAGACATTCGGAAACTGCTTGGCAAGACATTTTAAGGTTCAACAAATCTGAGTAAGCCTTGGAAATAACAGGGAGATGAGACTTCCAAAAGCAACCAGTGATGCTGGGCTTTTGGACCAAAGCAGCTGGCAATCTGATCTGTAAAATTACACAAGAAAGAAGCACCCCCCTCTGATGTTATGCTTTTCATGGTGTCAAGGCCCTTCAGTACCTCTAAACTCTGATTCAAATCCCATGTCATATTCCTTTGGAAGCAGTTCATGATGACCTCATGTGCTGGATGTCCCCAACTATGCATGTCCTGTAAAAAATACATTGTCCAGTCAAGTCTACACATTGTCTGCTCAAGATACAGCGAACTTTTTTGCCCATTGAGCTAACAGTGCCAAGAGGAATCTTGCTGGAAAAATGCTCTGCATAAACTGTTTCATTCACATAACACAACCTGAGGACTGGAAACCTATTTCCTCATCCACTCCGGGGCAGAAGTAACACCTGGTTACTGTGTGAGCATCCCATGCTGAGGATGCCACTCTCCTGAATGAAACAAGGCTCCTTCGTGCTGCTGATGCCTTCCAGCCAACGCATGGAGCAGCAGTGATGATTTCACCCACAGCTGAATTAGTTCCATTTGCTACTATAAATAAAGCACAATCCCATTGAAATTCTCCACAGCTCTTTGAAGGTGAATTGTTGCTGGGCAGGAGAGGTCCAGAGCCAAATAAGGTGAGAGGTTGCAGTGTGGTGCCCAGCCCTTTGGGCACATGGCAGTGTGTCCGCCTGCACAAGTGGAACAAACACAGCCAAGGTTATCTGCAAGGCTGCTGCTGCGCTGACATCGTGTTCCTAGAAGCACCAGGGACCACCAGCTGATTGCCTTCTTATCCTTCCTGCTGCTCCATGGAGCACGCACAGTGCGTTCCCTTACGATCTGCAAAGCTCTGCTATCGCTTGCAAGCTCTAGACAAGACAAACATCCAGATACTTCATCAGTAAAACAAAATAAAGCAAAACAAAGCAAAAATAAAGAATGGGAGAGCTGATGCAGAGCATCCATTCAGGAATGGACTCGCCCTTCTGTCTTTTCCTCAGTGCAGTGCATGTAGGACTGGGAAGTGGCCAACCCGGCATTAAAATAAACACAGAATGGTTAAAATATCAGCTCCAAAACAGATGTTGAAATCTTACTGCATTTCCCAAAGCTGGTGTTTACTGCCTTGGCAACCTAAGAATGCTGTTTTGCTTAAAGCACAATTTTAGTAATTCTTCTGCCTCGAATAATGTGAAGGAATTTTAAAATTATTTCCAGACCTCGGTAGCTGCCTTATTAGAGGGAAGCACCGGCCTTTTGTCCCGGGAAACTGCTCGGGTTTGGCTCCTGTCAGCAGGGGAAGCTCTGGGAGCTTCGCCTCTAAATGGACCGTAGGCAGGAAACAGCCACACACCATCGAGAGCACCCAACTGGTGCTCCTCTGTTAAAGGACGTCGAACAAATTGCTGCTCTTTAATCCAGACAAGGTAGATTAGAGCTCCGAGGCTTGAAGTGGCCCAGCTGTATCCACCTGCTCATGGTAAGCACGCTGTCTCCAACTGTGTTTTTCACCTTTTCTACAGGAAATTTAATGTAACCAGTGCAAAATGTTTCTCTGTGGCCCTGCCTGACTTTTACAGGATGTTACACGAGCAAAAAACATTACCCGACACATCCCCAAAGCTCTTATTTTCTGTCTTTTGTGCATGTTCACAACAGGTCTAGCACAGCAGCCCTCTCTGGAGATCTCTAACTATGCAGCAATTACGGGTGTAAAGGAAAGCTTTGAAGTCTCAACACGACCTCGCTGCACATGGCAGATGCCATGCCACGTTAAACACCCAAAGGGCTCTTTGGGGCACTCTGTGCCAATGCTCAGCCTGGTTTGGAGCGTGCAGCAACACTGCCCTGCTGCACAAAGACAGCCTGACAACACAGGGGTTGCAATCTCCGCTTGTGCAGCAGGGTTGGAACTTGTGGTAATTAGGTTCTTTCTTTCAACTTGTTTCAGTGACGGGAAATAACCACTAGGGTAAACCAATTGGCCTCAGATTACACGCATTCAAGACGCTGCCCTGATAAAATCTCCCCGAGGAAACACGTTACTGCTATTTCATTCTTACCGTTGTCTTTGAGAGCAGCAGTGAGATTAGCAATATAAAATTTACATCTTAATTTGTGATTATGAAGTATTCTCAAAAACAAAGGCATTCGGGAATTATCTGTTCACCAACCTTAACAAAACCAATAGAAATTCCCCTGTGTTTTACCACTGCGGAATTTCCTATATTAGCAGCGGAGCAAGACAACGATTGGCACTTCTACCTCCCCAGGAAAATAAAGCATATGTTACTGCTTGTGTGGGGTGACACGTGAGTGGCTTGGCAGCCTTGAGAAGAAAAAAGGATCAAAGCATTGCTAGGAAAGCCTCGCCCAAGGTCCCTGTGCTGCTGACAATGGCACTCGGTGTGGCTATGGGCACTGCGCTCCTGCCCGGCATTGTGTGCCGCCAAGGTTGTGCACGGGGAACACATTGCAGTGCTGAAAGGCTCATGGTCATGGGTTTGTATAGCTGCTTCTTCGGAAGGATGGCACAAAGGATGCGTGGAACGGGACGGTTGCAGAGCTGCAATGGACTTCTCCATTGGAGCATTTAAAGGGGAGGGATGGTGGGTGTGCACACTGTGAGCAGAACAAAAAGAGCATCCCGGTGCCCACCACTAAGAGGGAATGGGGTTTCTCACCCCTTGGAATGCTCCTGGGTTTAGTGGGAGGAAATTAGGTGACCTCAAGTGTGCTGCCACAAGAAGAAAAAGAGCTGCTTGCATGCCGGTACTGCACCGGCACAAGACACAGGTATTGCATGCAGATGCACACAGACACGCACGCCTTTTGTGCAACACAACACATAAGAACAGGTTATGACTGCTGACAGCATTACAGGGAAACGCCTTCCATTATACAGCCACGGTTGCGAAAAGCAACGCTGCAGTGCATAACTTGTCTCTGCTACCCCAGCAACACACATCATAAAACATGTGGGCCTGTTGGGTAAGATGAAATTACCGGAGCGCTCATTTCTGCAGATACGTTCAAGAAGTATTCACCAAAGGACCATGTGCAGCAGAGGATGGAAAACTTCATGGATGCACAGGGGCTCCTGTGTGTCACCCAGGGCTCCAGTGTGGGTATACCTGTGGGTACCATGTGTCCCCCGTGTCCCCAGGCTGGCCATGCAGTCCAGTCACCCCAACTGCTCCAGGCACAGCACACAGGGCTGGGATGCAGCACTGGGATGCAGTACTGGTGCACTGCCTCTGAACTCTTGGGGCTGCTTCCCCAGGTGTCCCACTGCTGGAGCTGCCACTTCTTTTGTTTCTTTTGAAGATGGAGAGAGGGGGAAAAAAAAACAAAAAAACCCCCCAGCTCCCTAGCTTTTGTACTAAATTCAGACCAGCTGCTAAGCGGCATTGTCCCTCCACCCCACTTTTTGCAGTTTTTACCCACACAAAGCACACTCCTGGGCCCCAGCTTCCAAATCTCAGATGTCGATGACATGAATATCTCTGCTTCCTCCGGAGCAGACCGCAAATCCTGTCGTCTTTCATCTGAGAAGCAAAACCTCGGTGAGCTGCAGGGGGGGGCTGAGGGCTGGAGATGGGGGCTGCAAACACTCACAGCTCAGAGAGAAGGGACGGGACAGCGAGCTCTCCGAGTTCATTTTGCATGCAATTAAGCTGTTGCTTTCCTTTCTTCCTGGCAGACAAGTGGAAGGTATGGGGGACCCTGGGCACTGACAGGTTGGACCAAGGCCTCCCCCCTCTCCTATTTTCCTTTTCTTTTTGTGCCTGAAACTATCCATCTGCCAAATGTCACTAGCTGATAAGAACTGCCCATTTCAAATCCCCATTTGTAAATAGATGTTGGCTGACATAATTAATGTCTACCATACAACATAATTTGAATTACAAAGTAAAGGCAATTTAAAAATCAGCCTCCACATGATTACAATTGATACGCAGCCTATAAATTCCATAGCCTCGGGAATTATTTAAATTTCTCAAAATGAATGAAAATCAGTACAAGATGTCTTTCAGGAAAACGAGACCAGAAGTGGAGCATCTGAGATAAACTAAATGGTCTCTTGAGATAAACACTCTTTGGTGCAGTAATACCTATGGCTCCAGGCCACCGCGGGTCTGTAATGTCTGCTGTACTGTCAAGGCTGCTATCTGCTATGCCACCGCCACCTACTCAGAATAAATCCCCTTAACTGATAAGCACATTATGTGGAGGACCCCTGCTTGTCACTTCCATCTATCTGGGTGGCTTACGTGACCGCGGTGGCACTGAGCTCTGCCCCAAGGCACTACGCTGCAGGCTGGGATCAGCCATCAGGGATGGTGAGCAGAAGCACAAAATGTACACGGCAAGATATGGGCTGTGGCACTTGGAAACGCTTCCTGCAGATTTGTTCATTTGCTAACTGAAAATAACAAGTTAAGATGAACAACAAATGCTGCTAAGAAGCAAGCAGCAGAATTAGGCTGGGGAGGAAGAACAGCAACACGAGAGTAGCTTACAGCATGCAGACGTGTGCCTGCTTGCATGCCAAAATAAATAGCTCTGCTACTTCCTAAAGACATCTGCACTACCAAACACGCCCAGGCTCAATAGCAGCATGGCACAGAGAGCAGTGCTGGGAGCACAGACCTCGCACACAACAGCACTGCTGAGCTATGTCTCTTTCCCCTGTCTTTACACCACAGCTTCATGCTTTAAGAGAATGGCATTGTTTTCCTGCACGGCATTCCTTTGTAAAACGGGGAGAACTGATTTGAGAGAGTCTCGATTTAACAGAAAAACAAATATCTTTGTAAATAAATCGTGCCACAGAGGAGCGATGAAGCCTGCTTTCAAGGAAGCAAACGTGTTACTGCGGCTCGCAGGCGGGCAGTCAAGTTCTGCATAAACACACCAGAGATGTGGCAGTGATATCTGTGTGATAAATGACGCTTATCACACACCTCTGACCATCTCACCTGCACTCAGTGAGGAAATGTGAACATTCCTGATCTTTCATCGGTTTCAAACAGCTGCCATAAAAAAAAAAAAAGAAGAAAAAAAAAAGAAAACCCACTCCAAACCCACAACAAAGAATTCCCAGAGATAACCTTATCTTTCTCTTTTGAAATGTGAGGTTTTCCCTAAATAGCATCGCCATGAAATCCAGCGTTGGAGGCAGGATGCTCAATCAGACTTAAGAGCATACAATTAAAGACCTATAAGGGGAACAAATGGAAGCAATCACGACTGGGAACCACCATAAGAGGTGCAAATCTGTAGCATAAGAGATATAAACATGTATTCGTATCGTTGGAAATAGAAGGTCACAGACTTTTATCTGCAAAGATGCAATTTTTTTGCTTATCTGTCAAGGAATTACTCTTCGGGATAAGAGAGTTATAAATGAAATGAAGACAAATGACAAGCGAGTGCAGCTCAAATCAAAGATATTTCCTTGTTATGTCTCGAATTAGAAACCGGGAATCACCTTCAGCTCTACCAGCTGAGTGAGGGCATCTCATGGCACTACGAACCCGCTGGCAGCATATCCACAGCATTAGGGGCACAGTAAGGGAAGCTCGGCACATAAATGCTACAACCAGCAGCATGTACAACAGTGTGGCTGCTGTGAGATTGCAGGGAGAGAAAATCCATCATAAAATGTCAATTGGAAAGGGCCCAGTTACGTGTTGAGAGCTCTCCTTCTCCCAGTTACATGGTGCGAGCCTTCTTCTCAGTTTTCTAACTCCCTTCTTCCACCTTCCTCTTTGTTATTGAATTGAATAATCTTTTTTTCTTTCTTTTTATTTTTTTTTAAACGAGGTCCAAATGCATTTTCACACCTACGACTAAAACGAGATTAAGGCTCCGAGTTAATTACCCTTTATTAATGAGCTCGACAATGGTGTGTTGGCCTGCACATCACACATGCACATGATGATGCACATTTGTGCTCCAGGTGGGATGGATTCTTCCAACTGCTAAATTCTTTTTTAGTAGCAAAATGCTTAACACTCCAAACTGTTTACAGTGCAGCTTTTTTTCCCCTTAATTCTTTTTTTTTTTTTTTTTTAAATATTGAAATGCACTAAAATATGACATTCAGGTCACCATTTTCAAGACTGTTCCCAGATCTGCTTTATTACAAAGATGTACATCAATTCAATAGTTCTTCTAGCATTGTCAGACGAGCTGCCTTGCCCTGCTGGCACCTACTGGGAGATGACTGTGGAATGTTTCAGCTACCAGAACAGCCACAGTAGCAGCAGTTGTGCACCAACACAGTGGTCTGGCAAAGTCTGCTTTGGTGTAGGTCATCTTCCACTGACTGCATCCCTGCCAGAGCTGGCAGAGGGAAGTGTGCCCACATGTCTAAAATTAATTGCAAATTAGATAGGAAGAGATAGAAGATAGAAAGACACGGACTCTCTGCAGCCTGCATACAGGGACAGTGTAGCTCGTCAAGAAATAGGTCTGGAAGAGGAAGTTATAACTTGATGATAGAAGATCATTAAAGATAATGAAAACCAATGCCCATCTCCTTTAATGTGGTGGGCTCCGGCTGCAGTTTAGCTGCTGTTTCAAAAGGAATATGGTAATTTGAACTCTGACAGCCTTTCCAGCAGTGCCCCATGGAAAGCTGCCCAGGGCAGCTCCCCGTGGTGCAGCTGAAGCATCCTAAAGCATCAGCCCCACAGCATCAGGCCAACCCTCCGGACTGAGACTCTAAGCCATGGCAGCCACAATGTCTGAGCTCTTCAACGTAAACATGTACTTGGTGTATCTGAATCATTCATTTTGTAGAAATACAAAGCTTCTAGTGACGTTTGTTATGCACTTCTTAATGTGAGACACTATGTATGCACATCCGTATCACTTATATATATAAATATATATAGCTAAATATATATGTCTAAATATATATACCGTGTCCCTCAGGACCACATCTAAACGTTTCCTGAACACCTCCAGGAGTGGTTGACTCACCAACAGTCAACAAACATTTCGATGTTGTCCTGAAGGACATAGTTTAGTGGGGAACGTTGGTGATAGGGGGACGATTGGACTGGATCCCCTTGGAGGTCTTTCCCAACCTTGGTGACTCTATCAGTCTATTAAACTCCACCTTCAGAGGCAAATATTTGTATAGAAGTGACATACAACTGAAAAAAAAACAAACAAAACCCTTCATCCCAGCTCTGGATTCAGTCAGTACCAGAAGACTTGTAGCCAAAGCCTGCTCAGTCTGACATTTATACCAAGTGTGCAGCGTGAATGAAGAATGGAGTGCTACGGATTTTGCACAGATAACTTCTGGGTAAAAGCTGTGTTGTTGGAAGAATTATTCAATGCCACGCCGTGGGACGAAAAAAACTCTTAACAAACCTGCTAATTGAACTTATCATAGAATCACAAGGTTGGAAACGACCTATAAGATCATCTAGTCCAACCATTTTCACACTACCACTGCTACCACAAGCACTAAATCAGATCTCACAGCTCCTCGTCCAGACACCTCTTGAATGCTGCCAGGGATGGCGACTCCACCACCTCCCTGGGCAGCCATTCCAGTGCCTGACCACCCCCTCAGGCCACGGGCAGCCAGTTCCCCCAGAAGCAGCCTGTGAGAGACCATGTCAAAGGCTTTGCTGAAGTCTAGGTAGACTGCATCAACAACCTTTCCTTCATCTACCAGTCTGGTCACCCGGTCGTAGAACTTCATGAGGTTCTTCAGAATATAACTATGCAGAGCCACTTTGACTCTTAAGTTCAAAGCTGGAAGGACAAACAAGCCCTAATTGTGTCAGAATTGCTGCTGAAGAGATCAGTGTTTTATGAGAGACGTAAAAGAAGTTTCAGTTACTAAAATAGAAATTCTTGTTTGCTTTTCAGGGAGTGGGGGAAAGAAACATCAGTAACTTAAAAGCCTAAAAGTAACCAATTAAAAAAAAAAATCAATAAATTAATTTCCTAGGATATTTTCTGGCTTGTGGAAAGACAGTAGTAAACACATCTGGGAATTTTCCATCTGAAAGCTCCCAACTCAAAAGTCAGATCTAACTGTATGGGTTTAATACTGAAATTATAACACAGAATCCCAGAACTGTAGAGGCTAGAAGGGCCCTCAGATCTCCCAGTGAAGCCCCACTAATGCAGGTTCCCTACTGCAGGTTGCACAAGAAGACATGAGCAAACAGCCTGCAGTGCTGTGAGCATCTGGTACAGAAAGGAACCCAGACAAAGACATTGCCACCAATTGGTACTGCATGAGAACCAGAACGGGACAAAAAGTGTGTGTCAAAAATAAATACACAGAAGAAGGATTTGCGTGGAGATAGGAAAGGTGTGCAACCTTTATTTTCCCAGATCTATCACCATCACAAAGGGCAGTCACTGAATGATGAGGGTGATAACGATGTAGGCCCAGCCTGGTGCCCCAATACACGCAGCCCTGCGCTGTGAGGTCACCGACCAAGGGGCTGTGACAGCAGCGGGAGACGGCTGTGACCTCACTGAGCCTCCCTGCAGAAACTGGGGCGCAGCAGAGCCCAGCATCACTCGTGCCCGGACTCCGGTTGAGCGCAGCAGCGAGACTTGGAGGCGCGAACGAGACTCGGTTTGGGCCGTGCTGTGGGGCTGCCGGCAGCAGTTCCCGGTGCTCAGCCCGCGGCATCGCCAGCGTTCCCCCGGCCCTGCCTGGCTCGGGCAGCCGGGGCCCCGCGGGGTGCGCTCGCAGCAGCGGAGGTGAGCGGTGCGGGGACACGGCCCCGGGGCGGGCGGCGGGGAGCAGGGCCGGGGCTCGGTGCTGAGGGACCGGGGCATCGCTGCTGCCGCTGCCCCGGGGACGGCGAGTGACCGCGGCCTCTTCTCTTTTGCAGCTGCCGACAGCTCCAGCCCGCTGCAGCGCCACTCAGGGGAGCGGCTTTCCCACCTCGGCTCTCCCCAGCCCACCGCACACCCGCGGCCATGCAGCTGCCCTCGGACTGGACCTGCCCCGTCTGTGGGCAGAACCGGGACGAGGCAGCCTACGTGACGCCCTGCCTGCACCAGCTCTGCTTGAGCTGTGCGCTGCGGTGGGCAAAGCAGCAGCCCACCTGTGCTGTATGCAAGAAGAGCATCGAGGCCATCCGGTACTCGGTGCTATCAGAGGAGGATTACCTCGAGTGCCCCATCCCGCAGCCTGCAGAGCACTCCGAGGAGGAGCAGGAGGAGCAGCAGGGCACTGCAGAGCCGCAGCTCGAGGCTCCCGAGCACGGCTTCCCACCCGAGGTCTGGGCGGACTTCTTCCGAGGACATCCGGGAGACCTCGAACCACTGCTCCGGTGGCTCCAGCAGGAGCTCGAGAACATCACCGGAGATGAGTGGTGGGAGGTGATTGCAGCGCGGACTGCTGTCATGAACCTCCTGTGGACATACGGGCTGGACGAGGATGCCCTGATCCTGATGTGCGAGTCACATCTGGAAGACCGCACAGAGCAGTTTGTGGCGGGGCTCATCAACACCGTGACGGCCCTGTACGGCCCAGAGCTCCGCCGGCGGCAGGACAGCCAGGCTGCCCGTGAAGCAGGAGGGCAGGACGGCCCCGCGGCCACCCCCAGCCCCGCCGCCTCCCAGCAGGAGCCTCCCGCCTCCGGCCCGGGTCGCTCCGCCAGCCCTGCAGGCCCCGGCGCCGAGCAGCTCCCCGGCGTCCCTCATGGGGGGCCCGAGCCCCAACCCGCCGCCCCCGTGTCCCCGCAGGAGCCGCAGGAGCAGCCGGGGCAGGCGGCGGCAGCGGGCCCCTCCGCCCAGGGCACGGACCGCTCGCCTGGGGGGCCCCGACGCCCCCCGAAGAGGAGGGCCAGCAGCTGCCCCCCGCATTCGTCCCCGTCCCCCAAGAGGCGGCGCTAGGCCGGCACCCACTGCGCTGCTGAGCACGGCTCGGGGGTTGGGAGAACAACAGCGATCTTGGTATATTTTGAAAGATGATATAATATATTTTATTCCTTTATTTTAAGAAAAAGTCTCTGTGTTATTGATGACACTGCTGCAGTTGCTGTCCCTATCAATGTAGGTTTCTCCTGGCCGTGGGAGAGGCCACAGAATCATAAGTTGATTTCCATAATCAGAAATCATACTCCAGTTTGGGCACCACATTGAGATGGATGAATGAGATCGGTATTTTCTTCCGCGTGAACCACACTCCTCTCTTAATATTCTTTTGAATACTAACACATACTGTTTAGGACATATTCTTTTACTATCTCATGTATGCCCTTAAATGCCCCCATAAGAGGATTGATACCATCATGCCTATTTGTTCAATCCTCATGCTACTGTGACGTAACAATATTTTCTCATGCTTGCACCATAACAGCTGTACTTCTGAAGCACTACCAGGCCAACAAGCAGAAAGAGCAGAGCTTAAGAAAAACCATTACACACTGCTTTTTGTTCTGGTATTTTTAGCTGTCCCAAAGGCAAAACTAACAACCGATTCCCCGAGATGTCAACATGGATTTTCCACTTACCAGCATCAAGACTTCCAGTCGCTGCCGTCCAGCCCATGACAGGGGGAATGGCTCCGACGACAGCTCCCACCCAAGTGTTGGCGATGCTCATTCTCTTCATGGGTGTGTAACAGCAGGTGTACAGGAATATGTTGAACGCTCCAAGAGCACCGGTGAGGGGGTTGACCCCCATGGTCAGCAGGGCAATGCCTGGCACACCACAAGATGCTGCAAAGCATACAGCAAGCAGGGGGCTGCGGGAGGAGAGCAGGGGTTGCATTAGAGAATGATGACTGCCTCTCTCCCTTTGCACTTCTTCCTACTCCCCTAGAAAGCTAACATTGGATTTTTGTTATTTTTTATGGATTTTTGTTACTTGAGATTCTCACATCTGGCCCCATTGTAGGGCAAACCTTTCTAAAATACTATCTTTGTAGTGTCACGTTATCATAGAATGGTTGGGTTGGAGGGGACCTGAAAGCCCACCCAGTTCCAACCCTCTGCCCTGTGCTGGTTGCCCCCACTAGACTAGGCAGCCACAGATTTGCCATGAGAGGTTATTCTTATACTCCTCACTGCTGTGTTTGCCAAATAAGTTTAAGCTATGGAGGTCAATGCAATCGGTGCTTCCAGCAGATCATTTTCTTTTATTGTAATCTTAGTAAATTTTGACCTCTGGAAATGGCACTCAGTGTTCAGAGCCAGAATTGTAACTGATTGCAATTTTCCAAGGGGCTCTTTGGCTGAAATACAACAGAGTTAGACACAAAATGAGGAAGCATTTAAGAGGAAAGGAGCACATTCAATCATTTTGAAATTATGCTAACAGAAACAAAGTAATTTTTGGCTTTACTGAAAATGACTGAACTCTCTGCGTTGCCATTTAGCTTACAGACTGTGCTAGGCAGTGGTAGCACAGCAAAGCCACTCTGGTAACAAAACCAAAATTAAATCTTATCTTCTAAGTGTGGAATTAACCAAAGATATTTCAGGCTTGCCTGAAAGAACCAAACAGAAAAAAGATGCTAATTATTTCTGTTGATTTTTACCATGCAAGAGCTCTACAAGCTCAGGGAAAGTTGGAAACTGTTAAAATGTGTAAGAAAGTGGTTGAAGCTGTGTAAACTTCTGCTAATAAGTTCCACAATAAGCATCCAAACACAACGAACAAGGATTTTTTGTTTGGCTACCAAAACCACATTCGCAGGCAGCAAGCACCATGATGCAACACAGAGGAAGCTTTATTTGTGTTCCTTTGCATCAGGTCAACACATTTGCTGCTGGTGGAGATCTCTTTGCATGCACTTGTTCAGGGATATCTGGTAAAGCGGGATGAGAACTAAATGCTACTGAGAGAAATAATTACGGAATCACAGAATGGTTGAGTTGGAAGAGACTCTTAAAAACCATTTGGTCACACCCCCTGCACTGAGCAGGGACACCCACAGCTCCGTCAGTGCTCACAGCCCATCCCCTGACCTTGGCTGTCTGCAGGGATGGGGCATCACTGCCTCTCTGGGCAATCTGTGCCACTGCCTCACTGCCCTTAGTGTATATCCAACCTAAATGAAACCATTTCCCTTTGTCCTGTCACATCAGACCCTGCTTCAGAGTCTGTCCCCTTCTTTCTTACAGCCTCCCCTTTAGATACTGAAAAGTGTGGGAGACCTCTGGAAGGGAGAAAAATGCCATTAACTGAGCTGCATTAAATACACACTTTCAGTCATACACATAAGAGCAGAAAATAAATGCTCGCAGCAAATGTCTGCGTGTGAACTTTAGCTTTACACATTTGTCTCATTTAAAACTATGTAGCCTTTGTATTCTACCATCACTCTGCCCTCTGGTCAAATCTTTAACCCTAAAATACGTGTTGCAAACACTGCTCCAGCCTCATAAGGAGAGTTTGTTGGTGGGGATGAATTTTTATGGGAGTTTTATCAACCAAAAAAAACCTACCTTTTTAAAAACTTCATCAAACCAGTACTGTATGAAAATCCTAAATAACCACAAGAACTACAGCAAGCAAATCTCACACCAAAAATCTGCCTCCGATTTAAATTAAATTGACTGAGTCAATACATCCCAACACAGGTAAGGGGGCACACGTACACCCTGGTGCTGGCTGCGGGCAGGTTCCAGGCAGGAACAGATGGAGCAGGGTGCTGCCTGGCTGCCCAACAACAAATCAAGGCCTACAGTTTGAGAACATAGTGCAAAGGGAGCCAGGAGGTGCTGTGCCCTTTGGGTTTGCAGCTGGCAGTGCTCTGCTATGCAAAGGCAGCACAGCACAATCTGCACGGTGAGGTGTCTCAGCACTGACTACAAACACGGCTCCTTCTGCGTGTTGCCCCTCTATAGTGAAAGCCTGACTGGTTTTGGTTAAACAAATCCATCCTGACTGATTGCTGAATAAAATAGAGCCAGACGTACAGCTGAGCACCAGACTGGCACAATGCATGCACTGGAGGTGACAAAAGACCAGCGGGACCCTCAGAACTGGGCACTCCCATGGGGTGCACGTCCTCAATGAGGACTTGGTTTGACCCAACGCAGTGAGCTCTCTTCTCACTAATCGAGAGTGAAGACTCGGCTGCGTTCCTCCAGATGAAAGGCCCAGCGTGCATCCGGAGCTGGTGATGAAGGGCTGACACCAGAATTTAATCATGGAACCAGAGAATCATAGAATGTTTGGGTTGGAAGGGACCTTAAGGATCATCCAGTTCCACCCCCTGCCATGGGCTGGTTACCCCCTCCCAGATGAGGCTGCCCAGAGCCCATCCAGCCTGGCCTTGGGCAACTGCAGGGATGGGGAACCCACAGCATTTGATAAGAAATTCAGTATTTCCTTCATCCCTTGCTCAGGAGATGGGAGCAGAAGCAGGGAGCACCAAGTCATGCTCACCTCAAGCACTGCTTCCCTGCAGCACCAGCAGCTCTGCAGGATCTGAGTGACGGAGCAGGAAAATACCTTTACAAGATGTGGCTTTAGCAGAATGGGAAGGTGAAATGACAAGATTCCAAAGAAGTTGTTCACCTCCTTGGAAACAAACCTCATTTTTGTTTCTCATTTCTTTAATTTTTGCTTCTTTTCGAAAGGAGGTTCCTGAAGGCAGTTTGATTTTTTTGTTCAATGTCTGTACATTGCTCATGATCTCAGAGGAGGACGTCAAGTCAACGATGGCCGTTCTTCACATGCAGTTTTAGACACCTTGAAAGTATCCTATTTTCTATCTCTCTCCAGTGTTTCCTTAAAACCAAGGAACTGTAAAATCCTTCTCAAAGAGTAATTGTCTGACTGACAAGGGCCTGCACCATGAAACTCCAACTGAGATCAGAAACTCCAACTGTGATCTGATGATTCAGCTTTGTTATTTCTGCCCCATAAAATGCCTCGGCATTACAAAGACAACACACTCAGAAATTAGGACCTTGCTTTCTTGGTGATACATGAGGCAGAATTCAGCTCACTCTCCCATAAATACATCGTACTGATAAGGACTAGGAGATGTAGAAGCAAACGTCTCATGGGGAAAGAGGCAATATTTGAGGAAAAGGCAGAGAGTTTTCAATTATTGGAGCAGTTCTTACTTTTGTGTCTGAGAAGACTTTAAGAAGGAACACTTGACCAACTTTAAGTCACAGCAGTTTAAGGGCAGCCTGATTTCTAACAGCTGATGGTCTCCTAGGGACCATGATACATCTCCTTGCTCACATAAGATCTGTCAGAACTCCCGGATGAGGTGTGATGCTCACTGGTTTGGCACACGATTCCTTGCCTGCACCTCACTGAGACAGCACAGGGGATGAGGATCCCAGCGTGCAGAAGGAGGAGGGCTGTGATGCTGAGCTGTCACCAGCTCTGTCACCACGTAAGGTCACAAAGTCCTCCCAGGAATGCAGGTACAGGGGACCCCAGCACCAGGGAATTCTCATGTAGCATTGAGAATGGGCTACGGGGTCTCTGCTGGTTTCCTTCATCCCTAAACCAACCCCTCCAGTAAGTGCAAGCTGATGACAGACGCTGGTACATAAGCCTCATTTCACTTGGGCGTTCACTTATGCTGAGGGAATCTCTCCCATGGGAAAAAAAAAGGCAATCTTCCATTGGAAAATTGGCCAAGCAGCTAGCTGGGAAAGCAAACATATTGAGTAAGAAACTGGGTTTTATGATGGATTCTTGGGAGGAGTTGGTTTCAGTTATTTGACTGATTAAAATCAGACTCTGGAAAAATACTAAAAGTGCCAAATGAGTTCTCTGCACATTTCAACGCTAAAATACCCACGTATGTCACCACATACGACACCTCCTCCAGGAAAACCAAAAACCGGTGGTTCTGCCTCATCCCTCTTCTCTCCTTCATTGAGAATACAAATGTCCAATAATACTGCTCACAGACACTGACATTCAGCTAAAAGCTCCTGAGAGAACTTCAACTTGAGCACCGAACAGCCAAACCCCACCGGGTCCAAGGAAAATTTGCTGAGATGTCTCTCCTGCTCAGCTCACCCACGATGAACCCATCCCAGTAACGGTGCCAGGAGAGGACCCCCACCCATCGCACTGCTGATGGTGACGTGGGCAGCTCAGCAGCCTGCTGTGATCCACGAGCAGTAGCAGCATCTTTGGATCGAGGTGACACTTACAGATGAGCTGGTTGCACGTATCTAATGATCTCACACACGTGTGTGTGAAGCATGATTATTTAATAGGCTCCAGAGTCATGGCTAACAGTACTTATTGACTCTCGGTGTTACTTGGAAAAATGAAAAGGGGAAAACAAATTAAAGCATTTGCCCATCTATAAAATTAACGTATTATCTTACCTATTTCACAGCAGCATTAGCGAGCTTAATGTGTACAAAGATCAATAGCTTCACTACTGTGCATGCTCTTCCATGCTTCCTTTGGCAAAGCATTTTGGGAAGATGGCCATCAAAGTACTGATAGGACCACAAATTAAAAAAGCAAAATAACAAATTTAAAAACAGTGGTGTTAAAAACCACAAACTACATCAAATTTCCTCTCAAAACATACCAGCCTTCAGAAATATGGCAAATTCCAGTATCAGCATCTAACACTTGGACGTGGCTGTGTGAATACACTGACACTCAGACACCAGCACAGCCATTCCACGCATTCTGAATAGGTGCATTCAAGCAATCAGCAGTTGCATGCAATTCATGTTCAGATGTTGTGTAAATACATAAGAAACTTAATTTGTGACCTTGCGTTAATGGGAAATTGGGCACGCAGAATGTATTTACATTAAAGTGAAAGCTTGAGTCTAAGTGTCCATTTAAGACCGCCTGCATATTTTTCAGGTGAAGCAGAAGTGCTTATGTTCGAAAATTAGATTCAAAGCCTAATACAGAAAGTAATAAAACAAATCCTCTCTTCTCCCTGTCTGTCAAAAGCCTTTTATGGAAACATCATCCACTTCCAAAATAGCAAAGTGGAAAAAAAAAAACCAAACAGATCAAACAAAACAACAGTGCCCTTTTGTTTAGCGCAGCATGCACAGAACACCTCAGCAGACTGAAATGTTTACATTCTCAGTTGAGTATTTTGTATTAGACCTTGTTATTATTGACAACAGCCCCTGGAGCCACAAGGCCATTCTGTCCAATGCAGGATGAAGACCCAAAACCAGCAGGAGGGGATGGTGAGAAATGGGATGCAGGGAACAAATGCCCCACTGACATCCCGCATCACCCTCCATCAGGACAGGGAAACGAGGCAGTAAAGGCGAGATTGATGCCTCAGACCAACCTCATATTGTTACTCTGGACGAAGATTTCAGCTGCAAAGAGTGTCAAAACAATCTGCTGCAATGAGAAGAGGAACAGCCACAACCAGGTTGGGCTGAAAATAGTGGGGCTCTAAGGGAAGCACTGGCAGAGCAATACCAGCCCGGTCCGCATCCCAGAGGCTCCATTCTGCCATCTTGGGCTGAGACAGAAGTCCAGTGCAAGAATGCTGCTCCAAAGCCATAATTAAAATCAGATTTGGGGAGTAAGCATCATAAGCTACTTATTATTTCTGGAATGGGTAGGTACTAAAAATGTGCCCAGACTCCTTGCCAGACGGCTGACAGAGGAAGCCCCTCTTCCCAACTTTTTCCAGGTCAGCAAGAAGCTATTCAGGCTTCTGAAGCCAATTACAAGCTCAGACAAAAGCATCGGGCTGAGGTTTTTGCATTTTCCAACAGAAACAAGAGGTTATACAAACTGAAGTCTCGTCCCTTTGGCCATTCCTACAGCCATGAAAGCTGACTCCATGAGAGGAGGATCCACGGAACTCCCCAGTCCCAATCTACCTGGCTCCATTCAGAAAACCACCACCTCTGCATTTCTGCTCGTCTCTTGGCATCTTCTCAGCTCCTGTGGCCAGACAACATGAAGGACTGCCAAAAGCCAGTCCTAAAAAACCAGTGCCAGGGTGGGATCATCACAACTGCCATAGGGAGCTGAGCTATGTCTGGGCCACCTCCCTCAGCCTGCAGATTCTTACTTTTTATTGATTTCTTGAAGGATCAGAACTGCCGAACCCTCCTTGAAAACTCTTTGAGACCCACCAAGAGGATTCAGGAAGGCCACTGAGCCTCGCAGCTACAAGCAATCCCACCTCACTTGGAAGGAAAGCAAGGAGCCGAGGACGTTACGCACTGCAACAACATATGACCGTATAGAAGCCTTCCTGCTCCTCTGACTTAGGTAATGGGGAGGGAAGTCCGTCTTTTTCCAGCACACATCTGGACTGTGTTTGCACAGTTTCCAGCCCTGCTTCCCCAGATGCCTGCAGCCAGAAGCGGGGCAGCCTTCTGGCACTCAGCTGATGGCAAAAAAACGAGCCAGAAAGCTGCAAAAGGCACATTTTGCCCCGAATAGCAACGGTAGCTTCCCTGAGATGATTGTGATGGGAGGTTAAAAAAACCACTCCGACAGCTTCGAAGCTCAAAGCAAGGAACAGATCTTTCAAACCCAATTAGTAATCATGGCAGACAACTGAATGATGGCAATCTACCAACAGCGAAATTGAATTTTAACTTTCCACACAAATCCTTTCAGGCTGCATATTTATATATTTAGTAATAAAAACCATATTCACGACCATT
The DNA here is from genome assembly GCA_037305975.1 of Chrysolophus pictus. NCBI lineage: Eukaryota > Metazoa > Chordata > Aves > Galliformes > Phasianidae > Chrysolophus > Chrysolophus pictus. The sequence goes on along the minus strand of CM074593.1, from coordinate 8,349,432 downwards.
GTCAGCTGTAAAAGTTATATAGTAATAACAACAAAGCTAATGGAAACTGAAACTGGAACAACACTGCCTGGCTCAGTAGCTTCATCATGAATGAATGAGTGGTGATTTTTCTAAAATGATTTTAATTTCTCTGCAAAAGGTATTAAATTCCAGAAGAGCCCTTCGGATAGATGGGGGATGCACCTGATAGAAAAAACATCCACACTCAGACCTGAGAGCCTAAATCAAAGTAGTGCAGCATGACCCCAATCAGTGCAGCCTTGAGACAGCACATCTTTATTTCATACGGTGCTTGAAGCATGACTAACACAATATTTTTATATGCAGCGATAGCTTTCAATTACCGATTTGATTCGTTTCACGGAATGGTATTTTTTTCCAACTAAAAAATAGCTTTACACTGATCTCTTGCTAGACTCCTTTCTTGTTTCATGTAGATTTGATTCAGCATCAGCTTCACTGAACACCCGTGACCTGCTCTCCCCTTCCCAAACCACCCTCCATGGCTACGCTGTGGCTGAACAGCATGAAAAGCCTCCAGACCTCCTGATGGAGGTGCTCATATGTACCCATTTGTCCTCTCTCAGTCATGGAAGAAAGTTTGTGACTCATGACGAGGGCTGGAGGATGATTTATTTTAAAATTAAAACATGAAACTTTTTAATTGGGAATTTGATTTTTTTTTCCTCTCGGCTCCAAGCACCAGAATATGGACTTGTCTATCATTTACCACCAGTGATTGACAAGGTGTCCTTTAGGAGGAGCAAATGAATGGGAGCATTGTCAAATCTCAATTTTATATTCCCTTAATGAATTACTCAATGTTAAACCTTAACTAGCAGAGAAGAGAAATCTTCATTCTGCCAGCGATTCAACCTCTGGTCTGCGCTGTGAACAAATTCCCAGCAGGCATCTCATCCCAAAAGCTGTGTTTCTGCAGCACACCACATTCTACATGCACTGCAAGAAATGCATTTTATATCAATTTCCCTTTAGGTGAGTATGACATTACCACAATCGTCAAGATAGTGGGAAGTCACTTGTTGCAATTCTGCCTGCTAATGTTTTTGTGACTGGCTTTTTGCAATGAAGTTTCTAGGGGTAACCGTAAGAGAGATGCTGATAACCTCCTATTGGACTGTATTGTTCCCCACATCTAAATAAATAAATAAACATACGTATATATGAAATGTTCTAAGAATGACTTCTAATGCAAAATCTGAGCTGAAGAAGAACTAGTCTGAGAGGGGGTGCTTCCGAAAGCCTGATGAGCTGGGTTTAGGGCAGCCCTATGTCAGGGGTTCTGACTGCCATCAAGCACTGTCTCTTGCTGGAGGGTTTACAGCCCTGAATTCACACGCAGTGCCTTACGGTGCACATCTCTTCAACGAGAGCTGCCCATCCAAAGGCACTGAGACCTGACTTTGTCACTGTGGATGTGGTTTGCAGGACACTGGGAGGAGCAGTAGGGCCATGGTGCAGACCCAGCACTGAGCCATCTCTGGATATCCCCAGGAATGCCAGAAAGTGAGAACTTTGGCACTCACAGGGCTGAGTGATGGATGAACAGCATTGCTGGCTGGGTGCTGTCACGGAGCTGCTTTCAGGAGTTTGGGCACTAAACTGCCAAGCAAGCTCTGGCTTTGCTGTCCAATATACTTGTTCAGAAGCTTACTTAGTGTAAATAAATAAAATGAGGATAAAATATCCCATGTCTATGTCAATTCGTTTCTCTCCCAGTGAAGAAACAACCCATGCATGGAGCCCAAGCCTCACTGTCAAGGCTGTGTATCACTGTTGTTTAAAGGAGTAATTGACACTGTATTTTAACCAAATTGGAGGCAATTAGTTTCCCTCGCTCCTCAAGAATCTGAGCTGCAGATGTTCTGTCTCCCTTGCCAATGTCGGGGACTTTAAAACTATCATAAACAAACAGGGCTAATTTAAAAGAATCATTTCATCTTGAAGGACACATCCCTCTTTTTTACGCTCGCATAAATCAAAACCGGTTCAATTGATTTCACTGGAAGTTTCCACGAAGATGCTACGTTCATGCTAACGAGAGGGAGTTCAGCTCAGCTTAAAATAAGAAAAACTGGAGTTCCACCCTCAGCACGGGGCCTTCTGAGCATCTCCTGCCCGTTCCACCAGCCAGCTCCGTGGAAGCGATGCTGGGATCTGCTCCTCCATTGCTCCGAGGTTTGAGGCTCAGCTGAAGGATGGAACCATAGCAGCCCAGCTGTGGGATGAGATAGCCTAACACAGCCTGGGAACACTTGCAGTTTATTAACGGCGCGGTCAGACAGAAATAAAACTTTTTATGCTGCCCTTTGGTATTAAGCAGAAACACCAATTGGGCTCCATCACTTCCCTCAAGGTAAAAAAAAAAATAAAAATGAAAAGAAGCCCTACTTCTCCAGTGTTTATGCTCTCATTACGTTTGCTATACACAGCAGAACACTAACCATAACAACCCTGAGCAACCCCGCCGAGCGTCAGCACGCTCCTTGTTATATGTCTCTGTTAGGTAGGAGTGAAGGGGTGAATAATAATATTCACAGCTTCCCTGCAGTCACAAAAATGTAAATATTTTGTTAAAGTGCTTACAAGACAAACCCACAGTAAATTTGAAAAATGTCCCCCATAATATTTAAACTAAATCCTCCTCTTTAACCTAACAAACCTAACCTTACAGCATGGCAGTTAAGTGATCCATTCATTTTATTTCAAAATCTCAGTTCTCTCTCTGTGTAAGAACCAGAGGCCAGCTGACAAACAGACTGGATAATATGTTCTCTCCAGAAACATTTTTCTGTGATTTAGAGTGATTAAATCTAACACATGCTGCTGCTTAGCCCGCAGCCAATGCTTAGAAAGCAGCGAGTAAAGAAGTCTCAGGTCAGTTCTCCATCTCATTGAGATGGAAAAAAATTGAAGTTCTAGAGTATGAATCAACATGGTCTTCAAAAAAGGATCACTGACTCTAAACATGTTCCAGGGAGCAATGAAAATGAAGGAAAGACGTTATTCACCACATCCAGAGACATCAGGGCAAGAAGCAGTGGACGGCAGCAGGAGGAGGATCCATGCTGCACACATCATTATGTGGAAGAGTAAGTGAGCAGCTGAGACCATCAAATTGCAGTTTTAAGATCCTGCCTTCCTATCTGCAACTCTATGAGCATGCAGTTGGTATCTCGGATCACTTTAAGTGTTTGCTCCGTATCCCCTGACAGATGAAATTTCTTCCGTGGAAATAGGAATGTTTTCTTCTGTGCAAATAGAAATACTGTGCAAGTGTAGAAATTATCCTAAGAGAGAGATGTCCACAGCACTAATGCTGTAGAAAATCCAGGGAAGGCTACTGCAAAACATTCATGAGGAAGATCCAGAGGGTAAATGATCAGCAGAAAAACCATAGAATCATAGAATGGCTGCAGTTGGAGGGGACCTTAAGGATCACCGAGCTGCCAACAGCCATGGGCAGGGCTGCCAACCACTAGGTCAGATGGCCATGTTGGACAAAGATGAACAAACAACATGTGCTCAAGCAGGACAAATTATGTTAAGAGATTTTGCATCGTATTTTTGTATTTCACTGCATGCTAAATGCCGTGGTTCTGACATACTCACCATTGCCAAGCACTTCCACCTTTAGCACTGTCAAATACAGCTCTCACGTCATCCCTGAACGTGCCAATAAAACTGCTTGGTTATGTTCAAACATAGTAACACTTAACTCCATAGATTTAACAGCAGCATAAAGAAAAGTCCAGCAGATGATAGGATATAGGGAGGACTAAGCACAGAACATGCTCCTAAACAACACTTGGGTGCAGCTGCCTCTCTACAGGCTTTGTTCTACCACTTTGGGTTCAACGGTGCCCTCTAAAACCAGCCTGTAAGCTTTTTTTTTTTTTTAGCTATCTTTGGCTTTGAGAGCAGAGAACAAGGAACCTCTTCTTGCAAATAAAAAAAATAAACCCCAAGAACACCCAGTGTCAGCAGAAGATCCCATGAACAGGAGCACTGCAGAGTCTGCAAGCCACTGCTACAATGGAGAACTATTTTCCAAGTTACTAATTCAGTTTTTCAAAAGCCAAACCTGTAGTTACCCTTCCAAGCTACCCGTTCTTTGCTAGTTGTAATCTACATACGCTTGTATTCTTAACCTAATCTGAAATTCTGCTAAGACTGATGGCACTGAGAATGTAAAAGATAGCAGCAAAAAATGTCTCAATGGTCCATGAGAAAAAGGTGCATATTACACTGTAAGAGAACTGAAATGAGTGATTGACATGGCAGACACCCAGGGAAAGAAGCATGAACAAACTCTCCAAGAGTGCTGGGAACGCTGGGCACGATGCGCTGATGGTGCTTCAGGGCAGGTGAAACAGCCCCAAGGTTATCCACCGAGAACAGAACCCTCAGAGCCTTCATTTCTGCTGCTGAACAAGCTCAGAGGTAGGGCTCCTCTTCCCTGCAGTACAACTGCACACATAATGCCTTTGGGAAAAGAACCTGAAGCCAAAATCTCAACTATAGAAGAAAGCTGAACCAGAAGTAGAGGCAGCCTACAAGCATCTTCTCAACAAGGAACTACCAGGCACCAAGGCAAAGCTGCTGCTTTCCATGGGAGAAAGGATGGGAATGATCACGTTTTGGGATTCCTGCATTATTATTTTGGCATCTGGAGTTAGATTTTACAAACATTCAGATAAAATCAACTTACACCCCTATACACCCCCAAAGAGCACAAACGTAATACTGTCACACACAGGCAGCACTGAGTCACTGTGGCTCATATTCCTTTACAGCATGACTTAGAATACAATAATCCTGTGATTCCAGGACCCTAGCAAAAAAGTTTAAATAAAACAAATCAAAGAAGTTCCCTGCATATCTTAACCTCAGGAATGCCACTTTTCTGGTAATAAAGACTAAAGAGCAAGCATCTGTGCTAGAGAAGCTAATTAAATTGTAAGAAAAACCTCTTTTATATCTGGCTCGCAAAGTCGATAACATGTAAATTATAACTTGTGTAAGACATGATAAACTCTGTCCTTCACAGGAGGAAATGCACTTCTAACACGACTTACTGTAAACAGATCTCAGGGTATAGCAGCTCCTAATCAGAGGCAGCTCTGTAATGGACTTGTTGAGCAGTGACATTTCCTCCGACACTTGGCACCCCGTGAATAATGATGCTGTTGTGGTTAAACCAGATAAGGTTTAATACTAATAGAGGGAACAAAGTGCGGGGATTCTGACTGCATTAAGCCAAAATTTACAAACATGAACCTGAAATGTTTGACAGCCACGAGGAAAAAACTGTGAATGAGTCAGAGATAGGATCCTGGGCTTTAAACTTCATTTTGCTTTGTTTGTGCGGCGTAAGAGGAAACATTTTAACATCGCCTCCGAAGAAAACCACTCCTCACACATTCCTTACAAAAGGAAAAGTAAAAATCAATGGCTCCAAGCGTTGTCCTTCGGCCATCCCAGCGGACAGCAGGGGCACAAAGCAGGGCTCTGCCCCTCAGCGAGGAGCTGACACGGGGGGATAAGACATCTCCATTAGCAGCGTTCCCTGCGAGCAGATGGAGCAGCTATTTAGCCAAATGCACCGTGACTCCTGGTTTATACATGAGCATCTGGGATGCTTCCTAACGGGAGGCAGGGCACAATGTCTGCCGATTTATCAACTGTTCCGCGCGCAATTAAGGATTCTGATAAATAATTTGGTCGGTGAAGGCCCCTCAGCTGAACTGAAAGGCAGCAAGGCGTGAGGGGTCAAGTGTTTCCGCGGGATTTATATTGAGCAAACAGAGCTGCCTACAAAGGAATGCCCGCGCTGAGTGCTGCAGGGCTGCTGGGGCACAGGATTGCACCAGGAGCTGGCGGGTCCTTCGCTGCAGCTGAAACGAATCCGAACGCGATGTTCGTTACTGAAACCACCCTCCTCATTGCCTTAAGAAACAAAACAGAGATGTAGTTAGAGCCATATAATTTCCTGCTAATACACATTTTGATCTGAGGATAATGTGTGGTATCACCACTTTCCCGCGAGCTCTACAAAAGGACTCTAATACCTCAGAACCATTTAATCAACATCCTATGCAGGCAGTGAATAGATAATTGAAATATAAGTACTGTCATCCATATCCCCCTTGGGAAAGTGACACAGTAAGCATTATATCATTCCATTAGTCCAGCCTTTGATGTGGGTTCTATTCTCATCAAACTGTGTTTTAGCCTCGAGGTTTCTCCCCCCACCTCTCCATGATGTGGCCACGCCAGAAATACAGAGAATACCACGCTGTTCAAAACACACCGTGTACACTTCTACAAGGACTTGGACATGTCACGGGCACAAAGCTGCCTTTTTCATTTCTTGTTTACCAAATACAGTCAATGACAGCTTCTGGAAAACAGGATGAAAATAAACAAGGCAGCCAGGAGGGTGGCGGTGGCAATGGAATGCATTTACTTGTTTCCAAATAAAAAAGGTTGACTACACGCAGGATAAAAAATGCTTGGAAAGGCTGCTGTGACGGTGTCTGCTTTGAATCGTGCCCTGTTTAAACAAGAGGAAAGCCTCCCACTGCAAAAAGAAACATTTTTATCATTCGGAACCATCTCAGGGCAGTCCCTTTAAAACGAGGTATTTTCTAAACAAAATATCGGAATGTTTCCCTGCGGGGAATCAGCATCCGAGCTCTTACAGCCATTTCCCTTGAAGAACTGTAGATTTATGGAGTTTTTGTTTTATTTGTTTTAACCTAAATACGAGGAAAACCCGTCTGAAATGACCACCCAAGGGAGCAGCCCAAGCAGCTCAGCAGGGGCTGATCTCTAAATGGGAACCAAAGTCGTGCTGAAAGCCTCGGGGAGATTTCAAACCTCTGCTTTAAACCCCAGGGCTGTCTGTGTGCTGCGTGCAGGTCTCAGCACAGCGCTCATGGATTTCCTCTCACTTACATCAGTGGAACTCCACCAGTTCCAGCGGAGACGTTCCTGATTTGCATTCGTGTTAGCAAACAAAGAATCAAGCTAATTACCCCGAATTACCAACAGTGATCACGGGAGATTTTTTTTCTATTCTTTTTAATGCACTTTCTCAGCACGGAGTGCTTTTGCTGTAGCAGCAGTAGGTCTGCTCCATGCGATGGGAGGAGAACTCAGCCTCATGCATTGCCAGACAGATCCGCTCCTGAGGCTCAATGAGTTTCTGAGTCAATAGGAAAGCCTGACATGCTGCAATTTCCTATCAGATAATGAAGCTTCAAGTTGTATTTGCAGTTGTCACCAGAGCTCATAAACATAAGCCATCAGCAAGAAATATTACTGACTTTGGAGCTCTTTTTGGTCTGATTCTTCAGGAGTTTATCTTAGAGTTAAACTGACCAAAGTCAACACTGCACTCAGAAATGTCAACAAGTGGGAAAAGCATTAAAGTCTCCATTAATTGCTGTAATAATTAAGAGAGGCCATAAGAACTGAGAAGCTCATATTCAGAACACAGCTCCTTGTTCATTGCTTAGTGAGGGAGTTAATGGGATTCCAGGACGAAAATATTTACCAAACAACATGAAGATTTATTTCTTTTGAAGCATCCAAGGCATTATCTGTGTTGTGCCTTCTGCCAAGTTAATAGACTTAAGCTTCTTAATTGCACAAGGAAAAGCAACTTGAGAGAGCAAATATTTTGCATAAGAGAATACAGTTAAATACCACAGCATGTTAGTCACATATTGAAAAGGCAACCTCCCAGCTGCCCCTGTAGGAAGCAGGGGATGGGACTCCTGGGAACAGGTTGCCCAAGGAGGCTGTGGATGCCCCATCCCTGCAGGCATTCAAGGCCAGGCTGGATGTGGCTCTGGGCAGCCTGGGCTGCTGGTTGGCGACCTGCACATAGCAGGGGGTTGGAACTGGCTGAGCATTGTGGTCCTTTACAACACAGGCCATTCTATCATTCTGTGACTCTGCTCTCCTGAAGCCCCTGCAGCCTGAACCACTCTGATGCTGCCAGCACAGCCTGGGTGACACCAGCCCAGAGATGAACCAAGAGAGAAATCATGGCCTCAGTCCCAAAGAAAGGCTGTAGGAATGGGTGTAGGGAATAGCTGCAAAATGCTGCAGGGGCAGAACGGAGCGGCGTTGACACGGTCGTGAATTAGTCAGCTATTTAGAACACGCTGTTTGATGCTGGATATGGAAATTTCCCCCCTGTTATTTTTTTTCTTTTTGTTTTTAAGATGAAAAACTATTCCTGTACAACTATTAAGTTTTTACGAGTGCTCAGTGCAGCAGATCCAGCAGCACTGTAAGTTCATAAAAACAGATGCTTTTTAACAAGTGTGCATGCAGCTCCGTGTCAAACTGCAATCAAAACTGTCATTCTGTACAATGTAATGGAGCAGGACACTTGTCATAGTAGAGGCTAAGCTCACTCAGCTACTGCAGCTAATACTGGAGATTTATTTAAATTAATCTGCAGGAAAATTAAATCCATTACTGTAAGAAGCAAGGGAATAAATCATACCCAACAGGAAACTAGAAAAAGCTGCTGCCATTTCAGTCCAATCTAAGGTTGCGTGAGCACAGCGACTTCTTTCTCGTCAAGAGCATAAAAACAACCCATAGCAGGAAAAATAATATCAGCTGTTGTTCTAATGCAAAACACAAATACTATGCCCGATGAGTTTAACACTGCGGCCAAAGTAGGAGGAACATCTGAAGCTGTCTGCATTTCCAAACAAGACTCAAGGGTCAGAGGAGGGGAGGGGACGTGTGGGCAGGCTGGAATGATGGATGGCGTTTAGTGGCATGCTGTGTTTGGGTCTACCCGTGTTATTTTTGCAACAGGATGTCTCTGATTATTCTCTGAATAGAGAATAAGGACGGTTACGTCTCATTGCTCAGAGGGGAATTTTTTCAGAGCCCTACAAATTAAATAGGATGCTGGAAAGCAAGAAGTCAATGAACTATTAGGTGCTGTTTGTCACAGACCTAGCAAGAGTGTCAGAATTTTCCCAAGGGGCACTGGCAGTGGATTTGGGGTGGGCAGAAAGGTGTGTGCCCTCCTCCCAAATGTACAGGAGACCCCAGCTCTGCAAGGCCCATTGGCATCCCTGCCTGTATGCTCTGCCTGATGTCAGAGCCAGGCCAAAGCATTTTATAGCAGGGGCACACCGAGTGCCTGGGTAACTATTTCAGCCATAAAGTTGATGCAATATATATAGGGGGCTTCATAAAGGACAGAAAACAATTACTTTCCCAAGCTGCATCCTTTCTGAGAACTTTGCAGAACCTGCTCCTGGCTCGCAGGGTGCTGCTGCCTGGTGTGACAGTTCAGCTAAAGCTGCCTGATAGAAATACCTCCTGAACCCCAGAGGCTGTGGTGACACAGACACCCTGCAGCACAGCCCTGCTTCCTTGAAGCATGCTCAGGTTCCTCAGTGATGCTGAAGGACCCCACCAGCCCTCAGCAAATTGCAAAAGAGGATCAGCTGTGGAACCTTTGAACTCCATGAATATGTATGCAGGTAAAATGAGCACAAAAAAGTGTTGCCAAGGTAGGTTTGGTTAGTTTTCTCAGCTAAAGGCTTTAGACAGAAAGGGAAGGAAGAAACTTTACAAGGCAGGAGCACAAGTCTTACGAGGAGTGGCTGAGGGAACTGGGGCTGTTCCCAAAGGTCTGCAGAAGAGAAGGCTCAAGGGAGACCTCATTGCTCTCTCCAGCTCCCTGACAGGAGGTTCTGATGAGGTAGGGATTGGCCTCTGCTCCCAGATAACAGCAATAGGATGAGAGATGATGGCCTCAAGCTGTGCCACGGGTTCAGGTTGGATTTTGGGAAAAAATTATTCTCTGGAAGAGCGGTGATGCGGCGGCGCAGCTGCCCAGGGTGGTGGTGGTGGATTCACCATCCTTGGAGGTGCTCAAAAGCCGTAGAGATGCTGCACTGAGGGATGTGGTCACTGGGCAGTGTTGGTGGGGATGGGCTGACGGTTGGACATGATGATCTTAGTGGTCTTTTCCAACTGTAATGGCTCTATGGTTTAGTTATATGGCAGCTCCATTAAACCTAACTAAGCCCATTGAATCTCTGCTGAAGCTGCAAGTGAGGGCCGCAAAGCCAAACACATGGGAGCAATTTCCCTGCTACAGAATGACACATCTAATGAGCCAGTTCCATGAATTAGCTTAGTGGAAAGGAAGAAACGAGCTCATCCAAGGGCTGGATGACTCAGGGACGCTGAGGTCCTCATGCTAAGGGTTACCAGCTTGATTTTTGGCCCAAGTTCCGAAAATCTGAGAGTTGCCTACAAAAGAAGACCCTGGTCCCAGTGCAGCTTCTCACTGGGCATAGGTTCACACCAAAACCACCACTGGAAGCCTTTCCAAAGAGGTGCAGTGAATCAGAACTAGGCAGAGTGAAGGACTCCTCACTCTTCAAAAGGGGTCTCAGGCTCAGCACTGGACTGCACAAAAATTGGCATGACCCTGCTACCCATCCTGCACCAGCTCTATAACAAGACCTGTGAGAACTAAACAACTAAATAAAAGTAAAGAGAGAAGGGAAGAATGAAAAATTAAGGCCATTACATTTTATTTATGAGCAGTGAAAATGAGCGTGGAATGTAAAATGATGCCTCGTTTGCACTGCATATCACAGATATGAGTTTAAAAGGTACCAAAAGCCTCATGATATGAAACAGAGAAGAAAATATCAAAACTCAAATGACAGACAGATTTTGGACAAGAACTCTGTGTGTACCCCAAGCTCATCGAGTTCTTTCCCCGAGGTGAGATATCATTCTCTTACCTACAATTTATCCATCTCTGTCCAGTCTGTTCTTGACTTATATGAGGATAATCATTTAAGGGTCTTATTTAACCAGCCAGAAATGAAGGAGTTCAAGGAGCACCAGGGAATACGTGGCAAAAAATAACAAGCTTACATCACTTGCACTGGATTCCTCTCCTCTGGCACACCGCAGAAGGAATAACGCCAGTCATGGTCTGCATGCTCAGAAGTCTCCAGGGAATTAGGTCGGCATTATTCAAGGTAAGTGACACTTTAAAGAACTTTAAATTAGCTGTTGACAGTCAGGTAGATAGATTGACGAGTGATTACATGAAGTCCCCAGCGTTACCATTTTGTGGTGAAGGTAAATATGAAAGGGGGGAAAGCAGAAAATATGTTAAGTATGGTTTTGTCAATCTGTGATGCAGCTGGGAGACAGCAAAGTTCATCTAAAGATGCTGGAAACTTCTACAACTAATTGCTTTCTCTAAATCAAGAGTTGTCAGAAGGTTTCCTGGCAGAATCACCACAAGCAATGCAAGTAGACTATGCCCCAAAAAAAGGGAAAAAATGAAAGGAAAAGTATTCCTCCATCACCTTTCTCCCTAAGTGAGAAAGCATCCCTGCAGGCATCCAAGGCCAGGCTGGATGTGGCTCTGGGCAGCCTGGGCTGCTGGTTGGCGACCCTGCACATAGCAGGGGGTTGAAACTAGATGATCATTGTGGTCCTTTTCAACCCAGGCCATTCTAAGATTCTGTGATTCTAAGTGGCTGCAGGGGAAGCCAGCGCTCCGCCTGGTGCTGCATGGAGCAGCGCCCCTGAGCTGCACAGCTGAGGAGGACACTCTGCATGCACAACAGATGTCCTCACTGCAGTCGTCCCTAAAATATGTTTTTAAATAAAATTAAATCAGCTCAGGCATCTGTAATTAGCACCATCTTCGAGAACAAACCAGAACGAGTTTATTGAAGCTCTCTAACTATTTACAGTGAGAGCGAATTTACCCTCAAGGTTCACTTTACTATTTTGTCTCAATTTTCTTGTAATTTCATCCATCACAATTTTTTTCAGTCTTCCAAAGGTGATGGATAAAACACAGAAATAAATAGGACCAACTGTTCGCAGAAGCCTAAGGGAAAACAGAATTTTGTTATAAATAATCCTTGGCACAAATCATGGAAACGCAATACTAAAATTGTTTGTTGAATCATTTATGAATTGGGCCCTCAGTTTTAGTTTGCAAATAAGTTACAGTTTTTGTTGATGTTCTTTTTCACTTTGCTTTTTTAGCTGGGAAACAGCCTTTGAGAAGCTGAACTGATACATAATACAGAACACAGAGTGACTGAAGGATCTTTTTAAGGGAAACACTGCAAACACAGCACTCCTGGATTTAGATACAGGTGATGAGAAGCTAAACGATGACACTTGTACAAGACTTTCTTAGATAACACCAATCTGAGTTCTCATTCCAGCTTTACATGTAGAAAAGGCAAAGACAGCACAGTGCACTATAAAATCACTGGAAAAAAAAGGAAGATTTTTATGCAAGTAATTTTTAGCAGCACCTCTATGGGATGGTTTCTAGAACTGCTCGGGAAATGACATCCCAGGAGACTCAGGCAAATGCATGTGGTCTAACAGATAAAGTGGAGGGATAAGGAACAGCACACCATCTCATGTTCCTTCCAAGATGGGAATTTTTGAATATTTTTTTGTTATAATCCAATGCAAACCTTCAAGGGAACGTAATGACACCCTGCTGCACTGCCTGGAGTCTGGTCACACGAGCAGGAGCACACAACAGGAGTGCAAGGTTTGCTTTCCTGAGGAATTTGGGATTGCAGAGGACAGCTGACTACCCAAACACCTCACATGAAAGTCACAAACATGAAACAATATCAAAGAACAGAGAGATGCATTTCTTTTGTCTGTAAATTGCTATTTTTCCTCATCTGAAGAGAGCAAGAGAGACACTTGGAGACAGATAAAAGCAATATTAAGACCCAATGCTCATTAGCTGGAGCAGGTGTGTGCAGCCTTACCTGATCTGTCCTCGCACCAGGGGTCTGTTTTTTGTCCTGTTCATATTCGAGTCAAACGGAACCTCAAAGAACTGTAATGAAAAAAAAGAAAGGGAAGAATCAAAATGAAAGGATGCCGGAAACCGTGCCACGCGTGGAATGCCGTGTCTGCATCTGCACGTGCTTTCATCTCTCGTTTTTGAAGGTTCAGAAATGCAACTAAAATGGCAAACTCCTTTTATGGAGCTTTGATAGTCTGCAGTAATACTTCTGGCATCCCTTTAGAAGGAAAATCACCTGGAGGACAAAAATAGTTTGCAGAAGTCCCCAAAAGTTCCTTATTTGAAGCAGAGGCTGATTCCAAGTTCTCAACAGGTTTGACAGAGCCTTTATGCACACTGTTAAATACACACATACACAACACACAGCTCTGCCCCCGGTTTTACATTAAGACAAACAGCCCTCACCAATGTTGTGCTTCTGATATTTTAAAGACAGATGCCTTTTTTCAAGATCTAACATCCAAGAACCTATAACCCACCCCAAAACCCATCCTGTGAAATGCAACCCAAACTGCACTGAGCTCCTCTCTTGGGCAGCAGGCAGAGAGCACAGCATATGCTGTTACTTAACAGCACAACCCAATCTGACTTTAAACTCTGCCTATGGGAACACCGAGGCAGCACTATCAGCACACTACAAATTCCTGCAGGCTTCTGTAGAGCTGCTTCATAGAAAATGGGACTGGAAAAGCTGAGTGCGGTTTTCTGTGCAGCAGCATAAAGCCGTTTCGTTTTACATGGACAAAACAGCAATAAAAACTGATATATATATATATATATATATATATATATATAAACCCCGCCATACTTCAGAGATTCACCAAAAGCTATTTATAGGCAGCGCAATATGTATTTATAGAAAGGATATCTTCTACTGACGTTATGTCTGAGGTTTTGGGGAGGGAACCCAATTACATGAATGTGTAGGAAAAGCAGCACAACAGATCAGGATTTCAAGCCACCAGAACGACGACATGTTGAGCAGTCAGACTGCAGATGGATTTAAGGTGACTGCTGTATAAGATCTATGTCACTCCATCAAGCTGATGCATCCTTTCACATGACAAAAGCAAAGTTTGCAAACGTCCTGGCTCTGACAGTGCCAAAATCAGTGCAAAAAATGGAATACTCATGGATTTTGTTTCATTCGTATATCACAAAATTCAAAGCATCTCCCACATTTATCCACACAAAAAAGTATTGCCGTGAAGAAATGATGGGATTAAAGGAGATCATAAAGGTTTTTGTAAGGGCAGTGCTGAAAGAGAGATCTTCAGCTGTATTCCTGACAGCTCTGCCATTCCCAGCACTGAGGTTATAGGAAAATCCTGCTGTGTATGCTCAAGCCCACATGCTACAGTTTTTCAGCTTGAACACGACTTGCCATCAGCGTGCCTTAAAGCCAAAGAGTTCAGCAGTGGGCATCGCCTTCATATTTTGAGATGCTCCTAAAAGTGCCCAAATTTGGGAACAAATGAGGTGGAGAAAAGAAGAGGAGGAGGCGAGGTGATATCACTGGCATCCCTTGGCCATGAAAGTCCCAGAACATCCCTGCTGTGAGCTGCCCAGCCCAGCAGCACCGAGCCCCAAGGCAGCAATGCACAGCAGCTCTGAGGTGTGGGTTGGCTTTGCATCGCTGCAGCAGCACGGTGTGAGTGCTGGGGGTCTCACAAAGACCCTCTGTACAAAATGGCAACAAGTACACCCAGGGAAGTGAAAGCACTCTGTTTGGATTGGAAGGCAGTGATTGCTTCTGACAGCTCAGCATTTTGCTAATGGGTTGTTTCACTGTTACATTTCAGACACAATTATGCTAAATGAAGAAAAAATATCATCTGACATCAGACTAGTAGAGCAATGCAAGGGAAAATTCTATAGATTGAAAGTCTTTTCTTTCTCTTCCGAAAATATTTTGGGCTGTGTGCAGTTTTGTTTCCTTTTGTTGGCACAAACCTCCCTTATTTGTATTTGCACTGACCGCCCAGAGCTGACGTCCAGCTGAAACTTGGGCATGCACAGAGATCCTGGCTCTTAAACACTCACAGCTGAAGGTGTTCAGTGTGCGAGGGGTAAAATTACAACGACGTGTAAGTTTTAAACTCCAACTGAAACATTAGAAGGCAGAAATGAAGAACAGTTGGATGCTCAACACTGTTGAGAGAATTGAAAGGTGTGCATTTGGTATGATGTGACAATACTGTATCAGCTTATGGCATATTGCTGTGTATTTTATATAGTAGTTGACCCCTGAATAGAACATATTTAGACCAAGAAACTTCTGAGGGAGGCAGTCCCAAAGCATCAGTCCCTGCTGTACGCAGACATCTCTGCTCCCAGAACTAAGATTACTGCATGGCTTAGGTCTGAGCTCCTTCGCTTTTCTAAATCTGACAATCTGAACAATCTGTTATGTCAACTACACGCAAAAAATTACACATCTCATTGAACAGCAGCTAAGAAAAATCCTTTTATTTGTAATGGCCCGGATTCTTTCACTGAGCAAGTTGTGATTGCATGTCAGCAAGATGCCATGTATCAAACTTGCTACATTTTGTTCCCAGATGTTTGACAAAATTCCCTCACCGCTTGGAATTATTTCCCCTGATATTCCAGGAAGATGAAAAAGATGTGCATCTAAAACATCACGCCGCAGGAATGAAAGAGTGAACTCAAACACACTACGTCATGCCAGGCCAGCACAGCACTGCCTGCTTTAGCAAACAGTGAACTCAGCAGCACGAATCCTGGATAAATAAATATTTCAGAAGCTCTCAAGATGCTTTTTCCTTGGAAGCCTGAACGCATCAGCCCAGACAGACAAGGCAGAATTCTCTCCCATAGGTATTTGGGAAGGCAGCCACCAAAGGGCAGCCGGAGGGTTAAACCTACAGCAACTACAATCCCTGAGTGACAAAACTTGGCAATGGTTTTCCAGACCCCATCCTAAATTTTTATCAGTGTGTATGAACATTCAAGACAAAACGTCGGAAAAAAATAAATCAGCTACACTTTGTGGTTTATTTCCCTGGCAGACTCATCAGACTCTCTGTGTAGATCTCATCTAGTTAATATACAGTAATTATATCTTAAACATCTAACAAATCTTAGATTAGCTGTCACACTACTGCTTACTGTTATTTACAGCCGTGCTTTTTGTCCTTAGCTGCTTCATATTGGTTTCCTCTATGTTTCTAAGTGAAACCTTGCAGACTGCTTCATTTCTTCAGGCTCCCTCCTGGCAATAGCAGCCTGCAGCACTGACTGGGACACACATTAATTACATAATTTAGACTCGAGCAGGACTCCCAAGCTCACTCCTTCCGCACCATCTCCGAGCACTTGATTTGCAGTTAAATACAGCCGCCACCTATTAAGTTCTCAGATTGAGTGGCCTGACTATTCGCAATTAATTAGGGATGGAAAAGTCTGAGCACGAGCTGTTTGCCTTCTGTGGTCATTCCTGCGGGAACAATTTCAGCTCCTGAATTATGACAATTCAATACCCTGATTCCTGTTAACACACAAACATAAATAGAGCACATTACGAGGAACAACATGTCATATAGTTTATCAAATGGATGGCTCACATGGAGGCCAGTGAGCTTCTCCCATCCACTCTGCTGGAATCTGAGCACCCAGAGCCAGCTCTGAGCTGGGCCATGTGCTGGAACAGCAGATGCTGGAGGGGCAACTGACCTCCATGTATTGACATCACATTTCCCTCTAACTCTAAGCACACGTTTACATCAGAACTGATAATCTCATGCGTCTAAAGCCAGATTATAACCTTGCTATTAAAAAACAGTTTAATTTGTGGCAACGTGGGGATCTCCCCTCTGCAATACCAATGCCAGGGCTGGGCAGGACCCAGTGAGCCCCTTGGTGCCAGCCATCAACCCTGCCCTCCCACTCCATCCACAGGCTCCTGACCAACCCAGACCCCCAGAGGAGCTCCTCTTTAAGGCCCTGTGCTCTCATGGAGCACAAAACCTTCAGCCTGATTCTAAGCACTCCAAATGATGTGCTGCTCCCAGGGTCTCACCCCAGATCTACCGAATGCAAACAACTTATAGATACACTGCAATTAAAGCAAGGCAGATTGAGTTTCAGTGCAAGCAGGTGGGCTAAGAGTCATGCCACTTGACTTTGGGGACTTAAGTGAGGCACCAGGCAAGGCGTGCTTTGCCCCTGGCTCCTCATACCTTTAATCAGAGCAGCCTGCAGGTGGCTCAGCAGCAAAATAGCTCTCAGGACGGATTTCTTCCTCTCCCAAGCCCTCAAGACAGCACAGGGCAGTTTGGGTGAAGTGGTGGCACAGCAGGGGAGCAGAACATGGGGTTATTACCGCAGGGACACCACCTCCTGCTCCACAGTGCAAACCCACTCGTTTCCAAACCCATGACCTGCAGGGTGAGACTGAGATACGCAGACAGCGGTGGCAAAACGTCTCCTCAGCAGAACCTCTTGTTCCAGCTCCTCCTTTGAGCCCTCTTCCCCTCCGTACTATCTGGTTATTTCTACTCCGTGTGTTTCCAGTGATTTATCTCATATTGTGATGAAGTAACATATAATTACATAAAAAGCAAAGCAAAACATAACATATAATTTATGGTAAATAAGATCAAAGTCGAGATTATTATTATAGGTTTTCTCCCGGTTTCCTTTCAATCACTTTTATATGAAAACAACAAAGAATAATTAAAGTATATTACAAAGGACTTTTTATTCAATTGTACACAGATGTGCCTAAAAAAATAACACGCAAGGGGAGGATTTTCAAAAGCACTCATGCACTGATCTAACACTATTCTCACTGAAGTCAATGGCAGTTTGACTTCAATGAGAGCACAGACAGACCAATACTGAGTGATTCTGAAAATCCCACCCTAATTGTACAAACAAGGGAAGGCTTTAGAGATTGCTGGCTTGGAGATTGTATATTTGAGAATCATAAAGGGCACGCAGCACCTGTTTGTCTTCAAGATATGAAAATAAAGCAAGCCAAATATTTTAAGGATTAGAAATGGCTTTTTTTCTTTCTTTTTGTCTTTTTTTTTTTTTAAAGCAGTATCTGAAAACCCTCTGGCTCTGCACTTCCCAGCCTAGCTATAGACCTGCTTTAATATTTTCCATTTCAAAGAGGATTCTAATTAAAAACGAGACTGATGCAAGCCTGAACAACGTTACCTACAGGTAGAGAAGGACAGCTAAACCTCACTGTCACTCTCCAGTGAAGCCAAGGAAAGCTGCTAGGTAAAGCAGCTGCCACGCTGCGCTTGTTTTGAAGACGTGTTCCTCATAGCAGCCCATTGCTATCTGCAGGGAAGAGGACAGGAGGTAATTGCACAGAAAGTGTTGAGATCTGTCACTTCAGAAACATATTTTCAAGGCTGAGAATGCAAAGACTCACAGACTTCAATTAGCACTTATTTGTCCTGGAAGATTAATGACATGCTGTGCAGGCTCGGCTTTTAGGTGCTCAGGAGAGGATGTGCTGCTATTTCTCTGGCCACTTACAGGCACGGGACTTTCTGAGGGTCCTCAGGGACATCTGTCCCCTGCCCTGAGAAATATAATAGGTTTTTGTGCGTAAACACTGAGTACACTTAGCCAGAAAGTGTCATGAGTCCCCATGGTATGCCGGGAACTTGTTTCAGTGCCCATGAAGTGACTTGAGATGCCAGCCCAGCCATCCCAGGCACCGTGCTCTGAAACAAAGGGAAACCCCAAACCCACCCAAAGTGCCTCCAGCAGTGACATCTATCTTCCACCCAGCTTCCTGTGACCAGGCAGCAGGGAGACGTGTCCACTCTGTATTTGCTGTCAGCTCATCCAAACCCCATTAGAGACCAAGAAAACAAGGAGTCATTAAAGGCTTGTGGCTTGACGGCCTCTTCATCAACACTTTTGCCAAACAAAGCCCTCTGGTGCTATCACAAGTGCTGTTACAAGGAGCTGGAATGGAGCGTGGCTGTGCTAACACTCAGGAGTGTCAGTGACATGGTCCAGACAGCAGTGTGCCTCATTGCCCATGCAGTCCACAGATCCCATTGCAACGGCCAAGGATTGGCACAGGCGTGACCATGAAGTAGGAAAACATAATTAAGGGCTACATGCAGTCTTCAGTTGTATGAATAACTTCAGACTTGTCTGTCACCACTCCTGGGCTCCCTGAGCCAAAAGCAGCAATTTTCAGGTGCAATGAACGCCTTCCCACTCCATCCTTTAGGCATGGACTTGGGCACCATTGTGCTCTTACTCTGCACCTTAAAACCAAATGGCTACAAACGTGTCTCACAGGTCTGACCTCCACCCCATAATCATAGAATCACAGAATGGCCCGGGTTGGAAGGGACCTCAAGGATCATGAATCTCCAACCCCCCACCACACACAGGGCCACCAACCTCCACATTTAATACTAGACCAGGTTGCCCAGGGCCCCATCCAACCTGGCCTTGAACACCTCCAGGGATGGACGGGGCATCCACAGCCTCTCAGGGCAGCTGTTCCAGCACCTCACCACTCTCATAGCAAAGAACTTCCCCCTGACATTCACCCTAAATCTTTCCTCCACCTCATGTCCTTCCCTTGTACTGATCCAACAGTGACCCAACCTGCACACATTTCCTTTCCTGTTCCTTTTTGCCTGGATCATTTCTTGATCCTTTCCAGTGGATTTGGTCACTCTAGGCATTCTCTCCCCTTTAGGATTTACACAGTCCTCTCTATCCAGGCTTGGGATAAGGCAATAAAGCAGCATATACACTGCATTTCCCTGGAATAATAAGATAAAACAACCTATTCGTACAAAAGTCAACAGCTGGACTGCAGTCACCCAAAGTCAACCACCTACCCATGCAGGATTTGTGTATGGTCATAAATGATGAACTACAAGTTGATGCCAACTTGAAGTAGAGGTACATGTTTTCTGATCTTCAACAACTATTTTATTGCTATGTATTTTAGGAACAACTGCAAAGTTGAAGAAAAACATCACTTTTGTGCTTACCAAAACACACCCCAAATCCCTTTGCAACGCCACGCTCTCAAAGAGATTCCTTTCCTTTAAATCATGTTTGTCATGACACCAGCATGCCACGAGGACAACATGTAATTTAAAAAACAAACACAACTGCATACAACAATCTCTTTGCTGAAGATAGGAATTGCACAAGGTCGGTATCTGGTTTAAGTTACTCTGTGTCCTAAAATACACCAGACCAGGTCCTCTGGACACAGTGCAGCTGCTTTGAGCAATACTGCAGATAAAACCCGATACTGAAAACGGCTTAGACAAATTCCTGTGGTAGAAGAAAGCCGTTACTCAGGAACTCTTAGGGCAGTATTTCTGCTGCCCAATGCAAGTGGGAGATGTGCATAGCACTCAGCCGGGAGGCACAAGCATCCTCCAGATGGCAACTGAGAGCCAACAGGCAGCAGCTTCCCCAGCGTCTGGCTGAGATGCAAAGCCTTTGCTGCTCTCTAGGAACCAACCACAGGGATCCTGAGCCCTCCACAACATCGCTGTCAGCCACTTTTTGTCCCCTGGGACTACTAGAGAGAGCTATAAAACAAAGTAGCATCGCTGCTGCTCTCTTTTTTTCCCAGGAGATTAGAGCACAGAAGTGTAAAGGTGAGGTTTAAATCATTCCCACACATCTCCCATTGCCTACCCATGTGTCCAGGATCCAGGTCATTTTAATCAGCTCTTCATAATTTGTCACTCCGACGACAAGAATACTAATCCACCGCAGTGTGCTTCCTGCCAGGCACCCGAATATTAATCCATAAACTGGGCTCTTACATCATGCGTAGATGCATTCATTTTCACTGCTCATGGCTTTCTTTCTTACCATACAGACAAAAGTAACACTGTACACAAGCAGCAGGCTTGCCTGCTTTGGGCCACAGAAAGGTTATGTATTTATTTGCATACATGCAGTTTAATTACTCTTAAACACTTCTTAAGGTTTGGAAATACAAAATTACTTTCTTCCTTGCACTTGCTGACACCTGAGAAAAACTAATTTGCTTTGGTTTGTCTGCATTTGGCAGAAGAGCCTTCAGCTCCTTCTGGAAAAAAAGCCTTGAAAGCCCACCAGTATTAAGAAAGGAAAATAGAAAAACCAAAAAATCCCACACCAAAAAACAAGGAACAAAATCTGGGCTGAAGATTCTAAGTGTGAACAAGGGTGTAAAACGGCATTAACATTGACTAACAGAACAGCGTGATAACTTTGCCCAACTGTCACAGAAGCGATCTGCTGGACGTACCAGCAGCTCAGACCTCTTAATATTAATTAAATCATCCTCCGAGATTTAATTCAGTGAGGTACTGAAGAGCTGATGTCAGGGAGAGCTGAGAAGGGGAAGAGCTGCAAGTCACGTTCTTACACATGGCGCATTTAGGCAATCTGAGGCTATAGGAGATAGAAGCATCACTTTTATACAAAAAGAAATTAAACAACTTTGGCCGTTGTTCAGATGCCTGGGGAAAAAAAAACCAAAAAACAAGAAATATCTGCAAGGGATTTGAAGATTTACATTTAGCTGGCAAGAGAGCTCCGCTCCAAAAGGCGCTCATTTCTTTGATTAGGAAGAGCTGCGAATGTTGAAAGACCGTATCAAAGGCACACTGATGGGTGCAACACTACCTACATCTGTATGGCACTGGTTTTATTTAAAAGCAGCTTGGCAATAAAGCAAATTAAGACAAATAGCCGTCCCCTCTCCCATCTGCACGGAACTTAACAGGGAGCTATCAGTATCCCTATTAAACCCATTATTTCCTTCTGATTTCCCAGAGCACAGGCTCCTTCACAAAGCCATCCCAGTTCTGCTGATCAAAAAGCACTGAGAGCTGCCTACAAAACTAGATGGAGTTTCTGTTCAAGCTGAGGGGTTTTACCCAGAGCAAAGTAGTTTGGTAAGGGTTCCATCTTCAAAACACCACGTTTTTGTGCAGAACGTGCACTATTGCCACATATAGCAACAATCAAATAACAGATGTACAAGATGCATTTAATTAGCTCCAGTTTTGCAGGTAAAATGCAGTAGTTTTTTCTTCTTATAAAACACCATGCACAAGCCGGGACCATTAAATGAGAGTGGCCATCATTATGCTCTTCTGTTAAGGGCTGGATGACAAACCTCTGCATGGAGAATCCAAGTTACAAAGACATCCCAGACCAATAAATAGGGTCTCACCTTTTCTTCCCCTTCATTAAGATGGAAAGTGAAGCAACAGCCCCACCAGGACCCATCAGAAAGCACAAACAGCCCAACCTGTTGCAGGGCATCACATCATCCATCTTTCTAAAGCTGTCAAGAAATGTTTGTCATTCCAATACTGCTTGCATCTCCCAAACGCTAAGATAACATGCCCATCAATCTCAGCTGGAGTTAAAAGAGGAGTTGAAAAATAAATAGTTCTGAGTCATGTTACTAAGAGGGATTCCACACACTATTAATTTTAGCTTGGAAACCAATTAAGACACCAAATCAGCATTACCTCCCGCGGCTTTTTAAGGCATAATGACCTGTTTGTTTGCTTAAATTTATTTATTTTATGACAGCGAGCCTTTGAAATGCTGTAGGAGTTTAAACAAAAATAGGGCAGCATGGTCCCCTCTATTTCAGTTGGCCACTCTTTACACAAAAGAACCACAATAAGGACTGCAATGGCACAGAAACGTCAGTGTGGCAGAATGAATGGGGTTCATGGAAAACCATTTGTCAATCCTTTGGCAAAACGGTGACCAAAGGAGAGCTTCCTGCCTGCCCAACAGCCCTGCACACACTGTGGGTGTCACCATGGATGTCACCATGCACTTGGAGCACCTTTTTAAATACTGACATGCAAATGCTGCTCGTGGCAGTTTTGTCTTCCAGGTGCTTCCAATGTGACACATGTTTGTTAAGTGTTAGCTCATATGACGCTTCCTGACTGCTACGGAAGAAAGAAATCAGCCCTGCGCCTCATTCCCTGGGGTGCATGCAGTCACAGCAGAACTGATGAGGGTCTTCACATAGGGTTAAAGTCAGGCTCTGCCTCGTGGACACTGCATTTATTTTCCGTGGAACTAAACCCAGAAGCATGGGAAGTCTTTGTGTGACAACAGAAGCACATCACAGTGTCTGATCTTCCAGCAAAACCAGGAAAGTAGGAACATATACATGAGAAGACAAAAGATAGATCCAGCACAAGGTCCAGCTTCCACTGCTGGCAAATGTAAGATAAAGAACTTCACTTGCTTGTCCCAGAGCCCAGGGATGATCAGGTATGATGCCATCCACCCAAGAGTACCTATGGGCAAGCATAAAAACATTAAAAACCACAGAAAGTCACCAAGAATTCTCATGAGAAGACTGCAAAAGCAAAATTGCATCTCTCATGGAAACTCTCAAAATCTAAAATAAATCATTACAAACTGGAACTAAAACGAACGCTGTAGTATTACTATGACAAAGATAATATATATAATCTGTTGAAACTTCTGCTTTTGGACTCCATTCAAAATTCTTCTGGGGAGAAAACATCTCTACTTGACACACACCGACTCTGCCACTCAAAACCAAATTTGCAACAAGTTCTCATTGCAAAATAAAAGTAGTGATAAAAAAAAAAAAAACAATGCTGAGGACAATAAATCTGCTTTAAAATTGACATCCTACTAAAATCCAAACGGATTTCCCTAGGTAGCCCTGTCCTTAAATGCACGCCACCATTTCATCACAGCGCGGTTCCTGCACTGACAGGTCCCAAGATGTGCTTATGTGATCATCGTTAAACACGAAGTGCTGAAATGAATTGCAACATTTAGTAATGCCTCTTATGAACAAAGATTTATAGAGGAAGCATGAAATGAAGCTAAAAAAAGCACATGGTTACAATGCCTTGTGCTGTACTGGACAAAAAAAAAAAAGACATGAAAACAGACATTGAAAAGCACGGATAGCTGAGCACAGGCATCCCACCAAGAGTTCTGCTGCAGAAGGTGATACTCAGCCCATCTACTCATTTAAGCCATGTAACAGGAGTTGTGGCCTTCCAATACTTGAGGGAAGCATATATATAGGAAAGGGAATGGCTGTTTACAAGGGTGGATGGTGATAGGACAAGGGGAATGGTTTTAAACGGAGACAGGGGAGGTTTAGGTTGGATATTAGGAGGAAGTTTTTCAGCCAGAGGGTGGTGAGGCACTGGAACAGGTTGCCCAAGGAGGCTGTGGATGCCCCATCCCTGGAGGCATTCAAGGCCAGGCTGGATGTGGCTCTGGGCAGCCTGGTCTGCTGGTTGGTGACCTGCACATAGCAGGGGGTTGGAACTGGATGAGCGTTGTGGTCCTTTTCAACCCAGGCCATTCTATGATTCTATGAGTATTAACAACTAAATGAAATCTAATTGGGTTTTACAAGTCACTTAAACACACAAGCTGTGTTATTTAGTAAATACCATTTTTGCTTCGCTCTCTGTCTCAGTTTTTGTTTAAACAGGGCGGTGAAAAGTTCAGGTGGAGCCCTCAGTTTCACTGTATAAAAAACGGACCAAAAAAAAACCATTTTGCAAAACAATCACGTATACGTGGCTGCAGAAATAAGTGCAAAACATATCACATGTGCTCCCAGCCAAAAAATAAAAATAAAAATAAATATAAAAACAGTAATCAGGTGAAAGAAACTGAATGCAAATGCCTTGCTGCAGAGAGAAGCAGCTGTGCATCACCTCCTTGGTGCACCTTGGCAACTCCTGTCTAAACATCCACTCATACAAATAAAACTTGGAGAGGTATTTTCTGCACTGAAACATACACAAAACAGGTTTGGAGGATTGCTCACATGGTTGGAAGCACTTCGTTTCCACACAAGCATATGCATTTACTATATAAATATTTATAGTTTGGCAGTTCGTCCTCCAAAGCTGCATGGGTTTTCTCCATTGGGTTGAACCAGCGAGATTTCCTCTGAATTTCCACATTTCCAGATGCTTTGCTCAAGCAGCCTTGATGGAGAACAGTTGTGCCTATTAGCAGACAAGCTGCTGACAACTGAGTGCAGCTTCTCAAAGCTGGCAGAGAGATAATCTGGCACCGTGATCTGATAAGCTACAGAAAAGAGGCACGGAGGCCTGCAAACAGTGCAAAGTCAGGGGAAAACCTGGTCAGCTGAGCCCGTCCTTGAGGTGCTGCCATGAAATTTGGAGGAATTAACAACAAATATATTTAAAATAGGGTTTTTCCCTGTGTTAGTTGTTTAAAATGTGACGAAGCCAAGAAAAAAACAATCCGATAATTGTATTTTGCTATGTCCTCCTGCTTTTTCTTCCCATAAATAAGAAGCAAAAATTTCTTCATTTTACAAAAGGCATTATTCTATGGTGAGGATGAACAGAAAACACATCAGGAAGGCTGGAGATGTTTGCTGCCAGCATTCTTACCTTCTTTGCAACCATCTCACACTGCTGCACTGCTGCTATCACCCAGTACCAAAGGATATGAGCAGAACAAGGGAAAACCAACAGAGAATCACAGAACAGCCTGGGTTGAAAAGGACCACAAAGATCATCTCGTTCCAACCCCCTGCTGTGTGCAGGTCACCAACCAGCAGCCCAGGCTGCCCAGAGCCACATCCAGCCTGGCCTTGAATGCCTGCAGGGATGGGGCATCCACAGCCTCCTTGGGCAACCTGTTCCAGTGCCTCACCGCCCTCTGGGTGAAAAACTTCCTCCTAATATCCAACCTAAACCTCCCCTGTCTCCGTTTAAAACCATCCCCCCTTGTCCTGTCACCATCCACCCTTGTAAACAGCCGTTCCCCCTCCTGTTTATACGCTCCCTTCAAGAACTGGAAGGCCACAATGAGGTCTCCCTGGAGCCTTTTCTTCTCCAAGCAAAACAAGCCCGGTTCCTTCAACCTTTCCTCATAGGAGAGCTGCTCCAGCCCTCTGATCATCTTAGTGCCCTCCTCTGGACCTGTTCCAAGAGCTCTGTGTCTTTCTTGCACTGGGGGTCCCAGGCCTGGAAGCAGTACTCAAATGGAACCAGCAAGATTAGCAATGCACATCCATCTCAGCTGCTCACTTTCTAGACTCCTTTCTCATATGGCTTTAGAGCAGTCTGGAGCCACCTTACACAGCACCATCCACAGCAATTCCATCCAGGAAAAGCAGTGACTGCACTTCACCCCCTTGGTTTGCATTTCCATCGTGCCACAGCCACCCATTTCTATGGGGATGGCAGTGGTGAGGAGAGCTGGGCTCACCCTGCTTGGTCCGGAGCACCACGCTGGGGCTGCTCAGCCCACGCAGGGCAGTTCCACCCATCCCAGCAGCAGGGCCATCCTGGTTTCCAAGCGTGATCCTCAGTGAGACCCTGCACTGTGCCAGACCAGACAGCAGTAGCGTTCAGGCAGTCATTCCTGGGTAGATAAAATCTGTTGCTTTTTTTTCCATGCAAAGAACAAGATAAAAAAAAAAAAACAACCAACCCATAAAAAATATAAAACCTCATTTATACTCTTCCACTCCTCCTCAGGCAATCGGTTTTGGCCGCTGTTGAGAGACAGGATTTCTTTGTTTTGACCCAGAATGACTTTCCCAATGCATTTTCCAGGTGAAGGGAATTCCCTCCTTCTCCCTGCCGCCCTCCCACCAGCTCCTTAATTAAAGTCGGTACAGAAACCCTGCTGCAGACTGAAAGTGCTCGACGAATGTGTAGGTTGGGGAAAACACTCTGTTAGCCATTATTTTAGAGTTTATCATCTTTGAGCTGATTCGAAACAGATAACGAGGAGGATTATTGAAATTAACAAAGAGGAGGAAAAAAACAGAAGATGCATCCAAAAGCAGAAGGAAACGCGTCCATCATTTTCTGATCCACTGCCAGGGAACGGGGATCTCTTTAAGAGTGTAATTAAAGAATATCTTTAATAAAGTGGCATGGCAAAGGGAAGGGATGTTTGAGTAGAGCTGTCAGAGCTCAGAGCCGCAGCCCCAGCAGCCGGGCTGTGGTTGGGAGCACACAGGGGCTCCCAGCTCCCAGACATCAAGGCACTGCACGGAGCCGAGCTGCCTCCGCAGTCAGGTTCACCCAAATACCTTTTCCATGAACTAATCAAATAGGCATTTATCAGCCAAAAGAGGAACACGTAAAGCAAAGGGGCTTACGGAGGAGTTTTTCCCCTTCATAAAGAGTCCCGAAACTTTCAGCCCAGAAGGTCTGAGATTATCAGGGCAGAGCCAGCTCAGCACAAAGCATCCTTGATGTCTAGACCAAATGAAAAGATTAGCAGGTCTGTGGCAGCGCTGATTACACCAGGCCCATGCTATTTTTCCAGCGGATGCTTTCATAATTAAATATCAAGTAACAGGAGGCACTTTCACATTTATGTCATCCTCACCTTGGAAAATAATAAAAAAAGTTTTCGCATTGAGAAATAGAAAGGATTAAAAATCACTCTGTGGTTATAGCAGCAGCCTGCCAGGCTGCAGGGAGAAATGCAGATTTCAGAGAAGTGTCCCCTGGGAAAGGGACACTGTGTGCGTGTCAGCACAGCAGAATGCCCAGCACATCACACCTATAACTGTCACAGACAACGTGGAATGAGAAATAAAAGCCAGCAGAAAGCTCTAGTTCTGAGTAATGATCATAAACTAATAGGTTGCGATTGCAATTAAAAACGTGGTGGCACCAGCAAGCGAGCAGAGCCCTCGCAGCAGCAGAGGGGCCACAGTGCAGCTGTCAGAGCAGGAGCCCGGCTTCGAGGTTCCTTGCATTTAGCAGTGGGTTCTCCTGGAAGAAGAGCACAGCTGCACCAGCAGAGAACAGGTCTCAGAGCAACTCTGCCAGCTCCCCATCGCCTTTATAAGGGAACAGACCAGGCCCAGGCACAGCCATCGGCTCTTTAGGATGCAGAAAGGTGACAGCTTGCTGATGGCTGGAGAAGCTGTTGTTCTGCACAATGCAAATATATCACATTTTCAATTCAGACAGAGCCTTCCGTAGGAAAAAAAGAAAATAAGATTCCAAATGGAATGAGAAATTATTGAAGAAACAAGCAAAGAAAAAACTGTTAAATGACACTCATAGTTTCATCAAAATACAAGGACAAGGGTCAGGCTTTAAAGGCATTTTTGGCTTTAAACACAGTGCAAACCTGGAAAAGTCCCTCACCCCTTGCTGAAGGAATTCCCTCTGCGCAGCTGGGGCTGAGCTGCCCCTGACATGTAGGCAACCACACCGTAGGAAAGGGATTACCCTTCTATTAATTGCTAGAAGCTCACAATGGTTGAAAACATCCATCTAATTTCCACCTTACACTTACTCACACTGATTTATGCCCATTTCTTTATTTCCCAGCACCGTTCTCAGGTTTAAATGCATGCCCTCCTCCCTGCATTCACCCCTGCCACGGCACAGAGCAGTACTGCGCAGCTGCCGTGCATTTGCCTTCTTCACACTACTGCACAGTCATGCTCTGATTAAGAAAACGTGCCTTTTTTTTCTTTTTTTTCTTTTTTTTTCTTTTTTTTTTTTTTTTTTTTACCATACCAGCTCTTTCTACCTGAGAAGCCTTCAGGCTTGATTCAAGAGTAGATAACATGCAGAATAGAATGAGAAAACAAAACCTGGCTGTTAACCCAGGTCAGGTCCTAACAGCCCACGATGCTGCAGAGGTCACCTAATGTCTCCACGTTCTCTCCTTGGTTCCCACACTCAACTATTTAAATCCAAAAGTCGTTCAGGACAAGAAAACTACAATCTGCATTCAGTGCCTCTCAAAGATCCTGCTTGTGGCTGGAAATCCTCCATGCCTCCCAGTTTGGAAAGCTTTATGTAAAACTCTATTTCTCGTGACTTGTCACCATTGGGGCAGACCCACATGTAAATCCCCACGTGTAAATGCACACACACAGAGGTGGGATGTGACTGTGCGTGCAAATCAAAGGCCAGCTGCTGACAGTGCACTGAATCACGGTCAATCTGAAGGCATTTCCAGCAACTTGCAACTTTGCAATTCCTTTTGTGAATGCTCCCATAAACGTCCATTGCTGAGCGATCTTTGGGGAAGCTGCCACGGGTGTGAAATTTACTGAAAATGAGAAGCAAAGTGGGATTGAGGGAGACATAAATTCTGTGGGCAATTTGCAATGTGTGCTGTAAAACCAGCCCGGGGGGGCAGCATGTGTTAGAATTATTCCAGTCTCACAGCCTTACCCCCCCTTCCTATAAACATGGGATCGTGGACTGAAGATGTATCTTCAAGCATTTATCTATAAACTATAGAAACTGACAGGCAGGGCTAGCAATTCTCACAGAGAAATATGAAAAAATTGAGAAAAATTGTCCGTGCGAGGATGAAAGCTCTTCTCTAAAGGAGTTCTCAGCAGAGGAAAGCAATCCTTCCAGACCTGTCCCAGGGAAGTGAGCGCCGAGCACTGCCATTAACAAACCCTCCCATTTATCAGAGGTGAACCACACACTACTGGCAGCATCCAGGCAGGAGCTGAACGTCTCCTGCTGGGTGACTCGCTGAGCTGCTTTAACAGGTTTCAACCTGCAGACACAAAAAGCCAAAATTCAGCTGACTGCAAACCAAACCGTGTCTCCACCAAAGGCAGCCACTATCACTTCTAATTAAAAACCTAACAGTGTAAGCTATATAACTCTATTAAACAGCTACCTCTGATTTTAGAAATATTGTTCTAGAGCTCAAAGAGCATTTGGGCACTGCTCTCAGGCACGGGGTTTGGGTTTGAGTGGTGCTGTGTGGGGCCAGGGGTTGGACCCAATGACCTGTATGGGACCCTTCCAGCTTGGGATGCTCTACGCTTCTGTAAAAATAACACTGGATGTCCCCAGTGGAAGACACCAATAGGTGTTATCCAGTAGGATAACTCAAGGTAAGTGGACAAAAAAAAGCTCAGCCAGCCTGTGGGTAGCAATGCAGGCCCTCTGCCCCTGGGGACCATGGAGATGTGGCACTGAGGGATGCAGGCAGTGAGCACAGTGGGGTGGGTTGGGGCTGGGCTTGATGGACTTAGTGCTCTCTTCCAACCTTCACGATTCTACGACTCTACGAAATGCATGGATATCAGTGCTGTGGATAACATTTCTAATGGCAAAACACAGCAGGGCACTTCTACCTCGTTTTGTATTAATTGGAGAGCAGTGCATCGTACCACACTGAGTCCTCTGTGACAGAAGCCCAGCCTTTTCCTCAAGAAACACAACAGCCATAAAACACTGCTCTGTGAATATCAGCAATGCTGTAAGGAAATTATTTTTACTCCCCATTATATAGAAGATTACCTGAGAGGTTATTATTATTAACTGCAATTAGCATCGCACAGCAACACGTATTTCCCAAACCCAGACACATGCATTAGCAAAATGTTTGCCAGCAGTAAGCCGTGCTTGTTCCCATTGCGTGGGAAACAAATGACAGAATTTGAACAATTTGTGTCTTTACAATTGAGATGGGAAGCTGGTACAAGACTTATCATGCAAATGGTACTTTGGGGATAGTCTCAGCAGCTTACAAATTATTCCGAGGCTCTCTGAGTCACTCACAGACAAAACATCCCTCTGAACTCTCCTACAGGCAGACTTTACTATGGGGGAAGCAAAGCTTAAGAAACCGCTGCGAAGCAAACACCAATAAAATTTTATAAAGAAAAAAAAAATCACCTGTAAAACCATCATTATTTAGAATTATATTTGGACTCCAGGCTGAGAACTCAGCTGATGTAAATCTATCCTAATGCCATTTAATTGAGTTATAGAGATGTAAACCACCAAAGAATTCACTCCCAAGCCTACCAGGAAAACAATTTCTGCTCACATTCTTTGCAAACGTTGGTCACTATAAATACCTGATAAACATTCAAGGACAAGCCACACACACAGGGGGTTGGATAGAGGAATATTATGTACTCCTGAAGAGCTTAACAGTGGACATGATGCTCGGAGAGAAGGATGCATTTCCACCTCATGGCAGACCAACCATGCCTTCGAGTCCCACCCTGACCTCTCTGCTGCTCTGGGGGCTTCAGGAAGGGTTTGGAGGTAGAACAGAGCAGGGATGCCCAAATCTCTGCAAGAAGGCAAGCTGGCAGCATTGGCCTTGTAGATCCACGAGGATCTTGGCTGGGATTTTTGGGCTCCCCAGCACCAGCAGCACAGGCTGAGCTTTGTGCCAGAGAAACATCTGCAGCAACCACCGTGTCTTTCATCCAAAGCACCCTCACATGCTTCCATGCCTGAAAGCAGTGGGCTGCAGGGGAGCTGGGGAAGGGGTTGTTTCAACCTTAATCTATCAAAATACTTCCAGTAAGCGATAGGTTAAACAATACTTCTCAGACAGAATCGAAACATCTGATATTTTGTCTCCTCGAATCACCACCAAAAAGCTGAATTTTGGAGTACGGCAGAGTTACGAAGCTCAGAATTGAAGAATAAGAAGAAAAAAGTGGGCACCGAGGGATTTCTCAGCACAAGAGCGATATACTAGACAAAAATAAAAGGATATACCATATGTCGAGTAATAAAATTGGCAAACCTACTGAGGTTCAAATACTCCTATTATACACATCTGGGCAAAACGGGGGAAAAAAAAAAAATCATTAAGCAATCTGAGAACCCCCAAACAAAGAAACTGTAAAATTCTGAACTGTAAAGCAAAGGAAACGCACTTAATCCCCCAGGAGTTGAAGTATGTATTTCAACTGGGCTATTCCATCCCTGTTGTGGCCGTGGAAGCACACCAAAACCTATGGACACAATGCAGCCACTGTGTGCTGCAGGCAGGCGGCCAACTGGCCCCGTACCCGGCAGCCCGGGCACCTGTTGGGTTTATCATCAGCAACTGCCGTGCCTCTTTGGGGCACGCAGGGAGGAAAAATACTCTCTGAAGTGCCCGTTTGCTAGTGAAAGCGCATGACTGTGCACTGGGAACGTTTTAAATTGAGATTTCCATCTGCAAGATGAGCCTCCTTCAAGGCTGGAGGAGTTGGGGCTTTTGTGTTCTGCTGCGATGGGCAGGGATCAGCAGCAGGCAGCGCATCAGCCAGCCCTGTCCTCACAGAGCTCCGTGTCATCTGCAGGCAGCCATCCCCAGCCTGGCCTTCCCGGAGGCTAACAGAGCTATGAACGCTCCCATTAAAAATAGGACTGCTTGCATAGGAGCTCCCTTCCCATTGGAAGGGAGGCAGGATGAATGCGTCTTAAGGAATAGATGTCCTATGGCAGGACAGCTCTTAATGCAACGTTAATGCAAACTGCATTTTCTTTTCCCTTTGTTTTTTCTTGAGTTCTTAAGTTTCTTGGCAGCATGGAAGGTGGTGCTAGCGGTGCCCCGATGGCACTGCAATGAGCAGGCAGTGCTGGGGGTGCAGTCACTCAGAACAGGAATATAAGAAAAGGGTTTGCAGGGCAGTCAGAGGGAGAAGGGGGAAAGGGAGAGAACGTGGCAGGCTATGGGAATGGGGAAACTTCCCAGAACACAAGGGGTGAAACGTGATCAAAACTAAAAATAAAAAAATGCAAAAGCAAAATGCAAAGGGAAACGCTTTGAAAATGAAGAAGGCTTTGAGCAACAGTGAGGCATGAGCGCAGGAAATCGAACTGAGATGCTTTTGAATGCTGAGCGCGCATGGAAGGAAAATCTCTGCCATGCTTTTCATCCTGCACAGAGCAAAATAAACCCGCAAAGAACAACAAAACAGCAACAAACGCCTAGTCCAAAACCCCTATTTTCTGCTCCGTTGGTAATTGACTGCTTTAAAACCAATATCCAAATCAACTCTAAAAGTCAAGAATGCCAGACATCACCTGAGCTTTGGGCTCTTTGGGCTTCCCCTCCGCTGAGGATCCCAGCAACATTGGTGCAGCAGCAGAAAGCTTCTCTGGTAGTCATCATAGTGGGTTGGGAAGGAAAAGCTTAAAAACAACAAAAACCTGAACCCAGTCTTTGGGAGGTGGGGGGGAGCTGCTGCAATTACATTTCACATTTACTTAAACAAATCCCGACAGCCTGAAGCCATCGGGTGCAGTTCTCTTCCTGCCATTCCCGAAGCAAAACAAAGAAAGATCTGAAGGCAGAGGGCACTGGTTTTTCCACTCGAGGTTCCAGCTATTGCCTCCAACGGCATTTTAAACAGTGCTCAGACACAGTGCAGCTCCCATGCAGCGTGCCCCAGAGCATGTCTGGTTGCAAACACTGCGTGCAGCAGCACAGCTCCACGCTGGGAACCCTTCTGCACACCACAAGCATGGAAACCAGGCGTTTTTAAATCAAATGAAGCCCTCAAATGCAATTAAATCTGTAAAAGCTAAGAGGAAGTGATTCCGTACTGAGTAGTGACGCTTGTGTTTATAAGCAGGGGAAAAATCCCTCGGGAGAAAACATATAAAGTCCTACACGTTCATGTAACAAAGTATAGAAACTCGCCAGTGAGTTACACTTCAATGTCACGCCATTACCAAAAGCAACATTTGGGATCTCAGCTCTCCTGCTCCATAGGAGCAGTGGGTCAGTGCCGGGGGGACGTAGGCAGGAGGTTTGCAATGTTAAAATAATACAAATAAATGGGGATTAGGCGAGCTACTGCTCAAAGGGCTGAAAATTTAACCACAAAGTGGTGAGAAATAGCAGCAAACCGGTCGTGATTCTAGACAGCAGTAGGTTTTTTATGATGCAGAAGGAAAAAACGGATGGAATGCACAATTACCTTTTTGTGACATCTCATCCCTTCAGAAAATCGTATTATATACGACTTGATATTGTTTATTATTGTTATTCCAGAATAAAGCATATCTTTTGTCTGTAATATAGCACTACACAGTCCTATATGCATGGAAACTGAACTCAGTTTCAGGGCAACGTATGTTGCATTCAACCACTTAAAGTGTAATTAACAACATTCTAGGGACAGCCTCACCCACTGCTCAGCCAAAACGAGGATTCCTTTTGCTCTTATTTCCTAATGTGCCTCTTCTGAGATACTCTGGTCTGAGCAATGTTATCCATCTCCAAAGGCTTTCCCAGAAGTGACGCTTCACTCCCGGAGGTAATCTCAAAGTAGAACATCAAAGTTTGTATTACTTCTCTTCACGTATTTTTTCAACATTTTCTTCTTCTTTTTTTTTTTTTTTTTTTTTACTTTTTCTAATTTTGGAAGACGTTCTAAAAGCCAAAGAAGCACACGATCTTAAGCAACGTGAATCTTCCAAGGACTGCTAAAATATCTGATGACTGCATCCAGAAGCTAAATAATGGGATTTCAGCACATTAAATACTTCCAGCATATTCACTGCAGAAATTATACACGGGGAAGAGCACCGTTGTCTGATTGAAATGCAGAAGATGGCTGAAAGCAGAGTGCCGTGCGTCTTTAAAGCCCGCAATAAAACACCTCTATTAGCGTGCTCATCAGATTCCTGATTTCCAACTGCGATGAAGAAAACCTCATAGATTTCCAATATCGCACGCTAAGAAATCTCATAGATAAGGACTATTTATTTTCATCCCCCCACGTTTTTTAAGGACGCCGCAGCCACGTCTCTCCGTGTTTCTGCAACAGCACGAGGGGTAGGAAACAAAGATTTTTGGATAAGGAGGGAGAGCAAATCTTAACCAAATCCCCACGGCGTTTTCCCAAACGAGGAGCATGTGAGAACTAATAGAGAATCTGGTCGGCTGAGAACCTGGAGCTGCAGAGTGCCATGTGAGAGCACACAGGAACAAACCACGGTTATCTGATGGCTCCGAACAGGAAAGTGGAGGAGGAGGGAAGGACGCGGGCTGCCCCGCACGCAACTTTGGCAATCGGAGTCGGAGAGACCATGAAAGGAAATATTGCAGCTCTGTGGGTCCCCGCGGGGCTGTAAATCTTCGGGCTCTTGGGAGCAGGTAAAAAAAAAAAAAAAAAAAAAAAAGAAAAAAGCATTTCAATCATTAAATAATAAAGAGCGGTGCTGAAACCTTCCTGGTGATAGCATGTGCAATCAGGTGTTGGCCAGACGGGCTGCAAGTGATTTACAGCACGGGCTGCACAGGGAGAGCTCTCTGTGAATACAAAAAGATGGATCTAATTTACTGGTATTAAAAATCAACATGTAGATTTGGATAAATTCTCTAATCTCACAATGAATTTTATCACGGGGGAGTTCTCAGCCAACTCTTTGTGGTTTCTGAAATAGCTTTACGAGCCAAGGGAAAAGGATGAATGAAATTTTTCATTTGTAGGCACCGTATTAACGTAAAACCTTGGGCTTCCAACTAAAAGCAATTAGGTTAAACGTGGAACAACCCCACAAAAAGATCTGATGGCCGCAATAAATATCAGACAACAGCAGCTTCTTCACTGAGGAGCTGATTCCTTTAATAACCAGCCACAGATCACCAGTGGAATGATGCACAACAGGAACAGGAGCAGTGTTTTACCTTCTATAAGGAACTCAAAGCCAAAAGGACTCGAGCAGAAGACTCCTATGGGCTCCTTCTGATTGGGATACCCTACAAACCTGGAAACCACCTCCCCAGCTCAGCCCCACATCGCACCTCCCCAGCGCAGCCCACCGCATCCAACTGCTGCAGGGAAACAAAAATACACAGATAGAATCCATTATTTATAACACAGCAGAACATGCGCAGCGTTAAGTGGCAGATGTTAACAGGAACAGGAGATTTTCACATTTTTTTTTTTTTTCATAAAACGCTGCGAGCTGCTGACAGAGAAGAGACAGAGCAAAATTAGCTAATTGAATTCCCAGAGCTCTTTCTAAACAGGATGGGGTTGGTTTACTTAAAAGATCGCCAGCATTTCACAAGTGCGGTTAATTTTTTTCTTCATGTGTGCATATACTTTAATGCACCGATAATGAATGATAATTTAGATCCAATTATTTATCATTCTAATTAAATTACGCAGCAATATAGGATTTCAGATATTGATTTAACTAATCTAAAGCTACATGATGAACGATTCAACTGCAGGAAACAAAAACTCTAATGTTGCTCTAAAGAGGCTTTATAAATTGTAAGGACCCAAATCTTGCAATTAAATTGCTCCCGGCTTTTAATCACTGTTTAAAAGAAAGAGCTGCAGTGATTTTCCTCCCAGTTAAAAGTTTTGCTTGTCGCTCGATCATTTCTCTGCATTCAATTGCTTTTATTTTTCCAAGATCCATTAGCACAAGAGCACAGTACAAGCACCCATGCATTGTCCCTAGAATTCCTTAAGCCGTGTCCTGAGTGCAGCAGCAACACAGACCAAGGGGAGAGCACTGCCGAGTGACTCCGCTGGAGCCTTTGCTCTGAAATACATAAATTAAAACCCAAAAGCTTCCTGCTGAGACCATCTCCCACCACTCGGATGGGGAAGGCAGATTTAGCCATATTTTTGTTATCCCATTTCTTACACGAGTTTTCAGTGTCCACCCCATGCTGAGCGGACTCGGTAATTTAGGGATGGGCAGACATGGAGGCTGTGTGCAAAGCATCCCAAACACAAACAGCCCCAAATCCACCACCCAACCATTTCTATGAAACCGCTGCGTTTCCATCAAATCTCCTCTTAGATTTACTTTGCTGTAATCCAGCTTGCTTGCAAAACATTAATGCAGCCTTGCTCTGTATCAATTAGTGCTGTTACAGAGGGGGTGACCCCTCACCCTCCCAGGCAGTGATTAAGGGTTAGAAATTGTATTGATTTTGCTGTTAGCTCAATTCCCTTTGGCCACCCTGCTGCCTAGAGCACACTTACTGCTACTTGCTCTGCTTACTGCCCACAGAGCTGCACCTCATCCACGAACCCTGACTGCCCACACAGTGCAGAGCAGCACCAACATCACTGCCTGACCAAAGCTCAGCAATGACTGGGTGCCATTCACCCAACAGCAGTTTATTATTATAAGAATGAGCACCAGCCCCGTGCCAGTGCTGTGCAGTGAGAGCTCCCCAGACGTTACAGCCACACTTTGGGAAGGAGTGGGGCACCAGGGAGCGAGTGTTAAAGCTGATTGTCAAAACAGATGTAAAAAGCAGGGTTGAGTCATGCTAACACAGTGCTTCAAATGTGGGAGATCTTCAGCAAACAATAGCTGATGCACCATCCCCCAAAATTTAGAGCCCCAACAATGTGTGTAACACTATTAAGGAGCTGATTTGGTGCACAGCAACCAGCCCACAGCACGGCTGGAGCCTGTGAGCTTTCAGCTCCCTTCCAACACAAGCCTTGCTATGGTTCTATGATTCTACCATGGTTTTTTGTGGTATCTTCTCACTGAGAACAATTCCTCACCAGTCGAGCAGCAGATTTCACTGCGCATACAGCGATTCCACCTCTCCGCCAGCAATCACAGCCTCAGGAAAAGGACAGCAGAGCTTACAGGGCCACCAAACACCTCCCAGAATCTGCCATCAGACTGGCAAAGACAGACAAAAGGACGTGTAAAAGGAACTGCTCCGCTGCGCTGAGCAAGGTCAGCCTCCAGGAAAGGCAGAGTGGGGGGAGAGCAAGCAAAACTATGGAACTAACACCAGCAACAGAACTACCCGTGTTTTAAACCAGCCCTGTTACATGTTTTCCCGAAGGAAAGCAAGAGAAAGCAAAACAAAGAAAAAGCAAAGCAAGGGAAGCAAGAGGGAGGAAAAATACGAAAAGTTGTGTCAGCCAGATTAATGCAAGCATTGGGCAAAACGTGGAAAACTGACAACAGATGGAAAACTTTCCCTTACACCAATTCACCGTTATGTAAAAAATATACTGAAAACATTGTGCGTTACAAAATGCACTCACTGGACCTCCTCTCACGGGGACACATTTCTCTTTGTCTGTCAAGCTCCATTTTTCCTACTGAATCTAGATCCTGAGTAAGCCAAATATTTCTTTTCCAAGTTATCTCTCGCCTGCCTACATAAATACATTACTATCTGGAAAGACCCCTAATGTTCTTATGAGGGCAAAGATGCTGAATAAACACCAGCTCGGTTTTTATTTATATTCACGTTTGAAATAGCTTTTAAAACATTCTAGGGAAGATGATTTTTATTTATAGCTCAGATTTTTGTGTGTCACATTTTTAAACAAAGGAGAGAGGGAAGAGAAGCTGTGCCGCGCACATTAGGTGTCAAGCAGACATCGGGAAGGTGCACAACAGCAGAAATGGAAAGTCCAAATTATAAAAATAACGCCATGCTTGCTTACGTTACCCACTTGTCTCCTTACTATTCAAGCTGAAATTCTGAACTGCAGTGCACGTTTCTCAGAGCAGTACAAAAGTGCTGAGAAATCTGCCCAAAAGCTTCGCGGCATCGCTGCAGCCTTGAGAAGGAAGCATTAGAAATGGTGACATTTGACAGGCAGCGGATAACAAGGTGCAAAAACTGCAAAGTTGCTGGAGGTAGAACGAAAGCAAAGCAACGTAGTGGAAGAAAACATTCCTGACAGCTCTGACACACGGGACCTATTTTTCTCCTTGATGCACACGTAGTTCTCTCTCCTGTGAGCAGGATGAGTTGTGTGCATGCAGGGAAAACATCACACCGTGCAGCAAACCAGCCGCCTTTACAAATATGACGTTGAAACAGAAATGTTTTGGTAACTTTTGAGGCAACAAACCTGCTTGCAAAGGCTTTAGCTCTCTTCAAAGGAGCCGTAGGAAAAGGCAAATGTTTATAGCAGCTCAGCGAATGCCTAATGCCCCAAATCAATCACCTGTCTGCACAGGAGATAAGTCCCGAGATTCAGGTCCCAAAGTAACAGCTCCATCAATCCAGCAGAAAGCAAAGGATAAGAGGATTGATTGTAAAGAGCCAGATTTCGGTGATTAACAAATATTGTTGAATAGCTGAATTACTCGAATGCCTCCACTGAATGTCATCTGTGAATTACTGCAAGAAGGGGCCAATAAACCCTCGTTAGGGCAGAGCAGGAGAGCAGCTGGAGGACAAAGGCAGAGCAGCTGTGGTTAAAGCACTCAGACCTGAGACGGCGCAGAGGTGCATTGTTGTGGAGGAGGAGGAGGAGAACACATCTGGGGTCAAACCACACTGTGATGCTGTGATCCCCATCTTCTGTGCTCTTCGGCATGCTTTAGGTTAAAACATCAATTCTTAACAACTTTCATCACAAGGCTGCAGAGCTGCTCCTCCTAGCGCAGGGCAGGCTCTTCAAATGAATGCTCTGCAGATCATAAGGGAGCAGGACTCACTGCTATCACTCTTTATTTTAAAGATATCAAAACGCAAAGTCCCAGTACAGGTTTGTAAGTTACCAGATGCACCTTTCATATTAATTGAAATGTGACCGTGTCACCCTTTTAAAGAAGTAATGCATATCCACACCTTTCTTTTCTTCTGTGAAGTTAATTCTTAGGAACATTTGTTCCTAACATGAAATTTCATTCTTAATACACAAAGCTATCCAAAAAACAGGAAAAAAAAAAGCCATCAAGGGGAAAGAAAACCCTCTGTGGAGCAATGCAGCCTTGCCAAGAAGTGAGCTTCATTTGAAAGTTCTTTGCATTTGAAAGGAAATTCATTCTTGAAAAAAATAAAAAGTAAAAAGGTAATTAACCTTAACCTCACTGTTCCATACGGAGCTTCTCAGGAATGTTCTCCCATAACCTGGTTCACTTAGCAGCACTGCAGCACAGCAGACAAAGGGGTTTCTGCCCCGTGGGTGCAGCATCTGCAAGACATGTCCCTTCCCTTCCCTTCCCTTCCCTCTGCCTGCAGAGCCCACAGCTGGGTGCAGGAACCCTCCTGGAACCAACCTGCTCAAAGGGAGCATGGCAGAGGCCATCCCAGAGACATCAGGCAACAGGTGAAAAGAGGGGAAAAGAGAAGGAAGAAACAAACCCTCGGTAATGGCTACTTTAAACTGCAAAGTAGTCAGTGAGGTCTGTTTTCAAGGCATCCTTATGCTGGACCAGGCTCTGAACAACCTGACCGAGCTGCAATGTCCCTGTTCAGAGCAGAGATCAGACGGCCCTAAGGGTCCCTTCCAACTCAAACCACTCTATGACCTGAAATAA
Organism: Chrysolophus pictus; assembly: GCA_037305975.1. Lineage (NCBI taxonomy): Eukaryota > Metazoa > Chordata > Aves > Galliformes > Phasianidae > Chrysolophus > Chrysolophus pictus. Next base: position 8,309,496 of record CM074593.1, on the reverse strand, counting down.
GAACGAAGCCATTTGCTGCTCCCTACCTTATGAGCCACACAGAGAAGCAGGGATGGGCCATGGGGCAGAGATCCACTCTCAGCACACACACAAACAAATCCACAGGTAAATCCCCCTTCAACCATTTACAGAGCTCCTCATCTGTTCTTCAGTGACTGAACCCCTAAATATTTGCAAATTAAAACTCCTAAGGACTGAACAAAATATACAGATATTAGAAAGGCGCTGAATAAGGACACAAACAAAGCAGCCTTCTGTCCTGCACCACCGACGTTGTACAGAAACAAGAAGGGGTGACCCAGATGCCATGTGAATAACTGTGATCCCAGTGAGCACCTGACAGCTACACCACAAATACTGAGGTACTTGCAATGAAGCACTTTTTCTAAAGAAAGTGGACTTCATAATGAATCAGCACATGGATCTTTCTCTTCTTACGCTGATAATTGGTGGTGTTAATTTTAAGTTGTGCACTTCATCCTGCATTGCAGCTACCAATTATTTAAAGTTTTGCAGCTTTATTCCCTCCCAGCAGACTGCAAACCACACGCTAACAGTGCTCAAAGTTAACCAAAGCTGGCACAGAAATCCCACCTAAATTGCTGGCTCTCAAGAAAAGTACAGACTGCTACGTAATGCACAATATCCTGTTTAATATAACAGGCAAAACTTAGGAAAATGAGAAAATGTTACCATGTGTGAGGATGGGTGCTTCTATAAATTAGAAAGAACGCAATTTTAAGAATATATCTTGCAAGCAGTGCATGCTGGTGCAGTATGATGTTGGAAATGCCATGCGGTGCTGCTGCTGCCTTGCACTACGGGCTGACACCGACCACCTCTGTGCTCAGAGGCTGCAGTGCAGCACTGGAGGGCACAGAGCAGCTCTGCCCAGCACCATCAGCTGGAGGCTCAGCTCTGCCCTGCAGAGCCCAAGTGCAAAGGCAATGCTGGAATAGGCAGCACAAGGAAAAGCAGCGTCTTATAGCATCCTATTAAGCGCGACTTCGAAAGTACTCGAGAAATCATTCCTCACACTACCACTTTTCACAATCTAGATCTTGATCCTAAGTTATTTTGACAGAATCCTTTTAACGTTCTCCATAGCAGAAAGGGGGGAAGCCAGGCAGATTTACATGCAGGAACTGCAAAATCTGGGCTGTGGGCTTTTTGTCTTTGCGGTTTGCTGCCATAATTTAAAACCCACACACGGCGCTGAAGTCTGAGCCCACCATTAGAAAAGCAACTTCGGGATAAATTAAGAACACTCGTGGGAAGGAGGAGAGAACTTTCATGTGGCTTCCTGCAAGCTGTTCTGGCACTGCAAGCACTGCACTACACAGTAGTGCATTGGTAACAAAGCACTGCTGCCAGGCACGCCGTGGTGTGGGCAGAGCACACATGCAAGGCTGCAGCCCTGTGCATGCTGCATTCCTGCTGCAATAGGAGCATCCCTGTATATGCACAAAGGAGCTCACAGGAACAGGGAGATGTCCGTGCTCCAGGAATGAGGCTGGAAGGGTTTTTCCAAGCAGCTCTTCCATTTGCTGTCCTCAGTCAATAAGTGCGTTAAAGAAGATGCTTATTTTACAGGACCCTGTGTTGGCAACAGTAAATGCATCGTCACTCAGATAATAAATGACGGGGGGCTGTGCAAAACAAATAGTAAATTTGTGAGGTAAAGCAGAACTGCTCGGGTCCTCAAAACAAGGAGGAGCCTGGCATTCAGCAGGCGTAAAAAAACGCACCACAAAATGCTTTTTTTATATATATATATATAATTAAAAGCTCCATATCTAGCAATTACCACAGAATTTCCTCAAGTTTTCCATCCTCTTGAACAATGATTTAATTCGTGTTTTAATTACGTTACAGGGAGATTATAATTTTGCAGCAGATAAATAACATTAAGTCAGCTACAGGTTATTCTGGGCATGACAAAGTTACAGCAAAAGTCCCATATGCAGCACCCTGTGCCCTGCAGCATGGCTCTGCTCCCTGCTGGGACCAGAACACACTTGTTGGAAGATTCTTAAAAAGAAAGATGCAGTGGCACAGCTGCCCACGGAGGTGGTGGAGTCACAGTCCCTGTGTTTGAGAATCATTTAGATGCTGTACTAAGGGATGTGGGTTAGTGGGAAATAGAGGTGGTAGGTGGATGGTCGGATTGGGTGACCTTGGAGGTCTTTCCCAACCTTGGTTATTCTATGAGTCTATGAAATAGTCAAATAATGCTTTCTCTATTTTATTAACATTTGTATTTTGCTTATTAATCAAAGGAGCTCATTAACTCCCTCCTCTCCCCAATCCTCAGCTGATGCTGCAATTTACCTTCCCAGGCAAACTAACCCCTGCCCCAAAACACTCCCATTTCTCAGCGGAAAGCCACGGAGCAGTGAAACTCCACTGCTGGAGGCACGGGGAGAACAGCACGGGGAGAACAGCACGGGGAGAACAGCACGGGGAGAGCACTGCTCATAGAGCACAGCATCCCCTGAGAGGACCAGGAAAATGCACTCCAAGGGCGCACAGCGCAGCGCAGCCCCACCGCCAGCCCAGATGTACAGCTAAAAGGCCAATTAAGGGAACATTAACCTTTAACCAAAAATATAACAGTAGTTTAAATTAGTCGGGAAAGTCAGAACAGAATGTTATTTCAAACTCCTTTTCCTACGCAGGCTTCTTTAAAGCGTTATCCATTCATTTTTGTTTTATGAGGGCAACGCTACCCATAAAACTAACATTTTTGAGGTTAACACATGGCTAACTTAGAGAAACAATGTTTTCACAGGAATGTGGGGGGGGGGGGAAGGGAAAAGCCAGACTGGTCCCTGCGTCTGCATTGCACATCGCACAGGCTGGGAAAGCGGCGGTGGCTCACCAATGGGACCCCATGTGTCACTGAGGTCTGTACAGATTGATTTAGCAAAGTTTGCATCACATTTCTATGCCTTGTCAAACGTAAATCCGCAGAGAAAAAAAAATTTTAAATGGAATTCTGGAGACAAAAGAATTCTATAGAGGGAGGAGCACAGGGTTACAGCGGGATGGAGTTTTTGCTGCACAAACCAAAGGATACTATAGGGAACCAGTGAAACACATCCTGGTTGTTTCCCCTTGTACTGTTTGCTTTGTTTGCTTGGGATTTTATTTTTTGCTTTACTATTACCAGAAACATTTCTTTTTTCCTGTTACACAGCTTGCATCAAAAATATTTTGCATTTCAGGGTCTGTTAAGCTTTGCCTAGCCCCAAAATGCCATATAATACATTTTCTCCTAACTTCCCAAGTTAGTTCTCTTAAAAAATACTTTAATAACAGCAATCAACATTTGTTTCTCATACTGTATAGAGGAACGAACGAACTGGTTGTTCAATAAACGATTTTAAATAAGAAACAGGTTAAAAAAACATTCAGAATTTGCCTTGAAAATTATTTTGACAGTATTTTGGGATTTAATAGCATGCTCCATACCAGGGCTATTTCAAGTATCTGTCAAAGGGACATTTTTTCCCCATGCACCTCCACGTGAGCCACTGCCAAGCAGACTCCACAGATAAAGCTGGATGTTAATTAAGGTTAGCTTACAAAAAACAAATCCTACCAACGTCTCAAGAGTCAATTTATCATCTGATTTCTGAAGCCGTGCTCTGCGGAAATGGAGGCCACTGGTACAACTGCTGAACTTGAAATTAAGCTTCAAAGGGAAAACATGACACTCCAAATTGCTTTAGTACAAGACAAGTAAAAGCTTCCGCAGTTGGTTTTGGAATTTGGGGGCAGGATGCTGCACACCCCATGCTACGCCATGAGAGCGATGTGTGGCACCGAGGGGGTGCATGCACCACCCAGTAAGGAGCCCGTGGGGCAGCTCTGCCCCAAGCCTGAAAAATCAAACACTCACCATCAAGCTGAAGCGGATATCCCCAAGGACGAGGCACACAGGGATGCTCACTGCTCAGCTGTGATGTCGGTGTCGCTGGATGCTGCACCAGTCCTCCAGCAAAGCTTTCTGTCCTTGTTCAAGTGCTCTTTGGTAAAGCTGTTATTCCAGAATATGAAAGGAATTGCAGTTCACATGGATAAAACCATTTCCTAGGACAGCAGTAAAGCTGCTCTCTAGTTGCTCTATATTTTCAAATATGTTTGGCTCGGCCAAAGCAGAAAAATGCTATATGCTGAGCATTTCCATTCTATTTGTTTTCACTGCATCTGTTTTTCAGATATCACAAGAGATACGGTGCTGAAAGCTGCCCACCAGCCCTGCTCCCTGCATCCACACTCAGGGTACTCCTCCAACCCAGGCTGCTGCAGAAGCATCTTTAAACCTCCTCAGCCCCACAAACGTTCCCTACTCTTTAGGGCACAGGGGCAAGCACACCGCCCTGCAATCTCCCAAACTGACCCTCGTGCACTTGTACCACCTGCAGCTGTCACTTTGGAGGGGGAAAGATTAAAATCCAGCAACTGGGCATTTCCCACATCCCGCTGCCGGGTGCTGCAGGAGCCTGATCCACAAAGGCTCCGCTGGCGGCTGCCTGGGTAGTGCAGGAAAAGTAGCCATGGCCCCATATGGTTTGACTTAATATGAACTGATTAAAGGTATTTTGACTAGTTCAGCAGTCAAATTACATGCACCTGTTACACGCATTAGTAGCACCTACATCCTACAGCAAGCACAAGGACACTGGCTGGGGGGATGGAGGGCTCCAGGAGATTACATTTCAATGTTTAGCACTGGAACAGAGTAGATTTATTCATCAATTTCACAGTTCCCTTGAAATAAACCATTTGCATTAAAATAATTCCACCTAATATGCCATAAAAGTAACATATAAATACTCTAATTTATACCTTTTAATATAATTGTTCTATTATTTTTATGATCTTTGCAAAAATAACTTTATCGCATCTTGTTTGTATTATGCATTTCCATGTTTTCCAGTACCAAACTACACAGATCACAGGGAAAAACATCCCTGCCTCGCTACTAGCTTTAATTTCAGTAATTAACCCCAGCAAACAAAGCCAGCCTACTGAACCTGTGTAACCTTTTGGATGCATTTGTTATTTTGGCTCTGACAACCTTCAGCCAGCCACCAATGGATGCTTCCTCCCCACAAAGCGGCTGCTCCTTTGGTTCACCAGAGCAGTGACACCGAGGAGATTCAGCTTGGATTTTAGGTCCATTTGGGTAAAACAGAAAGAGAAAGGGCTATTGTGAATACGAACATGCCCAATGACATCTCATGGGTACATCAGCACAGCAGAATGTAGCCATGCTGTATTTCTAAACTTCCTTTCTTTTCTAAATTTCTTGTCTGCTTTAGTGACCCCTAAGGGAAAACATTTGCTGGGAGACAGAATGCGTTTTATTGGAGCAAATGATATATTTGGGGGGGGGGTTGAAAAAGACATGCTTCTGAGCACCCCAGTGAGCCTCTAGATCTGAAACAGATGCCACTGCTGGGCCATGCAGGGGAAGGAGTCACTTCTGCTCTTCAAAGGTAAATGAGAAAAAGCTCAGTGACAATGCAGGAATACTCAGTTCCAGCTCCAGAGGTCCCTGCAGATCAGAGCTCTGAGCAATGTTACTACACCAGGAATGTGGGGTAGCTTCGTGTGCAACTCCCACCTAACTTTAAAATACAAGGTTCCTAATGCAAAAACCACAGGTACGCACAGCCTTCCTAAATGGCTGTGCAATGCATACGGAATTCAAGGCCCTCCAAAGGAGGTTCCCAACCTGCCCAGCTGGGACCCACATGAAAAAAAAAAATCATTGGAAAGGCTGAAAACAGAGCCTTTACCAAGCAACCTGTCCAGCAGGTTGACAAGGAACAGGGCAGCAAGCTGTCAGCACTCCTGTCCTGGGTGACACAGCTGTGGCATCCCTTGCAATAGATGCTCCTTGCTTTTCTCAGCGTGGCTGCAGTGAGCTCTGAGCCATCTTCCCTCATAAGTAACACAGCATGGCAGTAACAGGCAGCTCTGTGAAAGTCAGCCCCTATTCAGGAATTGTTTTTAAAAGAAAATAAAAGCTACAGACAGTGTACCAGAGAGAGCTGATTGCTGTGATTGATTACTGTCCCAAGAGCTCTCATCTAATTTTAATTACATTAAGGACTCGATTAATCAAATTTGCTGTTCCCAGTCCTACCCACCAGCAGTGTGTGCATGCAGGTACATGCACGTGCCTGCTGAAGAAGGGATGCTGCCCTGCATGCACACTGCTGCTGTGCAAGTCCCTACCTATATCCGCAGTGCACAATGAAGGTTGGGTCTTTTTTCTCAAGAAGCTCCCAAGCCTGGCTAAAAAAAAGCACAAAGGCAGTCAGAAGTACAGAGCAGCTTCCACACTGGAGCAGCTTTACTCAACCTGGATAGTGAGAGATGTCTATAAAACAAGCAGCGTGGAAAAGCAACAGGGAAACTGGCTAGTCATTGCCAGTGCTGAAATTGGAAATCAGCAGATGAAGTGGTCAGGTACAAAACAGATAAAAGGAGCAGCTTATCTTGCAAGAATCCTTTTGTAGAGAACCCTTGTGTCTGACAGCCTGACCTGAGATGGCCACTCTTGTGTAAGACAGCCATACAAACAAAGCTCGCTTTGGTTTAAAACAAGCAAGGAAGGCTTTTTTCCATTGCTTCTACCAGTGCTGTCCATACCCATCCCTGAGCAAGCACTCAGAAGCCTTCCCAAATCCTCCTTCAGGAACACTGAGCAAAACCCCAGCGTATAACAGTTCAGCAGTCTGGAATCTATGTGCTGCGTGGTCTGCCCTCGAATGGAGAAACGGATTCGTAAATAAGTCAGAACCCATCACAATTAAGCTACTTTCAGTATTCAAGATCATAATCGAAATCAAAGAGATGATTTACTCTGAAGATTTCAGATGACATCTGCTGAAATATAAAAAATAGTTTGGAAAAAGACTGTAAAAAGATGACTACGTTATTACCAATAACTTTTACATCTGTCATTAATTTTCACTTGGTTTTATCTGCTCTCCTAGTCTGCATCCAATTTCACATTGACTTGTGTTTTATTACAATCCCAATGCGGATCCCATCAACTGAAAAGACTAATAATTGCCTATGAAATGCCTATGAAATGCAGCAAATAGTGGGGATATTGTTTCCCCATACAGAGCAAAACGAAAGGTCTTTAGGCGACTCGCAAAAAAGGAGTCGATAGTCTTTAAACTTCCCTTTCCCAAACATAAAAGAAGGCACGGATATGTATGTATAAAACAGATTTTTTTTTTTTTTCCTCTAAAACCTGCAAAGGGTTAATTAAGTTACACTTCTTGAACTGGTTAGTGAATGACGTTGAAATGGCACAGAGACATTTTCTGGCACGGTGGACCCAGACAAACTTCCCCCAGTGACCATAATTTAAGGCTACTTCTTAAAGAGCCTTTGAAAGCTCAGCGTTAGAGAGAACTGCTGGGCTTGTAATAGTATCTCTCTCGCCTTCATTCCCTGAAAATACACCCAACTCAAAAGTATACATTTAACACCCAAGGGTCCTACCTGTCTGTAAGGAATTTTTATAAAGTAGATGGTTACCTCAGGCTATTTAAGTACTTTGTAGTAAGACATCAATGGCATGTATAGAGATATTCCTTTGATCCTTACACTGATGGGAAAAAAAAAAAATAATGAAAAAAACAACCCCTAACTCTGCACTGTATAAATTTACACTTGGAACTCAGCTACGTAAGCATCATCATACTACAAAACCACAAACAGCATTCAATTTATTCCCCGTGTTCTCACTACTGTGATTGCCTTTGATATTCCGGAGGATGAAAAATGAATACATTTTTACTACAAAGACGACTTGTGAACACAGCCCCTTTATACTGCAGTTTTCCACTGAAGAAAAAAAGAAAATCAAAAGTTAAAGGGTGGGATCAATAGCCAGGCCAATTATTAACCAGTGATTGCCGAACACAATTGAGATTTTTCCCTTCTTTAACGCCTCCCAACACGTTTTGTGCTGCATTGTTTTTCAGTTTGGAATTCAAATGAGGATCTGAGGCCGAATTTAAACTGCTTTCATTCCCGCTGCCTGCACTGAAGATACGCAGCCCTGTCTGCCTTGAGAAGCCTCAAACAAAACAACCTCAGCACGGTACAGAAGTTCTGTTTTAAAGACGGCTCTTGGAGAGCAAGAGGATGTGAACATCTGCAAAAAACAAGTGCAGAAAGAAGAGCAAGTTAGGTAGATAAATCATTAGTTATATGAAGATACGAAACAGGCACTCAAAGAATGGCATAAAATGTAAATGAACTTTGGGATCTGGTCTCTTAATTTGACAGCTGTTTGACAACTGCAAAATGGAAAACTGACCTCAGACAACTGTGTATAAATGAGACTATTAAGGAGAAGAATTTCACATGGAATGATACAATATACACTGCAGTAACTCCTCACATGGGAATAGATAAATGCAGGCTGGAATTTTTATTGTCTTTGAAGGTGGTGATGTTAAAAAGAGTTGAATTTCACAAAGAAGAGCAGTATGCTACATTATCACAATTAATGGTGCTCGGAAATACACTGAGTGTCACGTACAGAGGTACAGTCACACTTAACCAGCATTTAAAAAATAATAAAGGTATCTGATGAAGCAGCTCTGGAAGCACAGAAGAAAATGTCTTCTGCTCTGGGGCTGCAAATCTGAAGCCAGAAGAAATAGACAGTGATTGGTGCCTGGGATAACATTTGCAGGGGCAGCCACGCTTAGACATGGAAAAACGTGTACCTGCAGAGAAGCAGCAGACATACAGGAACTGCTGCGTGGGGAGAACAGGTTAAGGAAATACCTTGCAACTGCTGCCCCGATGGAGGAGCCTTCCTGGAGGCAGCTGGGAAAACTAAACGGAACACAGGGAGACAGCCTGCTTGGGATGCAGCAGCCATTAGGACTCAAAGTTCTGCTCCAGATCCTGGTGAAACAGAGCAGATCTGCCATCAGCATCCCCAAGCGCTACTTCTCCACGTTCCCTAGCAGTGCAAAGAGCTATTTGTGATAAACATATTTCAACCCAAAGCAGTTAAGAGCATTGCTGTTTCCTTTATTTCTCTCTTTGGGATAAATGCTTAAAAACAGCCTTCCTTGCCTTTGTTTTTTAGCTACAAAAGTGGCAGATGTACAACCTGCAGCACACGAGGAGAAAAAACACACAAGCACTTGCAATGAAATCCAGACTCAAAACGAAAGATTACATCTCTCCAAGCACAAAAGGTTAGCAACAACAGCAGCAGAAGCAAAGCAGCTTTTGGAGGTCAACTGAAACCAAACGGTGGATTTTTGGACAAGAAAGTCATTTACTGTGCAGCTTCTTTAAGTTTCAGTAGTATTTTGTTAAAAATCTCACATTTGGTTGTATGTCTAAACGTCGTTCTGTTTGTAGCTAAAATGAAACTGGAAAAGAAACAAAGCAAATCCCAAGGATGTAAAAGAAATGAGGAGCAGCAGCAAAGCTTCCATCACCGAACTCCTGCAGCACAGAGTCCTGCAGTGATGGAGCACTGGGTGAGGAGCTGGCTTCTTCTGCCCATTTCAAATGGCCTTCTGCTGGAAGCCCTCATCCTTGCTTTCAAGTGTTCAACTGTTTCCTAAATGCCTCCTCCACTCTGATTGACCTTCATCACCTTCTGCCTCACTGCCACCTCCTTAATCCGAATTGGAAAGCAATTACAGCATTGATTTACCCTTACAAAATCCTGGCATAAATCCAGTTCTCAGAGTCCACTACCTGGTCTGTAGTTAGCATGAGTTTCATAACCACTGCTGCATGATGGCTTGAAGAAAGTTTGTGCTTTACAGGTTATGCTTTTTCTCCAACTCCTGCAGCACTCCCAATAAAGTGTTTTAACTCTGCCTACAAAAACTGCCCTGCTCCTAGACATCTGCATCACTTCTTGGCCCCACTTCAAAAGAAACTTCAGAAACACCCAAGTCAGGAGGGAGTTAAGTTGGCCATCCCCTCACAGAGGAGGCATGAATGGTTTCCACCAGGAGCAGTCCTTACCCTGCAGACTTTACTCAAGGATGAGGAATGCGAGTCCGACGCACAGACTGCAGCTCCAGGCTCCCACATTACAGGTGAAACTCTGCTAGATGATACTCTGCGTGTGTCCCTTCCAGACACTGCTCTGCTCCTTACCCACAGGCTAAGGGAAACATTCCTCAGGGTGAGAAAACCCCGCTCCCAGATGGGGATGGAGCAGGCAGGCAGCTGAGAAAGCTACCAAAAATGACCACAAAAACCTTAACTTCATCCCAACTTCTTCTGTTACTTGCTAAGACCGCCTCAGACAAACATTTTTACAAAGGATGCCCTTCAAAGATAATATTTTGGTTTTATTGCCCTTTAATAAACACAAGACATTCTTAGTCTTAATGCACCTTGTAAAAGATCATTATTTTAAAAAGCATCTAATTTCAGAACATAAAAACGAGTTCGAAGCTGAATCTACTCAACTTGCTTTCAAATGCCATCACCTTTACGACGCTCTCTGAAGTTAAAACGGATTGTCATGTCTCTGTTAGGAGCATCAGCATAAATCTTGACTGTAATAAGAAACAAGTCTTAAAAGGAAGATTATGGGGACAGATTTTCATCTTCGAGAAGTCTGTTTTCCTTCAAAAATTTACATAATCTACACAGATCCAGACAGAGTTAGCCTTCCCAGTGACCTGAGAATACCAAACCTCAGAGATCTGCCAGCGTGTTTGGTTTCAAGTCAAAGCTTATATTATTAAGCTGCTACAACTTTTATATTTCCACGCACGTGTCCCATTTTATTTCTCATCCTAGTTTAATGATGCTTTCAACATGCCTCGTGCTTTTTAATCTGAATGATGCACCTAATGATTTTGGTATTGAAAACCAACCTCTCCCTTCAGTTTCCATACAGATGTCATAAAACCCAGAAGAAATGGATTACTGCCCAGAGCTGTGGTTTACTCCTTCATTAAACAGCTTACGCTTAGAATCCTCTTAAAAAGTCACTTAGTGGTAAATGGCTATTCGACACTACAAATAAAAATGTTTTAAAGAATTTACTACAGCTTTCTATTCATACCAGTGTTATAATCCCACTGGGGATACTGCTGATGGTTTGGTGTAATGGGGACAGTCCCTTCCCAGCGGAGTCCCAGGCACCACAGAGCAGCAGAGATGCGAGGAACGTGTCAGATGCGCACCTACCTAAAAGCAGGAGAAATCTCAAAAGAAAAAAATCCTATCGTCAGCAATTGTGGGCGGAAAAGATCTTTCAGGATAACTGACAGACGCCCCAGGAGCTGGCAACATCAGTATGGCACATGCCACGTTAGCTCTTCCCATCATAAATTAGGCAGATGACAGATTGGAAACTTCTTGAATAGAGCAGGCAAGCTTCCAAGAAGTAACATACCTTGCTGGTGCCTAGAGCAGTCTCCAACCCAACTTGTGAGCAGGGAAAAATTCAAAAGCATTCTAAGAATAAGAACTTATACCAGCTTAAATCAACTCTCAATGTCTCTTTCTTCTTTTAGGATGTGGCACGTGCTGCTTTCTAGCGAATTCTAGGTTGACAGTAGCAAATAGCTTGACCAACAAACAGGGGCTTTGCCAAATCCCAATACTCCCGTCACCCCTTCAAGGTTCAGTGCCACCACATACAAAAGGAAGACGGATGGGTCCTGAGTTCTAACATGCTTCCCTCAGCTTGTTTCTGCTCCAGATTACAACCCCTATGACAACAACCACCCTCTTTGATTTCTACAGGCCAATCAACTTACTCTCCAACCTCTCCTGAAATGCTGAAGTTCATGACTCAGAGAAGTGGTTTCCTTTCTTAAAGGCAGGCACACACTTGTTCCTATTCTGCAGCAGGAAAGACTCAGACTGCAAACTCTGTAGGACACACATCATTATCTTAAGCTCCAAAACCGCTGGGGGCCCAAAAGATACCACTGCAATGAGAAAATAACAAAATTCTGTGCTACCACCAAGAACTTGCTAAGCACAGACGTGAAGCAAAGGATCAACTGTTAGTTGCATTTGCCTAGACCTGCACGCTGCTTGCAAGAGCTGCTATGGGGCCTTCAGAAACAGAAATGCCACAGTAGTGAAACAACAGCGGATGACTGCTATTGCATACGACAGGGAGTTCTCAGAAATGGAACCAAACGCATCTACTGGTGCCTCCCCTGTGAAGGAGGGAGCTTCAGAGACTCTCGTGACCTGCTACTCTGACAAACCTAGAGGTGCTTTTCCAACAAACCACCTATGGAGTTTGAAGGAAAAATCAAAAGAATTATGTCACTGTGGTAACTGTGCCAAGCTACCAGGAAAGTTAAACTTTCTATAAATCAAACAACAAAAAAAAACTCATGTGAAAGGAAAGAAGAAGTAAAATCATTAAGCATTTCATGCTACATAGCCTTCAGTCTTTCTGATACTAGTTACTGCACGGGTTGCAGAGACACTCACCCAAGCACGCCCTATGTAGGCTTACATTTACACCAGACCCCTACAGAAACTCAACCACTTTCACGGGGAACACCCACAGCAACGGCTTCTTCACTGTCTGCTGGAATAGGTACATGCCAACATTCTCACCTACAAGAGAGAAAGAGATGGTTCCCTGAGGACACCCACTTGCCCGAAAAAAAAAAGACAAAACCCTCCGTTGAGCTCAGGCAGAATCGAGTTTGTTCAAAACTTTGTTTCAAAATCACAGTTTGGGAAAAAAAAGCAAGAGCCACATCAGGTAAATTAATGCCTTGTAGCCTTATAAATGAGGATGCAGTGAGTGCTCACTGCAGCCCTACCTGCCCCTGCCAGCGCCAACTGCAAAGCATGCCCTGCATCCTGCCCTGCTACCCCCAGCCAGGGGCTAAAGCAGGGCAGATGCTGCAACGTGCACAGAGCAAAACTTGGTGTGAGCAGCAGAAGGGGTCACTCAAAATTAAAGAAAAGGGACTTTTACTTTGTTTCGCTGGACAGAAATCAAATGCAACAGTATGAAGACAAAGTAGAATCTGGATTCCCATTATCTACATAGTATTTCTCAAGCATAGAAATTTCAAGGAAAAAAGCCTAAATCATTCAAATGGAAAGGGATTGTCAGAATGCTGTGGGTTAGTGTTTCACCGAGCTGCTCCCTAAAGACATGGCACTGGTTGGCAAGCTCAGGGAACCAGGAAACAATTAGCCTTAACCCTTGTGAGCCATACCTCCCCGTGCACCCACAGTGCTGCACAGCCACTGCTGGGCCTGGCAGCAGCCTGGCTCCAGGCAATAAGCAGGGCAAATGTGCACCATTTAAATCATAAAAAGATGATGACATTTCAATAGTTATCTAACCAGGTTATAGAACTTAATAGTTGCATGACTGAAGAGACTTTTACTGATTTGGAAAATGTCAAAAACATATTTAATACAGACGAAAAAAAATATTGACGAGTTATTTTCCCTTTTCTCTCTCTCCGCTTAGAAAGGCATTGCCCCTATGGATCAAAAAGCCAGATAAATCTTGTTAAGTACTACGCTTTCCCTTTTGTCTAGTGCTCTCTCCACATTCCATCATTTCAGCCCTTTGAAATTCCTTTGTTCTGCCTGCAATCAGAGTTTCCAGGGGATAGCTGGCATTGGATCTAAAGGGAACCCCACACCACTGAAGTACTCCTGACAATTAATCATTTGGCAAATTCTTTCTTTCCCTGTACCTCACTCACCTCCAGTATTTTCAGAGAGCGTTTCGGTACGGTGCTAATGAGACCAAACTTCCCATGGTCTCACAACACCTCAGGGATTCATTCATGCACAGAAGTGGCTTCTGCAGATATCCCCCTAATGCTCCCGTTATCAGGTGGGACAGTTTTCCTTACATCCAACCCTTGCACCACACACATCACCAAAGCCTGCCGTAGGAAAAGGGCAAAGTCAGCCGAGGAGAAAGCAAACAGCAGGGCTGCTTCCTCACCTGTGCAGCCCCATCACTGAGCTCACGGTTTCCCCTTTTTTTGATATACATAAAATGGAAGGAAGAGAAGAACCCCAATGAAACATTTTCATTTAAACTCCCCGATAATTTGAAGCTTTACACTAACACACAGAGGGAGGCAAAAGCAGTGAAAAATGAGGCTGGTTTATTTATTTTCATATGACCTTTAAGGGCCCCTTCCAACCCAAAGGACTCAAAGTGGCTCTCAGTGCAGCTCGAAGTGTCGCCTCTCCGGGGCCCTGGGAAGACATCCAGCTTCTTCCTAAACCTCTTCATGTGCCACGCTCACGCAATCTGCATATGAGGAGAGAGAATTTCTTCCAACAATGGTATGCATTAATTTATAACATTTTCCCAAGATCCTTTATCAAGTTTCAGTTGTAGGTCAAATAATTTATGCTTTGGAAAGATAATCTCTGCGTTTAAAATTTATCGTTCTTTCAGAGGTTGGTTCTCATTAGCGCTCGTCATTTCCACTGCTCATGAAATACATCTCCACCAGCAGAGCCATTCCCACTCGATATCGAGGATTCCTCCACGCTAACTCGATCTAACTGTTGCAATTATGAATCATCTGACGGAGCCATAAGTTATGATCCTCGATGACCGCTAATGAAGGCTGTCTAGCAGTTAAAATATCAAAGCAGCATATATCAGCTCACTTTAGAGCGCAAGATAGACTTCCAGTGTTGCACTTCTCCTGTATTTATTATATACTGTAAATTACATCCCAGCTGCCTCCAGCACGGCCAGCCCCGCACCCCGAGTCAGACACCGGGTTTTAATAACCACTGCTGACAATCTTTTGATCGCTGGGGGCGAGGGGGGGAGTGTGCAGATGAAAGGCCCGGCCGCCTGCTGCAGGCAATCTGCTCAGTCAAAACAAAGGAAACTTCAGAGGGAGACAGAGATGCATCAGGTGCTAATCCCAAATGAACAGGGAGGGGTGCTGCTGATGGACTTCAGGCTAAAACCAGGGAGCGCCAGGGAACGGGCTCATCCAGGACACACCAAGAAGAGGAAGGTGCTAATAGCCAGGCAAGAAACGCTTTGATTTGGAAACTCAAAGCTTTGGAAAGCCTTTATAGGATCCTTCTACATTTCTTTAAACCGATCGTGCAACTACCTGATTTTCCAAACGCGCTGTATGGAACTCATCTCTGGCACTGAGAACAAGTTCTCTTATTCAGAAATGGCCTCGTAATAATCTGCTAGAGGAAGATGCAAAATAAATTTGCAAAGCTTTGAAAAAAGTGGACAAAACAACATTGAAAAGAATGGGAAAAAACCACCAACGTGGAGCAGAGCTGATCTGCATCTATCAAAGGTCATCTCCTCTAACTTGGGTCTGATTGACAGCTTATTAATAGTGCTAGTTTTGTCATAAACCCAAGTTCTCACTACCTGCCCTCAGACATTTAATAAAGCATGTGTTTGGTAGGAAAAGTTTAGGCACGATGGCACAGCAACAAAGAAAACCTGGTTTGGGGGCTACAGAACAAAACTACTGCTGCTCCCTCCTTAGCGTTCAATTTCTTCACAGGGAAATAAAGAGAGCGGGCCCTGGGGAATTGTCAGCCTTCCGCTATTTTTCTTTTCTTCAGTAATCCAAGTGTCTAACCATCATTTTCTCTTCATCAGAATCATCGAATGGCTTGGGTTGGAAGGGACCTCAAGGATCATCAAGTTCCAACCCCCCTGCCATAGGGATTAGCTTAAACCTTGCTTTGCTTTCTTCTGTTGCTTCAGTCCTTTTAAGAGATTTCTCTGTAGATTTCTTCAGAAACCACAACAGCTCTGAAAGGAATACAACAAGTAACATCACATCGCTTCAAATCCCTTCTTACTGCCACAGGAAGCAAAGAGTTTACTTGGGGTCTTACAGTCCAACGTGAAACATTCTTACTTCCACACTCAAAAATCTTGCAATAAACATCTCTCCGATGGAGAAACTTTGAATCAAGAATATTTACAAAGCTCGCATAAACAAAAGATGATGCAAGTGGAAAAGCCCAGCACTCACAGGGTCAGCCAGAGCCAACCACACAAACCTCCCAGGTGCCAAATGAAAGCTGTTTGATGGAGCTGGGGGGCAACAGGGGAAAGAAGGGTTGAGTTAATACTCGAAACTTGTTTCAGACACTGTGTCTCATGCGCATAAAATGATAATTGTTAGTGCTCGACAGCCCTGAAACAAAATGTGGAGTTGATAAGCAGAAGGCTCCTCTTCACCCTGGAAGCTGGCAGCACGTCTCCAGCCACCCTCCTCCTCTCGACAGCACAGGTGTTGGGATAACCAGTTCCTCGTGGGTGTTTTTCTGCCTTTAAAAATGAATTACATTTTCAACTGAGCAAGCAAGCTAACACAGCCAATCTGTCTTGAGAGAAGAACAAGGTGTTGGATTGCTGACAACCAGTGCTATGCATTCTTTCATAAAATTTTATTCGAAGTTTAAAAAAAAACCCACCCCAACTTACTTCTTACTCCTGGCATCTAGATTATGGATCTTAAATATCAGTTCAGAAAACTGCAAATATACAACAAACATCAGTTTGCTGATTGAACAGTGGACTACGAGAGCATTATTATGACTCTGATGGGATACATTCCTCCTTGGCCATCAGGTTAAAAACTGTTCACTGGACACGGACCAATTTCCCTGGCTTCCCCCCTGGGTTCCAAATACTGCCGATTGACCCGCTTCTGTAAGAACAATTGCAACAATGCTGGCTTCAGACCATAACTACAGCAACCCATGGCATCACCTACATGCAGTGGAGCAGGATTTCAGAGCATTGCTGTACTTGTACAACAGAATCCCAGCATGGCTGAGGTGGGAAGGGCCCTCTGGAGGTGATCTGGTCCAGCCCTGCTCCAGCATGGCAGCCTGGAGCCAGCACTGCACATACCTGAACACATCCATTATGGGTACCCCAGCAGGACCTCCTCCTCATACTCCCTCACAGAACTTGAGAAACGTACCAAATGACTATGAAGTATAACAAAAATAAAGAGTGTTTTCAGCAGGAATGGAAGTGACTTAACCAGCACCACATGATTTTACAATAAAAATATACTATATCCACTCACTTTGGTAAACTTTCTTTGAAAGAGATGGCAGCAATTGTTTATTTAAGTAGGCTTATTAATTTTCTAGTATTCATTAAGCTGCTCTGTGAGCAGTGGTCTATCAAGTCATTACAGAATAGTAAAATATCAAAGACCACAGTTATCCCTCTGTCAGTGCACAGATAGAAAGTGGATTAAAGACAGGAAAGAAGGCCACTCTAGTTTGGCTTTGGTCTAGTGCCCATCTCTAGCACCCAAACGTTCATGGCAGTTAATACAGAAGATGATACCCAGGGTCCACAAGCTGGCAGCTAACTCAAATCCTCAGTTTCTCCATTTTTTAACACTGAACTTTTCCTTCCCACCCACTGATGCTGCACTTCTATGGGATCACAGCTGTCAGGAGAGGCTGACATCAAAAGCCAAAGGCAGCCATCAGATCAGACCCCGAAGGGACAGGGATGTGAACTGTCCCCACATTTGTTCTCCCATTCTGACGAGGTTCTTGCTTTTGGCTCTCCAGCTTCAGCTCAGACATCCAGCCCAGTCTGTTTCCTTTCCAAGGTGCTATCAGTCAAATCCAACCACATCATTTTATCTCTCAGTTACTAAATTCAAACCATTTTAAACATCCTGCTTTCATCTTTATAGCTCTCTCCCACTTTTTAACCATGCTGCAGTTACAGAAGAATGTAGTTGACATATAAAACGCGCGTGTGATTCTTTTAACATTTTAATGCCATGTATTGTGCTGTAAACATCTCTTCATGTTTTATCTCTTTTCCCATAAATCAGAGGCTAGTATCTTAGAAGTCTCAAAAGTGACATGTTTTCTCCACAATATAAATGTAAGGCTCTACTCCTTGAAACTTGAGTCAGATTTCAAAAATCATCAAAAAAAAGCACAACCCAGAGCTAAGGAGCAGCAGCAGATTATCAGCTAACTTAATATTCCTCTCTCCCACTCCATTTCAATGACAGCATCAGCAAAATACACAAAAATACACAGGATGAGGTAAGTGTTCACCAGGCTATCACAAAACCAACGTCTTGATTACTCTTTGTTGTCACTTCTATGGAACAGCGTTGAAGTGAAACACCCTCTTCTACATCTATACCAGTGTATGTACCTGAAAGAGTCAGGAAAGCAGATATTTTTTTAAAAAGTGAAAAGCTAGGAATAATTACTTGTTTTATTCATGATTAACACGCAGTGTTTACTAGATTAAATCCCAAAACATAATTCCATTTCCTTACTGTAACTGCAATTAAGAAGTCTGGTCTCTTTTAATGGGATTTTCCAGCGCGTTTGTCTGACTCTGTAGTGTTGGAATGAAAATGTGTCTCAAGCTTGGTAAATAAATTAGTATTTTATTTTTTAAATCAAAACCACTGTAAAATACCATTTCTTTCAAAAAGAAAGAACACCAATAGGGAACACCTGTCCAAAATAATTTCCAGTTGCTTCTACGCTGGAAAAAAGAAAGATTGCCATTAAAAAAAAAAAAAGGAAGAAGAGGAAAGCAGTTTGAGCAGGTGGGACTGAAACGTGGTGACATGTTGTAGTACAACAGCGAAGGGCTGAAGGATATAACACAGTGTTGTGTGATGTGGAAGAAAACTGGGGACCACTGGATTAGCATGCCACTAAAATGCTAGATGAGGTGAGACGTACAGCTCTGAAGTATTGTGATGGAGAGAAGTGAGGCAGAGGCAGAACTGCTGGGAGAGGACAAGAGAAACAAAACACCATCTTTTCCTCAGCACCTCCAGCAGGAATCAACTCCCACATAAGCTCCGTGCTCAAGACCCAACACTGATTCCAGGACAACCACAGGATCCTCTGATACGTACCCAGATCACCAGAATGCATCACATCTTCCACGAGCCCGTTTCACCCGTCGCCCAGTATGACTTATTGCAGGGTGCTCCTCTTGAAATTTTGTAAACAAAGTTCTTGAGTGACTTTCATGTAGAACACACACCGTGCTTTCTGCTAACGCAAGCCCAAGCTCAAGTACTTTTCATCTGTATTTTCCAGGATAATTTCAAATAATCCTTTCCCTATCATTTGTAAAATGAAAATAAATTTCTAAAATGATTATCCAGTGTCACACAAAAGTCATAAAAACATATACCTCTGCTTGCATCACAAACTACAGCCAGAAGTTATGGGTTGTGAAAGGAATTGTATGTAAATGCAGCCCTTGGTTGATAATTCCCCCAACCAGACTTCTATTATTCTCCATTGTTACAGTGCCACCACTTCTTATTAGGACAGTGAAGGTGGGTTAAGAAGCTGCATTCCAGCTTTTGTGGTTAGACAAGAAAAACATTGAAAGAATGGCACACACCAACCCCAAATCAAGACGGCAAGTGATAATTAAAAGATTATTTTAGAGTCTTTCCTTAAAAAAATACCCACGAACCATGACTTGTTGCTGTCTGTGCAGCCCCACTTCCCCCCAAGCAGTCCCCATGCTTCCAACTTCAGCTCAGCCTGCAGGGCAGCCCCAGCTCCCACCACACTGCGCCGATGAGAACGAGAGAAAGAAAAAAGCAAACCAAAACCCAGAACTGGAACGTTCATAAGTTTGGAACTGAGCATCCATGAGTATGACAGAATCTCTATTGCATTTCCACAGGATCAAGTTCTTCACATCCTGTCCTAAATCACGGGCAGGAATCTGACATAATCAACGCGCTGCCTTCCCACGGCATATTTGGGGACTGTAAATTGTGAATGCAGATTTATCAGGGAAATGAGGGGTGGGAAAGATGAGTTGCCCTTAAAGATGCACAGATTTATAGCAGTGCGGGAAGCGGAAAGACGGTTATCATATAAAGAGGTCCTTGAGGGACACGAGGAGCGGCGGGGGAAACATGAGTCATGAGCTGCCAGGGAAGGGGATGTGAGCTGGGAGCAATGGACAGAGCAAAGTAGTAATAAAAGGAAGTTCCAAGTCAAATGTGCTCCTTCCCAGAGGTCAAGACACATACACCAGCTTACAGTACTTACTGAAAATTAAATTCCCGGCCCATTCAGACACAAACAGCACCAATAGCAACGTCAGGAAAGGGATAATAATCGACTGAAAGGATCTATTGATAGACAAGGTCATAAACCACAGCTGTTTTCTTTTGCTTTGTTACCAACTCTGCTTTGTTTTCCTTAGTAAGAGTAGCTGCCTTCAAGGCCTGCCTAAATAGCCAAGTAAGAGACTGAAAAAGGCAAGGGTGCAAATTTAAAACACTCAGCCCCAATTGTGCAAAGGAGTTTCACACTTTGAGAGGCTGCAGTAAGCCTCCCTACACAGGGCACACAGTTGCCCTTACAATGAGATGGCACTAAGCAGCAAATTATGGACCCAGCCACAAAACTATCCCACTTCCACTTTCCCTTTCCCATCCCAAACTCCATATTACAGTGTGGGCTTCCTGGTACAAATACGCCAAGAGTTTGAAAAGCAAGAGGTTAAAAAGGAAAAACACAACATCAGGCAATACATGGAAGCCAAAGAGAAAGAACACCAGCTTTCTGTGCATGAATATTGCCTGTAGGAAGATGCATCTGAATCTCAAGAATGACATTACACAAGAGTGTCTGAACAAGAAATAATTCTCTTTTGAGTCCAGCAGAATCCAGGGTCAAAAGTAAACATGACAGTAAACATTTCGGAGGATTGACAGGTCCCAAAACATATCTTTAAATATTAAAAAACCTGCAGAAAGGGAGAAAAGTTATCTCTGAAATTTTACTAAAGCACTTCACCTTACAACAGCTTTTCTGTCCAGACCTCCCTGTGTGAAACATGCATGAATGCATCCTTCATAAAGCACAGTGCAGCAGTCTTAAAATTACTTTTCAAGGGTACTTAAGTGTTTTCACCTAAATATTTCCAGGGCACTAAAAAAATGCAGCACCTTTCCTATTTTGCAGAGTAAACAGACAGAAGGCTGGTGGCCATCCCTAATTCTAAACTCTGACAAGCAGCACCACCTGCACTTACCTGAGTCAGAACAAGAGGTGTATTACAAGTGCAACCCTAAGGAGCACACAGGTTTCTGCACCTGAGGTGTTATGAGGTTTAAGCATCAATGAGGTTAACCCATGAGGGGCATCTGCAGAAGGCAGCTCATAGCAAATCTCCACACTTTGCTCCATCACAGGAGTCCCAGCACTCAAGCCCCCAAGTGACTGCAGAACCCACAAAGCGCTAGCAAAGGTGTCACTGCCATTTCTTTTGCAGGCCATATTTGTAACTCCACTCTGCACCACAAGTTCACTAGTTCAGCTTTCCTCTGGGGCTTCGGAGGAGCGTAACAGCAATTCTGCTTCCCAGCTGGGCTGCAGAAGAGCTGAGAGATGCCACACATGAAAGGAAGCCAAGCTCAGGCAGCTACAACATCTGTAGCATAACACAGCTACCCAATGCTGACACTTTCAACGTGTTTTAGAGATGCACAGGAGATACCCTGATTCCAAGCTATAATTCAATTTTCTGAACACAGGCACAAACCCCACCAACATCTCACTCAATGAACAGCTCTGAGCCTTCCTTCAGACAGATCCCACAAGGTCATGCAATGCAGCATCCAAGCCCATCAGTCTGGAGCCCTGCTGGCTATTCCGATACTCCAATTACACCATTCTTCCTGTGTCATTTGCAGTGATCCACGCACGGTATTATCAAGATAAACATTGTTATTGGGAGGCTTAAAACCTCATCAACTCAATTCTGAATAAACACACCGTGCCTAGCAACTCCACTTTAATTCACAGACACGTCGCCCTTTCGTGGTGTCAGTTTTAACAGCCCAGGGCTGGGGCTGCAGCTGAAGGCACAGCACACCCTGCCATTCACTCCCACCAGGCAGCATTCCCAAAGCCGGGACAAAGCAGCTCACAGAGAGGCCGAGGCACTGACCTGATTGATGGAGTTGGCAGCGCAGGAAGCCAGGCCAGTTCCCAGAGAGGCGAGCAGGAAACAAGGCAGGTCAAACGGGACGGGGGCCATGGCAAAGCCAGCAGACGCCGTGCTTACCACCAGAGCTGCAACACAAGCAAGAGCACAGGTCAGAGCATCAACAAGAAACCATCTCCTTTATGCACATCACTAGTGTTAAAGTCCTGAGGTGTTTATGTCCTCAAAGAATCCCAGTGCAGATTCACTTTTTGCTTCCTTTTTGGATCGAAGTAGCTCCAAGAACAAAGTACTGTTAATGCCAATGCTGCTTAACTAAGACAAAGATGGGAGGGAGAACAGTCATGGATGACATGAGAAACCCAGACCCATCAGCATATAATTAGAAGTGAGAATAAAACCACTGTACTTTTTGCTGTATGGATTGATATAGGATTGTACTGCCTCATATAACACATATGAGGTATGTTTTTTCCCCAGTAGCCAACATATCACTGCAAAGTCTAACAGGGAAGAAAACAGTAAGGAAAACTGCAGGCTGAGATGCATTTTATATCAAATTATAGAAGCGACTTAAGCAGAGCATAAAACCAAAAAGTATACAGGGATATGCAAACAACACCTGGTGCACTCAGTAACCTCACTGCATGAGCATTTGCTATGCTGTTTCCATGGGACGTGCCCACCTCAGGCAGAAGGTACAATCACATCACCACACAGAGTTAGCAACATTTAAAGAAGTCCAAATTCCAGTGGATTAACAGAAATCCAGATCAGTTTTGTCATCCAAAATTATAACTTCAGCGTAGCACTGCAAATCACATCTTTAAAGTTTCAGTCCTAATACTGTAATCACCTAAATAATAGGTCACACAAAACTTGCATTTGGCAAGAAATGGTACAAAATGAAAAACTTCTTGTATTATAAAAGACAGCACTTATTGAATTTCTTGCTTATGACCTTGAAACTTACAATCTAAAATTAATACAGCTATTAAACAAAGCACTTAAAAACATTTTGCGTGTAACTATGTTCCAGTCCTCAAATTAAAGGTATGCATTAAAGAATCCAAACGTTCTCATCTTCCCAATTCCTACAAAGCCTCCTATTTATCCAAAGTTAAGTGACAAATAAATAACCTTTGCTGACTGAAAATACTGGGATTACTGCTGACTAGTGTTACTTGAGATGAAAAAGTAAATGATATGGCAGGGATCTGTCAGCAAGGATGTACATGCAAAGCACTGCTTTCCAGAACTTTGCCTACATAAGAATATTAGGATTTAATCATAAAACGATGCTGAAGATGACTTGCTGCTCATCAAAACTTTCCTCCAAATATTAAAATCCATCAGCAGCCGAATATTATGATAATAATGTATCTAATATTGTTATAAACATGACTTAGCCTCGTGACGGACTCTCAGGATGGCTGTTACACAAGCTGTCTGCAAGTGTGAGGCTTACAAGAAGCAAAGCCGATGGCTTTGCCTCCCCACACCAGCACCTGGCTCTCCCCTCTGCTCCTTTCAGCTGCTCCTAAGCCACCACGAACCTGTGATGAAGCCTCATCCCTCTGAGCAGCTGTGAAATCACAGAAGAGCCTGTAATCCCCAGGCAGACTAACAGACATACAGGACTGTTGTTTCTGAGTGCTGCACCCCAATTCTTCAGGAGTTAGAGGCACAGCATCCTGCTTCCACAGCTTCTGAACTCCCATCCTTCATAGCAGAGAGTACAAGAAAATATTAAACTCATAGGTTTACAACCAATTTAAAAAAATACACCCCAAAGAGGAGAGTAAAACAGTAGCATTTGTATTACTAAGAGTGATTGCATTCATCTTTTGGCATAATAAATCACTCTTCCACTTCTAGACAAGAATTTAATTAAAACTTATCTTAGAGAGCACTTTACACCAATTTATTATGGGAAAACACCAACTCATTTATTGAAGAGGAAAGGAGCAGCAGATTGGCAAACAGGCAGTGTAACATTACCATACGCTGACCTCACAGAGATCCTCATACAGTACAGCTACAGCGCTAATTAACGTCCCAATTGATTTCTCCAGATTAATTTCAGCCAGTCATTTCAGTGCGACTTATCACGATCCTGTTACAAAGAGGCTGCAGCACATCTTCACACACAGCCAGCTCCAACAGGTACTTTGGCTGGCCAGGCTGTGCTCTGAACACAAGGCTTACTGCTTGCCTCATCGCCCTGCAGTTTGAATGCAACACATTGAGAGCAAATAAGAAAATGTTCCCTTTGCATGGAGGAGTTTATTTTCCTCTACTGTGAGAGCAATAATTTACTCTTCTACTTTCTTGGTAGAGGAAAAGTATATTTAACTGAGATCACATCAAGGGAATGAGGTCATTGACTGTTTGTTTTTTAATCTCTGTTAGTTTAGTGCTTTAGGGACCAAATTAACTTCACCTTATTATAGAATAGCTGAAATCGATCCTTTCAAGATTTGTTGATGAGAGCTGGCATTATCTTCAAAAAGAAGCCAGGATTTAAACTTATGATCTCAACCTAAACCTGACTTCACGTCTTTCAAACAGCTTCACCAGCAATTAACAAGGCACATTTGTCTACGACTTCAATTTAAATGAAAACAAAAATGCTAATGCACTGGTGCAAAAAAAAAAAAAAGTGAATAATGGTGTTTCCAGCAATAACACATTCAAAAGTCTACAGTGCACTGTATTCTTTGCATTCCTTTTCAGTTTCATTGTAGTGTAATCTGCCTTTATAACTCTGTATTTATAGCATGCAAATCACTGCACTATATTTTGTTTACCTCCTATTAAAAAGTAGCCAAGCCAAAATAAATGGGTAAGAAATCCAAGCAAACCAATTCAGCTTTAGATTCCCCTTCTGTCCCTGCACTGATGACACACCAGCATACATGGAAGAACAAAAGCAAATGGATTTCTATTTTAAGACACAAGTTCCTTGTCCTATTACAAGAGTCTAGGTACTCCTATAAGGGACACTACCTGTAAGGGAGTACCTTTCCAAGAGCTGATGGAATTCCTCAAGTGCCACATGTTGCTTTCAGGGAAGCTAAAGGCAGGAGAAAGCTTATCTACTTTTTGTTGCAGACCCACAAACTACAGACAGCCCAGCTCTTGAAGCAAACAAATTTGGGACACTCATTTGAAACAAATCATCTCATATAAAACTCAAGTGCAATGCCACAAGGCAAACAGCAATCAGTTCTCACTGTTGAGCAACTTTAAAATGCATGGAAAAACTGCAGTAATAGTTTATTTTTCTTTCTTTAGTTTTCTTTGTAGTAACTGCTAGTAAAATATCACTATCAAGCTTTGTTTCTTTGATAGGATAATAGTTACTGCTTTAATAACCAGAGAATGAGAACTACTGTGACAGACTTGTAAGATATATTTCGGACTAAAAATACACGTAGGCTTCTAACAATCAATACAAGGAACACTGATAAATCTTTCTCAAAGTTTCTGGCTGTATTAAAGCCACAATGTAAAGAATAAATTTCGCTCTCGGTTGAAGCAGAAACATTCTGGAACTCCACTAAAGCAAATGGATTTCTCCTTTCTTTTTTTTTTTTTTTTTTACTAGGGCAGCTGCAAGCAGACTTTCAGCCCATGCACACACAGACACCTTATTTAGTCATCGCTGCTCCACCACTTGGCAGCTCAGCAATGCTCAGAATCATTATGCAAAGCTGGATAACCATCATCTTCATTTTGCAGATAGGTGATGGATGCAGGGATGAAGCAGGGTGTTAATGAGCGCAGTGCCAGGCAGGAACACATATCCCCATTCCTCATTTCCACTTCAGTGTGTCTGTGCAGGAGGATCACTACTATTACACAGACAAATCCATACATAAGCAATACATCTAATAAGCTCTGGTTGTTTTCTAGTAAATAAAACAGGATTGTTCTCTTAAAGGAGGATGCAAAAAAGAATTGAGAACAAGAGCACAGATTCTTCCAACTCTCCTGTTACAAGGAATTTTGGCCCCTGACTTGGGAACATCCAGATCTTCCTTCCTGAGGAAGGAGCTACCAACGATTAGATAGCAGCAGAACAACCCATAAATCTCTGCCTTAAAAACAAACACCAAACAAATCCATGGGCTTCCTCAGAGCACTGATTCCACCAGCCCTGGAGTCAGCCCATAGCACACACAGCACCCAGGCAAGGACAAAGCACAACAGGTTCCATTCTGATCTGACTGTGGTAAACCCTGGAATGACTCTATTAAAGATGACAAATGACTCCAGAATTACCAAGGTATGAACACCCCAAGGCTTGCCTTTTTGAACTCTCTCCTAAGGTACAGATCATCATTCTTATGTAACGTGAATAGGATTGTGGGTTGAACTCTCTGAGACACAACCAAACATCTCACATCCTCAGTGAGAGCAACACAGCAAAGCAGACTTTAGAGAGTTTCCAGATTCCTTAGTGTTTGCAGAAATAGTAACATACTTCAATGGAAGCAAAAGAGGGTTTTTGTTAGATCCACAAAGAAGCTTTTCAGCAGAAAGGACGGGAGCAAAGCCGGTTATTACCCATCCCTGGGCAGTTTTTAGAACAGAACAATACGAATGATACACCTGAAATTGGTCCTACCCTGGGAAAAACCAGCTTAGGTGGCCTCCTAAAGTCACTCAGAGGCCTCTGAGACTCACGGATGCTGTGCACACAGAACCAAAGCAAGCAATCCAGCCCAGAATCCAGCCAGTGAGATATGAAACAAGGCTTCTGTAATCAGAATAGAAATAAAACATTCATCATATGTTAATGGATTAACTGTTAGCATGTATTTTGGGGAAAAAAATACCAAATTTCTAAAATGATTTTGAAGAGTTAGAAAACAGAAGTGCTTTGCAATGTGATACCATAAAATCTGAAAACTTTAGGAGGAAGGACTCTGGGTAAAAAGCAAGCAGTTAAACCATAAATGTGTAAAACAGTCACTAGATGCAAATTTATGTGTTTAAGAGGTCAAAAGAAAGTGTTCGTTGTATATTAAAATATGGGATAAAGGTAATTAAACACCTGAAACATCAGAGTATTAGCATGTCTTTACCAAAAATTGCAGGTTGGTATCACAGTAGCCACAGGAGAAACAAGAGCCAGGACTCAACAATTCCAGGCACAGCCCAAGAGAAGCTGAAGACACAGCCCCACAATGAGCTTGCAATGTAGATAAAAACACCACAGCTGTTCAGAAATCTGCAGTTCCGTTTACAACTGGCTGATGATACACACCCAATCCTCAGACCTGCACTACACAAAATGCTGTAACGCCAACCAGTCATCATCACCAGGAGAGCAAAGTGCAAGGCAGCCCTCAGTACAGGAGCAACAACGAGGTTCACAAAGCACAGCTCACTAAGGACACTCAATGTTCTGCACACTGTGCCTTCGTCACACTTCCCCCACATTCAAAACCAAAGTTGAGCTTCCCTGCTCAGCTCACTTCAGCTTTCATCTGCAACCACAGGGGAAAACACTACATGAAGTTTAAGGGGATGAGAGAGCCTGAAATTCTTAATGTGCTCACATTATGAATGATTAGAATTACTGCAGTGCCATATTTCTTTCTGCTTTTCTCAGCTCCACGTGAGCTTTGTGATAAAGCTGAAGACAATTAAATTTATAATTCTGAACACTTATCAGGCAGATGCACTCACTTCCCAAGAGCCAGGATGGTAAGAGACAGCTGTTCAGCCAGCAGAGAATGCAGGGATGGAAACCGAACCCAAGAAGGTAGATTACACGACAAGTAATTAAAAGTCCCCTAATCATTTCTCATGGCAAAGGAATACAAACAAAAAAAATCTTTCCCTGTTGGGAAGGCAGTTACTAATGGCAGAGTCCTATGAACTACAGTTTACATGAGGCAGGAGGGTATGGTAATAACTAAGCTCATTTCCTTTCAAAGGTGAATTACAGTTCAGAACACAAACAAACACGCTCTTTACTTCAGCAGCGGGAAAAGATGGGGGCACAAGGAAGTCCCATTTTAGCATAATGCACAGTTTGTTTTTTTGTTATTTTATACTCTAAAGAGTATAAATAAAGAGCCCGCCAAAAACAACACACAGGATATGAGATCTATCAGAACTCCACGGGTGAAGGGAATTGGGTTGTGTGCCATTTGCAAAAATAAAAGTGACCTCAGAGAATCTATTTTCTTTTTTAATAAAAGAAATAAATAAACCAAAGACCTCCACCACCAGACTCTGTACAGAATATGGATTTGCCCACATGATAACACAGCTCAGATAAAAAACTAAAACCATTTTCTAGCTCCACACATTACACCCAATATTCTTCCTTCTTGCCTCCCACGCTATCCTACAACCCAAAGGCCAACAGAACTCTTCTCCTACAAACCCCTCTTCATCCAAATTCCAACTTACACTTTCATATTCCCTAATTTCTATAAAATCTCCCTGCCAAATACACGAACATCACAGCATAAAGAGAAATTAACTTTTTCTTGCATCTTCATACCTTCTTCACAGCTGCAAAGCTCATCCCCTTGGCTCCCTATGAAATGAACCAGATGAAATTTTGTAACCACCTTCCCCAGCTTTCCAGTAACACCACACTTTAAAACAGAACAGCATTCCGTTGCCTGCAATGTTGTCTTCAGCATTTAAACAAGAACTACTAGAAGCTGTTCTGAAGTTTGGTAGCAACAGTGAGGTTATACAAAGAGAGTGCAGAAAAAACACACTCTTTCACCTAAGAGCAGTTGTTGAAACTCCTGCTCTGAGAAGCACCAATGTGACACAGAGCTTCCCTCTAAGGAATAGCAGCAAATTTAAGAATGTATGTTCAAAGAATTTAAAACAAGAGCTGATTCTTCCTCTCTTCCTCAAAATTGGATGCTCTATCACAGAATTTTACCTTTTTATTCTGGATCTATTGAGGATTATTATTTTTTTCTAATTTAATCCTACTTCAATAACTAGCACAGGCTTCAAGCTCACATAAAACAGTCACTTAAACAAAATCACCACGTTGAAAAGATGCCAAGAGCTAATTGTTCATGTAGCCCTTATGTATTATCTGTGGTAAGCACTACAGAAACAAACACTGCTAAAAATTTAACAGCACAGTAGGGAGAAGACAGATCAGTATCACACTGTAACACGACGGAAAGTGCAGCAATGACAGCAGAGCAGCAAGGTCCTAGGCTGCAGCAAGTGGGGACTTGCTCAAATGCAGCAGCTGTGGGCACAGAAATAAAGGAAAAAAGCTGCTTACCTTTGAAAGGCTCCAGGTACAGAGATCTCCAACAAGACCCCCTGACCTCCATTGTCAACCCTTAAATAAGACCTGTGAAGGGCTGCATCCTGGTTCCACCCCTTCCAGTCACTCAGCTGCATTGCACACACCTGAGCTCCCCTGGGTTGGCTCTGCCTTCCCACCAGGTGCTCAATCACTGCTTCAAGCTGTGACTTAACATTTCCACTACACACGCACAAAGAAGAGGTGATAATTTTGACTGCACGTATCACAAAGCTGCTGCAAAACCTGAAGTACGATAATCCTGAGAATTAATGAATGTGTCAGTAGGAACTTTATATGCCTAAATCTGAAATCACCAAGGCTATTAATAAAGCTTAATCAATTTAGTGAAGTCCAAAAGACGAGATGTCTCACCAACACTGAGAACTAGAAGGCTTCCTCAGCAGAGGAAAATTTAAATGGCCATTGTACACTTTATGTGGTCAGTACAATTTCACCATGAAAAACAAACAGTGAAAACACATACAGCAGAACAAAAATGTTCAGAAAGTAAACTGAATTCAAGATTTTTGTCCTAACAAATTGTTATGGCTTTATTACAACAACAGCTTTATTATCAAGAATCTATTTCACCCTCCGGGAACAGCACCACGGTAGGGACTTAAGAATATTTCTGTTCTTGGCCTTGATAGAGATAAAATGCAAGGCTTTGGTCAGATCATTTCATATAACCCTACACATAACACTAGCACTTCACAAAGAAATCATTTATAGCTATTGTGTATTACTATTGGAATAAAGAAATGTAGTTAGACTACAAGGCAATTGCTAAAACTGCTGCTTTGAAGGTACAATTCCATTATGGACTACACAGGTAAGTTTTACCTTCTTTCAGAAAACATAATTGATCACGCCCAAATTTTTTCCATTTTAAACTATGAAATTTTTCAAATTGGCTTTTCTTCGTACTGTTAATATGATATGATATTTAATATGTAAATATGGAAATATTTAGCTGTACTAAAACAGAAGGTAAGTAAAGAAGACAGGAGGATGGTAAACTTAAGAAAAGCGGCCTTAACTTAATGCAGTGCAGATTACTTTCTAATCCAGTATTACATTATTTTTTTGTATCAACATTCACCTATGATCCCAGAAAGCTAGCTGATGGTATAACACAAGCTCCTCCTCAATGTAAATAAATTTAACGGGCAAAGAAATACTTGCTCTAAATTATTTTTCCCTGCACACATTTGATGGAATTGACTCAGGTACTTTGTGTCACCCTAGTGGAAATTATCACAGAAAAACATACACAGTATCATTAACATAGTAGAGAACTCCAAATATCAAGGAGGATGTACAGAAGTGAAAAAATAACCAGTAGTACCTGTTAGCTTAATTTTGGACAAACGTGCCAGAATTCCTGGCAAATCATCCAGCCGTAGCTTCATTTCTCTCCATTGCCCTTCTTCTTTGGATTTTGCTGCTAGTGGCGTGGCTGAGTCTCCAATTTCTGCAGCTGACTTAATTTCTCTCAACTCAGACAAAGGTTGATGAACAGGTGAAATTGGCGTAATCTTGTGTATAACCTTTCTTTCTTGATCCAATTGACTCTCACGGAATGGAGACACAACTGAATCTGACTTCGGTTTCACTCGCTGGCTGAGGTCTTTGTTGTACTGTGTTACATACTAGATAGAATGATAAATTTTAACATGATTAATTAAGAAGATATTTTTTGTCAACTTCACATTGTTATCATCACCGATATTACTGCTACATTATTCTTCTTAATGATAATTACTTCCTATGGTGACATGACTGAGTTAGCCTGAATTTCACATCTATTTTGTGGACAAAAAAAGTTTCTTAGCTTGGACAACATACAAAAGAGGCATCTTTCCATTTCACAACTATCTCAATGACATTTACTTAACCTTGAAGAACTGCTTCAAAACAACTCCCTTTTTCCTTCTACTTTCAACAGCAAATTTTTCTTAACGCATTTTTAAAACCATCAGAGAGTATCATCTGATTCATGAATGATTAATTCAGGTATATGCAAAGAGGTACACATAGGTATGTAATAACTCCAGCCTCCCAAAATAAGTACTCAACTTTCTACATCTTTATAAGAAATGAATGATTGTCTTAACGTAATTTTAACAAATAGAAAATGTAAAATTAATTCAATTTCCTGTTTCCCAGCAGAAGATGAGTACCACACTCCACAGGTACAAAAGCCCCCTGTCAGGAGAGGACCTGGGGCAACATACAGCGTTATCCTCGCTGCAGCAGGCCTTCTCCAACTTCAGATGTTGCAGATCTCAACTGCTTAGCCCTTCAATGCAGAAAAGGAGATGCTTGGACTTGCCTGATCTGGCCAGATACGAGAAATATATTTTTTTTCCTAAACCACTCTCCAATATTAACTCATCACATGAGACAAAACTTAACATAAGCCAGCAGTGTGCCCTTGCAGCTCAGAAAGCAAATGGTATCCTGGGCTCCATCAGAAGAGGGGTGGCAGCAGGGACAGGGAGGTGATTGTCCCTCTCTGCTCAGCCCTCATGAGGCCCCATCTGGAGTATTGTGTCCAGATCTGGGGCCCCCAGTACAAGAAAGACAGGGAGCTTTTGGAGAGGGTCCAGAGGAAGGCCACAAAGATGATCAGAGGGCTGGAGCACCTCCCCTGCGAGGACAGGCTGAGGGAGCTGGACTTGTTCAGCCTGGAGAAGAGAAAGCTGCAGACTGACCTCATTGCAGCCTTTCAGTACCTAAATAAAGCCTATAAACAGGAGGGGAGTCAACTCTTTACAAGGGTAGATAATGGCAGGACAAGGGGAAATGGTTTTAAGTTGAAGGAAGGAAGATTTAGGTTGGACATCAGGAGGAAGTTCTTCACAAACAGAATGGTGAGCTGGAACAGGCTGCCCAGAGAGGCTGTGGATGCCCTGTCCTTGGAAGTGTTCAAGGCCAGGTTGGATGGGGAGCTGGACAGCCTGGTCTAGTATAAAATGTGGAGGTTGGTGACCCTGCTGCAGCAGGGGGTTGTGAAGACTGATGATCTTTGAGGTTCCTTCTGACCCAAGCCATTCTATGATCCTATGATACTTAAAGAATAAGAAATATAGGATAAATACATTCCATGACTTACCATTCGTCTAAGAAAGTTAAAGTACTGAAATGTAATCAGTCTGTCATTAGGCGCTCGGCACAGGTGCACAAACTGGCATGGGACTTGCCGGATTCCTGTTTTCTTCAAGTGCCAGACAAATATCCCTATTGAAAGGAATGAAGAGAACATTAGGTTTCAGTTCCTCCTCTTACCTGTAACTCAGCTTGCAGCGTGTCACCTGATGGGACACTGCATCACAAGAAATGAGAACCAGGCCACTCAGACAGGAGAGTGAGGAGTCCCGATGGGTGAGCTAAAAGCACAGGGCATGGGGCTTTACTTCCAAGTTTACCCACCCCGCACCGACACGCACTGCTGAACTTGTCTCCTTCCTCCTGCACTTCACAACCATCTCAAATACAAGCAGCGTTCAAAGAAAGCAGCAGGCACAAGGCAGGACGCTGACACCGAGACCTGTGCCCTGTACGTTAATAGCCTGCGTTTAACTTCACAGAGATGAGGACGGGGTCACACAGGAACGCTACTAAATGACGCGACCCCGAAGGGCAGAAACAGCCCCGGCCGCTTCGCACTGAGACACCTCACAGGAGCCGGGACAGCCAGGGAACACACACCGACCAACTGTCCCCGGAGCTCCCACATCCCCGGCCCCAGCTTTGCCCTCCCCGAGGTACCTGCCAGCGCCTGGGGCGGGCTGCAGCAGCGGGCAGCACTCATGACCGCGCCGCTGCTCCCGCCGCCCTCTCCTCTCACCGCCTGGGCGCCGCCATGTTGCCCGCTCTGACCTCTAAATGACTTCCGGGTCGGCACTTCCGGTGGGGGGGGGAGGTGGTGGTCCGTGTCATACGTGGAAGGAAAACGGCGGAGTGAGGTGCGGTAAAAATAGAGGTGAATCGCAGCTGGGCTGCTGAGCACATTCTTGTTCACAACATCACCCCAGTGTTTAAAACGAAGAACCAGAACACGCTGGTATTTAGCTGCTGAAGACATTGCGGGACATTGAAATCAGCTGCGCGTTGCACGGGGTGACATTTCAGGTCGCGTTGCAGGGGCTGATGCTCCCCAGTGCAGTCTGCCTTCCCTGGCAGCAGAGCTGCTCCTTGCTGCGGCCGCTAAGCACTCAGCTTGCTGACCTCAAGAGGAAAACGCACTCATTTTTGCTCTTTGAACCCAGCAGGGCAGGTCTGACAGGCTGAAAGCTGGTGCGAGGCGCTGCGGAAGCATCCTCTGCTGCAGTCTGACCAGAAAGGGAGGGGAACGGCTCGGACTGCTCAAGCTGTAAAGCATAATCGCACCCACAGACAGCTTTAAAATGTTTTCTCTTAAGAGTTCAAGCTCAGGGGATGTGGGCTATAAGTCACTGAAATGTTTAAGAAAATGGTTCTCAATATTTTAACATGGAAATCTGCCTCAGAACTGTCTTCCCCCCAGGCTTTCATTTCTTTATAGTGCTTAAATTCATGCAAAAGTCATCTTAAATCATTATTAGGAAGATAAAATGAAAACACTCACTCTAATTCACTAAGAATATCCTACTTGGAAGCATTTATTTCCACTTCTAATCTATTTGGGGAGCTGGGGAGAAATTAGGACTTCGCATTTCTTACAATTAATATCCTGTTTTACTCTGAGTTCTCATCACTCAGCATTTATCACTTCACAACTCCTGTTTGCATCTCAAGGTTTTGTAACTTTCAGAGATTTGGTCTCAAGTTAAATTTACACCTGCGAAAATAAAATAAGCACCACATAGCAAACACACACAATGGCTACATAGAGGGCTGGGATGGCTGGTTGGTTTTGGGGCAGTTCGGGTCATGGAGGAAAAGGTTGAAGTAGGCAAGGGTTCTGTGTCAGGGCTGAGATTTAAGGTTTAATGATTTTCATTGCCTTTCACTTGGGCAATAAATTGCACCCCTGTAGAGAAGGGGTAAAACACTACTTTCCTAATTAAGGAGAATGTTATCCGTGGGCCTCAAGGCAGAGAAATACCTCTTTATGAAACGATAACGATGATTTAAGGAACTCTGAATGTCACATACCCGTTTGGGTTTAACCACTACAGCTAATCGTAGGGAAAAAAAATAATAAGATTTTTAGTGAACACAAGTATCCAAATGTCAGAGCTGTATTTCAGACTAAAGACACTGCACAAGCTTTGGGTCTTGTTAGCAAGAGTTTGGGTCTTAAATTCTGCAGTCTGCCTCCACAAAATACTGAACACTCCAGAAAGCACCAGGCACTGTGACTGATCATTAGAAAGCACAGACAGCCCTTCCAGCACCCATACTGGGCTCACTTTGTCCCACAGTCTCATCCCCCAGCAGCAGTGCTGCAGGATGACCGGAAGGCTGCAGGAGGAGAACCTGCCTCGTCTCAGCACTCCAGGGCGAGCTTTGGTTGGTGCAGTGATTCCTGAGGCATCTCTGACTTCTTTTTTTGGCTAGTTGCTAAGATTGCTTGGAATCTACTGCTGCTTCTACGAGGTTATAAAATAAACACTGCACCTACAAGTCCGTTTTCGGGGTGATGCACGGGGTGTTTAACCACGCGACTCCCATTAATGTTAATTACGGAGCACATATTAACAGCATTATACGATCCTTTTTCCTATTAGCACTATCATAAATCTGATTGGTGGGGCTTAATTAGATCTCAGCAGCAAAATTCAATAGTTTGATATACAAAAGGGCAAATTCATGGAGACAGCATACTATTATTATACCCTAATCTCAAAATCTCTCCTTCTCTTACTCATAACACCAACAAGGCTTCTTGTGAGATTGATTTGTTGTCAGAAATTGATTTAAAGACCAACTGTAAAAATATTATATTTTCCTTGCTTCATAGAATGCAGCATTGATGTTAGAGCTCCACGGAGACTCGATGTACTTTCAGATAGGGAACTTTAAAAGCCAAGTGCAAAATAAATAAGATGGCATCCTGCTGTTATTGTGGTAACCTTTACAGATCACTTCAGAGCTGTGGCTGTTGTGGAGTTCAGTAATACACCACGTGGGAAGCCGTAGCTAAGTGCAATTCTACCCCCATGAGCTTGAGCCCCACTGAATCTGCTTTTTTTGGGTCCAGTTGCAGTATATAACATAAGAAATGGTATACAAAGTGAATGGCACTGAAATATATCAGGAACACAGAAATAAAGGATAAGAAGGACTCATGCAATGCTAAAGGCCAATCCCAGTGCTTTGGTGTAGCCGAAGCTTCCAAGAGCAAATGAAAGAGTCGTCCTGGTAGATGAGGGCTCAGTAGTCTTTCCTAACAGGTGTGCCAGACTGGTTTATTTCCCAAAGTAGAGTTCAAATATACCATAGGAAATCAGCAGCTCAGAACTGCTGCCTCTTCCCAGCTGTCCAAGGCGGCCTCGTGCTGACCCTGTGGTATGCTGATTTTGGCAAGCCCTGCGTAGCCTGCTCACCACCTGCAATGGACTATGAGCTGTAATAGCTTCCTTTGAGGAAAAAAACTTCCAGCCTTTCCTTAGGTAGAGTTTTGCCGAGTGGTGTAAATTCAGCTGTGATACAATTTGGAGTTGACATCAAGTCTGGTGCAAATGAGTGGGTAATGGGAAGTAAGCAGCAAGGTGAATGGGGATGAACCGTGCTGAGGGAATTACTCCTTGAAACACAGTGAGACCTACAGAACATTGAGTAGTTCCATTGGAAGGGGCCTGCAAAGATGGTCCGACTGCCTGAACTCCTCAGGCTAACCAAAAGTTAAAGTATGTTATTAAGATAATTACCCAGAAGGGGATGGGAACAGGGATCATTGACCCTGCCCACAGGAAGGGGGTTGAAACTAGATGATCTTTGAGGTTCTTTTCAACCCAGGCCATTATATGATTCTATCCATCTATTATATGATCAACCACCTCTTTAGGAAGCCTGGCCCAGTGTCTGACCACCCTCACAGTAAAGAACTTCTTCCTAACATCCAGTCTGACTTTCCCTCATGTTTCTTCATTGACTTCTGTAGCAAAAACAAACCACGTGTTCGCACAGGAGCTGCACGGCGCCCTGCAATCCCCCATCGTGTCAGCCATCCCTTCTTAACTCACCCAAACATTGCAGTTTTTGACAAGCAGTGATACCCCTTATCCTTTAAAAGTTCTCAGCCAGCATCAACAATGGATTTTTCCAGCAACTCTTTGCCCGGAAAATGACACTCTGAAGAAAAGAACCTGTGTCCTGTGCTCTTTCAGCTGAGAATTGCAGCCTGAATATCTCTAGACCTTGTTTCTTTTCTTTTTCTTTTTTTCCCATACCTCCTTTCAGAGGTCTTTTTTTTCCTAGAAAATCTATGTGAAATTCCCAAGCTGCCCACGACTCAGAAGATCTAATAAAAATAAGATTTATTAAGAGCAGAGGGAGGAAATCAGATTAAAACTAAAGAAACAGCTTGCATAACTGATCTCTTATACTCAGCAAATGCTCAGGAAGTGCTCGGTGCACACATTAACTGTTTTGTGGAAGCCCTTTTCAGCCTGACAGCCAAATGGAGCAAACACAGCCTACACAGAGTGTGTCCCTTTTGCAGATATGGCCATCAGCTGCACAAAGCCCACCAGCACGTGCTCGCAGCTTTTCAGCCCCAAATGCTTTTGCCACCTCACAATTCACTCATCCTTGTAGCCATGCAGGAAGGGCAGCTCCTGGCCACTGGTCCCATGCATGCTATGTGCAGAGCACCAGGACTCCCAGCCCCACAGCTCAGTGTTCTCATCACAACCAGTGTCTCTGCTTCTGCCTACCACCAGCTCTTGTTGTGAGTGATGCAGTGCTGTGGCTCATCAGTATATGCTCTGAGATGTTCAGGATTTCTGCCTCTCGTCCATCTGCTCATCACTCTTTTCTTCTCACACCAGGCCGTGCTTTGATCTCCCATTCATCCCATTACCCTACAGCTTCTACTTTGGCACGGTTTAGACCCCTGCCTGCAGCACCCACATTGCAAGACTCCGTTTCTGACTCATTTTTTTCTCCTGACAGCATTTTTGCCCAGGTAGGCAGCACTCTGGCAGCAATGTTCGTGCTCAGGGACACAGCAGCACCTATCTGCCTGCCATCCTGCTGCGGAGGTGGCTGAGCTTATGAACCGCATGCGCCAAGCACCAAGAAACAGCTTCAGCTTCCTCCTCATTCCAAATGATGTCCAAACAGTCCTAATTCAGTCACAGTGGGCTCCAGCTCCTGGAAGCAGTTCTTATGATTTGCTGTTCTCATTTGGTTGCTTTTGCATCTGTTCCAGAAAATAAGATTTTTGCACTGATGGGCTCCACCAGCCCCATTAACCAGGCATCTCACTACTTATCCACTGTCAAGCCCAAGCAGCACATCTTTCACTTCTGCTCCCACTGGTGTAAATTCTCCACTTACAGTTTCTTACGCCTCCTGGAAAACATCTCACTTAGATGGGCTGCTACTTCACTGTAACCTTCATAGCTTTTTCTGGCTATTTTTCCTGTTCTTTCTCCAAAATGAGAGGGAGCAAATGGATTTCATTTTACATCTCAGCATGCACCCCATCCTCTACTGCTTCTTGGATGCAGTCTTGCTCCACGTTTGTTGCCACCTTACCCATATGAGGAGGAATGCTTGGGCCTGGAGAGTCAGGAGATGGCCACCATGAGATGAGCTTTGTTTTGCAAAATGTTCCACGGTGTAGCAGCAGCTGTGAACCCTTTTTTCTACACCTGCAGGAGCCTGCATGGCCAACTCTTCCTCACTCCACAGCAAAATATCACAGTTGTCCTAAAGCACCTTTGCTGAAACCTTCCCACCAGTGTGGGTCCTGCAGGTATCTACCATTCCCAAGGCAGGGAGGGACGATTTGTGCTGTCTGAATTACTGCCCAACCCAGCGTGTGAGAAAGCAGCAAAACCATGCCAGGATATTTACACATTATGTTTTATAATTATACGTCATTTGTGGATTCTGGACTTTTTAAATAAACTCAGCCAAACTTCAGCTGGGATTTCTGCACATCTTTATGTTCCATCTAAAAACTTAAGCCCTGATCTAACTTTTACTGATATCAATCAATAAATGCTTTTGAGGACATTAAACAAAAGCTGGATTAGATCCGCTTGCTAACACTCAAGCATCCCTAACGAACTGCCTGCTGCATCACTGGGGCTGAAGCTCCACTGCACCTCGTGCCTGCCCACACTGGGCTTTTAGCATTTTGTAGAACGTGTCCATAGCTTGAACACTGGTAACATCAGCACAGCTTGCTCAGTACCTCGTGTTATTTGGCTCACCGACTTCACAGCTTTCCAGCGAATTTCCCGTTCTACGTGACTTCCTTCTGCCCTGTACTATTCCAAGCCTTTATGTAAGAAGCATTGCAAGCCACTTAACACTAGTTTGTTTGGACAGTTGTTCTGCAGCAGAATTTGTTGGATTCAGCAAAAATGCCTTCTGCTGTCATAGCAGCACCAAACACATAAGTGCAAATGACTGACTTGCAAGGGTAACTGCACTCCTGAGCCTTGTAATTATGCACATTGCTGCTATTATATAATTGATCTGGGGATTTCATAAATTATTCTTTTTATAGTTTCTGAGAACACCCAAAGTCAGGTTAGGGAGAGGTTTAATGGTGGCAGGAAGGTACCTGATGGCTGTGTGCCTGACTGGAAGGGCTTTCTGCCCACCTCAAAGCAGCACAGAAAATCACAGTCTTGGCAATGGATGCACTGGGGCTTAGGGAGCAGTGTTTCCTCACAGGGATTCTCCTCCCTCAATGTCAGCATGGCCCTGTTACACCCATCCTGGTGCTGGGCCAAGTGAGTCTCTCCCAGGAGCAGAGTGAGAAACTCCAGCATTTCCCCTCACTGTGGAGGGTTTTTTTTTTTGTTTTTATTTTTAATTTGTGCACAAATGGGTTTAGTTTCCAAGGACATCATGTCACGTATGAGAATCACACCATGAGAAGCTGGGGATGCAAGAAGGCCCTCAGCCCTGCTGCTCCCAGACATGGCCTGAAACTTTCTCAGCATGTTGGGACACTCAGAGGCCGAAAGAAACGATTGCCTCGCATGTGTCTCCATCCTTAAATCACAAAACGCAGCCAAGACTCAGCAAAACTCTTCTTTAGAGAAATACCATGTGTCCTATTGACTGCAAACACCACAAGGCAAACCACGTCCAGAGAAACCTCCCAAAGCTAAACAAAACAAAGGAGAGCGAGAGCAAGAAGATGTCTTGATTACAGAAAAGCAGAGCACCCATTCTCCTTATTTATGGAGAAGATGCTCAGGGACTCAGAGTTGCTATAAATCATGCAGCCAAGCAGACATTTTTCTGAAGCTCTCACATCCCAGACCAACTAACCATGCTCACATTAGCTCAGCAGTTGACAACCATAGCAAAGAACTTGCAGAAAGGATAACATTTATGAACATATCAAAATGATTCATAATGGGCTATTAAAAATAGCAAGAGATGAAAGAGGCAGCCTACAGATAAGCCATTTTGAGATCCTCAGTAATTCAGAACGCTGTTTTAAAAAGTCAAGTTTTAGCTATCGCAGAGCCAGCCCTGCTGCTCAGTAGATAACAAGGTGGGCTGTTCCTGTTGTGGTAAGGGCTCTCCTCCACCTAGGGTTCTTTATTTCATTCTGGCAGCTATCACACAGATACTGAAAAAAGCTGTGCATAACTCACACCCACCTTCCATCTCTTGTGCTCTGTCATGCAACCATCCAAGCACACGCCACATTCAGCCTTTTCTGTGGGCTGGCTCCGCTCAGCGCAAACATATTCTAAGGGTTAATTTTGGCAGCAGAGGGTAGCTGGTCAAGTACACTGCATGTGTACCCCCAGGGCAGTTTTCAGAGTCTGTCAGGCACTTGTTAACACACTAACCCATTCATTTTTTGATGAATTTGTGGCGTGTTGGACGTGAGCCAGAGGCTGAGCTGGGAACAATATTTATTTATATCTACACACAATAATTCATGTCTGCCCAAATCACGGACTTTCCCTAATCTGCTGTATTTCAAAACATTTGCAGCTCTCTCAACCGATTAGCATTGGCTTTGCTTGGCCCGATCCAGTGGAAAGAAATGTAAGACAGTGAGTGCAGCTGAATGCTTTGATAGAGGCTGACGTTCTGTCCCTGGCTGCTCTACCAGTCTGTAATTTAAAGATTCCTCTGAGGTGTAAAGAGCCGTGTTTTGTGCCATGACAAGTAATATTGGACATCCAGTCCTTGTTCTATGAGAGAAGCCCTGCCAAAGTGCAGCCTGAACAGAGGGATGAGAGGTTTGTACGCCACTGAAGCAAAGAAGGAGCCTGTAAAAGTTGCTTCTTGAGAGCTATATCTCCAAAATGAATTACTATCTGCAATTGGGAAGGAGGGAGCTGATACAGCCTACACCATCCACTTGATGGATCACAGAGCTTTCATAGCGCAGGTTTCCAGCCACTGTGCTCCTCTCTAGCAAATATAAACCACAATGTTTGGGCTGAGAAGAACTGCACAGCAGTGTATGGAGCTACTGAAGGTAAAAAAATGCCCCGCATATGCGTAAAAGGAAAAAGAAAAAGAAGAAATATAAAGATTCAGAGCTTTGTTATTCAGGCTTGCAAATTATTCCAGGAAAAAATGCAGCCTAGGTGCAAACAGGTTTAGTGTCCACTGTGACTAGAATGAGACAAATGTGCTGGAACCCAAACTGCATTTGCGTATGACCCGAATAGGGTGATGTCTCTGAATGGAGACACTGGTGACTGTAATAGGAGGAACAGCTTCTGTAACAGCATATACCTTTCAGAAGATCAGTGGCATGGAGGCTAGCATATAAGGAGGGAAATAAAGCACAGATTGGAGACGAGACTTGCTGAGACCCAAAATACTGTGAAAAATCCTGTGTTCTCTCCAATAAACTGTTCACCCATACATATAATGTCCTGGGTTTAAGGGCAAATAATCAGAGGTCTCCCTATCTGCAGCTCTGAGAGGGAGATGGGGGTACAGCCACACCTCAGCAGGCAGGTAAGAGCTGAAGCAACACAGGAGAGTTATAAAGGCAGATCTGTATTTCTTACTAGTCTGTATGAGGACTGAGTCGAATCACCCTGGCCAGCCTCCCTTATTCACCAGTCCTGCATTCGTTTGTCAAGGCACTGTTTGTTTTCAAAACAGCCAACATGACTTATTTATATGTGGTGGTAGCCTGGTCTTTTTGGTCACACATTCACCTTCGGGAGACCTTTGTAATTTTCCATGCAGTCTGAACAGTTCATCTTTGGTATTTCCAAACCAATTCTTCCTTATGGC
This sequence comes from Chrysolophus pictus, assembly GCA_037305975.1. Lineage (NCBI taxonomy): Eukaryota > Metazoa > Chordata > Aves > Galliformes > Phasianidae > Chrysolophus > Chrysolophus pictus. Next base: position 8,267,773 of record CM074593.1, on the reverse strand, counting down.
TGCAAAAATGAGTGTAGTCTAAGTCTGATATTTTATACTTGGGGAAACTTGAAGGGGTTGCATCATTAACAGCAACTTTATCTGACCTGAATTTGGCTACTGCATAGTTTAAGTCCCTTAGGAGACCTTCATTACTACGGCATTTAGGAAGCTTTTGGAGTTTTTAAAATCCTTATAAATGTTCTTTTCAGAACTACTACACTATAAATTCAGCTTTTTATCATAAACTTTTTCCCTCCCTAAGTAAAAAACTCTCAATTTATTTCACTCTATTTCATGACAGTGTTTTAAAACAGAATTTAATGCTTGTGAAGTGCTCTGCAAATCAAAGTTTTGTGTATACGGTCTGTATCGAGGAGGGGACATTCCGACTTTGGTCAGGGCTTTTTTTATTCTCACTCCATATCATTTGAATTAAGTTCCCTACATACGCCAGCCAAGATCCAAATCAGGTGGCATTAGGTGCTATATATATAGTATAAGGAACAGTCCAGGTCATTGATACCTGAATTGAGGAGGGAGGGAAGCATTGCTATCACTGCTCTACAGGTGGAGACAGCTGTATCCCTAAGAAACTGAAGTGATGCTTATCCCCATTAGGAGCAAGGCAGCTCCTCACCTCCACAGTGAGGGAACAGAAGGTGTTTCAAGGAGACAGAAGGGGCCCAAAAGGTCTCAAAGAAGAAAATAGAAGAGCAAACATACCCCAGCACCAAGGAAGGTCCCAGAGGCTGCATCTCTGCACTGATGCAGCTTTGTCCTGCTGCTAGGTGTGCTCAGCAGGGCACCTGGAAAGGAGCACAGGTCAGGTGGGGCAGGAGGAGAAGCCTCTCTCATTTTTACTCTAAGGAGTTAAAACTCAGCTCTTTTTCTTTCTTCACCTCCATCCTTTACATACACTTGAAATTGTTTCTCTGTTCTGGACACCACGAATAGAAACGAGTCAGCCAGGCATGCAGAGTTTGGTACTATATTAAATAACGGTGATAGTAACTGATTATTTCCCTATGCAACAGCATCAAAGAACACCTCTATTTACATTTTCTACTCCGCAAAGCCCTCATTGGAAAGATTGTCCTTCCTAACGTGGTATGTTTGCCAAACTCCCCGACCTACCTGGTTTGAAACGGGTTGTACTAGATAACACAGATCATCCACAGCATATCGCATCGCAGCCCCAGACCCAACAGGTTCATCCCAGGCAATAGCAGTGGGCTGCAGAGAGTCAGCTATTCTACCTTCAGGAAAGGGGCTGTATTTTCAAGCAAACTGAGAATTTCCCAAATGTAAGACAGGTTCTGGTTTGCTTAACTTTTAGATTTCTCTTTCAGATCCATTCTCCATCCTGCTGAATTATTTCGTCCCTTCCTAACCAAATTGCCTTCCAGCTCAATGACCTTCAATTAGGCCAAGGTGTCCCGTGGCTCACACAGAAATCCCAGTTGCAAACTGATAACGGCTGAATTCCTCTTTGCAGTGCAAGATAAGCTGTAGGCCAGAGCTGGAGAATACTAATGCCTGCTCCAAAAGGAACAGGAGTGTTTTTCTTAAGTAAAAATGAGTTCAAACATGTAGGTGTGTAACCAGAAGGGCTGGGTGTGCTTGGAGCACGCACTTGCTATGGAAATGTCAATAATTTCTTTATGGCACAGCAAGATTTATTTCAAAAATTAATGCCACCAGGATTTTGGATGTATTTTGTAACAGGTGTGTCCATATATATCCACATAAAGAAGATAACTAAACCAGCACCATCTCCACATAGTGATCCAGTATACACTACCCACGCAATGTCAGTGCCATGAAGGAAAGTGCAGGAAATCTCAATGGATCCATTTCTCAATGGCTTGTTGCATCATGGAGGCTGAGCTGGAGCTATTAGGATTGGAGACTTCAAAGCTCATGGCAATGCACTTCAAGAAGTCAAACAAGATGAGCTCCTTGGATGTCCCTCCATTGCTCAACTTGCATATCAGGCTGTGGGTTTGGGAGCCAGAATTTGGATACTCATTTTCAAAAATAATAGCCTACATTTCTACCAGAGACAGAGAAAAGAGAAACTGTCTGCCCTGGAAAATAGCCATTCAGAAACAATTTCCCCTAAAATTCTCACTAGGTGTGATCAAAACCCAAAGCAAAGAGTGGGAAAGTAAAGAAGCGGGATGAATTAATTCTCTTTTAGAAAACTTTTTACAACTGATTTCTAATGAGGCATGGCCAGTGTTGACATGTCATTGGATCAGCTTCAACTCCAGTTCCAGCTGCCGTGGAAGGTCCACCCAGGAGGTTGCTTAGGACAAGGCAGTCAACTACATGCCCCAAGACTGCCTCCACCAAGAATTAAAGAAGGGTAGCTGTCATAGGCAATTCCTTTCTCAGGGGAACAGAAGGCCCCATATGTCAGCATAACTTACCTGTAGGAAAGTCCGATGCCTCACTAGGGACTGGGTCTGGGACATTATTAAAAAACTGCCAGGCCTGGTTCACCCCTCTGATTTTTGTACCCCTCTGATTATTGAAAAAAATAAATAAATAAAACCAACAACATATATGTATATATATATATATATATAATATGAAATAGCTGATAGAAGCTTGAGGACTATCAGAAGGGACTTCAGGGGATTGGGGCGGTTAGTTGATGGAGCAGGAGTACAGGTTGTATTTTCCTCTGTCCCTTCAATGGCAGGGAGGAATACTGAGAATAGGAAAGCCTATCTGATAAATATGTGGCTTAGAGGGTGATGCCATGGCAGGAATTTTGGCTTTTTTGACCCTGGGGTGGTTTACTCAGTGCCTGGCCTAATAGATACAGATGGGTCTCACCTATCTTAAAGGGAAAACAGATTCCAGCCCAGCAGCTAGCAGGGCTTGTTGAGAACACTTTGAACTGGGTGTGAAGGCAAAGGGGATAATGAGGCACAGCTGGTAAGAGAACCTACCAGAGAAGATGAAGATGCTCCACTAGACCTGCTGTTCACGAACAGAGGAGGACTGATGGGAGCTGTGGAGATTGGAGAGGATGAGGCTCAGGGCAGACCTTACTGTTCTCTGTATCTCGCTGACAGGAGGTTGTGTCAAACTGGGTGTCAGCCTCTTCTGAGTAACAGCGACAGGACGAGAGGTGATGGCCTCAATTTGCACCAGGGAAAATTCAGGTTGGATATTAGGAAATGTTTCTTCTTTGAAAGAGTGGTCAGGCACTGGCAACTGGCATAGGCTGCCCATGAAGGTGGTGGAGTCACTGTCCCTGGACATGTTCAAGATGTGTAGATGTGGTACTAAGGACCATGGCTATTGGGAAATATTGCTGGTAGGTGGACGATTGAACTGGACGATCTTGGAAGTCTTTTCCAACCTTCATGATTCTGTGATCCTGACACAACTGTGTGATGAATGGACAAATTCCAGGGCTGGATACAAACTGCCTTCCTCTCCCACAACTCAGCACTTCTCCCACAAACTATTTAAACCTCCACCAGAAGCGACTCTACTCTATATTTGTAGTTTAATTAAAAGTTTCCATACACAGGTTGCCTTTACTCTCACTGGCCCCTGAATGGGGAAATTAAATGTGCAGCAACAGGGGAAGGCTTTGAGATGGTTTTATGGGGAAAGCTGCTGACTCACTCAATGACGTTTATAACCCACAGACTGTACCATGCATGGCCCAAAAGGCCGTGGCCAAGAGAGAGGCTGCGCCTGCATAAAGCAGCTCTCTATAACCCCAGCTGCAAATCTATATACGTATATTTTTTATCCTAGATAAAAATCCTTGTAACTTTTTACAAAAAGGAAAACAAGAAGGGCATTAATGGCAGGAGTTGCTCTTAGTCACCTGTGTTTGCAGACTGGATACCAAATGTGCCTTCTGGGGGAAAAAGAAACAAGGTTTTGACCTATTTGTGTGTCCAGTTGCAGTTCCTAGCCCTTGAAACTCAGCTCTTGGCTGGATGTAACCAAACCCCAGGTACAGAGCTTCTCTTCTGAGCCAATCCACCAGAAAGAAGTATGGCTGTGATGATGTATTCAGCTCCCATTAGGAAAAAAAAGAGGCTTGCTTTGGGCGCTGGAACAAAAGCAAATGTAATGCAAATCTAGCTTCAAAGAAGTGTGGGAAACAGAGTGGTTTTACCAGCGTCCCAAGGGCTTGTGCTGCTCAAGGGGGATGTGGGCAGCCCCAGCCCAGCTCTGCGGCGTGCCCCAGGGATCAGCACCATGTCATAGCATGATCTCTACCTAGAAGGATACAGGGTCAGCTGCATCCTCTTGGCCCTGGAAAAATATTTTGTAATAGATGGAACTGGTCCCACTGTGAAGGAGCTTGCCTGAGCATGAATTAATGGTCTTGTTGGAGCCCTCACGTGGAGACAGAAGCCCTAAACTGTGATCAGGCATCCGTGGGAACTGTGCTCCATCACCCACATCCTCATCACCCGCTCTGCTCCCAATCTGCTGGAGGGAAGAGGGAGATCCCCACGACAGGGCACACAATATTCCTTGTCTAAGCAGAACAATTTGAGCTCTGGGAATGCAGCTTAAGCCAGATAGCTTTTGTAGGTTTTGTAAAAATCACAACAGCTTTGCCTTAACTCCAACCCACACAAAGGCAACCAGAGGACAGCTGTCCAGACAAGGTCCCTGAGCCCCCCAGGCATCACTTATGGGTCCCAACTCAGGCTGGCAGTGGCAAGGCAGGCTGCTCGCCCCAGCCTGTAAGCAGAGATTTAAGATTCACATAGACAGCCCGAAACTCTTGGCTACAGTCTAGTGCCATCAACCATGCACCTTTTATGAGCATTTTATTCATTTCAAAAAGTCATCTGAGTGGAAAAAAATTATATATATATAAACATGATATAGGGAGTGAGCACGTTACAAATGGGAGCTGGGTCGAAATAAAACCTACTGCAGCGCTTAAAGACTATTCTAAATAGATTCACACAAAGCTTTGCTATTTCATAAAACATTAAAGGGTTTAAATGACTTTAAATACATCTCTAGAAATACAGGCCATATTTTATTAAAGGTGTCAGGTCTGTCTAATCTCTCCTGTGTAAGGTGTTCATTTCGCAGTAGCAAAGGCACAGAGATCATTAAGCCCATCTCCAGTGCTAGCGAAGGAAGCCTTTGCCAGCTACCAAACCCTCTCCTCATTAATATTTTAACATTTGAGGTAATGCTGAGAAACTGTCCTTTGTCACAGACACCGGAGAGATTAGCAGTAAATCTTTTCAAAGAACTACAGCATCCTCTGTGCCAAAGGATTAGAATTTAAAATTGCCCTGGTTCCTGCGTGACACAGTGGGGCATGGCCACCAGGCAGGTACTGGCACTAGCAAAGAGGGTTGTTAGCCTATCAGTGCAGTTTTGGGGTTTCTCGTGGCTCTGAAGCCTCCAGTGCCAGACAGGATGCTGGGCGAGACAGATCCCAGTCTCACCCAACACAGAGACACTGGAAAACAGCAATGTGAAAGCCAGAAAACAAGCAGGATACAGAGGGAGACTTAAGGATGGACTGGGAACAGTTGCCTTCTGTTAGGGATAAATCTGACCTGGTGCCCACAGAAAATAAACAGTGCAACCTCCAGCTTTGAAAGCAGGAGCAGAGGGGAGTGACAGCAGGGAGGGAGAGCATCAGAACACGGAGTGTTTTGGAGGGAAGGTGGCAAGAGGGCACAGCAGGCAATGGGGACACAGTGGGGACATATCACCAACAGCACGAGGGCCATTGGATTCTGATCAATTCAATCGTCAGAGCAACTTCAAGACTAATATGGGACAAATCTCTTCACAACACCTCAGATTTCCCCATCTCTGGCGTGGGAAAAGCAACTCTCCTCCCACATGTGGAAGGTCTCTGTGCAAATGACAATACATAAGAAAATGCATCACTCATGCTTAGAGCTGCCTCAATAGTCACACATGGCACCCTTGTGTGCTGTGCAATGCATGGAAGAGCCAATATTAATGACTCTTTGGCCCACTTAATGGACAAAAAGAGGGAAGTAATACAAACAGCTTGTGTCTCAAACTGTAAGGTCTGGTAAGGAACTTTCATCTCCTAACTACCATCATCATTGCACTGATGATAAGATGGGAGGGTCCAACAAAATGACAAGGCGTAGAGATGACAGAATGGGACAGAAAGAGATAACCCAGTGATGGGTGACAAACCCTGAGGAATACTGAGAGACAGATATCAGAAAGTGTTCCATCAGCATAATGCAGGTACCTCTGAGAGGCATCAAAGCCATGGAGGACAGCAGTAAGACAACAGATGTTCTACCACAAGGACAACGGAGGGGGAAAAAAGCAATTACATGCAAAGATGGCACTCCAGTGCTTGCATGCGTGGCTTTCTAAATTAAAATAACAAAAAACAAAACAAAACAACAGCAAAAAAAAAAAGAAAAAGAAAAACACCCACAACATCAGATCCAAAATGTTTTGGCATGTGATGCTGTAACGAATTTCCTCTGCGCACAAATTTTATGACCTCGTTCATTTGCTGTTTGTGAGCTGCTGCTGCGGGGCTGAGCAAGGTGTGCTGCTGCACGCACAGGAAGAAGAGAAAGCAACAAAAATCACGAAGGGAAAAGCATTTGAGTGCAGGAAAATATGTAAATGGAAAGGCAAGCGAGGAAGCTTGCAGACTGCAAACGATTAAGCTCCACTGAAAACGGTTGTGGGAATATGTCTGACCAACAGCACTGATCACCGTGCTTTGGAAGCTGCAGTCCTGGCTCTGTGCAGTGGTGGCCGTGGAGGCAGATGGATGCCATTCAGCAGGGCACAGGCATTCTAGGAAAAGTTGTACGGCCTTCTTCTCCTTCTCCTAGCGGGTCAGCCCGTCAGCTGCACCATTTTATACTGCCCCAACGTGAAAAGTGTTGGCTTACAGCCACCAATTCAAAAGCAGCCTTGAACTCTACTTTCTGCCCCACTTCAGGTGAAGCAGATTTACTCTCAACTCACCGCAGATTTGCAATTCAGTGTTTATTTGCAGGATGCCTGGTTCCTTGGGCAGCGATGCCGGGAGCGCCGAAGGTTTGTTTTGGATCCCACGTTGATTGCAAAGGAAGGGTTGGTTGTGTCAGATTCCTTCTGGTCACATTTGCTGTGTGGTATACACAATAAGTGTCTGTTAGGAGTCAATGAAAATACCATTGAGGTTGCATTAACATAGCTAATAGCTGTGTTAAAAAATGCCATATAATAAAATGAGGAGGAACATTTTCAGCCAGATCTGAAACTATGTGAAAAACGCATTTGATGAATGAAATCCATTTCTGACTGAATGGGAGCTTTATGACCAACTGACAATCTATCTGTGTCTAATTCTTGCTGGGTAAGTATTTGCAGCTCAGCTTTTTAGGATATATTTCACAAGAGCTGCTATCTGCTCAGCCTTTTTCATAGGCTGCTTGGCAGGAGATGCTGGAGGATACCTGCAGCTGTGCCCCCTTTGGAGACGGAACAAACTGGAGCCACCCAGCAGTATATCAAAATGGCAGATGCATAAATGCATCCCAAACTCTGCCCACACGAGCTGACTCTGCTTCCCTATGCCTTGCAAAGGCTGTTATCATGCAGCAGTGTAGTCCCAGTCTGACAGCTATGATTTCATCCCCTGACCTGAAGACAAAGGAGCATTTTCTTTAAATTATTCCTACTGGAATTGTCGAGGTGAGATGGGGTACAATTAATAGGCAGGAAGTCTCAGATTTAGGAAGAATATCCATTCATATAAAAACATTACGTGCCTCTTAGCAGGTTCCATTTTGAATGACATCGATTCATATTTGAGATTATAGAATCATAGAACCACAGAATGGTTGGAGTTGGAAGGGATCCCTGAAGGCCACCTGGTCCCACTGAGCAGGGACACCCACAGCTCCATCAGTGCTCACAGCCCATCCCCTGACCTTGGCTGTCTGCAGGGATGAGGCACCACCACCTCCCTGGGCAACCTGTGCCACTGCCTCACCTCCCTTAATGGTAATTCTTCCATATCTCCAGTCTAAATGTCCCCTCTTTTAGTTTGAAAACATTTCCCCTTGTCTCAGCACAACAGACCCAGCTAAAGAGACCATCCCCTTCTTTCCTATAGCCCCCCTTTATTTATCGAGAGGCTGCTCTCGTCTCTCCCCAGAGCCTTCTCTTCTCCAGGCTGATTCTCCAGTTAGTCTTAAAGATAGATGTGAGAACTCATGCAGTTACCTGCAAACAGGGCCCAAAGCTGCCACCCACCTCCTTTTAGACAAACCAAGAATTAAAGCAATGATCTGTTTTCAAGAAATCTGAATTGCATAACCCATCTGGCGATGGAAGAGTCACCCAAACAGCATCGCAGGAGGAACTCACTCTGTGCTGGCATTACGTCTCCATGTGCTGGCCAGATGCTTCCATCGGAGCACCAGCGAGTCGGTGCTGCTGTGATCTGCTAATTGTTTTGACACCAGGGGAGTTGAAAAGCACTGGTGAACACTTGGCTCGACTGAAATGTGTGTTTTAGTTAAACGACCCCAGGGATGATCAGAGTCAATTTTCCTGCTTGCGTCTGCTGCCCTGGTGCTTGAGGTGGTTATGGTCAGTGCTATAGAAAACAAGCGAGTATTTAGTTAGTTCTGTCTGCATAACACACAGAGAATGGGAGTGCCTGTTCAAAGCCAGAGGCTCCAGCTCAAGGAGCCACTTAAGCACATGCCCTAATCAGAGCACCACTTGAGTGCATTCATGCTTATCTGTAAGCACTTGCTCGAGTTCCTCTGGGCTGCGAGGGGTTCGCACCCAGGTCTGAACATCAGCTCACACCAAAGTGCTTTTCAGAGACGTTTTCCAGAACCAGGACCTAAGTGAGAAAAATGAACGTGTCACATCTGACCGCATTTGAATATATTGCTGCTGCTTTTGCAACTTGAGGAAATACTGACAAACTTGGTTTCCCTTCTGGTCTTATAAATTATTTTCCACTTATCCTCTTGCTCTCTCCTCAGACACCTGAACGGAGGAGGACTTTCACTGCAGAAGACGACCTCAGTTCTCTGCTCATTTGGGTGCGGGTTGGAGAACAGAAGAATGTTGGCTCTGGAAAGAATTTGTTTCAGACTCATCCATTAAAACCAGCGTGTTGATTCTTCCACAGTTGACTTGTAATGACTCCCAGGAGTTTCCCTTCCAGAAGTGAGGTCAAACTTATTGACTTTTCTTTCTGTCCTTGCAGCTTTTCAACACTGGACAAATGATTGCTGTGATAATTAAACTTTCACAAATCCAAGGCACAGTGATGGTAAGGAAGGACTTTCTCTAGCACCAAGTGCCCTCACTTGATGAACTTGCAGCCTGTTAGAGACTTAGATTCCTTCTTGAGCAGAAAAGTTGCTAATTAGAGACAGTTGCAGTTTAAAAACAAAATGCTGAGCTCATGAAATTCCCCTGCCTGATGCAGTGTCTTGCTCTGACTCTTGCTGAGCTCTCTGTTGCAGTAGTCATTCTATTTCTAATCATGGCACAGTGGAATCAGGACACAGAGAAGTCTTCCACCAGATCAAGGGAATAGGCTGCCCAGGATTCAAACAGGATGAGTTAAGATCAGACAGAGGATTTTGAAGGGATACGGCTTCTTACAGTCGCAACATACATGTCAACAAATTACAGATGTGGTTAGGAAGATCTTCCCTTTGGTTGCAGCTGTGGAGCACCTGGATGCAGCCATCTCATCTCATCCTGCATTTTTAAGGACCCAGGGCTGTTTTGCACTAAAATGGAAGTGCTGCTAAAACAGCATACACTAAAAGAAGTACTGTTTCTGCCTTACCTTTGTTCTTTCACCTTGACGGAATGGTGTTAGGGTCAGCTCGGTGCAGGCAAGCTCTCAGGTACCAGAGGTTTGCACTGAAAGGCTACCTTGCATGTGAAATCAGTGCAGCTTTTTGTGGTCTTGTTTCCAGCCTGTAGGCCTGGGGACTGATGAATATGAAGCTCCTGACCACAGCCTGGATCCCTGCATCCCACTCTGGAGTTCAGTATCCCTGGAAGGCTGAGCCTGGACAAGGAGTAGAGCAAATCCTCCAGCTGCCCTTGGCCACAGGTACCCTGATTTCAAGTGCTGAACTGCAGACATCTTCCTACCACTGCCAGGCAGTTTGGTAGCTGCAGGCAAGACTAAAAATACGTTGGTAGCACAACAGCCCTGGGAAAGGCTGCCCCATCCACAGCATCCCATCCTAATCTCCTCCATTTTTCTCCCTCCTAACACACAACAAGGCACTGCTACATTCCTCACTGGGACAATCAGTTCTCCCCCCTTCTTTCATGACAGCTGCACCTCAGATGCCCTCCTCCAACCAAAGCTGTGTGCCAGAGCCCCCCAAGCCAGGAAATCCCCACTTCCCTCCCTGACAGGGATACCTCCTCCTGCAGAGGCTCCACCTTTTATAACCCTATCCATCACATTAATTGGGCCTCTCACACCTGACCACTGTGATCCACTTCAGCCTCTCCATCTTGGCAGTGGAGGAACCACTCAACCAACTCAACGTGGTACTCAACCATGCTTACCCTGAATCGTTTAGAGCTGCTCTCTTCAAGTGGTCTGAAAGCTGAAACTAAACAAGAGTAGATTGAAAGCAAGGTGAATTATTTTCCCCCCTAGCAGTGACCTGTCTCAGCTTCAGCTGGGACAGAATTGTTTTCTTCAGTGGCTGGTATGACGCTCTGTTTTGGTCCTGGGAGAAAAGCAGTGTTGATAACACAGATGTTTACAGTTGCTGCAAAGCAGTGCTGTACAGAGCCAAGGCCATTTGCAGTGAAGGGCCCAAGGAGCTGGGAGGGAACAGAAATAGGACAGCTGACTTAAACTAGCTAAAGGTATATTCCATACCATATGACATCACATGGAAGGAGTTTTTCCCAGTTCTCTCCCTCCCTCATCTCACTGGGAAGGGGGGGAGCAAACAAAGGACTGTGTGGTGCTCAGCCACGTGCCCAGTTAAACCACAACACGACCCTAATTAATCTTTGGAAGAACTTGCAAAAGCCGTGGCAGATTTTTCCATCACTGGAAATTTTGAGGTCAGGATGAGATGCTTTTCCATTCTGTGGTTCAAACAGGAATAACTCCCACAGGCTAGGAACAAGACTAGGTGGTCATTATGATCCCTAATGTTAACGAGAACATGTCAGTACTGACCTTGAGGAGGTTATCCCAAAGTCATCCCAGGTCTAAATCCAGAAATTGACTCTGGCAACGTGAGAAGCATCTGCAAAAGGCTCCCAGAGGCAGGAACTCCAGGTTGGATGGGGCAGAACATGCCCTGTTCAGCACTTGGACTCTGGAACTCAACAAGGTTATCTCCAGACCCTTGGGCCCAGATAGGCTCCTGGACATCCCACAGACTGGCAGCTGTGATGCCAATTATGAGGTTTAAAATATGCTAACAAGCCTACCATTGTAAGGCCTCACTGCTATTAGTGTTCACAAATTTACTTCAGCTGTTTTCATAAGGCTTCGGAGACAAAACATGTTCTTCCAGCCCCAAGCAAACCTCCTGTCTCCATCTTGTTCTCCATCACACACACACAGTACTTGGGCATTCAGTCCCTAATTTCATCAGGAACTAGTGAAAGCCTGATGTTATTGCCTGAGACGAGGAAGAATTGAAACATACAACCTGAGGAGGCGATGACTCAGAGGCTGGTTTACCAGTGGTCTCAGTAAACATGTGTTTACAGACACCTCTTTCAACCCTACCGGCTGCTGTGGGTTTTCTTGGCATGACGGGAGGTGACACTAAATGAAAGAGTCTCAGTTGCACAGGAAGAAATCCAAGATCTCTTGTGATGCAGGGACAGATTACAAGAAAGTGCATACACTGTGCGAGCAGGATATCCTTTACGTGGAGAGCAAACTGCTATAAATGAATGAGGACACCTTGTTCTGAATGAATCACACCTCTGTTTTCACTTTGCTGCCTCTGTGCTCCAGCCCCGCGGAAACATTTTTCCTTAAAGACCTCCTGACATTGTCACTAGCTTTGCAGATTACTTGTGTTTCATACACAGGAAAAGTCACTTTTGGAAGAGCATTTAGGTGAAAGAAGATAGACTTTTCTGCATTGAGGAATAACTCCTCATAAATCTGCCAGAGCACATTCATCTGTCTTGCAAGCTTGCCTCAAGCCCCCAGTATCTCTCCTCATCAAGGTCACATCTGTTTAAACGTGCACAGGGAGTCTGAGCCAGCCACTGGGGAAACATTGATTTGTGATCCTGTATTGCAACAGCCTGAGCAATTAATATGATCAAAACATCCCATTCCATGTCATTATTACAGACCTCCTGATATTTATTTTCATTACCTACGACTTAAAGATGAAAAGGGCAGCAGAGGCTCTAGCATATGGCTGTAGGTGGGAGAACCCTAACTTGTCTCAGCTGCCTACACGTCCTTAAATGAAGAACAGTTCTGATAGCCCAGGGCAGGAGCTGAGGGATATTTCAGCCAAGTCACGAGGCCACCGTTGCTGGTTTCCAGCTGAAATGCCAATGATGTGGGTCAGGACATTGGAACAGCAGCGCTGGTACAAATCAAGGGAATAGAAGTGTACTGCCTAAAACTCAAGTACCACAGGGATCCTTATTACTCTGACTTTATTCACCCATTATTTTCTAATGGAAGGAAGCGTTACCCCAGCAGAAGAACCGCCTTTGAAGACCTCACTGGGAGCAAAGCCATCCCCTTGGGTACTGCACAGATCAGCATTCACCCTTCCCAGTCAAGAAACACTCTCAGCAAGGAGCTCTAATGGAGGTAAGCCCTCCATGATTCTGCTCCATGCGATCCCAATCCTGCAAGAAGTCCCTTCATCCTGGAGGTTTGTCTGGGCAGCTTTTCCTCTGAGCAGATCAACACAAGTGAGACGTGGAAGCAGACGGAGAGGAAGCGTCGTTAGCATTCATTCGTTGCTTATGTTGTACAGACTGTCAGAGCTAATGAAATTTTATGACAGACGGGCAGCGATCAGCTTCTTGGTGTTATTTATCTTTCTCATTCCTGGCTCTACATCCCAGGTAATTCTTCATTCATCTTTAAAAAATGCCAGGATGACTAAGCACAGCATCCACCCACCCAGAGAACCAGCAAATTGTGTCAATGCATGGGGATAATTAATAATCACCTGGCTCAAGCGATGAGTGACTGCAAGGCAACACATTCCCTCCCTCTCATTTCCCCCCCCCTCCTTGCCCCACTTCCTCTCTCCCACCGAGTTCCCAAAAACTTCAATCACATCCATTACCGGGGGCTTTCGCCTCCCCCTTCTGCCATCTCTCCTCAAGCTCCAACAGATGTTTGCAGAGACGTTCCTGGGGCTGACAACACGCACGGATGGCGCGGTGGGCACGGGCGGCCCCCGATCCGCATCATTTATCCTGCAAGGTGCCAGCAAGGCTTGGCAGGTCCATTTGTAACAGCTTTGTAGTAGATTATGAAAATTGATGCAAAACATATGAGGGAAGCTAGCTTCATTCACCACCTGTTAATGCATGTTTGTATCTTTACAGAAACTGCTGAACTGGTAAAGGTTGCCTATGCTCAGGCTGCTTAGCATGAAAGTAGCAAGAGGAAAAGACAAGGAACTTAAAATATACATTTTTGCCTCAGAATGAGAGGATTTATCTTCTTATGGTGCATGCCATGTAGAGGTGCAAAGATCTGTATAGATCTTTAAGATGTAGAGACCAAAAATGCCCCTTCCAACCCAAGTCACTCCAAGCTGGGGTCTTCTGTGTGCTAGGAGCTCCATCTCATCTCTCAGCATCAGTCAGCACATACTGATTTTTCATGTAGCAGTGTATCAAACCAAGGCTGATCATCTCCTAAATTCTTCCTTAAAATATTATCTGTAGGCTGCAGAGTTAGAACACAGCTGAAATGAATGAGGCAGTCAGCTCTGCCTGAAGCTGCAGGGCCTGCAGACCTGACTCTTTGCTTCTCTTCTATTTGTTCCATATTTAGGACTTGAGAGCCAGATTCTTGTCACTACTGTGAATGAGATTTCTGCTACTAATTTTGGACCATGCATTCAAAATCAGTCATATTTAGGCACTAACAATTAAGAGAGTTATGATGAGAAAGGAGAAACATGCTTAACTTGTGAAATTTATAGCTTCTGTATGTGCATGTGATGGCCCAGTTCTTTACATAGAAGGGATTATGATGCTCTGAATGTTCACATGGCTGTTCCAGGTTAGGGTGTGGGGATGGAGGTCTCAGTAGCTGCCACCATCCTGCTGTGCCAGTCCCGGAGCTTGAGCAGATGATCTGCTTGAAGTTTTGCTTCTCTGGAATCACAGCAGAGGGTTTTGGTGACTGACAGGATGGTGACACCTTTGGGAAATGAGGGCTGGAGAAATTAAAATCCCCTCAAAAGGGACACTTCCATCCCTTTCTCTCCTTAGATCTGGGGATGATGCATCTCATGGCTACAGTTCCACAGTTATTACATACTCTTTATTACATACTCTCAGGAACAAACTGCCAGGACCACAGCATGAACTATGAATTATAAATTATCAAAACCCCTTTAGCAAGTTAAGGAAAGCAAGAGCCTCAAGGCCACACTGCTTTTCCCCCTGCACAGCAAAAGTCAAAATAGAAGGTCCGGGATTCCTTTTGTCAATGGGACACATCCACCTCTTCCTCCCTGCTGATGTAGTGATGCAGTGGGAGCTCTGTGATGGCTTCCTCCGTCACATCCATGCTGGGCATTATGTGGGACCAGCACACATGCCAGGCTCTGTGAGCTGTGGGCTCGCAGGTGCCCAGACCCGACAGGTGTGATCCTTTCAGACAGGAACTGCAAAATCTCTAAGGAAACTGGGCCTGGCTCCCACTCCAGGGTCTAATTTAATGAGCAGCCTCCAATTGACTGTGATGGGTCTGGACTCTATCACAGGCAAGAAATCAGGGTCTGGATCTAATAAGAATGTCTTCATCACATTTTGTTTTGAAGTCTGCTTCAAGGAGAGACAACTGGATGCAGAAAGCCAGTTTGCTCTGTTTATGAGTGGTTTGACTCACTTTTTCCAGCACAGACATTCAACCAAGCCTCTCAGTCCACATACAGCCCTAGCCCACCCTGTTCATCAACAGAGCTGCACTTACTCTAAAAAAAACACAGGAAGATTGGCCTAGAAGTGCAACACCTGTCCTGCTACCAACATCCCTGGCTCACCAGCACCTGTAGCATCCACTTACTTCACCATCAATGACCTATTGCCATGCTGCTGGGATGGAATTAATCCACATAGAGTGCAGAGGCAGCCAAGCCCCCCCAGTTATGGGATGCTTTAGGGCCTAAGGAGTTTTCCCACTTGCCTGAATTGGCCACGTGGACTAAGCAGCAGATCCGGGCCGTCCGTGCTTACAAGGTTTAATTTCCTAATTGAAATTTCATGGAAAAGCTGCACCTTTCTGATTAGTCACCCCAGCATGAGGGCTGCCTCATAACACAGACATCTGCCCTCCGGACTAACCTTTCTAGAAGCTGCATCAACAAAGTAATGCTAATAAAAATATCCATCTGTGCTTAAAGATAAACAAAGCATTAATACACAAAACTGAGGCTTAGATTATATTAGAGTCAGCTTTAATGATATTACACATCTGTTAGGATGTATTTCCCACCCGGACCATCTCTCTCATGCTTTTTAAATATTTTCATAGGAAAAAATGTGTGCATTTCCCTGGAGCCCTTTGCATGCGTCACAGCCGCTGCTCTGAGAGCCCCTTCCCTGCTGGGATGGAGCCCGGGGCAGCAGCCCTGCAGGAATGTGCCCACCAACCACCATCCAGCAGCCCTACTTGGGTTTCAGAGCCTTCAAAGGCTCCTCACTTCCCTTCCCTCGACAAGGGGAGAAGAAATCTTCAAACCCCAGAAACCAGACACTGCTCCAGTGCTTGCCTGTGTAAATCCAGAGAAGACAGACCGTGGTTGTCCCCCTCTCCCACTTGCTTGCTGCAAAGCTGTGGACACAAACTCTGGCATTTTGTCCCTGTGACATCCCTGTGCAGTGTATTTGGGATGTCAGAAACACGGATGCACTTTGGATTTGCCCTGGTTTGTTGTAACAGCCCACCAGCCCCTCCAGGAAGGAGGAAAACTGATGTAATGTAATAGCAATGAAGAGAAGCGATAAATCCAGATCTTCTAAAAGGGTGATCTTATCCTGTTACCCACAAAGCCGTCTGGAAATTGAAGCCTGGGATTCATAGGATTGGGATGTAACTCTGCCTGCACATCTGTGAAATGGGAATAGCAGCCCATCCCAGCCCTACAGGGTGCTGAGCTGCAGGACAAGAAGCATTCCATTCCACCAGGCCTTTCAAGCTATAGTTGAAAAAGCAAAATAGAACATCCCAGTCCTCATTGCTGAAGAAACAGCTGCTTATTCAGCACCAGAAACCCCAGTGCTAATTACAGACCAATATCTGACAGTGCAGAAAAAGGACTGTCAGATGTGAAATGTTTGACTACACCCACTCCATTGCAATTTCCTCCTTCAAGCACTGCTGCCATTTGAGTTTCCCTGAGCTCCAGCTGAGCAGAGGGCTCATCCAGCCCTGGCTTTTCCATTCTGTGGGGCTTGGGACAAAGCTGGAGGTGCCAGGAGTGCCCCACACCTCCTCTCCTGTGTGTACAGCCACACTACATCCACTCTCTCCCCAGGAGAGCAACAGCCCTGTCTGACTGTTGTGTGCATACACAGGGGCAGCACATGCTGCCTTGGAAAGCCAGAAGCTGAAACACTGGCTTAGAGCTAGCAAAATATTTAGGGACCTTTATTTCCTCCACTACAGAATCACTATAGAAAGCTACCTATATGGAGCAGGAGAAGAGTCAGTGCTTGCTCAAGTGCCTTAAAACCCATCTAAATGAACTATAAAATAGAAAATAGCAGAACAGAAAAGGGAAATAACCTGGAGAAATCAGGAATTGCAGCAAATCCAATATGCTTCAGATAGCCCAGTGTCCCACAGTCCTGTGCTGAGCTCAGAGCAGGGGGCTGAAATTTCAGCTTTATGCATTACAGTGCTGTGTTAGACGATGTGCAGATGTCGAGACATCCAAGGAGCTCAATAGATGCTTAGAAAGATGCCTTAAGTATCTGCGTGCTCTCCAGGAGGTGGGAGAAAGCAGGTAGCAAATTCTCCCATTTCTGCCTATCCCTGGTTAACACAGTGTGGGATGTCACTTTCCCATCTGGAGAGACACAGCTCATGTATCCCATCGTCAGCACAAGTAGGGTGTCATGCCAGTGGGACTCAGCAGCTTCCTTCCAGGGGAGAAGACAGCTCACAGGAAGCGGCAGATTGAAAAACCAGAGCCATCCCAGCTAAAAGGACCAAAAACCAGAGCACTGGTTTCCATGACAGAAAACTATATTCCTCTTGTGGAGCATTAGCAGAGGAAACGGAGAGCCTTCTGCAATGCACAGCCAGCTGACAGTTCTCCTACAATATTTACCACATCACCAGTGTACTGACAGTGATGTTTGTGGTGGGAGAAGATAGCAGTGCCCAGGAAAAACCCTGTGGGCTTGGGACACTGTGCCAGCAGCAGGGTGATGGGACAGAAAGAGGAGGACGCCTCAATAGGACTCCACTCCTGAATCCTACAGTAGAGAAGAAGCCGAAGGAGATTTGGGAGCAGCCAATTTCCCGGCCCAGGAGAGCAGCTGTGCCACCCATGGGTCCTCCCACACAGCGAGCAGCTCCCAGCCCTATGCCCAGCTCCTGCCCAACGTGGGTGATATCTGGAAGCCAGGTTTCTTCAGAGGAAGAATTTATCTTTTGATGCAGCGAACATTCTGACAAATGCTGCTTTCCCTATCGCATCCAAACACACACCATTTTAGAAGTTAATAAACCCATTTGCTACCAAATAGCCGTTTTTTTTTTTTTTCCAATTTCACTCCGTTGGGATGATAAGGTTTAATGTCTTTGTGCCTCCTTCTTCTTTCAGTAGCTAAATCAAGTGTAACTATTGCTGCAGAGAACAGCACTTTTTCCTATTACACCCCCCAGTTCTCACCTATGGCTCCAAAGGTTGCAGGGCACAGCCTGAAGGCTGACCTTTCCTCCCACGTGCTCTCCAGTGAGCCCAGCACAAGCTGGGTGTGCTTGGGCTGGCAGCCACCTCCTTTTTGAGCCCCCAACCCAAACAGCACCCTGTGTAGACACTGCCCATCATTGTCCTCCTCCACAGCACAGTGTCCTCATCAGTGAGGACAGCATGGCATGCGGATGCACTCCTTCTCCAACGCAGTTTGGTCACAAGGAATCTGCTGCCCTCTATTATTACCGTAGGAAGAGCAGTTCAGGATTTAAAGCCCACAGGATGCTTCATAGTTGAAGTTATACCACTGCAGCACCAGAGGTTCTGCAAGCACCTTAGAATCATACAGTCATTAAAGTTAGAAATGACCTTTAAAGCCATCTAGTCCAACTGCCCACCCACCACTAGGATTGGCCACAGACCACATCTCCACATTTCTTGAACACCTCCAGGGATGGTGACTCCCCCACCTCACTGGGTAACCTGTTCTAGAGTGTTACCACTCTTTCAGAAAATAAGTTCTTCCTCATGTCCAACCTGATCCTCCCCAACTCAACTTGAGGCCATTCCCTCTCATCCTATTGCTGTTACCCAGGAGCAGAGGCCAACCTGTTCCATCCCTGGCAGAGGAGCACCATGGTGCCATGGCCACGCCAGATTCATGGGGCTGATGGAGAGCAGCCATAGGAACACCACAGGTGACGGCTGTGTGACACAGCACATTGATGGAGTTCTACTGGATGAGAAGGGTTGGGTCTGCAAAGCACGATGTAAACTATTTCATTTGAAATAATAGTTGTTATTTTGATGTTGGTTATTTTCCCCTAAAGAGAACTCATTTCAGAACAAATTTCAATTCCCAATCAGCAATTTAAGGAAGCTGTTTCTTTCACATTTATGCCAGCAAAAGGAAAAAAAAGGCAAGTATAAACATCATCCAGCTCAAAGACTGAGAACTTACTGGGGCATAAACTACAGATAGCAAGTCAACAGAAAACTTCCCATTGATTTCACTGGGCTTTGCATCAGGCTCTAAGAGTAAAAAAAAAAAGTGATTAATAAGAAGATTCCAAGGAAAAAAAGATATGGTTGGAGGCAGGAAAAGAACTATGAGCAAGGGCTGTAAAATCTGAGAATCTTCTCACCACAAATGCTCAGTAACCTTAAACCAGAACCTGGCATCTGGATACAGTATCTTCCCTTGCTCGCAGTCTCAGCTTCCCAAGCCTACGATTCCTGGTTTCCCCCTGCCAATTTGGTTCCAGCATGCGCAGCCTTCTCATTTTTCAGATGATGCTTGTGATGAATCCTGGAGCAGTAAGCTCTTTTTGCATGCTTTGCTTCCAAATTCCAAACGCTGAAACCATTTCAGTTGTCTGCAGAAAGATCACAGCCAGCCACTCGGAGCTGCATCGTAATCAAGATCTGTTCTCTCCATTTGAATGCATCAATGCTTACACCAGGAGATTTTGACTGTAAAATATACACTTTTTTTTATCCTTTAACTAATTTTAATCTCTCTTTTTCCACTTGTCACCACTATTCACAAAGCACGCTTTTTTGCTGAGGCTTTCAGCAGAACATGTTAGAGAGAAGAGAGATAACAAGACCTAATAACCCTTTTTATCACAAAATAAATAAATAAGAGAACAACTCCTCTATTTAGGTGTTGCAGATAGAATTGAATGTTCCTTTGAAAACCCTTTGATCACCGTAACTTGCTAAATTTTGGCTTTTGGCTCCTGGACTTTTCACAGCAGTGGAAAAACTCAACTGCTCTGCTCAGTGTCATCCTGCAGTAACCTGAGGGGCATTGCTGGGTATGGATCCCCCAGGCTCCCCCCAGCCCAGAAGATGACTGCTAACCTCTTTCCTGCCTGGGAGAGAAATATTTGTTCCAAAAATCTGAGAAGTGGCACTGGGGCTGCCTCGTCCACGCTACCATTTCCACCTTCACCACAGCAGTACAGTATAACCCATGTACATTACACAGACTTCTCTGTAGATCGTGCACACACAAAGAATAAAAGCATGGGTGCCCCCGGGTCTTGGCAGGTTTACCAGGAAAGAAGTATTTATTCTGGCAAAAATCAGAGCCTGACAATATAAAATGAATGCATGCTTTGTTCTCCTGCATTAGAGGTATCATGGGCCTAGAACAGATCATAGGTTCATCTGGTTCAGCCCTGTCTTAGAGCATAGAAATATACTGCAGAAAATCGTAGAATCACAGAATCACTAAGGTTGAAAAAGACCTCTGAGATCATCCAGTACAACACCAGCCTACCCCCATCACACCCACCAATCATATCTCTATGGTTCTGGAACACCTCCAGGGATGGTGACTCCATCACCACCCTGAGCAGCCTGTGCCAATGCATCACCACTCTTACAGATAAGTTTTTCCTGGAAATCCAACCTGATATTGACTTGTGAGGAAGGAGTAAGAAACACAACACATCACCTACTGATTTGTGTGAGCAGATTGGTAACAAAAGGCCCATTAAGATACCATAAGATATCTGAAGACTCACTACTAAATTAAAGAGCTCGCCAGTCATCTCTAGTGTAACACAACGAAAAGTGCAGCAGTGACAGCAGAACAGCAAGGTCCTAGGCTGCAGCAAGTGAAGACTTGCTCAAATGCAACAGCTTGGGCACAGAAACAAAGGAAAGAAGATGCTTACCTTTGGAAGAGCCTCAGGTACACAGGGATCTCCAGCAAGATCCCCTTGTTACCACTGCCAACCCTTAAATGAGGTCTGGGAAGGGGTGGATCCTGGCTTCACCCATTCCAGTCACTCAGCTGCATTGCACACACCTGAGCTCCCCTGGGTTGGCCCTGCCTTCCCACCAGGTGCTCAATCACTGCTTCAAACTGTGACTTAGCATTTCTGCTACATCTAGATAAACTGAAAGAGAAGCAATAGAATGACTGAGGGACACAAATTCCCCGGTACTCAGGGTGTCAAGTCCAGGCCAGCAATCCAGCCTTGTTTGCAGCATCTGGGTGTTCCATTTTGGTGACAACCTGCTCATGGGCAAAGTTCAGCCCATGCTTCCTTCTGGATTCAGCAGACCTCTTTTTCTTTTGCTGTAATAGGTGAATAGCTTCATTTTCTTGCCTCCCACTCCCTCCCCCACTTGTCTTCGTCACTTTTTCTTTTGTTCCTTGACACTAAATTAACAATGCATGCCCACTTGTCCTAAGTCTTTCAACATAAAGCTAAAAGATAAATTTGGAGTCTGAATAAGTGGATCTTGAATACAAATGCCTGATTTTAGTACCTTTCAAGAGTCCCAGGTATCCAGTACAAATACTGGTATGGAGAGAGAAAACAACCTGCTGAAGCAGCAATGCAAGGTCCACCTTGGGCTAGGACCCAGCATTCCTGCATCTTCCACAGTGGAGTCCCAACTCCTTTGTGAAATGCATGGTCCTTCCTGTAACTGTGCTTTTTAAAAGATATTGAACATTTGAGAAGGATCTGCTTTTAGATCTGCGGGATCATGGTGGTCGTGGGCTGATGGTTGGACTGGATGGTCTTTGTGGTCTTTTCCAACCTTAATGGTTCTGTGACCCTGGTGGTCCCACGGTTGGCTTGCCTCCTCCAATCTGCATTTAATAGAGCAGCACTGCCCAGAGGATTACAACTTCTTGAAGAACAGAAACCAGGGGGACTCTGAGGTCCCTTCCAACCCAATCATTCTGTGATTCTATCTTCCTGACAAACTTTTAGGCAAGGGTTCTGTTGAAAAGTACACATTCCATAAAACATCCGAGCTGTAACGAATGGCTGAGTCTAACAAAATTCCCTTTAATGTTCTCATTTGCTACTTGAGTGGACCATTCTCTCAGATCACTTAATAAAAATGCAGTTTCCTTAGATGTCCAGCTATCTCAGGATTTGGTATTCTGGCTCTAAGCCTCAAAAGCCTTTTTCTGTCTTTGCATGTGAATAAAGAGGCTTAATGGGCTGATGTCAGAAGCTGAATAATAAATGAGTGATATTCAGTTTAGTTGTGGGATTTCACTTGTTGTCTGTTCTCAGGAAGGACCAATCAACTGGAATTATATTAAAAGTATGAGAAACTGATCAGTCTATTGCAGAGCAATTTTTTTGAGCAGTTTTCTCTGGAGCTAAGTTTTGCTGCTTTTTGTGTCAAGCCCAATTTGGAGGTTGTTACTCCAGTTTAACTCCTCATTTATGCAGGCAGAGAAGGCTTGAGCAGAAACTTGGCAAAGTCCAGGGATCCTGGCCGAGTCCCACTGCATTTCTTTGCTTGCTCAAAGCATCACAGATCTGTTTTCAAATGGGAGAGCTTCAAAAGCTGGCTGCCAATGCTCAGATTTACAAACAGGACTTTTGTTCGACGGTTCATGATTTACATGGGATGGATCGTGTTTTCTAACACGGCCCCAGTCACATGTGGTACATCTGAAAACACAAGCAGTTATTTGACAGTTTCCTTTTTGCATTTGTAATGATGCCAGCACTGGCACTAAGTCCTCAATAGCTTTTCTTTCCAGAAATAATCACACACTTTCGCACAGGGAATGGTATTCCTTGGGTTCGTACAAAACTGAGGACAGGGAACTGCTGTGGCGGGAGCTGGCTGAGGTCCTGGGCTTTGCTTCACTGTTGTTATGACTTTAATTTCTAGCATGTCATGACCCCATCTCCCTGGTCAGTCTGTAGCACTGTGGGTACTCTGGGGCATCCCCCAAGCCTCACTGCCTTCAGAGGATGCTGCAGAGCAACTTTTCTGCCGTGAAAAAAACCCCGCTTCAGCAAGTTTTGCTCCTTATTCCTCCGCCACTGCATAAATATCACACAGATTCAGAGAAAGGCATTTAAAAAAATACAAAACAAATCATTCCAAACCCCATTTCAGCAGTTGCTCTTAAACAACTGCCACATCTATTATCTCTCTTCCCAGCTCTGAAATCTCAGCTTTACACACCTGCCACAACCCTGATTTAGCACCTAGCCAAAGCCCAGATGTGTCTCCCAGCACGCTGTTTCGCTCTGGGCTCTGGCTGGGATGAAGCAGCAGTTCCCTCCTGCTGCATGCCAGTGTTTCCTAAGGATACAGATGTATAATCTTATGCTAGGAGTACAGCTGCATAATCCTATATAATGTATAATCCTATGCTCTGACACTGGTGGAAGGAGAGCTCAGCTTTGAGGTCGCACTTGGTTCCTCAGGAGCAGACGTCTCCAACACTGCTAAGTGACAATGGGCAAATGGTTTCAGACTGCTTCACCACACCAGATGCAGCTGAAAGCAAGAGTGTCAGCCCAAGGTCCTCCCTAACCAAGGGGCCAGCAGCTTTGCCTTCATTTTTTTTGAGTGGTGAGGCCACGGCTCTGCTGCCCAGAGCTGTGTGTGCCCCATCCTCGGAGGTGCCCAACACCATGGATGCACCCTGGGCAGTTTGAACTGGTGGGAGCACCCAACCCACAACAGGAGTAGGGCTGGGGGTTGTGAGGTTTCTGCCAACCCAACCATGCTGTGATTCCATGATTTTGCAGATGGAGGCAGAAGTGAGATGACTGAGGAGATGTGGCACTGAGGGACATAGGCCAGTGGGCATGGTGGGGATGGGTAGATGGATTGTGTGGTCTTGGAGGTCTCTTCCAACCTTAATGATTCTGTGATTCTAAGAACTACAGGTACTTTCTGTGAGAAATTCTGTGAGACCTGGCATAGGGCACCAGGCAGATCAGGGAGCCTGTTCCGTGGGAATCAGACACTCTGATGAGTGCAAGAAAAAAAAAGTCAAGGAAAACAAAATATTCCATTGCTGTGTTGAAGGATCTCATGGGGCATGTGGTCAGCTGCGAGGCCAAGCGGAGCTGCAGGGAGGTGTTTGGGATTCCTCAGCTGGACAGCTTTGGAAAGGAGGCAAATTCAGAAGCAGTAGTCAGAAAACTTCTAAGAAGTAAAACACAATGATTTTTGGAGTTAATTCATCTTGAGGAAAGACTACCAAAAGGCTCAGGTAGGTGTTCCGGCACACACTGCTTTGTCCAAGGTGATGCCAACAAACAGATTAAAGAAGGAACCCTTCAGCTCTTCAGTGGAAGAACAAACACTGCATTCAGAGTATCAGAACAGATAATTACAATGAGCACAGCTGCCACGTATTTCTTTTCTCACTGTAAACTGAGCCCTTGTGAGTAATACTAAATCTGAAGGCATCCCTAAGCTGTTCAGCCACCAAACTGATGCACGCTGGGCACAAGCTGAGATGTCCTGTGATCTCCCACTGCCTCCAGCTGTTGGAATCACTGGCATTTATGCCAGGACCGTCGTGTTCCTGCTAATAACCACAATGCATGAATAGCACAGTGCTGAGGCTGGGAGCTGCTTTCCAGGTGGGAAGAATTACTGAGAAATGGAAGTGACAGAGACAGCAAAGGCAGGCTGACTTGATGTTAATGTTGATGTGAATTGCCTAAAAGATGGCTTTTTTTGGCCTATCTTGTGACACAAAGTAGAGCTGTGTTTCAGTGGATTAAATAATCTCTCTCTCCAGTAGTTCTATTTGAGTTTCTCTAAAATGAGAATTCAGAAAGAAAAAGGGTTTGGCATCGTTTTGCCCATTCTAAAATGTTTTTACTTAAAAAGCATACATTGAAGTGAATTTAGTCGTTACAAATCCTTGTGAAAGGAAGATTTGGAATATTTTACTTCCAACTGGAATGTTCAGTGCTTTCTCGGTCTTTTAGCCAGGGATATTTGCCACCAAATCTGTCACAAGTTCACAGATCGATGTTTTTGGCTTAAGTATTCCTTAGTCAGCAAGTGTCACTTTTAAAATACGGCTTGGCTGAAGAGCAGCCCAGCAGCACCTCCAGGACGGGAGCAGAGCCCCTGGGTGCCTCCATCACTTTCCATGTGAAATCCACACCACAGGAATGTTTTTTTGTCCAGGCAAGAACCAGTTCAACTACACCCCTGTCAAAGCTCTTTCCAAACCAAATTTTATGTTTGAGGCTTGCAAGTTTTCAGCAGCAATTTGCTGTATGGGCTTCTGGGTTTAAGCTCGTGCATTTCCGTTGAAATCTGACATCTAGAAACAACAGAAAGGCCATTCAAATATTTTTCAAGCTAATCCAAAATACAGACTGGTGGCACAGGGAAAAGGAAGAGATTTTGACAAGTCCAAATCTCTATACAACATATAAGCTATGGAATATGTTATCTGCATGGAACACTAAGACCTCAGCTTTGGGGTATCAAACAAAGTCATGCCCCTTTGTTGCTGAGTTGTGTGTTAGGCAGGGTCAGCCCAAGATTTTCAGATTTTAATAGAATCATTAAAGATGGAAAAGACCACTAAGATCCCAACCATCAGCCCAACCCCACCATGCCCACTGACCACATCCCTCAGTGCCACATCTCCACAGTTCTGGAACACCTTCAGGGACAGTGACTCCACCACCTCCCTGGGCAGCTGTGCCAGAGCCCAACCACATTTTCTCAGAAGAAAGAGTCCTAATAGCCAGCCACAACCACTCCAGGTGTGATTTAAGGCCATCACCTCTCATTCTTTTGCTGGGAGCAGAGGCTGACTCCCACCTCATCACAACCTTCTGTCAGGGAGATGTAGGGCATGATGATGTCTCCCCTAAGCCTCCTCTTCTTCAGTCTAAGCAATCCCAGTTTCCTCAGCCGCTGTCCATCAGACTTGTGCTCCAGAGCTCTCACAGCTCCACAGTCCTTCTCTGGACACGCTACAGGACTTCAATGTCTTTCTTGTAATGAAAGGCTCAGAACTGAACACAGTACTTGAGATGCAGCCTCACCAGAGCTGAGTACAGAGGGACAGTCACCTCCTTCTCTGCTGGCTGCACTGTTTCTGATACAAGCCAAGATGTTATTGGCCTTCTTGGCCACCTGGGCACAGTGTTGGCTCATGTTCAGCTGAGCATCAACAAGCACCCCCAGATTCTTTTCCTTCATGCATCTTTCCAGCCACTGCCCCAAGTCTGCGGTGATGCATGGCACTGTTGTAACCAAAGCTATCAAAGACCTGGCAATTGGTCTTATTGGACCTCATCTCATTGGCCAGTTATCCAGCATCTCCAGGTCTCTCTGTAGGGCCTTCCTCCCCTCAGGCAGATCAACACTTCTTCCCAACTTCGTGTCATCTGCAAACTCAATGAGGGTGCACTCAACCCCCTCATCCCATTCATCAACATAGATATTAAACAGGTGTGGCCTCAGTACTGACCCCTGAGAAGCACCACTCATGACTGGTCACCAGCTGGATTTAACTCCATTCACCACCACTCGGTCAAGCACAGGACAAAAAGGCATGATCCTGAAAACCTGGTCACAGACCATTGCCACTGTGAGATGGCAGCTCACCCAGAAACCAGGGCACTAAGAACTCAGACTCCACCACAAGACTCATTAGATGAGACTCATGGCCATCAGATCACCCCCTTGTTGGCCAAGCTGCTAAGCCAGCCATTTTCACCAGCACTCCTATACAGTGAAAGGTGTTTAACAAAATTAAAATGGAAAGCTCCATAGAAAAAAGCATTTTCTGGCTACTGAAATAGTGATTTGACACTAAACAAATACATGCACACAGACAGATTAGTATCAGCTAATGGTCTGCTCCAAAGGCTGTTGAAATCAAAGTCAGCCTTCCCTTTGATCTTGGTATTTTCCTTAGCTCAGGTTCCAAGTTTACAAATCACATGTTATAACAAAAGAT
Organism: Chrysolophus pictus; assembly: GCA_037305975.1. NCBI lineage: Eukaryota > Metazoa > Chordata > Aves > Galliformes > Phasianidae > Chrysolophus > Chrysolophus pictus. The sequence continues at coordinate 8,240,914 of CM074593.1, read as the reverse complement.
GTTTCACAACACACATCCACTCATATGAATGAAACCTATGTCTGGAAAGACTTTTTTTTTCCTGTACAGATGCTGTAATGTTCTGTTGCTGTTACTGTACAGGTCTAAGCAAAGGAAACTCACCTGCAGAAGAGGAACTCTGTCATCCAGGCTGCTCCCCTTGCCCCAGCAAAGCCACTACACACATTGTGTGGGCAATACATGGTCCCACAAGCTGATTTTTGTGTCCCCTTCTTTTGTAGCTCTTACTAAGCAATGAGCTATAGATAATCCAATTCTGCAAAGCAAAACCCATTGACATGACCGGTGTTTCCAGTTGCAAACTCTTGGCAAGTTATCTTTACTTACTGGAGGTGTCAGATTAGAGCCATCTATCTACATTTCCCATGGATTGCTGTGCTGTCCAAGAGGACGTGCCTGGATACAGTGTCTGCTACAGACATGCCTTGCTGCCGGCATAAAGCATCTGCATTCACATGCTACAAAAGATTTGGAAGAGCTGAGAGCTGGTCTAATCCCATGGTTATACTTCTGCAAACAGTCATCGTGGCAGAACAACTCCTCTGGGTAAAGCCCTTCATTTCCCTCTGCGTTCCCCTTGCCAAAGCCTGGGAGAAATGGGGCTGCCACTTCATCGACCAAGGAAACCATCTGAGCAGAACACTTCCTAGCTCAGGTCTGGTTTCTGACCCAACTGGTTTTTGGTAACATAAAGCAGATTAGCTTGAGCTAACAATAGTGACAGTTTAGAGAAGATAGATATAACTTTAACCACTTAGTTGCCAGATGTCCAGGCAGCTTTTAAGCCATTTTTTAAAATAGCAGACATACGCTTGAAACGCCCTCGCATCTCTTCTTTCACCCAAGTTGGAGGCACACTGGGCACTTCTACTGACAGTGTAATAAAGGAATCCTAGAATCATAGAATGGCTTGGGTTTGAAGGGACCTCAAGGATCATCAAGCTCCAACCCCTATACCACTGGCAGGGTCGCCAACCTCCAGATCTGGTACTAGCCTGGATTGCCCATGGCTCCATCCAACCTGGTCATGGACACCTCAAGGGATGGGGCATCCACAGCCTCTCTGGGCAAACTGTTCCAGCACCTCGCCTCTCTTTCTGTGAGAGAGATGGACATCATGGCCCAAACTTGCCTCCAATCTGGTGGCTGTGATGCATGTTTTTAAAACTCTTTAATTACACTCCCATCCCAACAGGTATCACATTCCTGGTTAGCTTCAGAGTTGCTGGGTCTGAGGCTGTAGGCAGGAGAGTGCCTGCACAACGTAGAGCTAACACAGCAGGGTTTGGTGCAGCAGCTCAGAGAGACCATTCCAGGCTTCGCATTGCTTGGTATTTGTTTATTGGTAAACAGCATCTAAAAACAGAAAAAAAAATCCCACAACCACAAGTGAGGTGGTACATCCACAGCCCCATCAGCACTGTTCTAAGGTTTTCAATACGAATCTGAAATTATCCACTCTATGAGCAATGTTGGCTAATGAGAAAGCTCTATTTTGCTGCTTCCCACCCCCTCAGCAAACAGTGAAAACAGTGCCATTCCACGAAGAGATCCACTTCTCAGGCACTGCTGTCAGTGAGCACAGAATGGTTCCACCCCAAATTCATTCCCTGTGAAATCCCGGCTTTGTGTTTTGTATTACAATTCATCGCTTACGCCCCAGGAATTCTCAATCACAGGTAATAGGTATTTAAGAAGTTTCCACTCCGAATGCAGACCAAAACGTCAGAAACATTTTCAATCTGCCAACGTTTTCCCCATCCGCTTCTTTTCTGAATATCGCGGACAATAAAAGCAAGCGGCGCTGATCAGAAACCTGCAATCCCGTTCTGAGAAACAATTTGAGGTTTCGCAAATTGTTTTTACTCAGATGCAAAAGGAAACCGAAGGGTTGGGAATCTCACAGATGACGTGTGGCTCTTGGGCCCCTCTTTTAGGGTAGAGCCCTCCTGAAATCCATGCCCCCTCTGCCTGTTTGGTGATGCCGGCAGCATCCTGACCCTGGGTTCAGTCTCTATTATACCACAACAGTTCCATTTTCCTTCAGAAGTAAAGCAATTTCAAAGCCTCGCAATGCTCCTCATTATGCCTGTTGTTTATGAGTGTTGCGTGATCACTGGAGTATATGTGAAGAATATTTGCCGTTTCCCGGAGATTTTGAGCTCCAGCCAGAATGACATCCATAAAAGCACACCACCACCTCTTCCCTTATCCAGCCCTGCATTTTTCTGAACGTTGCCTGAGCCTCATTGTGTTAAAACCCTGAAATGCAGAATTTCTGCACTGCGCTCTGGCTGTGATTGGAAAAAAGTCTGGTCAAAATATTTCGGCCCTGTCTTAATTTATTGTCCACCATAAATGCCCGTGGAGTGAACTCATCCTTCTTATTTGCCAAACTACTGACCCAATCACTTTCTGTGCTGCTGGATCAATTTTAACTTAAATTGCTTTTGTCTGCATAAATTACATCCCTTAGTGAGCAGGAGGGCTCTGCCCAAATCCATACACAGCTTGCAGCATCCGAGAAGTTGATCCTTCAGTTTCAGGAACCTCTGGGTATTTCAAAGATAACTCTTAAAGGACTGGGGGCTTCTTTTGTGTTGCTGACTGCGTTGTATGTGTTATTCTTTGCACTGAGATCAGCAGAACCATTCTCCCATGCAAAAAGAGTGGCCCAGCATGAAGCTAGGTGTTTGACTCAATTACCCTTTCCAACTTGGGATCTTCTGTGATCCCATAACAATCTGATGACTGTCTGCAGGATCAGGCACAGATGTGCCATGCCTCTCATTTGGATGCAGCAGGAATTAAGTGTGCTCATGGGCAGCATTGCTGGAGATGTGGCTGCACAGGAGGGCTCAGACCCATCCCCATCCCGGTGGATGGCTGTCACAGCTCGGAATTCAGCATCCATCCGAAATCTCGCCCTGACAATCAGCTGCAATTAACAGCTTCCACAGCTGCTTTCTGAAGTCCGAAGTAATGTTCAAATACATCTGTGCCCGATTTAAATCTCGGGGGACAAGTGATGCGGAGCAGGGCTGACACATGCGATAGACACAGTGTCTCCTATCATAAGCTCATTAACAAAGTAATCAAAGTGCAGGCGGATCGCTGCGCTAATCACCTCGCCCAGCCCCGTGTGATGAAGGACAGAACTTCACTCACAGCCCCAAATTCGCACCCGCTCCCCCCAAACCTGCTCTGATCTTTGATTTCCCTGTAAAGGGTTTGACATCAGAGATAATGAGACGCCCTTTCAAGAGCCTCGCCTTCTCAGGCTCTGCATGTTAATTTGGCCCATCGCTCATTAAAAGGGACAGTGTCACATCTTCAGTCCCTGCTACCTTGGGCGTCATTCAGTGCTACTGAGATCAAACCTGCAAAGAGCACAACGCATGGGGCGACCTGGCAGGAACATGGCCTAAAAACAGGAACAATCTATCTGCTGCCCGTTGGATGACTTCTACTAGATAAATGGCCTCAAGCAGCCGGGAAGGGCCCGTCCTGCCTTCTGCTGGAGAAGTTACTAATCTTTGGCTTGCTTGAGAAAGCAAGAGTGCTTTCATTTCTTGCAGTTCCTAAAATGCCGTCTGTATTTATGAAATATGCAGGAGGATGCTTCCCTGCAAGTGACAACCGAAAATTAAGGCTGACATTAATCCTGGTGCTGCAGGGTGCTCAGCGGGGGAGGATTCTCCCTTCAGCTGGTGATGATTTGTGACTCTGCTCAGGAACCAGCACAGTGACAAGGCAAAGGCTCGGGACTTTTCCTGAATAGCACAAGTAGTGCCTCACCTGTGAGTCTGCAGCCCTGAAAACCTGGGCAGACCCCGGGCTGACAATGTGACAATACAGTCACTTCTAACCTTTTCTTTTGGGCTGCATCCCCCTCCACAAGAACTGGGGTGAAGCATCTCTGAAAGTGATGCTGCTTTTCCTGATGGCTTTGACCCGTTTGGTGGCTGGTAGGTAAAAGAAAAGGATGCCACAAGGGTATCCTAGTCATAATAAAATGCATCCTAAAAAAGATGTTGCCCTGAGATTCATGGAGGTTTGGGGGCTTATGCACATGATGCTAAAGCCATCCTGGGGGAAATGCAGTGGTTTTTCAGATCCAGCCAGCACCCAGAGGATCTCACTATGGCTGAAGGAAAGTCCCTCCATCACAGCCTCAGTCTTCCCTCGGTCAAGCCTTACATCCCCACCATGTCTGAGCTGCAAACACAATGCTGCCCCTAGAAGCAGTTGTTTTGATCTGCATCCCTTCCAGTTACAATCAGTGAAGGAGCTGCTGCTTTTAACCATCTTTCCTTCCAAAACTGCAAATCCATGGTTGATGTTTCCTACCATTACAGCTGGTACATCAGCCCATGTTAGTGCTACTTCAGTGCTGGCATTAAATGCAATGAAGTCCCAGAAGCACTGGGAAGGATGAGCCTTTGACGTTAGAATCATAGAATCATAAAAGTTGGGGGACCTTTAAGATTATCCAGTCCAACTGTCAGTTCATCTCCACCATGGACACTGACCCTCAGTGTCACATCTTCATGGTTCTTGAGCACCTCCAGGGATGGTGACTTCTCCACGTTCCTGGGCAGCATGTGCCACTGCATCACCACTCTTTCAGAGAAGAAATTGTTGCTAATATTGAACCTGAACACCGACATGAAATGGAGCATGGCAAGAAAGGAAAGGCAGAGGCACACTGGCTGCAGTCTCAGTAAGAAGGAACTCTGCTAACAGACCTACAGCATGGCTTGGTTGGAAGAGACCTCCAAAATCAGCCAGTTCCAACCCCCACCATGGGCTGGCTGCCCCCCAAGCTCAGGCTGCCCAGGGCTCTTCCACGGCCTCCGACACCTCCAGGGATGGGGCACCACAACTCTGGGCAGTGCCAGGGCCTCACTGCCTCTGGGTAAAAGATTTCCTCTGTGCTCCATGCCCAGAGATACTGCAGGTCCCGATTCAGGCCTGGCGAAACTGCCTGCTAAGGGCGGGATGCAGAAGGCCAAGCAGACGACGCACAGGCCTGGCAGGACATGAAAGCTGACCTGGGCAGCAATTAGGGGAAGGCAGCTTGTAATGAGCAGGAATTGCGGCAGGACAAAGCTCTGCCCTGCTCACACAGGACAAAGCGCTGCCGTGCTATTTTTATGAGATCATAAAATACTCGCGTTCGGTATGTTACGGTATTTTGTAACTACATTTTTATGAACCTAAAATAGCAGCTTGCAGTTACTACTTGGGATAAATTGCTACCATATTTGCCAATCACTTTAATACTTACCGTCAAAACAGCTGCTGTGAAATGCAAGTAAATTATATTTTACACTCCTCTAAGGTTAGTTCGGAGGCCTAAGTCCATCATTTCATCTCGTCTTTGCAAAGCACATCCAGTGGGTTGGAAAATAGGAACTTATTTGATGCAAGACAGGGAGGGGAGTGATGTTCTGCAAACAATTTCAGCGTTTGGGCTGATTTTATTAAAGCAACACACAGCCATGCTGATCCCCAGGGCTCTGTAATTAGAACTACCTAAAAATAAGAACTTTACCTTAAAAACAATGAAATTTTTAACTAAATTTGATATTCCTGTTAAAATCTCATGCCCAAGCTTTTCTTCTAGCCTGGAATTCACAAGGACTGCTGCAATTTAACAGCACTCCTTGAAAGCATCACGTACTGCTGTGACTCTGGTAGATGGGCTTTGACTAAATAGCAGAAAAAATGTATGTACTGAATATATACATGCACTCTGATGGTCTTTCATTTCTTTTATGATGCTTTAGAAAACAGCAATTACGACTGTCTAGAAATGACACTGTGTCTCAGCACTTCACCAGACATTTCCAAACCCCTTTTGCTTTTCTTCAGCATCTCCCAGTTCGGTGGCCCCTTGATTTCAAACCAAGACCATCCCACTGGGTTTGCTGCTGTCCCCATGCACTGCCAACAGCCATGCGTCCATCGCAGTGGGGTCTGTGTCTACAGATTGCACAGAGGTTGCATAGATGGGCCGAGCAGCACAAGGAGTTGGAGCAAAGCCACTCCCAGGAGGGCTGTGCCCCAGTTCCTCCATCCCTGACCAGGAAACCAGGGCAGCCAGTACCATGAAATGGCCAATTCCCTCCTGGGTCATGATTTGCCATCCATTTGAACCTATAGGTAATGGGTTTTGGTTGAGGACGACAGTATTATATTATTATTCTTATTAAACATTGGCAGAAGCTTGCAAAACTCTGACCTCATTCCAGTAACTTTGCAAAGGGCAAAGAAACTCTATTACTGGTGAAATGAAGAGCTTCAAAAAAATTTAAAAAATGTTTAAGTCCTCAACTCTCTCTCATAAATTACAGACTACTCTTGATCTCCGCTGCACTGGTATAAATCCAATTCAATTTCAGCAATGCAAATTGACTTGGGGCTTATTTACTCCAAATAACGGAGGTGTCTATTTGACCTACATGTGAGATATTTGAAATGAGGAATGGCATCGCTATGCAAAATATTTTGGTAAGCTACGACTACCTTTCCTCAGCTGCTTGTACTTGCAGAGCACTATTAGCCTGGAGAGGGGAATGTGGGGTGGGAAATGGAACAGGGATGCAGTTCCAACCTCCACTCTGTGTCTGAGCTGCATTACTCTGTAGTATATCAACTCTCAACCTCATCTGATGAGGGGAGATCAGCCCACGGCAGGGACTGGGGCTGTGGGGGCTGTAACATCCCTCCCAACCCAACCATTCTGTGGTTCTGTGATTGTGTGATCTGCTTGCTGCGTGCAACCATCCTTGCTCTGAACTTGTTACCATGGGCTCCCCTGAAATGGTTTTGGCTCGAGCCAAAGATGCAGAGCATAATGAATGGCAGGATCTGCCATTTGGTCAGGATTGCTGCTGCAGAAATGAGTACATCAATGCCCAAAGTGTCCACTGCACAGCACCTTGAGCCTGCAGAGCACTGAGCAGCCCTATCCTGTGCACCCCTTGTGCAAAGAGGAAATTATTCCAGATACTAAAGTCAGACAAAGTAAGCAGCCTAGATTAACGTTTTCTCTTTAGAAGTATTGCCTACAAGGCATCTGATGGAGCTTTCCCAGCAACACTGTGCAAAATGTACAGGAGCAAGCAGGGCACTTCAGGGGCTCATCCCATCCTCCCAGCACTCTGAAACAAGGGGAGTTCAGAGTCATCCCTGGGGATAAGCCCCAGAGATGGGCGCCTTTGAAGGGAGTGACAAGCGAGGCAAGTGTGGCCCTGATTGGCATTTCCAAAGACAGAGGAGTGCTGCAGCTGCTGCCGCAGCCTTGGCACGGCCGGTGACAGCCCGTGTCGCATCACTCCGAGATGAGAGACGGCGTTGTCTGAAGGGACCCTCTGAACACCAACAAAAGCAGCAGTTCAAAGCCCCTCTCCTCCTCCCGGAAAGGCAGCCTGGATGGTAATGACACTCATTTATTGTCAGGTTCTTTTTTTTTTTCTTTTTTTTTTGAGATTACAGTCAAAGGGTTTTATCTTTGAGTCTCTTTGGTTGGACTGATAGCAGCATTAAATCTTACCTTGGTTGTAATGAAGGATACTAAAGGGACAAAAAAAAAAAAAAAACCCCAACCCTCAAACGCAAAGTTTGGGCCTTACGACTTATTTACTCTCCTGGCCACAGGCCAGATTAATTCAGGGTGTAATTTCATGGGCTCCTGAATTTCATCAAGCTAAGAGGCTGACTGTATAAAACAGCTGACAGGTATCAGTGGAGGGTGATCCTAGGTCAGCCCTCATCATCAATAGGCGCTCCCAAGGCTCCTGCAGCACATTCCTCTACCCTGGCCCTGTCTGCAGAGAGGTTTTTTGTTGTTGTTGTTCTCTTTGATGTTTTGCTTTGAATCACAGCGCTGCAGGAACTTTGCTGAGCTCACACTCATCTAAAGGAAGTGGATGAGCTGAAGAACAAGTAAAGAAGCAATAGGACAAGAGGTAATGAACTTAAGTTGCACCAGGAGAAGTTCAGGTTGGATATTAGGAGCAATTTCTTCTCTGAAAGAGTGGTAGTGCATTGACACAGGCTGCCCAGGGAGGTGGTGGAGTCACTGTTTCTGGAGGTATTCAAGAACCATGGAGTGTGGCAATGAGGGATGTGGTCACTGGGCACAGTGGGATGGGTTGGACTGAATGACCTCAGTGGTCTTACCAGCTTTAATGATTCTATGGTTAATTATGGTGGGTTTCTTTAGACATCCCCCTGCAACCTGATGCCCTACATCTGCTTTTCTACAAAACCTCTCCCACACCGCCCTGATGGCAGCAGCATGGTGGATCTTAGAGAAAACTTAAGTACCCCTGAACCAGTGCTCAGTGTTTCCAAAAATGAGATGTGCTATGGCAATGCAGAAGATGTGCCTCTGGGGTGAAGCACATTTCCCATTGATTCTCTCACCCCAAAAGCTGCTGGCTCCTCCAGCTCCAGCCCAAGCAGACAAGTGCCTGTTTGGCTGGAGCATGGCTGTCTGCCATTGCTAAAGAGTTAACAGAGCTCCTTGGCTGCAATCTCAGCATGATGTGACTCTTTATCTATACTGCAGGCCTGTGTTTAAACATCGTCATGATCCCAGTAATATGTTTCCAGCTGCTCGCCACCCTGGATAGACAGTTATTAAAAATAAACTTGCATAAACACAACATTTCTTTTGCACAGCTCATACATTTTGACCTCCTGCTCATGCTAAGAGGTCACCGAGCTCTGTCACATCGTCATTCCTTCCTATGGAAGTGGCCATATGCAGCAGGTCATGTCCTGCACTGTGAATGGGTGAAGAAGAGGGAGAAAATGCAAAGAAGACTCAGAAAGATGTTTTGGGTACATAAAAATTTTCTTTATTGCTTAGAGAGAAACGTTACTGAAGATTGATCTTCAGTTTAATGATGGCTTTCAACAGTTGGGCTGCTGCCTCTGAACATGACTGAAAGTTCATTGGGTGCATAGGGAGTGGAGGAAGATTAATTAAAGTGATCTGAGTGGTTAGTCTTTCTATTGGAAGTGATCATCTATGGAGCAGTATAGCAGTATATCATTAATCTGGAAAGGTCAGTTATGAAGAAGTATTGATTTCAGAAGTTTGGTTTGATTGCATCGCTGTAAAGTGTGACATTAAAAACCTGGCTGTTTATGTCCCTAGTCTGAAATCAATGGGGAATGAGGGTTTGGATTTGTTTCTCATTTTGTTTTTTGAAAAATAAAGACTAATAAAAAAAAAAAGGAAAACTTCCAATGGCATTAACTACTGGAGTAAATTGTAACTTGACCGGGGATGATGGTTGGTTCCTATTAAAAGGATCCTGTCAAAATGCTTAGGCCCAACATTTATAACCTGGTTGAAGGCATTTCCCCATGATTCTGCACTAAAATCCATCCCTGATGTCCATCAACCCCACAGGCTCTGTGCAGGTCCATTGTCGGTCGGCCTATCAGCACCACCAGGTCACTACAGGGTGCTTCACAGGGGAACACATTTGCTTATTGTTTATATTCTGCTCTCACTATGTAACTTGCTTCACTAAAAGCCCCAAACGAGACAACTGCCATTAAAAAGCCATCAAACAAGATTTTATAGTTTTTCCCCTTATAAAATGTATTTTGCGCTGTGCTCTGTTCCATTAAAAGGCTGTCAGGATTTACTCTTAGGCTTTATCTCAGTGCTGAGTTACCTAGCTTGTACGAGCCAAGGTTTGGTTTTGTCACCTCAAGGCCTAATCGCTGTGGGATTTGCTGACATTAAGTCAGCAAACATACCTACAGACATCAGCTGTATAGAAATGCTTTCAACTGACATGGGGGGTACAAAGGGAAGGGGATTGCACACTCCGTTCTGGTGCAAACGCCAAGCAGGGAGTAATTATCCCACGTCAACATCCTAATTCCCAGCACTTTGATCGGAATGCTCTGAATTGTAAATACTGGGGAAACAGTGGTGTCACCTATTGGGTGTAATAACTCCTTCACAATCTCATGTCACCACAACATGCAGGGAAGAGATAGAGCAGATCCATTCAGTATCAGTTTGGGAACTGATGCTACAGTGTGGGGCTGGGCAGGCAAGTTGGAATCTTTCTCAAGTATCACCATATATCTTTCCAGCCATCTATCATTGATCACCATGGGACAGCCTGCTCTGACCCAGGACAGTGGCAATCACCTGTGCTGGGGTCAGCCACTGCTCACCATGATGCTTCCAGCACAAAACCCCACTGACACCAAGAGCAGAAGCATGTCCTCCATCAGGTTTGCCAAAACATGGCAAGTTTCCATATATTCTTTTGAGAACACGCATGGCCAAGATGATATACGTTCCTGATACCATGGCAACCTTACTCAGATGGTTACTCAACATGAGTTGTATGAGCAGTTAAGGCCTTAAATCAACTTCTGTATATACAGCTGTCCCTGCAGCATCCTAGGTCTCCATGGCCAAAAGCTCATGTGGGTATCGCAGGGACCAGAGACGTTTTCCCCTTTTGCCATAAGCATGGAGCACCCACACTGCAGGAGGGGAGCAGATCAGTGAGGGCTGGGCTGCGAGCACTGCTTGATTTGCCATGAAGTTGTGCTAATTAAAAAGATTAAAGCCAGTGTTAGAACATGGGCTGACAGGTACAGCTCCCTTCCCCCCCTTGACATGATCGTGAAGTGTTAACAGCAGACGTCAGTCCTCAAGGCTGTAAAAATGTTCATTTCAGAGCTATTAATGCAGCGGATGGGGGGGGTGGGGGTGGGGGGCTCGTTAAAGAGCATATAGCATTAAACCTCTAGCTAGATACTGAGGGATTTCTTAACCTACAGAGTTATAGTTATGTGCAAAAGAGGGGAGGGGAGGCAGGGGGCTTAATTAAAAATCCATACTTCCCTGGCACAACATTGTACTTAAGGGCTCTGGAAGAAGCCATTTAAACAAGTAAAATACTACCCCAAATGCAGAGATGTGTCTCAGATAAAGAGGCCCTTTGTATCTTTGATGTCCTGTAAGTGCCATTCTCTTTAATTTTCTCCTTCCTAACAGCCATAAAGGATATTTTAAATGCATGAGGGACACTCAGGCTGCAGAGGCTATAGCACAGGTGTTGAGTGCAGTGAATGTTCCTGGAATGGGCTCCAGCAAGGGCAGCAGCCACTCAAAAGTCAAAGGAGCCTGCAGGGATCCTGGAGGGGATGAATTCCTAGCAAGCAGCATGGCACCACCTGCAAGACCAGATAAGGATGCTCTGTTCCTGAATGCTCAGTGTGAAAATCAGAGAATCATTAAGGTTGAAAGAGACCTCTAAGTCCATCAAGTCCCCATCCCCACCATGTCTACTAAACCATGTCCCTCGGTGCCATATTTACCCTCTTCTTGAAAATCTCCAGAGATGGTGACTGCAAGAGGGCAATTCCTGTCCTGAGCAGCTGGCACTGTGAAGGTATATACGCTATACAGAGAAAGCATGTGTGATATAGGGAGCCCTGCCCATACAGCCATGGCTTTCCAGTGGGAATGCACAGTCTGCTGGCAGAGCGGCAGCACTACAGCTCCAGTGCATCAGGTGGGGGTAAAACTTCTAGACTTGCCCAAACTAACAGTTTTCTCAAGCACTGTTACGTTCCCAGCAGTAATAACACTCTCTCCACTCAGAACTCCACAAAAGAAGCAAAAGTAACATAACCATTGAAGCTCATTTTAAGGATCGAATTAAGGGTTTAAGCAAATGCAATTTTCTTGTTACTGCAGCAGGCGAGGCGTGCACTAACAGTGAGCTACAAGCTCAGAGCTGAACCTGCGTCCCTGCCTGCAGCAGGAGCCCTGCCAGCACAGCAACCTTACATAGGATGTGCATTTTCTCTCCTCTTTGCTGGCACTGCAGCAGAAGTGTAGCCTAGGACTGTAGGTAAGGTAGGGTAGCAGGTGAATATACTCAAAGGCAGTAAAACAAGGCAAGGCTGATGCCCACTCAACCTGCACAGTCCCAATGTATGGTGGCAGAACATGCAATATCACAGAATCACAGAATCATTAAGGTTGGAAGAGACCACTAAGACCATTAAATCCACCCATCAACTCACTCCCACCGTGCCCACTAAACCATGTCCCTCAGTGCCACATCTTCATATTTCCTGAGCACCACAAGGGATGGTGACTCCCTCAACTCCTTTTTCATGAAAATCTCCAGGGAAAGTGACCTCTCTCATACAGCAGTTCATACAGCAGAACGTCTCATGCTTTCTGATCTGCTAGAGGTGCAACCATACATATGACCCAATTTGCAAAAGAATTCCACTCATGCACTTACTCTTTGGACGTAGATGTAACCAGCCCATAAATTATGTACAACTTCTGAAAGAGTTGGGTTTGAAAGGAGAGGGAACACATACAAATACAGGCTGGTAACTTCTCCAACTTCAAAAGAAGGGGCTAATTACAAGAAACAATAAACAAGACTGTTCACACGAGACTGCTTGGGTCGATGCAGGATGGCATTGCCCAAACCCAGGAGCAATCCTTGAGCCAGAGGAGCTGCCTTCGTCTGACTCAGACCAGGACAAAGCTGGCAAACACAGTCAAGGATTCTCCCAGTCCAATGAATGTAAATGAGGTTAAGACCTTGTTTAAATGCAGACTTTTTCATGTAGACAGAGGTCTGCATTAGTGTTAAGTGTCTGCACAACTCCATGAGCCCTGAAGAGTGGACAACAGCTGACCCTATGAAGGTGTTGCTATCTAACACAGCATTTCATGGGGTCCTGAGCAGAGCAAAGAGAAGGTGTGGGTAGAACTGACAGCAAGAGAGCAGCTCTCACCTCCTGTTCACATCAGCCTCCAAATTTACCTTTGCATTAGTGTAAGGAGAAGAGCTGGGATGGGCTCTCCATCATACTGTGCCATGGGCAGTCATTTATGCAGATGCAGACTGCATATATGGTCAGAAGCACCCACACTGCCTCAGCATGACTGTATGAGGAGCAGCACGACTCAGTGGTGCAGATGTTTGCTGCTCAGAGCACTGAACGTGGTCCCTGTGGGCACAGAGACTGAGCTCTCTATGGGAAGTGTCTGATTTTAGAAAGCAAGAGGTAAGAGAAGGAATTCTGGACCATGTGGGAATCAGGTTGGACATTAGGAACAATTTCTATTCAGAAAGAGCAGCAATGCAGTGGCACAGGCTGCCCAGGGAGGTGGGGGAGTCACTGGAGGTGTTCCAGAGCTGTGGAGATGTGGCACTGAGGGATGTGATCATTGGGCATGGTGGGGGTGGGTTGGTGATTGGTTTTGGTGATCTCAGAGGTCTTTTCCAACCTTAATGGTTCTTAACTCAGTTTCCACTTTTGTCCTTTATATTAACTTTAAGAAGGACTTTAAGCAGATGTTTTAATTTCTCAGTCCTTTAAATTGGGGTAATAACATTGCCTTTGTGCCTTGAAGGGATCCAGAGACTACAAGGGTGAAAGGCATGGGAGCTGGGGAGAGATTTTCTTGTTACCTCCAGCCTCTACAATATATCAGAAAGCAGTCATTCATGCTCATTCTTCAGAGCCTGCTTCTGGCACTGTTTTCCTTATAAGTCTCTGTCCTTACCCTATCCACAAAGAACCCAGCAAGAGTTACCAGCACTTTACTGAAGCTGTCAGCTTGGCAAGGGCACAGCTGGCCATGCAAATAACATGGGAAACAGCAGGGAAAACACCACAGCAGAAAATACTGCATGTCAAGGTAGTAGAAGTCCTCAAGAGAAGAGTCCTCGCAGTTCAATGGAGAAGGTCAGGCAGAAGTTATGTTTGTGTTTTTCAGCGTGATTGGATTATAAATATAGTCAGAGGCTCAGGATATGGGGAGCTCTAGATTGTGTTGGACGTGTCACTTTGACACGGGTGGATGACGCCTTCATAAACCTGGCTGCTCTATCACCAGCACAGCAGAAGTGCAATGGGAGCAGGCAGAGAATAAAAGGCAGGAGCACGCAGAGCAGCCCAGGGGCAGGCAAAGCAATTATGAAGTTATATATGTTTGGCTCTGTGCTGTGTTTTACTCCAATAGCCAAACAAAGGTAGATTGTATCATTAAGCTGTGCCCATAGAAGGAGCGAGGGAAGAGCCGGCAGCTCAAGCAATTTCATGAGGTCATGATGCAGCCAATACATCTTTGATGTGCACAGGATACATCTGCTCACTGCAGCCTACAAACTTGGAGTGTTTTGGTTTTTTTCTGCTCGACAACTCTGGAAAAGATTTTCAAAAGTATTTAGAGAATTTATGACCATGCACTCCTTCAAAATGAGCTTCCTGGCTGTGTGCTAGGCAGGTTGCTGGGCTCTGCTAAAGGTATTGGCACACTGTATGGTTGGTGCTGGTCAGTAAGCAGGATTTATGCTCCCAAAGCTCTCAGGTGTGTATAAATCTTCTCCAGGGTAAGCCCTGCTCTCCTGGTCAGATCCATGTTGAAAAGTTACACAGAATTTCACTAAGTAGGTAGGACTTCACTCCAGAGGAATGGTCTTAGACCACTATTAGTTCAGAGCCAGTATCTGGAAAGGGATTAACATAACGGCTATCCAAGCTGTTTGTATTTCCTATCAAATGTGTGGTATCACAGAAGAGTGTTTAAGCGATTACTGAGCAGTATTTGCCCTATTCACAGCAGAAGTACTAATAGCCATATCATGAGTCATCTGTTTTCTGCTTTTGGATTCATCACTCAGCACCACTTACCCTTCTCCTAAGAATACAGCATTCTAAGAGAGATGATTTACTCAATGAGGAGGCAGATAGATTAGATGCAGGGACACACAGTAGATGTAGAGATGGAACAGGGCGTTATTTAATGCTTTGCTTCTGGAGACAGAGAGCTGGATTCTCCTGCTGCCTCTCACCTCCCCCAGCCATGGGGATACTCAGTGGTGGAGAAGTGCAAAGGAACATCCATGGGGGACCTACTACTGAGAGCTCAGCAGATGGTCACACTTCAGCATTCCCCGGCCACCCCGCTGAGTGACAGCATGCCCTGTCATCTGTGACCCAGGCAGTGAAGGCCACTGCCCCTGCACAGCAAAGGCCACTGCCCCCCACCCATCTTAGTGCTGTCAGCCACAGAGCAGGGAGGCCTGCAGTTGTATGGTTGTTTCCTGGAGCAGATGTGTCACTGAGGTATCCTGGCTATCCGGTACCTGAATTGTCTGTGGTTACCTCCCATGTTGCAATTAACCATTAGGATGCAGAAGTTTGAGGAGAATTCTGAAAGAGAACCAACAGCACCCCGAGGCTGAGACGTGGGAAGAAGTTCTTTGCACTCACATGGACCCCAAGTTCAGCTGCCATCTTCTTATTGAACCAGGTAGATTCATCCTTAATCCATTCACGCCAAGTCAGAAGTGAAATTAATTCTCACTCTGTTGTCACAACAGAACTACTTTGTTAAGATCAGCCCAAAGGAATAGCCCAACGCTCATCCTCATGCTAAATCCCACTTGCACACCTACAGCCGAATCTCAAAGACTCAGATCTAACCCCAAGGGCACGTGATTGCATGCAGAGATAGCAGCAGAACCGGGGAGACTCCACAGAGCCAGAGAGAATACTGCAGTGCCGAATGCCCCCTTGTTTGACTTTCACTAATATTGTTTAATTATATTGCTACAAGGCAAGAATTCCCATTTGTCGGCAACTGGGAAAGTGCTTAAGGTGATGATATTGTTCTGCTTGGGTGGTCTGTGCCTGAAGGTAATCTTTCAAAAGCAGCTGCTTTAAGTGTTAGTTAAATGGTACCTAGGGATTCACTTGACACAGGTGTCATGTTTAATCTTATTCATATATCAATAAAACTGGTACCATATGTGCAGGTTGGTTAGCAGCACAGAACCTCCGAGACAATCAATATTTCCATTAACAGACTCATCCCCACCAGTCAAACCCACTGCAGGCTCCAGCTGCATCTATCCCCCACCTTCCCATCGGCTCTACCAGCATTTGTCTTCCAGAGAGTGCACTGCAGGCACCTCGATATTGCAGCTCAGCTTTTATTTGTGCATGCACTTCCCCTAAACACACATTAGCATGTAGCAGGGAGGTGGTGGCTGTCAGGGTTTAAGTGTATGCTGTTACAAAATACGTTCATCAAATACTTTTCAGCAGAGGTTCTCAGAGCACTTTGCAGCAAGCTCTGCTGTCGCAGCCACAGAAAGGTCAGTGGTGGCTGTGAGATGGAAAGCCATTGCCCCACATGTGCTGAGGGCAGCGAGCAGACAGCTTGGACCCCCGTGATCAGCAGACAGCACCATGAGTTCATGTACATAGGAGAGCCCACACATTTTCAGCTCACTGCATGCAGCTGCTCAGGCACAAGATGGTTTTATTTGATAGTGCTCTTCATGGAATCATTGAAGCTGGAAGACCTTTAAGATCATCCAGTCCAACTGTCAGTTCATCTCGTCCATGGGCACTGACCATGTCCACCAGCACCACTTCTCCATGGTTCTTGAACATCTTCAGGGATGGTGACTCTGCCACCTCCCTGTGCAGCCTGTGCCACTGCATCACCACTCATTGTGAGAAGGAATGTTTCCTAATATCCAGCCTGACACTCTCCTTGTACAACTTGAGGCCATCACCTCTCATCCTATCACTGGTATGTGGGAGAAGAGCTGACCCCCACCTCGCCACAACCTCCAGGGAGATGTATGGGAGCAGCAAGGTCTCCCCTGAGCCTCCTCTTCTCCAGACTGATCCATCCCAGTTCCCTCAGCTGCTGCCCATCAGACTTGTGCTCCAGACCCCTCACAGCTCCTTCTTTGGACATGCTCCAGGGTCTTGATGTCCTTCTTGTAGTGAGAGGCCCAGAACTGAACACAGCACTCAAGATTTGGCCTCTTTCAGAGCTGAGTAGAGGGACAGTCACCTCCTGCTCTGCTGGCTGCACTACTGCTGATACAAGCCAGATTGCTGTTGGCCTTCTTGGCCACCTGGGCACACTGCTGATTCATGGTTAGCCCTTCAGCTGCTGTTTTCTCTCACACTAATACAAAGTTGAAGTTAGCAGCTCTTAAAGGAGAGCCCAAACCAAAGCATCACCCTCTGCTTCACCTGCCATATCAGCCCCTCCCAGCAGCAGCACAGCCTCAATACGCCCAGACAGGAATAGCAGAAATGCTAATAGCAGCACCACATGTGGGAAGCCAGCACAGAATTTCTTTTCTTCTTTTTTTTTTTTCTTTTTCTTTTGCTGAGGCTGCTCCTCATTTAGGTAAGTACAGATTTAAAAATACACTTTAAGGTTGCTCTCCCTGCCCTGCCTTTGTTTCCCTTGGAGCGCAGTGCTCCTTCCATAGCAGGGAAGCACCAGGCAGAGGACACTGCATGGATGGGATCCATCCCTGGACAAGTCACCTGACAGACCCAATCCCTAAGTCAGCATGAGAGACAGATTTAACACTCCCAAATGAAATGTTAATGCAGGAACAATCCCCTATAACATCCGCACCGTAAATAATTTACTTTCCTTCCAAGCGCTGAAGAAGATAAATGGAGAGTTTTTTTGAGGAGGGGGGAGGGGAAAAAATAAAGAATTGAGTTGAAACATTTGCAGGCCCCAGTGTCATTGCAATAATAGGCAGCACGTGTAAACACTGCAAGGGCTGCATCCATTTGGGGGCTTGCAGACCACACAGAGCAGCGCAGCACCGAGCAGAGTGCCCTCGCTATTAAGGGGCCATCCCGAGTTTCCATACAGGCAGCAGTTATTTGTTATGATGAACTCTCCGAAACGAAGAGATTAAAATAAGTCCAAAGTGTTTCTCAGACAAATGTTTAATGTCACCCGCAAGATTTATGGCACTTCTGTTCCCCCTCCGAAAGCTTTTAGTTCGGTGGCAGAGGTTACCCAGGGCTTGTCCACTGGCTGCCGGCTTTATGGTTTTAGCACTGGCCAGAGAGTAATCCAAAGTTTCAATAATGAGTAATAGCACTTTCAGCCTACCATCATCATTTGTCCTACATCCATTATTGCCCTGAGAGAGCCATCTCGCTGATGTAAATGCTGCTGGCAGCTGGTGTGTCAGCACTTCACACCTCCGCAGCTGCCGGGCTGCGCTGACGGCCGCTCTGTTCCCACCCTTCTCCCAGCCCTGAGCCCAGGAAATGCCCTTGGTGGCACTGCAGGACTTGGAGCTGGAGCCCTGGCCCTGCAGGACTGAGGGCTGTGCAAAGCTCTGGGGATGCTTTCTGCTCTACCTCTGAAACTGTGCTGTGATGCAACAGGAGCTGTCGCTCTCCCTTATGAGCATTGCTGGAAGCACTCGAGGAAAGCATTGCCACTTCTTTGCCTCATCTCAGGAAACCCTCTCTCTGATTTTCTCCCCTCCTTCCAGGGGAATGAAACCAACAGCAGCAGCAGCTCACTCACATGGGGCATGCACAGGGGATGGGAATCAACTCAGCTCTGCTCCCAGGGATGGAGATGCAGGGTGAGTGTTGCTGATGGGCACCACTCCCACCCCTACACCCCAAACCAGCCACTGTGTGGCTGAGGGTGTCCTGCAGCCTATGGTGGTCTCCCCTCCACAGCTCCCCCTAAATCCACATGCCACAGCCCACACCACTCTGAGCTCAGTGCTCCAGTGGATAATCTGACTGTATAAACACATTCATTTTCTTCCCTTGTTTGCTTTTTAAGGAGATTGCAGCTGTTCCAAGCATCAGACTGCCCATGTTGGAAAGCACCACAGCCAGCTCTCACACTGCTAGCAGTGTGCCCCACCAAGAGAGCAGGATGGGGGTATGTGGGCTGCAGCAGAGCTTGCAAGGTGTAAAATGGTGCAGTGCTTCCCTTGACATGGCTGATCCTCACCGCTACCCAGATGGCTGGATGTTCATCCATCCCTCAGTTAACATGTGCTCACGTTTGCATCATGAGATGCATTGCTCAGTTTGCATCCATCACACTGCTTTGAATGTTCTCACATTTCCTTTTTCCTTTCTCCTCACTCATTCAGGTCAAGGTGATACAGTCCAACTTACAATCCAGCAAGAACAACAAGCCACCACTGACAGCAAACCAGTCAGGCTGATCTACAGGTGCAAACAACTCCAGGTGATGGGCCAGCTCCACAAAAACCATTAGGAGAGCAAATCCCCACAGCATCATTTAACGCCTCCCAGCCATCCCAGTGCTGGCTGGACACTAACAGGTCCACTGTTTCCCAAACAGAGAGATCAAACACCTCTCTGCTACTTCATGTAATTGCAGCAGTTATGAATCTTATCCTTCACCAACCTCTTGCACATCCAGCCCGAGGATCTGACTTGTTAACCTCATCCACACGCTGCCCTGCCAGGCACTGCGGTAGGTAGGATTTTAACCAAGTAATAAATCAGGCCACTGCCTCAATGCTCCTCAGAAGTGTGGCTCTGCTAAGAGTGGTGAAGACCCCACGTCCGGCACTGCTGACCCCAGAGTCAGACCAAGGCAGAGCTGGTACATCTGGGCCAGCACAAACGCAGGGGCAGGCTGTTTATCTTCTGCCTAACAGTGTACTTCAGCACCACTTTTGGGTTTCCTCTTCTGTAAGAGCCGAGATGCAGGCATGTCTGCGGGACCCCAGGAAGAGGAGCTTTGAAGTGGGAGCTGAGAAATTCAGGCGGCTGAAAAGCTGAACTGTGAAGTCTACACTGGACCTTAATAAGCTGGGAAAGAAACTAAAGGCATCCTTCCATAAGATGCATCTCACCACATCTGCTCTGTGAGACCCCAGCTCAATGTGTGTGTAAGTGATCTGGAACGTGTCCACTCTTCAGCGGCCAATGAGCAGTGAGTTAATGGGACTCCCTGTTCAGAAAAGGCTGCACCTCATCATGTGACAGTCAGACCTCTGCCTTGAATTAGGAACTCACTCTCCAAATCGGCCATTTGAGATGATGACCCACCCTCACTGCACACCCTCCATCCCCAAGAGGATTCTCCCTGGTAAGGTGTTCGGGATTTTCCTATTTCATCCCATAAAACCAAGGAAAGCTATCCATTTGTCACTAGAATTGGGGGAAATTTTGCAAAAACCTGACAGATTTAGAGCAGGGAAGGCATGAGTTTCCATTGCTCTGAGGAAAGACACCCCGTTAGCGGATCTCTGAATTTCACAACCCAGACAGAATCACTCCTCTGCTCATTGCAGCCTCCTCCTGCTGCTTTATCCCTGAGGGGCAGCACTCCCAGATGGATAAGCAGACTGAGAAAAGCTAAATACAATGGACAACAAACACAAACATCCATATGAAAGAGACACACTAAAAACTGCAATTGCGAGCAACCAATTCTGCATTGCTCTCCTCTTACATTGGGTCTTTTTTCTGATACCCAGACTTTGCAAGCTGAGCTATCCCATCTTATGGCCCTAAGTGCCACCAAAGCCCCCATTGAAGGATAGAATCAGTAAGGCTGGAAATGACCTCTAACATCACCAAGTCCAACCCCAACCCACCCACCATATCCACTGACCATGTCCCTCAGTGTCACATCTCCACATTTCTTGAACACCTCCAGGGACTCCAGCAACTCCGCACCTCCCTGGGCAGCTGTGCCACTGCATCACCACTCTTTCTGAGAAGAAATTGTTCCTATAATCCAACCTGGCATCCACCAGCTCCAGCTGTGCCAAGCAGTGCTGATCTCAGGGAGCCTTCCTCACCGTACACCCCTACAACTGCAGCCAGGGAGAAAGGAGGAGGTTGGTTTTTGTGTAACCACTCCAAACTTGGTGCTTCAGGTGGCAACCTTGAACACCACCAGGATGAACAGGGGTAACTCTTTATATCCACTTACTCAGATCACTGCTACCCAGGGCTTTTAAGCATATTGAAAGATCCCTAAAAGGATTTGGTGTACACCAAGGTTATGGTAGAGGTCCAGGCTAAAGCCACAAGGGTTGAAAAGGGAAAGAAAAGTTCAGAAGAAAAAAAAAGGCAGGTGATTTAAAGCAGCAAGGTTCTGCTTTGAAAGGAGGTGTGCTGATTCATACCAGTGAGTGATTTAGCCCATCTGAAGTACCTGAACTTAACTGCTGAGCTTACAGCTGAACTCAGCAGCTTAACTGTTGAACCAGCCAATCTGTTAAAAGCCACGTTCCTTCCCACAGCACAACCAGGAGGCACAGGCTGCGGGAAAAGCCTTTGGAAGTTAGTTGAGGCAAATCCAAGAGCAGTCTGTAAAACAGCTCTTAGATCCTAGAAGATTTATGTGAGATTTACTGCTCAGACCATTTGCAGGAAAATAAAGGAAGGAAAATCAAGCGGCTACCTTGGAGCATCAGCTCCCTGCTCTCCTACCAGGCACCTCATGTGATCCCAGCTCTGTCCTTGTGGCCCTTACGTGCAGCTCATTCACCTCCACAGGTACCATGGGGAGCACAAGTGATGCAGAACCCAGGTGCTGCAGCTTTGGACAGTTCTCAGTGGATAAACCACAGCAGCAGCACAGGGCAGTGCCCACTGAGCTGTATCCTTGGGTATGGCACATCAGAGAGATGGCTAAATACCCATTTCAACAGGGAAAGCCTTTCCCTTCATTTTTCAGCTCGCAGGTATATGCAACAAGCCTAAGCACAAAGAAGAGCTCCCACTGAACTGTATTAACTTTGAGTTAGACCACACGCGAGCTCCAGAATGTGCTGGGGCTGCAGATTGCAGGCTGCAAGCCGTGCTGCAGAGCTGACCACAGTGTTCCCAGTGGGTCCCTTGTAAATCCACCATCTATCAATTTCTCCTGCGTGGAGAAATCTAATCCCAGGGCCAGAATCAGGAATCCCTTCCCTCCCTTCCTCTTTAGGCCACCTTTTCCCACTAAGTGAGATTAATTTTTCCCAGCTGTAATATTGCCAAATACAGTAGGATCCTAGCGGGGGGAAAGAGCTTCATCCCAGAAAGTGCTGCGAGTTCATGTATCAGTAAATCAAAAAATAAAACAGAATTTCCTTTTCTCTACAACTGATGTTTCCTCAACTTTTTTTTTCTGATGGGGCTTGGAGATGAAGTTAACAAGCAACAGGCAGAGCTAATGATGTAGTCAGGAAACCCAGTGGCTGACCAGCAGCTGAGCTGTTATCATTACAGAGTCCACTCCAGCCAGAGCTCCTTCCTGGCTGCTGCGCTGCTGCTATTGCTGCGTGTAGGTATGCAGAGTGCTGCCAGCAGCCCGCCTGTCCCCTGCATTCCCCCTGCATTCCTGAAGCTGAAGCAGAGATTCCAGCAGCTTCCCCGCTGCTGTGCAGCCCCCTGGTGCCCTGGGATGTTCAGGTGTTGCTGTGAGCTGCTGGCTGTCTCAATGATGGTCATCTTCTACGAGATGAACATCGCCCAGGTGTACAGTGCAATGGGGGTCAGCAAATCTGAAAATCCAACAGGCAAGTTCAGACTTTTAGCTGGGACTTCTAGAGCAGGGTGTGTGTGTGTTGTGCATCCCAGTGCTGACCATCACCTGCTGCCACCACCCAATGCAGCCCAGCCAGGTAGCATCGTATTTATTTCTTATGCTGGGGGCTGTCACAAAGTACTTGATCCAGGATAGGCAGGAGAGAAATAACAATAGCATTAACCTTTCCTCGCAATAAAATAACCTTTTTAAATGTGCATTATTTAAAAGAGTGACATTAAAAGCCTGGCATCCCACTGGAAGTAAATCTTCCCATAATAGCTCTCCCTACTGGACTCGGTTCCAAGGAAATGCTGTGGTTTCAGGAAAAGCTTGTCCAAAGGTTATTCTGTTTTATGTGCCTGGCTAGCAGGGTTTTTTTTTCCCAGGGTCCCTTCTTCACAAAGAACATGGTGATGTGGGGAGGATGTGAGCGTTTGGTTTGGGGGCCTCTGGAAATGCTGGGGTGCTGCTTTGGGAAGAGCTGCATGGGCGGAGATGGTTTGCATGTGCAGAGCTAATAGATGTGGTGCCAGTAGGTGGGGCTGAAGAATATATTGTTTAAATTCTGGGTTTGTAGGCACTGTGATAGCACAGTGTGCAGGCGTTGGCTGAGCTTTATTTGTGGTGCCCAGTGGCACAACACTGCTAAATAGGAAAGGAGAAAAGTGGAGTGGAAATGTCCCAGCTTTATTGATACTCAGTTCTACCTGCAGTGCATAACTGCCCATTGGGAAGTCAGGGATTAAACATGATGCCTTTGGGTCATGCTGATTAAACTGGGTTATCAGCCAAGGTCTGCCTTGATCACACACCTCTGCTATGGGATGGGCCTTTGTGTCCTTAGGGGCGATAGGAACAGGTTTGGATTTGGGCTTGTCTCCTCTGTGATAGAGGCAGTGGGCTTGATAGCTTCATGGAATTCATCCAGTCCATGGATGCCGTTTGACAACCCTCACCATGTCCTGCTATTGCACAAAGTCTACCTTGTAGATGTCCCTGTTCATTGCAGAGGAGCAGGACTAGATGACCTTTAAGAGTCCCTTCCAATTAACTGATTCTCTGCTTCTATATAGGTATGTAAGATAATGGGATGTAATGTGTTTGGGAGGCTGCCCAGGCTGCGCAGGGCCTCTGGGCACAGCTCCCTGTCCTTGGAGGATCCCCACCTGCGCAGCATTCCAGAGAAATCACATTACAGATCTCATCTGAGAGCCAGAGGCACGGGCATCTGTAGGCTGTTAGGAATAAAGGCCTGGTACTCCTCAAAGCTCCATCAGATTCATGTTTCACAAGCAGATTTATAACCTTGATGGAAAAGCTGACAAGCCAAACTCCAACCTCATTCGGTAACGTCGTACTAAATTGAAGAAGCCATAAACCACTTTAAAAAATGAAAGTTAGGACCAAAGGGTTGAGTGCAAGCAACTAAAAGCTCAGGCAAGAGCATCACGAGGGAGACGAGGAGTGGGCTTGGGCAGGGATGGGGCTCAGTGCCTCACAGTAATATAAGACTGAGAAATGGCACTGGAGATTAATTTATTATAAGGATAAAAGCAGATACTGCAGAACAGGGAGGAGTGAGTAAAAAGAAATGAGACTGAGACAAAGCCAGGCAGTGGATCTGACCACTGTAGGAAATGGGGAAATGATTCAGGCAATGCATGGGCTGCTTTGTGCAGCAGGGATGGATACAGCACAGCCCTCTGAGTAACTGGAAACAGCAGAAAGCAAAAGAAATTCTCCCGAGGAAGGAAAGAATTACTGTCCACTCCAGTCTGGGAACATGGAACCGAGGTAGGTAAGAGCCCTGAGTCAGCCTGAAAACTCCTGAGATCAGCTTAAAAATTAAAACATGTACTTCTAGATGCAATATGGTTGTGGTTTTCTTCATTTACTTTTCAGTTTCCAAGCATTTGGGATGTGCTTGTTTCCTGCGGGTGTTCTGCTGTGAAACCATGAGGGATGGGAACATGTAATTCCATTTTTCAGTAAGATAATGCCGCTGTGCAATTTGGTGAACACCTGGGGTTTGGGAAAAGCAGTGAATGCTGGAATGGTTTACTTCATACCCAGGACCGGTTGTACCGTTTTGGTTTCATAGAATCATAGAATGGTTGGAGTTGGAAGGGACTCTAAAGGCCACCTGGTGCCACCCGTGCACTGAGCACTGACTCCCACAGCTCCATCAGTGCTCAGAGCCCATCCCCTGATCTTGAGGCTCTGCAGGGATGAAGTATTTCATGGCACATTGTTCAAGGAAGAAAGGGCAGAGCAGTCCCAAGGAGCAGCTTATCACTGGGATGGCTATTGGACTGTAGAGCCAACCTGGAGCTTCACCTTCTCCCAAAGTGAGCATCCAGCCCCATTTCCGTGCTCCAGGCCAGTGTGTTGGTCAGGTTATATGCAGCAGGAGCAAATGCAAGCACTGGGTCATGCACTGAGAACTTTTTAGAAATGCAAACATTCAAGCAATGCCATCCTTAAAGCAGGAAATCCCAAGCTTACACCTGAGCGTTGCTGCATGGTTGTTTTGAAGCACTGCTTTTGTTGGAGGACAGCAGGCTGCCATGGCTCTGGGCTGCCAGCAGCCAGCTGGGACAGGGTGAGGCAGGTCTGATGGGAGAGCTTTTAAGGGGAATCCATTGCAAGTCATGGAGTGATAGCATTCCCTACCCGTGCTGGGCTACCTGCATGCCCCTAATTTGGGCATTTGTGTTGAATATCAACCAAAACTGGGGCATTCTCACTCCAATTTTCCATTTTTCTACTTTCTCCTTCAGCAGCTATTTGTCATCGATGCTTCCTGAATGTCACCTTTTAGAATCAGGAGAAAAACAAGAATTTTCTCCCAGTTAGGATCTCACCCCTCCATGCATTACATAAAAGAAAGCCAGGGTCTGAACCTGCCTGCCATCCCAGCACAACGAGACCTGCCCTGTTAAGCCTTGAGTAAATATTTCAGTACAGCAGCAGCAGTTGGGAACACTGCAGCTAATGCTCACTCAGAGCACAATTCTGGCTGCAGGAGGTCCCTCTCCACCTGCTCTGTGCCCCAGCTCTGCCCAGCAGGCACGGATGTGCCCTTATGCCAAAAATGCATGTACAGCAGCTGATTGTTTGCAATCGTTTTTAGTTTTCCTTGCTCTGAACATGAATTCTGTTTTTCCAACAGTGTACGTGATAAACTTCTGGGATGTGACTCGAAAAGAAAAGTGTGTAGTGAGCTGAACTAATTCCTCCATTCAGGTCAAATTCATCACATCGGTTCCTAACCCGTTCCTCTTCGCATGGGGAGAAATGAAATTTCAGGAAGTCAGAATGTTTCATCTCAACTTTTTCCAGAGTGTTTTATTTCAAGATGACATTTCTTTTTAAAATGGCATTTTTCAAGTAGGTTTGAGAAATAAGAATGAGTTCAGGTGAAACAAAGTTTTGGTTCCTACAGAACAAATGGTTTGTGTTGTTTGCTTTTTTTTTCTTTCTTTCTTCCTATTCAACCACTGAACTGAAAAATTAATTAGTCACTAATTAACATAGCTCTGGTGTTGACTAATTTATGTCCAAGAAACAGGGTGATGGGAAGGGGGGAATGGATGGCTGGCATACAGCAGCAGTGTGGGAGCAGGAAGGGCAGAGGAGTGGGGGCTGAGAGAAGGCAGAGGGGAGCCGGGGGCTTTTTGAAGAGTGCATGGAGGTGAAGGAGCTGACGCAGGTACCTCTGGCTATGCCCCATTCAGTTTTCTGCAGTGTGGAAAGAAATAGAATCATGGAATCATTAAGGTTGGAAAAGACCTCTAAGGTCAATAAGCCCAGCCATCCACCTGCCACAGATATTGCCCACTGTGTTCCTGTGTACCACATCTCCATGGTTCCTGAACACCTCCAGGGATGGTGACTCCACCACCTCCCTGTGCAGCTGTGCCATTGCATCATCACTCATTCTCGTAACAAATTGTTCCTAAAATCCAATCCAACCCTTCCCTGGTGCAACTTGAGGTCATCACCTCTCACCCTATCACTGTTACCCAGGAGCAGAGGCTGACCTCCACTTCACCACAACCTCCTATCAAGGAGTTGTAGAGAGCAATGAGGTTTCCCCTGAGCCTCCTCTTCTCCAAACTGACCCATCCCAGTTCCCTCTGCTGCTCCCCATAAGATTTGTGCTGCAGACCCTTCAGCTTCATGCCTTTCTTTTCTGAGATGGAGGCACCCAAAGGGTAAGAGTGACAACAGGGATCTGGGCTCCTAAAATGAGCACAGCTGGGATTTTTCTGTAAGCACATGAGCAACTCCCCAGCATGGCAGGAATGTTTTGTTGCAGAAATGCTGTTGGCTGGGGTTCAGGCACCCATGGCCCTGCAGGAGGACAACCCACACACTGCCATGGCTCAGAGCTGCTTGGCCAACGGAGCGGCTTGCCACCTCCTTGCAGGGCAGTGTGTGTGTCCGCAGGCTCCGTAATCACAGGGCAGGGCAGGACCCACCGCCGAGCTGCTGAATCATGCCGTGCCCAGTGGTTATTTTAGCTCCTCACTGATGTGGCAGCATTCCTGGGGCGAAAACGGGAATTATCCTCTGTGGTTTCCCCATGTCCGTCCTGTGCGTGGTGTAATTTGGATAAAAGACAGAACTTGCCCTCAGCATAAGTGGTTCGGGTAGCAGACAGACAGACTTAGCACCATTGGGGTGCAACACCAATGCAGAGCAGGGAATGGTGAGGGGCAATCGGTGCACTCCTCTCAAACGAGAGCAGTGGTGGAGAATTCAGAAGGACCACCACTAGGACTGCATTATTTATGACACCAATCCTGTTTCCCATGTGTGTTTCTCACCTCCTACTTCCTACCAGCCCTGTTACGGTATTTTTGTTTGTTTTTCTTCCAGTTATGTGATGACGCTGTTAATTAATGTACTGCTAATTAATGATGTGGATCAACAATAGGAAAAAAGGAAAAAGGGCCAAAAATGTAAATTGTGGAACAGTAATACTGGCACTTTGTGAAACCCTGCAGTCGTTTTACATTGCTCTGTAAGGGGAAACGCAGACAGGAAGAGGAGGCATTGTAATGCCCAGTCGCTATCAGAATGAAATACACGTCAGGACTGCAGATTTGCATGTCAAATAGGATTCTGTAGACCGTGCTGTATTTGGTTAATTAAACCCATCCAAAGCCTTGAGGGGGGTGTGTGCACGGGGTAAGTGCTCAGCTGGGAGCTGCCATGGGGCTCAGCAATGCCCGCTCCCACCTCCCTCCAGCACCCAGGGCAGGGGCAGAGGAGGGGCAGCCCCCAGAGACCTGCCCAGCACTGGGGCTGGGGGAAGCATGGCTGGGGGCAGATGAATGGGTGGCCCTTGAGCTTTATTAAGCCCATTCAAATTTACTTTCCCGTCAGTACAAACAAAAAACCAAGAGTGGAAAGGATTTGGTGCTAAGTGCAATCTCTGTCCAAGCAGACAGCAGCAGTACCTGCGTGGAGGATCTGTTGCTTTTCTTGTACCTGGCCACAAAAATGTCTTGTAAAGGTGCTGTGATAAGAAACAGCAATGGGAGAAAGCAGCGTGGAGACAGTTGGGGCTGTGGGGTGACAGCATGATCTGACACATGGATGCTGCTGGTGGTGCTTTGTGAACCTGTGCTGGGACCAGGAGCAGCCATGGCAAGGTTAGCCTGGTGCCCTGGCATGAAGTGAGGGATCCTGCCTCCTGGGATGTGGGACTTGGCATGCTAGGATGCAGAAAATCTCTCCTTGCAGCGCCAAACCATAGGAGGGAACCAATTCAGACAGCTGTAGAGATGGCTTCCAGCTCCATGGCTGCACTGCAGGGACCCACACAGTTCCTCGAGATCTCAGAGGGTCACAGGCATTGCTGCATGGCTGCTCATTGCTGCACTGAGCTCCTTTCTACTGCCTCATCCTTCCTTGCATGCAGTTCTGGAGGGGTAGGGCTGGAAAACAAGAAACAAACTCAAGATTGCAGAATTCACCTTGATGAGAAGAACAGGAAGAACTTGGTAGATGAGCTCATTAATTAACTGGTCCCCTAATTATCTTCCAGGGGAACCTGGGACTGCTATTTTGGAAATGCATGTGCAGAAATAGGTTGCTGCTTGGAACAAGTCCTGTGGCATGCCTGCAGTGCAGCCAGATGTGTGCAGGGTCAGGAGGAACTGGGAAGGGAACAGCCCTTGCAGGAGCAACACTGCACCTCCTTATTGCTGCAAACAGGCCATGGAAGCCCCCCAGATTTGGATGAAGATAAGGCAAACACTTGCTGGTCAAGGCTTTTTCCCTTCTGAAAACAATTTCCATTCTCCCTCTGCAGCTCTTTTGGGTTTTCTCAGTGGCTTGATGCCTTTTTGGATAACACAGGGCTGATGCTGGAGGAACAGCCTCTTCCCTCTGCAAGGAGTTCTGCTCTAAGCGTGCCCACTTACAGGACTAATTGGAGTCTAGGTGAGCCGGCACACCAGAAGAGAGCCTAATAGAGACATTGCAGTGCTATTAGCACAGATGGTTGTCATATGTATGCAAATGAGGAGCAAATTGAATTTGGTGTCCCCTCTCACCAGCTGTCCTATCAGCACTGGCTCCTGCAGCAGCAAAAGGCGCTGCCACTGCTCTGCTAATCTGTCATTGCAGATTAATTACAACTAACACATTAATCATCATTTGTTTCCCAGTACAAAGGAAGTATCTTGTTCTTTCAAGTGCATTCTGGTGGCATGGGGTGTTCCAACCTGGGAAAAGAAAAGAGGAATGGGGAGAGGGCTGGGCAGCATCATTAGCGCTGGTGCCCGGGGCTGGTGCTCTCCTTCTGGCACCCGAGTTCCTGGGACACCCAAGGCATGGTGTCACTTCTTGCCCAAGCTGGCAGCATCCAAAGAGGTCATTAACATGAGCACAGGCTGTAGATGCTCCTAACGGGGACACAGTGCCCATCAGGGTGCTGCTGCCCTGCAGGTAGGGCACGTGAGCAGGGATGGAAGCAGTCCATTGTCTCAGCACTGATTCTGATAGCGTTATGAAAAGTGAAATAAACTCATCAGATAACTTCTTTTTCCAGCAGAATGTGTTGCACCTGAAATATTTTGCAGACCTCTGGAGCTCAGTCTTGCTGTGACTTTTTGGATGGAAATCTATCCCCTGACTTTGCCCAGTTTTGTGCTGTTTATTGGAGTAACACACAATTCTCCACAGATCTGCCTTAACTTAGTGCTTGGACTCTTGCCTCTGCTCCACATGTGGTCTCTAATACCGTGATCTGAAGCGTTCCAATGACAAATGTTAACAATGTCTATTTAATCAGCCTGTCTGTAGAAGCTCAGATCTCTCGTATCCCAAGAGCTGAAGGAGCCAGCAGCTCAGGCCAGACAGGGGCTCCCTTACCGAGCAGTAACTGAACCAAACGAAGAACTACATCCATCCTGGCAGTGCTTTCACTGCCCTTCTGATGCCTTTAACTATCCCTGTTGCTGGCTGCATTGCCAGCAAGAGCTTACATTCCCTTTAGTGCATGTCATAGAATCATGAAGGCTAGAAAAGACCTCTAAGATCATCCAGTCCAACCATCCACCTACTGAACCATGTCCCTAAGTACCACATCTACATATTTCTTGAACACCTCCAGGGATGGCAACTCCACTATCACCCTGGGCAGCCTGTGCAGTGCCTGACCACTCTTTCAGAGAAGTTTTTCTTAATCCTAATGTCTTAGGAACCCACAGAGGACATTTAATGACTGCCTGGAATTCATATCACCGCTTCCCTTTGTCTGGTCCTGCAGCAGCACAGATATCTATGTATGGCTTTGCATGTTCTCTGCTCTAAAAGCCAGCCAGGCAACCCAATCCCTTTTTATCCTGGGGCCATGAAGCTGCTACTGCTAAGGCTGGGGGAAAGATTTGTCACTTTCACACCTCACGGAGTTATGTGCTCCATCCTGATAACATTGCTCTGAAGCTGGGTAGGCGAGGTAACGTCAGCACTGGGACCATTCTGCAATGGAGATGCTGCCAAGGTTACAACCTGACTGAAGCAATTCCCAGACTGGAAAAGCCAGGAAAGTGGAACTGTGGTTGGGGAGTGGGTCAGGAGCTTGCGAGCAATAACCGTTGCAGAAGTGTAATTATTCCTAACCAGCCATAACCAACAGCAGAAAATCAAAGTACACGGTTGCACTTTCCAGCAGGAGCAGAAACCTTTCATGTGGTTACCTGTGAGAAGTTTTAGCGATGGAAATATCTGAACATTCAGGCAACGTAAATAAATGAAGCAGACTTTTCTTTTCCTTTTTTTTTTGTAGTTCTAAATGGTAACGTTTCATTTGATTTCTCTCACACATACGTGATATGGTGCCTCTATCCTTCAGACACCAGAAATTGAATTCTCTGTGGTTCTGATTGACAAACCTTGTTCCCAGGGTGCCTGAACTGGTCTGGATGGTAGGAGAAGGGATTTCATGGGGAAAATTGCTGGTAGCTGGAGAAAGTGAGCCTACAGACTCAATAAATGCTTTAATAACTCTTATGGCAAAGCTGAGGAAAAATGTGGGTTTCCGTCAGATGGCACTTTCTAATATTTAAACATCTTCTTTGCCAAAAGTATTGCATCACGTTCTGAGCATTGAAACCACACTTCCACTTGCCCCAGACACCACCCGTCTCTCACACCAGCTCTGCAGACTGCGTGTCCCCATTGCTTGCTCTCCTAGAGCAGTTTTGGGGCCCTGCCTTAGGCTCCAGCTGTGGGTGGGGTGAAGATCTGCTCCCCTGGGCTTCAGGTTTGAGTGCTGGAGAAAATCCCTGAGATGGCTTGATCTGGTTGTACCACAGGAAGGGCTTTGGTATGAGTGTCCTACATGGTACCAAAACACCAAAACCCATAGAGCAGCTGTGGATGCTCATGGGGTCATGGACATTCAGACCCCAAGTGGTCTGACACAGGAGAAAAAGATCAGCAGATGCTCAGTGCAGTTCACATCACATTTACTGTCTTCAAGGGTACTCTATGCATGTGGTTACAGTGGTTTCTTGCTATCATGGAGTTTAAATAAGTGCTGTTCTGTTGGCTGACACCAACATTGACATTCCTTACAAGGTGACGTTTTGCTCCTACATCACTGTTAACTTTCCAAGAAGGCTTCCCCAGGCTCTTGGTTTCTGTGGCTGACCCCTGGGATCAGAGTTGACTGCAGTGTGTCTACGCAGCCAGGACGTCTGCAGCCCCATCTCCCACAGCAGGGATGGAAACAATTCAACCTCTGACCTATGGGGCAACTCCTGCAGGTCCCAGATTCATGTTCACAGCACCTTCACCCAGCTTCCTGCAGATGATGTGATCTGTGCCTCCTCCAGTCCATGCAGGAGAGCTGTAATCGCAGCCATCACTTTGTGATGGAAGAAGTGACACTCACCAGCTGGTGGGTGCACTTCAAGTATGCAGCCAGGCAGCAAACTGGTACACAGCTGAAGAGTTTGCTTCCCAAATTCATTAGAACATATCATTGCCTTTAAAACATTGTGCTTCTAGACGTTACTGCTTTCTGCTTTGGTGTTATAAGAAGGTGGAAAAGTAAGGGAGAAATTATTTGATTTTGCAGTGGCAATTTGGACAGTCCATGGGGCTTCACCAGTTTTACCAGAGGCAGCTGTGCAGCACTGCAGCCAGTTCACTGCCTCTCAGGTGTCTTCTGTGCCAAAATATCATGAGTTATGGCTGAAAACCCCTTTTGGTTTGATACTCAGGTCTGTTTTTCCCTTGTTTTTGGAATCGAGCACGTTTTGAGTATCCTCTTCTTCACAGAAAAGAGGACAGGTCTTCAATTACTGAGCTCTGAGCACTGATCAAGCTGTAGATATCCCTGTTCATTGCAGGGGGGTTGGACCAGATGTCCTTCAAAGGTCTCTTCCAACTCAAACCATCCTATGGCTCTATGATGCTGCTGAACCTTTGTGCCATGACCCCAAACTCCAGCAAAGCCCCTACAGCCCCTTCAGCCACTGCTGTATAGGGAGAGCATTGCTTAGTGCCGTGCCAGCGAGCAGAGTTTGCTACCTGCTTTTCTTCATTTATGCAAACCAATTCAAAGCGCATCCCTACCAAGGTGACGCAGTTGTTGCCACCCTGAGCGTAGCATTTCCTAGGTCGCAGGATCACTGCAGCAGCCGTCTTTGTGCCACTGGTGCTCTCAGTGCCTTGTTTGCGCTCCAGCTGCGGCCACTTGTACCTCTTGGGATGGATTTGGATGCAAACATGCATCCAGACACACAAGTTGCCATCACTGGTGCCCGAGCCCTGCTGTCTGGGTAAACACTGGATCAAAGTGCCCCGCACCCGCTGTGTGTAAGCGAGCAGGGCAGGCTGCACACTAATGGCACAGGCTTTTCAGCAGTCCCCCGGCAGTGCCTGGATGCTGCCCAAATCTCTGCTAATTGGCCTCAGGAGAGCCCAGTTCACCACTCCCTCATCAGCTCTCTGAGCCCAAGGGGGAACAGAATCCTTCCATGGGTGTGGGGGCAGTGCTTGGCGTGCACACTAAATATTACAGTGCAGGATATCAGCTGGCATCCAAGAACAAGAGCCCACTGGTGTGTACGTCTCCAGCAGCACCCAGTCTGCCCAGCACAGACAAAGAGACAACACTGGGCTCAAGGGTTGCACTTTGCCCAGCGTTTTCCAGGCAGAGCTGGAAGCAGGGAGCAGCTGGGAGGGGATGGGAACCTCCCGGGGTATTTTTGACAGCGGATAATAAAGGATTACAGTTTGTGAGAGGGAGAAGTGGGGCTTCCATGCTGTTAGCATAACAACGAGCTTCCAGCCCCACGGTGGGCGAGCTGACCTGGAACCCACATAAATCACTGCCAACCCTAAATTGCCCCTAGCCCCTAGCTAGCCAGCAGCTCTGCCCACAGCACTGGGGCAGGAGAACCCCTGGTTCCAGCCTCACCCAGCACATCCCCTCTCCCCCATAGTGTTCCAGGAGGGTCTGGTTGACTTCTCATGTGGAACCCTTCTTCCTGAGTCTGTCTCTGCACTGCTTGTTTTATGCCAGTTTGTAGCTTTGGAGGATTTTGTTATCAGAAACAGTCCCACTTACAGCAGCTGCTGGAGTTGGGACTGTACAAAAGACAGATGTTTCATTTCGGAGGATGATAACCCTCCTTCTAAAAAATACATCCATTCTGAGTTTACCTTAAATTAATTTGCTTCCCACAAGAAAATTATGAATGCATTTTCCCCCACCCCCTTTTTTTTTAGGTCAATAAAACATTTCATCTGCCTCAAACTGCTGTGCTTGATGGCTCTTTCTCCTATTTTTAATTATTAAAAGCAGTTCTCTTGTGCTTTGTTTCCAAATGAAATGTCAGAAAATTTTGAGTTGAGAATATCAAGAAAAAGCGTTTTGATGTTTCATGTTTCTCCTGGTTTTGTTGCCAAACAACCCAATTAATTTAATGTGAGTTTGCCATTAGTAGTTTCAGTTGACTGTAGTGCAGTGTTCTTAAAAGAAGAATTTTGCCTTAAAAATATGAAACCATTTGTCCAAGGGCTGTTGGGTAACGCATGCATGCAGGTGCTGTGCGGGCACACAGCAAATAGTCACTGCTCCAGAGAGCCCATAGCAATTGGTCAAAGAAAACACTGCTTTGCACATGGGGCAGCACAGAGCTGAGGATGGGCTCTGCTGGATTTTGACTCTGGGATTTCTCACTTTTGGTAAGGAAGGAAATAAAAGGGCTGAATAACAGCAGCATTGCTAAGTCAAAAGACTGAGAATTATGAGTCAGGTAAAAAAAAAACCCTTTAAAAAACATGTTATTTTTAGGGAAGCGATAACACAGGATTTCCATTTGCCTCTTGTCTTTTGAGCCTGTTCAGCTTGGCTTTTGTGCTCAACCTGGCTCCAAACCTATTATTTTGTTTAAATGAAAGATGGTTCTGATATGAGGCTGAGCAGCAATCCTGCCAGCTTGTGCAGGAGGATTGCAACACCGGCAAAGAGTTAGAAGTTAAAAACTCTTTTTCATCTAATAACCCAGAGTTGTTATTAAGCACTCGCAGGTAAGAAGGAAAGCAGTACACAGCTCTGACTTCAAAAGATACTCTTGAATAGGAATGTTTTTCCCATCAAACTTTGCATATACAGTAATTCCTTCTTTGTGCACTGAAACCTCATTAAGATGTGGTCAGCTCCCAGTCGGGCTCGTTTGCTGTGGGTTCCTGACTCACGGGGACAGCTTCAGGAAGTGTTTGCCAGGTGGCTGTTGTGCTCTATCAGTGTATGCACGCTCCAGGCAAGGTTTGGGTCTCGGGTGAGTGGGTGTAAGCGAGGAAGAGGAGGGAGAGGAAGAGATGTGATTTGTCTCACAGAAACAAAACCAGGCTGAAAGGCAACAGAAGACAAACAGGAAAATTTGACTCTGCCCAGCTTTCCTAGGATCGTTTTCTTTTAATTGAGTGAACCATTGTTTGCTGAGTGTAACCTCTTGCTTTCCCTCATAAGTGTGCTCCCTACTTAATTAAAAGGCGTGAAAATGGAATATTCCATCTTGCTGAGGGAGCAGGAAGGGATGCAGCTGGGACTGCTCCCTCATACAGCACTGCGCAGCTTGACACGACCCATCATTCATCCTCCCTTTGCAGCATGGTACAGGATGGGCACAGTTGCGTTGGCTGGAAATAGCCCAAAGATCACAGTCACCACCAGGCAGGGCTCCCCTGTGCCACGCCAGCCTGGATCAGGTTGTACCCTGATTCTCAGCTGCAGAATGACCCAAATCCCTTTTGGCATGGGCTGCTTGGACTCACCGAGCCATCATGATGCCAAGCATCAACCAGGGCCATGGGCTGCGTGTGGGGACGTTTGTCATCTCTGGATGGGATAAAAGCAAGAGAGCAGGAGGGAATGCAAGCCAGAACACTTTGGTAAGGGGGTTACTGCCAACGGGGCGCAGAACCTACATGGAAGCCAGGATGTATTTGAGTCACTCTTGCAATGAGAGTTATGCAGCTGTGTGCACTAAATGGTTAACTGCCCGTGTCACCGGGGGTTGCCACGCACACTGCTGTCCGGAGGATTGATGTGCTGGGCACACGCACACCTCCCTCCAGATAGTGCACACAAACACAGCACGGCTTTGTGTGCTGCGAGGGTTCGAGTCACCTCTGCGCCAAGGGGGAACATATGGTTTATGTATTTCAGAGGGGGGAACGTGAGATTTTTAGATGTGTGCTGCACAGGGATGAAACCTTTCTTGAGCTCAGTGTCAGGGCTGCTGGTGCTGCAGAACTTGAGAGAAACGTGGAGATGTGTTAAATCCCATTTATTTGCGTTGCATCGTCCTGCTGTATCCGTGTTATTTTCCTTTGTGGTGGTGGTAGGGGGATCTTAGAAGGATTGTGATGGAGAAGGGATCAAAAGCCATGTTTGGGGCTGACTGGATTCCTCCATTATATTCCTCCGTGTTGTTTTCAATAACACTGAATTGGGCATCTTACCCAACATTGATCAGGGGTTTTTGAAAATACCTTTGGGTATGTACAGACACCTGGACCTGGAGAAGAGCTTTTCTCCTTCCTGTTTCCCTGTCCGTCCATTTCCACACATTACGGATGTGTTGCAGAAGCCATGGGAATACACAGGGAGGAAGTCTGGCGGCTCCAGAGCAGTCTCTTTCTGCTGTCCCAGACTGTCTGCTTGCAGCAGATCTTCAGGATATTAGCAATACAACGTCTGCCTTTGCATTTTTCATTAGTTCTCTGATGGTTTTCCAAAGGGAAGAAGCACTCTGAAAATGGACTGTGCAAATACTCTGTTTTCCAGCTGGAGAGAGGATGCGATATTTTTTATGACTGCGATTAGTCTGCAGTAATTTATTTGTTTACTCATTGGGTTGGTGTTTGTGTTGTGTTTTTTTTTTTTAAATCCTTGAAATAAAAACCAGAAAACTGCATTTTTTCTGCAACTTGAATTGCAACCTTTGGTTTTCATGCCTTAGTAACTGAAGATTTAGGCTGCTGCTGCTACAGCGCTTTCCCCAGCATTAATCAGTAATTAATACTCTCTTGCCCAAATGTTAGGGGATTTGAGCTCCAGACTGCAGGAGAATTACTTGGTCACTATATGAAAGCAAGAGGGACCCCTCAGTCCTTCCTACTTTGACATTACTTCTGCTCACACAGAGCTAGGAATGGAGCACACGGCTGATGCTCCAGCCAGAGGTTAGGGCATGCATTTAGGAACTGGAATTGCTCCATTCCAGTCCTTGCTTCAGTGAATGTGACATTGAAAAGCTGACAATGGAAAGCAGCTTTATTAATATTGCCAGCTCGGAGCATTCAAAAATCACATGTCAATCTCCCAAATGTTGAGATATTAGAAAATGTGTATAGATATATATGTATCTGCATGGCTTCTTTTTATTTCCCATTTGAGTTGTAGCATTTGAGGGACAAGTTTTCAAACTTTATCTTATGACCACGACTAGGAAGAGTTGTGCGCATAAACCCTTCCCTGCACTCCATACTGACCCCCTTGGAGGGAATGTTTCATTTTATTTTGGCAGCAGCTTTGTGCCTTTCAGCAGAGGATACAGCCCTTTGTGAAGGCACTTACAGGGCTAAAGATCCAATCTCCTGCCCAAAATCCTCCACGCGAGGTATTCATATGTCTCTTTTCCTCTGGTGTTGAATACAACTCACTGATGTAAAAAGAAATAACCTTGAAATGTCATTTACACATTTAGCACTATTTCAGACCGAAATGATTGCTCATGTTAAGTTTGCAGCAGAGCCTGACCAGACTTGCTGCCAGTGACCTGCTCTGAACAGAGCTGTCAGGTTATTTTTTCCTCTTTCTCTCTCTGTACCAAAATTGAGCTAACAACTTGCTATTGAGCAAATGGGTCCCTATTGACCTAGAACTTAAATTTCAAACTAATCCAATTGCTTTGGAATTTTTGTTGGAGATTTTCAATGTGAAGTCTTCTCTGATGATGATGAAGAGGTATCCGAGCCTACAGAGATTCACCAGGCCAGCCTAAAACAAAAGATAGAGCCATTGTACTCTATCCACTGTGCTCTGTACTACAAATGGTCAAATAACAAAGGCTGGGATCGATTTAAATTCTCAGCTCTACCTGCTGCTGCTGGGTAACCCTACCCCACATTAACAGCCCCATCTTGTTGCAGCTCATGTATAATGCACCTTTACTAACATGCAGTGATAGCAACCCAGTGTCACACACT
The DNA here is from genome assembly GCA_037305975.1 of Chrysolophus pictus. Classification (NCBI taxonomy): domain Eukaryota; kingdom Metazoa; phylum Chordata; class Aves; order Galliformes; family Phasianidae; genus Chrysolophus; species Chrysolophus pictus. Next base: position 8,203,230 of record CM074593.1, on the reverse strand, counting down.
TAGCAAGTTAAGAGAGGGAGGGGAAGGAGCTCTCTGCCGACATAAGGTCTTGAAGCCTCCCAGGGATGCTCCAGTCTCATAGTGGAGATTGCAGACCAGGGAGCAGGGTTTGTGCAGTGCATGTTGGCTCACTGCAGCACCAGGGCAGACAGGACAATCAGGAGATGGCGCCGTGTTGCTCGTTGCCCAGTTCTGCCATTAAAACAAGAGGAACTGAGTTTTATAGGCGGTTGAGCTGGCAGGTATTCATTCATGCATAAAATAATCATCTCTTCCAAAAGCAGCAGGGTATCTGCGTTTATTTAGAAAGAATACATGGAATGCAAGAAGCCTTCCCTTTGCTTTTTGTGGTACTGAAATAACGAGCTGGAGCAAATTAGAGGAAGAGTGAAGTAGTTAAAAGCAATCCTGCCTTTAAATTCAAAACATTCAAATAAGTCCTTGTAGAATTCCAGCAAATGCCTTAGCGACTGATTTCAAACCAACTTCAGTTCAAAACACAGTATGTTCTGACGTGATCCCAAGAGAGACCAGCACCATTTTGTTCTTATTTTTAGTTATTACGAATAATAAGGCCATGTTCCAGAGATAAGACCTCTCTAAGATGCATGACTTCAATTTTGGAAAGTAATTTCCCCTCGTACACTGAATGTTTCATTCTTTGAAGGCCCAGAAGTGCTGAAGAAAATTAAACAGCCTTCAGAGAGCAGGCAGCCACTCACCTATGGCTTCCTACATCCCCAGCCATAACTTGACAACATTTAGCTGTTATTCCTCACTTGGCCATTTTAGAAATTGGTCATGCCCATGAATAGCTTTGTTCCAGCCCACATGTCGCTAAATGGTGTGATATGATACCAACAATGATTCATAGAAGTTCCTTGGAAGTGACTCAGGAGAGATTTGGGATTTTTAAACAGTTCTTTTTTTTTTCTTTTTTATTTTTATGTTCATGGCTGTTTATGAGCAGCAACAAACAATTTCAACTGGGGATGATTCAGATGAAAAGGTTCAAAGCATGTTGGTAGGAAGCAAGAAAGAGATGCTGTGAAAACAGAAAAAGTGGTATTTTGCTAAAATAGTTCAGAGTGGAAACTGCAACTCCTTCAGGAGGAGAAGTGTTCCACTAGATTACAAGAACAGTGCCAAAAGACTTCATTTAGACCAGAAACGTTCCAAAGTTACTTGCTTGCACACAATGAGAGGTGAGCAGTGGCTGGAGGTTCTCCAGGCTTATTACCTCAATAGAGGGAAGCAATTGGTGATGGAGATGCTCCTTTGGTGAGCCCACCATGGGCTTTGATTGAAAAAGAGTTTGTATTTTATCACTCTGCTTGGTTCAGCTACTTGTAACAACAGGGATGCAGTGAAGTGCAGGTTCCTACGCACACAGCATCCAGTAGGCTGATGGGCAGGATTTGTTTTTTATTCAAGTCCTTGGGCAAGTCACTTCATCTGTGAAATGGGGATAATCATGTTTTCTTTTCTTGTCAGAGAATTACAAAGTTAAGCACATTAAGAATTACAAGACTGATTGAAGAGATCTATAAGAATAATAGCTGAAGGTCTTGTCCTGGTTAGCTTTGTGTATTAAGTGCTTTCTCTTAACCAGTGGTTTAACTCAGGCTAGCTCATGTAATACACCTTCCTGAAGAGGGAAGCTGGATTCAGTCTCAAGAAGAAAACGATGATCTAATGTAGGAAACCAACAGGAATTGACTGTTTACATGTGAAGGATCTTTCACGCGACGACATGCAGTTGGCCTTCCCCTTTTCAACACCACTAATCCTTAGCTGGAAAGGCACTTGGGCCATTTTTCTTGTGACGAAGTTAACTTTTCAGCTCCAGTCTTGAGAGCAAAACATGGAATTCAGGGCTGAATCCTGAGCAACACAATGAGTGAGACTGGAGAAAGAGGGTTAGGCTCTAAAGGAACCTCACTGGTGGCAGTGGCTGGTGCAGGCTCACGAGTTTGTTGGAGTGCCCAGTGTGTAGCCCTCACGTTTGCTCTGTGAAGGCAGCTTTGCCACAGCCGTGCATGCCTGGCACATGATTTATTGCTACCAAAGCAAGCTTTTCCAGCAGTAAATCCTGCAGCAATGAGCTTACTAGCGTCCAAGGCCAAACTGTAAAGTTTTCCAAGTCTACCTCTGCATAAACAACGCATTGCAAAGGGCTAATTTAAAACCCAGAGTGGTAGATGTTCCACGAGGCCAGGAAGAAAAGAGAGGTAGAGTTGGGGCACAGCTGATTTCACAGGCATAGGAACCAGGAAGTCTGGGCTGTATTTACCCAGCTGGAAACATGCTTCACATTTATTTATTCCCCAGTTTTGCCTCAGGTGCATACTCTTCCATTAGGGCTAAATAGCCGGAAAAGGCCAAATACATCTGAGGTCACTTTTGGCTAATTAACATGGCAACAAGTGCTGATTAATTAGCTTGGGCCTGAAATTAGCTGAGATAATTTTTGCAACGGGCATAGGCCATGGATTTATGAGAGCTTCTTCTCCAAGACAAACAATATTCTGAAAACATTGTTTGTATAGAAACCTTCATTCACCCTGTAAATTACTACCTGGATTTCTCGGAATTTCAGGGGTAGCCATTTAATTTCATTTAAATACACGTTTTTTTTTCCTTTACCTGATGGAAAAACTTACTTACCTTACAAGGCATCCAATGACAATCACGTGTTATCATGAATCCCTCTGCTTGATGCATAGCTGTATGTTAAAGCAAGCTAGAAAACCATTGGGAACCGAGGTCCAGATTCTCAGATCTGCTAAACACCACATCAAGCAAAAGGTGTTGAGGCACCAACGAAAATCCTGACGTCCTCTAGTCATCAACATGCTTAATCACACGGACTTGCCAACTTTAACAACTTAGTAAAGTACCAGTTTGGACGATGATTTGCTGCCCTGCTAATGTGGGCTGTGGTGTACCTGACTTCTGGATATCCACCAGTGCAGGCTGCTGGACCTCGAGGAGTAATGGGGAAATGCCCATTTTGGTGTCCAGATGGTAAAGAGCTGCTTCTGCTCATCTCCTCCCAGGGCAGAGCCTCGGGCATCTCACAAGCAGATTGCCTTAGGGGAAGGGCCCACCAGCATGTCTGCATCAAGTATTCCCTTTCCAAGAGATTTGTGTTTGGCTTTCATTGTCCATCTGACTGCAACCGCTTTTGAAATATTAGCTTGCAAATGGAAGCAGTCTCCTGTGTCCCACTCTCAGAGAGATCAGCTCTGCTGCCACTGCTGTCGCAGCTGGTTGAGAAACAACATTTCCTTTTTGTGGGACCTATTTAACATTAACTTTGCTTCCAGTACAAATCAGGCTAAATCCAGAATTGTTCACATTTCCCAGGAGCTGCAGGCTCTCCACAGAGATGCACAAGGCAGAAAATGTCTGCTAATAAAAGACCAATTTACTGAGCAGCTAGGAGAGGCTGTTAGCTCTCCAGCACTGATGGGACCCATAACAGCTCCTCCTTGGGATAGCAGAGGTACCAGAGAGGAAAAGATCATTCAGACCTTAATTCGACTTAAACTCCTCAAACTGCCTCAAACTTGAGAAGTTTTGGAGGAGCTATTTAGGCTGGGTAACTTAGCAGGTCGTGTCATTTTGCTCCTTGGTATTTCACTGCAGCCCTCCTGTGCCCCAGGGAAACAGGGAACACCTCTCACCATAGTGTATATCTGAAAACGAATCAAACCTTGATGATGATTATAAATAACTCATCCTGTGCATTTTTTTCCTTATTCAGCTTTTCCCTTTTGCCTTTTCAATGGGATTTTTTAATTATTATTATTATTATTTTAATGTTGATCATATTTTAACAAGTGTTGTCCAGAGGGACACCATAAAAGTTCTTCTGATGCACGTTTTTGTCACTAAAGACTCTTCAGTTGCAGGTCTTTTCCCACCTCCCCTTTTGCTTTCACTCCAAACTGAGAGGAGCTGGCAGGGCAGGATGCTGCCCAGAGCCAAGAAGCATTAGAACCAGTCTAGCAGGAGGCTTCTCTTCCTTGATTGGACTCTTCTTAAATGAAAATTTATGTGGATTTGCGGGGCCCTCATTAAGTGAGTCACACCATTAGCACAAGGTGTGTGTTGCAAAGGGTCTGTTTATCCCAGTGCTGATGGAAGCCAGAATCCTGCAGCCTCCACGCAGAAGTGATCTTACAGGAGATAATGCTGTTGCAGGTGGAAACCTCAGGAACAGCCCAACCTCTGCAGCCCAAACCGCTTTTGACTTTTTTTTTCTTTTTTTTTTTTTTCCAAAGACTAAGTCACTAATGATGATGCATCGCTTCGTTCCATTTAATTTCATTTCTGGAGGTTGACTGCAAATTCCTCCCCATGTGTGGTCATTAATGTTCCCACCAAGGCAGCCTGCACAGGTGAGCAACAAGTCCATGCCCTCCAGACAAGCTATAGCTGAATGCACTATCCTACCTTACAGCTTGCTCAGATTCTTTCTGCAGCATTGCCTTGTGCTGCTCCATAGCTGCCACATGCCCTGCCCCAAAAGAGTGTAATGCAGATCATAGAATCATAGAATGGCTTGGGTTGGAAGGGACTCGAGGATCATCAAGTTCCAACCACCCTGCTGCAGACAGGGCTGCCAACCTCCACATTCAATACTAGACCAGGCTGCCCAGCTCCCCATCCAACCTGGCCTTGAACACCTCCAGGGATGGGGCATCCACAACTTCTCTGGGCAGCTGTTCGAGCACCTCAACAATCTCATGGTAAAGAACTTCCACCTGATATCCAACCTAAATCTTCCTTCCTTCAACTTAAAACCATTTCCCCTTGTCCTGCCATTATCTACCCTTGCAAAGATTTCACTCAGACTCAGAGATTCTCAGAGCTAAGAGCGCTGTGCTCAGTATTTTGCTGTGAGCTAATTCAGACCAGAGTCTTCTGTTGGATTTCCCTTGCCACATGCTTGTTCCAACATCCAGATTAAGCTTTGCAGCTTTGTGACCCCCTAGCTACTTCAGAGCATCTTGTCCCATGACTTTCTTTCCAGCCCACTTTCTTGCCAAGTTTTCTTTGCTGAAATACCTGAAATATCTTTCCCTTTTTGTATGATTTCCCTCTCTGGGCTTCTATTACACATAGCCACAACTAAACCCTTCCTGAGTTCCATCTGACATTCTATTTCTGCTCAGTGTCCCATCAAGCCTGAGTTGGCCTGTTTCTCTGCACATCACTTCTCACTGGATGCATCACTATGCGGTCCAAGCATTTTGTAGCTCCTAATGCATTTTCTTCTCAATTACATACTTGAGTGAGACCTTGAACTCACCGTTCCTCTGCCCACTGATCCTACTGAATGCCAAGATGCTCTGAAAAAATACCATCCTTAAAGAACTCTTTCAATTACTGGACTCAAACCAGGCCTGTGCTGCTCAGCAGAAGCTAATCCTATCATTTGGTCATTTCAGTTCCCTCAGCTGTTTGTGAAGAGAAAAGACATCCCCAGAGAGCAATTCACCCCAAGTGTTTTAAGTCTGAATGGATTGGAAAATGCTTGTTTCTTTCCTGCTTCTGCTATTTTCAGACTTGAAAATTCAGTGTAGCCTTCAAACACCGACAGCTCTATTTTATATGGCCATGTACAGCAAGAATTGCACTTTGAATGGCGATGTTAAAGCGATAACACCTTGCTCACACATCATTAAGGCTAAACAAGGCAGTACTGGTGAATTTAGGGCGATGGCAAAGATCACAAACTCAGGCTTTTGAGAGAGACTGGAAAGCTGTACGGCACGGTAGGCCCTTTGTTCCATGGTTATGCCACAGTAATTCAAAATAAAACCATCACCATGCCTGCATTCACCTGGCATTTGCATCAGGCCATGAAAACAGACTCTAAGCCCTCACTGGCTCTTTAAACCCAAAACGCTGCTCACCACCCCAGGTCAGCATTTGTTGGAGGAAAACCCTCCAGTGGTCTCTGTGCTCCCCACCTTGCACATGAGACACAGCGGTAATAACCGACTGCTGCACGTTCTGCTCGGTTTGTGGTTAATACATGCTGCAACTGGGGAATTCAGCAGGCCTATAAATAACTGCATTTACACATACCTGAGCTCCCCGAGCATTGGACCACCTGCGAGGAAAGCAGAGCTGGAACCGGACACTGTCAGCCCCTCTGCTGTGAGCAGAGCAGGGCTGTCGGATCTCCTTTTCCACCCCTCCAAAAAAGGGCTGTAGGTGGTTACAGCATTTTCTGTTTGGAAGTTAGAGGCTGTGGTCACTCTTCTAGTTTGGAGCTGGGAGAACAGAAGGGTTGGAGGTGAGGCAGTGTGGCCTCTTGTTTGTGTGTTTTCCTCTCTGACCCTGTTTTGCAGGACTGGTTGGAGCTGTGTACTGGGGTAGTGATGCCTTGGCTTGATCTGACAGAGGTGATGGGCCAGGATTTGGCATGAGACATCCACACACACACACAGCTTGAGCTCACGAGCTTCGTCCTTGTAAGAAGCCAATGAGGACACATGGACGAAAGGTTCAGATATTTCTCGAGGGCTCTCAGTGGTGGCTTTGGTAATGTTGTTTCATGGGAGTGAGTACATAATATTGCATACTTACAGGTTTAAATCAGTCACAGCCCCTCTGCCTTCTCCATATGTAGAAAGCATCAATAGCAGCTTTATGCAGGCAGGAACATAACCTGGGGACTGAGCACCAACACGGTGTCAGGGGAAGTTGGTGCAAATTGCTCCATCGGCTGGACATTAAAGCAAAGGGTGATATCACTCTTAAAATAAGAAACCTAACGTAATGTGCTTTAATAGCTGAATAATTGCCGCGAGCAAAGAAGGAGGCTTTTGTGAAAGGAGATCACCAAAAGCCAGGAGTGAGTGCTCATGACATCACGGCCGTGCACAAGAGAAACTTTATTCTCACAGCTCCGCAAAAAGGCCTTGTCAAGCTGCCAGGCCCAGATAACTCGGTGGGAGACTTTAGAGAAGAGTTAATAAGATGATTGATTTACAGCTGGAAAAAATTAAAGAGTCTGAAAAATTGACAGGCTGACATTGTTTGACAGATTCTTCGCCGACTCCTTGAAAGACGCTTCCATGGTGTTCTGCAGCCGGGCTGGGAGCTGCACAGGTATTGTGGGGGGCTCACTGTCAGCTCCCCTTCATGGCAAACAATTGTAGGGCTGTTATCATCCTACGTGAGCTCCAGCAGAAATAGATTTGAAAAGTCTGCTCCTTCTTATGAGAAGAAAATGGGTTGAAAATGTTTTATTTTCATTTACCAGCTGTGGATCAGATCCAAAAGCTGTATGAAACTTCTGCGTTTCTTATTGTGGGATTTGAGTGTGGTGTGTTTTCTTTACTTGTTAGGAAAAACTGTCAACTTTGTCTCAACCCTGTATATATTTTTACAGTGGTCTGTGAGCATGAGGGAAACCAAGGGTCTTTTCATGACTTTTGGAGCTGATCCACCCTATTTTTTTAAGAATTTACTTTGTGAAGTACCGTTCACATTGAAACTCATGATTTACTGTTGAAAGAAAATGTCACGGGATTGACATTGCATTGTTTTGCAAAAAAAAACCCAAAACCAACCAACCTATCCTCAGCATGAAATTTCTCATCTCAGTGCTGGAGTCAGCTCCAGGAGCAGCTTGAGCCTTCAGCAAAAGGGAAATGCATTCATCAGAAATAATTACTGAGAGACAACACACGTGCATTTTCAGTCTTCAACCACTTCTCAGAATTCTTAAGAACAGGGTTTTATTTTTAGCCTCGTTGCGTTTGATCCATCAGTTATACAGCTATTAGGGGACAAGTCTGGCTTTCAGAAACCCTTCATGGGCTTCCAAAAGCATAAAACCCTTGCTTCAAAATGAAATTGATTCAGACTGCGCATGAAAAAAAAAACCCTCACAAAAATACATGCAGGTTGAGAATAACGAAGTAAGATGTAACGAGCAGCAAAAAGAAGGATATGTCATTTCAGATGCAGAAGAAAGAAAGGGCAGGAAGGCCAAACGTACACTTTGAGGTAACAAATACAATGACGTTATGTCCACAACTCAGCTATTCCCGAAGCCGCTTAGAAAAGTGAGTGCCTGAAAAGCAGTGACATAGCTGACAAACTGAAGGCTCTCTTGGAAAAATGAACGTAACCTCAATGTTAGGTTTCACATGAGATAAGTATCAAACTGTTTGGACTTTGGAGATAAATGGAGAGGACCAAGGTAAACTATTGAAGCTGGGAGGTTGGTTGGAAGCTTTCTGGTGTTGCAGTTTCTGACAGGTTCTGGATTCAGGTGAGTTTTACCAAGAACTTCTCCCCTAATTTAAGATGTATTTAAATCTTACTTGCATGAGATGAACTCATCAATATATCAACTGTCTTCTGAGTTTTGGAGTCTAGTGGATTAGATCTACTTAAAAAGTGGTATATTGTGCTAAAACCCTCCAAAACAACCCAACAACTACTCTACACACACACACACAAAAAAAAACCCACCAACAACTTGATTTTACCTAAATGGATGCTGACATGTCATATTAATTTCATTTCCTCTTTTGGAATAAGAGCCAAGTGATACAAGTGATGGCTTTGGAGTAAGGAGGATTCTGACAGTGTTTGGATTGATGCTCCCATAACTCAGGACAGTGTTGTCTGGGGGAAATCACTGCTTGAAATATGTCATTGGGATATACACTTTGTTGAAAGCACCTTATCAGAGCAAAACGATCTTAACAAACCAAGTACCTGATTAGTAATCTAGCAAGGCAACACTCAGTAAAAGCTGTAGAACGGTACATTTAAGAAGAATACTAATGCACAAGTACCACATCAAGATTGATTGTCCAAAGAACAGTATGCAGATAAGTGGATCACAAGCTAAGCATGGATGAAGATGATGTCATTTCACAGTTAAATCTCATTTGGAGGTGTATGGAAATCATTTCTTTGCTTTTTCAGCATGTTTGAGAGCTTGTCCGGAACACCACTTCCCCCTTTGAATGCAGTATGGTGAAAACAACAGAAACAATTTGGAGGCATGAGGTCTGCAGTGAGAGCAATGTGGGGCCTGGAGAACAGGAGGTGGGACTGTGACAGCAAGGAGATGTACGAAAATAGTGTAGGAGCTGGTGTTTGTGTGCTGCAGGAGGCAAAACTTGGCAATCCCAGCCAGTGCTGCCAGGTGCTGCCAGCAGAAAGAGATGTGGCTCTGGTGTCCTCCCATGCACCAAAATCTGTAGGGAAAGGGCAATCCCACAGCCATCCCGGCCCATTTTCCCAAGAAAAAATGTAGGGCTGCAGGTCCTATAATGATGCAGGTCCATGTGAAACGTCATGGCGCTGTTTCTGATTGCACAGCATCCATATTCTTCATCCAAAACATTTTTAAGATACCCATTTATTTTTAGCAATAGCGTTTTTCTTTCTCACAGTATTGTTTCTTAGAAAGAACTGCCTAACCACAGTGAAACTTTCCTATTCTTCATGTCCTGCTTGCTGTGCAATGCTTCAGTTTTCAGGAGAGGTGAGGAAAAATCACTGGTGTAAGAGGAAATCAGTTCCCTCAAATGCCAGACTTTCTATTTTTTTCAATTAAAAGCTCAGCTAAAGCAGAAATCTGCAGCTCAAGGGTGGGAGGCATAACGAGTTTATTGCTAAGAAGACCAAAACTGGGGGGATAAAATGTCTAGCTTTTGAAAAGTCCTTTCATAATGGCAGAGTTCTCTCTGACTGCAGATGACAGAATAAATTAAAAAATATTCCTGCCAGCTTTACAGATACTGCAAGAAAACCTAAGGTTGCCTAATGGACTGGAATATAATCTCCATGTTTTCGGTTTCCCCCATGTTACCCAAATCATTCATTAAAGGATAATGAGCCGAGCAGTTTTCCCCTTTATAACCAGCCCTCTGTGGGGAAAAATTCAAAATAATAATTAAAAAAAAAAAAAAAAGAGAATATTGTGTGGTGAACATGCCTGCAGATAATAGGAATATCCTTCACTCCCCTCTCCTGGGGCTGTGGTTGCCATCCATCACTCAGCTGCCATGCCAGGAGATGCTGTTAGGGACCAATGGAGGGCCCAGGCATGGGGTGATCCATCACAGCCCTCGTTCCCAGTACAGTTACAGTCACTCTTCTAGGAGGTGGGTTCGTATGTATCCATGTAGAGACCTTCATTGATTAGGCAGGAAGACAGATGGGCTAGCACTAATTATAGCAGTTCTTCAACTTTTTTTGACCCCTTCACTGGTGCCATCACCTCTTGGACACACTGCATTTCCCAATCTGTGATGGGGAAAGACAGCCAAGGAGCTGCAAGAGAGGATTTCATTAAAAAAAAAAATGCATTTTCTCCATTTTTAAAAACTGGGTGGAAAACCCAGAACAGTTCAATCAGAAAAACATCCCTGCATCTTTATGTTCAAATGCAGATGCATGGATTCACCCCACCCACTGTCAGGCACTTCCAAGGGTGCCCAAGGCAATAGCCATGACCCTTTGCTTCCTGTCTTCGGTGAGAACACATAGATGCCTTCAGCCTGTCCCCAATGAGGACATGTAGATGCCACCAGCAGGTGATCCAGTGACTTCAGTGATGTCCTGTCCCATGCAAGAAGCAGCTGTCCTGACTCATGCCCTGCTTTCTCCATCAGTAATCTGAGTCCCTTTGCATATATTGTTGATGAGGACTGGGCTTTCACAGGGGCTGGGATTTAAGAAGCAGCTTGTGCCATAAAAGTGTCGCTAAAGACGAATAAACATCTGACAGTGTTAAGGAAAAGTCCCACCTTCTTTCCCTTCCCTTCCCTTCCCTTCCCTTCCCTTCCCTTCCCTTCCCTTCCCTTCCCTTCCCTTCCCTTCCCTTCCCTTCCCTTCCCTTCCCTTCCCTTCCCTTCCCTTCCCTTCCCTTCCCTTCCCTTCCCTTCCCTTCCCTTCCCTTCCCTTCCCTTCCCTTCCCTTCCCTTCCTTTTTCTTTTTTTAATTCTTCTCCTCCTTTTCCTTTTCTTTTTCCTTTTCCTTTTCTTTTTCCTTTTCCACTCTAAAGGCACACAGCAGTGTCTAACAGCTTTCCATGCTGGAGTCTGGAAGATTTTCAGAACCATAAAATATTTATTCTCTTTTTTTTTTTTTCCATTAGGTCTTAATTCTCAATATTTTATAAGAACTTAAATTATCCAGGAGCACTGAGCTTTCATTTTTGGGGGGGAGGGGGGTGGAGGAGGGGAATAAAGAAAACATACAAAAAAGCATTTGCCCAATTAGAAAATGACCATCACGCACAAGTGTGGAGAGAACATTTCTAAGGTAAAGAACTGAGCACAAACTTAAATCCTGAAGAGCTTCTTTTCTTTCTCGAAGAGGATTGGTTTTAAGAATGGAGCAGACTGAGATTCATTTACACTCCTTTATCTTCCACCCCAGAAGCAAAACTGTGCTCCTGCAAGGACAGGTGTGCCAGAGGAGCCCTGCTCTGTGCCACATCCTGGAGGGGGGAAGTGGGAGAAAGAACCTGAAATGAGGGAAAACAAATTACAGGGCCGTGTTCCATCAGAGCAAAGCCACCTACAAAAAATGTAGGAATATAAAGAAATGATTTTAGGTGTTTTCTCCTAGAAAGAATCAGTTTGGCCAACGGACAGGGCAATAATCCTGAGCTACCATTTGCATGGGCAGAGGTTTATCCTGCAGAAAAGGGAAGAGATGAGGTGGTTGTATGCTGTGTGATGCTTAGGGGACAGCACATGAGTGGTGACACAGGTGGGAGGATTCAGCACTTCCAGCAGTGCCGCTCCCATGCAAGTGCCCTGATTTGTGTCCCTGTGCTCCAGCCTGAGCTGCAGAAAGGGAAACCCAGCAGGCATGTGTCAGACCCTGCGTAACCACACAACAATTTCTCCCACGTCCCACTTCTGGGTCGGAGTAGCCATCCTCCCTGCTGACACATCCAGGGCAGCCGTGCCTCGAGATGTCACCTCTTTGTGCTGGCAGGGAGCTGCTGGCAGAGAGCAGTGCTCAGCGCCCTCAGTGACCAATGGGCACTGCTGTGGTGCTGCCTGGTGAGGTTGGGATTCACCATAACCATCCTCATTAATGGCATACAGATAACGATTATTAATTCTGAACTCCATTTGTAGCCATAATTAAGCTGTTTTCCTGTCTAAGGGGCAAATCTGGGTTGGATGTAAGGAGCTGAGGACTCATCCTTCTCTCTGAGGAACCAGGCACTGTCCCCAGCACTATCTCTATCCCCACCCCCTCCTCATCCCCTAATTTGGGAAATCATTTGCATTCTTTCTCTGAAAGCATTAATTGAGAAGAGAACAAATGGAGTCCCCAGTAATTTGAGCAAGCCTCATTACTGCCCGAGGGCTTATTTGGAACCAGCAGCCGTCAAAACAACAATTGCAACGCCCTGGCCCAGCACCAAAACTATACTGGGAGGGCTGGTGGGAGAGACGGGGGTTTTGTTCTCCGACAGCCTGTTGTGCACCTCTAATGACAAGTGCCACAGCCAGCCCCGGCGTACGGCTGCACGGCCGTGTCCTGTCCCTTATTACCAGGCTGCAGGAGGAGAGCCCCGCAGGACAGGGGTCCCAGACAATGTCATGCTTCTGGGGCCAGGGGCCACCCACAGCAGGAGATGCCACTTGTAATTAGGACGTGGTCGTTTGCTGCCTCGCCTGACTTCGCCCCGGCTGGAGGAGAGCTTGACCCCATGAGCAGAGAGGAGAGGGCTGATGTTCTCCTGCTTTAACAGCCTCAGGTTGTGCCAAGGGAGGGTTGGATTAGGTGCTGGGAAGAATGGGTGGTCGGCTTTGGAAGGGGCTGCCCAGGGAGGTGGTGGAGCTTTCACCCCTGAGGTACTGAGATGTGTGGATGTGGCACTGAGGGGCATGGCTTAGTGGTGGGACTCAGACAGGTTGGGGGTAGACTTAGCAATCTGGAAGGCCTTTTCCAGCTTGGATATTCCTATAGCTCCATGCTGCCCTTTGTGGAAGGCAGGATGATGCTTGGGACCCCAGGAGTGCAGACAGAGGACAGGAGGATGAGACACCTGATGACACACTTGGTTTTCTCCATTACCTTTATGGAAATCAGCCTGTTGACTTTCCTCTTACTGCCTTAAATTGCTGTATTGCTCTCTGCTGGCAGGTGGTTCTCGAAGGAGTGAGAAGCACATAAGGAAAGAGAAAGACTTTTGCAGCAGCATCCAAGGCTGATGGGACCCAGAGTCTTTGCTTGCAGCCCACCTCTGCTTTCTGCCAACCCTTAAGAGAAAACAGGTGGGGAAAAAAAGCAGCCAAAAATCAGCAAAAGATCTGAGGCTGCTGCTGGCTTCCCCTGATGCTGGATCAGCTCTCTGGGGCAATCATTAAATCCATAAGGAGCTCAGGGATATCTCTGTTAGAGGTAAGAGCATTTCAACAGCTTGCTTTGTGTTTGCTGTTTTCTGGAAGACCAGCATGCAAAAGCAAAGGAGCTTCGTGTGCTTCGGGACAGTGACTTGCACAGCTCCTCACTGGCCCAGTTCCCATGCAAGTGCCCAGCTGATATCAAGTGGTCCTCAAGCAGCCTAATTGCATCTGTTTTCTCTAAACATTTACAACCAACAAAACGTGCATGTGTACGTTCAGCTGAGGGCCACGGAGAAAAGCAGCAGCTGCTCCCCACGTTCCCACTGGAGCTTGTATATATTGCAGTGCTTTTTAAAGCATCTATTTACATTTTCATTTTGGATCCCTCTTCACTTCCTGAGCAGATTTGGCCAAATCCAGCACTGGTGAAAAGAGGGTGCGTTGCCCCGGTGTCAGCATAGCCACATTCATTTCAGCAGGCTGGGAGGATGGGTCCACAATGGGTCTCCTCTATTGCTCATCCTTATGGAACCAGATACTGCTGCTCTGCAGCATTACTGGAGCACCCAGAACTATGCTCTGGGCTGGAGGATCCCGTGCAAGCAAGCATGGCATCGCTACAGGAGGTGGAGCATGGTAAAGGAAGACAGGAGCCAACAGCTGGATACTTGTTTTGGCTTCAGCAAGGAGGACAAGCCACAGTGGAAGGGCTGTAGGATGCTGCATGGCTTTCTGCTCAGCAGGAGCCACAGTTTGGCTCTTGTTGGCTGCTTTGGGGAAGTAAGGAAGGAGCTTCCCAGCTTAGGATGTGACAGAGAAGTGCCATCCGGAGGCTGTGTTGAGTCTTTACCCCAGAGAACAGTATTTCTATCAGTCAGCATATGATATTTTCAGTCTCTCGTTTCTTAATGCCATCTCAGAGCAGAACAAACCACATTTCATTACCCACAGCATACAGTGAGACACTTAATGAGTGATCTGTCATTTCAAGGAACAAGGGATGTACCTGAGGCCAAAAACACAGGTGCACTCTCAGAGCACCGTGTTAAGGTCAAGAGTGCACTGGCATTTCCTGTTCTTTAGGTAAAAAAAAAAAATCTTCTTCCCATAACTTCTTCTGGAAGACAAAGAGAGAGCCCCATGGACCCTGGTGTCACCCTGTGGAGTTCCAGGGACCTGCTCCCCCCTTCCCAAGCCCCCTCCCATTCATTTGCATTATCCAGCACACCGCAGCAGTATCTCACACGCTTGGTCAACTCAATGGCTCCTCAACAGTAGAGATTTAATTAAATTAGCAGCTTCAAAAACAAACTTGGAGATGAAGAGAAAATAGGTCTGGTGTGTTAAGCATAAAAAAATCCATCACTTAACAGTGACATTAACAAATGACGTTCATTACTTATTTTCCAAATGACCAAGCCTGATCTCTGATGAAGATGTAGGGGAGTCCAGTAATTCCCTTTTAATCATTTCCCTTTGCATGATGGAAGAGGAGAGCTGCTCACCAGTAACACGGCCCCGTGCTGCTGAGGATGTGCAGTTTCTTCATGGAATAATGTTTTGTCTCAGCGTAGCATCGATACAAGCCTACATGTGTCTGACATGAGCTCCTAAAAGCACGACTTTGTTTGTATTTGTGTTGCTGGTTCCTGTGCTAGCAGCCACCATCTGCTTTCACCTGTGTGGGCTGCGCTGCATGTCCCATATCGGTCCCCATTCATCTCTAGAATTCATTTGCAAAAGGGAAAAAGGAATCTGGATGCTGATGACAATGCCGCATTTCATTGCTGTTTGGCACAGGGGAGTTTACATCTATAGTTGCTTTATTTTCTCCTTGCTCGTCTTTTGAAGCTGCCGTCCCTCAGCTCTATTCCATATGCAGAAATGTTTGTGGCTGATTCAGTGCCTGCAGAGGTGTTTGCTTTTGTAAGCAGATGTGCTCTCAGGAGAACGTGCGTGTGCTTTGTGTAGGCTGGGACAGCACACGCCGTACTGCAGCACCATGCTGTTATTACTGCCAGCTCCATGTTGCCCTGTCCTTATCTCAACCCTGAGCCCCTTCCCTTTCTCTCTCAGTTCTGTACAGGATGGGGAGTGAGAGGTGTGGATGCCCAGCAGGGTGAAACCAGCTCATGTGGGCAGCATGCCTGGCTCTCATGTAGGAAAACTGTTACTGCAAAACCTTCCTGCTTTCCTGTGCAGGACTCAGCACAAGGTGTGTATTCCCTTAAACGTGATGGGATGCGAGCCATGCAGCTCGGTGTGCCAAGCTGGCATTTGGATTTGCAAAAATAGTATGGAGGTGCAGCAGGGCTTCCTAGTATGCGGTTCTGATCCAGCTGTGCTTCATATTTTGGAGTTTGCTTTGTGGTGTAATAGAAGCCCTTTTGTGATCTGCTGCCAGCTGTGCAGCCATGCTTTCTCCAGGCATATTCGTGCACTTATCCCCACCATACAGCAGGGAAACTGAGGCACTGTCATGGCACAGACAGGCTACCCCACACATCGATCTGCTGGCAGCAACCCCAATGCCGACAACCAGATAGTCCTTCCTGCAAGGACACAAAATGAAGGGATCCTGGCTGAGCTGCCTGGGTCTTGCTGCCATGCAAGGAAAGGCTGTTCCAGGTCAGGAGTCCCTCATGGACTTCATACTGGGAATCCCAGCCCAACTCCAAGGTCAGGGCCGCGCTGCACCAGGGCTGGCTGCAAGCAGAGCTATTTCTGCTCACATTTGATTTAGGTTTCAGAGGCATCACATAAACATTCCCAGTAAAGATACTTCTTCCAAGGAGTTAGGCCAAGTGGGGCTTCCTCCTTTGTGTTTATGGGAAAGCATTTTGTTTAGACTGAAAAGCAAACGAACAGCTCCACTTATTCCTCCCCGGCACATTGCAACCAGCTCACAGGCATCTGGGGTGGGAGATTCAGCACAAGCTCAAGCAAAACCCACATTAAAAGTCCAATAACAAGACACTGAGGGCTGGGCAAGGGCAGGAGGCACCATCCACCATACATCCTGCACAAGTAGGTTGTCCTAGGAGCACAACAGCAGATAAACGCTTCTCTTAAGCATTATTCTGGCCCGTGAACCAACCCCACAGCCTATTCACCGCCTGGGAAGGTTGGAAAATGCAGTATCTCTTGCCCTGTGGTTTTTGAAACTATAAAAAAAAAAGAGGTATTTTGGATTTTGCATTTCAGGGCTACCACTAGGTCGAACATTCACCTCTGTATGAACACCAGCAGTAGGCTTTACACCCAAGAAGTACCACTCAGAATAGACTGTAAGTGAGAACTAACCTGGTGTCTATACCTCTGAGTAGGGGGAATTTCCCCAGGGGTTGAAAGAGTTCTGTCCGAGCCTTTCATGGAGTTATTATTTCTTTGATTTAAAGGGGGCAAAAAAGCGCTGAAAATCTCTGCCGAGAACAGCTGGCTAATTTTTACTCTTTCTTTATAGCAAATCCCAGCCAAAATCTGGCTGCTGGCAAGCACAGACCCAACATCTGCAGGAGGAGAGGCCTCCAGCCTCTCCAGTTCACTGGAATTTTCCAGCTGCTGTGAAACATTTCCCAAGTTCGCTACAGCGTCTGTTGAGGTAGGGATGGGGTGTCCAGGTGGGTGCTTTTTCCTCTGTCCTGTGTCCTGTATCCTCTGTGCCAGGCTGAAGATAGTGAAGGTGGATGGAGAAATGCCCAGCCTTGTTCAGGGCTGGACTCCATAGTCATGCTCCAAGGGATTGGCTTTTCCTTCTGGGACCAACTGGAGGAATTCTTAATGTCATGTTGGCTTTGTCCCTTTTTCTCCATGATTAGGACCTTAAATCACGGCCATCACAACTCAGTATACATCCAGTTGGTCTCATGAACACTGACACCGTGGTGTCCTCACTCAGCAATCCCAGATCTTTGCACATCATCAGTGATGATGGTTCTCCCCATGTGCTGAAGCTGGCTTCCCAAGCTCACCCATACCCAACACCATCAGTCATCCAGGGCTGACATGTGCCCATCCTCATGGACTACAGGGAAGGCTGGTCCTTCAACTCCGACAGCTTCCTGATTTGAGACCAACTGCTTCCAAAAGTCCTTTCCAAGGGTGGCTGATGGCTTCAGCATGAAACAAGACAGTGGGGCTCACTTGGGTGTCTGCAAAGCAGCAAGCATATATTCACTGGTATTTGCAGGACTGGCACTGAAGGAAAAGGTGACAAGTGGCAGCATCTGGAGCGATTTCAACTCTATTTCCTAATCAGACTAAAAATCCCCAAATAGAGATGTGAGCAGGCCCTGAATTAGCTGCCTGGTACAGTGATCCAGCAGCTCCCACCTCCAAGTCCCTAAACACCCTTCAAACTCTTCAAAATTCACCCACAAAAAGATGAGAGCCCGTTGCTGCCTGGTGACACTCCGGGCATCCACGGGAAGGAGGCAGTGCAAGGGTTAAGTCCCTTGGCAGCAATTCAGTTGTGCGATGCAATAAAATATTTTATGACATTTTTACAATATTGTGCAATGGGATTTTGAGCCCTCAAAAGAAAACATGATGTAAAAGCGAGATGCATCAGCATGGAGCAAACAGCACAGGTATGAGATGCTTTCCTTTCCTCCCATCTCCTCCCTTCTCCCTCTGCCCTCTGTGCAACCAGGAGCCCTCGTTCCTGCCCCACTCAGCCCAGCATCCTCAGTGCTTCCCAGCACATCTGCACCAATTTTATGTGCATGCCACATACTTCCATGGTGAGCACATAGTACATGTTGCTACAAACAGCCCCAATAAATGTGGGAGCCAAGTGTGCCTAAATATTACAACATATTAAACACCTTTTAGCCTGATCCATAGCCTCGTAATTGGTATAAAAATAACAAGATTTGTCTCTACATGGGATTCCAGTGTTCTTGTTGCTGTCCATTTGCTGCTTGACGCTGTGGCTCAAGACACCAGTGGTAGGGCAAACTTGTGGTGAGCAGCTAAAACCATTTAGGACACTAAGTCAGTGGATGCTAAACACCCTAAACTAACTCAAATGATACTAAGACAAAGAAAAATGTGTTCATCTCAAAAGAATATGGGGATGTTTCATTTAATGGTGAAAACATGGATGTAGACATGGCACTCAGGGACATGGTTTAGTGAGCATGATGAAGATGGGTTAACATTTGGACTAGATGATCTTGGAGATCTTTTCCAACCTTAATGATAGTGATTGTAGGGAGAAAGAGAGATTGTAGGGAGAAAGATAGTGATTGTAGGGAGAAAGTGCTCAGGTTGGATATTAGGAAAAATTTCTTCTCCAAAGGAGTGGTTACGCATTGGAAGGGCAGCAGGGAATTCAGGGGGTCACTGTCTCTGGAGGTGTTCAAGAAGGGGGTAGTTGTGGTACTTAGGGACATGGTTTAGTGGGCATAGTTGTGATGGGTTGACAATTGGACTAGATGATCTTGGAGATCTTTTCCAACCTTAATGATTCTACAGAGAAAGAGAGAATGTCTAAAGCACCAAAGTAAGCTTCATCAGAAATAGTTTGTCTCAGAGGTTCTCCACAATTATATGGAGGTGACCCTCACTGGAGAGGACCAAGGCTTGCCTATCAGAACAGCTGCAGCAAAGAGACTTCAGCAGATGTGGATTGTCACCAGATGCATTGAGTACAATTGTATCTGTCATTGCACCACTTGTCCTTCTAAGAGCCAATGTAAGGAGAAAGCTCATGTTGTCCTGGAGCTGCCACTGAAGCTCTGAGTGTCAGGAGGTGCCACTGTCCTGGAGACAGAGAATGGAAAGGCATCCAAATGGTCATGGCCAGCAGGGTCATTTTGATAAGCTCCTGGTACCGCCCTAGAAAGGAAGCTTCCCTTTGAATGCACTGGATAGGTGGAAAAGTTATCCACAATTCAAAGGTGAATTTGACCAGGACTGTTCCAAACACTCGGAGATCAGAGACCACTGTGCAACGGGCAGTGGAAGAGAAACCTTCACCTCTCCCTCACATGCACTCCCTTCCCTGCTCCACTCTTTCTGATAACAACATGGGATGGGAATGTACTTTTTTTGACAGAGGCAACGATGAGGTTCTTCTGTGATCACTTTTTTTCCAGGAACTGATGCTCTAAGAAAAATCCCAGATATCACAAGGCTTGGCATAAAATCGTATAAATTGGCAACACTGTATTCGAAAGAAGCCAAGTTAAGGAAAGCCCAATCCAATCTCATGCTCTGGAGGAGCAGCAGAACGGCTGCAGCCTGCTGAAGTGGTGGGGATAGGAGTTCTTGTGCCACGCAGGACCTGCCTGGAGTCCTGGTAGCGTACAGAGCAGCTCAGATGGAATCCCAGCATCTGAACTTCTGAAAACAGAGAGATCCAACATCACGGCTTATTTGTCTGATCAAACAGAGCAAATCCCTCACTCTGATCCTGCTGATGGCTCTAAATTGCTTTAAACATTGTTAAATGAACCACACGATCCATTCTCAATGTAAGTATTTTTTCTTTTTAGTGGTGCCTTGGCCTGACTTTAGTGGGTGTTTCTTCTCTGCTGAGCAAGTGGTGTCTGTGAGGACTCACCTGAGCAGGTTTTGCTCTTTTGTTTCCACCCATCGACCATTAAGTAGGGTTTTATTACACAGCTCCAGCCATGCCCAGAGCTTCCTTGTGTTCCGAAGGGTGCAATTACAGGCTAATTAGGCAACAGGCAGAAGGTCAATCTGCACAAGGCCAGCTGCCAAATTGAGGCTGGACACAAGCTGTCTGGCCCTTCCTGAAAAGGAGTGCTTGGGGGTTCTCATGCTGCATCCCATAGGATGGGGCTGCCCATGGGGAGCACACTGGGAAGGGCTCTCAACCAACCCATAAATCTGCATTATACACCTGAAAGGAAACAAGAAAAACCATTGGCTTGGGAGGAAGGAAAGGGATTCTGCAAGTGAGGCAGGAGAGAAAATTTGTCTCCTCTGAAGCAGCTGTGACTCCAGCACTGGGCACATCGAAGTTCTCCACACTGGGTGCCCCTTCAGCTCAGGAAATCCCATGCAGTGGGAAATTCTTTCCCATTTCACTGCAGGTTTACCCAAGTCCCCGTCCAACATCTTGCAGGGTGCCCACCATCACCCCTTGGTCTATTTTTTCCACCCTTGGCATCATTCACACGAGGCTTTTGGTAGCCAAGTATGGAATCCCAAAGCACCAGGAGATCACCTTGAACGCTTCTTCCAGAGATCTGCTTAAAGCACCTGCTGGTGGCTGTCCTGAGAGAGCTGGAAGGTGCCCAGCCAGCTGCTGTCGATGGCATCACCACTTGGATTACATCAGTTCTTGTGACATTGGCCAACTGAAACCTTGCTCCCCAAGGGAGGCCCAGCTTAATTGAGTGTGGTTATTAATATTGCATTATCAGCAGCCAGATGGTCCAGGGACAGGCAGTTTTTATACATTTTACTGATGTCCTTCAGTGGAAAATTATTTCCACTTATCTTTCGTCCTCTTATACTTGAAGTAGAAGGAAGTGTGGACAGCGGCACCCTCCGCTGCAAGCAGACACCACAAGGAAGTACCTGGCTGGAGAGGCTGATGTGGGAAGGTGTCTGCATGGGGGTTAATTAAAACAGCTCCATGGGATGGCTGGGGGTGGGAGGCAGTGGTGGGCCCTTCCCACCTTGCCCAAAGTGGCTTTTTCTCTGTTGTTCTTTACCCCCACACACACTTTTCCTGCCTTTTTAACTAAAAGAGCTCTCTGTGATGGATGCTCAGAATCCTCAACCCCAAGGGCATCACCAAAGGCTTTCCACATGCTGACAGATGGACCCACACAGCTCCATGGGCCAGTGAGAGCCTAAAATATGGAGATAAATAGAACCAGGGGGCAAGCGGAAGAGCATCCTTAACAGCGTGGTCTTAGGTGTCCAAAAGTGGCCATGGAGAGTTGTCTTTAGCCCAAAGATTTTCTGCTCCCCTCCATGGGTTATTCAGTCCAATGGTCTGGATCCAGATGCCTCTTCAGAGGTCATTTGGTCTCAGTTCCAACAATATCACCTTGTGGTTCTTAGTTCTAACATCTCCTGCAATTCAGATCACAAAACAATGGTGCAGCTAACCAGAAAGAAGCCCCTGGGTTTCATCCTGCTAGGGAAACTGCCCCAGGCTGCTCTACACATGCCATGGGATTTGCCAGGGCTCATCCTGCTGAAAAGCAGCCCTCCAGCTTCAGCCATCAGTCTGCACTGGTTGTGATGGACGTGCCACCGAGGAACAGGCAGGAGGGCTGTGGTGGGTCTCTGAGCACACACTGGGTAACTGACAAAGTCAACAAGCTGTAGGGTGAGCTCTGTGTTCACGTGAACACTGGGGGTGTTCATGGTACCTCAAGGAAGTTGTGGGGAGCACAGCTCCCCAGACTGAAACAGAAGTGAAATCCCAATTCAGACATGAGTTTGGGTGCAAATTTCTCATTGCACTGTGTGCTGTAGAGAAAGCTTAGAGCAATAAATACCTATTTAGAGGTCTCAGTGAAGTGCTTAGAATCAGGTGGGCTGAGTCCTCCCTGAGTGACTGCACTCAGACAACCACTGGGTGCTGGATGATTCAGAACACTTCGTGATTTGCTATGCAAACCTTTGCTTCGTGCCCAGCCAGGTGACTTGGCTGAGCTCAAGGGACCTCCAACATCTCCATGGTGTCCCCTTGTCCCAGCAGTGGGTCCACTTTCCATTGGGGTCCAATCACCCCAACACCACCAGAATTAGTCCTTACTGGGAAGGGAGCTTTTCTTTAGCTTATTTATATTTTGCTTATAGGGTCCCTGTGCTGGCCGCTCACCGGGAACATCATCAGCAAAATAGCAAACAGATGTTATCCAAGATCATTCATAAATATTTCATAGCAGCCTGTGAGCCACCCGGTGAAAGACAGAGACCTCAGCACCAGGTCTGAGCTTATTACCAAGCACCAACAAATGCTTCTAATTGTGTCAGCGGCGATGCCAATATTATTGACAGCAGCAGCAGAGAGAACAGCCTGCTGCGGTTATTTGCTTTGCTGTGGGTACCCGGGTAATAAAACGGAAATTGAAGGTGATGGATAAGACTTTGTGGAGAGTCTCTTCTCCTTATTAGATTAACACAGAAACATAAGCAAACAGGGGGAGGCGAGGAGGAGAGGGAAAGCCCACAGAGATGAACAAGGGAGCTCAAATGGATGGGGAGAGGGTGCAGGACTTGGAAAGACTTTTGGCTTTGCCATGTATTTGTTCCACGCCAGTTACTTCCCAGCAGCAGCAGTGCTGTCCCCATGTCACCAGGGATGATGTGACACTTTATTCGTTGCTGTTTGCAGAGCATTTTGAGGTCTTTGCTTGAAAGGAGCTTTTATTAAAGTTCCTGCTTGCTAAGAACTGCCTGGGACTAATAAACACGGTTTAAGAAAAGTAATTTGGGGACATGACAGCAGCTTGGTGGTGTGTGCTTTTGGGTGTGGAATTGTGTGTATGTGCAAGCGCACGCAGCTCACTAATTCTCCAGAGATCCTCCACTTATTTGGAGGCAAAAGACTCCCATGTGAACATAAGACTTGCTATGGCAATATTTTATATGCATGTTTTAATCCTCTCTTTAAGCAGCCCGTTTATTAAAACTCGGCAAGTTTCAATTTTTGAAGCTGGTTTCTTGAGCTGTCATTATCCTCCTGCTGGAGCAGATTAGCGGATTGCTAGGAGGATGCAATTTGAGCTCAATTAATTCTGCTTCAAGTCCCAATTCAGAGCTGCTAAATAGCTCTCAAAGCCTCCCATCAGGATCCCAGCACTCCTCTCCCTGGCGAATTCATCCTTGGGAGCATACTTCTATTGGGATTCCTGCTGCCACTGCGCCACAGCAGCCCCATGGCACCAGTGGGCATATTCAACGTCTGCACCATTGCTCTCCCATCCAAAAGGGCTTTTATGAGACTTTCTGCTGGGTCTCTCTAAAGCATCCTGCACCCGGGGAGCGAACACGGAGCTGACGTTGCAAAAAGCCATCCCCAACGTTCCAGCTCTCTTCTCTTCTGAATCCCTTCTGTTAGATCAGCTCAACCGTTGGCGCAATCATTTTCATGTCTGCTTGAGTGCAGTAATGAGAGGGAATGGCAGAGTAAAGCAGATAATATGTAAAGCAGTGAAATAAAAATAGTCAGTCCACAAGCCAGGGCGGTTTTATTTCCTTTGGGTAAGGCTTGCCTTGGCTGTCATAAGCAGGATTAAACCAGGGCCTTGAATTAACCTGCCGGGCCCAGAGCTGCAAATCCTCACTCGTGCAGTTGGGTCTATGTGGGTGGAAACTGGGCTCTGGGAGCTGTGTTAAATCACCATTCAAGCACGGGCATCGGCTGCTCCTTCTGCCAGCAGCTGTCCTTCCTCACATTCCTTTGCACAACCTGTACCACCGGGCCAGGCTCCAGGACTGCCCAGACCATCATGAATCTTGACCTAGTTTACAAACAGGTATCGAGTCCATTTCCTCCGTTCTGGCTTTCATCTCTCTTCCTTCCTTGCTCTCCCTCTTGTGCTCACAAGTACACACTGCACGTCCTCCTTCCAGCTGCCAGCCAGCACCGCTCGCCTCCAGCCTGCCCCGTTTGCTCCCATCACTGCACAGTCAGACTGCACAGCCTCCCACCATCCTGCTGGATCTGCTCTCTGGAAGCCCAGGAGAAGGGAGCTGAGGTACCACCATCACCACGAACACAGAGCAGACATCTCTTGTGGCTGCTTCTACTGCTTTTTTGTTAAGACAAGGAGGATTTCTAGAATGCAGATCACCTGGAAGAGAACAGACTGGGGCAGGGGGCACAGAGCCATTCCCTTGGCAGTACAGTGCTGCCTGCAGCAGCTTTTCACAGCGAGGTGAAGACCTGAGCTGCGCTTCGCCCACAGCCTCCCCTCATCGAATGCAATGAAACAAAAGAGTGCCCACATCACCAGGTGGGACCACAGAGAAATGCCCATATTCCTGTCTTCCTGATGTCTGGACATCACAAGACTCGCTTCTGTGCTGCCTGCATCCCTCAGAGCATCATCCTTCTGTGAAGCTCTGGTCTTGTGGCATCACTGAGAGCAGGAAGGTGCAAAGCAGGCATTGCTCTGGTGTGTGGTGCCATCATTTACACCCAAACAGCATGCACAGAAACCTTTGGAGCTGGCACTACCTCACACGTGAGCCTTTCTGAAACTATGTCCCCAAGGCGAGGCAGAAAAACGTGACTCATTGCAATACGCTGGCTTCAAAGGGATTCCCCAGCTGCCTGATGGACACCTGGCCCTGCAGGAAGTGGGCTGAAAAAATACTCAGTCCCTAAAGGTCAGCATGTGGCACACCGGTGGCCTGGCTGGGAGTGAAGGGCACAGCTGCAGGCATGCCAAGATGTGCCGCTGGCACAGGTGCTGCACATCAGGGATTCTCCATCCCAAATGCCTCCGCTGTCCCTCCATTTCATCCCTTTTTGTATGTTGCAGTCTTGTCTGTCCTATGTCTTACAGTCAAGCACACAGGTGGGCTGCTCGGTTTTCCTGTTGCTGTCCATCATTCATGGGCACATTACAGTACAGGAGTGCTCCCATGGGTGGGATGCCCCAGAGATTTGCTGTCTCCCAAGGATCCAGCTCTGCCCTAAAGAGGTGACATCCACAAAGGGAAAGCTGCACACAGCTTCTGAGTCCTGCAGCACAAGCCCTGCTCAGTGGGTCTGCTCACACAGCCACCAGCAGCTGGGCTGGAGAAATCTGTGACCCATCTCCATGTCCTCTGCCACTGCTGCTGTGCTCCCAGAGATGCCCCCAGATGATGTGAATCCATCCAAACAGGAGGTGCTGGGCTGCCTGCAACCCTCGCATTGCCCCATTCCCAGGCAGCCAGCAGGGCTCTGTGGAGCCAGGGGAGGGCTCAGAGCTGGTGCTGGGAGCACTTTTTGGGATGGATGGGAACCATTCCAAACTCCACATACAGGGCTCAACCACTAGCACATAGCCATCAGCTTGCCTAGGCACAGCCTAGAGCTGCACCCCATCACTCCCACCTGGGATAATCTTCATTACAGTGCACAATTCCCACCTTGAAGTCATTATGGCACAGAGCTGAAAGAACCAAGTCAGCCCCAAAGCTGTGCTCTGCATCACAGTACCCAGCAAAGCCAAGGCAGGAGCCACGCAGCATCCCCTGGACCTAAGGAGCAGGGCAGGGGGTGGAGCTGTGAAAACTTCTCCATACACATTAATTTTTCAAGGAAAAATAAAAGAAGGGGGGCAGGGGATTGGAAAGCTAATGAGAACATCAACTAAATTGGGAGCGCGCAGGTCTTGCAGGCAGAGCAGAGAGGCTTCAACTGTTACACTTCCCTGCTGTAATTTCCAAAGCGGTTTTGCCAGCTTACACCAACATTAAGTCCTTCATCTGCTGTTCTGTCTGTCACCCAGAAGCTCCTAATGCCCAGCACAGCTGGAAAGAGACCAAACAGCTTCCAAAAGCAGCTGCCCCGAGCCTCACCGCCAACCCCAGTGCAAGGAGCAGGGCAGGGGCTGCTGGCAGATGAGCAAAGATTCTTTTGGCAAACTGAAAAATAGTGAAAGAGTGGAGATTTTATTGTTGTTGCTGTTGTTGTTGTTTTTAATGGGTCCTTGCTCTGAAATGGGGGTATATTTATCATGACATTTCCCAACAGAGCTGAATCTCTATACTTAAACCCTATAACCAGAGCGCAAAGGGCTGTCCCAGGGCGAGGACCAGGCTACTGCTGGAGCAGCCAACAGATCTCCAGACCCCAAAGCAGGTGATACGTTAAAACCAAGGGCTGTGCCTTTGTGCAGAGCCGGACATCTGGCACAGAGCTGCAGTGATGGCTCCAGCCCATGGCCTGCACTGCGCTCATGGAGACCCCAAGGGTGATTCTCATGCAAATGGTTGGATGGTGCGAACAGATGTGAAACATTTGGTTCTGTTCTTGTTGGCTTGTAAAGAAATTGTGTGACTGGAAGGGGAGAAAAAAGGGGCGAAAGTTTATAACAATGGTTCTCCCTTGGTGGCCCAAAGCGATGGAGTTTATGTCAGGCTGTGCCAAATTCATATCTCTGAGTGAATGGGACCGGCCCCGTCAGGCTTTGAGGTAGAAGCAATGCACAAATATTATAAATACAGGAAAGTGTGGAAGCTGTGTCATGTCCAGCGTGGAGACATCCATCATCTCCTCCCCATCCTGAGTTTATAAAGTGGTTTCTGACGGTGCTCAGACAGTTTACTCGGCTGCGCGGACGGGCTGGAAAAGCTGACGGCATGCTGCAAGTATGTCGCGCTCACTCACAGGGAGCCCCGCCAGGAGATGCCCTGGCAGGTTTTGTTGATATTAGCAGACGGAAAGGAAAAATCCACCGGTGCAGAGAAGCAGGCGAGGTGGAAGCACGGTGCGGTGTGGCTGTCCCATCACCTCCTGCTGCCCTTCGCTCAGGGTGTGGGATGGGGACACAAAGCCTGATGGTGGCACAGCACGCGGCAATGCTCAGCCTCCTCGGCTGGTTTTCCTCCTGGCTCTGGGAATACAGAATTACTGCAGGGACACCCAGCAGCGTGCATGGGCAGAAGTGTGCATCAGGATATTTGGCCATGCGGAGAAACCTATTCAATGAGACTGATGCATGGCATGCCCACGCGTTTGCACGCTGCAAACATGCAGACATCCCAGGCCCTCGTGCATGCCCATAGCTCCGCCTGCTCTCCTGTGCATGCACACAGTGTGAATGCTCATACACAGCAGCATCCACTCCTCCGCATACATACACCACATCCTGAGGTTGACTTTTCCCTTCTTCATCTGTGTGGAAATCTGGGACAAATATGGACACAGTGAGGGGAACCTCAAGGCTGAGCTCTTTCCACCTTGAGCTCTCCCAGGATATTTCTCTAGACGCTCCCAGTGGAACACAAAGGATTCACAGGTGGATGTGGAGGACAGGAGGGAGCAGAGACAGTGGGAAGAAAGAGACTGCGTGGCTGGAAAACAGCAGATCTGATCAGTGCATGGCAGATGTGGAGCCAGCCAAGAAGAGCCACTGTGGGCTACCAATGTGTCCAACCCAACCTGCCCTCATCACCTGTTCACCATGCAGATGTGACCACATTTCCCTGCACTTGCCCAGTTGAGGCTCATAGGACACACACTGGGCACACACATGGAGGGCAGGCTCTCCCACCCCTGGATTTTCCCATGGGCTCAGCACAGTGGCTGCTTATGGCCCAGCCCTATCTCAATGCCTTGGCGAGTTCTCCAGGCATGACTTCATGGCTGTCCCCAAGCTGGCAGCAGCTCAGCATTGCCTAGCAGGAGCACGCTGTCTGTGGACAGGATGCTAAGAATACAGGATTCAGCCCAAACTCCCGGGGTGATGTATGTGGGCCAAATTTCCCATACAAGGCAGGAATGTGCGTCTTGCCTTCACCCTTCCAGCAGGAACTAATGCTGCTTTGCTTCCTTTTAAAGTGCTCTCTCCAGCCCAGCCAACACAGTACGTGGAGCTGCCACCAGCCCCATACTGCCAGGACACAGAGCCCTGTGGTTCTTTTCCCCATCTCAATTGCCCTACCCCAGCACTCAGTGATCTCCAAGCATCACTCAGTTAAAAGAAATGACCCTTAACTTCAGTGCCCCTGGTTTAGGGTTTGGAGAGAAGCACGGCTTTGCACACTGTGATGAATAAATCCAGGACATGAGCACAGACAGCTCCTGTGTCCACTTAGGTTCAGCCTCACCACTGCAGTCCCAGTGGCCACTGGGACCAGATCTGGACTAGAACCCTATCCCTAACCCTGCCCAAGCACAGGTGAAAACTTCAAAAACCAACTCTTTTCCCCCAGACCTTTTTCAGTTTCCTCAAAAGCACATTTTTAACAAGAAAAAGAAAAAGGCTCTGTCAACAGTTTGAGAACAGCCTTCCCTGTGTGTTTAATATGGAAACATAAATGCAGATTTAGGGTTTAATTTTCCCTGTATTGTTTTCATTGTCTGGTTTGGCTTCTTTTCTTTTCTTCTTTTTTCTTTTCTTTTTTTTTTTTTTGTAGTGAAGAATAATATTAAAAAGCACAAAAGGCCCCGACAGTATTTATTGTTGTTCCAAACCACGGCTGGTCACAACCGTACCAAACCTGGCACAACGAGGCACACAGCACACAAATAAAACAAGACACAAACAAAGGTAATAAAAGAGACAAGTATCTGTTTCGAAAGCACAGGGAGAGCAGCAGGAGTGTAACTACTTCATGTTCCAGCTAATATAGCTGTCTGGAGTGATGCTCCAAAAGCTATACCAAGGAGCATTTTATGGGTTTCCCTTGGAGAGCTCTTGTAAATATTTGCCTGCAGTGGCTGCGGAGCACTGGTAATGTTGGGTGATTGCTTTGCTTTGCCAGCCAAGCAGAGAGAGCAACCAACAGGTTGGTGCAGCCCTCACCATGGGCAATATGCATGGATATGTCAACACCCAAAGCACAACGTGGAGCACCCAGACTCCTCCATGTAGCACCCGGATCCTCTTATATGGCACCTCTCATGTATGGGGCACACAAACTGCCCCATATAGCAACCAGCCCCACCAAGTAGCACCCAGACCTTTCTACAGCATCATGCAGCCAACCACCACCATGAAGCACCCCTGTGTATATGCTTCATGCAATACCCAATATCAACATGTATCACCCAAAGCCCACCACATAGCACCCAGACTGCTCCCTGTAGCAACCAGAGCCTCTGTGCAGCACTCATACTGCTCCTATAGCACCCACTGCATTCCATGTAGCACCCAACCCAACCATATATCACAGGCCCTCCCATGTAGCACCCAACAACCCCAATGTAGCACCCAATCTACCCCATATGTCACCCAAGCTCACCATGTAGCATCCACCATATAGCACCCAACCCCATCATGTAGCACCCAGACCCCTTTATGTAGCAGACACTCCATGTAACAACCAACATCAAGATAAATCAGCCAAACCCCATCATATGGCACCCAACCCCTCCACGAAGCACCCAACCATCCCCATGTAGCACCCAAACTGCCCCATATAGCACCCAATGCCACATGTAGCAACTGTCTTTTAGCACCCAACCCCTTCATGTGGCACCCAGACCCACCATGTAGCACATGGCAGCCTTTGGGAACTGCTGCAGCCGCTTTCACAGAAGGCTGAGCCATTAACAATCTGCAGAGGCACTCCAGATATACATCAGCCTATATATTTCAAATGGGGTCATTTGAACACCAGCCCTTTTGCCCCCTAGATGCAGAAGCATAATCTCCGAATCCCAGAGGTCTTCCTCCCATCCATCCATAGGGTCAAGGTTTCTCCCTGAGCACAGTGGGAAGGGCAGGGTGAGGGACAGGGACCCTCTGGGACAACTCAGCCCTGAGCCCACGCAGGGCTTTGAATCCCATTCAGCCTCCTCCTCTTACCACATCTTATTAATTCGTGCTGCTGACCCGAGGCTCCCAGATGTCCACACACCGTGTGCCAGCTTCTAATCAAGTTGGCCCAGCCTCCATTGGGAGGAAGGATCCAATATGGGTGGATGGAGCTGGATCCCAGCAGTGGCTGTTGGATGAGTGCCTTCTGCCTCAGCCAAAGCAGGATCAAGGTTTCATCTGCTTTCTGCTCGCAGGTCTGCTTGCTTGCTGGGGGCAGGCATTCAATATTCTGCAACGGGTCAAGTCAGTTTGTTGGGTTAAGTGAGGGCAGACTGAAAACATCCCCCCAAAAAGTCCTTTACTGAAGGATTCGGGAGGCTCTGCTCACATGAATTCTGCCCCCAAAGGCCTGGTGGGACCAGGGCTCACCCAGGAAGCATAGCAGGAGTGAGGACACAATGGGGGTCTCAGGGACAAGATGAGTCCCACAACCTGCAGGCAAGATGTCCTTGAACTTTCGTTGTGATTTCAAAAGGGGAAAACCCAGTAGATGGCTGAGCTCAATGGAGGGTTGGGGTACGACAGGATCTTCCTGCTCCCTCTCCTTCAGGTTCTCAGACCCGCAGGCAGCTGCCAGCCTGTCCCCATTAGCTATTGTTCCTATTCATTTTAGATGAAGAGGCTTTTGTTTTCAGAGCCCATGCAGGGTCACATAGCCCCCTGGTGATCAGTCTGCTTCCCCCTGCCCTGTCCCAAACTCTGCTCCCCATCACAATGAGATGTTTTCTTTGGGAGCAGCTCCGTGTCAAGCCATGCTCCCTTTGCCTCCAGCCCTATAAGCACTCATTAAGCATTGGGTTCCCCAGTCCCTTTTTGACCACGCTCCCAGTTTAACCTCTGATCTATGGGTCAGTGGGAAAGGGGAAAAATCACAGCTATGGGGCACTGGCATGGGCTGAGCATTTGGGAGGATCTGGGCTTGAAGCCTTTCCTTGTGAGTTGTATGGAAGCACCTGGAGATGTTGAGGTTGAATAAAAGGGAAAGCACCCTTTGCTCCAAACCTTTAAAAACCCCCACGTTCTCCCTGGGATCATTATTTTGGCACTGGGACTCAACAGAGCTGCACATCCTCAGAAGTGAGTATAATGCATCACCCCCAGGTTTCCTACCTTTATCAAGCACTGTTCAGCAAAAAGTCTTGGTACCAAGAGAAACACATCCAAAATTAAGGACAAAAGCCAATCAACCTCCAAGAGGTGTCATGTTTGCAGCATTGCCAGCAGAGCCTGCAGCTACATAGGTGCAGATGGGTGAACGTTTTGGAGATCTCCCAATTGCTCTGCCCAGTGAGTAAATCCCCTGCTTGGGAGGTTGCTGCTGCAGCCCCACACTCAGCCCCGGCAGCAGCAGCAATGAGTCAGGCTCTGAAAAATCACAGCACTGCCTTAAATATCGCAGCGCCGGTTTAAACACAGATATATTGAGCTTACTGCTTTCTAGACACCAAAACTCTTAAATAGAGTCTGGTCATATTTTCCCCAGGCAACTGGTGACTGTTTCATGGAAAGCTGAGATTCTCACCCATATTTCCAGGAAAAATAAAGCAGCAAGCAGTGAGTGCTGTGGCACAGCCTTGTGCAGGCACTCATCCCATCCCCTTCTCCCTTCTTGCTTTCCCCACTTGAAATGACCATTTATTCAAACTGAAAATGTAGCATTGTTCTGAGCACCCAGGAAAGAAGGCCCATAATAAGCAGCAGGGAGAAGTCAGAGCACTTCCCATTGATCGCATTCCTTCTGCAGGGCCCACTCCAAAGCCCATTGATGTCAGCAAAGTCTTTTCATTGACTTCAATGAGCCCCGGATCACAGCGTAGGCTTATAAAGGCATTTAGGCTCCTAATGATGTAAGTAGTTGCCTAGAGGTGTTGGGGGCCTAACCTGCTTACAGCCCTTTGTAACTCACACCAGGCATCTGCCTGCATGTCGGAGCAGGGAAATACCTGGAACACTGCAGCATGGCCAAACACACACAGCTGGAACTGCATTTGCAAACGTCAGGTGGAGGGTGGTTGCACTGCTGCTGGGTGGGTCTGAGTTTGGAAATCCCAACATTCAAGGTGAGAGTGTGCACAGAGAGGAAACCTCATCGAGTTGAGAGAAGATCTAGTAGAATAATTCATTGCAAGTAACATTTGTTATTAATTTTGGCCTGTTTACTATTTGGAAACACATTTCTAGTAGTCAGCCAGCTCTGCAGATGGCTGATTATTATTCATTGCAATTTTTTCCCCTTTTCATGGAATAATTTGTAGACATACCAGCTTAACTTCCAAAGAGTTGAAGTTTAATTCCTTAGTTAGGTCCACACCAAACAGAGAAGGGGGGAAGGGGGGAGGAAGGAAGATCTAAGACAAGTATTTCATGTGTGAGTTTGTTTAAAATTCTGCAATCTATGACAAACATTTCAAATTAAAAGGACATTCCCACAGGCAATGAAATAATGAAGCCCTCAGAACCAGGCAGCCGAGGCGAGGAGCTGATGGCTGCTCTGGCATTTCGTGTGCTCTCAAAGGAGGAGAGCAAATTCAGAGGGCAGCATCATGTTGTGTTTGTGGGAATGACAGCATGTGCAGATTCCACAGCCAGCCTGCAGGTCGTTTGCAGAAGAAAATCTGATTTCAGATCTTCCAGCACCGATATCAGATCTTTCAATGATGATTCCTGGGCTATCAGCACTGATTTCAGGTCTTACAATGCTGAATTCTGATGTTTCCTTGCTGATTTTGTGTCTTTCAGCACTGATCTCAGGTTTTCCACACTGATTTCAGGTCTCTCCGTGCTGATTTCAGACCTTTCAGAATTGAATTCAGGTCTTTCTGTTCTGGTTTCAGATCTTTCAGCACCGATTTCAGATTTTCCATACTGATTTCAGGTCCTTCAGCACCTATTTCGGGTCTTCCAGTACCGCACGAATTACAGCTCTCAGTGTAACAACGTCCCCGCAGCTGGACTGATGCTATAAGGAGGATGGTTCTATGCAAAGACTCTTCCAGGTAAGGATACAGCCATAAGGCACACCAGGACTCTGTCCCGGACACCGGACTGATGACGGACACCGCGGGGGGGGGGAGCTGAGACCCGCCGACAGACGGCCGCCGGGCTCACCGCGAGAGCGTTGGGCTGACGACGGGGCCGGGAGCGATGCCGCTCTCCCGGGACCGCTCTCCACCGCCGCTCCCCGCGGACGCCCCGCAGCCCCCTCCCGCCGGGATGGGCGGTGCAGCCCCCGCCCATCCATTGGCCGCCGTTCCTCCCCGCCCCGCCCCGCACCCCGCCGGTGGTTCGGGCGAACTTTGCCGCGCGGCACGTGGGAGCCCCGCGCCGAACCTCCCCTCAACAACGCCGGCGGCTCCCGGCAGCGATTCCCCCCACCCGGCCCCGGAGGCGGCGGCGGCTCCGCCGAGGCGATGCCTCCTTGAAGCTCCGCCGCGGCGAGGCTCGGGGGGCGGCGGGGATGCGGCGGAGCGCGGTCCCCTTCCTCCTCCTCTTCCTCCTCCGCCGCCGCTGAGAGCTGCGGGGCGGCGGCGGAGCATGGCCAGGGCGCCCGGCCGCCGCCTCGGGGTAGCATGGCCGTGAGCGCGGCGGCCGCCCCCGCCGCCGAGCCGCTGCCCCGCAGCATCTTCAAGAAGTTCCTGGTGATGCTCTGCTCCCTGCTCATGTCCCTCTACGTCTTTTACTGCCTGGCCGATCGCTGCCAGACCTTACCCGGACCCATCATCGCCGCCGGCGCCGCCTCGGAGGAGGAGGAGGGCGGCGGCGGGGGGTACCTGGGGGGCTCGGCCGAGCTGCCCCCCTGGCAGGCGGCGGCGGCGCGGAGGAAGCGGCTCCTGCAGCGGCTCAAGCAGCGGCGGCGGCGGCAGGAGGCGGCGCCGGGCCCGGAGGTGCCGGCCGGGGACGGAGGGAGCCGGGCCGGAGGTTCGGGAGGAGGAGGCGGCGGGGGCAGCGCGGCGGGCACGGCCGGCACCCTGACATTGCTACTGGGAGAGGGCAGCAAGCGGCTGCCGCAGGCCATCATCATCGGCGTGAAGAAGGGCGGCACGCGGGCGCTGCTGGAGTTTCTGCGGGTGCACCCCGACGTGCGCGCCGTCGGCGCCGAGCCCCATTTCTTCGACCGCAACTACGAGCGGGGCCTCGCCTGGTACAGGTACGGGGCGGGTGGGCGGGCGGCGGCACGGCGGGGCCGGGCAGCGCTGTACCCGAGCCGGCAGTGCCCCCCGCTGGCCGTCAAACCTCAGCCCGAGCGCTCCTCTCGCTCCCCGCATCTCCCAGCCCACGGCTCTCCGCCGCTTTCCCCGTCCCTGCTGCTCCCGAACCCACTCCACCAGCCCTCTCCCTGACCCTCAGCTCTCCCCGCTCCCAGCGCATCTCCCGACTCTCGCGGGCAGAGCTGCCGGATGCTCCGCGGGCTGCTAGCGTCGTGAACTCCGCGTCCCGCGGCTGTGCGGGGATGCGGGGTGGGAGCCAAGCCCCGAACCCCGCTGCTCCTCTGACTCCCAGCCCTTGAAAGCGGCTTTCCTGCCTCCCGCGTGCAGAAGGCTCACATTTCCCATGCAAATGTTGCAGCAGCCCTGCGATGAGTAAACCCAAACTGTCAGTTCCAGGGCAACCCACGCGCTCACCTGCCTCAAAAACAAACAGTACGGTGGAAGGGGTTCTTATTTCAATGCCTTAGTGTTTCATTCAACCAAAGAGAAGGAGTACCCTTGAGAAGAAAGGGAACGTTGCAGCCAAGGGGCATTGTTGCTGTTCAGATGCTTTCCTCATGTGTTTCAAAGTTCGCAGAGGAGCATCTGCCGGAGGTTCCTATGGAAAAGATTGGTTGAGCTGGGGGAGAAACAGCTCTTCTGCATAGCATGTTTGTGGCTTTTGTGATTAAGTAAGCAAAAAGGAGAGGATTCGGGGCAGCTCCGGAGCTTATTTTGCTTGCAAGTGAAGCACGGCTGTCGGTAGAGAAAAAGGAGAAAAAGGGTGATTTTGGCTCAGCTCGTGGTGACAGCCTTGAAATGTGGAGTAGGATAGTACTGACAGTCCAGTGTTTATGTAAAGTCTTAACACGTGGAAGTGATGAGCTTCCCTGCGTGTCCGACGGTGTCGGGAGCGTGCCGGGCTGCTGCCGGCAGCAGGGTGTGGGTTCTCCAAGCAGAAAGATTTCCTTTCGTGTGGGCTGAAGCTGTCTACAGAATTATATTTTTAGTGCACGCTTATCCAATTTCCACATGCCGACCCCGTATCAGAAAGGAAGCATTAAAAAGGAATCTGCAAACCTCAAGGAGTTTAATCAAGGCTTGACTTTGAAAAATAAACACATGGCTTTGGGATGGCATCTACTGAAATTTATGGGGGATATGCAGGAAAGCTTATTTATCAAAGATGCTCTCGAAGCGCTGGGGAGCAGACAGCAGCGGGTTTGCCCCGCTGGCTTTGAAATGAAGCCTGGGTGAGGAGTGCAGACCCAGACAGAGGAGGAGCCATCGGCAGTGAGTGCACAGCACAGCCCTCAGCACAGGGGTTTTCATTTCCCAGAGGTTTGGTCCTGATCAGGCAGCTCCTACTCGTTGGAGGTGCTGCCCTGCAGGCTGTTTGTGTAATGGTTATGTGTGAGCACTGGGTACGTGAGCGCTCCCATTAATTGCTGCAGTTTGTTTGTTCTGGTATTTGATGTACTGAATTTCACCATTTTTTTTTATTAGTCCTATGGAGGCTGAGGTACAGTGAATGCTTTGTATGGGATTATTCCTCTGAGACCTAATCTTGCCCGCTTTGCTTGTGTGAGTAATCTCTCCGAACGCACACGGTCCCGTTGTGATGGCAGTGCGGTGTCAGCCCGCCAGTAACCCATTATCCACCCATTGTAAATGCTCACTTTACAATGTCTCTCTCTCCATGGGTTTGCTGTAATCTTTGATGAGGGTTCAGTGCTGGGGAAAGGGCCAGATGTTTTCCAGGGGTCCTCATTTCTTATCTTTGGCATCAGAGTCTTAGGTTTCACGTGCATTTCTGTTTCCCAGCCGTCAGACTAAACAGCATCATTACAAGGCATAAACAGTGGGGTTGGCTTTCAGCGCCCGCAGGAAGCCAGCCCGGCCAGCACCCTGTTGCAGGGAGCACCATGTTCATGGCTGTTTGCACAGAGATAGGTTTGTACCAGGGGAACTACTCCTGGGCCAGTGGGTCCAGGTGGCACCGCAGAGGGCACCCTGGGAAGCACAGAGGTGAGATGTCACAGAATCACAGAATGGCCTGGGTTGCAAAGGACCACAAAGATCATCCAGTTCCAACCCCCTGCTATGTGCAGGGTCGCCAACCAGCAGACCAGGCTACCCAGAGCCACATCCAGCCTGGCCTTGAATGCCTCCAGGGATGGGGCATCCACAACGTCTTTGGGCAACCTGTTCCAGATGGGACCTCAGGTGTGAGAGGATTGTGGTTCCTCCTAGAAACAAAAGAGCACCTCCAGTGCCCGCTGCTTGTTGCACATGATGTGGGGTGCATGGATAGCAGTGGGTTGGGATGGCCCTGGGGTGCTGCACAGTGCACACAAGTGATGGGAAGCGCTGCCTGTTAAATCGAGCAGAATAATGGCTCACCTCACAGCCAGCATTGTGTCTGGGCAGGAAGGCGGTTGTCTTAAAGAGAGGCTGATTTTTAAAAATCAATCTGACTGGTTTAATTTGGGAAGTGTGACACCTCCGAGCTCGTGTGTGAGTTGAATATGGAGCGAAGATATGTGCCGATGGCAGCTCTCTGTTTTGGGTTTGCGAGTCCCCTGTTTGTACGGGGACAAAGGGAGGGGAGGGGGCAGCCCACAAAGCTCTCATTGACTTCCCAGCACAGAAATCGCTGCTTCAGCCCTGAACAAGGCTATTGAGCTCGCAGAGTTCAATAGCAGGTGAGCATGTGTTTTAATAGCTTTCAACTACAACCCCCACCCGGAGCACGGCTGCACACAGCCTGGGGACAACTCAGGAATAGGGGCTGATCCAGTCAAGGGAAAAGGGAAAAAAAAAAAAAAGCCTGAATAAAAAAATATCTGTGTTTGTGGGTGATATTGCAAGTCTGGCTGGTTCCCTCTGATCCTTTGTTAGCCTCGCGCTGATTGAGCTGCCTGTTGGAATGTCATTAGGCTGTCAGTCACCCCAGGAACATTTATTTCATATGTTTTAATCTCCCTGCTCTGCAGCACCGATGCCAATTCCACTAGAGCGAAGCCAAGCTAATGTCATTAGATTACACCCGATCCAAGGGAAGATGAAAGATGCTTCAAAGTTACCCCGTCAGGTTGGGAGTGTAAGTATCACTCCTCCCCACTGCTCCCAGATCTGGGGAGTTCTCCGTCTTGTAATTAATGGCCTCTTGAGATTTCTCTACAAGGCTTTCTTTATTTTTCCTTCTTCTTTTTTTTTTTAAGTCCGGGCAACCAGTGATGTTTGTGAGTGGAAGGGAACAGAAGATGTCTTGGGATGGTTTGGTTTGGTTTTGTTTGGAGGGGGAACGTGCTCTGAGCTGCTGCTCACAGCTGCAACCCACCTTCCTGTGCAATTTCCCAGCCTCAAATCACAGCAAAACGAGAGCCCTGGGGATGGAGGAGGTGGCCCACTCCTGCAGTGGTGGGCCTAGAGGTCTGGGCTTTGTGGTCCCTGTGATTCAGCAGCACCATCTGAGAGTGCTTTGTGACCCCAGCAGTGAGCGGGGGGACAGGAGGGCACGGATGGTGGCAGGAGAGGTGTTGGGGACTGAGTACAATTAATGAACATTGCAGCAGGCATCAGGAAGTGCAAACCTCTCTGTAGGAGGGAGATGCTGTAGCAATAGCTGCCTTGGAGCAGCATGATCTTATCACCTGTCCTCGCATCATCTGCAACAGCACCAAGGCTGTGTGTTCATAACGTGCCCTGCCAGAACGTGGTTGTGCTGTTGGACATCAAGTTCGTGCTAGTTTTGGTTTTCCACTCCCTGCTATGCGTGTGTGAGAAGTTCTGGTTTAGCAACGGCTGCTCCTTGTCCTGAGAACACCACGTCTCCCAAACACATCTGAATTGCAAATAGCATCAAGTGCAGCCCGCAGCAGTTTTTCTGGAGCTTGCAGCCTTGGACAAACCCATGCTGAAGAGGATCAAGGTCCTTGTTTATTTATTAGCTGTGTAATCAGATAACATTTCACACTGAGTTCATTGTGCCAGGTGCTGTATAAAAAAGGAACAAAGGATGGTCTTGGCCCCAAAGCACAGATAATTCACTCTCAACAGCAGGTGGAGACTGGCTGGGATAAGCTCAAACACAGTGCTGGTCTCCTGGGCAAGGAGTTGTCATAGGCTGGTAACTGACTGGTTCTGGTGCTCAGCACTGCCTTTGCAGGGAATCTGGGCTTGGGCACTCTAGGGCATGTTGGTGAAGGCTTGAAGCAGTTGGAAGGTTGTGCCCTATGGCTTTGGAGGCACAAAATGTATCTGTTTGCCCATCTGTAAAAGCAGGAGGGATGTCACTGCTTTGAGACATCTGGATGTGGCACTAAGGTTTAGTGATAGGGCTCAGCAGGTCGGGTAATGGTTGCACTTTGTGATCTCAAAAGTCTTTTCCAACAAAACCACTTCTGTGATTCTAAGGCAGTGAGAACACCAGGAAGGCAGATACAGACGGGCCTTTCCCTGTCGCAGAGCCTGGGACAGCCTCGGCTCACTGTCACCTCGCAGCAAGGCAGAGTGCCATCTAGTGTGCATGCCTGATGGCACCGTCAGATGGTGGCACCGTCTGGACGCAGCACCCCAACAAATCCAAGTGCAAAGAGCTGGGGTTGGGGCTCTCATTCCTCAAATAAACCCCACAACGTTATTATTATTGGTGGTGCTTTTAAACATTTTGCATCCATATGCATCACTTCTCGTTTTGGGCAGCGGAGAAGTACGTAATCCAGTGCTGATGGGAGGGTGAGAGCTCCCCTGTTGGCACATAGGGAGAAGTCAACCCCATTCCCATCAGAAAGCATCCAAACAAATCGTCAGTGTTTTATTGGACTCATTTTCTCAGTTCTGCATGGGAACGTTCAGAGATTCAGCAGTCTGTGAGGCCCATCCTCCTCTTCAGCTCTGCTTCTCGCCCTGGTTGGTGCCCGGGTGCAGGAACCTGCAGGAGGTCAGTGCCACCCGTGTGCCCCCCATCGCTCTGCCCGTTCTCCAGGGGATTGCAGCAGGGTCTGTCCCGACCTTTCCTGCTCGTGCTGAGCAAGCTTGAAAATATGGCCCCAGCCATCCAAGATTTTGTCAGTTAAATTCATAGAGCTGCATCTTGTGAAAAGCAGCGCAAGGCTCCAGCTGGCTGGGGCCAGAGCCCATTTATGGCAAAAATTGCGATGCTTCTTTAGGGAAGCAGCAAATTCACCCTGCTTATAAATCCCTAGTCCTCCTCTAGGGTCGGATCTTGCAGATCCCAGCGGCCCTCCCTCCTGCAATTCCTCCGCTGCCTGCGGGGGCTCCTGCCGGTAATTCTGCCAGGTCTTTGGGGCTGCCCCATCCCTACCACTGTGCCTGCAGCTGAGCTTGGGTTTCACCCCGACCTTTTGAAGTCTCTAATAAGAGCAGTTGGGTCTGGGGAGGGGGAAGGGAGCTGGGTCCTTTCCAAAGAGCTCAGAGAAACGAACAAGTAAGCAGCAAATCGGAGAGTCACCTCCCCCCTGTGTGCCGTCCTCCCTGTCTGCATTAAAACTCCTGAGCCGCTAATTACGCTTTTCCCCTGGAGAGCGTCGAGGTAACCCAAACTGCCTCCGCAGTGAAACAGAAGAGGTTGGCAACGGGGAGCAGGGGCTGCTGTTGTGGCCATAAATCTTTGCAAATTCATTACGTGCAGGTATTAGGGAAGGGAAGCGGATTAGGTTGCAGTTAAGGTCATGTTCCTGGGGTGGGATGCTATGGGTATTTCCCCCTGTGCAGAGCCCTTTTGGGGTAGTGGGGCTGTTCAGGAATGGTCTGGAGGGCTGGAGCCACCCCACTGTCCTGGCTGCTGTCCCTGCATTGCCAGGAACATGCAGGTTTTCATGGCTTGGGGTTAAACATATTCACCCCCAAGCTGTGGGACCATCAGCAGGACGTGAATCGCAAATAATTCTGCAGGAAGACGTTTCTCAGAAATCCGTGGTTCCCTTTGGGGACAGCCAGCCCATCCTCCTTGCTTCCTGCATGTGCTGCATAACTTGCTTTTTCAGTTGCAACACCGCCAGTTGTGGAGATAGAAAGATCCCCACTTCAAACTTCCATTGAGCCACAGCCTGGGTCTGGAGCAGCATCCCCTGCCCTGGGCAGTGAGTGGGAGCCGGGAGCAGCCCATGGGACCTTCAGCTTCCATTGCTGCTGTGCCATCTGAAGCTGCTCAATTTTCATTATAATTTTTTTCCTCTAAGAAGACATTTTTTCTGCTGAAAATGTTAGAAAGTCAGGGTGATTTGTTGTGATGTTTCTAGCTGGAAAAGGACACTCTCCCAGAGCCCGTGCTTGCTGGGGTTGCCTTTTATGGGAAAATATCAAAACTAATTGTTTCTGATTTCCGCGTTTATCTGATGATCGATATGTATGCACTTTCACACGCGTATTTTTGGGCTCTAAAATGTTGCATTTTGTCAGTAACATTCAATTTCACTTTCGTGTTCCTTATTGTAACACCGTATATCAGCACCTTTCACCGCTATTGGAACGTGTTTGTGCTGTCGGACCTGAGCAGTCCTGGAAGCCTTTTTGGGGGGAGAAATCCCACATCCCAGCTTCTGGGTTTCCCACCGTGAGGAAGCTGTGTCCTGAGCCCTGTGGCACAGGGTTAGTTACAACTGTGTTGTACCTTGACAGGCTTTCAGAAGCTTCGTTAGCCTGGCTGAGTGATGATGAGCCAAGGCTATGTCCAGGTTGTGCCTCAGTTTCCCCGGCTGTGAAATGGGGCTGCGCTGCTGTGCTCAGCCACAAAGGACTTTGTTAGAGCTGCTCTGCCTCCTGTGCTTTCCAGAGCGGTGAATCCACAAGAAGGGGCTCAGAGAGGAAGGACTGAGTGGGATGTGCACACCTGGAAGCCTGCAGAGGGGCCAGAAGTGGGGGAAGGGCTTCCTGGCCGGACCCAGATGCAGAACATGGCTATTAATTGAGTTTGTCTGCCTCCAACATCATAGGGTCAGCATGGGGGTGGGACGCAGGCAGGAGCCCTGCACAAACCCCTGTGAGCAAAGCATTTGGGTGCAGATATCACAGGATTCATCAGCTCATCGCTTCCTGATTACAAATGGGGTGTCTGGCTGGATGACAGTGACCTGCCAGCTTGCAGCTGGTGCCTGGATTTGCCTCTGTTCCTGGCTCCCATCTGTGCACCCTGATGATCCCAGGGGCTCTGGCAGAGTCGGTGCCACTGAGCAGCCATCACCCTCCCCTCGGCTGTGCTGACCCTGGCCAGCAGCACTGCAAAC
Organism: Chrysolophus pictus; assembly: GCA_037305975.1. Classification (NCBI taxonomy): domain Eukaryota; kingdom Metazoa; phylum Chordata; class Aves; order Galliformes; family Phasianidae; genus Chrysolophus; species Chrysolophus pictus. The sequence goes on along the minus strand of CM074593.1, from coordinate 8,161,945 downwards.
CTACAACTGGCCAATACCTTACGATCCTGCAGGCTTTCCTGACCACCAAGGGGATGCTCAGGGACAAATTGCACTGAAGAGTCCCATGCACACCCCAAGGGGTCACAGGACTGTGGACTGCTTGCCTGCTTTGCTCTACAGCTCACAGCAGTGTGCTTAGGGCCACCATTTCTTACACTACAGAGCCATGCTTTTCCCTCTAGCTTGAGGTGTAATCTAAATTCTGTTAACCCTCTTGTAGGAATCTGGCTGGGAGTCTTCCCCATCTGACAGCTTGCTGTAAGGGGTGGAGGTGTGGAAGGGGTGAAGGCCACCCTGTCCTGAAGATCCTGAGCAGTGGGGTCCTGCAGACAGATACCCCATGACATCATGTTGGAGTTGGGTTTCCTCTGCTTTGAGTATGCCTCTCCCATAGGGTGTTACTATAGGACCACAGGGGGAAGTGAGCGAGGCTACCATGTCACAACTCAGCTCAGGTGCCTTCCTCCTCTCCATCCAGATTCACCTTGGTACCCATGCTTGTGATCTGGCACACCCTGAAGGCACCAATCATCCTGCTGCACAGAGCTGCTGGAGCTCACTGGGAGTTGTGCCATGCATGAAAGCTCTTCCCTCCATCCCTGGGAGTTCCTACTGTATTCCCATGGTCACACCTGCAGAGTGCCCTGGTGGGTCCTGCTTTGCACTAGGTCACCTTCACGGTCACCTTGCCTTGCTGGGAGCCAGATCCAGGAGCTTTACCTTACTACCCCAGGAATATATCTACCTATCAGACCAGTGAGTTTTGCAAACTTTCTGGAGTCTGTCTGTCCGTCTGCATCCCACAGTGCAGCTGAACCCATCATCCTCACACTGCAGCAGCAACACTTCCCCACAAGTGAGTCCTCCCCAGTCCTGCAGCTCTGGCCCCCCAAGGCAGGTTTCCAGGAATGCCGTCCTTAGCATCTCCTCTCAGCAAATCGTGGCCATCATATGTTTAGGGGAAAAATTGGATTTGCCTTGTAATCTAATCGATGTTAAATAACAGTAATTCTAACTCCGCGGCTCTATGTTTAAAGTGCAGTTGGTCTCTGGGGATCATCGGAGTTATTTAATCTAATGAAATCACCATTACTGTCTAATGAGGGTGCACCACGGGGATGCCTTTCACTGTGCCTTTCTTTCCCTGGAAGAAAGCAACGGTTTAATAACTGGCAGCCAGAGCAGAGCATTCAGCAGGGATAAGCAGGTACGGTGCAGTGGGGTGAAGGTGGGAACCCAGAGCTCTTTTGCTACGTCTGGTGTCTTCTTAATGTTAGGTGCTGTTTCTTGAGCCATGTCAGTTGCTGAGCACGTTTTCTGGCCCAAACAGGAGTCATGGTTTCTAACACCTCTCAGTACTTCATCCCACCTCACATGCTGACTCCAGCAGGTTGCTCCCTGCATTTGCTTTCCCTGTCACAGTCCAGAGTATTTTTGCCATTTTTTAATTTTTAAATGTTGTCCCCCAAACTTGTGCTTTTTTTGTTCTCATTAAGCGATGTTTCCTTGTTTCTTTATCTCCTTGTAGAGGGAGACAGGGCCTGTTCCCATGCAGTTTCTCAGCCTCCCAGTCAGCTCAGTCACTGCAGCCCAAGCCAAGCACATGCTGCTCTCCTACGCACGGAGCTCATTGTGTGCAAATAAATGAGAGTTACGGTAGCAGCAGGCAGGGGCTGTGCTGCTGTCAGCTGTCAGCGTGGCTGCATCCCTCCTAGCCAGGGCATTGCTCCTTCCCCATAGTGTGCTCTAATTTCCCATTATGATTTCTTTAATAGAACTGATACTTACTGTACGTCTCTCATTTGCTGCTAAAATGGGAACCATTAGAGCAATAAGTGGCAATTACCATCAGAGCGGCATTGCGGGTGAACTCAGCGCAGTGCTTCCCTGAACCCTGCCTTTGTGGAATGGACACCCACAGCCTGCAGTGCTGGGGCTCCAGGGCAGCTTGTTTGGGATGGGGTGGGATGCAATGGGATGGGATGCAGTGGGATGAGATGGGATGGGATGGAGTGGGATGAGATGCAATGAGATGGGATGGGATGGAGTGGGATGAGATACAATGAGATGGGATGGGATGGAGTGGGATGAGATGCAATGAGATGGGATGGGATGGAGTGGGATGAGATGCAATGAGATGGGATAGGATGGAGTGGAGTGGGATGGGGTACCTGCTGTAAGGGTGTCCAGCAGCCTCCAGGTGCAGAAACACAATCCATGTGTGCTGGGAGTGGATGTATCTTGTTTGCCATTGGCAGCTGATGTGGATAAGGATGGGTTGTGGCTCTATGCGTGCTGCTGATCTACTTGGGGATGTGTCCCCATCCTCTGAGCAGCCCACCCTCAGGCTTCTCCCTGAGAAACAATTTCCATGCTGGAAGAAAAAAAAAAATGAGGGACATGTCTACTAATTCAATCAGCTCCTAAAAAACCATATCCATGCTGCACAATAGCACATGAGAAGTCTGTGAAGGACCTGACACCCCGGTGAGGCTGGGTGCAGGTTGGGTCCCCATGCATGTCAATGAGCACCGGGACGGCTGCATTCAGAGCCTGCAGCCCTCTCACACCGCCTTCATTATTTGTGTGCTATCCAGCGTCATTAAGATATCAAGTTCATTTAGGTACATCCACATTGGCAGTTTAATTATGTCTGGGTACTACTCTGTATTTTATTCATGGACTATCTGGGGGCGGTTGTCAAACACAAGCCCAGGAGATAAAGGTTCGGTGGCTGCAGAATGCTAATGTCCTGCTGGCTCCCTTTTGACAAATACACATGCCAGTTATTACCAAACTGATTATTTCATTCATTAACACCACATACATCAGCTCCCTTCACCCAGTATTATTGTATACATTCATCTTTTCATAAACAATTACCTGACAAGGTTGGGAAAGGCAAGTAGTGGGGAATTAATGCTCTGATGGGAATTTCCTGGCGTGGGCTCGTAACAAGGTGCTGGGTGTGTGTGGAATGCCCTGTTAGTGTGATCGCTTCATTAATCAAATTAGGGACAATAGCACGTCACATGAGCCCTTGTCCCTCAGTGGGTTGGGAGCCGCTTGCCTTGTGCTGGGCGCAGCGGATGGGCCCCATGTCTGTGATGGTAACAGGGGACCTGCAGTGATGCTTACAGAGCATCCCCTGTGACCAGCCCACAGTGTGCAGCTTTTCTTTTTATTAGTGTTATTATTGTCACAAGGAATATTTGCATGAGAACAGATTCTTTGTTCATTTTTTGTGCCTATTTTCCGGCTCTCTTGTGCTGCTTTTCCTTCATACTTCATCCCTTCATCCCTTGGTGATGGAAACGAGTAAGACACCAGGGAACAAAACATCTGGGGAGCATCTGGGGAGCAAAACCCCTGTGTCTTCTTGATACATTATTTTATGGTAAAGGAGAAAAGAGAACATGGGGAAACATGAGCAGTGAAGAATAACCAAACCCATGTAGTAATCAGTTCTTGCAGCTTCCTTAGAGACAGTGGAGAACACATCCCATAGAGGCTCAGTGTGTTGCTGGTCCCATATGTGTCTGTTTCCATATATTGGACCCTCCATGTTCTCCACCCAAAGCTGCCACTCAGGACGAGCAGCTCTAACCCAGCCACAATCAGTTCAGCTTCTCTCTTGGAAAGTGCTTTGGGGTCACACTGCTGCTCTGCTTCACCATGGGATTTGCAGACTAAATAAGGGATCTGAGCGAGATTTAAGTGCCTATCTCCTTTAGTCCCCTTTGAAAAAAGCCCCACTGGGATCACTAAGAAGCTTTTGCAAAAGGCATTAATCCTCCTTGCTATCTCTGCCCATCTCTTTGATCACACTTACGAATCTTCAGTTTCAGGGGTCCCAGTTTCTCAAGTGGCTTTAAAGAGCCAGCATCTCACTGGTGGGAGCCCCTGGGTCCTGCTGGGAAGGAGTTCCAGTCCCTTTCAGTTGGGTGCCAAGGGGGGAAGATGAGGTTTATTGGCCTGGATCCCAATGACTCATGTTTACTCATAAACCTCAGGTCACTCATTGGTTTTCTTTTCATCCATTCGTATTTTGGCAACCTCTTCTTCTCTTCTCTTCTCTTCTCTTCTCTTCTCTTCTCTTCTCTTCTCTTCTCTTCTCTTCTCTTCTCTTCTCTTCTCTTCTCTTCTCTCCTCTTCTCTCCTCTCCTCTTCTCTCCTCTCCTCTTCTCTCCTCTCCTCTCCTCTCCTCTTCTCTTCTCTTCTCTTCTCTTCTCTTCTCTTCTCTTCTCTTCTCTTCTCTTCTCTTCTCTTCTCTTCTCTTCTCTTCTCTTCTCTTCTCTCCTCTTCTCTCCTCTTCTCTCCTCTTCTCTCCTCTTCTCTCCTCTTCTTCTCTCCTCTCCTCTCCTCTCCTCTCCTCTCCTCTCCTCTCCTCTCCTCTCCTCTCCTCTCCTCTCCTCTCCTCTCCTCTCCTCTCCTCTCCTCTCCTCTCCTCTCCTCTCCTCTTCTCTCCTCTTCTCTCCTCTTCTCTCCTCTTCTCTCCTCTCCTCTTCTCTCCTCTTCTCTTCTCTTCTCTTCTCTTCTCTTCTCTTCTCTTCTCTTCTCTTCTCTTCTCTTCTCTTCTCTTCTCTTCTCTTCTCTTCTCTTCTCTTCTCTTCTCTTCTCTTCTCTTCTCTTCTCTTCTCTTCTCTTCTCTCTTTCCTTCCCTTCCCTTCCCTTCCCTTCACTTCCCTTCCTTTCCCTGTCTTTTCCACGAATGAGCTGGATCACCTCATGTCACACTGATGCCCAAGTGACTGCATCCCCATGCAGGATGCGGAGGGGGCATGGGGTGAGCATCAGCCCCACCTCTGCCTCTCCCCTGCTTGCTGCACAATGTGCTCATGAAATTTAGATCTGCAATCAAGTGAGAATTCCTGAAATATGTCAGATGACTCCGTTTGATACCGGGTGAGACAGTGATGCATTCCCTGGGACGAGGTGGAATAGCTGAGCATATGAAAGAGCTCTTAATGCACAACCTTTTGAGCTGTGGCTAAAATACCTCAATAGACAGCGGAGCTGGAGGAGGCCGGGTGAGATTGCTCCTCATCTTCAGCCCTGGCCCCCACCTCACCCAGAATTTGCAAATGAGGCTACGAGGAATCTTTTTAAGCTTTCTGTTTTCTGGAGACTTTTGCCCTTTTTGCACTTGACTGCTTTGCTCCAGGAATGAAAGTAGGCAGCCCTTTCCTCACCATTAAAGTTTCATTTAGCAAAAGGACAAAGAATTGGCACGGGAAGGATGAAGAATGACTGTGAGGGTAAACTTGTGTGACTCCATATATTTTAGATCATAGCCTGAGGTCAGTCCCTCTATTTTATAATACAGATAAAGGATTTTCTGGCCTTGCAGCAGGAGGAGATGTGTGGTGATATATAAAGAAGTCACTTCTCAGCATAATTTAAGAAACAACCTCTGTTCTCAGAAGTGTTGGTTTTGGCTCTCCTAAAACCCTCCATTGCTGTGCACACACACAGGTGTGCTTCTCCAACAGGAAAAGAACGCATCACATTATGCTCCAAAAATTAAAAATCTCTATCAAATCGTATAGGACTCCAGCACAACATCTCAGAGGATGCTTTTTACCTCCAGGAGAGCGTGGCTCCCACAAGGTGCACTGCTCCTGCTGCCATGAAAGTTGGCACTTGGTCCTGCAAAGTCTGCAGCAAGGGAAAGCCCTTGTCCTGCTCCTGGGACAGCCAGTGTTCATGCTATGGCCACTTTTCTTTTCCCTTGAAGAATGCATGCATTGCTGTGATCGTACATGTCTAAAACGTGTTTGCACGGAAGAAGAACGAGCCAGACATGGAAAACAAGCAAATCACATTATGCATTGGAGGCAATAATGCCGCTCCCGAGGGACAGAGATAATAGAGCAGAAGACAAAAGAACAATAGACTTTGCCGGCCTGCGCGCTTGCCTGATTGTGGCTTTGCTGGAATTATCCCCAGTGTCCTCAGTGTCACTGCTGGAACTGGACAGGGACTGGGCACAGTGTGGGGCTGTGCGATCTGTGCTTCAGGTGCCAGGATCCCTACACTGCTCTGAGCACAGCTCTGCACAGCAGTCCCATGGCACGGCAGGTGCGGGTTCCTTCCAAGCTGGCTGTCGTTTTGGTTTGGAAAAACTCTTCGTCCCCAGTTTTGGAGGCGATGGAATGGGATGCAGAGGACAGAGCAGGGCCCATAGGGTGCAATGGGGACGGCTCTCCTTGCCAGCTTGGCGAAGGAGCCTCCAAAGCCAAGCATCAAGAGCTTTTGGAAGACCCTGGTTGAGCTGTATCCCAAAGGCCCCTTTGAAGAGACCACTGAAGCTTTGAGACGTGCTTCAGGCTTTCCTCTCTTCCCATTCCTTCTTTCTTTCTTCTTTCTTCCTTTCATCTTTCTCATTGTTCGCTTCTTCTGCCCTTCTTTTGTTTTTCATCTTCTTGCTTTTCTTCTTTCTTTTCCTTTCTCTTTCTCTCCTTTTTCTGTCTGTCTGTCTATCCTTCCATCTTTTTTAGATCTCAGCAAATTCCAGGGAGGCATCAGTTGTCCTTAACACCCAAAGGAAAAATTGAAGGGAAGGGTTCAATTACTCGTGTGAAAAATGAGTCTCCTAACCGAGGTCTATCCATTTGCTAGTTGTGCTTGTTTTAAAACTGAATTATAGAGACTGCACATTTTTCTGGAGACAAATGCATTAATTTTTCTCAAAACAGACAAGAGGGAAGCAGAGGGAAAATAAGATAATAAGAGTTTCCACAGTGATTTATATGCCTTTGTGAAAAATAATGGGGGAGGCTGCAGCCGGCGGCCGGGGGGAAGGGGCGGCGGTGGCAGGGATGGCTGTGGGGAGAACTGCCAGAAGTCCAAGCAAGATGTTGGCTTTGGATGATATAAGATCGCTTTACATCTTTCTCCAGCTTGAAAAATCTCTCCTTCTCTCCCTCTGTATACACACACATGAAATATATGCCATACGATGCTCTTCAAATCAGCGCAGGCCATGTTGTTTATACAGGAAAGGATTGTGTTTCTCGCCAACCTCTCCCCAGCCCTCCCTCTTCTGCCAAAGGATAAACTGGGACCTTCCGAAAACAAAGTGGTGGCTGCAGTTTGTAACAGATTTGCTCTCGTGTGTGTTTACCCAGGGCAGGAGAGCCCTTCCCCGGGGCGGCTGCCTGTGCTCTCAGGCACAGAGCAGCAGGGTTGAGTTTATTTTCTTGCTATCTGTTCCCTTTGGTTTGATTTACACACGAAAAGAGATATTTTTATGATAGCAATAGCAAATTGGGTTTCTTTATGGCTCATGAGAGCTGTTTTACAAAATTGGACTATTTATGTAGTGTACTGATTGCGATGTAGTTCCGAATTTAATGTCTAACTGTAGGGGATAAAGAAAAAAAACCAAGACAGCAAATGGTGTTTTTTAAAAGCTACAAGCTGTTTGTGAAGCGAGATGCAATGGGTGACTTTTACTTGAAAAGACGCAGTGGACATCAGCAGCTCTTAATGTTTGGCCAAGTGAAGGCGAACGGAGAACCCCGAGGGCTGGGGACAGTTTCAGCAGTGGGTGTAATTCATGGAAACCCCCCCAGGAGGATAACAGCTGCCCCGGCGGCAGTGCCCGTGTTGGTGGCTCTCTCCAATTACTCACAGGAATGACTCAATGCCTTTATTCCCCGTTGGTTTCTGAGTAGAAAATCCCACGGTGTTCAGAGGGATCTGAGAACAGAGAGGCTGAAAGCGATGCTTGAAAGCAAAACCCAAACGTCTTCCAGGGCAGATGGTTAATGGCGTGGTTCGGTTTATTTGCCCAATGCAAATCACATCCCGTCTGCCCATGGCTGCAGGGAGGCCAGTTCCTGTTTGTTTGGCTAAAGCAAGGCTGAGATTTCTCTGCGGCTCACAGGTGAGGTCCCCAGGGAGCATAGAATCATAGAATGGGTTGAAAAGGGCCACAATGATCATCTAGTTTCAACCCCCCTGCTATGCGCAGGGTCACCACCCACCAGACCAGGCTGCCCAGAGCCACATCCAGCCTGGCCCTTGAATCCAGGGATGGGGCATCCAGAACCTCCTTGGGCAACCTGTTCCAGTGCATCACCGCCCTCTGTGTGGTTGAGGATGGGGATGAGACATGAGGCTGTGGGATCAGACCTCCACCTCCATACAGACACAGCAGTTTGTCTCCTCCCAGCCCAAAATCTGGCAGTGCTCTGTTGGTGGGTCTGTCCCCCCTCCCTGTGTTCAGAGCAGGAGGGCATTTCAGGAGGTCCTCATTGGCCCTAATTGAAGGCTGGAGAGATTCTTCACAGATTCCCAGGTTTTTAAAAAGGAGGCATTTGCATATTAATAAGAAGCTGTTCAGACTGATTGGCTTAATGTGTTTGGGGTAAGTATAATTAAACGTCAAGGGAAATATATCATGGAGTAATGAAGCTGAAGCTAATTTATCAAAAAATGAGGCCTAGAGAGGGAGACATTCCCAATAATAAACAGTTCCTTAACCTTCCTCTTTAGGTGCTGTGCTTGAAGCACCTGCTCTTGGCAATCTGTTTGGGGAGAAGTGACCTGCATATTGCTTTGTCATGGGGGTCTTTCTCATTTGTGCCCCATGCCAGCCCCCGCCATGGTGAGCCCATCCATGAGATTTGTGGGGCAGAGATGGGGGAAGGTCCCTGTGGGGCCAGTAGCAGCACTGGGAGGGTGCTGGGGGGGGTTTACATACAGAACACTTCAGGGAAGAAAAGCAGTCATGAGGTTTTGTTGTACCAGATTCAGTTTTGCTACTGGGTCATTATGCCTTTTTTTTTTTTCCTTCTCATCTCTCTGTCTTTTTACTCCAGAAGCTTTTCAGAGCACATGCTGTCTCCTGCTCTGTTTATATACTAGGCTCCTAAATATCAACTCCTGTAGGCACAGCTTTGCTATGAACAAAAAATGCAACCCTCATTCAGGACTGCAAGTCCGGTCCCAAAACAGGGTTTGCTAACATCAGGTAGAGGGTGAGGCTCAGGCTGAGGTCCACACTCATCCCTACAGAGGCTGTGACCCTTCTGCATCCCAAAGTGTGATGGGAGAAGGCGGTGAGCTCCCTTCCACAGCACAACACAAAGATTCCATTCCGTTCCATTCCATTCCATTCCATTCCATTCCATTCCATTCCATTCCATGGTTGGACTAGATGATCTTAGAGGTCTTTTCCAAAGTTAATGATTCTATGATTCTTTGATTCTGTTCTATCCCATCCCATCTCACCCTACCCTACCCTACCCTACCCTACCCTACCCTACCCTACCCTACCCTACCCTACCCTACCCTACCCTACCCTACCCTATCCTATCCTATCCTATCCTATCCTATCCTATCCTATCCTATCCTATCCTATCCTATCCTAAATTCTATGAACATGTGGCTTTAGGGAAGGACTGGATTCATGGAACTCATTGTCAGCCAGGCACTGCCACTGTGCCCATGGCCTCAGTAGGAAAAATCCCCTTTGGCAAAATCTGGCAGAATCAGTAGGTCGTAGAGTAGTAGAGGCAGCTGTAGAAGGTCACTGCCAGAGGTGATGGGATGGATCTGGGCATGATGAGGAATGGCAGGGTGTGTGCTGCCTGATGCAGGGCATTCCCCAAAAGCATTTGCTCCCTGCCTTCCCTATACCCTGCAAAGACCACTGAGGTTGAGGAGCAGCAGGCTTGTGGTCATGGCCAAGAGGAGACACTGCAGGGCTTCCCTGCTGCAGAGGGGACTGGGGAAGCCAAGGGAAGATGCAGTAAAGCCAAGAGAAGATGTGGTGAAGTCAGCCCCAGCAGATGAAGCTCCTGGTGGCACAGCTTTGGTGGCTTTCCCAGCCTCTCAAAAGGGAAAAGGGCTTTTCCTGGGGCTGGGCTTGGAGCTAGGCCATTGTCCATGGAGGCTGTGCCCAGGTCCCTGCTGTGGGGCAGCAAGACACATTCTGGAGTGATTTTCTGAAGCACTGAAGTGGCTGAACCCTTGCAGAGATGCCTGCGGTGCTTGGCATGCAGCAAGGGAACAAATTAAAGAAATTGCTTTTTATAAAATAAATGAAAATCATATAGATATATAAATATATAAATTATGAATACATATATAAATTATGTATTTAATATATTTAAAAAAAAAAAAAAAAAAGAACCACCACCCCACTGCAGTGCTTTGGGCACAGACAGCAGTGCTGCTATGGCAGCGCTTTTAGGTCAGAGCATCCCTAGACATCCTCTGGCTGTAAAGTGGCATTCCCCTTACCCAGCCCATCCCAAAGGAACAGAATGAGGGCTGAGGCACACACACAGGGCTCCCTGTGTCCCCTCAGGCTGCATTTTAGGGATGCTGTGTCAGCAAAACTTTTGTTTTGCTGCAATTTCCTATGGCAGGAGCTGCAATTCTCTGTTGGGTAAAGTAAGAAAGCACCTTGCAGCCACTGCCACGTTGCTGCTTCTTTTTAAGTATTTGGTCCTCCAGGCATTAGTGATGAGCAACATGAGAAGGACTTGGCTGGGTGCCCCAGTGGGCAGTGGTTCTGCTCCCGTGCATTGGAGTGAGACATGAGTGAGCAACACTGATTTTAGCCAAATTTAACCATCCCTTGGGAATGCTGTGCCCGTCCTGCAGCCCAGAGGAGGTCGGATTCCTCCTCTGCAAGGGATGGCAGAGGAAGGAGAGAGGGGTCGGCAGCCACACTGATAAGATGCTGCCTGACAGATGCAGCGTGGAAACAGATGCTCCCAGCTGCAGCTGTAATGAGATCCATAAATACCGAGGGTTGCTCAAATAAACGCCAGCATCCGCCGCACGATGAGCTCAGGAGCTGCTGTTGTCAGCAGGCACAGGGTGGGTAGATTTGGGGCAGGAGGAGCACAAGGCCTGTGTGCAGGCTGCAGAGTGAAGGTGCCCATGCTTTGCCCAGCTCCAGATTTCAGGGTTGTTTCCCAAGAGCCTAAAAGTGCAGAGGCTGTGGGTATGTCAGCACGCTGAATGCTTCCTGCTCTTTCAGCTCAGCACAATTGGGCACTGGTTTTAATATCCTCTCAGGAACACTGGGGAGAACAAAAATCTCTGTGCCCTGCCTGGGAGGTGTCATCTTGAGACTGATGTCAGCAGGAATAGGGTTTTACCCAGCAGTTCTACACCCAGTGTCCTGTTTTCCCCATAGTTGCCTCCGAGCATTTTCCACTCATGAGCCTTCCTCACTCCCATGGGTTTCCCTGGGATTTTTTGGTAGTCCTACCAGATTCCTGGAAGGCATCTCACCATATATTCATCCATGTGATGTCTGAAGGAACAGGAGGCTCAGGGAGCTCGGCTGTGTCTCTGCTGCTTTCAGAGCCCTTTGAGAGCTGCCAGTCCCCAGCCCAATGTGAGGACAGCTCCTTCTCGTTAGGCATTGGTTTTAATTTATTTATCTGTGCGCACTCCAGGTTACATTATCACTCTTCCCAGAGCATCTTTCTTTTTAATCTCCTGTACGTGCTGTAATAGCCCTCCTGGGAGCAAGGGCCTAAGAGGAGGGAAAGGGAATTGCATGTGATCGCAGTGCTTGTTTTCTTTTAGCATTTTCTGATGCAGAAATGCTTGAGATGCTTTGGAAGAGGAAGGGAAATGGGGTGGGAAAGAGGAGGAGCCCGCATGGCTGGGGGCTGCAGAGGGCAGGGAAAGATGCACTGTGCTGTGGGGCATTGGGCTGCACTGCATGCACTGCGCCTCAGTTTTCCAAACTCTTCATCCAGTGGCTTCATGCCAAAGAAGGCTCTGTGCTTCTGTCAGGGCTGCTGCATGCATGCCCTTCCATCAAGGCTGCTGCAGGCATACCTATCACTGTAGCACCTGGCCTGATCCTGGTTCCCATTTCTGCTTCATTCCCATCACCTGCCCAGAGCAGCAATCATGTCCTCTTAGCTGCCAGGTGTCATGCTGCAACCAGCACCAGTCCCTGTGCTGCTGCATAGAGCTGGGGAAAGCCCCCAGGTGTCCCAGCTTCATGCTCCCAGCAGTGCCCCCACACTGCAGCTTAGGACTTGTCTGTTGCAGCTGTGACGTCGCTGCAGGCTGCAAACCCTGCACGAACACACCCTCCTGGGTGCTCTGCTTGTAGGGATGGAGCCTGATACATTGCTGCGGTTTCCGGACATGAAGCACTGCTTTGTTCCCCAGAGCCTCCCTCTCACAGGGACACATCACCAAGTCCTGTCTCTAAGGACTCTGATCCCATGGCCAGGGTCAGGCCAACGCCCTGCTCAGATTTGTAAAGGGATCATTGTGCAGTCAGTCAATAAAGAGACATAAAAGCCATAACAAACACGACATCAAAGCTCATTCCCGCACCAGGAGTGCCTGAGGCTGGGGACCAGTTATAGGGACATCCCAGGGTAACCCCAGCATGAAGGTGCCCACGAGAACGTCTCACCCATTGGGGTGCATCAACCACTAAACCCAGCACAGCACCCACGGCACGGCTGAGACCGTGGTGCAGCCCCACTAAGGGCCAACTGCGAGTCCGCACGCAAATCCCAAATGCACCCTTTGAGGAGAGTCCTCCTCTCCTGTTAAGTAATTAAATAAAGCCCCGAGCTCTACTAAAATTAAAATAACAGAATCCATTTATTCTGGCAGGGTCTGCTGGTGGCTGCTCTTGCCAAAAACATTTTTGTGGTTCTTGTCTTTTCAAGTGGCTCTTTCGCAATAAAACCCAGATGCCATTAGTCCAGGGAGGCCTCCAAGCAACTGTTTACGTCCATGAAAGATGCCCTTTGTAATTAATTAATCTCCTGAAAGCTGTGGCAGCACATTCCCGGTGGGTCCCAGCATGTCCCTGCCCGCCGGGCTGGCAGCCGAGGTGCAGACTCATTCCTGAGCGCTGAAGAAAGCCTTTGTGCTGCAGCTCAGCCATTCAAGGGGTTAATCTGCTCCTCGGGAAGACGCAGCAGAGATTTCAACACTTAAACTACCAAAACCCAAACAGAGGTTGGCATGCCTGCTGACATTGCATGGACTGTTGCTCTTGCTCAATGGCCAAGCACAGTTGTAAGAAGGTGGCTCTTAAGCACAGAAGCACAGGAATGGGTGCAGCAGGCCCGGCTAAACAGCTGTCCTGCCCATCCAGGTGGTGCAGAGCGTTGGGTGCATGAGAACAGGCAATGTGCAGAGGTATTTTTGTCATCTACATCCAGTTGGGTGTGATTAGCATTGGGGACTACTCAAGGCTGAAGTCAATCAGGGGTTCTTGCATCCCATCAATTGATTTAACCCACCAGAAATCTGGCCAGGTTATTTCTGACCCATACATCTTTTTGGCTTTGCAGCATCAGGTGATAGCATATCCCAGCACAGAAATATGGCTCTGCTCGTCAGAGGTCTCCCTTGTTCTGGTTTGAACCCACCTCCATCCTTAGTGTCCAAAACGATGTTTTATGTCATCATGGAATCATTAAGGTTGGAAAGACCACTAAGATTGTCTAGTCCAACCATCAGTTCATCACCACCATACCACTAAACCACACCACTCAATGTGACATCTACCCTCTTCTTGAACACCTCCAGGGACAGCAGCTCCACCACCTCCTGTCAGGCTGTTGTAGAGAGCGATAAGATCTCCCTTGAGCCTCCTCTTCTCCAGACTCAACCATCTCAGTTCCCTGAGCTGCTCCCCATAAGACTTGTGCTCCAGACCTATGATAGTTCCATTGCCCTTTGTCGTCCTTTAGCAAGTGACAGCTCTCTCATACTGCTCAGCTTGTTTCTGAATGTCCCTAATTCAGGGATTTTCCCCCAAATAGAAAACCTCAACAGACACCAACAAAGAGGTGGCTTCTGTAGGGACCATGCCTCTGCTCAGCCTCTATGCAACTCGGTTTCAAACAGCAAGAATTGCGCTGGGAATGGTCAATCCTCACTACCTCCTCATTTGTAACATAACGACTCAGCCTGGGGTTTGGTTGTTATTGGTGTTGTTAGCTGTTGTTGGCTTTTCATTGTTGCTGTCTTGATAGATGGGTTTAATTTGGTCGGTGTATTGCCCAGCTTTGCACACCAGATGTTGCTGCGGCAGGGAGCAGTCCATCACCATGCAGCATCACATGGGGTCAGTGCCTGGGGTCAGGGCATGCAGGACGCGGGTCCCAGGGCTGCAGTTGCCATGAGAACTGTGGTGGCACGGTGGTGAAGCCCCATCCATCTCCTGTTGCCCTTGGGCTGCTGGTGTAGGAAAAATCAGCCACCTTGGATGGGGTCATGCAACCAAATGGTGAACTTCTGGCATTCTGCAGCCCCCATTTGGGGGTAATAACTGGGTGGTGTGAATCTGATGGATCGGATGTGGTGTCTCTGTGTGCAAAGAGAGCTAATGGAGCTCCCCAGAGGAGCAGATGAACACTTACTAAAATGTCCTGCACCCTTCTAGCTTGCCTTGTTTAACTCAGACGGCATCCACTGGCCAAATCCTGCATTCTTTTAGCATATCCCACCCAATGCCCAGCCCAGAAGAGCAGGAGTGACCCAGAACTGAGCCGTCATCTGGGCCAGGAGAGCTTCCCAGCAGCTTGTATGCAGAATTTCCTTGGGTGGAAGAAGGAAATTGCTGAGGTCAAGGGGCTGACATTGCACATTTTTATGTGACATCAGCTTGCTGCCACCTTGAAAATACCAAAAGATGGAGTCCTACATCCTGGCCCTTAAAAAATCCCTTATACCCTGAAGAAAGAAAGTCTTGTTACTCTAGAAATTCACTGTTATTCTGGGGAATTTAAGCCAATGTGCAGGAAACGCCAGTGTGGGCAGGATGGAATTTAAAAGGGGTAGGATGTCAGGATTGTAGAGGTTTGCTCTGTTCTTCCAGTGTCATGGCATAGAATCATAGAACAACAGCATGGTGAGGTTGGAAGGGACCTTAAACGTCCACAGCCCTAATTCTGCCATGGGCTGGCTGCCCCTCACCAGCTCAGGCTGCCCAGGGCCCCATCCATGGCCTTGGGCACCTCCAGGAATGGGGCAGCCACACTTCTCTGGACAACATCTCACTGCCTCTGGGTAAAGGATCTCCTCTTCATATCTGACCTAAATTTCTCCTCCTCTTGTTTAGAACCGTTCCCCCTTGTCTTGTCACTATCTGCTCACTCATGGTAGGATGAGAGGGGGGATCCATCTCAAAAAGTCCTTTTGTGGGCAGAATAGAATTACACCAAGTTTTTGTTGTGTGCTAAGGTGCTTTTTGAGTTGGAGCACTATGGGTTGACTATCCATGCTAGAAGGAAAGAGTTGGAATCAGGTGTGAGGACATCATGGCTGTGGTACTTGGACACCTCTAAAATACTTGGCACTAACATGTCCCTCTCCCTTCAGGGACCTCATGCCCAGGACCCTGGAGGGGCAGATCACCATGGAGAAGACCCCCAGCTACTTCGTCACCAAGGAGGCCCCAGCCCGCATCTCCTCCATGGCCAAGGGCACGAAGCTGATCGTGGTGGTGCGGGACCCCGTGACCAGAGCCATCTCGGACTACACACAGACGCTCTCCAAGAAGCCCGACATCCCCACCTTTGAGAGCCTGACCTTCAAAAACAGGACTACGGGCCTGATCGACACCTCGTGGAGCGCCATCCAGATCGGCATCTACGCCAAGCACCTGGAGAACTGGCTGCTCTACTTCCCCATCGGGCAGATCCTCTTCGTCAGCGGGGAGAGGCTGATCAGCGACCCCGCGGGGGAGCTGGGCAGGGTCCAGGACTTTCTGGGCCTCAAGAGGATCATCACCGACAAACACTTCTACTTCAACAAAACCAAGGGCTTCCCCTGCCTGAAGAAGGCGGAGGGCAGCAGCAAACCCCACTGCCTGGGGAAAACGAAAGGCAGGACCCACCCCGACATCGACCAGGAGGTGGTGCAGAGGCTGCGGGACTTCTACCGGCCCTTCAACATGAAGTTCTACCAGATGACGGGGCAGGACTTCGGCTGGGACTGATGCTGACAAAAATAATTTAAGAAAAGGAAAATATAATATAATATATATTTTTTTTACGTATCAGTAGGGGGTGGGGGGAAATACAGAAGAAAAAAAAAAAATAGTTGTGCTGAAACATGATTCATTCTTAATTTTTTTTTTCCTTTTGACCCTACTTGGTTATCTTTCTTCTCTCAAAGATGTGTCACCAAAAGAGGCTGTGAACTGCAGCCTGGTGCCATGGACATCCCCTATGGCTTGGGTGCTTCTTCCAGCAGGCCCCAGGTTTTGCACTGGGATCCATAAAAAAAAAAACACTGGGGTGCAAAACTGCAAGGTGTCTTCAGGTCACCTTCAGAAGTGATAGATGAAAGGAGGAGCTCGTGGCCTGGCAGGTCAGCCAGAGCGTGGCTTGGAAATGCCATTTCAGACCTTTTTTGTCCCTTTTTTACAGTGAAACAAAGGATGTGCAACATCTAATTTGGTTTTCAAAACCTTACTCTAGGAGATGCTTTTTACTGCATAAAATCATTGAGAGCTTTTCATTTATCCGTTTCTTGTTTGACATTTGCCTCTTCACTAAACCAAGCTCTTTTCATTGGCCAAATTTAATTTTCACCTTCCAGAAGCCAAAACCAACGTTCCTTTGGTTTGTTTTTGAGCCCAAAAAAATCACCAAAAAGAAAACAAATTATTCTTTTGACTTTAGGATGGAAATGGTCAAGCAGTCTGAAGTTCCCATTCAAGGGAACTCCCTGCTCCCAGAAGCGTGCACCCCTGTTGCTGGGCACTTCTCCCACTGGGGCCCATCTGAAGGGATTTAGGTGATGGGATGGGAAAGGTTCATGATGCATGTGGACCTGTTGGGGGATGCTCATTAAACATCTGGAAGGTGGTGGGACCCCGCCATCCCACTGCTCACACACAGGAACCAAGTTTACATGTCTGGCGGATGATCTTTAAGCCATAATGAAGAATGTTTTGAGTGGCTAAAGGGTGGAGAAAGGGGGAAAATGAAGAAAAACTGCATTCAGAATGAGGAGAAGTTGGTGGAAGGTTTCTCATCCTTTCCTGAAGAAGAACCGAGGGGGAAGTGGGAATGAGAGCATTGGTTGTGCAGCCTTTGAAATTGTCAGGCAAAACGAATCTCCTGTTTGCAATAACCCGAAGCTTTAAATTCTTTGCTTTGATCATTATCACCTTTTTTGGACAGTAGAAATGGCTCAGAGACAGAAATCTATTAGTGCAGCAGGATCCTGCATTACCGTGGGCTCTTTTATCTGCTGGTTCTTTATCTCCAGCATTTTCTAGGCGATAAGAGCACCTAATTATGGCATGGTGCTGTGTACCAACATGATGCTAAGCCCAACTTTAAGAAAGATGTGATGGGGGCCAATAAACTTAACTGGGCATTATGGGCATTACCTGGAAAACCTGGCTGGGAAGGAGCACGGAGCCTCTGCTCACTGCCTGTCTGCATGTCTTCATGCCCCATCCCAGGAGGCATTCAAGGTCAGGTTGGATGGGCCCTGGGTAGCCTGATCTAGTAGCTGGCAACCAGCCTGCAGCAGGAGGTTGGAACAAGATGATCCCCTCCAATCTAAGCAGTCTATGATTCTATGTTGGCCATGATCCCAATGAAATCAGAGCAGAGTTTTCAAGGAGTCCAAAGAATTTCACAGGGAAAAGATGCAGGGCACGTAACAGAAATTGCCATTCAACAGCAGTCATTTCCAGCTTGACTGTCCTGCTTGCTGTGTCAGGAGAACAGCTCAGGACCTGGACAACTTCATGGCACCGAGTCCCACTGCAGGTGCTCAGCCACATCCCCTCCTGACTGCCTGTAGCCCCCATCCCTGCATCCTTAAGGATACAAACCCACCTGGTTCTGCATGCAAGGCCAAGCTCCCAAGGCAATTAAGACCATTTCATTTGCACTGTGGGATCCCAGGACCTTCCCTCACTGCTGTATCCTCAAAGCTAATCTCAGATCCCCGTGCCCTGGCTGGCAGGGCTGTGGCATGGGGCTGGTGGCAGCAACTGTGTCCTGGCCCCATGGCTCGGTGCCACCCTATCTGGCCCCACTGCTCATTTTCCCCTTCTTACTATCCCTACCCCAGGCACCAAGGAGGTTTTTCAAGCTGCAAAAAAGAGTTACGCAGGTAGCTCCTTTGAGACTTAAGGATGGGATAAGCTGTATGCTTTTGTAATGTAATGCAATGCTTTTGACAAGTATAAATATCATTTGAGCATAATTTTTTAAAAAATCAATATCATTATATTGCTACTGTCTCTCATATGGTCACATTTAGACTCGCATAAAGCTGCTTTATAGTGCTACAGATTGTTCTCCCCATATTGAACCAGCTCTAGCAGTATGAAGCACCTTCATACAAACGAGTTTCTACAACTGCCAGCAAATCACTGCCGTTAAATCCATACAGCTCCAGTGCATCCCCAAGCCCAACTCTCATACGTGCCTTCAGAACACTCCCAGCATCCCAAATTCAACTCCCATCAATGCTCGAATGCTCTACTTCCATTAATTTCTGAGGGTCTGACTCCCTCGATGCACACCTAGTCAAACCATTTAGGGATCGGGGGCTGTAATTGATTTATTTTTTTATCTGGGCCATAGGTAGTTTTGAAAATCCCTCCACATACGAACAATGGCTTTTAAAAAGAGGTCACGCAATCAGATCGCTTTGAACTCTAATGGCGTTTAAGCCTCTAAACTCTTTAGGCTTATTTTAAAATCCAGCCATGAAGTTTAGATTATTTTAAACTAAAAAGAATTGAAAGTCAAGTGTTGAAACCTGCAGCCCTCCTGGGCCCATGGCACTGAGCATCTGTGTTAGGAGGACTAAGCAAAAGCAGCTATAAGTAAAAATGAAAGTGACCCTATAGAGTATGATTTAAAAAAAAAAAAAAGCAGAGAAATCAATACATTAATGATGAGAAACTAATTCAGGTAATTAAGATCTTTCTGATCTCGATAATCCAATGCGCCCTTAGGCACTGTAAAGCTTGGGCTCCTACACCGCACAGCGTTTAGAGTCTCAGAACATCTGTTTGAAAAGAAAACTTTACAAAGCACCCTGAAAATTTCAGACCAGTTGGGATTTCCTTTGTGAGCTCAATTTGGCACTGTGAGAGACGGCCTCTGCTGCTGGGATCTGGGGGAAGGCAAGGAGGGGCTGCGGCTGTGCTGCAGTGAGCTGCACTGATTGCATGCATGTCCTCAGCTCCTACAAAACGCTGCTAGACAAGAATGTACCCAGTTAGAAAGAACACAAAGGCCAACACGCCATGAAGAACAGTGAAGGTGACTCCTGTATGTGGAATTCGGAGTGGGCTTTGGGCTGCAGCACCACAGTGTCCAATTTCTGGAGCATTTGGTGATGCCCAGCCTGCACTGAGTCATTCTGACTTACCCTGATGCACAGCCTCCTTGGTTCTCTGGCACACGCACTAGCATATGCAATGTTACATCTCCACATTTTGGGGGAAAAAATGCCCGTTTTCTCAACCATTAAAAAAATTCTTGTTCATATATAATGGTTTCTGGATTTTCTATCCTCCCTCTCCTCTGTTCTGTGATGCTGTCATCTCTTTCCCTTTGGTGCTATTCCAGTATAAAGCAGACTGATTTTAATTTAAGAATGAAAAAGCACACATTTAATAAAGTTTACGGGTACTGAGAGGCTGTGCTCTCTTTTTGCTGGCGGCAGCAGCCTGGAAGGAGCGAGGAGCTCTGAAAAAGGCAAAGCAGAATTACCCACTCGTGTCAGAGTTAGTTTACAAAACCACTTGAGCTGGCACTGCTTGACTGGAGATCCCCACTTTGGCTCTTGGTCTTCTTGGCATCACTTCCACAACCTTCTATCTTCCTCTTAGCGATGCTTGATGTCTTACTACAGTCTTTAGGCAACAAAACACCTTGGAAAGCCATGTCTTTGCATTTCGCCCCTCTGTTCCCCATTCAGCAAACCCTGCCATGTCCCTCTGCCACCATTCACGGAATTCCTTCTTTCCCAAAACCCAGCACTGTGTGAAACCCGAGGTGGGAGCAATGCACCAAGAAACATAGACAGCCCCCATGGATCAGGTTCTCTGTGTGGTCAAGTAAAGCGATATTCTATTTACTTTTTCAGACGTATAAACAGAGAAAGTCCCAGGGAAAATATGCTCCCAAACTTCATAATATTTTATTAAACCACCGAAGTTTAATATAATCTTTTGGCTTCCATGGAAAAAATGTTCCATTTCTTTGCTGAGCACCTTTGATTTTATTTTCTTTTAATTATTCCTATCCGGACTTAACAATGTGGGTTTTGCGCTCCACCCAGCGAGGACTATCCAGATTAGAAGTGAGGAATTTTGCTGAAATACAGAAATATCTGTGCATGGTGAGGAGTCAGCGACGCCTGGGTGGAAAACTCTGGGAAAGCCAACGTGTAGAATGAATTCCCCTCAGCCAGGCAATAACAAGACTGCATTCCTCAATCCACAGCATTTATTACCAGGATGTTGGCCAGCAATGTTCCTGGGGAAAAAAAAAATCAGACCTCCTTCATCTTAATGCTTGTCCACAGCCTGCACAGGGGCGGCAGCTCTGCACTCCGTGGGGAAAGCTCTCAATAAATCAGAGCTGATGCAGCGTCAGTGCTCAGGGTCACACGGTGGGAATGCCTTGGGATGTGGCATCCATCCAGGTGCGATGCTACTGTGAAGCCAACATCGCATAGAGCCCCAAAATCTTCAACAGCACTGATGAGCCTGTGGACACAGCAGAGGTGTGGAAGCCAAGCTGGGCTCTCAGAAAAGACTCAGCATTGTTAAATAATAATTATGGTAATAATCATCTCATGGTTCCCAAGATAATTGCGTAATTTCTGGAGGCCAAAGCTGCTGGTATGAGTATTACCTGAAGCTGTTCATGCAGGAACCTTAGAAGCAGTTCTCAGCCACCCTGTCAAATTTCCTCACTGTTCAAAACCTGCCACCAGGACAGCCCTGGCAGTGGAGGGCCCTTTATCAATGACGTCCCATCACCTGCCTCCATGCTCTGCTCCAGGCAGCAGTGATGCCTTGAGCAGGATTAGACCCATTTGGCCACAGATCATCCAGTTCTGTTCTTTTGTTCTTTCATCAACAGCAGTGATTTAGAGCATGTGAGCAACATCTAAAGGAAACAACTGAAAGGTATTGGCTGGGGAGCACTTAACTCCCATGTACGGGGCTTATGAAACAGAATCAATACATTTTCTATATGGCTTGCTGCAGAAACCCCCTGCTGTTGGGCACAGAAGAGATGGCAACAGAGCGAAGGAATTCTCCTGAGAAGGACAATTTGAACAGCGCAAGTAGGGCTGAATGCATTGCATCGACCCAGCAGAACAGCCACTGAGCTAATGCCCAGCTCTCAGGGGTCCTGGGACCCTGGCTCCGAGTGCACAGCCTTTGTGCTTTCACCGCACTGGATTTCACCTCCTTTTGTTAAGTGCACAGAGATCATGAAAGCAGCCACAGGCTTAGGATGCTCTTGGAGCCTACAGTGAATGCTGCAGGGCACTGATGGCTGATGGCACCCAGAACAGGCAGCGTCTGCCTGTCAAGACTGTCCCAGACCCACGACCCCCAGTTTCAGATACACCAGCTGCCACCACAATGGAGACTGGCTCCCTGCTATGGGGACAGGATCCCTACCTTGGGAACTAAAACCAGCACTGACCTGAGGTCCATCTCCTCCACACACTGAGAAGATTCGAGGTTAAATAAAAACATTATCTCTAAGGCCACACATGCTCTGCTGGCAGGGCTGCTTGTTCACAGAAACAAAGAATCACAGAATCATTAAGATTGGAAAAGACCTCGCAGATCCCCAAGTCCAACCTCAGCCCACCCCCACCGTTCCCACTGACCACGTCCCCCAGTGCCACATCTCCATGGTTCTTGAATACCTCCATGGACAGTGACTCCTCCACCTCCCTGGGCAGCTGTGCCAATTCATCACCACTCCTTCACAGCATAAATGTTTCCTACCATCCAGCCTGAACCTCCCCTGGCACAACTTAAGGCCATTGGAAAAGGTTCCTAGAGAGTTCATCCTGCCCCATTTTGAACTGCACAGCTAAAGGGAAATCTGCCACACGCTCCTGCTTTCAGAGGAGCTGAGCTGTCCTTTAGATACCAGCTGCCAGCACAAACATACATGGGGAACAGGTTTTGAGTTCCTGAAAAAATGTCTAAAGAATTTCAAACAATTCTTAAGGCATGTGGGGATAAATAGCGAGAATCTCAATATTGTTTATAGTTTAAAAAAAACACAACAGTCATTGGAGTTCAGTCAAGCCACGCATTTTGGATAGATAGCTTTTCAACATTTGGTTTCAATTCTCTCAGACCTTCAGCAAAGAAGCCCCATTCATGCGATACTCAGCTCACAACTCCAAACGAGGAGTATTACGGGCTGGAAAGCGGGATGCTTCTATTTCCAAACAGAATCTTGGCCGATCTTGGAACATCCTCTCAGAAAATAAAACAAAACCAAAACACTCGGTTGAGCAATTTGTCCAGGCTGCTCTCCTCCTGCGTCAAGTTTCATTATGTTGAATTAGCCGTTTGTTTTTCTTAACAACAACAACAACAAAGGAATGCTCTGTCGAAAACATCCTGAGCAGTAACGTCTGCAGTCTGAGTGCCTCCTCTGTAGAGTGGGAAAGTCATCACTTTCCCCTTTGCAGTGGAGTTCATTGGGAAAAGTCCAGAGCATCTCTCACCGAGGAGATGTCAGCATTTGCATTTCTTCTATCAGTGTCCAAATAATGTTTTCCTGAAGGCTTTTCTTGTCCCGTTTTTGTCTTTCTCCTAAGGGATGGAGACTCCACCTGCACCATTGGCACTGGCCTCCTTCTCTTCTTATAATAAATCCCTGAAATAATTTCTTTTTACTTCAGACATTCTCTCATCTGGACAGCTCTCAGGACCACAGATTGCTGGGGTCAACAGGGAATTCTCTGTATGTGCTGCTCTGTGTTGGTGGCTATTGGTAGGGTCCCAAGGCAGCACACCATTCCCAGGGCAGATAACAAAAGTCTCAGGAAATGAAAAAGGAACAAACTGGTCACCAGCATCCCCCATGGAGTGCACTTGGGATGACTGGTGGCCTCTCCTAAACCCATCAGATCTGGGGCAGTATGCAACCAGAGCTGAAGCCAACGCTTTTGTGAGCCCACAGCATCAAATCCACAGCATCAAACCCTCACCCTCTGAACACACAAAGAAGGGATTCTGCTCTTTTCTTCCTGAATACCCCAAAAGACAACAAAATTGGGCACTCTGTGCCACAATCCCCCCAGCAAGCACGTTGCTCCAGAACAGAGCTCTGCTCCAGATTTCCTAGATAGATTTGGGCAGCGTTTTTGCAGATGTAGGGGTGTTCGTGTGGGCGAGGAGCACTTTGGCAAGCCCTGCATGTACCTCTGAGAGCTGCTGCTCCAAAATAAAAGGGAAAAACATGGGGAGAAAAGACTCCCAGATGTTGCACTTGACTTCACATCAGGCTCGCTGCTACCTGTGTGGCCCTGGCAGAGCAATGGGGCTCTTGGATGCGAGCTCCTGCGCTGCTGCTGGATCCATCCCGAGATAGGAGCTGGCTGGTGGTCAGGGAGCAAAAGCCAAGCTGCAGCCTTCCCCTCCCAGCCCATGGGCTGCACTCCAGTATCTGCTGAGAGAAGGAAGGAAGGGTTTTCATTAGCGAAATGGAATAAAGGCATGAAAGGGGAGGTTTGAGGAGCTGCAGGTGGGGAGCCACCGAGTGACTGCGCTGCAGCAGCTGCTCCTGTTGGGTTGGCTGCTGGAGATGGGCCACCAGCCCTCTGCACCCTTCTTTCTGCTCCATCTCCTTTCTCTCCAGCACCACCACATCCATCCCCAGCCAGAAGCACACAACTACCCATATGCAGAAGACGTAGCTCCATCTTCAGGCTTAGATTTAGGCACTTTGCACCATGGGCAATTGGAAACAGAGATATTCAATCATTCTCCTCTTCTTTTTATACTGCTTCCCACAAGCACTGAAATGCAGCCAAGTTTGGGAGGTATTGGTAGTTTGGTGGACAGCTGATCTTTGTAAAGTGATACGCAAGCAAGCTCAGGAGGATATAATGTTCCAAGGCAACCAAAGCATATTTCTGTTTTTACATGAAATATTCTGCTACCTTTTGGCAGAAGGTCCACACATAAGGTCTTGTTGAAGATTCGTGCACTTGGCATCTCTGTGCTTAGGTGCAGAATTCTTAGTCCACATTATCTGTACCAACTCAATCTGAAACAACGAAGTGCAGGTAACTTCTGAAGCTCTTCCGTGCCATCAGCAGCCTTATGGGAGGTTCAGGTTGGAAGGTTCAGCTTCCAAGGAGCCAGAGGAGACTGCTCATGCATCTCCGTAGGTGTCTTCAGTATTTGAAGTACCCCACAACGTCACTCCAGATGTGTATTCATCTGGTGACACACACAGAGCCCCTTTTGTCCCTCCAAACACACAACTGATTTTTTTTTTGCAAGCATCCAAAGGCATGATCCCTCTTCCCTTGGCTTTGCATGGAAGTCCCCAGCTGGGGTGGCTGGCTGCACAAATACCCAAAAATGTCGGTTGGATCCCATCTGCAACGACCTTGGCATCTCCACACCTTGATACGTAGGCCAAAACACTGGAGGAACATCCAGAGAAGACTCATGAGAATGGCTGAAAGCCCTGGAAATGTTCCTATAGGTGCAGGAGCCAAGCAAAATTACTGGATTAACAGTAATCTTTCCTTGGTCTGTAAGAGAAGACATACAGGATCTGAGCATGGGGCACAGCGTTTAGTCACTCACTGAGGTGCTTAACTTTGAGCATCCAGGTCTGGGTTCCATTGTCCTCTGATGCACACTGGCCATTTGTATTATGGAGTATGAAGTAATTCTTCATTTTCCACCTTGCAGCTCTGAGACATAATGGACCTAAATAAATCTACTTTACAAAAAGCACCATGGGTGTACTGAGAAAATAATTCCTACACATGTTCACCCAGACAGCAAGGCAGGCAACCAAATAAAAAGGTACACAGAGCTTTTCAAAAGAGCAATCTCAGAAAAAAATCAGCGCTTGTCTCTAAAACTCTGACCTTGGCATCATTTTACAAAGAAGGGATTCCTGCATGGGATAATTAAAGACAGGTGTTTCAGTAAGGCACAGCTTGGTGGATAATCAGATAATGGGGGAAAGCAAGGAGCTCCCCAAGCAGCCACCCCGGGCTACAGGGCCAAATACTGCCTACCCGCCAGCATCCATCTCCTCCCCATCTTCCCTTCAGCTTTTTGAGGCTGAGGGCCTGAGTAGCCAGATTTCAGCCATAACACTTCACCACCAACACGGTGGAATCCTACATGTGCTGGAGCTTGGTGCTCCAATGTGGGATGTGGCACAAACACGATGTTCATGGCTCTGATGGAGCAGCATTGCGAGCGGCAAGCGGCTCTGAAACAGGAGCTCCATGTCTCCTTGGAAAGAGAGGAATATCAATATTTTTTGATATTTCAAAAATATCAACAGCCACAACCCAAGAAGCAAAATGTCTGTTTGTGGGTAATAATCCCAGACAGATGCCTCCCGCACGCAAACAACCAGTGCCTCCGAGACGGGAGGCTCTAAATAAATAATCAACAAGTCCTAGAGCTGAATGCACAGTTGCTATTTGCATCATAAATAAATGAGGAGTCTTTTATTTACTCATTCTGGTGGCAGAGCACACAGCACGAGCTCCTCAGAGCTCTATTGGTGCTGCTCCGGCACAGCTGCTCGGCTGGGGATGTGGTGGACACAGCACAGCTCAGTTTGCTGGGAAGGTTGGATGAGCACGGTGGGAAGGTCTCTTCATCCACATAGATGGGAGAAGGTGTTTAGGAAACCCAATTCCTTTTTGTTGCTGATGCTGTATGACATTATGACATTTATAAGTGTTGACCCTTATGGGTGCCTTCCAACTTGGGATATTCTATGACTCTGTGACACTGTTTTCCACCAGTGTGAGGAGGAATTAATGCTCTGGGAAGTACTTTCAGAAGGAGCAACCCAAAGGAAAATCAGATTTTTTTATCAAGAGAAGCAGTCTTACAGCGGTAGAGAAGGGATGGAAAGTGGCCCAAAACTCCATGAAATGCTTCAAGAAATAGAAAAGTTCTACAAAAATTCTGGGAAAACTTAGTTTTTCTCAGTTTTTTGAGACGCCGCGCTGCAAAAGACACCTCAGTATCTCCCTTCTGCCATAAATTCCACCTGGGAATGCAGTGAAGCTGCAGCTGTTCTTTCTGCTAGGCACATGGCAAATCCTCCACCCACCATCACCTCTGGGATCAAATCTGCTCCTGGAACAGCAGCTACAGTACAACTGTACAAACCTTGCAAAGGGGCCAGAGCTTAAGTGCTGAGAACCAGCATTTGGGGTGTCCTCAACAAAAGTGAGATTGAGCCAAAAAGAAGTGAAAAGTCCCCATCTATTTCATTTACTGTCCACAAGACATGGTGAACAGCCATGTGCCATTTCTAAGGAGAAAAGACACAAAATCTATCCCCAGAGATCCTGCAAGCCGTCTGGCTTGGTTTTATGTAGGTATATATCAAGTGTTATTGATCCATTTGCTTCAAGCAAACTAGCCAGTGGTGAATTAGTATTTTTTCTGCTCTTGGTGTCCTGAAAATCATGTTTTTTCCTTTTTGGGTTTGGGGATGACAGATAGCAGCACTCATGGAGTGCACAGGGAGCCCAACCCCATCCATGCACCGTGGTGGCATCTACAGCCTTACATCCTCTTTTGGCTCATTGATAAAACACAACCTGGGCTCAAAGAGGCAAATGTGGGCAAGAGAAGCAGTGGTGCTGAGCTTGGAACGGAATTCAAGTCTTGGAAGTATCCCAAACGCAAAGTCATCCCTCCCCAAAAGCCACTGTCCCACAACCTTTGATGACAGAAGGGCACAGACAATGCCACGCTGACGGTGGGACTTTGCAACATAATATGGAGGAAGCTCAAACAAGACCTTTCAGGACCAGTTTCTCTCCAAATGAGGTTGTTCTGTAATCTCATCAGGATCCCAGTTGTCTACTTACACAACTGTTTTACCATCCATCCAATGGTCCAAACCATTTCTATGCTTGAACAGTTCATCCCAGGATTTGTAATTCTCCTCTATCTGTGACCATAGCACTGTGCATTGACCCCACTGCCATGGCACCCACACTGGGGTGCTCCTATCCACAGGTCTCACTGAGAAGGACACAGATTGGGAAATTCGGTGCCAGGAATTTGAGCTGCTCCAACATTCAACAGGCTGGCACCAAGCTACTAATACTGTTCAAAATTAGAGCTGGTAAAAAAAATGTGTCATAGCATTTATTTTGCAAAGGAAAAGTTGTTTTTAGCATTTCTTCTTTTTTTTTAAGAGAAAGTATTTCCTCTCCCCGCACTACCAGCGCTCCATCCTCCCCCACCCCACTGGAATCATGTCTCATCTTGCAGAGGAAATTTTGATTTTTCATCAGGGAGGAAAAAAAAAAAAAAAAAAATTAAGTAACCCGAAGTAAATTATTTTGGCACGAGTCTCATCCATTGCAGTTCCAACACTGCCACAACACCTCCAGCACGGAGCACCCAACCTGGGAACAGCTGCCCTGAGGATGTGCAGCAGCACAGCCAAAGCCAACTGGTTGGGTTTTCCAGTAAAACACATCACTTCCCAGCTCAGAGAAAGGCTGGTTTACCTCCTGGGACACGCACATTGGTGTACAGACTCTTGCTGCAGCAGAAGGGAAGGTTTCCTATAGGACCTGATGAGTTCTTTATCACGAGGTTTGAGTGGATGGAGAAATCCACTCAAACTTCAGATTGTAGAGTGGTCAGGCACTGGAACAGAACATGGCACAAAGCTGCAAAGATAGAGGAATGCTGGCTTGATATCCTCCAGGGTGCAAGAGTTGGCAGCTTTATCCATCACTATTTTTAGCCCCTCTGGGATTTTTGCAGTGTCCCAGCTTTATAACAAACCCAAGAATAGGCAAAGCCAGTGGCATCCCATCACGGATGGCACACAGGTGACACGCTCTAACCTGAATGATCTGCAGTCCTAAAACAACTGTAACGAAGCTGTGATAATGGGAAACTTAACAACAGCAGAGATGAGCACCCTGCCTACACCACACTGCTGCCGCGTTCAGCGAGCTTGTTATATGTGATGTCAACAGCTACACACAAGCTGTGAACAGTTTCCTATCTCCTCCAGCCTATTTGAGTCTAGAGCGATTTGACTGATTTCTTCAGAGCTGTTTTGGATCTACACTGGCTCTGCATTCTTACCAGGATGCACCACAGGGGTCTAGGAAGCGCACTGGGTCCCCATCTCTCCTTGGCACACAGCAGCATTGGAGATTGAGCAGAAATGCACTGATTGCCTGCCATTGGGCATCAGGACTTCTGCTCACAGTGTGTGGGTCTGAGAAGGGACAGCCCTGATACAGGACATCCCCACCACCCCCAAGCCCTCACCAAGCCATCACATCACTCTGTGTAAAAGAGGTGGTTCTTCTACGCAGGGCAGCCCTAAAAATAAACAAAGAAACGAAAGAGATCCTCTCTCCAAAAAATAAACTATGATTAATTATTCCGAAAAGGGCTGTTTATAGCTTGGACTTCATGAAACGGAATGCATGATTTAATGCACAATCTGACAATGTGCTGTTTTTCATTTCAGCACAATCAGGGCCTAAATCTGTGTCTCCCTCCCTCATCTGAGCTGGAAATGGTTTTATATTCCATCTCGCTTTAAATTATACACATCAAGTTTATAATGGGACACGGACTATTTTGTTGCCAAAACCTGCTCTGTAAGATCATCTATTAAACTGTATTTATTTTTTATGACAAACAAGAAGAATGACAAAACAGCTACCGAGCTTCTGCTAATGAGGACCAAATGCCCCCTCAGGCACCCTTCCCATCATGCTGAGCTGAGCTGAGATCCTCTCATCTGGGACACGTGGGGCTGTGTTATCACTGTGGGCCTGCACTTGAGATCTGGGGTGTGGAGTTTTATCCCACTGGGATGCAAACAAGAAAACACAGCCCTGGCACAGGAGGGGAAACGCTCTTGGGAATAGCAAGATTGCCCAAAAAGCTGACCCTGGGGAGGGTTCCATCTCAGCAAGGCATCTGGATTAGATTCCTCCCACCCAGGCTCCTCTGCAGGGCTCTCATCCATGAGACTGTGACCTAAGTGGGGCAGTGCCAGGTGCAGCCATTCCCAATGATTTATTTTTGGAGATGACAGCAACAAAAAGCCCTTCCTGTGAGTGGTACAAACAGGCCCTCATCAGCGTGGGGTACATTTTGTACACCTCAAGCTTTTCAATGTTGAAGGAAAAAAATCACCGAGATTTTAATGCTATTTCAGCTTTAAAGACTGCTCCATTTATATTACAGTGTTAATGCAGAAAATCCCTCTACTGCCATCTTTGTTTATTTTTGCCATGCTACTTACTAGTGAGCACAGCAGCAAGTTTTTATACCGAGCACAGCAACCCATCTCGTCCCAATAAATTCCTTATGTAGCCTATGAATAGCCAGACACATGAATAATTGAACCATGGTTTAATCAACGTTAAACGAATGCTTTAATCAAGACCAACTACGTCATTTCTCCTTAAAAGAATTACAGACCAAGGCTCTGGCTCTGGTTTCACAGCATAGGAAGAGCACACATCTCCTTGGTGAAGCTTTAAACAAATTAATCAAGCCTTTCTCCATGGCACCAGCCAGGCGAGGACTGGAGCGGGTTAGCCAATCCTTCTGCTTCACCCAAAAAGTTTGGAATGATAGAATCATGCAATTGTTGGAGTTGGAAGGGACCTGAAAAGTCATCTGTCCCACCCCCTGCACTGAGCAGGGACAGCCACAGCTCCATCAGTGCTCTCAGCCCATCCCCTGACCTTGGCTGCCTGCAGGGGTAGGGCACTGACACCTCTTTGGGCAACTCAAAATTTACCATGTGCTTCCTGCTGTAGCCACACAGTGAATGGGATGCAATGGAAAGGAGATTGTGGAAGCAAAGCCCTGTCAGCTCTGTCCTGTGTGAGCTGTGTGTCTGTGTGTCCCGTACCACCTTTGTGGCTTGTACTTGGGCTGCTCAGCACCATACAGCAGTTTGCTCATCATACAGGGAGGGGGGAGAGAATTGGAAAAAAGGTAAAACCCATCGGTTAAGACAAAGATAGTTTAGTAGAACAGAAAAGGAAGGGAAGATGATAATGGTAAAAGAATATACAGAACAAGTGATGCACAATGCAATGCTCACCAGACTCAGCATGATGCCTTATGGTATGGGATATCCTTTTGGTCTGCTGTCCCAGTGCTGTCCCCTCTCAGCTCTTTGTGTCCCCTCACTGGCAGAGCAACAGGAGAAGCTGAGATGTCCTTGGCTCCATGCAGCACTGCTCTGCACCAACAAAACCACTGGTGTGTTACCCACATTATGAATCACAGAATATCCCAAGGTGGAAGGGACCAAAAGAATCATCCTAAATCCAAAACAGAGCACCATCCCAGCTACTAGGTGCCAATCCACTCTATTCCAGCTGAAACAAGGACACCTTTCACTAACAGGGGACAGCCACACTCCAATGGGACATCTGTGACACCTGACCTGGGACAGCACCAGCGAAGATGCAGGTTTTAGGTTTCCATTCTCAAACTTGACACAGAAAACACTGATGGAAGCAATGCCTTCTGCCCTCACACCTCCAATATCCTTTGTGCAAAACGTGGGGTACACACTGCTCATATCCATCACATACCAGAGAAAGCAGCTCTGGACATCCAGCCCCTCCCTGCAAGCATCAGCTTCTTCGGGATTTGCATTTATCAGCTGATGAGATTTTGAAAGAGAAAATCATCACTTACACGCTCAAATATAACAGCAGCCAGTCCAATCTTCCCTCTCTGGGGGAAGGAGAGGTCATACAAGCTCTCAGCCCGCACTGCTGGCTCCGAGCTGCAAGTTTCCTCCCCTCCAGAACTCTCAGTGATGCTGTTTTGGTTCCAGGCAGACGGGGCACCCTCCAGTCCGGCTGCTTCGCCGTCTCCAGCTTTCTTAAAAAGGTCAGGAAACGCTTTGCCTGGCAGACAGATGAGTCGTGAAGCCTCAGGATTTGTAGCAGAATGAGGTTGTTACATTGCGAACTCCATCCTGGGGAGAAACAACACAAAACTTGTCAGGAGTTTTTCAATGAAAAGGATTTTTCTCTTTTCCATTTTCTTAAAAAGATCAAAGAAATACGAGAAGTTGGATCTTAAAGCAAATAACTCTCTTCTTCTGATAACTATTTCTCATTCTTCTGCTGTTTGTTTTCCAACCTGTTGCCCTCAAGGCCCTTCCACACTTCACTTTTTCTTTTTTTTTTTTTTCCCATTGCCACTATTAGAAGAAGGAAAGAGGAAAAAAGGAAGTGTAGAGGAGAGGAAATCCTTCCCTCCCTTAAACACTCATTCAGCAGCTCTTCAGTTCCCACTGCCCTTGTGCTGCACCACAAAATCCAGAGCATCAGATAACCACAGTGTGTGCAGACAGCAGCTCTGAGAGCACCACGTGAGCAGTGATGGGAGAGCTCTGGGCTGGGAAGGGGCAGGTCAGCATCCATACCCTATAGCCACGTCACACCTGGGTGCCACAGGATGGCACAGGATGGCACATGCAGGAGTGAAAGCATGGCAATATAATTCCAGGTAGCCTCTCCATTCTCGGAGTGCTGCGATGTAGAGTCTCCAACATCCACGAGAACTGAAATGCTCAGGAGCTGTTCCTGCTCAGCCCCACATCCCCTAATGCTATCCCTAACCCTCTGCATTCCCCCAGCCCATTAGCACAGATATCACTAACGCCAACCCCAAGTTCCCAGCCAGGCAGTGCCCAGTGAAATGCAAACTTTGGGTATCACAGAGCCCGGGCTGAGCTACCACATAAGCACAGCCTTTATCAGCTCCAGCATCTGCTGTGCCAAACACCCTTCACAAAACCCATTCTGTACCAGATCTGCAAAAGTTGCAGGTAACAAGGTAACAGGCTGCAGCAGCATCAGGTGTAGGTGGGTGGCAGATCCACAACTGCTGCCACCAGGCAAAGCTCAACAGATGGGTAAGGAATAGGTGGCTTTGCCCATACACCTGCACACCATGAGCTCTGCATCTCACAGCATGTAGGGCTGTGGAAGGTTGAAGGGCCCAAGAAATGGTCCTGGTTCAAGAAATGCTGTTTGTACCTCAGTGTGCCTCAGAGCCGAGCTGCCTGCAGCCAGGCCAATTTGCACCAACAGAGGATGGGGGCCTTCCATCCCCTTTAGGAACATCACCCCAGGCTGCTGCTGCTCTGTGACCCCTACTCTGTGATCCCTGCTCGTGTTGCTCCCTGAGAGGCAACCCAACGCCCAGCACCACAAAACAAACCATTGTACCTTTAAGGCGCTGCTCCAAAAAGAAAAGGCCTTTCATAGCAGCGAACAGCATCTCTTTTACTCCACGCACCATCTGTTTGCCAAGATGAAGAGCTCTGGGCTGGCAGAGGCTTAGTCATTCGGACAAGAATAGGTCCCACTGTACTTACACTTCCCAGCTCCCAAAATAAAACCACGGCGAGTCACTGGCTTTGCTTAACCCATGGAGAACATGGAACTGCTCTGGGGAGCATCTCAGCTGTTGCCTTCCCCTAAGGCAGAATCAAAAGAGGAACCCCCACCCCTGCAGATGCTCAAGGTCAGGCTGGATGGGCCCTAATGTAGAGTCTAATGTAGTGGTTGGCAATCCTACCCACAGCACAGGTTGGAACTGGATGATCTTTGAGGTCCCTTCCAACCCAAGCCATTCTGTGATTTTAATACAGCAGTGGGAACCCCGTGGTCAGCAGTCCCTACAAAGGCAGCCTTATCAGGTCAGGGTATTCTAGGGATAGGAGACTGCTCCATTAGAGCATCCTTACAGCCATGCCTGGCAATTGGGCCACATGAAGCCTCACCTCATGTCATTCTGCTGGGAGGATCCCAATGGCCCCATTGCTCCAACATGAGCGGGGCTGGGATAGGCGCAGGGGAGCTCCGATCTTCTGATTTTGCTGGGGATTTCCCAGCTCCTTTCACTCGTGGCCAAACCTAAGCAGTATTTAAATACCATCACCTTGCTCCCCCTCCCTTTCTTATTGTCGCCTGCAAATTTAGATTAACAAGAAGGTTTGACAAAGTGCTACTGCATATGTTAATAAAGCCATTAGTGTCGGCCCGCCTGACATATAACCTGCAGAGCCTCCAATGTTTACTAATACGATTGTCAAAGCAGAGGAACATTACTTTTTAATGACATTTCATATCACTTCAGTTGAAGTAATATCCTGGGACATGATAATCAGAAAGCCATTTAGCCACAGAACTATGTGCCGAATAGAGGCTGGTGCATGAAAAATGCTCATTTTGTCAGAATTAAAACATTTGTGTTTTTGCTTCATAAGTTGCAAGTGCACTTGTGGTGAAACACGTTGTGAAATATTCATTGGAAACAGCTCAGTTCAGGTAAATGGGGCTTCCAGATGAAATGCAGGAAAAGGTTATTATTGTGTCTTTTGCAAGCCATACAGCGATGGGCAATTGACACCTATGATATGCTTAACAAACCAATGAGGTTTTGAAATTTCTCCTTAAATAAAACTTCTGAAGTGGTACGAGTGGTCATGATGGCCCCAGCTGAATCTGCTGCTGTGTGCTCACAGCAGGGGAATGGCTGCAAGACAGAATTTGTCCTGGGTCCCTTAAGCAGATTACGATACAGAAATAAACAACTGAATAAGAATTTCTCCTCTTCTGAAATAAAGTATCAAGAGGCCATCAATCTGATCAGAACAGCTTTCTGGTAGAAAATAGCAATTGATTCAGTTCAAATCTCCCCTCGGATGGGGGACAGAGCTGATTAAAGCTGTGCATGTACTATTAATAGGAGCAGGATGCCCTTCTGTCATTATTATTAATTATGCTTCTGTGATTACTATCTGTTCATCCATCCACCCATCCTCTCTTCTTTAATCCCATCACTGGCCAGGTCTGGATGACACAAATTCTTACTCTCTTTTCGCTGCCAGTTTGTCAGGGTGAGGTGGAAAGACAAAGTCTTTTCCATCCCTAATGATGTCCTGTGTGGGCCTGGTCAGGATGGGCAGATCATAGAATCATAGAATCACAGAATGGCTTGGGTTGGAAAGGATCTCAAGGATCATCAAGCTTCAACCCCCACTGCCACAGCAGGGTCACCAACCTCCACATTTAATACTAGACCAAGCTGCCCAGAGCCTCATCCAACCTGGCCTTGAACACCTCCAGGGACAGGGCATCTGTCCATAGATGGTTGGGCTTTATGATCTTAGAGGTCTTTTCCAACTTTAACTGATTCTATGACAATTATGAGAGAGTGGGGGGTTGGAGATGTGTGGGTGTGAGCATTCGTTTGAGAAAAAAGCACAAAGAGAGAGTTGCCAAAGCAGGAGGCCTGACCCCAGGGTCTCTTCCCACACCCACAAGCTCGTCCCTACCTGGAGGCCAGGTTCTCCCAGTCTCTCAGCTGCTGTTCCCAAGATGGGCAGAAATTTTCCTTGGCCAAATAATTAGGCTGTGATAAGAGGAAACAAATGGGCCCTCAGAGCAGTGAGGGCTGCAATAAGAGATGAATTATTAGTCCAAGATGGAAATCTCTTTTGATAAATGACTGGCCTCAAGCAAGGAAGGATTCAACAAAACACAACAACGTCCTTGTTGTGACACGAGGAAGGGGAAGGAATAAACTGTGCACAGTGCAACAAAGCCTCTGCGCTACCGCCTTGACCAATGGATTAATCAAGTGTGTCCCACAGTGTCACCACGCTTCCCTCTCTGCATTACTTACAGCCTCCCTGTGTGGAGGACAGCGATGGAAGGAGTTCATCCTGACAGATGTCATCACGGAGGATGTCAGGAAGGAGTGAGGAGCAGAGCCTGCAGATGCATGGGGTACTTCAAAGCAAACACAGAGCACTCAGCCACGGCGGTCTGGGAACAGAAAAAGGAGAGGCAACTGTTTTTGCTGTTTTCCTGCAAGCAGTTGGCTTAGTAGGGTGGGGCAATGCCTCGTACTCCAAGTGGAAGAACTGCCATTTATTAATGTTGGCCCAGTTCCTGATTTTTTTTTTAAGTACAGAGCTGGGGGAAGAAAATCCATTGGTTGCTGAAAATAAACCTGACAATGAGGCACTGGGCATGCCATTGAAATCAGCAGGTTTTAACATCACAGCTTCTCCCAGACTTTGATGTTTGGGGGAGTGCTGGCTGTATGCTGCATGCATAGCAGAGTTCAGCATGTCTAACAGCAGGAAGGTACAAGAAAACCTTCCCAAGACCCCTGCTGATCAGTATCCAGCCCCATGCAATGAGATTGATGGAGTTTCCAAGCCCCCATAGCCTGGAATGCATTTATCCCAGGGGATAGGGCCTCTGGTACCACTACATTCAGTGGGATATTTAAGAAAAAGTGGTTAGTAGGAACATGCATGCAAGAGCATACATACTGTGTATACACACACCCATACATACATGCTTTTAAAAAATCTGGCAGAAGGAGCTTGAGCATGAATTGCTAATTGTATTTCTTTCTCTATCCTTCCCCGAAACCGCTACCAAGACATACCTCTCCATCTGATGAGATTAGCAAGGTACCATGCTAGATCTTTATTAGTTAAAGCTGACCAGAGTGCAAAACTTGGCCTGAATTGTAAATGAGCTGATTGCCAGATTGAGGAGTGCAGCCAGCAAGTAGATTTATTCCAAATGGGTCTCTGCTGTTTGCCTTGGGGAATATGCTTCCTTCTCTTTAACTCCCTGAAAAATGGTAGCCAAATTTCTGCTCTCCTTACATTCCTCAAAGCCAGCGTTACTGCTGCTTCCCACTCACACTGACCTATGCAAACTTAATCACCCTGACCTTGGTGATTTATTTGAGTACAAGGTAAGAGGGAATCAAACTTATTGGCTCTGGTGGCTCACGGGAGGATTTTTCACCAAGGATGTTTATATATGGCAGTTCCTGCCTCCTCCACTTTGACTGGCAGCTTGAAGAGGCCAACACTCTAAACACTACGAGGGGAGCTCTGCATGCTGATATCAGAAGTGCTTGTTTACAGCATCTTCTGCACTCAGACCAGTTACTTTGGCTCCCAGTATTTCTCTTTTGTAAAAACAAAGCGGGGAGAAACAAGTGAGAAAGACTATTTACGCTATGCAACGAATGATGCTAGCCTACCCTCACGTGTAGTGATCAGTAGGAAATCTTTCATGAGATCTGCACATTCCTTTCCTCGGTCACGCCCAGAACCTCCCATTAAAGGTCTCAGAAGGACCAGCACATGCCTTGGGGGAAGGAACAGAGGCCAAAGCATGGCCACGTATGAGTGTTTCACCGCAAACAACTTTCTTGCTTTGGAGTAGAAATGGGAAGCATACGCAGAACAGATCTGGTTTCCATCAGTCTGTTATTTATAGTGCTGGTTTCACACCGTGGCTTACACACACTCATACTTGTTCCTTCAGACTCTCGGTGCTCTGCCATGCTTCCTTCTTACCTGAGCAATGAATCTGTGAGCTTTGCCCTGCTGCAGTCAGCCTGCCAGCACCTCAGCTGAGCATCCACTAAATAGCTCTACAGAGCTTGGCTGCTCATGAAATGAGAGTCAGCAAGCAGAGTATCTCCAAAGCATCCTCCTGAGCCTCGGGCGATGGTAGAGAAGACAGACTAGTTTATCAAGAGTGCACAAGAGAGAGATCTTCTGGAGCCTCTGATTCACAGGCCCCAAAGAACTAACTGCACGTTTATGGCTGGATCAATCGAAAACACCTTTGGCACAGCAAAAAATACTGTCTGATGAAACAGCAAGTTGCTCCGCTCATCTACTGCACCCTAATGGCTGCATGGTGGCAAAGACTTAACAGAAAGTCCCATTTTGACCAACTCATCAGAGGCAGCAATGAGACCTCCCATACAAGCATCCCGTGCCTGGGCCTGTGGTCCTACCCAGCACAGCTCCCTGGGAAGCCTGCAGCCCATCCACTTGTTGATTGCTCATGGAGAGCAAAGTGAGGGCGGTAGGGCCCATCTGGTGTGCCTGGAGTCATCCAGTGCTGTCCTAAGCTCTGAGTTCAAACAATGGCTGTTTGGTCTCTGCTGTTGATTGAATGAGATTTGTTGTCTGTAATAAAACTCCTGGCACATGATCAGTCGCTGCATATAAACCTAAATTACTCTAGGAAAAGCCAGGATACTGTCAAACAGCTCTAAAACATCAGTAAAACAGAGGCCAACCCCAGGCATGGCTCTGAAGAGCCATGAGTATGCCAGCGATGTTCTCCAGCTTCCCCTCAGGCAGATGCGCGGGCATAGGGACTGAGGACAGTGGCTATCCTTGAGAATTCCCTGCCAGCAACTGCATCACAACACAGAGGCCAGGGCAATTTCTAAGATGGCCAGGACCAAAGAGCAGAAGATGACAGCACACTCTGTCCACGAGCCTATAATCAACAAGCTATCCCCACTGGACTTAGCTGGACAAACAGCACATGAGTTATGAAGCATGGCACCTTCCCCCAAACTTGCAGAAGATAAATTGATAGCAGAATGGATGGTTTCCTTTCAAAGATGTGAGTTTGCCCAGCTGCCCTCCAGCAGCACCTCACCATGCCAGGCGCTGCACAGCTGTGGTAGGCAGAACAGGAGTACTTCTTCCAGCAGCATCCTCTGGGCTACTGCAGCTCAGTGAGCATTTACCAGGAAACCACATAAGCATTTAGCCTAAGCAAGATGCGCCCAGGGGACCAAGTGATAATGTCTGGCCTACTGCTAAACCTATAGGTGGTTCAGGTTAGGGGAGATGTATGTTGCACCCTACTTCTGGAGTCCTAGGGCCTGAGCCAGGGGCCTAAATACAGGTACCTGCACCCAGTGCCACTGCAGACGTAGCATCAGATCTGCACAGATGTCTCAAACTAGATGATGTGCTTACTGGGGACTAGGAATGAAAAAGGGAACTGCAATTACAGTTTTGAGGGCTTTGGGGTAGAAGGGAACCACTTGCATCGAGATACTTATGGTTCTTTTTAATTTAGCTTACCAAAAAGAAGAGGGAGAAGTAACTTATTAACGATAAAGAGCACCTACTAAAGAGGAGATCTCTAACCGCAGAACTCTCTTTTATCTAACAGACAAAAACCTATAAAGATCAAACTGCTGGAAGCCAGAATTAGACAAATTCAAACTGCAAGGAAGGTGCCAGTTTGTAATTGAAAGAGTAATGAGCCATTGGAATTACTCACCCCAGACTGTGATGGATTGTCCACCATCTGAAACCCTTAAATCCAGAGTGGATGCTGTTCTAAAATATGCCACACTGCAGGCACATCTTTCTGTATTTGGAAACTATTGGTAAAAGCTTTCCAGCTTGCATGAATCATCTGGGCTCTAAAAAACAAACAAAAGAAATATCATGCTGCCTGGTTAGAAAGGGAGAAAGGGTGTAAAGTGAGAATCTCTCTTTCCTTCCCTTTCCAAGGAGCATTCCCAACTCTTGCATACTACATAAGACAAAGTACATGTGAGATCTGTATTTTTATCATCTTCCCAGCAGGTAGGAAAGAAAAAATCACAGGGGAAATGGTCATCTGCCAAGACACCTCTGTGCAGGACCCATTGTGGGGGAATGCCTGCTGCCAGCCATCGTGCGAGAGCAATGAACACCCAAGGCTCAGATACTCTCTCGCTGAGAAAGTCTATTTTGCTGACTTTAAGGGCACGTAATAAAAATTAGCAGGAAGGGCAAAGGGAGGTAAAAGAGCTGAAGGCTCTGAGCTGACTCTCTGTTGGGCTCTGAGAAAGAGTTAAGCCCCAGAACTGGGTGAATAAATGATTCCTTTGCTTCTCTGATGAATAATTTCAGGTTGCCCTCACAAAAAGCCATAGAGATCAATTTAGCCCACTTGAAATAAAAACAAGATTTAAAGCTGCTGAGATATCAAGTGAAGTATTTCACCAACTTCATCTAGTTTCATTCTGAGGCCGTGAAAAAGGGGTTTGAGAAATTAAATGTAGGTACATTTCTAAGACACCTGTTTTGAAATAACCAAGAGAAGTATGCCAGCTTGGAAACAGCAAAATGAAACCTTTTGACTTAAAACTGTTAGAGATAGTCTTTCTTGGCTGAAAAGATGTAATAAATTTGCAGATAGTTTTTATAAAACCCCCGCAGTTGCATCGGTAGGATTGCACGTAGACCATAACCAGGAAGGCCTTTCCAACACACCAGCTTGGAACAGCCCAAACAGAGAAACTCTGTTCCTCCTCCTTTCCCCAGTCCTTGCCTGCAAACACATCTCTACAGTTAACACACAAAACACCATTCACTATAGTCAGAACATGGGAGCACAAAGTTAGCTCTTACACCCAGGTTGGGATCAAAACGTAACAAAAATCTTAAAAAGCAAGGATGAAATATTGAGCCTTCCAAAAGCTCCAACAGAAAGAAACATTACTGTTCCTCAGGCAAACGTGAAAAGTGAATAAAAGTACTTTTTTCTTTATTCATTTGAGTTTATTCAGGGAAGGTGCTCCAGATTTACTCACGGCGGAGTGGCTCAGAGCAAAATTCAGCCCATAATGGCAATACTTTGGTTCACACCAACACCATGTGCCCAGCTGCAGGCCCTCAAATTAGCCAACACTGCTTGACGTTCAGCCTTATTCTGCCTCCTATTACAGTGAGCACGTCTCCAGTTCAAGAGCTGCTTTATCTGAGGTTTCTTTGGGCTCCTGAACTTCTACAGAGCTCCTAGAATTGCTACATCATTGCAGCACAAGTCATGGCTGCAAGTAGACAGCATC
Organism: Chrysolophus pictus; assembly: GCA_037305975.1. Classification (NCBI taxonomy): domain Eukaryota; kingdom Metazoa; phylum Chordata; class Aves; order Galliformes; family Phasianidae; genus Chrysolophus; species Chrysolophus pictus. The sequence continues at coordinate 8,121,966 of CM074593.1, read as the reverse complement.
TTCATGATTCAGAAGCCACCAGAAACGTGCAGACCTTTGCTAAGAAATTACACAGCTAAAGCATAAGTGTTTCCCCAGCTAGAGTTATCCAGGCAGTTCTGGATATAAATCATGTATGAGGGATTGTTCTTACATTAATGTATTTTTTCAGGTCAGGACCTAACCACAGAGAGACTGAAACAAGCCATGTGAAGGTCAATATGTGAGAGAAAAATCAAACCAGATCTGGCTGTACCCAACCCAGCAGCTTGCCCTTCCTTGTTAAGGTCACTGGAAAATGAGAATAATCACGAGCCTGAGAAGGAGAACATAAAGGCTGAGCTTAAGGGAGAATCTCCTGCCTGCAATCCTGGTTGAACAGATGCCTGAAACCATCTCAGGGCATTTGTCTTGGACTCAGTGAACCCTACAAATAGAGTAAGCGAAACCCTACAAAATGCACTTTGCATGGGTGGCAGATGGGTCCCATGGGCTGAGCAGGTATTGCCCACATCTGACTCTGGGGTTCTGGTGTTCCTGCAGTATAACTAACACCCACAGCCAGATTAGCTACAAGCCTATGCTGTACCCTGGCCTGGTCCAGCAGGAGAATCTGTGGTCATCACTTGTAGAAGTACTTCCAAAGGACCTCTGGTTGGATATTAAGGAAAACTTCTAGAAGAGTGGTCAGACACTGCCCAGGGAAGTGGTGGAGTCACCGTCCCTGGAGGTGTTCAAGAACAGCGGGGATGTGGTACTTGGACATGGTTCAGTGGGCAGTACTGGTGGCAGGTGGACACTTGGACGAGATGATCTCAGAGATCTTTTCCAACCTCAATAATTCTATGAGTCTATGACCTGCACTTTTTTTTTATTCTGCTCCACCAGAACAGTTGATTTCAACACTACTTGCAAGAAATCAGAGAACCCTAGATCTTATTGGCCTCTTTGCTTGGAACAGCAACAAGACTCCTTAGAAATGCCTCCTAAACAGAAACTCATTCAGACAAGCGTAAAAACAATCGGGAGGCAATAATCATTGATGCGTTCATCCTTCCTTCTCCCAGACTTCCAGGCTCACTGTTTCCCAGGTTTGGATCAACTTGTGGCCCCAAGTGGCTGCATGCACACAGCCGGAGATGCCCCTTCCCATCGAGCAGTGGGTACGCACCAACTGAGCCACAGGAACAGCGGGACAGATGAGAAATCCTCCCCTCACAACGGGAAATACAGCAGGCAGGATACCGAGAGGGTGGTCTGCCTGTTAATTCAGGAGACAGAATTCAAACTGAAAGCTCCATGTGGTGCAAATTAGCAGAAACTAATTCTAATCCATCCCACACTGGCACAGAGGCACGTCAGCCCCGCTTAAAATTGCACCTCCCTTCAGATCCAGGCTGCCCCTGTTTTGTGCGGAGAGAAAAAAGGATGGGAAGAGGCAGCACGGCGGCCTGCGTGCAGATGGTCCGGATTATCGAATCGCTGTGGAGTATCAGCCACTTGCCCTGTGCCCCATGATAAATCCCAGTCCCCTTCCATGTTTGTGGGGAAGAGCAACGCGCTCCCGGGGCTATGATCGGGTTGAAAGCCTGCCTAGTTAAGGAGATGTAAATACCGAGCCCCTCTCAGCCTGTAATTGTCATCATCATCCTGTTTAGGAAATGAGCCACATCTTTGAGCAGTTACCCCATGTCTCCTCCACCTCAGGAGAGGGGCTGGGGCCCATTTCCGGCAGCCGGCAGCGAGCCGCTTTCCTCGCGGTGACGCAAACCGAGTTTGTCAGCTTGTGCATCCTCGGGTTCTGCTCGGTTTGAAGGTCCTCAGGAGCAGCTGGAAGCTGTGAGCACACAGCCTTCACCACAAAGCTGCCATTGAGCAGCACCAGGCCCAGCCCAGCGCAGTGCCTTCAGGGCAGAGCCTGCATCCCCACCTGAGGGGAAGTGACACTTCCAGTGGCTCTCGCAGAAAGCAGAGCCAAAACGTGTGCGTTCATTCCCTTCTGCAGGCAGAAAACTGAAGAAACACCCAACCGGGCCAAAATAAATACATTTGGCATCTTTCCTGCGTCCGCACTGGCACATTTGTGGCGCTGGGACTGAAAACAGGCCCAAACTTTATTTACACTACGGCCTCTTTCCATCACTTTGGCAGTAGGAAGGGGCTTAGTCTTGGTACATATTATATTTTCTTTTCAGCATGTGTAAATGAGGATCGAGCTTTCACGTTGCTTAAAATAGATGTAAATGACCCCTTATGCCATCAGAATGGTGCTTTCCTGCAATAAAAAAATCGGCCCCATTATGCTTTCATATCGTGCTCCACTCATTCGGCTTTGGTTTCCCAAACTCAGGCAATTCCCCTTGACCTTGGCAATCTGTGCTGAGATTTTACACAGCTGGGACTAAATCCAGGGGCAGCAGAAGGCACGTGAGCTCAGATAGAAACCTTCAAACTAAACCGGATTTGAAGGCCAGCATATTCCCAATGGCCTCTCATTTATCTGTGACAACTTTTTTTCTTTCTATCAGTTGTTTTGCATATGGTTTTTAAAAACTTTGTATATTCCAGTCTTCTTTTGAAACTATGAAAAGGAGAAAAGGAGAAAGAGAAAGGAATAAGGAGACATTCTGGGCTTCCAGAGGGTTCTCCTGCCTCACAGATGGACTTGCCATCCTCCATGTATTCCTGCCCACAACACTTGCTTTGCTCCTTCACCAGCTTGCTCTACTCACTTCAAAGGAGGCCCTGATGAGAAAAGAACTGGCCTTCCTCAAATCTCTACTGTCACGTTTTAATCTTTCTTGAAGTGATAGTGTCTGAGCACTGACCACACAGGCAGCCAAGCACGTCGCTTTGAGCTACTCTTGTGTTTGGTGGCTCAGGTAAGTGATGGGACACCAATCCCTTCATTCAGAGGAGACCCATTAGCCAGCAAGAGCTGCCCAAGGAGCAGACTTGGTCCCGACACCTAGAAGTCTGGGGGCAGACCATGGTCTTAGGCTCAGTCCTGAACTAAGTGCCCTCAGGCAGCTTTAGTGATGCACAGAGCCCTGCTTTTCCACCTTCCCCTTGCTCTGCAGGGCAAGCAGAGCCCTGTTAGGGTCTCTAAAATAAAGCAATATATTTTCACAGTGGTGTTTCTGCCAGTGAGTATGCTCTAGAGCCAGGAAGGGGCTGGCTGTTACCTCGATTAACTACTGCTGGTGCTCCTCACTGCCCAGTGCTTCTCCCCTTTCAGCTCCTACTTGTTGTCTGGACTGCTGAAAAAGAAGGGCTTTCATTCCACCTTCTGGACTATTAAACCCAGATACCAACCACACAACTGCAGCTCAAACTTTTCTCATTCCAACATTCTGCTTATAAACTGCACCATTTTAGTGGAGCCAACCAGCACACACAGAGACATCCTGACAAGTCATCAATACCATCCATCCGCCTGTAAGAGCAGGAGAGAGCGATGCTGAACCCAACTGCAGAATAACTTAATGGAATATGCTCAAGCTGTGTCAGCCCATCCATTCCCACAGCACTCTGTGGGCACTGCCTGGCCCAGCACGGCAGTGAGGCCACAGGAAAACCCAGCCAAAGGGCAGAACATTTACAGTAACCATCATTTTCTCTTCCTTGCAGAAGAATGCACAAGGGATCATCGACACTTTCTTGCCCCCTCCTCTTATCCTCTGCAAAACAACCTCCTCTCCATGCTACTCCATAGCTTTTCTCCAGAAGCAACTGAGCTGCAAACACCCAGACAGATCTTACCCAAAAGTTTATGAGGAACAGCTCACAGACACCCTGAAAACTTCAGCATACTACCTAGAGTGCTGCAGATTATTATTACTTCTTAAATCTTGGTATAGTTCTGGGTAAGGATTTAATTGGGCATTATATTTCAAAGCCAGGGAGTAGGATCTATGCAAAGCACTGGCTAGTTTTTGCATTAATTGACCATCAAATCCTTCCCCTTTGCATCTGCATTCTATTATTAGAGAATGTAAAGCAGTTTACAGGGCTTTTAACCTCTTCAAGCAAACACTCTGTGCAAGTTATGCTGCTGCAGGGACCATACTAGCTTTATAGACTCCGTTTCTAATCCAAGGAGAGGGAAAAAATGGAGAAGAGACAGAGCAAAGGAATGATTTTTGATAGTAAATTCAGCTGGTGTAAATCAGCACAGCTCCATTACAGTAAGCCAGCAAAACATCAGCCATTTGATCTGCAATGAGGTCCTCATTCCCATAAGACCAAAGTGGTACCAGACAGATCTCCATAGACTACGTACCAGACTTCTCAACTAAACTCCCTTCTGTTGTGTGGAAAAGCCCTGATCAGATGCCAGGGAACTATCTGGTAAAGTAGGCACCATGGCATACATGCACACTGTGTGAGCACACAGTCACTGGGAGGAAAATCTCCTTTATCAAGGGACTCTGATGACTTCTGTGGCCACAAGCCTGCCCCAGAGTTCCCACTGTGATGGCTGCCAGAGGCAGAGCCACACTGCAGGATGGAAGCCTACAAGTTTCTAGCGTGCAAGGGAGATGTGCAGAGAGCACAAGATCAGTACAGCTCACATGGTGTGCACACACACTACCTTCCCTTCTGAAACTTGCAATCCACTAGCAGAGGGGCATGACACCTGCACACCTGATCAACTGCTGCCCCGGTTCCACCTTAAGCACAGCAGAAGAGAAAACAGGTAGCTGTGTAATCTCCTTAAGAAGAGTCATATGAAGGGAGAAGATGAAATCTATCCTTACCAGGCAGGACAAGCACTGTTTGATCTCCTATCTCTGTGCAGCAGGATCAGAAGGAAAACTCCTCACTCCGTTTGCTGCCTTTGTCTGTTCTCTTTGCACAACAGTTCCAGCACCCCACAGCAGGCAGGATTCCCATTTTGCAAATCCCCACCTTATTTCTTTCTTTCACAGTAACCCAAAATGTCACTAAGCTGAGACCAGGACAGTGATTATGAGCTCGCAAACAATGGTGTAAGAGCCAGTATAATTATCTTGTTCCTAAGCATTTGATAATGCTTCCAAGTATCTTGTACTTAGTTACTTTCTAAGGTCCTGAACGTCTGGCTCTCAGGCACTACAGTTTTATTGCTACAGAATGAGCCAGGAACCATTCAAAAGCTTTAAAAGGTCTTTTTAAATACTCAGAATGAATTTACAGTGTTGGCTGCCTGGCAAACGCAACAGGCATTTCAAGTGGAAAGGAACAACCCTTTATTGCATCTGCTGTTGGCATTTAGGGCACCCTGATTGCTAGCAATTCCTCAGCTCTATTGCATGGCATCCTGCAGGCTGCTGGCTGGGCAAAGCCAAGGGCAGCAACAGGCTAGGAAGAAAAGGTCCAGGTGATAGCAAAGCCTGGGTTTAGAACTGACTGGAAGATTTCATTGGAAGAATTCTGTGGAAAATGATCAAAAGCTCCAAGTGTCACAGAAATGCCTTGGTTCCAATTACCACCCAGTGAACCATAAGCTGGGCTCCACCAGCAGCACTTTCCCAGCTCTGTCTGCCCATCTGCTTTGCTGTACCATCTGCCTGTAGACTTGTGGGGACTCAAGCAGCCAAGCCTGGCCCCCTGGGCATTCTAGAAAACAGGGTTTTTTTTGCCAGAAAGCTCTGGAGTGGACTTCTGAATAGTGCTGAGGTCCCTGAGCATCACTGCTGAGGACACAGAATCACAAAGGTTGTAGAAGGCCTCTGAGACCATCTAGTCCAACCACCCACCTACCACCAGTACTGCCATGTCCCTAACATGTCCCTAACAGAACATCGACCCTTTCCTTAAATACCTCCAGGGATGGTGACTCCACCACCATGGATCTCAGATGTGGATGCTACAGGGAAGAGTTTCTCCGAACTCTCCTGCTCCATCTCTGCCAAGATAAAGCCTATAAAGCCTTTGCTGTTCTCATGGTCCCACTGCTCTGCTCTGCATCTGCCAGCATTTCTCCTCCCAAAACCTGCAGTGTCACCCTGTCCCACCCCAGAACAGGTCTCTTCTCTGCACAACATCTTGGCCTTATCATTTCATATGCTGAGCATAGTGCAATTATATGAGGGTTCCTCCATTATCTTCTACCCTCCCCCATAGGGACTCTTTTCCCTATGAGGAGATGTGGGGCAGGGTCTGACCTGCAGCCCCCTCTTCAAGATCCAGCTCCCATCTCCCATCCTAGGAGGGGTATTTCCTGCCTTGATAGGATACTGGTGCTTTGGGGCCTTTCTCTGCCCATTCTGGGCTCAAGAAGGTCCGTGAAAATAGTATCTCACCTCCACTGGCTGGTAAAGGCTGCTTAGGAAAATATCAAGATATATATAAGAGCCAACTGCTCTGTCCTTCCCTGGAACAGCTTCCAGAAAACACAAGTTTCCTCGGGACACTAAAGGAAAGCAATTGGAAAGAAAACGACAGCCAGGAAAATGTTTTCCAAAGACTGAACAGGATAATTTAAAGATGTTATTATTAATGATGGCAATCGAAGTGCTAGGAAGCTCAGTGCTTTTTCATACAAGACTGAGAAAGGAAAAGGAACAAAACCAAGCATCGTCCATGAGCAGCATGGAGATGAGTCCCTGAACAACCAAGCAAAACCCTCCACTTGAGTGAGCCAATGTGGGTCCCACAGAGTTCAGGCTGGAGAGAACCAATGCTGCATCCCGCTGACCAGGGCAGAGGATATTAAAGCAGAGCTTTCCAAAGACCTTTTGGCAAGTAAGCCCAAACTCGCTGCAGTTAAATGAGCCAAGGAATTCCCTGGAGGCTGCAAGAATCCCTGTCTGCTCTCCGAGCCTCCTGAGAGCCACCAGAACTGCTGTCACCCACATCACAGCCCTACGTGCGCCTGTGCTTCTGCACACACTGTTGGACTTTTGCCTGAGGATCACGCCGAGGCCAGCAAGTCAACCGGTCATTAATTCTCAGGAAGCACCCACTGCCTCATTGGTAATTACTTAAATAAACTTCCCTTTCATGGTGCCTGAGCCAAGGCCTTTCTTTCCGACACGTCCCAATAAAGCTTTATTTAAGGTAAGATAACACGAGGGCTACGCACGAGGGCTGCACCTGACTAAACACTCGGCCACGGGCGATGGCCGGATGGCTCCGGCAGGATTTCACCGCCTCGTGCTCCTCTCCCCACAGCCAGCTCAGCCCCATCGAGCTCACAGCGAGCAGGGAAACAGCCCGTGTATGATTTCCCCTTCTATATGCAGCATATATCCTTCATGCAAATCTGTCTCATAAATCACTGCATCCCAGGTGCACCGCGGAGTCATTTGCTAGGAAAATACTGTTCCAACCGAAGGACCCAACATACCGCAGTGGTCTTTATGAAGGGTAATATCCAGGATGGGGGTGACTTGGAGGCCTGCCAGGCTCCGAAAATGATTCATCCTGCCTGACCTTAAATCTTGGGTTCTGACTATTGCAGCCGTGTTTGCAGGCAGGAAGCGTCAATCACTGCGTGCTCATATCCCAGCCGTGGTGACAGAGCCCTGGGGCCACACGAGAACCTCCACCTGAGAACCTGGGGGTTACGAACGACTCCATATTAACCAAAACGAGGTCTCCACAAACACCAGCCCAACATGCTACGTAGAGCTTTGTACACCTTTTGCTTTCTGCGACTTCGTTAAAAGCTGCAGCCCACGCTCTTCTCACTTGCATGGCTTTGAGAAGATTGTATTGGACTCAGAGATTCAGACTTTAGATCCCAGTCCCAATGCTCCAAGAATGTCTCAGATTTTAAGTCCACAGCTCTGTCCACTGATAGAGAATTCTACCCAGACAACTGCTTGCTACAGTTCCATAAAGAACCCACGCATCTCAAATTCTCAAATTTTCCCATAGCATTCAGTATGTGCCCAAATAACCTATTTTTTATGTCAGCAATAAGATTTGCTAATCAGACCTTTGACCCTCTTCCACACAGACCACTGAGATATTTGAAAGTAGCTCGTGAGCACAGGACTCATTTTTCAGAGGGCAGCTTTAAGTTACTAAAGGAAAGATCCATTTAAATGGAATGTCTAATAGCTTTGTTGTGGCAATAGGGGATATCAAAGAGTCAAGGGAGGAATATTGTACTCAGCTGAGAATATGGACGAGCAGTCAGACACAAAAGCCTTTCTACGGCTCTGACAAAGAAACAATAAACTTAAGCTCTTGTAGAGCTTAGCTTAAGCCAAAGGGATAGAAAAAGAAAAAAAAATGAAATGCAGAATTAAGATGCCCAGTCTATTGATATTAAGTACAGTAATGAGGTGACATGAAATACCATAAAAATTATTAAAGCTCATAAGAAAAAATAAAATAGAAAGACACACAGGTCAGGGATTTTCAGTAATATCCTACAAATGGACATTTTAGACCATTTAGCACCACAAGTCCCCAAGGCTTTATCCATATTCAGCACTGCCAGTACTGTCGGGCACCAGCAGCAGACAGCAGGAGCTCAGCTCTCACTGTGCTTTGCCCCCAGAGCTGCCTTGGGTGTTTTAACCCTGAGGACAGAGAGGTGGTTGATCAGGATCAATCAGGAGCAGGGCCAAATGGCAAGACAGGGCTGCTCAAATGCAAGCACCTACAACTCGATGTGCTAGCAAGCAGCTCTCCTGCACACCACAAAAGGGATGGGGATGCCTCCTTCTTCCACACAGCTCGTGGTTGGCATGTGGCACCAGACAGGATTTCCATTCTTCAGTGTTTTCACTATTGCACCTCTCAAACCCATGGACCAGTTGATGTCCACCATATATTCACAGCCAGTGTAAGCAAGCCCTGCTGCTCTGACAGCCTTTCTGTTGGATCCAGGCAGACACACGAACGTCTGGCCCAGATGTCATGCAGGAGGGAGCAGATTTGCCCAAACACACACCAGGGACATTCAGCAAAATGCTTTGACCTCTGCCCTCCTGGAATGAAAACAGCCCCTCCAAACTACCAGAGAGGGGAAGAGAAAATTGTAAATGACTTAAAGTGGGATGGAAACCTCCGAGGCTGACGATCACAAGCTAATCTTCTTGTCACGGGAGCAGGCTCACCAGGCAGAAGGGAATTCCTGCCTTTGACTGGCCTAATTAAAGGCATCGAACTCTGCACCCGCTATGGCTTGATGTGCCTTAATGCGATGTGACATTCGGCATACGCGAGGAACGCTGACACACACATACGGTTCTCATTGCTTGAAGGAGTTGGCATCCACAGTGTCCCAGCTGCAGCACGCTTCCCTGCCTCGTCCTGCTGTGGGGTGGCAAAATGGGGATATCTGTGCATCCAGCCCCATTGCCTCTCTCAACTCTGGGGGGCTAGACTTGATGCACAAGGTCCCACACAGGGAGAGGACCCTGGTTCAACCCAGCAATGAAAGGTCATTCGGGGCTGGGATTCAGAGCTTTTCTTATGTGAATTGCAAGTGGGAGGCTCTGGCTGTCTCTCTCCTGTGTAGGGACAGGAACAACGTGTTGCTGTGCCTTTAGAGCGCAGGATAGTTCCAAGCATGAAAGTACAGAAGACTGCAAAGATCTCATATCAGAATCTGTTAGAGCACATTCAGAGGAGAACGCTCCTAGGGATGGAACACCTTCCCTACAAGGACAGGCTGAGAGCTGGGACTGTGCAGCCTGGAGAAGGGGAGGCTCCAGGGAGATCTGTGAATGGCCTTTCCATATCTACATATAGAGAGAAGGGGACAGACTCTTGGGCAGGGTCTGTTGTGACAAGATAAGGGGAAATGGTTTCAGACTAAAAGAGGGGAGATTTAGACTGGATATAAGGAAAAAGTTGCCTACAGAGGTGGTGGAAACTCTGTCCCTGGAAACATTCAAGGTGAGGCTGGACAGGGCTCTGAGCACCTGATCAAGCTGTAGGTGTCCCTGTTCAGTGCAGAGGAGTTGGACCACTTGGCTTTAAGGGTCTGTTCCAAATCACACAATTCTTAGGATACGAGATACAAGATGAACCTACTGGGCATCTGCATGCAGTGATGTGCATCACAGACACTGTGTCCCTCACCTCCTGTTCCAGATCTGGCCTCTGCATCAGGGGACTCATCGCAATGCTTGACATGCTCCAGAACAGCTGGACCAGCCCTGAGAGGAAACCTCGCCTTAGGAATGGAGGCACGGGAGGGCAGTTGGTGGCAGGTGGTGCTGTGCTACGGGAGCACCTGGCTCTGAAGACCCATGCTGAGACTCAGATCCTGAAAAACAATAAAGCTTCTCAATGGCACTGTAAGAAACTAACTTTCCTCTTCAGTTACTGTGTAAAAGATTAGAGTCCCGCAGTACTATTACTTGTGCTGCAAGAATAAATGTTGGTCTGCTAGGTCATACGGCAGCAGGCTGTGTGTTTACATCTGAAGGTCCCAAGTTCATTTCCAGTTAATGATCCATAAGAGAGACTGCAACATTTCTCACAGGAAGACTGCTTGGAAGCTACAGATAGGCTGCTTGGGCTGGAGTAGAAACAAAGCAGTGAAATACTTGTCATGAGTTATAAATCAGAAATCAGCGATGCTCTACAGGAGCAGTAACGTTTGATGCATGCTTGTACCAAGAGCCAGTCAGTAAAAGCTCCTTCAGAGTGAAAAGAAATACAGAGATGGTGAATTCAGTGCGACTGAAATGCAGAACATGTTCAAATTCATATTTAATAAAGCAATTATTGTTTATTATTGAAGTACCAATTGATTATTAAAAACACATTTATTGAGGCTGGACCACAAGGTAACAGATATGTACCTCTGGCATAGTTGCGAAACCTCAGTAAATAGCGATTATTAGAAACACATTTATTGAGGCCTAACGATACCATAAGATGTGTATCAGTTACAGAGCTCTTAAAACCTGATCAGCGCGTTCTTAAGCTGTATTTACTGAGGGTTTATAGCAGCAGCAGAGCTACATGTCTTCATTTAGGGTTGCTAAGCCACACGGAATATCATCTTAATGCTCATTTGATACTTGATTAGGTCACATTTACAAGGAAAAGGCTACACCAACCAATGGGAATGAGGAAAAAAAGCAATCACTTTCCTGCTGCCAAAAACACAGATCTGAGCAACTATTTGACCTGTTGTCAAATCTTTTGCTAATCACTGAGCAGCAGTTTGGATGCAGCAAATGGACCATGGGTGAGCTGAGGATACGGCCGTGCAACCGCTTCCATCCCAGTGCCTGGTGCTGAGCAGAGCAGGAGCCTTACAGCCAGCCCTGAGCTCAGGCCTCCATCAGGTACCGATCAACCTGCACTCAATAAATTTCTGTTCTCCCCAAGGAACTTCACTGGGTCCCTCTATTTTGGCACCGCCATTGAAAACGGACTGTCACTAAAACTGCACTGATGTTGAAATTAAACAGAGATTGAACACTGTCCATAAGGAGGGAGCTAAGCAGCAGAGAGGACTGAAACTGGAGAGTGACCTGAGAAGGAAAATACCCACCGGTGACATGACCTGAAAGCACGCAGACAGCAAAGCCTTCCACCATCAGTGAGCATCGTGCCCAACCAGCACAGCTCCTAAAGATCTTGGGATACATCATCTGGGGCACTGGGAGGAAGGGCCACTTGATCAGTGACTTTGCACTGATCTACAACAGCTGGAGTGTGGCTCTGCCGTTGCCAGGGTGAGAGGAGACACATGTCAGCTGGTGCTGCAGGAACATTCACCTTTGGAGCTACTTGCCCAGAAAGGTGGTGGATGCCCCTTCCTTGGAGATACTCAAGGCCAGGCTGGACGGGGCTCTGAGCACCTGACGGAGCTGTAGCTACCCCCTGTTCATCACAGGATGCTGGACTAGATGACTCTTAAGGGTCCCTTCAACTCAAACAATTCTGTGATTCTACTTTCTGCTTCCTGAGTTTTTCCCAGAACTCACCAGGCAGATCCCCTCCTGCCATCCCTCACCTCCAGCCCCACAGTACCTGCAACCCACTCTGCCATCTCCATCCCATACACACAGGGCACCCCTACAGCACAGCTACTGGGGACATCCCTGCACCAGCTGAGCCTTTCCCATGCCTTGGGATGAATACATGAGATCAGCTCCAAAGGACACGGTAAGCCAAACAAAGAGGCAGGATGGAAACCACAGCGAAAGCAACGATTTTGCCCAGATCACGCAGAACGGTTGAGGAAAAGCCCAGGGGAGAAGGGAAGTCTGCTCCTTTTCTTTCGCCATGCCTCAGACCTCCCTGCCTCCCCTGCAGAGGAGGAGGGGAGAACAGAGCAGAGATTACCAAAGAACTCCCCTAGCTCCAGTCTACACTGTTCAAATTTATATATTCCACTACAGGTGACATCATGATTGCTGGAGTCTGACAGGTGATGCTGTAAAATGCATGAAACCATAAAAATTTCAACAGCAGCAAGCTCCATTGCTGCTACATCTGACAGCACTTAGCTGCCCAGCTAACACAAATATTATAAAAGCACTCGGGAAAGAAATCCAACCTGCCTGACCTCAGTTTTGGACTAATAAACAGTACAGCATGACCAGATTTCACCCACATATAATAAACAGAGGGCTTTCAAAGAAACCAAAGCAGGGTGTTGGTAGGTGTAAAGAACTAAGGAAAGGGATGAGTTAAAAGTGGGCGAAGTTATTGCTGAATGCAGAGGGCTCAGTTTCCAGCCTGGGCTGCCTCTCTGTCTCTGCTAAGAGGACACGTCTTAGAACTGCTCAACCACAGCTGCAAAGAGATGTTCATTGCTGTTACACAGCCACATCAAGATGGGTAACTCCCTAAATGCTCATCTCTGCTCTCTACAGTAAAATAATGTGTAGTCTTGTATCAGAAAGTTGGACAGTAGGTGAAATCCAAAGGAATCACTGCCCTTTATTTCACACACTCAGTGCTAAACCACACAAGTGCAAAGATCTGCTTCTATTTCTTTCTGCCATGAGGCCCCTTTGGTCTCCCTGGAGCAGGAGAGCACCTTGCCTGATGGAGGGAAGGAGGATGGACTGCAGGCAGCAGCCTCCCCAAAACCACCGAGGTGAGTCAGGCAAGCACAGGCTCCAGCCAGGCAGGAGAAGCTGAAATGGAGCTCACTTTCTCCAAGGGAACTGGTTTCCATGGGTCTCCTTGGGGTTCATCAGACTGACAGACAGGCAGAAGGAGCCTGTCACCTTCTGCACACTGTCCTGAGACGGGCAAACCCAAAGGTCTGTACACAGAATATGGGAAAGGGATGTTTTCTTGAGAGGTGTTATGGCAAACCAAACAACATACAGAGTTGGAAGTATTTCCAACTGACCACCCCCAAAGGCTTTATGACTGGAGATGAGGACCCCTGGAAACCAGTGCTGGGATGTTCCAGCTGTCCTCAGCCACCTCTCGGTTCCCATTTCCAACCCACCCCACAGCCAGGCACCAGCTGCTGCTACCCATGCACAGCACACCCTGGGCACTGTCCCAGCATCCAAAGCCACCAGCGGCTGTGCCCAGAAAACAAGTGGGCAGCCCAACCCAGCAGATCCATCAGTGCCAAAGCGCACCTGCAGGCTGATTCACGGTTAGATCACGGTGACAGGCAAGCAGCAGAAGTTGCTATAAATACCAACATAGCTCTATTAAGTCCCCCTTTATTCACACGACTGGAGAGCTCTCATTGAGCTGCTTGCTTTCACGGATGCACACAGGAGGGGCATGAGCTGAGCAGCAGGCACCCACCCATGGGGCTGGGCTGCTCCTAGGCAGAACAAACAGCATCACAATCCCTTTGTTGCCCATACAGCTATTGCAACTGGCAACCTTGGTCAAACTTCTAAATATGGTTTTAATTATTAAAGCTAGGCGTATTTAAATGCCAGTTTTCAACCAAGGATGGTGCTGCGAAATTGAATACAGTATTTTTAATCACAGGTTTCAACAAGCACTTCAGCGGAAAGTGTATGATTATTTGTTCACAAAATCACTGCTGCTTTTCCACCACTACAGATTTCCTCTTTCCATTGAAGTTACTGTTAATAGATACGGCTGATTTTTGAAACAACTTTTACAGTTCCTGGAAAAATACACACATTGAAAAAACAAAAATGATATCCACTGGACGGAGTTTAAATCTTTTTCACATAAATGGTTCCTTATTTTGCAGTCAGATTTATCTGAATTAAGCTCAAATGATGGAAACGTGATGGATACAAGCAGTGATTAGAAGCACCCAACAAAGACCCGTATTTGAGAAGACCTCCTCAGCGAGGAGCATCGCTGTAATAAGGGACAGCACAAACTGCAGCCAGGTGGGACTTCACCTCTCCTGCTCCACTTCCTCTAAATCTCCAGCTACAAAAGCCCCCAGCCACACATTTGAGCACTCCATCGAGCTGTAGGTGACCCCGTCCATTGCAGGGGAGTTGGACTAGAAGGCCTTTAATAATCCCTTCCGACTCAATTGATTCTATGATTCTATTTTTACCAATAGAAGCAGACATTACAATAATTCCAGTGTGGTCTTTGCAGTCATCTTTATGCAGAGCAGAACGATATTCAGACACCTCATTTCAGCTAAAATAAAAGTGATGCCCATGGGAAGTTTCTATCTAATCACACCTTGGATCTCATCCCACATCTCCCTGCAAAACGCAGCAGAAAACGCCAACGGGACTTCCAGAGTGGCGTCAACTTCAATTCCTACTTGGGTAGTGTGATGGCTCAGCTCCTCTAATTAACATGAGGCCGTTATCAGGAAATGAGCTCTCCCTGCCTCACTCAGGAGAGCAGCTCTGCATCAAGCGCTCCCACCTCCTGCAGCTGTTCTTTTTCTGGATAATTTCCCCACCAAGACTCCAGACCAAAGGGAGCAGAAGCAGCTGCCCCAGCGGATGGAGCAGCACTAACAGAGCCCCAGTTAATTCCTATCGAGCCAGGAGATGGCACTCCACATCGTGCAGAGCAACGCTGGGCTCTGCAGCCCCCAGCACCTCCCTTCCGTGCCTGGCGAAGTTTCTTGCACCATCAGCACCTACACGAGCTGCAGGGCTGTACAGGACCCCCAGAGCCACCCACCCACCCGTGTGTCACCACTGCAGCACCTGCAGCGCTCCTTGGGCACCAGCTGGCTGCCAGCAGCTCTGCTCTGCAACCCAAGAGTCTCTTTACTGCAATTCCCCACTTTTTATGGAATAGGCAAAAAAACGTAATAATAACCGATCATAAAAAATCAAACTCGTTTACCTTTCAGGAGGCAGCTCAGCACAGACTATTACAGGGTAATTTGGTACATCATAAAGTTTCCTATTAGAAAAGAAAATAGGGCTGCTTGCATGGGCTGCCAATTGGAAATAAAATAGTAGTGGGGTCGTGATCATTAGCGCTGCTTTTTCTGTTAGGCTTGCTTTCCATCAGGGTGGGAAGAGGAGGGAGATGGAGACTGGGTACAAGCAGATGAGATAGGTCTGGCAGACTGGAGAGGTGAACAGGAGGCTCTAAATTGAGAAGGGATCTCTTCCTGCACCCATTGCATCTACAGCAGTGAGCACCACTGGTATGAGTGAGGCAGGATGAGTTCCTGAGAGCATCACTGTGCTATTCAGGATCAGCACTTTTTTTCTTTCCTTCCCCTGCTCCTTCCCCTTTCCTTTTCCCTTTTCTTTTCCCTTTCCCTTTCCCTTCCTCTTTCCCATTTTCTTTCCCTTTCCTTTCATTTTTTTTGCAAAAAAAAAGTGAAATTGAGATTAAAAACAACAGCTAACACCAAGCTGGCCTCTCACTGTGACTGCTCGCTGTCATGGACAAAGACCAAAAGTGCTGCATCTGTGTGCACTTCCCAGCACATTCCCCTTTGCTGCAGGCAAACTCTGGCACTGATTCTGTGCCTCCGATGCCCAACTATTTCCCCAGTTCCTAGCTGCACTCAGGCAATGCAAAGCACCCAGCAAAACCCAGCCTCCTGCCAGCTGCATTACAGGGCAGAAAGAAGCACCCTGGGTCTGTGGGGCACAGCAAAGCACAAAGTAATGTGACCAAAGCCCCACAGGGAAGCAGAGGCAGAGGCAGGTAGGGTTCCCGGGCTCAGGATTGCACTCCAGGATCCATGACACCCACTGACATCACAGAATAAACCACTTCATGGAGATCCAGGGATGTCAGCTTAGAGTTTGGGGCACAGAGGTCACAACTACACTGCTCACACTGGGACACAGAAAAATGCCCCTCATGCCAACAATACCTAAGGTCTAAAGCCCCAGCTTCCCACCACACCTACTCCCCACTGTCTTTGCAACTTCATGAGATGACCACAGGAGCAAGGTGCCAGGGAGAGTCATGCAAAACCATTCACCTCATAGCCACCCTGGTCCCAAACCAGGCTCTGACAGATCCACTCCCAGATACCAGCTGGGTGCGACGCTCACAAGGGCTGACCTGTTGATGCTAAAGCCAGGAAGGTCAGCAGAGAGGTTGAGCACTGAGGTGAGTGTTTGATTAAATGAGGTTGGTGAGGGGTTTGGAGGGATCTGTTGGAGATGGAAGTGAAAGCTTTATGGAGTGCTGGTGGGTGCTCCTGACAGTGCTGGAAACGACAAGGATTTGGCATGGTTCTTCCCCTGCCATCTGACTTCCAGGCTCCAAAGGCACTGGATGACTGATGAAACTCTGCTATGCAACATTTTTGGCTTTAGACTCCACTTTATCACAACGAGCCCTGAGCCTCGTTCCATGCAAGGGGCTGTTCACGTTTATTCTTAACATCCTCCTAAAAGACTGCTGTTACCCCCACCCACTCAGCCCCCGCACATCTGATAGCCCCTAAATGAGTTATTAGCCAACAGCTACAACGTGATGCAACTTTCAGTCACAGTCATCTTTTATTACTAGGACTCATTCCTTAAACATTTTCTTTACCTTCTGTCCTTCTTCAATTTTGGCTTTTCCTATTAATTAAAAAGGCAAGTTTCAATAGCCCAAGATTGAATTATAGGGCTTGTTTAGAGCAGGAGGAACGATCAGAGCAAAGGGTAGAAGCTATATATGTAATATATACATATACTTACGATACTGAATTTTGCTTCCAGACGTTTGGAACAAATTAAATAGAGGATCAAATTAACTAGTGATTGAATTAAGTGGAAAGCATCTCATTACCTAAAAGACGGAAACATGTGTCACTTTAAAACAGCTAAAAATAAAGCAAGAATGGGTCGAAATGAAAAGCAGGAACCTTGCAAATGTCAGCCAAATCTGGGCTCTGTTGAGCCCTCCAAATGTGAAGGCTGTAAATAAGGTGGGTTTTGCAGTATAGTGGGAACTGCTGGGAAATGATGAGCTTGGGAAACAGATGTTGCAAAAATGAACTGCTGCACATCGCATTTCATATGCTGGCAATCAAAGGAACATGTGCAGGGTGAAAGGAGCCTCATCTGCAGATCACAGCTTAGCAGGAAGGGTTTGGGATGCCCAGGACATCACCTTCACCCACAGGGAAATACCCAGGGCTTCAGATCTATTACACGGCTGAAAACAGAGTAACTCTGCTTATTCTGTCAAGTGGATTAACAGTTCACTGTCAGTCAATGTCTGCAATTTGCTCTTGCAACTCACCGCCCAGAGAGTTATTCAATCCGACTGAATTCCAAGTATTTCGCAGAGAGGACCAAGCCTGGTGATGCATTTGCATCACTTTAACCCAAAATGAAGCCATCTTGGGGCTGCCTTAATTCAGCACCTTTGTTCAAGGGCTCGCTCCTCTGGTTTCCTGACACTCAATTTCCCCTGAAACCAGAGAAAGACTCAGAGCCTTTTGTTTCATCACGAGAGAAGTGAGATCGCTTCACATGTTCCTCCCCTCCTGTGACACTGATGCTCATCTTCCTTCCTGCTCATCTGGCCGTTGCCAATTCCAGCTACTTGCCTTCTCCTCCCGACACAACATTTCACTTAGCACTGCATCAGATGGAAACTGTACTGAGCTGTCCCTGAGTGCAGGAAATCAGTTTTTCACTCCACCTAACTCCGGTCCCAGACCCAGTATGAGGAACCAGGCTTCAGCCCTCTCCCATCCAACGCCGTATTTCTTCCTTTTGTTCCTCTTATATATCACATTGTGACAAATGCGAGTGGAAGTTTTCCAAGATAAATAACGTTATCTTTGCAGAACCCTACGGCACCCCATGGCAACTCATTATTTTTCAATTAAATTTACTGTTCATTGGCAGTTGCTCTGCTTTAATTTTCTGCCATTTGTTTACTGAAGAACGAAACGCATAACACAAAGCCCTATAAAAGTCAGACTAAGTTAATTAAATGTGAAACTGGGAAAGCCTAACTTTGCCTCCAGAGCAGTTTTATCATAAGATCTCCTTAAAAATGTCGCTTTTTGCAGGGATTTATTTAGACATATGCAACCACTATTAATTAAACGTGCGGTCCCTTCGCAACTCTCTCCAAAAGACACTTAGCAGCATTTTGTAACCACTGACTGCAGAAACAAGAGTTTGCACGACTCACAAAGCCAGATGAGGAACATATTTCTCAGTCAATGCCACATCTTCAGCCCCTTCCTTACATGATTCTGAAGGATCATGGAGGAGGAATGGCTGTTTACGTGGGTGGATAGTGATAGGACAAGGGGGAATGGTTTTAAATGAAGACAGGGGAGGTTTAGGTTGGATATTAGGAGGAAGTTTTTCAGCCAGAGGGTGGTGAGGCACTGGAACAGGTTGCCCAAGGAGGCTGTGGATGCCCCATCCCTGCAGGCATCCAAGCCCAGGCTGGATGTGGCTCTGGGCAGCCTGGGCTGCTGGTTGGCGACCTGCACACAGCAGGGGGTTGGAACCAGATGATCTCTGTGGTCCTTTGCAACCCAGGCTATACTATGATTCTATGATTCAGCGATGGTAAGTACCACCTCTGTTTGTAGCAGCAGCCTCTGCAATTTCCTTAGGTAAGTCACCACACTTTGGACTGAAAGCTGGGTGCAGTGTATTCATAAAATCGTAGAATGGCTTGGGTCAGAAGGGACCTCAAAGATCACCTACTTCCTTCCTCTCTGTGGCACGCAGGGTTGCTGACTGCTAGATTTCCAAGCTATTAGTTCAATTTGACAGGTTACAAATAGATTTTCAGTGCTACAAGATTTCAACATTGGAATCTGAAGCTATATTCCTGAGGAGGAAAGGAAGAGCACAATCTTGTCAAACACAGAAATTGGAAACAATATGAATAATTAACAGATGATTACAACCTTGAAAGAAGTTGTCATTTAGGCACCCAAAACATAGTCTGAACATCACAGAAGTCAAGGCTTCAGTATTTTGTTGGGATATACTGCTTCAAAAGGGAGATGTTCTGAGCACACCTCTGAAGTGCCCATATTTGGTCCATACTCTTATTGAAGGAATTAGCAACCCTGACTGCAGGGAAGGAAGGTTTCTCATAGTACCAAGAATCGGAAGACCTCCTGGGCAGCCCAGGTGATGCCAGGTGCTGTCTGCTCTCATTTTGAGTGGATAAATGCAGGTGAAGACCTGCAGGGCAGCATGGAGACTCTGGACAGAGAATACCAAATGCATCGGTGTGTGCTTGATCTCCCTGCTACTGGTCTCCTGGGAAGCAAAAAGCAGTGCTGAGATGGCAGCACCTTGAGGCAGGTGCAAGTGAAAGGCAGTGTGACGGCGTTGAGGTGAGCTTTACATCTCGGGCAAGGTGAGAGAAGCACAGTGTCAGCAGCTAATAAGTTTATAACGGAGTTTCTTCCTCAAGCCAAATGCAGCCCAGATTTATAACTCCCCCATACCACTCTGAACTTTCCGACACTCCTCTTGAAACATTTCATTATTGCTCCATTACTGTCATGTTCTCTTAAGGACCTGGAGGGGGGAGAAGGTCTCCATTTGGAGACCAGATGCCATTTCTATAGATATTCACAAAACTGCCCAGTGCAATAAATCATCCATTCACCCATTGGAAACAGGCTCTGAGGATATCGTAAGTTTTTTTAAAAAAAGAAAAAAGTGAAAACTGTGACATGCCCTATGTGTAACAGAAACTATCCAGAAACAAAGACGTTGTATTGGTAGCAGGGCACCTTCTGCTGTTGTGCAGCCAGACTGCCTATCTGACACGAAGAAAGCAAAGCAGAAATCCTCAATAGCCACCACACTATCTCCAGACACACTGAAAGACACCAAGACTCATGGCTGTCTGCACAGCATCACAAATCCTGGCCAAAACAGGCCTGTAGCAACAATTTGTGGCAGCTTCTCCCAGACACCCCTGGTTGGACTAACCCCAGAATGGGACTGGCACATCAGGAGGACCTGTATGGAAGCACGATCCTCAGCCCACCCTCCAGGACACACCACCCAAGCTGAGCTCTGAAAAGCGAGCAACCAAGTATTTTCCAGACCTAAAAGCTGAGTTGACCTCTTCTTCATACAGCCACAGCAGACCAGACCTCAGGCAGAACCACAAGCACTGCAGCCCCCTCCAGTACTGATGTCCTGCAGTCAGAATCCTTAACCAGCAGACCAGGTTCGAGGATCCCACTGAGCTTAAAACCCACTCTCAAGTTACGTCTTAGAATGCATATATCAACTGACAGCTCTCCTCCATTCTCTGGACAGACACTTCTACAGCATATTACCATCCAAAATGTTCTTACCGCTTTGATACTTGTAACATGTCTCCGTTTCTACATATGGAAACCACATTATATATTCCAGATGGAAATTCATACTTTATTCCAGAGAAGGAAACGAGAGCTATTTCATAGTAGATGCATAATTTGTTGTGTGAATATGAAATACGTGACTGCCTCACATGTTATGTTGCGAGCTAATCATAAAAAAAACATAATGAAAAAGGTCCCATCTGTCTCTAAATCCTATAATCCAACTGTTCTCAGCTAACTCCAGCTCTGGCAGTACCTGGTATACATACAGCAAGGAGAGTTTTCTGTGCCAGAGAAATACTGGAAACCAGAGGAGCATGAAAAAAGCTGCAAGTTTCATCTGAGGCAGCCTTAGAGAGAGGGGACACCTTATGACACCTCTTCAGCTGGCTGAACTCATTCCCCAACTCTTCCAATCGTTCTTGACCTGCCTTTTTATCCGGGCTACCCTATAATTATCTACTTAACATAATTTCCCTGCACTTCCCCTAAGAGTCTTAATGGGATCACTGGGAAAGATCCAGCTACACATTTGAAAGCGTGAGGGCAGAGTGCTGTCCCCAGAAGACCATGGAATACTGCTGCTCGTGTTGTCAGGCTTGTGATTGCTAACTGGAGTTTGCTGGCGGCTGGAGCAGATCTGCAGTGCTGAGTGCTAAGCAGGTGGGTCTGCCCTGCTCTGCTTCTAATGCTGCAGTTTCATTTATCCACAGCCAAATTCCTGAGCCTGATCTTATAGTTTTACTGCAGTATTACCAAAGAAGCTGCTCCACGGGCACCTCAAGGGCCACTTTGAGGTTTGGCTTGCACCTAAATTGGGCAAGGGGCATCAATGGGACAGTTACAGGCTCTCTGTGTCCTGGAATCAGGGGTGCCAAATCTTTTGACACACAGCAGCTTTCACTCCTCTCCATTAACTCTGCTCCCCTTTGCTCACCCCCTGCACCACCCAGGATCCTGCCCTACAGCCACAGCAGCATGGCTACACTCATCCATCCATGGAGCAGATGCATCCCTCTTAGAGCTGAGCTGTGGCAGCAAATCCATCACTTGTGAATGATGGTGGAACTCCACAGTTATGTCACTGCTTCTCTATGCCCAGGACACAAGGATTTCAATGCCAGATGGAACAGCTCACTTTAAAAGAGCCTTTTTTTTTTTTTTCCTAACCTCTAACAAAATATTTCCAAACAAGAGCCCTTTTATTGTTATGCCACTTTCAAGTCATGATGAAGTTCTTAAACATCTGGGCCCGGGCCATTGCCTTTTGAATTTAACCAGTCCATCAGCAATTGCATTTCAGCAGTATGAGTTGTGTCTGTCTTTCCCCAGGCCTGCACTCCATTTCCCACTCAAAGTAGGCCTTATTTATCATCACCCCCTCCTCCCCCTCTCCCCCCAATCTCTTTTCCTATCTTTCACAAAGTCTGGCAGAAATGGCATGGCAGAGCCCTCTCTCCCCTGCGGGCTCCTCATCCTGAGGAAACACAAGGAGGACATTAGCAGGGAATTTGTTAAATGCATCTCCTAGGAGAACGTGGGAAGCAGACCCTGTTATGCAGAAGGGCAAAACAAACACAACCAAAAAAGATAAAAAAAAGCTCTACCTACCACCACCAATCTCCTGCAGTCCTAACCAAGTGAATCTGGATGGAAAATTCCCTCCTGACCCCATATGTGGGGACTGAGCGCAGCACTCAGGCATTTACAAGAAGGTGATGCCAACAGGTCTGGAGGGAGCTGCTCACCTCCTGCTGTGCTGCAGGCCCCAGGACGAGCTTCCCTAGCCAAGCAGAAAAAAACAATAACAAATTATGCTTTTTTTGTACAAATAGGGTTTAAAAATTGATCTGATCTCTTTTCAAAAATGTTGGGGATATCAACAGATTGGATATGCAAGGACTCAAAAAAAGCTTTTTCAGGTCCTAGGCACTGCTGTTTTGTCTCATAATCCCTTCCATAAATCTATCAGATTGCATCTTAACACAACTCCCCAAGCCCATCCAAAGGCAGCTTGACCCTTCCAGTCACAGCAATTCTCTGAGAATTCCTGCCAACAAGGATGTCTGCAATACTTCTCAGGTTCTGTTCCCTCTAAGTTGTAGATCCAAGATGGAACCTTCTCAGGTTTCCATCCCTCTATGTTGTAGATCCAGACTGTCTCCACCAAACAGCAGTCCCTTCCTCAGCTCTCTCTTCATCCAAAGAGAAAAAGCACCTACCAAGGCAGTAAGACAGCCAAGACCATAGAATCACAGAATCACAGAACAGCTTAGGCTGGAGGGGACCTTAAAGATCACTTTGTTCCAATCCCCTGCCATGGGGCAAGATCTAGATCACCCCTTGGCCACGCTAATCTCTCTCCACCATTGATGGTGATGACATTCTATCTTAGATACCACAGTTAAGTCCCCGTGTTTAATGGGATGAACCTCTGGCAAGTGTCTCAGGCTACAGATTAAACCCACTTACAGGATTACAAAACAGCAGTTGCCTGGATTAAGGTAATTTTGCTGGCTTGAGTCCACTTAACTAAAGAATGTACATCAATGTAACCTAACTTCTCCTCAGTATTAATCACCCCAATACCTTTGTCCAACCTGCCTTTTACAAGCACAGCACTTACACCATCACTTTAGAGGGTTCCACGTTAATAGTTGTTCAAGACATCAAGTCTATTGCAACTAACTAAAGACACAGATACATTTCACCAAGTTTTGATCCCACTGGATTCTTCTTTAGTTACAAACTATGCAGATGTTTCAATCAAGAGGTCATGGCACTACTGAATTAAAACTAACCTGTAGATGTCTTGGCCAACCAGATGACATAGAGATGTTTCTGATAGGATCTGCCTTCCATCACACCACAGACTGAAACCAGTGAATTTTGCTGTCCCTCTTGAGAGAAAGGCAAATTAGCAACGATGTTAATTCACACCTGTCACAGCTCTGTGGATGTCCCCACACCTTCAGAACATGCCCACTGCATGCCCATTTCATCCGGAAATCTTCCCAGATGAGGACGTTTCCAAGTGCCTGCTTACTGCTGACAGCAAGAATCACACAAGGAAATATCCCAAAGAATAGGTAACACGGAAAGGGTAACACGGAAAGGAAGGGAAAAAGAGCTGTGGTGAAAGTGCACGACTGGCCTAACCTATCATGTGCATTTGGGAAACTGGTCACCTCTGGTCTTCAGTTTGTTTTGGTTTTTATTTTGGCTTCTGAGCTCCTCAGGAGGACAGCTACTGACTTCTATGTGTTTTCCAATCTCACCCCAGTGGCACCAAACAAAATGCTTGCGCAGGTGGGATTTACTTCTGCCTTTCTCTTGATTTGGTTGTAAATCCCTTCTGGATCCTTTTTAACACGAGAGGTAGGGAAAGGGAAGAATCCTTTTACCTCGTGGACTTGGGTAAAACAAAGCATCTAATTTCAAGAGCAGTTGCTTGCCTTAGGAAGCATGCATTGACTTTTACAAACAGCAGACAGTATCCTGAGGCTTTTGGACGACTGCTGTAATGTTTTCTGGCTGGATGGTAAACAGCCAGGTAACCATCTCAAAGCAGGGTTTGAGGTTCCTCCCGTTTTCCATAGAGACCATAATCCAAGATCCTACCAGAGAAACAAGTGATTTATCATAGCAGGAGTGCCTCGTTAAGATTTATTACAAACCCTTGTGATAGCTCAGGAAAACTGCTCGCAGGAGTCATCCAGCATACCAGAATGAGCAAGACAGCCCTTCAGGTGGAACTGTGCTATCCAAATCCCTTTACACTGACCTGCAGTCCAGAAATGCTGCGACAGCCACAGCAGCTGTCCCACATTAACAGATGTGAGCAACTTTTAACAAGAATCAGGCACAGAGCCGTTCCAAGCCTCTGCCGTAAAACTGATGAACTGAGAGGAATACAGCAAAGAGAAACGGGGAAAACACAGCATCATGCCACAGCTATTTGATCGTGATTTACATCCCATTCCACCTTATCTTAGCTAAGTCTTTCAGGAGAAAGCTACACGTGCTGCACAGAAATGGCACTTCGTTCCTCGCTGTGCAGTTCTGCTTCCTCAGATGACGGTCCTGCTGCACAAGAGCAGCACTTGCTGACACCCACAAGGCACGCATGCATTTGTCGGATGCACTGATGGCACCTGCACAGCCACAGCACAGTGCCCACGTTCCCGGAGTTACACTTCGAAACGTGTGCAGTATAAAACACAGCATCAGTGCCCTCGTGAGCATCACTGCCTCAGCTGTGCTGACGTCTTCATCCACAGTCACAAGCAGCCTTCCCTGCACGGACAGCTGGGGAAAGAGGAGCTCCCTGGCACAGAGATGACAGCCAGAGCACACTGCCAGTATTCAGAACCAGACTTTCCGCTGTTTTGTCTCCAAGTGACATTTTTGTTTGCTTGTCTAAAAATTGAGATTGTAAAGTGAATGTATGGCAGAAAGAACTGTGCAATGAAGCACAGCATTTTAGGGTTGAAATGAAACATTTCGGTTGTCCCATCGTTATTTTGTTTTCCAGGACATAAAACAAGCAAACTAAAAGAATAAGTTTTCCATTTCGTGTGAACACATTTCCCTTTGTCATACAGCAGATATCTGCATTTCCCACACCTATCCCATAGCATGTCGGAGTGAGGCTGACTGCATCTACTTACAGCACCAAACTCAAGTGTTCTGAACTGTGACAGGTAACCAGTTCTCCCCGTTTAAGGAGTCAATATCAAGTTCTCTCCATAGCAATTAGAGTAACTTTAAAAGGCTGTAGAACCCAGAGCAGCTACTGCCTTTCAGTGGTGAAATAACTGCTTTCGTAGTGAGCTCAATAACACAAGGGAAAGCTGCCCAGTATATGAAAAGATCCAGGACATCATTTCTGAGCTTGTTTCTCCCATCAGTTCATAATACTATCCAGCTCACACATAGCTGAACTAAAGCATCTCTTCCAGGATGATATCCAGGTTCAAGGTGAGGCATCCAAGCAGGAATGAATTTCCCCATCCCCTTGTTGAGCAGCTGCTCCACTGGGTAATTACCATGCTGCTCCACAGTTGTCTCATTTCCAACCCGAGTTCAATTTCCATCCACTGGATCTTCTTATATCCGTTACACATCAGAAATCCTCTCCTGGTGCAGGGAATCACACTGTTTCTGAACTTTCTCTTCAATAAGACACAGGCATTGAGCTCTTTAAGCCTTCCTGAGCTCCAGACCCTGGCTCGTCCCCCCACAGCTGAGGTATCCTCCACCATATATCCAAGATGAGAACAAAAGCCATCACCCCATGTGTAGAGTCATAAACTTCATGCTTTGCCAATCAGAATCGCCTGAACTGAAACTGTTCCAGCTGCAAACCTTCCTGCCCCAAATGGGATGCGTCAGAAGGAAGGGAAGGCAGGCTCCAGAGCTCCTCAAAGCAGGCATTTACTGATGTTAGGGGTCCATCAGCCCAGAATTCTGTTCTTTACCATGCCGTTGTGCCACTTCCCTGAATTGCATGAGCTGTTTGAGATGGTTTCACTCAAAACTGCCCCCATCCTTGGGGAAGACAACAGTTCTCCACGCAAATGGCTCGTTCTTTAGGCACTTGCTTTGGGAGAGGTCCAAGGAACGGTTTTGTGAACAAATCCTTCTCTACATACCGCTGACATCCAGAGTGAAGACATCCCAGTCAATGCCATTCCCTCTTGGAGCCCATTCCTCTCCTGTCGAGTCATCATCCAAAGAAAATACATTAAAATCAACGCCCTTAAATACGACAAGCCCTGAAAAAATGCACTCTGCAAACAGAGACGGTCAATCCAAAGCTGCTCAGGAGGCAACCGCCAGCTGCCAGGCTGCCTGTCACAACACTCACACACAGTTTTTCCCCAGTAAAATATTGCTCACCTTGCTGGACACAGCAAGCTGCTGCTTGATGGTGAAAGCAGTACTAAAGAAGCCTGGAGCAGGTTGTGCCTTGCTGTATTTGTTCAGTTCAGAGCAAGGCAAATCTAGTCCTTGACTCAGCTGCCCTGCAGAAAGCACATCCTGACACGGAGGGAGCTCAGTGCCTCCCAGGGGCTATACTGGTGGTCTCAAAGCAGATTTTGTTATCTCAGCAGCAGCTGCAATTATGAAGCCTAAGGAAGCGTATGAACAAAAAAGGAATTGAATGATTTCATGAGTGAATTTAGGGCTTGTGACAACAGAAATGGAAAAGTAACGTATCCAGGCAGGGCATGGGGGAATGCTGGAGTTTTCCAGCAGTTTGACCAAGGCAGGAACAGGGAGCTGCTGAATCAGCCCTGGAGCCAAAGCAGTGAGCTGCCATCCTCTCTGGACCTCCAGCAATTCCTCAAAGATTTCACCCAGTTCTGCCAACACCCAAACTGAGCCCCCACTAAACCCCAGCACCTACAGATACCAAAATAAGCCTTACTCCTGAGAGTCCAATCTTACACTTCACTCTCTACATACACCGTGCCCCTCTACCCAAACCCACCACATCACCTCCCTCCCAGTCTGCAGCAACCTCCTGTGTGCAGCTTCCAAACAACAGTGAACCATGAAGCAGGGACACAAGAGGAGCAGCAGAGCTAATTACTGCTTTAAACAGAGACGGTCTAGCCATTAAGAGAAACTATTAAGAGAAACGGTGGGTTATCCACCGCATGCCCTGCCCAGACGGAGTGGCAAAGACGTTTCAGCCAGAAGTGAGTTAGTGGGCTCAGCTGTGAGGTTAATGGACAACATTTCATAGTCTGATGTTCAGAAGGTCAGGTAGATAAAGCCTTCGATGTTTCCGGCTCTACATCCACATCTCCGAACAAACGGGTGAGGGAATAACAGAGAGGCTCCTCCAGGCTGCTCTACTCCTAAGTTCAATCACGGGAATGTTGGGGTAAGTTTATAAAACAGTAGCATTTTCTCTTGTGTTTGGCATGGCAGGAGGCCAGGACTAATCTCTGTTCAACGCTGTGTATCACGTTTCGCTGCTCTCTGGGTAAGGTTATCAGCACTGACCTGCCAGTCTCACACATTCCTCCCCAAGAACAAAACTATCCATCAAACATTCCTTTGCTCTGGAGATAAATCTGGCACCCAGGTTCTGTGCATGCAGAAAATTGCTCCCCCCAGGTCCAG
The DNA here is from genome assembly GCA_037305975.1 of Chrysolophus pictus. Lineage (NCBI taxonomy): Eukaryota > Metazoa > Chordata > Aves > Galliformes > Phasianidae > Chrysolophus > Chrysolophus pictus. Next base: position 8,094,221 of record CM074593.1, on the reverse strand, counting down.
CTGGCCCTGCAAGGAAACATCAGCACTGGAGGGGGTTCTGTTGGTGTGAGCACCGACCTGCTATACCTGAGCCACCAAAGCCTTCTGGGACATGCAGTGCTGTTCTGCAGAGGTAATACAAGAAGGTGGTGATGTAGCCCTGCAAAGAACCAACATCTCCCTGCATCATCTTCCGGGCACCGCCAGCTCCTGATGCAGCAACACCTCTCTGACGCCTGCAAAGTAATTAGCAACAGCTCTTACTGCTGTCCCCTAATGGGAGATGGCCTCGTTAATTACACTACACTGACTCAGCTTAGCGTGCTTGGAGATAATAAAAACACTGTTAGTCCTCCTTCCAAAATAAGCAGCGAGCTCTCATTTTACAGACACTTACAGAAAGATCCCGCGATAAAAATATGACACCTTGTGTTTCAAGACTTTCCGTCATGCCTCAGAGTACCTCATGCCTAAATATTCCCTAAAAGAATCTGCTCACCCACTGCTGAACTGCCTGCACCAAACAGAACGCTATTTTAGGGTACCCAGCAGAAATAGCAGATCAGATCGAGGTGAAGGGGATGGAATAACTCCGCTCAGACTGCAATGAAGCACTGGTTTAACATCCACCTGCACTGCCTTAGAAGCACGGAGCACCCTTAGCAGTAGGACCCTCATGGAGTTTATCAGCCTCAGCTACATGAACCTGGTTGCTAATGCAGACTAATCTACATATTGTTCAGGATGTTAACACCTTTCATTTGCAAACCACATCGCTTTCCAACAGTCTGTCATCTGTACTCCCTAAAGAGCCAAGGAAGCCCATTTAAGCATTTTACAGTACATGCAGTACAACACAGCGCATTCACAGAACCACAGTTTGTCCTCCCGACCTTAAACACAGGAAAGAACAAAATTTCTGAGTGCTGCCCCCATCGCTGTTAAAGAAAGGCAGAAGGATTGAATCACCTGCTAGATGAGTCCCTTTTCCTTTGCTGATTTTTTAGGAAGGAGGGAAGGAACCCCCCCATGGTTACTACTATATGGTAGGACTGAGGCCATGGCTTCTTTAAGGGAGAAGTAATGGGTTTACTGGGGAAAATAAATAATGCTACTCCCATTCTGAAGATGTCCTGAAATGTTTCGTTCTCTTTCCCAAGTACATTAGTTCCAAAAAATTATCAGCATTTAATTTTTAAAGAGGGATTTAAATGGTTCTGGAGCTTGCAGCTGAAGCAAAAATGAATCAAACGAAACATTTGAGGCACTCCATTTATTTTGCTAAATAATCCTCCTCTTAGCAGGATCAGAAAGAAATTAAGAAACATTTTTTTTTTCCTCAGTTTAACAACCCAAAGTAAAAAATCAATTATTCAGAGCTCTGGTGCTGAGCTCTTTTGAAAAATCTACCTTTCCAATATGCCTGAGATCATTAAAAGATATTACTTAGCACAACCATGTGCACCAAATTAAAGGGATCAGCACTAGGTGGAAAGCAAAGGCTGTGTTTAAAACCAATCTCCATAAAAATCAGTGACAACATTTGACAATTGTTTGTATTTCTAATAAAGCAGGTGGTTTCGTCAATTATAATGGAGATGCGATCTTTCTTACAAGTAATGCAAGTGGAAATACTCAGTGCTAGAGAAATTAGGCTGGGAAACCGCATATATACAGAAACAGGTCGTGTTCCACTGAATGAAAGAGGGATGGAAAAGTGAAAAATTAAAGGCTGAAGGCAAACTGAACTCAAGTTCTTACTTCTCAACAGTGTCCTTTTAAAGAAACTACCCGTTAAGTTTTCTTTCCAAACACTGAATCAACAGGGAAAAGGGCACTGGGATCTGACCTTCCTTTAATAATGCATTGGCAGTTTTTCCTTTTGAGGGAAAGCCGTTTTATAAGAGGAAAGACAAACAACCCCAACAAGGTTAATAAATTTGTTCATGGAGAGAGCTGAAAAAGGAAGGACCACAAATCAGGACAGGCCCTCTGTTTTTCTTTCAGCCCTGTTTTTATTTTAGCACCTTTTCTTTAAAGAAAAGAAAGGCATACCATAATATTTGGAATACTAGTGGGTGTTAGGGAAAACAGAGCCTACCCTGAGCTGCTGGGAGGAGCTCAGCCCCGCTGGGCAGCTGCAGAACCAAAGCACTGGGAGCAGAAGCACAGCAGGGAGAGAGTCCGATCTCCTCCTTTAGCTCTTGTTTCCACTCCTGGCCCAGAGGTTGCTGGTTTATTTAATTAACTAAGTGGTGTTTCCCAGGATGGGTCCTGCTCTCAGTTAACACAGAGTGCAGTTCAATAGTATTGCCAAAGCTGGTACAAGCGCTGTGTTTCGGGAAGGGATGTGATCGTGCTAAAGCATCTCACCAAGGTTTCATGTAACCTGGGGGAGTGAAAACACAAGGGAGGAGGAAAAAAGCTCAAAAGTGGACAATGCTGTCAGATTTGGGGCTGGATTCTCAATTGCCCGGGGTATTGGGGGTTTTGTAATTGCACAGGTTGGTGTACAGGGATCAGGTTGTTTCAGACGTTATTGTAGCTCCACGCATACAAGAACAAGTACACTGAGATCAGAGCAGCTTCCAGCCCAGATCCTAGGGGAGGCTGCAAGCAGGCAAGCAGCACCAGCACAACAGCCTCCCAGCAGTCAACTCCTGGGGGCCCAGAACCATGGAGGGGCCCCACTGGGAATCTCTGTCCTTCCTGGCCACGAGAAAATGAAGAGCTATTGTGAATGTATCTGAGGACTCCATCCAACCCACTGCTCACTAGATCCTCCCTAACCAGGGACCAGACTGTGAGGAAGCACACAGCAGAGCCACAGTTCCTCAAAGTGAATAGGGCACATCATTGCTCTGTACCTTGGACAAGTAATCCAGCAAGAGCTGGAATGAGGAACAGTCAAGATGTCCCTTGAGCCTCACGGCGTTAAGAATTCCAGACGAGCACATGCAGCAGATCCACACCTTGGACAGGTTCTTGCCTCCAGCAAAGTCCATCCTGAAATGGGCCAGAATCAAGAGCAAGAGGAAAATCAAACTCATGTAGCTCAAGGACACAGATTTAGCTCTCGACACAAAATGGTTATTCTCTCTGAAGCAGGTACTAAACTCCACCAAAGGACAATGTTACACCCAGGCACTATGGACTTCAGTGATCTGAAGAGAGCTCATCTTTCCCTGGGCTGGAGGCTGGACCACCCTGCCTTGGACACCCTCTTTTCCCCAACCCTTTCACTCATTGTGTATCCATGCTCATCTCATGCTTTAAAACAACAAAAGAAACAAAATGCCCCAGAACAATCCAAAATGTAGAAATGAATTCTTGCTAACATTCTTTTCGTGATTACTGTATAAACAATAATCCAGTGAAACGAGTGATACCAATCTCCTTTAATGACTCATTCACCGGATTTCCACCCTTGCCTTTCAGACCTCAGCATCACTGTAGTAGTGTTTTGTCTCCTACCCATCAATTGATACTTAAATAATGCATAAAACTGTCTTATTTAAATGCATGTTGAATATTTATTTGGAAGCTCATCACAAGTTGAAAGATAACCTTCATTTCCAATTCCCTTTGGGATAATCAGCTAATTGGGATCAGCAGAAGCTCAGTCTCTTCAGTCAGAATCAGAGCTCTTCTAAGAATGCCTTTGGCACACACGGAGAGGCTCAGTCCCTCGTGCCACCTCATCTAACCCAAGGTAATTGACAAGGAGGACTAAAAAGGAAAGAATGTAAGTGGTCACAACCACTCACCTCTTCGTTCTCCTCTGTGCTGCTGGACGTGGGCCAGGCGCAGGCAGGAAAGAGCCAACCACTTCCCTCAGATTACTGCTGAAACCAAATCCTGGCCATAAGCTTGGAAGGAACCTGGGACCTCCTGGCATGGGCACAGCAGGATCTCAGACTTTCTTCTTCCTTATAGAGATTGCTTTGAAACATCTTGTCATAAATTCAGTTCCTAAAAATACACGGCCTGTGACAGAGCCTGGACTGTTTGCATCTCCAGCCTAAGGAAGTAATAATGCCTTCAAGACAGCATGCAGCCCTGCTTTCTGATGTGAACCTTCCTCCTCTTGGAGGAGCCCATTGGCTCAGTGTTGTAGGGCTGCTTCAGACCCCTGGGATGCAACAGCTCAATGCTGGAAAGCTGTTGGTAAGTGGTCATTTATTCTACACTGATGACTCTTGTTTTTTGTTCCTTTGTAAGAAAACACGACTGTTTCAACAAATTAGGGAGAGGGAGGTGTATGACATCAGCTTAGGAATAAGATCGAAAGGACCGGTCTCACCTCACCTCTGAGAGCATGATGTGAAATGCTCACTGATGGCCCCAGGAGCCACCAGAGCCCTTCCCCCATTGGCAGCTGCTGGTTTATGACATGTCCCTCAGTATGAGACCCAACAAATCAGCACATGGAAGAAATGCAGCCATGCCCCGAGCCTGGCAGCTCTTTGGCAGCAGCCACCAGAAGCTGCATAGGGAACAAACAGAATCACTTCTGTTAATGCCGTATTTTAGGCTTGTCAAGTTCACTTTTAGTGAAAATCCAATCAAACAACGCTTATATGGTAAACATCAACTAATTTTCATACACTTCATTACCGAAAATTAATCCTATTTCTCTCCTTCACCAGGTGAGCGTCTCCCATTGCTGTGCTCCACCAGCACAAGGCAAGGAAACCCATGGGACATGGGAATCATGCTGCTCAGCCAGAACTTTTCCTACATTTGCACTCAGGAATTATTTTTCATCAATCCTCTTTTGTCCCCAAACACCTGCACCAGTTTCAGTCAGACCCCTTTTACCTGGGACCAGTGCAAAGGAATGGTGGAAGAGCTGCAGAATCTCCTCCTAAGTGGAAAATCCAATTAGCTACAGATTTCCTCCTGTGTGGAAAACAAAAGCACACACAAAAACCCCAGTGCACAGTCCCAACTTCCTGTATGGATTTTCTAAGAATCTGATGCAAAGTGGCTGGTTTGTGAGTGAAAGCTATTGGACAACAGGGTCCTGTAAGGGGGTTTGTCCAAATTAATCTAATAATCATAGAATCATAGGATGGTTTGGGTTGGAAGGGACCTTTAAGATCATCTAGTTCCAACACCCTGCTATAGGCAGGGACACCTCCCTCTAGAGCAGGCTGCTCACAGCCCCATCCAGCCTGGCCTTCAGTGCTTCCAGCGCGGTGGCATCCATAACCTCTCTGGGCAACCTGTTCCAGCGTCTTACCACCCTCACAGTAAAGAATTTCTTCCTAATATCTAGTCTAAATTGACCCTCTTCCAGTTTAAAGCCACTTCCCCTCATCCTGTCGCTAATAATGTTAACTGTCATTTATGTACATCTGGAACGAGACCCAAGCAGTGAGCAGGGAGACGGATGCACACAGCAGGGACACGGTGCAGGGACTGTGCATGTCCAGCCATTTGGACCCAAACCCAATGGACTCCCATGGAGAGGAGCTGCCTCCTCTGCACAACAGTTCCTCCCCCTTCCACCCCATAGGACACTGGGATCCAGAGAGATGGATCAATCTTACCCCGGAGCCACAGGTCTCCTCTTGCATGAATGAATGAGAGCCCACATTGAAACTTGAAATATTTTCAAGACCAATCATTAACATCCAACACGTGCAGGCAACAGACCAACTATTCTTCTTCTGAGGAAGCTGGCATGTCAAAATCTGGCTATTTCCCTCAGAAAAAGCAAGGAAGGGACACGTGGCTCCAAGGAGCACCCAGCACCGGGTTGGGCTCCCTGCATCTCCATCACAACCACCATCAGCACAGTGCAGGTTTTCCTCCTTGCTGAGACTCAGGATGGAGAGGTTGCACACAAAGGAATCCTTCGTTTCCAGCTGTTTCGAATTTTCTGTGTACTTGGAAAAAGTAAAATGATTCTTTAGCACCGAGAATAGCTGGCAATATTGAATTTGGAGTGTGCAGGCGGGGATTAGCTGAACGGAAATGCATGGTGGATGTTTCACGGGTGTTTTACTCATCCAGGGAGAGAATAAAAAATGTGGCAATCGTTATTTTGTGGGATATTTAATCCCTTCAACTAATTTTGCGTGAAACAGGCTTTAGGTTCCACTCCCTCCTCTTCTTCTGGTTTTGTTTTTAAACTCTTCCCCACCTTCTTCTCTTGGAAAAAGGAATGAAAACAAGAAATGAAAGATTTTCCCTTCCCCATCCTTTAACTTCTCTCAAACCACCCTCCTTTTCTTCAGGTGGGTCCCAGGTAACCTTTGACATGTTTTCAAATCTCAGTGCCTACTCTAAGGCTCCTAATTCCATACTTCAGCACCCAAAGCGTGAGCTGGCTTTAAAAAACGCTGAGCATGCAGCAGCTCCCAATAAATTTCACACCCTAGCAGAAGTCCTGTTGTCGGGAACTGTTTTCATCCCCTCATTTGCAGGTTGCCTTCATTACTTCCTTCCCTTGGGTCACAGAAAGGCTGTTAGTGACATCTCCCATTTACCAGGTGCAGCAGTATAAATTCAGAGTAACTCCACTGAACTTAATGTGCTCAATGTAGATACTCAGAATCTGCACTGCTGCAAATGAGATCAGAATTTGTCCCGGCCACAGAAGCCAGAGGGAGGTCAAATGCTTTACATACATTACCTCCTCTTCAGCATGCTAATGATGTGCAATTTTGAATGCTTTTCCCCAGACGCTGCAGTTCCAGGAATGGCACTAAAAGCATTAAAAGGAAGCACGGCAGACCTCGCCTCTGCATGCCCGATGAAGCCACACACCTGACTGAGGCAAACGGTGTGATGGTGAGCTGGGAGGGGGCAAATTCAGCAGTTCCCAATAAAATAATCCCAAATCCACCCTTGCTGGTGTCACTGCTCCCATTCCTGGCTACTCAGAACATGCAGCACTGGCAGCTGTTACAATCAGCGCTGGCCATGAGCATCTGTTTACAAGGGTGGATGGTGATAGGACAAGGGGAATGGTTTTAAACTGAGACAGGGGAGGTTTAGGTTGGATATTAGGAGGAAGTTTTTCACCCAGAGGGTGGTGAGGCACTGGAACAGGTTGCCCAAGGAGGCTGTGGATGCCCCATCCCTGCAGGCATTCAAGGCCAGGCTGGATGTGGCTCTGGGCAGCCTGGTCTGCTGGTTGGTGACCTGCACACAGCAGGGGGTTGGAACTGGATGAGCATTTCTTTTCAACTCAGGCCATTCTATGATTCTATGATCCTTCCTCCAGCCCAGGACTCCAATGCTGGCACCCAAATGATAGGACATGCTCACATCCCCACTGTGCTGGACACAGCCCTGCCCCACGTCACTACTGCTGCTCAGGCTTCAGCTTTGCTTAACATGGACGAACACCTCACCTAAATTTCGGTTCAGCTGTGCTCTGCCATCTGCTCATGGTTTTCCTGATGTTACCTGTGCAGCTCCATCGTTTGAACACAGGCTGAAGCACATGTGGTTTAAAGCTGGATGTTAATTAGGAACATTTAGCATGACAATGATTAATGCGAAGTGTTTTAATTGAAATGAACCAGAATTCCACAGTTCTGCTCTCCTTCTCTACTTTTGGGGGTAAAGAGCCTTTTTTTAAAGCAAAACCAGGTCAGAGACTTGGCTGGAGTAAAGCAGCCTATTTGTATTGGAGGCGATGAAGGCTATTTGCTCCAGCTGAAAATGTGGCCTGAAAACTGAGGGCTACATTAAAAATAATGAGAAAAATGTCACAACACCGCTCTGCATTGTTTTCTTATTAACAAACATAGCTGCGAGGCATGATTAAGGGAGCTCATCATTCACATTGTAGTTATGAGGTATTATTTGTAATATCATTTTAAATTTGCCTCTCAGTAATCCACAGAATAACGCAGGACTGCTTTGTTTGGACCAGATTACAGACCCTGTTTTCATGGGGCAAAAAGGATCCTCATGACTGCAAAATAGGAAACAATAAAGTATTTCAGAACTCATGAGGTTCAATATTAATTTCACAGTTTGCTTTTTGGAGGAAAAAAAAAAAAACAACTAAACCAAACACAGGCTGTGCAGCAAATGAAAACTTCTCTGGTCTGAACTTGCAGAACTACAGCAGAACTTACAAGATGTTGCTTCAGGTCAATTTTGGGACAGCTTTGCTTTGGCACTCTATAGCAAAGCTCCAGATCTCAAAGCTCCAAACCAAATATGTTTTGAATTTTGCCATCTATCTGGCTCATTCCATCGCTGATGAAGAGTCCCCAGATGCTAATGCCAGTGAACTCTGGAGTGTTTTTCAGGAGCAGCCCAAAAATCTGATAGCACATCCTTACCCTGGCTTGTCCCATCTACCCATGGAATACTTGACAGCACTGATCAGATGTCTCAAAAAAAATGAAATGAAAGGCAATCCAATGTACATTGGGCAATAACTTCAGTTCTGGTCTATTCCCATCATCAGTCCTCTTAATATCTCAGAAAGTTGTTATTTTGATGTAAGTGCCTGTGAATACCTGCAGCACGCTATCGAGTTTTAAAGCCGCTGAATGCTTATTGCCCTCACTTGCTTACACAGCTTTGCCTAATTTTAATGATTTGAGATGAGATTTTACAGGTGAAAAATTGGCCTCCAGGAACATTTTTTCTTTAATTTATATCTACAACGACCTGCCCCTTTCTGGGCTGAGGACAGCAGAAATAACACTCTCCAGCTAAGTTCAACAGCTCAAGCAATTTTTCCCTTAAAAATTCCTCACTGCCTTTTACACTTTGGAGCAGACATTTTATTGGGGGTGTCCCTGCGGTCGTCCTTGAGAAAATGGGGCCAATTTTACAAGCTTTTGTAAAGTCAAATTTGCACAAGCTCAGAAATACCTCCCTGTGCAGAAAGCTCCATGTGCCCAGGGCACACACTGTGAGGCTGCATGGAGCTCCTGGTGCCATCCCTCCTGCTCAGCTCTCGCCATGGGAAGGCCTTTGTGCCTCACTCCCATCGGGGTGGGGAAGTGCTGCAGAGCTTTTTGTGAACAAGTATTACTGCAATTGGTGCTGAGATCAGGTAGGAGCAGAGCCAAGGCTCAGCACCGCCACTCAGACCTGCAGGAAAGGTGCTGGTCCTTATCAATAAACCCACACCAAACTTAATCCTCATTGCTGGCGTGAGGGGGAAAACCCAGGGCACGACCCCAGGCACAGCTATTGAGTGCAGCAGGAGTTTGGCACTCACAGCCCGAGAGCCTGGCTCAGGAAACCACCATTCAGTGCTGTCAGAAGGAACAGACTGACCCATGAAACCTCACCCAAGCAGCGCCGCTAGAGGCTCTACATTCACTGAACCTCCAGCAGCCTGAAGCAAGCATTCAGCTCAGGCTGGCTTCTGCAAGTTGGCAAAATCATGGGGCCTCCCTTCTGCACCAAACCATGCACCGAACGACTTCTCATCTGAGCCCGTGGGCTCTAAAAACAAGGCAGGCAGCAGGAGCTAACGGGCTGCAAAAGGCAAGCTGCCTCTAGCTGGCAAGGGAAGTACTGAAGCTTTTTTCTCTCTTCCTCTGCCCTCCTCCTGCTTCTTTCTTCCCCCATTCCCTCTTTTCTCAGCCCAAAGCCCTTAATCTCAATGCTGATAATTGTAATTGCTCTGCTATGTGGCCATCTGAGCAGCTCAGAAATGTCCATCTCGGGCCAGTTCTGCTCATGGTGAGGCAGAATAAATAGAATAGGCAACCAGACTCCTCCAGAATTTTAATTTAAAACAAATATGGAGTCAAATGAGTATTAATCATCTTTCTACTGAAGGCTGGTTTTGGCTGGGAGCTCTGAATGCACATTGCCATTCAGTCGGATAAAGAAAACGGTGATGGGACGGCAGCTGGAAGAGCTGCTGGGGTTGGACTGGGTTCTCTCCAGATTCTTCTTGTTCTGCCCACGACCAGAGCTGTGGTTTACATATCAGCCAGATGATTCCTCCTTCAGCTGCTGGGCTTTGGCAAGCAATCTGAGGATCATAAGAGGTTATGGCAAGCACTTTGCCCAGGGAGAGCCAGCACGGCAAGGGGCAAGCTGCTGCACTGCAGAGCAACTGCAAGCAGTGCCACAGGGTAAACTTCTTCCTCAGGCTGAAGAATCTTGCCTTACAGGCAGTAGGGTGGTGATGGGACCTGGGGAGAGCTGATGAGCTCATTAGTACTTGAGGTGGTCAAAACATTGATGCCTTTCAGGGGGTATCAGGTTGGGAATGAGAAAGCAGTGATTGCAATCCGAATTTGTATTACTCTACACCTCCGGTACCAGGATATTGGTTTTCCAGTCAGGTAACCAATTAGAGATTAGAATTTTTAATTAACTTCCTTAGCAGTTCTGGAAGGACCACACATTTCTCTAATAAGACAGCCCACTTATTACACAGGTCAGGTGGCTTTTTTACACTGCAGCCCTGCAGGACTGGCTCCCTTCGCCCAGCCGCAGAAGCAACAGACGGGGTTCTGTCCACTAACAGATGAGAGGGGTTTGGCTGGAAATGTCCAACTCAAAAGTGAATCTGGCCCGTGATACAGCTAAATTTCCTTTCAGGTGAATTATCAAGCCAGGGAAGGAGGCATCAACGATATTATTTGTCTCTCTTGTCTCCTACAACTACATTATTGCAACAGGGTTCCTACGAGCATTATCTATGACTTTGCTGAGTTTGCAGATCATCCCTTAATTGCAGTAGTTTTGGGGGAGGTCAGAAAAGAAGCTGATCTTTAGGCCAAGAACCAGAAATTGCTATTTGGGGCTCACTATCTGACTCTGCCAACGTGTCCCAGCACTTTCTGCCTCAGTACAGGTGTAGATAAACAGACCAAAGCTGGCTGTTGCAGGCACTGCTGCCAACAGCTGCAGGGCCATCCAGCCCTGAGCTGCAGCATGCATGGAAGCAAAAAGCAAGACTGAGTACAGACAGAATCTCTAATCTGAAAATCCAAAGCGTAAGAAAAACTGCTGTAGCCCAGGATGAGAATAAGGTGACCCACTGCCACTACAAGGTGACCTGTTCTTTCCCATTTCTGATGCTTCTGATCCCCCGAGTCCCCATGCAGCCGCACTGTGAAATCCATTTGAAACATCAGAGAGAGATTGTATATCAAGCTAAAATAAATTCATCTACCCACCCACCCCCCTTATAGGCCAACAAAAGATCCCCCTTTTCTCTGCTACACCCATTTCACTGCCCTTTGGCTCAGCAGCTCAAGCACTTCATGGAAATAAAGCATGCCTTCGGTTCCCTTGAAAATCCAAATTGAGATGCTCGAGTTTATTTCATTCTGTTTTCTTAAGCCCAAATAGAAAAACAGGTTTAGAAGCAGAAAAAAAATAATAATAATAACCTGCCATTTCAATCCCGTTCAGGCAATTAGCTCACTGCTGGCTGCGTGCTAATGCGATCGCCTCTCATTGTTTGTTCCTATTTATGCTGCTCTTTAAAGTTCATTAAAATCACTGCTGCTATCTCACACAGAACAACTCTTCAAAACATCAGTGTCACGCAGTCGGGAAATCTATGCTTTGAAGTTCCCTCCTGCATTCATTTTTATCAGGCTTTTTTCTCCCTTTCTCTCTCTTTTTTTTTTTTACCTTTCTTTTCCTATGTATTTCTTTTTCTTAACGACTAAACCAGTTTTATGCTCTTCACAGTTATTCCGAAATCTGTTCCTCCTGACACAGCACTGATACATCGTTCCTTGCTCATAGCTATTTTTCTCATTTCCATCATTTCTCGCCCCGCTTGCTTTGGCTCTCTGCTAAGTCCATCACAGCTTTGTTTTTATATCCTCGTCACTGTATTTTATGGCCCAGTAAAACCTAGAAAGCTGCTTCACAAAGCACACATGCCAGCTCTTTGATGTTTGTGTTTGCGTGGCAGCTTGCTGGAACTCAGCACCCCCCACCTTGCCTTCCCCATCAGCTCTGCAGCAAGGTTGGATGTTAGGAAGAATTTCTTCTCAGAAGGAACAGCTGAGCATTGGCACAGGCTGTGCAGGGAGGTGGTGGAGTCACCATCCCTGGAGATGCTTAAGGAACGGGCAGATGCAGTACTTCTGTCAGTGGGCAATACTGGTGGTAGGTGGGCAGTTGGATTAGATGACCTCAGAGCCCTTTTCCAACCCTGTTGACCCTCTGATTCTAAGCCATAGGTCAGCAGCTTTAGCAGAACCCCAGATATCTCCACTGTGGCCAAGTGACACGGCTCAAGCTGCCATAAATCTGTTCCAACAGAGACTAAGGGAGCTCAGCTTGGCTTGCAGTGTTGCCCCGTGGCCAGTCTTAGGACTGAGGGTGCTGCCCCAAGGCTTCTGTACCTATGCGAGCAACTCAAAGGACACAAGCATGGATCAGCACTGCAGGGGAGTGACTGACCAAGGGTCTGAAAACAAACCAGTTCTGAAGAACATTAAGAGATGTTTTCGGAGTGGTGCCATACCTGCCAGGTAACATCGCCTCTCCTGGTGCCTGCACAAAGCCCAGGTCATAAATTGGTCGGCAGGTTGGTGCTGGGTACATCCACCAATAGAGTCTGGATCACCAACCTTAGCACCTGCCCACACCCAACAGATTCTGGATTGGACACAGAAACACATAAAGACAAAATTACCTGTACGATTATTTAGAAATAGCTTTATGGAGGGATCACTTTCGTTCTTTACACTCAAATCTCTGTTTCTGAATAAAAATTATACTGTTTTACGTTGTTAAAATATAAAAGTACAGTTAAAGCTCAACTCGGAGGTTACCTCACTGCATATTTTTGTTCCTACGCTCTTTAGAAAGTGATATTTCCCTCTGACCCAGAAGAACTGGAAAAACTTATATGCTGAGAATGAGCAGAAGACCTCTGTCGGGAGGCAGAACTGTTTTTCAGCCTGCAGTAATTAACGAGTGCTGTAGACCATCACTTAATACGATACAAACAGAGAGCTGCCAAATCTCAGGATTATATCTGGAGCTTTACTCTCAAGTCCGCAGCATCTGGAAACATGTGATTTTAAGAATATCTCAGCTCTGATATTTTTTTTTTCAAATGCTTTTCTAAATTCTCTGGCTGCAGAGGAAAGCTTAAGAACACAAATTGTAAAGGCTATCAAAAGCAGAACAAAAAGTTCAGCATTAATATTTTTTAACTTTTTCTCCTTCCAAGCTGTCTCTCGAGCTGCAGCCTTGATCCACGGTATTTTGGTGACCAGCAGTTGGTGGTCCTCAATCTGTCACGGTAAATAACAAATGCTGCAAGCCGTCCCTTAGCAGTTTTACAAGAGTTCTGGCTCCCAGAGAAGAAGGGTCCCATCCAGGGCTGGGACTTGTTAACACCAATGTGTTTGCACCTAGTGCAGAGAAGGCACCACTCTGATCTTCCAGGACTTCTGAAAGGGGAAAACGCTTCTTTCTCCATCACGACATGAGTAACACAAGATGGCTCAGCTGAATACAAAGAGCCAACACTTCCCAGGTCCCTGCTTGGTCTGCAGCTCCTTTGGCTCATCCATCACAAACCAAAGGAGGATGTGAAGGGCAAAGCTGCCTTTCTGGTGAGCCAGGGAAGGCTGCCCAGCACCCACACAGCTCTCACAACTCTCTCTTCTGGTGACAGCAGGGCACAACCTCACATCTCAGCAACAGGCCTAGAGCTGAAGTGGGTTTATCCAGCAGGAAGGTGCTGTGCTTGTTTGAGCTGATCAAGAACCTGTGAGTAACTTCTATGGGAATATGCCTTCCTTCATGAACTCTCTATTGAAAGAGAGTTCACACATCACTCAGGACTTCAGATGAACAAAACATGAGAAGTTTTTGATTTTCAGCTGCTTCACTTTTCTTCTTTCCCTGAACCCATTCTGCTCTCAAGTGGGATGTGTTCCCCACACAGTCCCCAGGCATCCCAGACCTCTGGCTCCAGCCCCTCATTTTCACACACCAGGGAAGGCAACAACCACTCCAGTACTCATTTAGCCTCCTAGGCAACAAAGGCTCTCCAGCACAGCACCCAACACAACCTCAATGCCATCTATCCCACCACCATTGTAACATGTTGCTGGGGCAAGAAGGTTGCCCAAGACCAGCACAAGGGTTAATATCAAAGTACTGCAATAAATGCACTGTCAATTTAATCTGCTTTTTACAAAGCCGATTTGTCTGCCTTTTCAAGATATTCACCACTGGAGTCTTGAGCATGAGTTGAAGGAGGGGGCAGAGAGAGGCAGAGTGTGAAGCAGGGTTTAATGGGGCAAAGTGAAGGGCCATGAACAGGCAGCTCTCCCTTGTTAACCCTAGAGAGAAATTCTGGCTTCAAATGCCTAAAGCAGGCTACAGTGGGATGGAAATGTTTCTGCCCTGGTTATTGTCATCCTGGGTTTGGGTCCTAAATGTTTACCTCTCTGTTCAGAGCCCAAGGTTCAGCCTCTGTGACAGTACAGGTGCTTATGGACAAACAGAGAATTTCCAGATGCTGCTGGAATCCCAAGATAGCACAGCCCTCCCTGACCTACTGAGCTGGGCAGTGGGCAGAGACAGCCCAGCCACTGTCCACTGCCCCTCCCTGCCCTCCATCACACCTCCTTGGCTTCCAGCAATGCTGTGTCTCACACAGAGGCACTGCCTTCAAACACACGGAGGAAACCCAAACTGGCAGCACTGCCCTCAAGTTGTCCAGCTGCAAAACCTGGTTGCTGCTCCTCGCCTCCTCCTGCTCTCCATTCACCACTGCAGGGTGAGGTCTATCAGTGGTAGCTCCCATTGCCACACAAGGTGTCCCTTGGTGGGCATTTGCAGATTCTCTCATGTCCTTCCATCTCTTCTGAAGCCCTCCCCCATCAGTCCTGCTCTCACACAAGTCTGTGCTCTGGGTCACAGTGGTTTGCACCCAGAAACTACACTATAAACCAAGATTTTGGGGCTGCCCCATCATGCGGGCTAGATCCAGACAAGCCACCAGTGCTGGAACCTGAACGTGAGCTGTGCAGTGGAAAATGAGTAACCAGAGCTAACACGGTGATACTATCTCTGAGAATAATCACGCTCTGAGCTCCTACCATGTTGTTTATAAAGGCAGAGCAGGCAGCAATCCAGGCACAGCCACGTGGGAACAGCGCAGGAATGAGCACATAAGGCTCCTCACTTGCACAGACAGGACATAAAACAGAGACAGGGAATTTATTCCACCCTATACTGGGCTGGACTGGGGCTTCTCCACTCTCTGCTCCGTGGATTTGCAGCCACTAACAATGCCTGTCACAACAGCTGTCCGTTTCATTTCCAAAAACTTGATTCTGTTTGTAATTTCTCATACCTGCTAATCTCTCCTGGACGTTTTCTGGAGTACAAGTTGTGCTGAGCCACGCGCCATAGGCTCACACAGCTGGCTGCCTGGCTACCTGCTGCAGCAAGGTTAAGGCAATGAGCAGGGTTTGGGAATCTCAGCTACAGGGCTTCTGCCTATGGGAACAAAAAGCAACAGGCATTTTAGAGAAATGCTGGACTGAGCTGGTAAGTCAACGTGGCACTACACCACGTTGGCTACAACTGCTTGTCTGTGATGCTCTAAAAACCTTTCAAAGTCACTTCTGCCATCTCACACAAGCTTCCAGAGTCCCTGTCCTCTCCTCCTTCCCGGTGTAAAACCCCAATGACTCTTTTAAGCAGCAAGGTAGCGCGCAGAAGCAACCCTACAGAAATAAGCCCTTGCACCCCAGCAACCACAGGCCACTTTGAGGGAAGAATGCAGGCTGCAAACACAAGGGAGGGGATTATGAAGCAGCTGCTGCAAAGAATGAGGCTTCTGTTTCCAGCAGCAAAAGGTTTCCTTGGCATAAAAATAAGCCCTGAGGCCATGTCTGATAAAAATTTCCTTCACTCCTGAGCCCTCCCTCTGCTGATGCATCACCATTTCCACACTCCATCCCTTAGAGGCTGCTCCTCAGCCACCAACACCAGGTGATGGGGACATGACAGCAGCACTGACACCATTTGGCTGTGTGCTTTCCAGCAGCACAAACACGTGCTGTAACGTAGGGCACAGACCTCAACTTCTTATGGCAGCCTAGAGCATCACAGCCTCCACGTGCTACTCATGAAAGGAACATGAAGAACTGCGTTGCAACGCATTTCCCCTATTTTTCCCCTTTCCCCTCAGCTCCAAATGAATGCATTTGGCTGGAGTGAGAAAAGGGGAAGAAGGACACTGGGAGTTATTCACTTATTGCAGCCCTTTTTACATCGCATTTTCCTCCCCTTACAGCCTGGCCCTGGCTGGTTTCCCAAGCAAGAACAGAGAGCCGGAGGTCCATCCATCTCTATTTAAATGCCTTTTGTACTGAATTGAGTAACTGTACCTCTATTTTACTCCGAGGCTAAAGGTGACTAACTTAAAGGTGATTATCTTTTGTTAATAGCCTGCATTAGTGAGCGAGATCTCGGAATTACCTTTGTAATCCTTCCCCACACTTTAATGTTGCTATTATTATTAATATTGCTCTTTAAAACACACTTCTCTCCTGCCATGTAGAGGCAGTGGCTGCTGGGTCTCACAGAGATGGTGGAAATGTTCCTTTCATGACCAACTGGGGAAGATCCTGGAGCATCGTGCACAGCTCTCTGTGCAAGCACTGTCATGAAGGAGGCATTTGTATAACCCAATTCAGGACAGATGGAGACTCAACAGAGACAGCACAGATTCTATACTGTCCTTCACCATTTTTCACTATTTAGACATAACATTTTACCTTTTAAACGAACCCCTCCATCCCACTGCAGGCCCCAGAGCTCAGTGGCAGGGCTCCTGAAATATCCCATCAGGAAATCCCTGCAAAGCATAAAGAATTGTCTTATATTTTTCATGGCCTCGATTTTCTGCTGTTTCTGCTCTAACAAATGACATTTGTCAAGCTTTCCTTGCATTGTCTGCTCAGCACTGCCCTACTGAGGGCTCCATGCCAGGGAGATCACCCCTACCCACTGAGCCCCTCTTCCCCACAAGGACACCTTCTTGTACCCATATTTCCATAAGCAAAACAAGACTGATTTGAATAATGCTAACAAGTTACTGGGATAATGCAGCAACAGAATTAACATGCATTCATCTGCTCTAGCTGAAATACACTTCACAAATGTACATGGCTTCATGTTGCGTCCAACATCTCTGCCTGTTCTTTCTTCTCTTTCTCCTGCATTTATATTACTTTTTTTGCCATCTCTGATGCAGAGGAAACGAACTAAAGGTTTGGAGGGAAGTGTATAATTTGGTTCAAGATGGGCTAGCATTTTTTAACATCATTAGCATTATACTCAGGTATGAAATGTGCGATTTTACCAGCATATTCAAGGTAAAAGGTAAAAGTCTTGCTATTAAAGATAAAATGTTATGAACTTTTAACGCTAACTATTATTATTGGACAGCTAAATGTCCAGAGGTAGAGAGAAGAAATACTGAATTTAAGCTGTGAGGTAGATAAACAAGTGACATATTTTTTCCACATAAAATGTACATTAGAATACTATTATTAAGCTTAAAACATCGAGCATTGAGATGTAAGGAAGCAGCCGTGCCACCTCATCATCACACACTACTTTCCAGCTGTGTTTGACACCTTTTGTGACCCCAGAAGTTAACAAAAGGGCAACAGAGCTGTGCAGGGTCTGGAGCACAAGTCTTATGGGGGGAAGCTGAGGGATGGGACGGGTCAGTTTGGAGAGAAGGAGGCTCAGGGGAGAGCTCATTGCCTTCTACAACTCCCTGACAGGAGGTGGTGATGAGGTGGGGGTCAGCCTCTGCTTCCAGGTAACAGTGATAGGATGAGAGGTGATGGCCTCAAGCTGCACTAGGAGAGGGTCAGGTTGGATATGAGGAACAATTTCTTTTCAAAAAGAGGGTGATGCACCAGCACAGGCTGCCTGGGGAGGTGTGGAGTCGCCGTCCCTGGAGGTATACAAGAAAAGGGTAAATGTTGCATTGAGTGACAAGGTTTAGCTGCACGGTGGTGAGGGATTGATGGTTGGATCTTAGTGATCTTTTCAACCTTAATGATTGTATGATTCTATGATTCCAGAGCCTGTTTTCCACTTGCAGGCAGCCAGCTTGCACCAGCCCATCTCTTTTTCACTGGAATTAGTCTAAATTGCTGTGCTGTGAGGTGAGCACATTCTGTTGTGTCAAAGACATCAAAATAACACATTTCAAGCCACACCTTCCCACTTGCATCAGACTGAGTGCTACACCACTACAGTCAAGAGAACTGAGCCAAGAAGCATCACCAACCAACCCCCATGGCAAACCCCTCCGACCAATCCCTTTCCCACACAGAGCAGTTTAATTAAACTCATTAAATCACAGTGAGAGCTGGCCCTGCTCCCACCAGGTCGAGCAGAGCAGCACAGGCCCAGACCCAGAAACATGGAGGTGTGGTACTGAGGGACACGGTTAGTGGGCAGTATTGGTGGTGTATGTATACACACACATAGGTGAATGGTTGGACTAGATGATCTTAGAGGTCTTTTCCAACCTTAATCATTCTATGATTCCAAACAGCTTCCATTTTTGTGGCTGCAATCAGTCAGCCTGGCTGATTGCTCAGCAGGCCCAACACAGCTTACAGCACAACGCTCGTATCTCACGTCTGGTTTTCAAGCAGGAGTTCAGCAAGCGGAGGGAAATGCTCTGAGCAGCAAAAGGGAGGAAAAAATATATGAGAAAAAAAAACGTGGAAACGTCTGTTTCAGAAAATAGTACTTGGCTTTTGAGAATAAAAAGCTTACCAGTCAGAAATTTTCCAGCGTTCCCATAAAAAATGAAAGCCATAAAAAAGGATTTTCAATTCCAAAACATACATCTTTTCAACTGAAAAGCTCTCAAATGTAAATAGTTTTGTTCAGCCATGATGTTCTGGCTTCGAGTTACTGATGGAGCATGGATGGTTTTAGAAAACAGCAGATACATTCCACAGAAATTTGTATCTCATTAATTTTTTTTATTATTATTATTTTTGTTTTAAATGAAAGAAAAGTTTTGGACGAAAAGTTTCAACCCCAGCTGTAGTTAGGAGCTCTGAACATGTCCAGGAGCGACTTAACCTCACCTCTGAATGACATCTGTCTTCTGCCTTCAATGGGACTCAGCTCTCCCTGGAGATGACACAAAAGCTCCACTAATGCTTGCTAATACCACGCTCACAGCCTGCGGTTTTACAAGCACCTGTAACAGAAAAATAAGCTTCAAAAAGAAGAAAGCGAGCAGTCCCAAGCTTGATGCCCAAATGTGTTATTTGTGAAAGGAAACTTCCAGAAGTTGGCTAATTTTAGAACCTACATTTTGATAATTTGGCTAACGCTGCAAGACCTGGAGAACAAGAGTGAAAACGCCCCCAGAAGCCAGGTCCTCAAGAAATACTCCATACTTCTTTCTCTCTGACACGTAGGAAAACCACCAGAAAAGTCTTTCCTCGGGTTCTACGAAATCTCAGCTCCTAACTGAACTGCAGAAGAGCAGAGACAAGTGGAAATGAAAATCTGGAGGGATGTTCATAAGGCTGAAGTTTTTGTCTGCATTTGGATGAAAGATGGAGAGAAAGGCAAATTCATGGGATAAAGGAGATGGGAGGGAAAGAGGCAGCTTGCATTTCAGCAGGAAGCTTCAACAATCTTGAATTCTGCCAGGGCTTAAAAGGGTGGAATTAGATCACACACCATCCCACCCGCAGCAGAGACAGTCTGAACTGGAAAAAGCTCAGACTACCTACACTGAGAGATAAATGAAGAATGAGGCCCAGCTGAGCAATCAAACCCACACCCAGCACCAAACACGCTCTCGTCCACCTACCTTCAAACTGAACAATACTTGCTCTGAATGGGATAAAAATCCCCTGGAACCACTAAAGGCATGTACATGACACATAAAAGGAGCCTGACTCATCTAACCTGCCTTCCTGGACAGCAGGGATTTGGGTGCCCAACACCCACGTGGTGTTTCTCCTCTCCCTTATGCTGATGGGTACCACGCTGCTCCCTACTCTCACAGGGTCTCCAATCTCAGCTCTTTTCATATCCCCATCCAAAACAGCCCCAATCAAGATCAAGAGGATTGCAAGCCCTCGTGCATGGCTCACCAGCAGCACGTTGGAGTTTGGCTGAGCAAGAAGGTGAAGTGAACCACGAGCCGAACATGCAACAAGTATTCTGATTTAAAGAGTTGTGCTGTGGTGAGAATGCACGTGCAGGTTGGAAGGAAGCAGCCTGGAAGGGGGGTTTCCTTCCTCAGCTCCTGCCATCTGGCAAAAGGCTGTGGAAGTCATCTGACGCTGGCAAAAGGCTGTGGAAGTCATCTGACGCCACATGGAGCGGTTGGGGAGGACCCTATGGCACAGGGAACAGCCGGGGCTTTGTGTGGATCCACGTGTTTTCCTCCTCAGCCAAAGTGTGAACTCAACAAAGGAACCTCACAGACTTCAGTGTCTTGTTCATGGGCAGCCAATGGTGAGGAGGAGAACACGGACAGGGTTAGGGAACGGATCACCTCCCCAGGATGCCCGTTTCAGTGACTGACCACCCAAAAGGTAAAGAACTTTTTCCCAGTGCCCAGCCTGAACCTCTCCTGGCACAGCACTGCGCACAGTTCCTCTTCCTGCAGTCCAGCTCACAGGTAACGTGCACTGAGCTGCATCTGAGGTTCTCTTAAAGCAATCACCAGGAGACTGGACAACGGATGCAACTGTATCCCAGTAAGTGTGAGAGCACCTGGACCAGTTTGAGCCCAGCTGCACACAGCAAAGAGTCTTGACAGCAACTACAGGATGGATTTAAATTGATGTGGTTAGCTCAGCACTGCCCTTCTTTGTAAGTGAATGTGACATTTTCCAACAAGTCCAACCCTTATTGCAGTTTCACACTACAATAAGACATACACAGAGAATATCCTCAGGCCCCAGTACTGCAGGTATGATTCCCTAGTATCACCAGTTTGGAGCAGCAAACCAGTGAGGCTCTTTTTATTCCCATTTTTCCATGGGAATGAACCACACAAGAGCATTCAAAATGAGGCATGCACACACCAAATTTGTTGGCTGCTGCAGCTCCTTAAAATATATTCCCCAGAAACTGCCAATGAACTAAGAACTATTGGGAGCAACCTGCTGTGCACAAAGCAACCTGGAGCTGGAGGAAAACATCTTTTGGGGTCTTGTCCTGACTCCACGTCCCACAGTTTCAACATACCAGGTGCTGTCTTCCCCATGCTAACTCAACAAAAGCAGCAGCTCTTACCTGGAAGATCGCATGGCGTGGCAGGACACCAGAGCCTGGATCCCAAGAGTAAAGATGGCTGCAATGGATCTAAATGCCCACTGAGCATTCAGGAGTGTTTGCAATCTGAACAAAGTGTACTTTTCAGGACGGATGTCTCTTGCTAGCTGAACATACACTAAACACAACGGGTTCCACCTCCTGCTTAGATACATTACACACGCGATGCCATAGCAGAATTTGTTACCAGCATCATTCAAACTTTCCCATTCTCAGATGTCATTGCTTGCTCTATGTTTTCAGCCTTTCCTGGGACAAGAGGTGGCAGCAGGTCAATGCCTCTCCTTCACTGCTGACCTCCTCATTCACTGTGAACATAAAACCTCACCTCCTCCCATCTCCAACCTCACACTCTGCAACCCGAGCCCTTTCTGCAGCCCAGCAGCTCAGCCTTTGCTGCTCTCAGTAGGAACCACACTGGCTCCATTAATCATCTTTCCCCTGCCTGACACCCAGGCATCCCACCTCACATGCTGCTGCTGGCATCCCCACTTCTGCACCATGCACATCCAACGCTGTTTGTTCAGCCTCACCATTTATAGGCCACAACACGCTGGGCTGCACAGTATCTCTTTTCCTATTCAGATACAGTTCTAACAACAATCTGGATGAGATCATAGAGAGAGGAAATGACACTTTCTGCCTGTTCTGAGGACCAAATGGCAGCATTATGCTGTGAAGTGCCACAGACATTTAATAAAGCCATTATTTGTAGAAAGCCATATTTGTAGCCATTCCCTCCCTTCCCAAAGCAAAACAAGAGGAGGGGGTTTTCTCCTGATGTCTGCAATACAATGAGGATGAGGTTGTGGCGAGGCAGGAGTCAGTCACTTCTCCCAAGTAACAGCGACAGGACGAGAGGAAATGGCCTCAAGATGCACCAGGGGAGGTTTCATTTGGATTAGGAAAAACTTCTCCAGAAGAGTGGTGATGCTTTTGGCACAGCTGCCCAGGGAGGTGAGGGAGTCACTGTCCCTGGAGGTGTTCAAGAACCGTGGAGATGTGGGATTTAGGGACATGTAGGACTTAGGGACATGTATTATTGGCCAATATTGGCAGCAGGCGTATGGCGTATGAGATGATCTTAGAGGTCTCTTCCGAGCTTAATGATTTTAGGATTCTATGAATGAGGTAGAAGCATCTTCTCATGAAATGAACAGCTGGCAAAGTCCAGGTACAGACCAGCTGATTGGTTCCTATCAGCCATGCATTGCTCACTCCCCTCCTAGCAAGCACAGCAGACACAAACAACTTCTCTACAGCTGGAAACATAAATTCAGCTTCCATAATACCCAGCATTTGGGAACAGTGCTGCTAAGCTCCCCTGCCTCTTTCACAGCCGTGCACAACTGGGACAGACAGAACACCAAGCCCAAAGCCCAACAGAAAACACGATCCTCACTGGAGGGAAATTTCAACTTTTCAGCCAAAAAAGTGCAAACGGTGTCCCAGAGTGCTTTGAACTTAATGAGGCATGTTATTTTTAACTTTTATAGATGAATATGTCATTAAAAGCAAACATATTTCTAGGAGGGGAGAAAAAAAAAAAGCTGAATTCCCTGCAGTTTGGACTCCTTCGAGACCACCTCTACTTTCAACATGAGACAATAGGTTATAAAAAGAAGACAAACACACTGGGCATCTTCCTCCTTTCCACACAGGGCATCACAGCATTGCTTCCAAATAGATAACAATATCGTTTCCTCTCATTTAAAACATTATCTGGTACTCCTGTGTAACCAACAGCCAAGTCTCCCCTTGCCAGCACAGCCATCTGAAGGCAGCGCATGGGAACCCAGCCCAGGGCAGATGGCTCCGTACCCAGTCAGGCACAATAACCATCAGTCAAAATCCATAATTGTAGACTGAACTGAATTGAAAGCTCTGTGCAGGCAAGGAATTTAGTTCATTTTGGGGTTTGTTTTATTTGTCCTAAGGGCTACTGGCGCAGATGAGAAGTAGGAGGGGAGCTTGAAATCAATCTTGCTAGAACGGCTTCATCCCAGCAAAAACATCCACGCGCAAAGTAGCTTGCAGCAAACGATCATCTGGTGGCTGGTTTTGAGTTATAGCAGCACAAAGTTGGGCTCTGACTCCATCTCTGGGCATTCAAGCACTCTGCACCAGAAGCACTTGCAATCCAAAGATGCAGTTTTCAGTCCCAACAGAAATCAGGTTTCCTTCATACAGGATCTAAAGGTGGATTTAGGAACCGTTCTGGAACCACACCGAGAGCAGTTTTGCTCAAATCCTCCGTCCATCTGCTAATCTTCCACCTCCCTCCAGGAAGCACGTGTCAATGGGACGATGTAATGGCTTTATCCACACAGATCTCACTGCTCCTCGCTCTCCCCAGGCTCTCACACTGGTAAGTGTGGCTCCTCAGAACTCACAATGTGAGGAATGCTGAATTTTCTCCAGGAAAAACAAACTCATCTCCCAGGTCAGGGAAATGTGACTCAGTTGTAACATTAGCAAAGCCTCTTTTGGACAGAGGTGAAGAAGGCGGACATAATCACCATTCTTCCCTTGGTCTAATCTGCTGTGGCTCTGGTGCAGATCCCAGAATCCATCCCAGCAGCACCATTACAGCATCTCCAAAGAGGCATAGGAAGGTTGAAGGCTCCAGCTCTGCTCCACTTAGAGGCAAACGCCCATTCCTAAGCTCTACAGCTCCCAAAGCTGCCAGATATTACTTCCCCTCAATAGCACTGGGGACATAGGGGTATCTTTCAGGACCTGATTTACTGAAGGATTACCAAACATCACTGGGAAGCTTTCAAGCCAAGCACACATTGCATTCCCAGATGTTCTGCAGGGAACAGCATGATCTGCTCTGTTTGCACCCCCTTCCTAACCTAAGAGCAATCTGCAGCCGCATCAGTGCCATCACCCTGGCAACAGGAGGATGCAACAGGAGCCAGAGCACAGCTGGGAAAAGAGGAAAAGACCTGGGCAAAAGAGTAGCAGGTGTTTGGCAGCATCCCCTACCTGCACACTGGGCAGCGAGGACCATCCTGCAGCAAGGAGCCCTCCTCAGGACACTTGGTCATCCTGCAACCAATAACCAGAACAAGATCTCCAGTTCCTGGTCAGACTGGAATCCACCATGGGAAAAATGGGAGGGAGCAGCAATCCCAGAACTGATTGTGACAGAGAGCAGTTGTGCTGATATGTTCCTAGGGAGCACGAAGGATTCAGGATGCCTTTGCCTTTCTTCTGAAAAAGACACACAATGAAAGCTTACTCCATGGTAGCACAGTGTCTTGGTTTCAGCTGAGACGTATACAATTTCTGACATGGGTGAGCTCCAAACCAGCTCTTTAACACTGCTGGCTTTAAATCTCTACCTCTCTGGAGTAAGTCCTGATGGATTTATTCGAAGCACCAGGCTGGGTTCCCAAACGGTGCCAACCAGATTGGAGGCCAGTGGAGCCCTGCCAATCTATACTAACTTTGTATTTACAAGTATTTACATCTACTTTCAGTGGGTAGAATTCAGAGATTTGGAGAGGTCAAAGTGTTTAATGCACACTAAATCTCTCCAGATTATAAAAAGCAGCACTAAATCAGCAGGGTGAATAAAGGGGTAACGGGCTGACATTTCACAGGCCTCAGCTTTTGGATATGGGCCACAGCCAGGACAAAACCCACAGGCAAGCCTAACTCCAGGAAACCATGCAGTGAGGTGATATCTACTTCAGTATTTAAGTCCTGAGGTGAGTAAGGAGGCTGTCAGCTCAGGAGGTTTCATGCCTCTTGGTTAGGTGGGCAGCCATGAATCACAGAACAGCCTGAGTTGAAAAGGACCACAAAGATCATCTGGTTCCAACCCCCTGCTATGTGCAGGTCACCAACCAGCAGACCAGGCTGCCCAGAGCCACATCCAGCCTGGCCTTCAATGCCTGCAGGGATGGGGCATCCACAGCCTCCTTGGGCAACCTGTTCCAGTGCCTCACCACCCTCTGGGTGTGAAAAACCCCTTCCTTCCACGTTGTGCCACTCTGTGCAGGTTAACCCACAAACCCTGTCTCTGAGCATCCCCATGCACACCAAGCTCCACTCCAGGCAGAAGGGAGATCAGCGTGCTTTTCCTGAAACTGACAAAAAAAAATCATTGGAAGTGTGGCACTGCTTTTAAGAAGGGGTCAACAGCAGGTCGTTGATACAAGAAAATAGGTCATGGCATCTTAATTGGAAAATCATGAATCTGAGGCTGTCCTCATGACCATAACACAGCACAGACCTTTGTTCAAGCGCTAGGCAAAGCCAGCCCTGTTGGACAAAATAATTTTTCAGGCAAATTCTCATTGAATAAATCTTTTACGCTGAAGGGAACATTTTTCGGTACTCTGTTTTTTAACACCATTAACTTTAACTGTCAAGCCTGACAAGTATGGAAAAGTGTTTTCTTACAAAAGTTAATAGAAAAAAACTAAAAGGAGTTTTTTTCTCACTACAAATGAACTCCCCGTTTTGCCATTTAGCTCTAATTGCTATTTTTTTCTATCCCAAATCTTTTTTCCTCTCCAAGATCTGGACTTTAAGGAGTCTGAGTAGACAGGCTTTAATGCTTGTTTATAGAAGTTCTGTACTGTGGGTATATTGTAATGAACTCATTATATTTAAGAGAAGGATCTGTGAACAACCATGACCTGTTAATCCCATTCACTCACACACTCCTGGTTTTCTCCCTACTGTTTCTAAGTGTCTACATGAGTCCTTCAACACATACAGGAGCCTAGAAATACATTGGGACTTGCAGGTCCAAATCAAGACCTAAATTAACAGCCACATAGAGGTGGCACACAGCACACATCTGAGCAGGGCTGCATCCCTCCTGGCTTTACCTTCTGAGCAGTGCACCTGGGTTCAGGTGTCCCCTTAGTTGGTAGAGAGCATCCCCATCTCCAGATAGCACTGTGAGTGGACAGGGGACAAATCCATTTATATAATAAATGAAAAATCTCCACGTATAACAAACATATAAACTCCCCATATAATAAATAAATAATCCAGCTTAGCTGTGCAGGCAGATGTGCTGCGGGAGCCCCCAGCCGCTGCAACCAGCTGGACTGCAAGAGGATAAAGCCTCAAGTGATTTAAAATCACGTAACTCGATTTGGAAGCATCCACACTGGTGGGATTTGTGTCAGTTTACCTCCATAAGTCCCCAAACTGAGTTAAGCGGCTTCCCAAACCATTGGGGATCACTTCTGTAGGGCTCCCAGGAGAGGCAGCCACCAGCATGCAGCTGTGTTTGCACTTCTCATTTCCAAGCAGGTGAAGGAATCAATACGAAGCTAAGTGAATTAATCTGGATCTAGAACGCTTTAATAAATAACAAGGCCTGCAAAACACCCAGTCCCTGTTTCACTGTTTCTTTCAGAAGCCATCACCCAAGCTGGTAAGAAATGGTTAAAGCTTCTAAGGCACTTCTGGATCAGCCTGGTTTTGTGGGACAGCCTCTGGTGTTGGTTTGAGTCCTGGTGTCAGGGCCTGTTGGATGAATCCATTACAGATCGCTGTGATTTCCACTTCTGATCTCCAGGATAACCCAAAGCTTAAGACTTACCAGAAACAATTCCTCCTAAAAGGAGTGTGGATATTTTTAGGAAAAGAAAAACATGTAAAAATTTCCAGCAAAATGGAAAGCTTCACGTTTCTTGGTGCGCTGTTAAGTGGCCCTGCTGCTCCCACTGCTGAAAACATGTTTTATTTCTAGTCTGAACGTCCCTACCTTCAGCATCCCTCTGCTGGATCCTATTACGTTTGTGTGCTGAGCTGAAGTCCGCCTGCATGTTTCCACGCATCCCTCCAGCAGTGTTCAACTCTCACTGCCACCTTCCTTCATCAGACAACCCAAACTTTCCGCCTCCAGAGGAAGATGTGCTTTCCTGTAACTCAATAATCCCTAAAACCCTTCTCTCAGTTCTCTCCAATTTATCAACATCTCCCTCAAACTACCAAAGTCCCAATTGGAAACTGCAGGAGGAGCACCTTCCTCCTTGTCTCCAATATTCCTCCTTTCGTGCGGCCAAAGAAAACATTTCTCTCTCTTTTTTGCCACTCTCCCATGCAGGGCTGCTCCTTGGCTGAGGGTTCTCACAAATCTCGAGTCATTGATCCCCCAGATATGGCCCAGCTCTACACGGGCTCTATGAGAACACGCCGCTTGTTTTCATCCAGGTTACTAATGGAATGTAAATCACTCTGCACTGGTGATCTGCCCTTCAATTTATTTATCTCTTCTTCATATTTTGACCTCACCTCAAAGATGGATCAGCGATAACTCCTGGGCTCAATTAGAAACATGTCTGCCCACTGATGAATTCCCATTTAAAATCGGAGATGACAGCAGTTTTTTACCCATTCCAGAAGTGCCTAATTGGTTTTCTATCATTTGTGTTTTACATAAAAAGTTACTTGGAGCCAAGACAACACTTTCACAGGAGCTCAGAGTAATGTGGGCTGCAATGAGGTCACCCAGCCCGCCCTGCTGCTCAGAGCAGGCTCAGCCCCAGGCTGGTCCGCCATACCATGGCTCATGGAAGCCAATGACCTCACTATTATTACATTTATCAACACAACTTGTAATCTTCCTGGAAAAAAAAAAAATCTAATTAGACAAGCGCCATATTCTATAAGCCCATGTTGACTGACACTACTTACATTAATCCCTCTAATTCTTTACTAATTACATGTACTATCAGCAATTCCATTATTTTGTCTAGGATTAATGTCAGGCAGAAAAATCTGTAGTTATTTGTGCCACCTTGTTTATCCCTTAAAAAATAATAGCACTAAAGTAAACTTCTTCCACACAGGCGTAACCTGCTGGTATTCATTATCTCTAATTAAGAGCTACTATATAATATTCTTTCGGTATAAAGGGTCCTTTCTTGTTATAAGACCCACTCACACAATCTCGCCTCTTCTCCTAAGAAACAGAAATATTTGTTGAACTCTTCAGAATGCTGTACAATATTACCAGCACGATCGTTTTCATGTAGCACTGATCTATTGTAAACTTAATTATATCATTCAAGAAAGAGAACTGCATTTCTATGGGGATTTCATTTTGAAAGCCATATGTTGGAGCCTTGTACTGCAAATACTAAAAATGTGCTCGGAATTCCTAAAATTACACTTGAAAATATCCAGACACAGAAACAATCGCATCTAACATAGAAGAAATTCTATATTGGGCCTCATTTTTACAGATCAAGGGGAACTGATGACAGGATGTAAAAATATAGTAGCAGCTTAGGTACAAGGGACTGATTTGATTACATTTGTTATGTGCAAATAGAATAAAACCCAAACGAGTAATGTATCTACTTGATGATTTAAAGCGCCAGCTTAACAAAGCTGAAAATAATTACAAAGCAAAACAATTGGGGGAAAGAATTTGAGCAGGAATTTGTGAATGATAATTGGGAACTGCTCAAGACCATTTGCTGGCTCGCAGAAGAACCACAATCCTGCAGGCTGCAGCTGAAGGCAGCCACGTGTGCAGGGCAAGAGAAAGCCAAGGCAGATAGATGGGAAGCTCTTCCCTGTGGAAGACATGAAACGTGAATGGCAGTGAGTATAAAACAGCAGCAAGGAATGGTACCAGAGTGGTAAGGGGTGTCATACATGGATTGAAGGAGAATAAATACATTGGGGACAAGATGATTGATGGGTTCGTGGTTGGACTAAATGATCTTGGTGGCCTTTCCCACCTTAATGATTTTATGACTCTACGGAAATAGAAAAGGAAGGTTCTTCATCTCCATGCAGGTCAAAGACTGAGATCCATAAGCAGAAAACACGTTGCAATGGACAACGCCAGCAGGACCTGTGCTGGAACCATCCCTGAGTTTGCACTCAAACCAAAACACCTGGAGGTCAAACCCCAAGCCCATGTGTGCATCCAGTGCATCCCCAGCACCGTGCCCATGGGGTCTGCAGAAAAGGTTTTGGGGTGGCTGCTCCATGGCCCCATCTCACAGCAGTGCAGACAGTGCCTCAACCAAACCTACAGGCTCATCCAACAGGGTTAGCATCCAAAAAAAAACAAAGAGCATCTCTGCATGCAGCACTAGATGGGGCACAGGCTGACTGCACGGTCAGGCTCAGCCAGAGAGGTCAAGCCAAGACCTCCTTGTACATTCTCCCTCCAACCCACAATTTACAGAATGGTCCACTCCAATAGGGTGAAACAGAGAGACAAACAGCCCTCTGCAGAGGCACAGACGCAGCACTTGCATCTCATGGAGGAGCAGCTCCTCTGGTTGGGACTGCTCTGCAGAGCAGAGCTTTGCAGGGAAGGTCCTTAAGGGTTAATGCCCTCCCCATCTCCTCCTCCTCTTCTTCTCCCTCCTCCTCACTCCAGCAAAGGATCCTTGACAAAGAATCTGCATTCAATATGCACCAAGAGAGGCTCTGGTCTGGGCTTTTTAATAAAGAGCAATTCCTTTGCATTCTCAGGTGTCCCTTAAAATCAAGCCCTGATATTTCTACTGCGTTATTACCACGGTCTGTAGATGTCTTCAGACTCAGAAAAGCCATTTGCTCTGCAGGTATGCTTTGCCCCTGCGGTGCTGAACAGTTCCTCTCTGTTAAGAAAAGCCCCTCTAGAGGAACTGGTACTTGGAGCCAATTAATGGACCTCTCCCACCTCCTCTCTTGCCAGTTTTTCTTGGCAACAGCATCCAGTCCCCACAGCTGAGACACCGGTCCCTACAGCCATTAAGCAGCAAAATCAGGGAAACAGCACGTGTGACCTCAGCAAGGAGGAGATGCTGTACTTTTTTCTAACCTTCTTAATGATGCACTTCGTGTTTCAGCCTTTGTGACACTGCTAATTAAGTCTGGAGAGCGTAGGGGCCACATGGCACAGATAAATTTACCTCTAAGGATGTGGAAAGCCCTGTGATTACAAACAGGGGAGAAGGGCATTCCTGGAACCAGGAGGACATGGAGAGGAGCACCTCCACCACTGGGGAAGCTGCAGAGAGCCCCACAATGGGGCTCAGCCCTGAGGGCTGAGGAAGAGTCACTCTGTGCTGCCTGACCTTCAGGCTCTGCCCCATCTCCACTACAATGCCCATAGACAGCCCCGGGTTGAGAAGTGAGGATTGCATTCAACTCCCCAAATCACTACATAGAAAACTCACTCCATTCTGGGAGCAGAACGAAGATTGGGTCCAGATTAAGTTTAAATGCAAAATTTGGAATCGAGAGATCATGTTTGCGTTCAGATTCACAGATTCTTATCTCTTCAGATGTAATGCTCTGACCTCCTGCATAGCCCAGTTCACACAACTGCAATCAGAACAGTCTGTTTCAAGGCCTTTAACTCCTGTTTGAGCTACAGGGTACTCCAAGGAGGACACGCATTCTTGATTTGGAGTGATCAAACCATGGAGAATCCATCGCATACCCCAGTAAACTGTTCCAGAGGTTAATTACTCTGCCTGTTAAAAATTTGTACCTTATTTCCAATTTGAATTTTTCTGGCTTCAGTTTCCAGCCATTGGATCTTGTCATGCCTTTGAGTGCTCAATTAAAGCTAAAGCATCAGATTCCATTTCCATCTGTCAGTGCTTAAGCACAGAAAGCTCAGTAGCTGCTTCTCATGAGGTTTTCAACAGGATCTGAATGACCAACAGTAACGTTTCTGTCTGCTTTCAGGTCTGACTTAGAAGTCAAGCCAAAAGGGTGAATAATTTTTAGTAATTAGCGATTCTTTAAAAAACTGAGCAAGAAGGAGATCTGGATGGAAAAATTCTAACAAGGCTGGTTCTTTCATTGGGAACCTTCTGAGCATCAAAGCACGGCTGTGAATTCCTTGCACCATGCTATGCAGGTTGGGTTGCAACCCAAACAAGCACTCCACTGGAATGGATGTGCTGCTCCCTAAACCACTATGGAAACAAACTTCTCTCACATTGGCCTGTAGGCTCTCTCTCCTACCATCTCCCTCCTTCCTCTTCCATGGAAGAAATTCATTTGTTGACAAGCAAAACAAAAGTCTGTATGCTCAAATAAGTAGCAAGAGGTGCCATACACAATGCTATGGGACAGCCCCCCTGCCCAGTAACTCACTGGTCAGTATCTGCCCAAGTGCAGATCTGGTGACACTTCCACTAACAGGGCTTTTTCTCTCTCTAAAGAGCAACAAACAGCTCCTACAAAACAAAACTGATGTCTAACTTGGACAAGACTCATGAATCCAAACTGCCTGAGTGCAGCAGCCACCGACTGCTTTCAGGTGAACTTCAGACGGATGTGTAGGGAAGCAGGGACGTGGGATGGGAGCAGACTTGGAATCTCCCATATGCAGGATGTCACCGCATTGATGCAAGCTCTAAGGACATCCAGTGCTTCCCTGCTTGAGGCACTGGTGCCACATTCTGCCATTGAATTAGTTTGCCATATGACAGGCAGACAAGCTATTGGAATATGCCTGGGGCCCAGTGGCTTTGTCTTGCTTCCACTGCTTCCTCTATGCGTGCAGCCTCCATTTTGCTGAGGGAAGAAGGGAATCAGGTTTATCTCCTAGACAAATACTGATTTGCAGGGCTACCAGCAAAGGGTCACTTTGGGTTTTCATTGCTTCAGCTCAAACTGTTACTTCTCTCACTGCTTTCCTATATAGCCCAAAAGACACAACCACACTGATCTGGATTCACGGATGACACTACGTGCAAGGCCCCACAGCCAAGAGCCATGCAAATTTGAGCAAATTCTCAAGGTCTGTCCAGTTCACTGACAAACACTTTATGTCACCAAAAGTGAAAAGCAGCATCAAAGTCCTCTTCTGTCCTATACTCAAATCTGAGGGAGTCCAATTCACCCTCACAATGTCTGCTTCTAGAAAGCCAGGTCCAAAAGGTCACAGGGAGGAGGTTTGGGCAGGAGCTGACAGCTTTTTCGTGGATGATGCTGTTCACTAAGAATCCTGATGCGAACTCAGAGATAGCTGTCAATGGCAAAGACCTCCCAGGTCCCCTCATCTTTCCTCTGGCCACCACAGGACTGTTGCCAAACCCACAGCTGCCCAGAGCTGCTTGAAATGCCATCAAGTAGAAAAACCCATTGAATGGCAGCACTGCGACCCAAAGGATCCTGGCTGGTCTGTGCCCAAAGCAAAGCCCAAAAGCAGCCCTGGGTAAGAAACCAGGCTCCAGCAGGTCAGCTTCATTCCTTGCGTTCCTCAGGTCATCCTTCCCCAGGAGTTCTGTTACTGAGCCTATTTCTGACCCCATCACCTTGGCCAACTTAATCCTCCTATATCAGAAGGAAACAGAGATTGTTTTTATCGTATCTACCTGTCTCAGATTTATTGTACCCAGATGGATGACTCTGGGCTGTGTTTTCTATTAAGAGGTATCTTTATTTTATCACATCAACAAGAAAGAGGTATGCGGGTCCTGAGGTCTGTTCAGCCCAACCATCAGACACACAGTATTTTTCTTTCCTGAAGAGAACTGCTGGAGTTACTAAGGCCCTAAATTAGCAAAGCTCACAAGTGTAAATGAAGCTTGAGAGTACATGCTTAAGTCCCGTGAAGATTATGGTAAATTACAGTCCAATTCCAGCAGGCACTTACAGTCTTTTATACCTACATTTGTAACTATATGATTACACGTTATCTGAACACACACACCTCAAAGCACGTGCTTGAATATACTGCTGAATCAAAACTCCAACACTCTCCATGCCTGCCCTGCAGCAAAACACAGCGGAGTTATCAGAATTCCCATTAGCAGCGACCACATCTTAATAAAACTCAGTTTTAATGCTAGGCATATCCGACCTGATCAAAACACCAGAGGCTGCTAAATGACAGCACCTGCATCTGATCTTGCTTTTACACAGTAAGCGCAGGGACACGAGCTCATAAACAAGTGAGGAAACACATTTAACCAACAACCCACAACTTACTCTCAACAAGCTTACCGATGTCAGCACATGTGATAAAATTAGCCTGTTGGAGTCTGTGATTTTGGTATGATTATCTGCTAATTGCGTGCTGTAAGCTGAGAGGGGTGGGCTTAGCAGCTCGCCGGGGGCTGCTGGCTGGTTGTCTTCCCACAGAACTTGCTCACAAGGCATCTAAAAATAACTTTATAGGCAATTCTCCTTCTGAAGGGAGAGGCAGGGCAGAACAAGAGCAGGCAGGTTAACCTCTTCATGCCTGAACATCCACGTTTGTGCACAGGTATCCGACCCCCACGTCAGCAGAATCCAGCCCTTGGGCTCCTTTTCACCAAACACAGCCACTGACAAGGCCTTAACACTTGTCTTTTTCTCACTTCCTCCAAACTCAGCTTGCTGAGCATCACATCTGCCCTTCTCCTCCAGCACCTACGCAAACAACGTTACCTGCCCCACAGGCTGGATGCTCTCAGTGCTCTGCAGGGCTTTGGGGCTCTGCTGTAAAGTACCTGCTATGAAGAACAGCCTGATGTCATGTAGGGCTGCCCAAGCCCATCACACCCCATAACAGCACAGTTTGGGTCCC
This sequence comes from Chrysolophus pictus, assembly GCA_037305975.1. Lineage (NCBI taxonomy): Eukaryota > Metazoa > Chordata > Aves > Galliformes > Phasianidae > Chrysolophus > Chrysolophus pictus. The sequence continues at coordinate 8,060,431 of CM074593.1, read as the reverse complement.
ATACAGACACTGTGAGCAGAGGTAACCCAGCAGTTGCCCTGCATCCACATCCGCCTGCCCCACAGCCCCAGCAGCAGCTGCTGGCTTCCACCTGACTCTGCCTTTATGCGTGTTTATCTCATATTTATCCCAGGTCAGGTCATAATAATGGACACAAACACCCTAAAACATCTGGGAAAACACAACAATGTGCACTGTCAGAGGTACATGACAAGTGCATGAAAAGAAGTTTTTTTGATGGAGGAAATCTATCAAAAGAGAAGAAAAAAAAAAAAAAAAACCAAATTGGATGAAACACAAACAAAATTTCATCCATTAAGCAATTCTATTAGGCTACAGACCAAAGGAGGATATTGATTCAAGAAGCACAGTGTGAGTGACTAAATGCTTACGAGCATCAGAGACCCACAGCAATCAATTACTGCTCACAGCCAGTTACTGGAGCTGCTCTTAGGATGTGTTTTCCAACATCAGTGATTTGCTGAAAAACTCTGCTGCTGGTGCTAAATACAACAGAATGCATATAAGGACTGTGGGCAGTGAGCACACAGGGAAAATGTAGGCCTCTGAACAAGTTAATTATACTGTTAATGACAAGCAAAGCGGGACAGAGCACACAGACCTTATGGGAAGTTTGAACTCATACACTTCAATACAGCATTCAGAAGAGACCAAGCTTTTCTATTTCTTGGACAATCAGTCATGTTTTTCATGACAAATTCACCCCTATATTCAACATGATGAACGTATATGTTAGATTAAAAGCAACAAACATCAGCAGCTATGAAGGCTGAAGTCTCCCTTAGCACTGGCACAGCTGCCCAGGGAGGTGGGGAGTCACCATGCCTGAGGTGTTCTGGAAGCATGGGGCACAGAGGGACACTGTTAGTGGGCACGGTGGGGGTGGGCTGGGCTTGGACTTGGGGATCTGAGAGGTCTTTTCCAATCTGAGTGATCTGTTGACTCTTGGGCAGGTGGGTGAAACCTCCAGATAAAGACGCAAGTAAAAGCCTAACTACGAAGCAGAGCAGTGCTAGAGATGTGCTAGAAATCTCCTGAAGTTTCTAAATGACTTCATATCGCCATGCAGACAAGATGCATCTTTTAAAGGCTTAGCTTTTACAGATTGCTGAAAAGTAGCTGAAGACGCCTGCACGTCTTGTACGGCTCTTCTGCCTTTCATCCCAAATGAAGCCATGAGCCAGCCCTGGTACTTATTGAACTGGAACACACATTGCAAGCCTCCCAGTGCTGGCCCATCATTACTCTTTCCCTTGAGAAGAGGCTAAGCCTTTTTTCCCAGACAAAACTCAGTAAGTGCTGAGGGAATGCAGAATCCTGCTGGCAGAAGAGAGGCGTTTTGCATGACCATTTCCCTCCTTCAGCATTAATCCCCCTTCTGCATTTCTCCTATGCGGACAGCACTACACTATTTCTAAACCTAGTTTTCTTTATATCATTAGCACCATCACCACTGGTTTCCACTGGATGCAAACAGACATCTGTGCATGTTAAAGCTGCTCTCACAAATCCCCCCTTCCCTGATCCCATTGCTCTGTGGGGCTGGCTGCTGTCAGCCCTTCCCCAGGCACAGTAAGGTGCCCATCCCCACGGGGTGGGATTCACTGAGAGCTCTGCCTTCCAAGTGGGCCTTTTGTATTTTCTTAATTCTCAGCGTAAATAAAATAAAATAAAATTAAGGAACCAGGACAGCTGCTGGAGGCTGTTGTGAAGCTGTAATTTAGCAGGGTTTATGAAGCCAGACACCCTGCCTCTTACAGAAAGCACTGTATTCCCGAGAGATGTTTTAAAATAATGGGATCGGATATAGTTCCAGTATTTGCTCATGTAAATTGTTTTTCTTCCCCCCCTTTTTTTTTTTCTGTTAGCTGACGCAAAGGATTAAAAATATCAACATGTGGAACTCATGCAAACCGTCCCTCAATAATCCCTTTTTACCCACCAGCCCTCCAGTCTGAGAGCTCAGAGACCAAAACCAGTAGGTGTTATGAGACCTGAATTGATTGCAATTTAAAATGTCACAAAAATAAGGAGGCAGTTTCTTAACTATGGACTGAAACCAAACATTTCAAGAAACTCCATCAACACTCCTCCCACAGAAGCCGGCTGGCTATATAAGAAAGTTGTGGAGGTGCTGGAGGGGATCCAGAGGAGGACATGAGGATGCTCAGAGGGCTGGAGCACCTCTGCTGTGAAGAATGGTTGAGGGATCAGAGGCTGTTCAGCCTGATGCTATGGCCATCCAGGAGACACGTGCTGCAGTACCTCATTAACCTCCTAACACACAGTTGATATCCCCTCTTATCCCTGACAGCACACCCTTACCTGCCACAACCTGACCACATATAACGTCCATGATGCAGCATTCCTCATCTCCATGGTGTTTCAGAAGTCCAAAACACGCCAAACCAATTGTGCATCTGTTGACAGTTTCACAATACACGAACACACTTGATTTTGCTCAGTCCATCACTCACCTATCAATACCCACAGGTCCTTTTCTCTCAAACAACCTTACTTTAGCAAAGAAGGCCAAGCCAACCTGCTGACAGTTTGGTACCAATTCAACAGAGCCATTCGATACATGACACATTTTTACTTCCATTCATCAATACTTATCCATAGATGAAATGAAGGAGCTGCCTTCCAGGCACATATGTTTAGTGTCAGCTCATGACTGGAGGCTAAATACACCTCCCTGGCTCCAAAAACCTCAAACAAAGGGCTCCTGTGCACTTGAGATGCACAGCCAAGGTCGGGTAGAGGTGAGGAGTTATCCCTATCTCAAGGTTACTCACACAATGCACAAACTCCAGGATCGAGTTGCAGGCTCTGCAGCAATTGCTCACTCAAAGTCAATCACTTCCACAGGAAACCAAGGAAAAGCAGAGGACTTTGGGTCCCCCTCAACCTCCAGGAGGAAATGGGGCTCTTTGAGCAGCTTTCTGCCTCCAGAGAGCCTCCTGAATGGCAGACCTTCTCCTGCCAGCCCCCTCACCAGACTGCAGCAACATACCATTTCTTGCAGTATTTTGGAATTAATTCCAGTTCAGCAGGGCAGGAGAAGTGAGATGAGGTCGGGAAGAAGCATGAGAGGTCCTAGCAAGGTCTGCTTGTCCAGGCACACCATGCTCTGAAACATCCCTGCCAAAGGACGTCTGCCATGGGCTGTGGTCTCCAAGCCAAAGATCTGCTCCGCTTGCCCTTCACCCAAAAAGTAAAAAATATCTTACAGAAAAGTAGTCAGGAAAACCATGAGGAAATCAAACTGACCATAATTTTCGTATATATGAAAGGAAGTATTTTCCCTAAATAACGCATAGGCAAGAAGGATGAAAGGATGAGAGACAGGAACCACCATTATTGCCTAAAATCTCTTTACTCTCAGAGCCAATTACCGTCACCAAGTTACATTCTGCAAACACAAGGTTTCGGTCTTGGGACCATACACCAATATCTCATTTGCTTTAAAGAGATGCCTTTAATTGCACTGCCCAGATGTGTGATCTGAGCATCTGACAGAGCAGTTAATTCTTACTGCTGAAGATCAGCCTCTATTTTCAAAAGCAAAACTGCTCTCTGCCTCACAGGAGAGCAGAACTTTCATTTGCAAAAGGGGAACGCAGCTCCGTCCCCATCCTGCTGCAGGCTGCTCACAGCAGCACTGAGTCCTGATGAATTTCCATCCCATCCCACAAGGAATTGCAAGACTCAGGGCAGCACCGTTTGCAAAGTGCTTTGAAACCATTCTATGGAGGCTACAGAAATGCTAAGTAGTGTTATTTTATTACCTCTCCTAAGCTTTTAGCATTTCCAGCCAGATTTGGGCTGCTGAATCCTCACACACACACGTCAGAGGGGGAATTCTTGTCTCCCTAGCCAAATTGCTGTGAGTTTTTTTGCTGAAACACCTTTCCTGGATGCAAGCGATGCCCAGCAACACAACCTAGGCAACTGGCACACATGCCCTGCAGCCCCTGGCCATCCCCAGCTCCTGACGCTGGGGCACAGCCAATTCCCACTAATTCAGCACTGCACAGCAGCAAACAAAGCACCAAACCCCAAGTGCTGCACCTGCTGAACACTGTGTCCCACTGGGATAAGCATGTCCCAAAGGGAACCAGCACAGAGCGGGATCAGCTGGTGCTTTTGCCCACCCCATACAATGTATTTCCCTTCTATTCTTTCCCTCCTCTTTTACAGTGGTAGGTGGGAACACAGGAGAGCAATCTTTCATCGACATCAGAAGCCATCAATCACCCTCTAAAAACAGCTGAATAATAGAACAAAAAGAGAAAGAGAGAGAGAAAAAAGGATCGGGGCGGGTCTGTGGGTATGGAAATGCTTGTCCTGGTGAAATATACTGTAAATTAGTCTGAGGCAGGGGAATTCGGAGCCAGCAGGGGCCCCAAAGCTCACTTAATATCAACTCCAGAAACATTACACTAATGTATTTTTAAATATGATTTACAGGATGCTCTATCTGAGAGCATCAAGTGGACGGAGGAAAATGAAGAGCTGGGCTGGCACTAAAGATGTGGCTGGGGAGGAAGCCAACACCTTCCTGCTGCAGGACCTAGGGCTGAAAGGGAGAGGAAAAGCACATGAAGGGCAGCAGATTCCCTCAGAAATAAGAGCAGTGGGGATTCAGGCACGTGGTTCCCATCATCAATAAGACTTGAGCAGCTGGAAACTTCACCCTACAGAGTTTGTATGGGGTGTATCCCTGCACAGCCCAAGTCCAAGGGACAATATCCCAGGCTACTTTTAGGGTACACAAGGCTGAGCCACAGCTACCTCCAGGTAGGGATGCAGGTACAGCTTCTCTGCAGAATGAGCCCTCTTAAATATGTAGGCTGCTCTGAAAATAATGCCTCTTATTTATTTCCACGGAAACTAAGACAGATACAAAAAGCACAATAACACTATCGAATAGAGCAAATCCTCAGCTACAAAACAGTCTTTTTTAACAGCCACCACCATTAGTTGAGCCTTTTTGTCAGTGATGAATAAGAGCCTGCATGCCATGCTTATAAGTCCGTACCAGTGGAGGTGACCCACTGCTTCACAGCTGCTATGACAGCATCACTGCTAGGAACATGCTGCCCATGCAGTCCAACTTCCACCGTGCTCACATCCAACCTTTGGTCTCCACAAACATTCACAAGTGCTGATGAATGTCAATGGGTGCCATTTTTTCCACCTGGAGGAATTCATTCCCACCCTTTCGCTTCACCCACACTTCCATGTCAGACAGCATTTGTCACACTGCACCTCTGCTGCCCTCTGTCACGTGGCAACAACACGTAATGGAATATTGTTGGGAAGGTTCAACCTCAAGCTGCCATCCCACCAACATCCACCTCTGGCACTGAGGGTCAATAGAATAAAAGAGGAGGCATTACTTTGTGAGCAGCCCTTGTACATCAAACAGCTCCATTAGGAGAGCATCAGATGGAGCAAAGCGGAGGAGATGAAGCTGCTCCACAGCTTGCTGCACTGATTCCTTTAAAAATGCCTCTGCAATGGACTCAGTTCCACTCAACCCACTGCAGAAATCCCCTCCAGCAGCAGCAGATGCTCCTCCCAGCAGTATTAGCTCCCTGCCACAGGAGTGCAGCCAGCTGTGATACAGGAGCACAGGTCCCAGCCTGCCATCCTCACACTAAGGACAACCAGATGGCCTCAGCTGCAGAGGGACTGCTTCAGCAAAGCACTTAAAGCACACGTTTAAGTTTCAGCATGCTCAGAACCATCCCCGGCCAACACAGCATTTCGGCATGGGAAGCAAAAGACACTCGGGCAAGGGACTGAAATTAAGCATGGTTTGGTGAACTCAGCCATGATGCTGTCATCCCTGTAATTTTCACCTGCCTGGGCTTCTTTCGTAATAGCTTATTTTTAATTAAAATGTCCTTCGAGAAAGAAAATAAATACTCAGTTTAATGCTCTGTTTCCAATCTCAGTCGATTAGAGGGTAACTGAATAAAACAAACACAAATAACTCCACTGTAACACGCTCCCACCTCATCACCGTGTGATTCTGACAACGTATTTCAAGTTATTAACACTCTTTGTAGCTCTATTCATCATCATCTTCAGAGTCAGGCTACTTCAAGAGGCAAGTGAGCTTTTAATGAGCCCTCAGACCGAAACGGGAAAGAAAAAATATATCCCGTGCACAGCACTCTAATGATCACCTCATTCATTTCACTGTATCTGCTGTTGTGATTTATGAATCAGGCAGAAAGACTGGAGACGTTAAGTAAACCTCATGTACACAATACCCAAAATAAGACGCCTGTTGCAGGCTGTAAGAAGTGATGGCTGGTTCCCCACTGTCCCTCTGGAAGCCCTGCACAGAGCCTTGGGCTGCAGCGTGGCACATTGGTTGGGTTCTTCAGGCCTCTTTTCAATAAATGACTTTCTGTGACTTTATCTCAGGTCTATAAGACTTCTGAAGTCTGCAGGCAGATGGATCAGACCCCGCAAAGTCACGGAGTCGTTAAGGCTGGAGAAGGTCTCTAAGATCATCTAGTCCAACTGCCCACCTGCCACCAATACTGCCCACTGACCATGTCCCTAGAAGCCCTGCCCAGGCTCCCTGTCCCCCCATACCCACGGAGCATTACAGGGGTAACTAACCACCTCTAGCTCACCCCAAAGCTTTCCCATCCACGTGCAGGGTTCAGAGCTCACACAGCAATGGGAAGCAGTGGCACAGGGAGCAGCATCCCTTCCTCTTCACTGCCCCAATGCCAACTCCTACATCTCCTCACACAGCTTCACACCCTACTTGCCTTTCTCACCATGCACTGTAATCCCTCCAAAATTCAATCCAGCACCACCAAAACACGGCTGTGCTCTTCTTACCCAGCAGCCCACCTCCACACTCTGCTACCCAAAAGCCCACTGCAAAGTGCATTACATGGATAGTTTCCACCTGTGCTCTGCTGTAGCCCTCCTCAATGGGGGAACATTGGGGGTTTCCCACTGCTGTCCATCTGCTCAGTTTTAGCAGAGGTTTTCACACCTATCGCATCTCTTACTGCAAATATGTTCCTCCAGCTGAATGTGGTATAAGATCCTAAAAACAGGAACCAAGACAGGCAAACCCACAAAAGCGATCTGTCCAAGCAGGACATGGGAAGCAGTGCAGCCTTGATGGTCAAGTGTGTCACTGCGTAATTCACAGCACACTAAGAAAATGAGAGAAGCAGAACTAATGCCACCATCAGCTGGTCTATGAGATGGAAACGGCACCTACGGGGAAATGAAACACATCCTTCATGTCACTGGAAAAATCTCAGCAGCTGCTGGTTGTGCATTTCAGAGGCTGCTCAAAATACCTGGCACATCCCTGTCTGCCGGCAGATAAAGGGATTCCAGTGCCTCTCACCAGACTCATTGGGATATTCATTCACAGCAGCAGGCAACAAGCAGCTGAGCAGTGGGGAGAAGTGACATGTGCCCAAGCACCAGTCAGTGCTGCCCTCCAGCAACGGAGGGGAGTCAACTCTTTACAAGGGTAGATGATGACAGGATAAGGGGAAATGGGTTTAAGTTGAAGGAGGGAAGATTTGGGTTGGATATCAGGGGGATGTTCTTCACAGAGAGAGTGGTGAGGTGCTGGAACAGCTGCCCACAGAGGCTGTGGATGCCCCATCCATCCCTGGAGGTGTCCAAGGCCAGGTTGGATGGGGAGCTGGGCAGCCTGGTCTAGTATTAAATGTGGAGGTTGGTGGCCCTGCATGCAGTGGGGGGGGAACTTGGTGATCCTTGAAGTTCCTTCCAACCCAAGCCATTCTATGATTCTATGAATCCAGCTGGAGTGGAAGCAGCTGGCAGCCACACTGATGGACACTGAGAACCTCCACGAGACCTGACAGCAACAGACATGCAGATCACTGCTACAACCACCAGAAAGTCAGCATTAAAAAATAAACGCAAGGCTCTCAGTGAGTCCAGGCTGCCTTTAAGCATAGAGAAAACAAACCATGGATGCGAGCTGTCAATAGATTGAAAGATCCGAGGATGGGAACACACAATTTAGACAGAGGTGCTATCCACAACACCCAGAGATCACTGGGAATGGGCTCTGTGGCTCTGTCTCTCCTCCTGGAAGAGCAGAAGAACTGCAGCATCTCTGAATGTTTAAGGGTTTGATGAAAAGCTTAATTTTTCCCCATAGCAACTTATGGATATGAATCACAGGGAAAGAATGCTGCTGACAGGGAGAAAAAGCTGAAGCCTCGGTGATGTGGTACTGACATATCTTTTAGATGGAAGGGAAGATGAATGCTGATGCTGGAAATATTAGTGGAGAACAAGCAGACTCTGCTGTCAGAAATCAATAGCTACAGACTTATGTACGTTGGTCACATCCCGCGCTGAGATGAAAATAAACCTCAGGAAAGTAATTTACAGGAGGGAAGCAGAAGCAGGCGGGCAGCTCGGGGTGCTGCAGCTCACAGCCACTGCATGTCACTGCCACTGCACAGCCAGAGAGACAGGGCTTCACACCACAGTGCTTTGAGAGATGCCACATGCATGGATGAGGGACAGACAGACTGCAGGATGCACAGAGAGGGGCTGGCCTTACACCCTGCTGGGAAGCACAGCAACAACACCCCCACTCATCCCACCTGAGGTTTGCACTCCAAAGGCTGAAAAGCAGACACTAACACAAGTTTTCCTGTGAAATATCACTGCCAGAGGGAACAAATTTTAGATATGTGTTTGTGTCTGTATGCACACGTCCATCCTTACATAGGCAGACACCCAAGCTGCACACACACGGTGACACTGCCCCAAGGTGATGCCACCTGTATCCCTCCCCTGCCTGCAGTGCCCAGCATAAGCAATGCTCATAGAATCACAGGATATCCTGAGTTGGAAGGGACCCATAAGCTTCAAGGTGAAGCCATCCCCACCGCTCTCCAGCCACACAGTGCTGCTGTCCCTGTGGGTGGCCATGCAACATGGCATGGCCCTGCTGTTGCACCAGACTGAGCTCCACAGTGGGATTCAAGAGCCCCTCCTGGGTATCTGGGAATGGCATCTCCAACACAAGGCTCCCGAGCTGTGATTTAAAAGCATGGCCAAAGCAGAAATGGCAGTGATGGGGCCCTGATTCAATCCAGCAGAATGCTGTGAGAGGTGGAGCTGCTGCTGGAAAAGAAATGGGAACCCATGAACCCAGACTTCTCTGAGGGTGACATCCAAGAAGCAAAACAAACCCGTTTTCCTGAAATCCACCTCATCTGGGAGCTCTCAAGCACCAAAAATAGCCACTTTTCCTTTGAAAATGCAGGGCAGCAGCCCATGGTTTCACGGCAGACACAGAACTGCCCATGGGGACACAGGTGCCACTTTCCCTTGGCAACCTAACAGAGCTGTCACAGAAAGAATCATAGAACCACAGAATGGTATGGGATGTAAGGGACCTTAAAGACTATCTTATTCCAACACAACGCAGCACTGAACATTTTCCATCCACCTTAGCCAGAGCCTTGCTAATAAACTTCCGAACAGCCCATGCTTCTGAGCATCCATGAACTGCAAATAGAGTTTGACAAGAATCCAAACACGCTTCATGACAAAGGAAATTAAGGAGCAATTGAAGGCTAAGAGTGCCTCGTTAGGTGCCCAGCACAGAGCCAACACAGCTCCGCTCATCACTGGAGCTCCTGCGATCCACTGCTGTGAAGCAGAAGATGGCAGATAACAGCTATCTGACAGCACATTTCTTACATCAGCTACTTGTACCGGACAGGTTTGAAGAAGCTGACAGTTAAATTCATGTAGTTGAGGTCTGCGTTGCTCTCTCCAAACACCCAAGGATTAGCTTTGCGTGCACCAAAAGAAGAGCTTTAATCACTGCTGCTTTCCCATCCCACACCAATATCCAAACAGCGTCGTGCTGCCCATGCTGCTGCTCGCCTCTGTGCTGCTTTTCCCCATGCAAATCACCCCAAAACACAGCACAAAACCCAAACAGCTGGGATACAATGCCTCTGATTTTGCTGGGATTAATTCTGATTTCCTCTGGCCAGTGTGTGTGCAAATAGCACCGGCTTCCTAAATGAAGACAATAATTTGGGGTAATGCTGATCCCTCCCCCAAGCCAGCAGGTCAAGGAGGGGATGCTCCTTCCATTGGGCCTTTGATCTTTGCTGCTTGACCTTGCATTTGGCAACACAGGGAGGTCAAGGAAATTGTTTTCAGAGCCCCACAGCCCATTGATTCCCATTATCATGGTAATGGCAGACCCAAGAGCCCACAGCTTGTGGCCATGCCACCCCTTGGCACCACGTGTCCCACAGAGACCAACAAGTGGCCATCGGTTCCACCCCATGAAAGAGAAGGTGAACGTGGGGAGACCTCACCACCTGTATTATAATACACAGCTGTATTGAAATTTTCCTGGCAGAGCTGAAATTTTAATGTTTAATTTACTTGAACTAATGGGTCACAGAATTCCCATCTACGCTGAAAATACTAATGAACCTTTGGATGGACAGAGAGACCTCCAAGCTTTGATCCCTTTCATTGCTGTATTTTAAAACAAGCAGTTCCTTAAGAAGGTTAAGGAAGCAATAATAAAGAACTTTTAGTGTGTGTACATGATCATTCCATACTGATGCACTTCAGCTTTAATAATATTGTATTAAATTTTATTGTAACCTTGCTGACATTTACTGCAAGGGAAAGTGTGTAAGCTTAACAGCCTTATAAAATACAGCCCAGTAATGTACCTATAAAGCATAATATTTCTATACCAATGATGAGCTATTGCAATTGCATCCAATTTAGTGGCTCATTATTAACGAGCGCAATCACCTTCTCAGTCACATGCTCCGAAACGCAGCGTAGTATATTGATGCCATTTCACATTTTACAAGGCAGCTGCTCCAATTTTGCTCGGCGGTACAATGATCTGACAGTGGAAATTCTCTTCTCATTATGAATTAGCTGTAAAATGAGCCTGATGATAAAGAGGAAAGTCCTCGTGCACATCACTGGGGCTCTGGTATATGCAAAGGAGGGAAATTAGTTTACACTAGCTGAGATCAGGTCCATTACAGCTGACTCGCCTCCTTCAACTCCTATAGATGGTCTTTTGCTGAGAAATTATACTATTTGATAAAATTTTGATATAACAGATGATTATTGAAGTCTTTTTAGAGTCTCAAAGTTGGGTCTCCAGTGCTCACAGGCTGCTCCAAGAGCCCTTGGCCATCTTTGGAGTTGAAGATGCTCTCAGGAACCCCACCTGGTGCCCATGAGGGCCCTATAGAGCCTAAATATCTTGGCAAAACCAGAGCCCAGTCTTGTATGCTGGAAAAAAATCATCGATAAAAAGGACTTTAGTGGAACGTAAGCACCTCCTTTCATGAAAGCTCTCCTGAAAATGCCTGCATTCACAAGCACCGATCCCTAGAATCCCTTAAGGCTCCCAAGTGAGCCCTCTTTGGCCTGCTCATTGCCAGGCTCTCCCAGACCCACCCCATTCTGGAGAGCCAAAGACCCACCGAGTCCCAGCAACCTGGCTAAGAAACAGCTGTACTGCCCTTATAATCCCAAGAGTGGCCTCACAAGCAAGTCCTCTAGATCCTTTCCAAAGGCACCAAGGACAACGAGGCACTTGACTAAAGAACTTTCTGCCCTTTTTTAGAAAAAAAGGACAAGGATACAAACTCCAGCACAAGCAACGGGTTCCACTGCCCCCTCCAATAAATACAACTTGTCTTCTCCCAACCCTTCCCAACACTGCTTTCAATGCTCAGCTCAACAGAATGCTTCCACCACCACTGCAAACCCAAACCCAGGGGTTTCTTGAAGGCTGAAACTTCCCCGTGGGCAGAAGGGGGGCATTGCTACGCTCCAAATACCTACAAGCTTTATGAGCACGGCTGCACATCTCCTCCAGCTGCACTGAGGTGCGGCAGGAGGAGGCAGTGGGGCAAGGCCTACAAGATGTGACGGGTACCCTTAGCGTGAACCCAAGTTCAGGGTGTCTAAGAACCTCCATCGCATGACAGAAACACGGTGCAATGAAGTCCTCAAGAGCAGCTGGGGATTTTCTGAGCTGTCAAGGTGACACAGCCTCAAAGCAGTCAGTGCTGCTCAGCAGGACGAGACAAACACAGCTGGTACCTGGAGGAGATTAATTCCGAGAGTCATCTTGGCTGGGAGACAGGGAGAGATTTCGAGACACCGTGTATGTGGGGTAAAGAAAATAAGTAGTTCATTTTCTTAGAGCATTAAGCTGTAATGGCTGTCAAGGGGGATTACTGATATTGTTATGCCAGTGTCAGCACATGTTGTAGAACAGCTAAATTTTGAATTTCCATACTTGCTTAATTTAATGTTCGGATAATCTGACAAATGAAATAGGAGCCTCAAAGACACTTTTTTTCCCCTCTTCCTTTAAAAAAAATCATTCTATTAAGAATGTCGAATTCTTGGGAGCAAGAGTTGGCGTACACTGAGGGCACATACTAATCTCATTTATGCTGAGATTTGCTTTCTGTTAAGCAACAGAAAAACAGCTAATCAAGCATAATTCAATAATACATCATCTGCAGATGCGAAGACTCAGAAGATTGGTATGGAGCTTTGCCTACTAAACACGAACTGATGATCTAGGCCAGGTGCATTTAATTGCACATGGGGTGTGGGCGCACACCTAAATAACTCTGGGAGCTCCTCCCCAGCTCTGGGCTAGCTGCAGCCTGGGGTGGCTTCCAGCACGGGGCGAGCACCATCCATGCTCCAGCACCATCCATTGCCACTGGGCAGCCAAGGTAGGAGCCAGCCGTGCTTGAGCTGCCAGCACCATCCAGCTCCTCCAACCCCACTGCACAGCCAGTTGCTGAGGATAACATCAGCTGGTGACACTGCCATGCCCTCTGCATCACAACACAAGACGCAGTGAAGATCTGTCACAGTGCAAAGCATTTCCAGACAGCCCCAAAATGACTTTGCAGAAAGCCTCAGATGGAAAAAACGTGGCTTGCTCTGTTATTTCCATAGCTGGATCTTTGCTATTCCATGCTCAGTGCCTCTATGCATCATGAAGAGCTCATGGTCAAGGGCTGACCCATTCATTCTAGAGCTGTCTGGAAGAACACATTTCTGTTCTGGGAGAGGGTTCAGTGCTCATTTTCCTTTTTTCACTCAGATTCAAGGCAAAAACATCAGGTGCTTGAAATCCCCTAAGAGGACAGGGATGCAGCCAGGGAGAGCAGCCCTGGGCTGCTGCTGCAGTCCTAATGTCCCAACTCCTCATTAGAGACACTGTGCCAAGGACCTACAGGAGAGCCCTCCAAAGCTGTAAAATCAGAAACATCCCCACTGCACACACTCTCTGGCAAACCTGCAAATTCCATCCCCTAAATGTTTTTTAAGCGTTACTACTAAGCAGCTTCATAGATCAATGTCAACAGTAGGGTAAAAAAACCTCATGCTTCAGACTAACTTAAAAGAAACCAGGTACAGCCTCTTTGCCAACGCTGCTTCTGGCCAATATCTGATACATAAGAAAAAGCCATCTAGGGAGGCTGGGATGGAAAAACCACTGATAACGGATGGACTCGCAGAAGGATGGTGCTGTGCACGAGGACATGATGGCACGCAGACCCATACACACACATACAGACAACAGAGATGTCTCCCTTTGTTCTCCATCCCGTTTTGTTTTTAATGTTCTATGCTAATTACTACGGCACATTTGTAAACACACATGAAATGCAGACAGCTCTCTGCAATCACGGCTGTCTTGGGCTATTAAGTACAATACTTAGCTCAGCCAGATGCCACCAGAAGTTCGCCAAGCCCATAAAACAAGCTCAATCACATATTTCTGAAAACGAGAACATGAAGCCGTTTTGGAGGAGTTTACATCTATGTTCGAGCATTTGTTTCCTCCCATCTGGCAAACTCTCTCCCAAGGCAGAGAGCTGAAGCCCAAGGGAAGAAGTTTTTGCATTCAGCCATCTCCCAGCAACACCCTCTCAGAGCAGGGCTTCTGGCAGTCCCCCTAGATGGAGCTCATTCATGTTCCACTTCTAACTGCAGAGGCAATTAGAGGAGATGCTATTGCTTTTGATGGCACTCAGAGGAAAGCAGGACCCCGAGCTCCCTGCTGGGTGCAAGCCCCAGGGCTGGCTGCTCCCAGCAGCCCACACACTCAGCTCTGAAAGTTTTCATGGTGCTAAATCCCAGCACCGAACCCCTTAAGGCTGCAGGAAAGAGCTCCACAGAGGGAAAGTAACCCCACAAGCTTCAGACCCACGGATACAGCTGCACATAGGAACCCTCCCACACTGAGCACCTCAGTCAGGTGCCTGATGGGCTGGGGATTCCATACAAAAGCCTGAGGTCAGCTGTGCCAGGGAGGCACCCAGGGGTGTTTTTACCTGCAGGTGTTCTGAGCTCGAGACGTTCACAGTGCTCTGCTATGTGTGTCAGACTGCACCATGAGCTTCAGTTATCCCATGGCAAAACATAGCAGGAAAAGGAAAGCAAAGGCCTTCAGCTTATGGCATTTCTCAAACTATAACCTTAGAGAGTCTTAAATTATGCCCTGACACAAAGTGCTGCGAGGACCAGAAATCTGGAAAGGCACAGGAGGCACCCAGGACAGCTGCACCAAGAGCTGCCAGACAGACAGACAGGGCTCCACCCAGCCCGTGTGCCAGCTGCTGTAATGGGCACCAACAGCACAGACAGCAAGGAGCCCCAAGAGAAGGTGGGAAGCATTCATCCTTGCTGGGAATGATGCTCCCTGCCTGAACCCATCACTTGCTCTGACATTTCCCACTCCACAGCACTGAGCAGAGCGATGCTCATCCTCTACACAACTCCAGCCAAGGATGTTCTCTTTTATATCATCCATAGGAAGCATTGGAGGTTCAACAAACATTTCATGTGTATTTATTCTATTTCTGAACAACTCCACCAATGCTCAGCAGCACGAGCCCTGCTGTAGCTCTTCTGCTGGTGTGCACAGAAGCACACACACCCACCCTGCCCAGCTTTGCACCCCATAAGAGATACAACGGGAAGCACCCAAGCAAAACCAGCAGCTCAAAGCACAAAACAAACCAAGGAGGAATCACACCAAGCTCCTGGCAGAAGGGCTGGCACCACAGGCAGCAGCAGGGACAGCAGCTCCACGTCCCTTCCCAAGAAGCCCGCAGGATGGGACACTGAGTTCCTAGATCTCGACTTTATCCATCAGGCTGAGCAGCTTGGCCCTGCCCAGAGCCAGAACACATGTTTGTGGGATACACAGACTGCTTGAAATAGAGGCCACAGAGGACCCATTAGAAATTCAATATTAGCTTTGTAAAATTGCTAATAATTAGCTACAGCTCTTTTCTCCATCACAGCAGCTGGTGACATGAAAGTGATTAAGTTTCTAATGAATAGATTAGGGTTACTGAATATATTAAATAACAAGGTTTTTAATCAACTGTTTATTGATTCCAGCAAGACAGTTCTGACGACAAAAAAACCACTGGGTAGCAGTGGAATTTATTTATGGGCTAGTGTTCTACATCAGAAATAATTAAAAATAGATTATTTTTCACCAAATCTAGAGCTTTTTTCTCTTTGAGGCAGCTCAATATGGATTAAATTAACTGCAAATAATAAATTAAAGGCAAACGGAAAGCTAAATTCAGGGCAGAGAGGTGCTCAGAGCTTGGCCATCAATCTTTGCTTTCTCTTGTTGTGACAAAAGCAGCCCCGTGTTTGCTGCCTGGATTTAGGCAGCAGAGACAAAAGGTTGGAGGAGTTGGGAATGGTTGGGAAGCCATCCTTATAGATCCTAAAGGGCCCCATCCCCAAAACCATCTGAGGACAGGATGGCGTCACTTAACTACAAGGCAAAGCTTTATCCTCACGGGTCCATTCACACAGACAGGACCAAACCCATTTCCCAGTGTGGTGTAACACAGAGCCACGAGCACTGCACTACCTCACCACATCTCCAACCGCAACAGCAGCTTAACACTGAAAAGTGTGAAACCACCAATGACATCCCATGTCCCAGCCCCTGTATGCAAAGCTAAGAACCAATTCCTCTCTGCTCATCAGCCTCCAGGTCCAGCCAGGAGACAAGCAAGCCCATTTCATTCTCTTTAAACAGCTCCCGTTAGGTTCAGGACCACGGTGCATCACAGCCTGCAGTGAGATCCAGGATGTCCTGAGGTTTTAATTACCCACGCTGAGGAAGAGAAGAACTGTTTAGGAGCACTAACATTTTCCATGGCTCCAAAAGGCTGAACAACTTTCGGCCAGTATATACAGCTACCTAGGGGTCTATTATTTTATTAAGGGATATTTGAAGTGCTCCGTGACATAAGCAGATCCATAATATATATACAGTGTGTACGCATACGGAGCCATTTATAGAGCAAATCTTTCTAGCCCTGATAGTTTATAATGTAGAGGACCTTTAGTCTGCCATTGAACCAAAGCCAAATGCTGCATGTGCTGTTTAAATCAATGTAATGCGGAGAAGATATTTTTCTTTGGAGCCACGGTGGAAGCAGGATTCCCCAGGCAGTTTGACTGTCGAAACGGCAGCTGGCTGAAGCTGTGGGCAGGTCTGGGTCAACACAAGCAGTGCCTGTAGGAAGGTCTTGGCGAGCTCTGGTCCAGGAAGGGGATCAAAGGGATGTGATAAATCAGCTTACAGATTGCTGGGCTGTCCGTGGGGTGCTGCATGGCGACTGCTTCTGCATATGTGGTATGGGATGGCAGACAGAGATACAGCAGCAATGTCACTGATTTAAGATCAGATGTGTCTTCTGGATCATCAATAGCACTAGATCTGTTACATTAACATCTCTATATGATACCAACACTGCAATTACACACCATGCCACACAACAGGTACACACTATCAGGCTGCTACATGCAAGATTATCTATATTTCAAAGCCCAAATTTGATCTGTTTTTCCATTTTGCACTCTGCTGAGTCTCCACATCTTCGCTCTTAAATACAGGAGGGGTGACACCACCCAACACTGACCATTTCACAGCTCCATTCCCATTGATTTCAGAACAAGAATTGCTGATTGTTGGGAAACCACCTCCCACTGGACATGGATATGCCACCTTCCAGATATGCCCACTGGACATCCTCTCTCTCTGTAAGCATAACTCCAAAGGTGCATGTTGTGTACATCAGGCTTCAGCGGGAATTTTACATGCCTAAGTTCTTGTTATAGGATGTTAAATTTCCGCTTCAAGATCTATTTGAACACACTCACCATGCCTGCATGCTCGGGACAGCACAACACCTTCAATTTTCCTTGCCAGTTCTTCACTTCACTCCTTCCAAGGCTGCTCTGTGCACGTGTAAAGCAAGACTCTCATGTCCCTTGGAGCCCTGAGGTTTTGCTGATTGCCCCCTTCTGAGCAGGGAAAGTAACAGCTCCATCCTGTGCCCCAACCCCAGCCAGCCGTCGCTGTAAGAATCATAGGATTGTAGAACATTCTGAGTTGGAAGGGACCTACAAGGATCATCAGCTCATCAAAGGCAGCTTTTAATTGGATTTTCCAGACTGAGACTGAGACTCCTGACCCCTGGGATGGAGGAGATGCCCCACAGAGATGTTATGGGGTCTGGCGTATCCAGAGCCATGCATAAAACCAGAATCAGATCTGTAGAGCTGCCTGCATTTATTGCTGCCAAATGGTAAACACTTTTCATTTAAAGGGATGGCCACTCAGTCGGATGGTCACATTTTCCTTAATTTACTTCTTTATTTCTTTAACTTGTGTTAACTGTTGTTCAGCACTCAGAGTTGGGATCCCTGTTACCTTCACTTCTCCCATTACACAGGACGCACCCCAGGTAAAGCTGTATTTGAAGACTGACCAGGAAGGAAGGTATGTATGTATTTTTAATTAGTCCCCATGACATGTTGGCCAGAGGATAACTCTGGCATTACTCTGGCATAACTCACAGGCATTACTCAACATGCTGGAGAAACTCCACAAGCACAGAAACCACAGAACATTTTATGGGGAAGGGGAACACAGTCAAAGGGAGTGGAAAATGGGGGCCTGGGCTCCTCTACAATCACCTCCTAAAGACAGTATACACACTCTGAGCCTTACAAAACTGGTTAGAACAACCTATGACGTCCTGAAGAGTTGTCTAATACATGAAGTTGCTTTGCAACTAAAGCACACTGTGTGGGGCAGATCTTTGCCCTCAAATCATATCGATCATCTTGAAAACACCCACACACACCCTGCCTGCTCCCCACTGCAATTTTTCAGGGCTGAGGAAAGCTGCAAGCCCTGGGGCTGCCTGCTTACCAGCCATTCCTGCAGAAATCCTCTCTGCCCATTCTTATCTACAAACCCCCACCCTAAGCTTGCTTAAGGCACTGGTATCTAGAGTGAGCTGGCTGGAGCTCAGCAGCCATCTGGAAGAGCCTTGCTTCCAAAAGGCAGCTGGAAAACCAGTGCTGAGGACCCACAGAGCTATGCAGTGAGTGCCCAGCATGTTCCTGCAGGACCCAATCATACCAGTGGGCAACACACCTCCCTGCAGCGTTCCTGTACTGCTGGGCTAAGGGGCTGTACTGCAGGAGATGGTGTGCATCCTGACACAAGGGCAGGCAAGCTATGAATTCAGCCTCTGAGGTTGTGGGGTCATTCCAGGAAGACAACGAGCATCCGGTTGATCTCAACAGGACAAGGTTAGGTGGCAAAAGAGCACCACAGGAGTCATCACAAAAGCCTTCTCCAGCTCATTAGCTCCCCTTCCTTTCTTTCACCATTCCAACTTGATGAGTCCCTCGAAAGAGCAAGGTCAAAGATGAAGAAAGCAGTAAACATTTGCACTGAAGGAGACATTGTGAGAAGCTTGCATGGCAGAAAGACCAGAAAAAAAAATCAAATCCATCCTGGGTGTTTTCACCATCTGGAGCAGCACTCACTCAAATAAGGTCCTTGCAGGGATTACCCCATTACCTACAAGCTCAAGTTACACTGTATAATGCTGAAACTACAGGAAAAAAAGGTGCCAAGGCTCTTCAGAGATGGCAAACATCGCTGGATTGCCCTAGGATAACATCCTGATCCCCTCTCTCCACCTATTCCACATTAGGTGCAGGATACCAGGTATGCACTGACAGCCATGGCACAGCCATGGGCTGTTCACCCTCCTGGCTCCAAACAGATGCAACTGCACAGAGCCAGGGTGAGATGCCCAGGGCTGCCCTTATTGTACTTCATCCGCATGAATTCCAGAGAGCCTTTGGGAACTGGAGATTTGTCAGCATTTCCCATCTCACGTTTCCTACTGGAAATCCCTGCAGCTGGTGAGATTCTGTAATAGGTACCATTTAGCTAGCTAATGAAATCCACATGTAATCGTCAGAAAGATAATTGACACATTAGGACTCTAAGATTTGCACTTGGCCTTTTGCAGTTTCCATCTTACAGCATGGCAGCTGCAGGGATGGCCAATGGGCAGCACTTAACAGCACTCCACCTTGTGGTCCTTCCTCCCCAAAAGTCCTTCTACCTGCACAAAAGGCAGTTTAATGGTTTGTGGTTTAATGCAACATGGAGAAGGCTTCTCACCTCTCCTGATGACAGCACACTGCTGTGTCTCTCACCTTTTTGGGTGGAGGCAGGCGCCCTTCTTCCTTATCATCATATCCTCCTACAACTTATTCCAAGAAGCATTAATGCTGACTATCCTACACGCTTCTATCATCTGCAAAACACGTCGCTTCATCTGCTTCATCCGTGGGGATTCTGCTACAACCTTTTTCCACCAGGAGAGCTTACCATGTATTCCGTGCTATGATTCTGTGATTCCTACCCCTTAGCCAACTACAAGGACCGCCTTCACCTCCTGCCGTAACTTACAGCCAGAGCCTTTGATGTGAAAACTCGACAAAAGCTTTCTGGAAATCCACGTACACTCCACAGTTTGGATAGAGATCCTGGTGGAAAATGGCCAAAAATGCAAATTCTGTACAATCATCTAAAGTACATTTTTCCGTAGGTTGAGCACTAATGTCCCTCGGTGGAGGGAAAGCCAAACCTACCACATGGATCTTTACATCCAACGCTCTTGGTTCAGGCCAAGGTACGACTTTAAAGGAGATCCTCTGATTTTCTGTAGAAGCCTTGCAACGTGTGAACGTGTATCCAGACAACCACAACGCTTTGGGGCTACGATGCCATCTGGAAATCATTAGGAAGCACAGACTCGCTCATGGGATTTCATGCACTTCCCGTCCGACATGGGAACAGTCTGTTCCTCATTGTTCGGCTGCTTCTGTTCCTCAACACATCAACTGCAGACAGGAGAGTCACAGCAAGTGTCTCCATGCTGTGAGGTGCCTTTTTCTTCCTGTCCTTTTAATCCACTCCTTCGTCCCCAGTTTCAGGGCAGTAAGTTCCATCGTTCCCTCCCGCACTCGAGCACGCAGGGCCCAATGGGAGCAGGGCAGCCTGTAACTTCTTTGCTCAGGCCTGAAGCCAACTGGAATGGGGAAATTTTGGCTTTTCAGGTCTTTTCTTTGTGTGTTTGTATTTGATTTTTTCCTAAGTACAGAACAACATGGCGAGAGCACAGAATAAATTTCATTCCTCTTCTAACTCATTTCACAAAGTAAATGGGATCTGTAGCTTTCCTGAGCTGCCTTGGGGACCCTCTGGAGTGTCTCACATGTTCATATTTCAGCCTCCTTTCTGTCTGCATTTTATGCATTCTTCCTCCGAAACGTCTCAGCTTCCTATCCCAATTCTTCCCTGCATTTAGGGGGATTTTTTTTTTTTTTTTATAGGCACATTGAGGCTGCAGATAAAACGTGAAGAGCCCAATTCTCCATGGCTACACGGGTTTTTGCAGTCACTTCCACTACTGAAAAGCAAACTAAAATGTCACTAGGAGTATGTTTTATTTATACTCACTTTCTGCTAAGTCAAGGAGACCAAAAATGCTGCTCTGTAGCACATCCTGACTGGTTGTCCTGATGTGATCGTACATCTCAAGGGTGGAGAAGCAGCAGGTAACACGCACCCAGGTGCGATAACTCAGGGACCTCCCAGCCCTGTATTGCAGAAGAAACAAAGCCAGAACATCTGGATGCAGCCAGACCAGTTTGTGCATATTTACTGAACAAGCTTATTTACAATCTATTTGTTTCCACGCAGTTTCATCACATTCTTAACGCTGTGTCAAGAGCAAAGGCAGAGCTCTCAACATGTTTAATGACCGACGAGGGCCCCAGGAGGAGTCACGCAATGGTGTGAGAAAGAATGCTGCTCTTCAGAACTTCAGCCAAGCAGAAACACCTCCATAGAACTCTCTGCATAGGACTGGAGAGGGAAGAAGCTTGGAAATGAAGACAGCAAACGCCAGGAAAACTGAGGGCAAATGAAAGGGAAGCAAAATATTTTAACAACTCGTTATTCAGCTAAACTCATGGTTATGCTTTCATGCCCAACTCCTGTCCTCTGAGTCTCTGCCATAAGCAATGCTGCTTAGCTACATACACTGTGCCGTTGTGGCCAACCCGAGGGCAGGATGTGCTGCTGGGATGGATGGATGTGGGGCTGTTGAGCTATTTTTCCAAGAGGAAACATCCCCAATCTGCTAAAACCAGCAACAGCTGAATGTTTTGAACCTCAGCAGCACTCTATTTGTTGCAAAGGAAGCAGGAAAGATATCACTGCTTTTATTGCCTCTTGAACGTCAGCTGGCATCCTCTGCTTTGGGATAACGCACTCTAATTGCACAGTCAGCCTTCCAAACACACTCTGCAAGCCTGCCACATGTGGCACTTCCAGTCGCAGTAATAACACAACAGCCAGCCAAGAAGCAAGCACAAGCACACCTCTGACCTGCAAGTGACCCACTAATTAGTGGCTGCCCAAGGTTAACGAACAGAGTGATCTGTATAGGGAGGAGTGTTAGCAGTGCGAACTCCAACCTCGGTAAACTGGTAAATCTATGCCAGGAGGTGTTTACACATTCATTAGCAATGTTGGCAAGACAAAACACAACAGAAAATCCCCTTCCTGTTAATAGTGAGCTCAGAATAAAACGAGAGGTCTCTTTTTCCTGCACGTAATGATTACTGCAGAGGTTGAATTGTAACTACAGAATTAGGCCCTGCATTTGGGAACTGCCAGCAATCAGCTCGTAGAAGCTCAGGATGCTTTGCCAGTTGTTGTCTGCCATGGCTATGGAGCCAAGCATCTCGTTTCATCCCATGACTAATAGGAAAACTAAATCTGGACACCCCAGATTATAGTTGGACTGGCACTTCTAGAGAGCTGGAAGCTTTCGGCCCCACAGCAGGGTGAGGGTTTGGACAGCCCTGGGCTGCACGCTGGGACAGAGCTTTTGCTCTCATTGGGTTTGACAGGAACATCATCCAGATCTGAGAGGTCACATTTCCACTCTCGCTCCTCCTCTCCTCCCAGCAGGAGGATTATGCTGCAATAATCCAAGAAAAGGCAGATCTCACCCCAATGCTGCACCCCTGTGAGCAAAGGTAGCCATGATTTAGGGTCAACTCCACTTAACCATCCCTACCCAAGCAGGAGCTTTGGACTAAGTGCGGCCATTTGTCTGTTAGGTGCTCGTAGAAAGACACAAATAAGTGCCTGTTGCCTCCAGTCAAATTTATCAAAGCAGGTCCCAGCTTTGTAGTTGCAGCAGCAAATCAATAGCAGAGTCCTTACTACAAACTGCTGATCCTGATCTCCATCACACAGTGGCATGTACATGTCCCAAAACATACTCAATCCTCAGCAAAACCTCCTAAGGCACAACCTAAACCTGAGAAGAAATATAACAGGAGAACACTGCAGAGAAACCAACAGGAGCACAAATATCCCCAGTAAGAGCAAGGGCTCTGCAGTCACAGCCCTGCATGTGGGTGATGGATGGAACACGAGCAAGGATTACCACTAAGAAAACGGTAACAGCTATTTTTATGTCAAAAGATTAATTTTAGTGGGAAAGCCCTTTCTTGACAACACCAAAAAGAAAAAAACAGAAGCTTTTTTTTGTACTTCTTTTTTACAGAAGAACGTGCACGCTTCCAACTCAACCACAGCAACTTCAATGATCTTCTGAGGATCTCCCATTTGGGAAAGGGAGTGCCAGCTCTGCTGACAAAACTCATCACCTCTAAGAGCCGCTCACACTTGTTGTGCAGAAAGGAGCCACTTCTCGAGCAGCCCCCTGTGCCCAGCATTCTCTCATCACATCTGACCCAAGAAGGAGAGCTCTTCTGCACATCACAGACTGGAGATCTTAGGGGAGAGAAAAAAGAGTCCCATTTCCTTGGCAAATTCATGGACTCTATCCACTAAGTTGAGCTCTCTCTGTTGCTGCCAAAGGAAGGAAAAAGCTTCCTGCTTTTAAGGCAGGTTAAACCCTGCTGGAAGACACAGAGCAGAGCACTGCACTTCAGATAGGTATTTTTCAGCTACCTTTGGGTGCAAAGATCTCCTCTGATCTGAGCAGGGATGCTCAGCAGAGCTGCTCCAGGTCACTGGTAGTGAACACAATTCCTCTTGGGCCCAATCCTGGAGGATCAGTCCATGAGGGAGCTTCCCCATCCCCCCCAGCCCAATGGAGCAACATGAACAGCTGGGAATACAGCATCAGTGGGAACTGGTTCAGCAGCAAACAACACAGGTGGGCAAAGGCTGAGGGAAGAGCAATCAATGCACTGGAAAAGGAGGGTTTCTGCCAGCACCAGGGGACGGAGCAGAGGATATCCAAGCATGGTTTGCTGCATCCTGATCTGGAACAAAGATAATGCAGCATGCTGGTTTTCCCTGGAGAGGTGGAGTTCAGCTGTCAGCAACTGTGGCTTATTCACTCTGCTGCAGCCTGCCAGGCACAAAGCAATCTCTGAAGGAAAAGAAAAAAAAGAAAAAAAAAAAAGAGAGCTCTTTTCCCCCTATTGGAAGATGAGGGGATTTTTGCTCTAATCCCTAAACAAACACATTTAATGCCATTAAACACTCACTGGCATTATCGAGACGTATCACTCTCATGCTGCTGCATGCAGAGCACAGGCTGGGTTTCAGAGAGCTGAGCTCCTGTGATCACTTTGCACTCACAATTTGCCCTCAGTGGAGGGGGAAGAAAAAAAAAAAACCCTCTCCTTTATCACTGTTCCCTGGGAACAGGAGGAAAGCGGTGAGTTGACTTCAGGGAAATAAATAGTTTGGAAGACTTTATGGGCCAACATCTGCAATTAGTTTTGAAGAATCGGTGCAAATAATCTCATAGCAAGTCAGTTCTCTCTCCTTTATCTCCCCCTTCTGCAGCCTTTTTCTCCTTTATCCCAGTTTGCCCATCCTGCTCTTCTCACTAACAATCGGCACACATCAGAGAGAAGCAGCTCTTCACTTTCAGAGCAAGAGGAAAAGGAACCAAAGGGAGAAAGCGAATGACAGCTGGGTAGGACATTCCCCGGCTCCCGATGCTCTTCAACACAAAATATTTTCCTTTCTAGCTTAAAAATGAAAAAAGAAATCTGCAATATTGCCTGAGCCAATACTGAAGGAATGGAGCAGATGTCAGTATTCGTTTCATCTAAAATCAAATCATTTTCTGTTAAATGGTGAGACAGCTTTACACGCTTTGTTTTAATGCGAATAACTGATAATTTCAAAGCAACACAGCATCCCTTTGACAAAATGCATTCCTGGAACTGAGATTATAATGTTCTCTCCCTCACTAATCGCCATTTAAAAAAACTGGATTTCTTGAAACTTGCATTTCCCAGACATTCCTGACCAGCTCTTTTTTGGGTTACAAGGATCAGATAACGCTGTGGGTAGGAGCTCAGCTCACCAACACGAGGCGTTGGACGGGTGGCCCATCTCCAGCACACCCAGAGCCTGCTACCACCTGACTGCTGCTCCACACCCTGAGGGCAAGATGAGCTCTGCAGATGCTCATCCTTTTGCCCATCGCTGTGGTAGGTCTTCTCCAGGCTCCAGGTAACCAGATAATATTCACAGCAATAAATACTTGAAAAAAAAAAAAAAGAAAAAAAAAAGGGAAGGATCTAAAATCACATTTTTGTAGGCTTCATGCAATGCCTCTGCACAAAGAGCATCTGCCACTCCATCTCTTTCCATCACAGCACCCTTTGAAGCATATAGTTGTACTTACAGATATAGATTCAGCTATGCAATTCCTGTCACTCTATGGAGCCCTACAGGACAAACCGGAGTACCCCTCCATGGAAGCAGCAACAAGGACAGGACCACCCTGGCTGGTGACTGCACCCATTTCCCTCCTCCTGCTGCATCCTCACTTCCTCAGCACCTCCAGCTGCCCATCTGACTGCACTATACTACCAGCACAAACCCCTTCCTGCACTGGGACAGGTCAGAGCAGCTTTGCTGAGGGACTTGAGAAGGGTGGACAAAGAGTTGGAAGAAATAAACCCTACAGCCACAACAGCTTTAGCCTGAGGACAAATCCCCAGCTTTACAAATGCCCTCTGGTTTGCATTAGGGACACTTTCTTAAGGTCAGGGACATTGTGACAGCATCATGTCAGCCAGCAATAACGCTGCTCTGCTCTGCACAAGGACCAGCAGTGACCGTTCCATCACAGCTCCACTTCTACCTTGTGCAAAATAAAACTGCAATCATCCCTTCAGAGGAGGAAGGCATTGGCTTCCTAGGACTGTAACGATGATGAGGAGTTTAAACGTAACCACAAATATAAAACTTTAAAACTCTCATAAACAGATTTGAAAGTGAGCCAGAGGAACTGGTGTGAATGTGAGCTACTCCAGTACAAAGCAATAAGAAAGACACAGCCATAAACCTGGGCAAAAGGGAAGGGGGGAAATCAGCACAGACTTGTGGGTTTTTTTTTTTAACGCGTGCAGGAATTAGCTTGAAAATAGGACATTTTTATAAGTGGTGCAAGATTGATTTTACTTTTTTTTTTCTTTTTTTTTTGCATACATTAATTGGTGAGCAAAGCCAGAACGCAGACACATGCCAAACGCAGATGTGTCAGCCCAAAGTTCTTCAGATGGCCCCCAGCCAGGTAAACATTTGACCCAAAAGCCCACCTAATTTCAGTGGGCTGAAGTCTGGAAAAGTGATTAACTATAGAAAGGCCAGTGTATGGCTTCGTACCTGGGGAATGCTGGAGCAAAGCAAAGGCTCTCAGGCCCTAATTAAAAACCTACCTCTCGCCCGACGGAAAGCCGGAGCCGAGGAACGAAGGAAGCTGGGGCTTTTCCAACAGCGCTCATAAAGCTGTCAATAAGCTGAGAAAGTGGCCTTGATGGTGTGAAAAGTCATCTCTGAGAAAAAAAGAGAAAAAAAAAAACTTGCTGCTCAATAAGGCCTAACAAATCATCCAGGATCGTATAAACGGCTAATTGAACAGCAAATTAGTAGTGTTTATGAAATCTAGACAGTCAGCTAGCAAAGACAAGTCAAGAGCGGGGCACTGTGAAGTTAGGCTCAGATTTTAACCCATCTTGGGCCTTTCTGGTGCTGCCCATGGCAGCGGAACACGGAGGGTTGCCTAGGGGAGCACAGCCCATTGCATTGCCCCACAGCCGCCATGTGTGCAGACCCGTTTTCCAGACAGAGCTCCTGCAGCTGGAAGAAGTCCATCTCCTTATCTTTACAGACTCCAGAGCTTGCAGAGGCCTAGAATGGCTACTTCTCTTCATAAAATTAATGGCATGTTTTTTATGGCTTCCAGCTACAGCTGGGAGCCTGATTCTGCGTGGAAGGGACTGTTAATACAATTACTGGGCTGGTTTTACACTGTAAATTCTCCATTGTTTTCTTTTTGCTGTTTGGGAGTCTCTCATTGAGACGTGCCCTGGAAATCAGGTAGGGCTGTTAGCGCAGCTGGACCCAAAGGTCTGGGGCACTTGCTTTATATAAAACATATTTTCTGGGTTTATAATGGCAATAAAAGCGCTCCCTTCTTGCCAAAACTTGGCACTGACGTGTCAGAGGAGCTCTGGAGAACAGTTTTTGGAAAATTTTGAAGAAAATACGTGCAAACCCCACGTGTTTTAGGCCTAGAGGCTTCAGTGGGGTGGGCATTCCCACAGCGGCTGCAGAATGCCATGAATGACCTTCAACTGCACACAAGCTCCAAAGGGACTTCCAGCTCCTGACCCCCATTAGGAAGCAGTACAAAATTAACTTAATTGCACGCCCGTGAACCTCCTGATGTGAATTCAGTTATACATGTTTATTGTTTGGTGTTTTATACCGGAAGAGGTATGGGGAAAATAAGCTGTACCAGTGCAAACCTTCATACTGTTACAATTGTGCCAAGGCAATTCTGAATGTGCACACAGTCACATTGGTTTAGAACATGCTCAGTTTTATCCAGCGTGGCCATATCGAGTATCAGTCAGACACAACCAAACAAGCAATGGAAAGCAAGAGAGGAAGCACAGCTCAATTTGAGTGCATTTATTCACAAGGAGGAGAGCAGCCAGGAAACAATTTTCTCTTCCCAGAAGAGTTCTCGAGACTCCCCACACTGAACCAAATGTATTTACTCTCAAAAATCTTTAGGTGGTGAAACACAGGAAGGAGAGGGGAAACCTCATTGGATGAATAAAGAATAGGATTTGTCGGTGTTTTTATCTTCTTTTTACCTAGTTTTTAGGCAAGATGCAAATTTCAGCCAAAAACAGCTTCTTGAAATCTATTTCAGAAAACATTGACTCAGGTCATTTAGGAAACTAAGCCAATACAGGAGAAGTAAAGTCCTTGCAAGGATATATCCCAGTTAAGAGCTAGGAAACTGGGAATAAATGGTCAGTTCTTGCAAGGGAGCGAGGTCAGCACGGGAGCCCTGGAGAGATCTGTGTCATTAAAAATGGATGCTCACAAATGACCTGGAAAAGGGCACAAGCAGCCAGGTGAGGAAGCTTGCCGACGATGCTAATTTTGAGAGCACCAGGATGAACTGCAAAACAACTTTATGATACAGTGACAGGTCATCAAATAGCAGATGAAGTTTGATGCAGACAAATGTAAAGGGATTCACAAATGGGGAAAAAATCCAAACTTCCTATGGAAAATGATGGGCTCTGAGCTGACCATTACCACACAGGAGCAATACCTTGAGGTTGTGACAGATGGATCTGTGAAACATGAGCTCATTACACAGTAGTAATTAAAAAAAATCCATCATAAGAAGTTATTATGAGGAAAGAACAAACCAGAGAACATCATTACATCACAGTAACTCTGTGCTTCCCCTGCATCCTGATTGCTGCAAGGAGACATTCCCTCACCTTAAAGAAGATATCGTGCAATTGCAAAAGGTGCAGTGAAAGGCAAGAAGGCTGATCCTGCAGTCCCATATGGGAGGGTCAAGAAAGCTACAACTCCCCAGCCCAGAACAGTTACCTATAGAAGGAAAGGACTGAAATTCATGAAACAATAGCAACAATTGGTCCTTCTTTCCTTCCTTTTTCCCTGACATGTTTTTTCCTTACAGAAATATTTTTTCCTTGTCATTTACCTTTTCCCTCACAGTCAATTTCTTCTCATTTCCAGACCAGAGCCAATTCTGTAGGGATCCATCACACTTGTTGCTGTTTTCATGGGACAGCAGCCGTGCTGAGTGCTAAGTTAATTAACCATCAGTTCCCACTTCCTTCACATCCAGCAGGTTGGAACAATCGCTCCTTTCTAAGCCCATCCTCACTCCCACCATCACCAACACACCTGGGGAGACCCAGGCAACCTAGGTAGGAGAAGAAGGAATCCTACAAGTCCTTGCAGCAGACCAAGACCTCTACAGCAAGGGCATGCTGCCACCATGTGTGTCCATTCATAAACTTATAAGCTTTGGGGTGAAAGGCAGGTTGGTACAGCAGCCTTCAACAGCACTGATACAGAATACGTAATAAGGTAGATACAATCCCCAAGGCTTATGAAGGGTTTTTTTCCCTACAGATTATATTCTAAAACTATATAATTGGTAGAACAGGAGACTTATAGGGCAGCCCCGGGCCAGCCAGCAATAGGACCTCTAATCGTGCACTGAATTAACTTTTCTCCTGCACCAAATCCTGGCACAGCCAGTTTCAGTAAGCTGAAGCTCCTTCTCTGATGCTTCTTCTATTCTACTTTTCCAGCTTCCTGCACTGAGGTTAGCCCTGAGCTACGTTCAGACACTGCTCACATCTCATCACACTGATGATGTGGCTGATGGATGCATGAAGCCACATCTCTCACAGTCAGAGTACTTGCAGGTAGCCTTTATCTGCAGCCAAGAAAATGCACCTAGCAGCACCTCCAGCAAAAAAGCCTGGAGCATGTTTTTTCTTGTATTGACTGATACCAGGACAGGGAACAGTGGGGCCAGAAGTGACCAGAGTGGCATTGCGGAATTTGTCTTCAAGGTATTAGAGCAATCAGCTTTGCCACACTTACCAATATTATCAAATAGCTCACCTCCATAGCTTTCCAACACTGATGACCATCCCTGCTACCCTCCCATCACCTCTGACAACAGCCCCATGTTCCTGCAGTCCGGACAAACAAGAAATGCTGAAGATGCATTTATGCATCTACAGAGGCAGCAGCATCCAAGTTCCTTCAACCCCACGGGAGCTATGATGCAGACTTATTCTCCAGCGTGGTTGCTCCTGCTTCTTTCTTTGCAGAGAATGCTTAGGGCACATCAGGGCATTCCCCTGCAGATCTGAAAGCAGATCTTCCAGGGCTGCTGGCTCCCCCAGGAATAGATTCCTGACCTGACCTTACCTTACAGCAGAGACCACCGCTGTGAAATGAAATATGGCTTTGGAAGTTGTGTTTTTATGATCTATGAAATCACCCAGACCTCTTGGGTAAATAAATTCTGAATATGAAGCTGACCTCTTAGCTTTTAGCATATCAGTAAAGCCTTGAGGTTTTTCATTAAGCTTAAATAACATCTAAGAAGGCCCTGTTTTCTACCCTTTCTTTAAAATGCCAAGGAGGTGAAGCCTCGTGGTAAATTTTGCTTCAAACATCAACTGGGGATACAACTTCAGTAAGAGTAATACCTTAACTGCAGAACGCCAGGGGTGAGATGCACACAAGACTTTTGTACCACATATTCCTCCGTGCCTCTCAAATACTTAATCTCAGACTGGTTTCACAGCTCCAGCTGATTTCAGTCACTGGGCAGCCAAGGGACAAGACTCAGACAGAGGAGCACCTCTTCCATTCCACGGTCTTGCATCAACCACCACGACCCTACCAGAGTGATCCCAGCCCAACCTGCCATCGCAACACAGGGCCATGAAGGCTTGAGTGGATTGATTAACAAGAGAAGGCCAAGGGTGAAAAGGGACAAAAGTTTCACACACATCCCACATGGCACCTCTTCCCTATCTCCAGAAAGTGGATAACATTACTTGGAGGGGAAAAATCCAGATGCTGCCAGCAGCTGTATCCGTTCCAAAGAAGTGTGGTTAAATACCTCACTGGTACAAATCACTGTAATTTCCCTGAAGTCAAAGCCAACTTGCCACTGCCCAGAAGCGGGTGCATAGGGCATAGTTCATAATGGTTGGATTACAGGAGGTGGTATCCCTGAGCTCCTCAGGCACTTGGCAATTTGAGCCCATCGACATGAACAGAAAGCCTGACTTCCTTTGTGCCTGAATCAGCCTCCACATCTCCACCTCTGATGGAAGCAGCGGGTTGGCAAAGCCTTTCCCCCTCTACATGAGCCACTTGGTTCACATTAACTATAAAAACCACGTAAGACTACAAAAGAGTGATTCATAGGGAGAGGCAAAAAAGGAGAAATAGCAGCTCTCAAGTCTTTATTAGGATGCTGGAGGCCTCGACACGGGCTGGAGCATACCCAGACATTGCAGGATCCAGCTATCTTTCAGAATGATGTCACTGAGCACACCCATGTGCCAGCTGGGTTGTGTAATGTCTCTCCTCTCACCCTCCACCCGCTCCCCCAGCCCCTGGTACAACACTCTCCCAGCTTGCTGAGCTCACTTCCCCTCATAAGACAGATCTTTGATGAAGTGGAGCAATGGTAACCACATGGGCTCATTCACCTTCATCCACATCATCTGCTCCAGCAGGCACGGCTCAGCGGATGCAGGATTTTAGACACTGTCTCATAAGGAGAAAGAGCACACAGTCTGGATGGAGCACACCTTGTCACCCGCATCATTTTGTTTTCATCTTGTTTTTTCATAGTTGATTTTCCTTCTGTTTTCATTTGTTGGCTCAGCTCCACTCCCAGCCTTATCAGCCTCATAACACTGCCATGTTTGTGATACGCACATTTCCACTTTCCCCCCCTCAACCCCATCCTTTAGTCTGCTAAAGAAGGGCCAGGAAGAGATTGATAGCATGGCCAGAGCTAGTAACACAGGACTAGGCATCAGTTATTAGGGTTAAATAATTTGTTACTAGCTAACAGGTACCCTACGGTCATCTGTCTGACTGGTTAAGCATCCCAACCAGAATTCTAACCATAACTTCACTGTTGTCTTCTATTTTATAGATCCTCTACAATAAAATCTGGCTGTTCATTGGAGTTTCCATTTGCACTGCAACATCCTTGGCACTTTTATAAGTATGAACCACTAGTCCAGGTTACATACAGCAAAGACATTGTCATGGCCTTAATTTAAGGATGGGTACAAATTCCAAGCATATTTTCTGCACAAAGATGTCCCTGCTCATCACCTTAAAGAAGCAGTTCAGCTGCTCCTTAACAACCAGAAATGGCAGGCTGAGAGTGAGAACAGCCATTCTGGAAGACAGCTGAAATCCCCTCATTGAGGACCTTCTCAGGGCCTGAGGAAATCCTTGATGTCCTTAAAAAAAAGAAATGTGGACAGTTGCACTTTCTCACATGTGCTCCATTAATTATGGCTGGAGCAACTGTCCCAGAGCCATTTCTGCTCAGACACCTCCCACCTCATTTAAAGAGCTCTGCAAGCATGATATCAACAGTTCCCAGTACAGAATAATTATTTATCAGTTAATAATCTCAGAAGGTTTCTGGGGGTCATTTACTACTAGATTTAGCATTAGCACACCCAGTGAGACAGCCAGCGAGCCTCTGCTCACCACTGACCATCAGCCATGCTGGAATATGTTGGCCTTCTTGGAACAGGCAGCTTCTCCATTTTGATGCTGCCTCATTTTTTTGTTCCTCCAGCCATTATCCCAACAATCACCCTTTGTTTTTCCTTTTCCTATCTTGCACGCATTACTCGACGGACTTTCTCACAGCTCACAAGCAATGTTCTCAGCAAATCCCAGCCAAGGTCACGCAGCTGTGCTGCACCAAAACCTGGGTCTGAGACAGCTGAGGTCCTGGGCTGTGGGTTACACTGGGTCATCTTGGCAACTCAAGGCTTGTTTTTCTGCCTTAAAGATCCCAACCGACTCCCCAGGCAGAAACGCGCTGCTTAGGAAAGGCAAAATAAAAGAGGGGCTGAGCTCTCGGTGCTCCATCCTCCAAAAGAACAGCTGGGATCCAGCCCCAGGGAGTGCTCCGAGCCTCCTACACCGCTAAGGCCATCTGCATGAGAAATGACTTCTCTGGCTTGAGGGCTGGGGGATACCCACCTCAAAACTGGATGGGGCTGAGCCAGGAAGGAGCATCATTTTCACATCTAGGCTCATTGGAAGAGTTTAGAGGCAGGATGGGAAGAAGGGACTCCTGGGAAAGCGTGGATGAAAGCAAAGTGAGTATGGAGAAAACTAAGAACTGAGAAGCAGTCTTAATGGACACAGCTCGGTTACCCCATCCAACCATCTGCAATATCAGACTGAACATATTTTAAGAGCAGCAGTTGAATGAAATTGACTTTCCTTCTCCTCTTCATCAGAACCAATGGAAAAGCACAAAACCCCCCAGCACCATCTCTCACTTCACCCCCCGGATTCGTCAAACAGTTAACTGCAAATAGCAGTCTGTGGCTTCAGTCTTCATCTGTGAACCACTCCATGAGTTTCTGAGGACCACTCTACGACTTCATTACTCAAAGCTGCTCGCCCCAGCACTGGCATGAACCACTGTCACCCAGCAGGCAGTGACTGACATAAGAAAGCCTCACAGAAGCAGCTTACACCACCACTGACATCAGGTTATCATCCAAGATTCAACCATTAGACAGCACGCTTAACCAAACCTACACAGGGTCAGCTTTTGTAACCTTTTACAACCCAAAAAAGCATCCTTTGGGCTCATCCCATTGCAAGGATTTCTACAGCTCCTGGCACTCATTTGTCACCAACAGCATTTTCTGTCCTTGGAAGTTTCACCTTCATGAGCTTTTAGGTAGAAAAGGCTGCATTGCCCATTCCCACCTAGAAGCACTCATGATTTGAAACTCGACATTAAAATACCAACCCCAGGGACCTACAGCAGAGCTGGAAGGAACCTGGGCCAGGATCTGGACTGTAACTCACGGGAACGATGAGTCATTTGAGATGAAACCAGGAGTCAATATTTGACAAATTAACCTTCTCAGAGAAAAGCAAGTCCCTAATACACCTGCTCCAGATGAGAGAGTCAAGATTTAAATAGGCACCAGATTTGCATAATACCCTCATGATAAGCAGCACTACAGCAAAACCCTGCAATGCATGAAGGATTTATTTCATGTCTCATACATTTCTGTATCCCAGAAGAGGCCATTCATCATTGTGCCAATACTTCAGAGATTTCACTGAAAGCTCCAACAGCTCTAGATTATCAAGGAATTATATATTTTTCCCCACTGAATAATCATTCCCAGAAGCCTGCTAGAAAAAAATTCCAACTTTCATCATGTAGGTTAATGACAGTGCAAGAGATGACATTCACTTTTAATGACTACACAGTCAAAGACATTGAAGCCCTGCTTTTTGACCAGCTGAATTGATCTGCTCATTACCCTGTAATTTCCAGCTGTATTTAGATAAGCACTCAACATCTCACAGACAGATCTTCATCAATACCCTGACTACATCCATCCTCTAAGAACAAAAAAGATTTCAGAAGTTATTCCACTGTACTGCTAATCAGAGATTCCTCCTGCTTCAGGGACTGGAAGAGTGGACACCCATTCCTGAGGCCCAAGCCTGACTATTTAATTTTGCCAATAAAACGTCAGTGGAGAGCCAACACCAGCTCAAAGCCTGTGTTAGCCACAAGCAGTATATTAAGAGTTAGGAGCTGGTTTAGAGGGCTTAACTGTCTTAAGCTCCTCTTCAGAGCGCCAGGCTTGGATTTAACGGCAGTGAGGATATAAAGCTTTCCTGTAGCAGCCAACAGATCGATCGATCCGGGAGCTGCACCACATTTCTCCCATCTGGAAAGAGCTCTGCATGCAGAACCTTACATTTGGTACCGTGTGAGCAATCTTTAAACCCCCAGCCTCTGCTCTGACATACACACAGTTTAATTCAACCAGATTTCTTTCAACGGGGATGTGATTTTCAGGGTGCAGGGATCGCGTCAGACAGCAATGTTCAGAGTGGGAAAATCTTTTGATAAGGGGAAGGAGGTTACTGTAAATCAGAAAAAGAAAAATCTGTACAACTGCTGCTGGAATAGCTGGAAATTACTGCTGTGCTATTGGTTTCCTCCAAATTTTTTGCTGCCTCTGCAGAGGCCATTGGAAAAAGAACTATTACCAGAAGTATGCTTATATTTTAAAGGGATGCTGTCAAGGACTGTGAACAGAAAATGCACACCAATTTCAGTGCTACGCTCACCCTTACTTGCAGTATCTGCTAACACTTAAAAATGCTTCTGAAGTGACACACTCAAAGGGAGGATGCCAGTGCGTGGAGTGCAATTACTACAGGGCATCCTTGGCCTGTATTCACCTGAGCACTACAAATGACCTTGCTCATATAGCTCAGACCTTGCTGCAGAACCAAAGTCTGCCTGTGCCACACAGCCCAGCAGCCTGCAGCACCCAGACTCAACACGGCACAAAGCTTTCAAGAAGCACCCCATACACAAGGATAGGTGCTGAGATATCCCACAGACAGGCTGTGTTAACCCTTTAACAGGGACCCAGAAATACAAAACAAAAACACTGTGAATACTCCTAACTGTGGCTGAGCAAAAAAGGAGCATTCTGCTGCTCACAGACAGATTTACTTTTTTTTCCACTTACTGCTTTTGCAACACAGCCAAACAGCACTGTCCCAAACAGGGACAGAGGGGCAGGAAGACTTTATACCCAAAGCTGTCTGTTCAGCTCCCCCATCCCCAGCCCTGCAGAGCCCCATCACCCCCACCTCCTGCAGCCACAGTAAGCAGCACCTCCCACCCCACAGCAGTGGCCAGCAGAGATGCAAAAAAATGGCCCATATCTGCTTAAAAACCAGACTGAGCAGATGCACCCACACCATACAGCAGCCCAGAGGTGGCCACAGTACTGCCTGCAGTCCCCAGCCCTGTGCTAGATGACTTCATCACCCCTCACTGCTGTGAGATCCCAGCAGGGCTGGTTGGTGGGACAGCTGTGTGCTGATTTACAGTAGGAAGCCTCTTTGGTAGAGGAACAATTAGGAGTGTAATCATTTTTTAAATGAAAACTGATCCAAACCTGACAGGGATGCCAGCACAGACAGAATCCCAGAGGAGAGGGCTTGCTTAGGAGACTGCTGGAATTTCCTGCTTCTGCACCAATCAGAAATAGCACGAGATCATGATGATATATTCTGATGACAATGGGCCATGTCACTCATCATTTCACTTTTGGCCTGGGACTTGAAATTAAAGAAGAAATAATGGGAAGAAGAAACTTTTTTTTTTTGCACTTAGGTTTCCTCAAGGACTCTTCAGGGAGGTGGAAGTGCTGCTCTTCCATCTGTATCCTTTCACCCATCCCATCTTTATAGATCCTCACCTGGCAAATTACATGTGTTTCTGGAATACGTTCTCAGGAATTCGAGTAAGGGATATTATAGTTATAAACAAGAACATCCGCACTGCCTGGCAGACAGTGTGCTCACTGTGTTCGAGGGAGAATAAATCAGACATTTCAGAAAGCCTCAAAAAAGAAAGAAAAAGAGGGGGGAAGGAACTCATGAGGACGTGGATCCATATGGATTAGGTGGTTCTCACTCTGAATTTCTGGGCAGCTTGTAACCTTTCATATATCAACACCATCAACAACCCCTGGAGACAGGTAAGAGCTGTTATCCCCACTGCTCTGCTGAGGGAACTGGGACAAGAGGAATGTGCACTCAACACAACCCAACATCTTGAATGCTGACCTTGTAACCCTCATTGGATACCTTCATGCTGGGCAAGGCTTCCTCTCTCTAAGTCATATGGAAGTGTAATGAGCAGTAAATCTGTCGCTGCCTCAGCTCCGTGCTGACGAACCCATCGGTCCCCCCACCCGTTCCACACTGAACTTTGCACAAGGTTTCCAACTCTAATGACATCATGGTTCCCACTGCCGTGAACCCAAGCCAGAACTCAGCTCCCACGTGTTTGGTACTGCACATCTACTTCTAACAAATAAGCCAGTTCTTGCAATTAGCAAAGCAAAGAGTAATGTAAGCACAATGAGACCCCTGGCGGAACCCAGTCCAAGCCCAAGCAGGGCCTTAGAACCTTTGAAGATGGCAATGTCATGACTCAGAGGCCCCTCTGCCTTGCTGTACCACCTCCCTTGAGCTGAAGTTATTATCTCTGCCACTGTTTTTACACCAACAATCATCTCCTTGACCCCAGCCAGCTGGCCAGCATTCCACCCACCCACAGCAGCCACCCCCCTACCCACAGCACTGTGTGTATTTCACGGGCCCTTCCCTTCAGAGCTGAGCAGCTCTCCCTTCCCCACCAACTCCATTCCACACAGCCAGCCAGCCCCCATCTAGCCTGATGATGAGAAAAAGGGATGATGCCTATAGGAAAGGTAGCTGGAACTGGTTTTGGGCAGCCAACACTACTCATATAGCCCACTGTTTGCCTGTCTGGCCATGGCTGGGGATGGGCTGAGGGCCAGAAGCCCTATCCTAGCAGACCAGATGCACCCGTGAGCCTATTAAACAGGGAAATCTCATCACTGTTTATGGCCCAACCCAAGCTCACATGCGAGCCCTGCATCCCCAACTCCTGACCCAAAATGGAGGCAGAAGATTTTCAAAGTCTGGACCCAAGCCCAGAGCTGAATTCTCCAGCTCTGGTCACCTTATTTCACTGGTACTTTTGCATTGCTGATGTCAATATCATTTTAGGTAATAATATGTATCAAGTCAATTCATTGTCTGGCCTTCATGCACATACAGACTCTGACAGGCAAATAAAGAAAAGGAACATATATTTGAGAGATTTAAAAGCTGTTTCCATCTGGATTTACTTTTAATGGAAACATTCTGCAGGTTTTTGGTTTTGTAGAAGTTGGGGAGGGGTGGATTGTGTGTGTGTGTAATAGAACGTTATTTAGGAGCCAAATTTGCATTAATGGGTCCTTCCAGCCCGTTGAAACGCTGCCACAGAAAACTACAATCAAAGTGTTTCTAAACAACAGGACAGACACTGAAGCAGGAATAGGAGATTACTGAAGTGGTCACCAGTTCATCGCCTGTTTTGTTGTTGTTGTTTCATAGGCTTGCTTTTAAAACACAAAATAAGAGAAAATAGAAGTTTTGCATGCAGATGCCATCTCACGACTAACCCACACGTATTGCCACCAGGACTCAAGAACAGAACCATGCGCTTGGAGTGCACACATAGCACAGCACCAACAAGCAAGGATACGGATATTTACAAGCACATTTTGCACACACAGTTCAACACTTCAGTGCATGCCTACAACAGCAGAGCAGCACGCTCATCATGTCAGCAGCAACGCAGCAGGTCACCAAAGTAAATAATCCCCAAAGAACCGAATATCATTCAGCATCCAAGCGCTTTAAAAAGCACCAGCAATGGAGGAGAAATAGAGAATCACACGATTCATTTCTCTGCAAGCATTTACCGTGATTCTTACTGCAAACATTCATTTTGATAGATCCATGTTATTACAAGTATTTGGCAGAGAACAAAATGGCAATGGAGTTGTTTCCCTCCCCCCCATATGACAGAGAAGCTGTGCTGCTCCATGGAACAGCAGACCTCCAACCCCCCCAGCAGCAGTCTGTCATGGAGAAACCTCCACAAGGTCTTGTGTCACTCAGCTGCAAACACATCCAACCTTCCTTTGTTGGACAAATACATAAATCAGAACCACAAGCTTCCAAGGAATTACAGTCCAACACCTTTATGTTAGGGATTCTACCCAAATTCCACCGTTCAGGAAGATTTCCAAATCTGCCCCACGCTTTCTGTTATTCTTTGATTATACTGACATCTAAAGGTCATCAAATTAACTGTACTGAGCTTCCTGGCCCCATCCTTTCCACTTCATCTCGAACCAATGAACATTTGTTACACTGTTAAGAGAAACGAAAACTGATAACACAGCAAACAACTTTCTTTGGTTTGTTTAAGTTACTTAAGACCCCTGATACTCTATTCCCTAAATTCTGTTGCTACAGACACATGCGAAGGCTCAAAAAGACACAACATACTGCCTATCAGATCTAAGGTAGTAAGCCTGATCTTCTTTATTACGCCACTGCCTTCTAAGAAGCAGCTCCGGGGTTCCAGCAATATACGCAGGAATCAATATGACCCATAAATCATAACTTTCAACAGTAAGTCTTCCTGTTATAACAATTCCTGCATTCTACACTCATCCAAACAGCTGGGCAGGGATACTTCACCCAGCCCCAAAACAATATCTGTGCATCATGTCCCGGGGGACAAACTGTGATGGAGATCGGTCCCCATGCCACATAGTTTAGAAGACATTTGCAGACAGCTTCTGGAGCACCAGGTGAGGGGCAGAGCCAGGGATCTCATCCCCAGTGGGAAAAAGATGCCTGTGACAGCTAATACCAGAGCCAATGGAAGTGATCAGAGGAAACAGCACAAAGTGGAATCAACAGTGTTTGCATGCCTTTACTGCCAGGTGTGAGCAGTTATCTCACTAAGAAAGGCTCAAGCTCTGCCTGTAGCATTCTGTGGTCTTTCCCCAGTGCACTATTTAAAAAGAAGGGAAAGAAAAGAGAAGAGAGTCAGTGTTGAAGCCTCTGCCCCAGCCAGGGCAGCCCAGCATCTTCCCTACAAGCAAACAACATGGAAAACCAAGCAAGGCCATTTCAAAAAGAAGGCCAGGTCTCAAACAGGGGTTAAAAAAAGGGCAAAATTATTCACATAAACTGCCTCCAAAGGTGAACAACCAAAAGGCATTTGTTCAGCCACAACCCACCCCCAGCCAAAGCAAAGCATCCCCTGAGCTTGCCTTCTGCTGTCAAAGAGGAGCCGAGAGCTCAAAGCCCCCACCCACCACCCCCAAGCACTGAGCCTTATTATTGCCATTTCTAATCCCACACACACGGGCACAAAGCTGCTGCTGGCTCCCTGCAGGCAGCCCCCTCCAGAGGACAAGGACCCCAAGCTTGAAGGGTAAGCGCCGGCCCCTCCAAACCAGGCCACGTTAATGCAGACTGGCACTGAATTAGCTGCTAATCGGATTAGGAGAAATGGCTTTAAACTGACATTCAGGAGTGAAAAGCCCCCATCACCTCCACAGGGCTTCGATCGAAGCTGACCACCACAACCCCAAACCCGAAGCATTAAGTATTTGCCTTCTTGCTGGCAGTTTTATCTTAATCACAGATGAAACAACTATACTCTGGGGGTAGGGAAGGGGAGAAATTGGGGGTTAATTAGCCAGAGTATAGGATCACAGAACCACAAAATCATTAAGTTA
The DNA here is from genome assembly GCA_037305975.1 of Chrysolophus pictus. Classification (NCBI taxonomy): domain Eukaryota; kingdom Metazoa; phylum Chordata; class Aves; order Galliformes; family Phasianidae; genus Chrysolophus; species Chrysolophus pictus. The sequence goes on along the minus strand of CM074593.1, from coordinate 8,020,558 downwards.
GAACAGACCTCTAAGATCCACTAGTCCACCATCATCTCATTACCGCCATACCCAATAAAACACATCCCTAGGTGCTGCATCTCCATGTTTCTTGAACACCTCCAGAGACAGTGACTCCACCACCTCCCTGTCCATTCTGTACAGTGAATCTTTTTTTTGGAGTAAAAAAATTTGCTAATAACCAACCTAAACCTCCCATGTTGCAACTTAAAGCCATCAGCCCTCATCCTATCCCTGTTACCTGCAGGACACAGCACTCGGTCCTGCTGAACCTCATCTCATTGGTCTCAGCCATCAGTCCAGATGCCTACGCAGAACTGGAGAATACAATGGCATTGGGGTGGTAGGAGCAGGGGAAATCTAGGAACAGACAGGACAAGCAGCAGTGAGGATGTCCTCAGCTCTAAAGAACACATGATGGAGGGATGAAGGAAAACAGGACAGCAGCATGCATGGCTGCATCTCAGAGAAGCCCAGTGCCTGGCAGCGAGAGCAGAGGCACCAGCCCCTGCCCCCTGAGCAGAGATGCCCTAAGGCACAATGCTGAGCATCTTGCTGCCAGGTGTGCCTGATCAGCTGCTTCAGACCCACTCCTAGCCTGCTACAGACCTGCGTGCCCCTGTATATTCTCTGACGCTCACTGAAGGCTGAACACACACTGCATCTCTTCCCTGCAGCCATCTCTTCCCATTGCCCCATCACCAGCTTTGGTCAAAGTGCCACAGGCCAAGCAGCTCTGGGACCTCCCTTCCTCTGTCAGATCTCATTGCAATCAGCCTGCAGTTTAAAGGCCATTTTAGAGAGCTGTGAACAAACAGGAGGCTTGCAGATACACAACTACATCATCTTTGTTTCCTTTGGAGGAAAAAAAAAAAAAGAAAAGCAGAAGACAAAAGCATGACTGCTGTGCCCCCAGCACACTCAAACAGCCAAGCACCAAGCCCATGGACTTGAACTCAGTTCTTATGGAGCTGGGAGTGGTACTTTCACAGGTGCTGCCACCAGACAGGAGGCTGGCACTCCCAGACCATCACCCGCATCACAAGCAAAAGCAACACATCCTTTTTATTTCTCAATGTTGATTCTTTGCAAGGTCCTTTGCAAAAATACAGACGTCCAACCCTGGAGCAATCCCACCAATGGTTGTCAGGCACTCCAAGATGACGTGGATTTTTGATTAGCTAACAGCCCCAGAGTTGGGCTCCAGCTGTTTTGACTTCCCTGGCAGACTGATGTCATTGGCACACTAAAACAAGGGCTTGGGTTGCTTTCCTCGTCACGACCTCCCCTCGCCAAATTAGAAGGTTTATTTGTTCTAAGATAAAGTACGGTGACACATTAAAGATGCCCACATTTTCCTTCTTAGATCAGCCTGACATCTGGTTCAAAACCGTTATGAAACACTCTCTGAACCTGCTGTGGAATTGGATATTATGGTATTTCACCAAGCCGTGGTTCGGGCGAACTTTCACCTCCAAGTGAAAGTTTGAGTGTTGAAAGTGAAAACAGAGCGCTCAGAGCCTTTCCCTGGGACAGACCTTTCAGTGACACTGGATGTAGGGAAATAATTGCAGATGGTATTGTTGTGGGGGAAATATCACCTGCCATGAAATTTCACCCTGAGCGAACATTCAGTTGTTATAAGATCATATCGTTGTGCTGCTTTGCTGTAACACATTCAGGCTGCAGACTTGAGCAAGGTCATTCCGCAGGAAACCTGCGCACAACAACAGGGTTTTGTTCATTGTGGCCAATGATACTGTAACAGGAGGGGGAAGAGAAGCCTATCAAAATATTTTTGCAACAGATAAAACAGCCTTCAATGAAAGCGGGTGCTTGTTTCATATCCATTCACGTGAACAAAATGTCATGTTTCCAATGGAGAAACACAAGCAGCAGAACTGCGTTGTCCAAGGTAAGTAGGAAAGAGGGATTTTTAATAGACAATGGAAAAAAAAATTGCATTATATATTAATATGTAAAAAAGATAAAGCTTGTCTTCATTGATTTGCTCACACTCAACCTAACAAGGTGCAGGGAACACGGCTCAAGGCTGACAGAAGGCTTCTGTCTGGAGAAAGGAATCCAGAAAGTGTATTTTATCCACATTGATGTTACAGCAGAGGAGTGATGCGTACAAAACCACTGAGTTCTGCAGCCTGCTGCCTTTGCAGACCTCAGGGCACTGGGAAGAACTTCTCTCATAAGGTCTACACACCAAACCTCCTTGCCCCGCAGGTAAGGAAGTGACTCGACATGGGAAAATCAATATGGGGGAAAATTAGAACCAGGCCATTCCATAAGCAGCACTTCTGCTCTACGTGTATTTACAAGTCCTACTTTCATAACCCTAAAAGACTGCAGCCATCTGCTTTGCAGGTGCCAGAGGTGAAGGAACCCTGAACAGCAGCCACTTGGGAACAGCACCGCAAATGGCATCCTATCCCAGGGCAGAGCAGCACCTCCTCCTACAGCATGCCCAGGGCTGGAAGAGCAGGAGAGTAGCATGCATCTGTCCTGAACCCTTAGTAGGACCCAGACATGTGCATGCAGTGCAAGAAGACATTGGGATATGCTGGCAGGGGCCTGCAGAAAGAGCAGTCCAGGATGGGTGCAGAATCCAGGGCACCATGAGCCCCACCAGTGGTCAGAGCTGCTGCATGAAAACTCCACTCTGTCCCCTTCTCCAGTCGTGCTCCAGTCTGTTCAAGTCCTTGCAACTGCAACCACTAAATCTCAATTCCTTTTTCTTTTCTTTTTTTTTCTTTCTGATAAAGCTTTTTCTTATTCAACAGCCTAACTAGTAGCACCCCCCTCCTCCAGAAAACACTCTTAAAAGCGTTTTACAACCTGTTAACAGCTAAAGAAGCGGTCCAAAACAATGTCACCAGACAATCGTGCTTTTAATCAAGATTCACAACTTTTTCTTTTTTTGATTGAAGGCAGTGAAACCACAATGAATGCATTCACTCACAGGAGTCAGGTGAGCCTCCATCACCTCTGAGCTGAGCCTCCCCAGGGTACCTCATACCCCACTGCCCTCCCTGTATCCTGCAGGCCTGTATAGCCTCAGACAAGCCAGGAATGGCACAAAATGACACCAAAAAACACTTTGCAACTTCAGCATTGCTTCTTCATGAAGACTATGGGAAACCATGCTCAATGTGGCAGTGTGAGAAACACACAACTGCCTCCAAAGGGGCTGTTACGTGTGACGATGTCTCTCCCAGCAGTCTCTGTTTGCATCTTCAAGATGCAGGCACCCAGGGCACATCTCCTGGGGGCAGCAGCACACATGAAAATGATGGTGAAAGCTGAGAAAATGCCCCCGCCCTCATTCAGGAGCCACTAAATGCTTCTTGCTGCTACTTTTTTAATTGCTAGGTGAATTTAATGGCCACATGAGGAGCTGGCTGCTGGTCCCCACTGCAGTGCCTCAGCTCATCCACACAAGCACCGTGCCCCAAACCCCAGCTCCTCACATGACCCACACTCCATAGAAGATAAAACACCCCTGAGGAGACCCCAGGCAGGCTGCCAACACAGTACCAAAACTTAACAAGAAGCTGGAGAACAAAAGAGCCAACAGGACATACACACAGACCTCTAACCTGAGGATGGCCTCAGCAGCTCTGATTGCTGCCTGCAGGCTCAGCATTGAGGCCAAAGGCTCCCTGGCACCTCCGAGCTCTCCCCAGGACTAATCTTATTTCAACAGCTTGATGCATTGACCTCTGCAACCACGTGTCACTGGCTCTATGAGGACGGAAGGCAGTGAGGCTGCAGCCATATGGCCTAGCGACAGGAGCAAGGCATGCAGTAGCTCTGCAGGAGGGTGTGCACATATGAGAGCTTAGCTGCATTCTCCATCAATGCCAACTCAAAAAATTGAGTGTTACCTGCATTTCCAGCCTGAGTCTAACCTGACCAGCAAGCCAGGAGGCTTCTTCCTGCCACCTCTATCTTCTATCCTCTTCTTCTAGTGGCTGGAGAAGCATATCAGTATATGGTGGTGCTCATTCAGAACGAAGGGAGAGAAGAGATGCTAGACTTGGTGAGGCACTGGAACAGGCTGCCCAAGCAGAGTCACCACCCCTAGGGGTTTTAAAGAAAAGGGGAGATGTCGTATTGAGCAATCTGGTTTAGAGGTATGTTGGTGATGGGTAAATAGATGGACTAGATGATCTTACTGGTCTTTTCCAACCTTAATGATTCCACAGCCAAACCCCCCAAACAAGGCTGCACATGATGTACCCCTTAACGAGCCTTGAAAAACAGACACCTACAAGAGCACACTTCTCAGTGTCCTGATTAAAACAAAAAGGTTCAAGACTTTAAACACATGAGTAATAGAGTTTAGACAGTAACTTTTCAGAAAGACCATAATGGACTAAACAATTCCCCTAAGCTCAGGAGAATGGGATATATAGTACCAAACAGGTTAGAAATGCATTTCAGTATCAGAGGAACAGTCAGTATGGGGGAAGCTTGCTGATCCACCTCCAGCATTCACCAAGATCAAGCGTGTGAAAGCAGCATTTTGGCCATCTATGCATCAGCGATCTGCACACCTCTCAGTTTCCAACCAGAGCAAAGGAAAGTGCCAACCATGGAAGATACTCAAAACACAGGCACCCTGACAAAAAGAGCTGCTTGAACGACAGCCACAGAGTCAGAGTCTTCCTCCTCTTAAACGCCAGCACTGTGCCATCAGTTTCATGCTGCACTTTGTCAGAACTAAACAACTTGGCCAGAGAGGGGGAAGAAAGGAAAAGGAAGACTTGGTGCAAGAGCCTCCTGCAGGTGTGAGCTGTGCCTGGGACGCCAAGCAAGAGGCACATGGGTTTGCTGTGTTACGTAGCCAAGGCAAACAAGACACCAAGCAAGATCCAATTCTGGCCCCCTTAGGATCCATAAAGCAGCCTCTGGGAGCCGTGGGGGGGCACGTCAGTCCTAATTGTGTCTTGTTTAACTTGGCTCTTTGAACAGCGAGGCTTTTGCTGCCTTGGCTACAGTCATCACTCTCACACCTTAGTGGGACTTACCTCCTTCTCTTGGATTGGCAATTAAAATCCCTAATGTTGAAACATGTTATATGTTTTTGATCAAAACCCACTTATTTTTACAAGAAATAGGCAGGATGACGTGCTGAGAACTCTCCAGCGCCTCAGGGAGGAGCAGACACTACCCACAGAAGGTGGGATCCTCCCTTTCAAACTCTTTTAAATGTTCTCTGGTTGCCATCACTTCCCTGGCTTTTCCCCTCCTAACTGCAGCAGAACAGACCCACACCAAGCAGAGGATCAGCGGTGATGGACCTGCATTTGCAGAGCAGTGTACAAATCCCAAGAGCCCAATTCCTCACTGCAGCCACTGCCACACATGCAAAACAAGCTGAGGAGAGCCTGTAAGCCTCAAAACCCATTTGAGGCTAATCTGGTGACTTCCAAGAGTTGTAGGAAGTGAACAACTGGCCCCATAGGGCACTTCTCACATAGGCATCACCTTTGCACTATCGAGTTCACTCCATGAACCCATCTTGAGCCCAAGACAAGCCCCACAGAACTCCACTGTATTTCTGTATCACCAAGCACATCAGTATGCTCACAGACACTGAAGCTCTGATCAGAGCCTGGGAGCTGAGTGAGAGCACGTGCAACTCCTGAGGATCTTGCACATCAGACTTTCTTCTCTGGTTTCCTTCCACATTTATTTTGGCCCAGCAGGGAGCACAACCGTGTGCTCATACAGAACGGATCCAAGCTGGAGGAATGGAGGATGAAGTGCGATATTGTCACACTTCCAAAAAAACGAGGAGGGATTTGTTAGCCTGGTACAAAGATGAAGAAAACTGAGGTGAAAGAGACACCAGGAGCTCAGTGCTTCCTCCCACATATTCAGCAGCAAAACCACCACGTTCAAAGAACTGTGTGTAATGGCAACCTCTGGGACAGCTCTCGCAGGCCCCTCCAGCTCTGCTTGTCCTATAAAAGCCTCAGCTGTTACTGCTGTCCCTGCATGGCAGGAGACAAGCATCTTTCTCCAGCACAGCACCTCATCCTCATCTACACTTTATGTGGTTTATTAACAGCACGTTTAAAGTCGAACTGATGGCTTTGATGTCTACTCATGCCCTCCTCCCAGCCCAAAGTGCCCCCCCGCCTGCAGGTTACCCAACCAGATCATTTTCCTCCTGCCTCAAGGAGCTCCTACAGCCATCACAAAGGCCAAAGGAGCTCCTCTTCCTGCAAGACCAGCCCTCCTGATCGTCACAATTTCACCTTTGCTGCTGTACCCAACAATGGCATGTTTCAGAAGCACGGAGCTGCCAACAAATGCTCCCTTACGCTCCTACACTGAAAAAAATAGTCACTTGCTTGGTCTGTGGCATGTTGCACACAGGGGCAACCCAAGAATGTATTGTTTTCCTGCTAAAATAAAAAAATAATTAAAAAATCACAAAGCCCACCACTGCTCAGTGCTTTGCAAGTTCCTATCCTGCTTCAAACTCTCTCTCTCAGCCCTGCCAACTTAAGCTCATTCATCTGGCATACACACCTAGGACTATCATTTTGCAAGGGTGTTTGGTGCCTTTTTCTAGTTTCCACCTCCTTTTCTTATTTCTGTTCTGTATTTCCAACGCCTTTTGATCACCCAATGCATTGAACATAAGAAGAGGCAACCAGATAAATCAGCAGCCTGCCGTGTCCCGTCACCCCTGCTATAACCACATCCAGATGCTTCAGTGGAAGCTGCAAAAAGTCTGCTGGAGAAAGTTAGCAAGTTTAAAATGCGTCCACCCTCCTCTGCCTGTTATCATGTTGTAATACTTCCCCTTTCAGCCTCAAATACAAATGTAATTTGCAACACATAGCCCTCATCCCAAAACAGCAGGGAAGAGGTAGAGCTGGACACTTACAGTACCTAGAAATCAGCCCAGGTATGATGCAAACTTGGGGTCAGATCACAAGAAAACCTGCGGCATGAAAGCACACAGCTCCTTGCCATGCACATACAACAACCCTGCTTCTAACCTCACCCACCATCCCTGCGCCTGCCCAACTTGCATTTTGGTTCTGGGGAAGTTTGCAAGGAGAACAGCACATGGGATTCCCAGATTGGATTGCCATGGCATACTTTTCCATTAGTGCCTCCTTCTATCTGCTGGTGACAGCCTGCATGAGACCTTTCAGATTATATTCATGTCTTGAAGGCACCTGATTGATTTTCATGGGCAGTTTGTTCACTTAGGTACTGACAGGTAGTGAGCCTCCAATTTATAGCAAAAATGCCTCATCAGAACCCATAAATTCATCACCTTGCATTGAAACGTCAGGTCACTTCTTTTGTTCCACTTCTCCTGTTGAGGCTGCCCAGCAGCACAGCATCAGCACGTGCCTACTGTGCACAGATAGGAGTATTGACTGATGGGAATATTTGATAACAGCAGCCATAAGGAGACTTCATAGGACTCCAATATCTTACGAGCTGAGGGCTCTTCTATCAAGAAAACTGGCCACATGGTATGTAACCAACCTAAATATCTTGTCTTAATTCCTACTGTCTGCAGTTAAATTCATAATTTCCTGCGGTGCATTAACACCATATTCCTCGTCTCAAACACACATAGCTTACGAAATAATCATTTGTAACTAATCCAATACACCTAAATCAAAGCTACATCCCGTCTCACCTTCCCTACTCTTATGTCATGAATGATGTTTCCTCCAGGATTCATAGCAAAGCTTTTCCTGCTATTCAGGTCAAACTGAAAGGTCTGTAGTTACCCATTACCACTAAGTCTTTTGTTACAGTCACTATAAAAACACAATTAAAGCTGGATTATGGTACACTTATGTGGAACAATATCTTAATCTGCAAATGGTCCTGTGCAAGCCACATTTGGAGTCAGACCCTCGCTGGTGCAAATAAGAGAACTGGAACAGAGCCCAGAGGAGATTAATACAACAGAACCTCACTAATTCATGCTAAGGGCGAGGAAACCGCATCGACTATTTCAGACTAAAATGAGTAGGAACTACAAATAAATGCATCACAAAATACTCTCCTTTTGAATTTCAAATAGCTCTCTCTGAGCAAGCATCATGGTGCACGGAAATGAGAGGAGCATGCTATATATAGCTAATGAAATCTTGCTAACATTAGACATGGCTATAGCATCTGTTACTAAATCTTTGCTGAGGAGTGTAGATAGACCACCAGGTTTCCAGAGAGCTTTAAGAAAAGCAATTTATTGAAGTGAAGCTTTGTCAGCTTCTATTGTGCATAAATACAACATTAAATTGAGGCTTAGTATTTACTGCTGTGTCATCCCAGCAGGCAATTATCATCAGTGCCTGAGGCCAGATCCTCAAGTGATGTAAAATACCAGAGCAACAGCGATCTCACAGACTGTTTTTATCGCTCTTCAGCTAGTTTTCAATCAACACAAAGGAAATTATGCCCAAGGCATGGCTGCAGGGCTCTGACCTGCTCTCACAAACTCCATTTGCATCTCCAGAATGGCCTGTTCTGGGAGATTTTCACCTTAAAAACACTTCAGAACCCCAGTACAATGCCAGAGCATGCAGGAGCATCGCGTTGCATGTGATGTAAGGCAGAGCCCTGTGGGTGCAGCAGCAAACACCCTGCAGCACGGCTGGAACTCTACCAGAGAAAAACTGACAGCTTCCCGTGGGCTCTGGGCTCCTCCAGACTCCACACACAGGGAACACAGAGCCCATTGTGCTCCCAGCAACCAGCAGGGATTTGCTGACTCAGTGCTATTGTCACTTTGTGCTCCATGCTCTGCTGAGGACCTCACTCAAATATTAGTCTTGAGCAGAGGCCAAGGTTAAAGCCCTGCCAGCCGCCTTGACTGCGGCCAAGGTGACTTTCTCCCTATAGGCAGAGAGAGGAGGAAGACTCTTCCCCTGGGAAGGACCTTCACCAGCTCAGCTCCAACAGCCAGCCTCAGCATTCAGACATCCCAGCATCTGCGCACCTGGCTGCACACCTGAGCCCTCTCCAAATCTTTAAGTTCACTTAAAGCATGGCATCAGGAGAGGGTGATGGAAGAAGAAAGCAAGGTGAATGAAAACTGAAGTCACCACGGATAGATGCTCCCTGCCACAGCAATGCTGGCCTAGCAGCCTTGACAGGAAACCTCACTACACCACAAAGCAGCATTACTTCCCACACCTCCAGCATCCGTGCACAGCCCCAGAGCTAGGGCGAACACTGCCTTATCCCAAAACACGAGGGATGCTGTGCAACAACACAGAGCAGAGCTGAAAGCCTGGGGATTCAGCACAACCATAGCACAAAGCAGCACAAGTGACTTCCCAGCAGCAAGCAGCCAGCCCCTCCTAGCACAAAAGGATTGTCTCTGTACAGCTAAGAGCATCAGATCAAACCAAGCACTGCATTCATTCTTGCCTTGTGAAGCCTCATACACAAGAGAAACAAGAAAGCAGAGGCCGCAGGTAGGTGGCTGTGTCCAATGCCATCAGCAGCATTCACTTAAACGCATCAGTCCCATAGCAAAATTTCTAGTGCCTGACAACGTTGTCTAGGTACCTAACTATCTTCCTTCATCATGGCATTGAGCAATAACAGTCAATAACTTCCTGGCATCTTGGAGAATATCCATCTGCACTTCACTTTCCGGTGACTTATAAAAATTTCTGCCTCACAGGACCCCGTCCATTTCTTGTGCCGATTCTCCCTTCAATTTCACACTTAATTAAGTCCCTGGATCAAGTCTCAGGATGGATTGCTCACTAGACCAGCAGCCAGAATTGATGTTGTATCTAGATGATGGGGCCTGAGGAAGGAGAAAAAAGGAGAGCAGGAGCGATAACGAGAGAGGGAGGGAAAGGAGGGAAAGCTGCTTTTATTTCAGGGTTAAAAGCTTAATCTTCTACTAAAACGGTATCACATGAGGGAGAAAGAGTCTCTTATCCATGTGATACTGCTGACCCAGGCCTGGTTTAGGAGCTGTAATATCATTCCAAAAGAAAATTATGTCAGCAAGTAACTTTTCTTCGGAGGCAATTAGAAGGAAACAGGACTCGGAGAAGAGAGCACAGAGGAGGAGGGCTGAGCACAGCCCATGTGTGGAGCAGCCACAGCCCGACGTCAGTCATGGCTGAACCACCAGGGCTCAGTGTGATGAAGTGCTCGAAAGGTTGGGCGTTGCTCTGAACTTCCCCAAACTCCTCCATTTGGGCCAAATGGGACCGCAGACCTCAGGAGTTAAACCCTCCTCGGGAGATTTCTGGAAGTTCCTGTTCTGCTTGGAAGTATCACAAGAGAGCTTAGTTTTATTGCTGCTGTTCGGCATTTCAATTTCCACTATGGTCAAAGCCAGGAAGGCCAAAAGCAATGAAAGAGTAGAGCTAACAGCAGTTTTCGAACATCGTAAAAGGCTGAATTCAAGTTCACACTCACCATGCTTCAGCTCTGTCTTGCTCTGGACTCATACAAGTCAGCTTTCACAGTAACAAAGAGAGTTCTCTCTTTAGTGCAATCCCACCTAACAGCAAACCATCCTCTGGCCTATCAGTAGATCCTGATACCTTGATACTGGGCCAAGAAGCAAGAGAGCATCCTATGGGTTCTCAAAGTCCTTCCTTCAGAGTGTACACAGCATTCAAGTTCACTGGAACAAGTGGTACAACAGCACCCAACTGAAGAATTTCTTCCACTACCCGCCCACAACCACCCCCTGCATTTCATGTATTTATTCAGCATGCCTCTAACAAGCTAGACAGCATAAATAGGATAACTCATGCTAGGTGCATTGTGCTAATTACTAGCTGTTATGATGCTCAACACTGTCTGTCACACACAGCCCACTTTCTCATCACCTGTGGCTTTGTTTTCTTCATCTACGGAAACGTCACAACAGTGACTTTAGACACCTTTGGCACACAAGGGCTGCTGGTTTGACACACGGCCAGAGCGTGTTCCTGGTCTTGAAGCAAGGCAGCAGAGTCCCATACTAGCCACCTGTCCACAGAAGTAAAAAAAAAAAAACCTTACCCATTAAAAGTAATGAGGTAGAGTTAAGCTAGCCACCTGCCCTACGGTTATAAAAGGGCTTTCAGTTTGGTATTTCTGAATTAACAAGCAGAGAAAAAGAAGATAGATTAGAAACAGTAAGTGATACATGTGGTCCCTCAAACAGGTTTTGGCATAAAGCCTCTGCAGTCTGCTCTTGCTGTTACCCACCCATCCTTCACCGCCCTGCAGCCATCTCAGCTGGCACGCAGGGCTACTCATGACCATCTCCACTGGGCCACAATGAGGTGCACTATGTGCACTATCCATCCCATCATCACCCAGGTACCCAGAAATCCAGCACAGCACAGGGGGCTTCCAATGCAAAAATGTTGTATTGGCACCAAATTATCTACCCAAACCCAAAAACTCACAGTATCTGGGAGGGCTGGAAAAGGCTCTTGAATTAATGAATTACATTCATTTTCTTAGTTTTAAAGAGAACATAATTCACTTGGCATCTAAAACTCACTTATCAAAATCCACTGTCCTAATGTAAATTCTACTTAGCCCAAGAATCTTAGCTTGATCTATACTAAACCAGGGCGACAAGGGGTCTGACTGAGGTGGCCACAGTGACATCAGCAGCCAGTGCAAAGCCAGCACAGACAACTTGCTCCTCTCCTTGTTCAGCTGCCGCCAGCCAGGCAGCTCCAGCCTCGCGAGGAGGTTGATGAGGAAAAGGCAAGCCTGTTTGTTTCCATCAGTACCAGCAGCAGCTGCACTCCGGGGCTGTTTAGCCACATGTGGTGAAAGCCACAGCACTGACTGCATCTGAACCTTTGTCGTGAAAACAGGAGAGCCCAGAAATACACCAAACAAAATCAATCTGTCCCCAGACTGCAGAGGATTAAAATTCCTTGCTGCTCCCATCAGATGACAGCCAGGAGGAGTCCCCAGCACAGATTACACCCAGAGCACGATGCCAGCACCGAGCAAACCCCACCACAGCTATTACCCAGCAACACAAGTTATTTACACGACAGCTGAAGAACACCACAGGAATCACACACAGCCCACGTTAACACCACATCATTTTGACTAGGAACTGGGTAAAGCCAGGTAATAACTCCCTACAAAGCTACCAATTCTCTGCAGGAAGCCTGAGCAGCAGCCTCACATCACCACTGCCCGGGGCAAATGGGCATCGATTAGTACAGCACAGGCCAGATGCCCTGAAGCAAAAATACAGTGCTGCACGAGGCTTTATAACTGCACTCACACATACAAGGAGCTTTGTGCTTATTATTTCCTTTGCTCGCCTGTTTCTAGGGGGAGGAGGCGGCTTTCCTGTAAGCCATCGCCTTTATCCTGACATTTGGCTTTTGTGAAAGCAGTTTTGGATTGAGCCTCAAACAATGATTCTCGCAGTTCCACTTGCTCTTTTGTCTCCTTGGACACACTGGCAAATTTGCTTGAATTTAGCGGGGTAGGAAGGGAGCAGTTAGTGCAGCAAGACAGCTGGAGATGGAAAGCACGCCGTGTGTCACAGCTTTTAATTGTTTCTGCTGTCAGAACACAGCCCAAGTGCAGTCCCTCATTATATTTCCTGCATATAAAATCCTAATCATTGCCTACATGGGATCCATCCACCAGCAAAGCAAAGACTTTCCCAATTCTATATTCGATTTTTAGTAAGCAACAGGATTTTGGCTCTTTCCACCTGCCTGCATGGACACCTTTCCCTTTGCAACTCTGTCTTCGGTTCCTATGAAGGATTCATACCTCACACCCATCTGCCTTTAGGAGAGAAACATTTCTCAGATCCCAAGTAAGCTTTTCTTTGTTTTTAGACTTGGCACTGCCACAGCAATTCTAACCAGGAGATACGAACATCCACTTAGCACTTGCAGAACACTGCACATTTTTGGTGCAAATTACTGTGGGGACACCTGCCTACATTCCTGGATGCTTACCTCTCTTTCTTCAGCACAAATCTAAATTTAAGAAAATGCAAATAAGACTTCCCAAGTTTTCTGAAGAACTTGGATCCAATGCAGTCGCTTAAACTGTGGCACCAGGGCTCACCCTGGCTGTGAGAGAGATGGGCTCAGGTTCCCTCAGGTGAAGGAACGGATAGAACAAACCTCTGCAGATTGCAGATGCTGGATGTAAAAGGAAACATGCTCCAGCGTGGCAGAAAGGCAAGGGTGAATCCACAGGGAGGCAGAGAGCAAATCAGGAGCATCCATTTGCTAAAGGCAGCTCTGGGCTGGAAACACTACACAAGATCCATTAACCACAGGATTCTTCATCCCAGCCTGGGGACCAGAAGCACCGACCCTGTTTGATATTAATTCCTCCTGTTCCAGGCAGCAGTCAAAGAAAAACAAGAACAGTCCCAGCATGCAGCCCTTTGAATAAAAAGAAAAGAAAAAAAACATCCACGGCCCAGCGCAGCTTATTGTCTTATACAGTCTGATTTTTGCCCTGGGGCTGCACTGGAGGCTGTTGTGCAGCCAAGCACAGAATCACGACCCCCAAGGTACAGCAGTGCCAACCTAACCCTAGCAAAACTCATCTCAGGTGAGAGCTGCACTGCAGAATTAAAAGCACAGGGCAGAAAGGAGCTGCCTTTCTGCTCCATGCACACTGACAGGCAGTAGCATCGATATATCCAGTAGAGATTTCTGTCTATAAACACAAATGGGAGATTATAGAAACCATGCTGGGGATATTATTCCAGTCGGTGTTTTGCGAGCCAAAAATCTACGAAGAGCAAAGTATGCATACCAGAATTAATTGCAGCCACAAATCCAAGCATTTGAATTTCTAAGTAGCTTTTTTTGTGTTCGCAGATCAAGCAGGGAAAAATAAAATCTTTGAAGGCTTCCATAGAAAATTTTACTATGGAGTTCAAAAAAAAAAATACAGAGCAAATTTTGGGCGAGAATTAAACTTTGTGCACACATACTGACTCAAGGAACAGCAGGGATCTTTCAGTTTTCATTATTTCACCCAGCTAGCCATCTTGCACAGGTTGTGGGGGAAACACTGAAGGAGACCCAGGAACCCAGAGGGATGAAGAACTACAGAAGAGTTTCAAGGACTCTCCATGCAGAGAGCAGGAAAATCATCTTTTTTCCACAAGAACATCTTTCAGCTTCACAATTAAAAAAGTAAGATCTCACAGTAAGATGAATGGACATTTGCCTTGGTGATGCCACCTCCATAAACACGTCTTCCTGATGCAAATGTTCCAATACAAAGAGATGAGCGCTGGGCCACCACATTCCAGGGGAGATGGCGACAAAGCTAACAAAGAACCCTATTCCATATTTCAAAGTACATGCACTAGGGCAAAGTTTTGCCCCCCAGCAAGTAAATTCAACATTCTGGGGTTTGCTCCAGCACCTTGGGAGGGGTGATTCAACCCCCCATATCTTCACACTAATAGATCTTTTGCTTCAATAAATGTTAATCTATTTAAAAGGTCAAATTATTTTTAAAAAATTCTTCATGAAAGGTTTCGGAGCGCCTTTGACACCGGATTACATCATGTTTCCTCTGACATCTGAGTCATACAACGCTCAGAGCAGGATTTCCAAGCCTCCCCTTTATTTTCTCTTCCCATGAATTCCACTCCCACTGCGATCAATAGGATTATTGCCACAGGCTTCAACAGAAGGGCTGGCAAATGCTGAACATATTTGAAGGCCCTAACCTCAAAGTCAATATTTTCCAGCCAAGAAAATAGCACTTTGGTTATCAATGAATATGTCAAACAAGAGACCCATTATGAGAAGAGGAGGCTGGTAAATGATCCCAAAAGAAAAAATATATATATTGTAATGCTCCCCACAGCCTGCGGCAATTTGTTACGATGGGTTTGGGATGGTTTAAGGTAACCACTAAAATAATAAAGAATTAAAGCAATGTTTGTGTATATCTGCAGAAGAACAGGGATGAGCAGAACAGCATAAGGCTATCGGTCTCAACCCTGTATCCCAATGCAGGATCAACCCTCCTTGCCAGACGTGCCCCATGTAACTGGCAAATGCCTTCTGGTATCCCACACCTCATCCAGTCCAACCTCTGCAGAGCTTTGCTCCATCAGATGGTCACAGCTCTGCTAACAGCTATGGCTGCCCATTATACAACCCCAGGATGACAACTGAGAAACATCCTAACCCTCTTTACAATAACTTCTGCACTCACTACGTCTGTTCTTCCTCCTCCTCTCCATCTTCTCATCTCTACATTAGGAGGATTTCTTTTCTAAGTCACATTCTCTCAGGTCTAAGAGCCCACCTGCAAACTCTGCTTTAGGACCAGATCTTTCCTGAAGTCTGGACCATCAACCCTTGCTTGGATGCTTCTGTATTCCAAGTCAGGTGATTTCAATGAACTCCCTCCACCAGCACTGCTCTCATCTCCAGGGTTCGGATCAATATTTGAGCTGACTCTCAGAAGCATCTCGGCCTCTTCACCTTCAGTTCTGGCTGTGCCAAGGACATCCTCTCTTAGAACTGACTCAGAGAAGATGGTTCTGTTAGCAGGGATGTTTCCGATGCGACTCAAACGTCTCATGATTGCATAAAGCTTTGGTCAGCAAAAAACCAGCCAGGGTTGGGACTGCGCAGTGGCAGCACGATCAGCATTCCTGCAGCTTAAACACAGAGCTGTGCGCTGTTACTTAAATGGAAGTTTCTTTCAGAGGAGTATTAAGGTTTAGGACTTAGAGCTGAGGAGCTCTAATCCTTACCACTAGAGGCCAATGGTGCATGTAAGAGCATTAAACTCAGTATACATTAAATCCTAAACATTTCCAAGCCGCAAGCAGAAATAGATCACAATCAAAGCCTCCAATTCAAATATGCTTACTTAAATCAGCTCAAAATCCAGGGTCTGATTCCAGCACAGTTTCTCTGCACAGATCACGAGCTCCAGATCTGGACTGAAGATGTGAAGTAACAACCTCAGACCTTATCTTTAGTCTATCAGAAGATCAAAGAGAACTGGAAACAAAAGCATTCCAAGGCATTGAAGTGATACATTCGTAATGAGTTTTTTCCCTATTATTCCATACAATTGGGATTCTACAGAAGGAGGGAGGGAGATTCTGGCAGCCATTTAAGAAGTGAGGATGGAAACAAATTTTAATACTAATTTCCTTTCCTCGTTTCCCCGTCTGTTCAACAGAATCACTGAAAAGGTCCATGAAATTCACGAGATGCAAATCCTTTATCCACACTTTCCAGTTGTTGACATGCAAGACCTTTAATATGTAAATAAATTGGGGCGGGCATTTTTTTCCTGCCAAAGCAGTATTGCTCAACAGAAACAGCAACAATGCAGCCTGTGAGATGGCCCAAATAATTCCTGCAACCAGGGCATCCTTTTGAAGCACTTCTTGAAGTCTAACTTGAATGGAAGCAAGGCAGAAGCTGTAGGCATGCAGAGGCACAGCTGAGAACAAAACTTGATTTGAAGTCATCTGCCGTTTTGAAAGTGATGTCCTTTGATCATGAATTAACATCAAGGCAAATGATGAAGGATGAAGCAAAGAATGAATGAGTGAAAGAGCAAAGAAGGAGAGAGAGAGAGAGAGAGAGAAGGAAGGGGAGAGAGGAAAAGAGGAGATTCTCCGGAGGCTTACGAGAATCACGGCAGCATAGAGACTGTACACACAAGCCATCTCCTTCTCAAAGTCTGTGTTTTGCCAAAAAAATAAAAAGCCCCTGATCCCTAGAAATGTTCCTGTCTGCTGGCTCCCAGAGATAAGGAAGCGATATTTCACAGTCTGACACTAATCATATTTGGGCATATTAAGTAAGGACGGTCCAGGGGCTTTCTTTGCAGCATACATATTCCTAGTTCAAAGCAAGAGCTCGTTACTGTGCCTAAAAAATCCTCTTAACTTAGAAACATGAGACAAAGAGGGAAGAGAAAAAAGAAAAGGAGGGAGGTGCTGATGGGGGAGAGAAGTGTCATTATCTTCCCACCGTTCTCCCTACCCAGCCTGCCAGTGACATGTGTTGCAGTACCTTACGACGAGGAGGGAGAACGCTTCCTTCTTTACACGTCCGTGAAAACAGAGCAGGGGGATTGTTAAAACAATATTCCACGGCTGTGATTTACACTTCCCAGATTCCATCTAAAGGTACAACAGCCACTGCACAGCCAGATCCTGGGCTGAAATCAGTAGGATTATCCCTATCGGAGATCCAACTCCATTTGCTTCTCTGAGAGGAAATTGCTCACCTGGCTCCGCTGCTCTCCCCAAGCAGAGGTCACTGCCTGCTCCTCCAACCTCTGCTCTTTGTTGCAATCACTGCCCAAGGCAAAAAAACAAAACACACCATCTTCACTAAAGCTTGAAACAGGCGGCCTCTTTTACAGAGATCTGCAGACCAAAGCATGGCTAACAGTCTGGGACAGAGCCAGAAGACTCCTGCCAATGGCTGCAGCCCCCCATAGCACAGCCCGGCTCACACCTGGCCAAACCCTCAGCTTCCGCCCCTTGGGACAGAACAAGATGAAGTTTCAGCAAATAGTTACTACAGTTGCTATCTTTGAAGCATTCTCACATCTGGATGGAGGCATCAGTCTGCTTCAACATGCCACACCTCAGCAGGTCTTATTCAAAGCATCCCTTGGAAGCTGGTTCTGCTCACCGGGGCAGATTTGCAATGCAGCCTCAGCATCCCTCCTAACTGAAAACAAACCTGGATGTTAACAGTGATGCAGAAAGATTTAACCCATTGCCCAGCCAAGTCTAGGCTAATCCAGCAACACAACAGCCACACCAGCACATCCCATGCTGCTAATTGCTGTATATTTGTGTGTGTAGGATGTACCTTTTAGAGTGCTTTACTAATTAATTTTTCTTTCTTCTCCCCCACCCCCCCACTCCCCTAGTTGGCCCTCTCAATCAAAAGGCCAACATTTCCCACAGCAGCTCCCCCTCCACTTCCACAGATCTCAAGAACTGAATGCTTTCAGATTAGGGAAGATTTCAATTTCTTGTTTTCAGTTCCCAGAGAAAAAGCCTTACGCCTCACCACACTAAAACACAATTCTCATATAAGCCCTGTACCTCCATATCACACATGCCTCCAGTAGAACACCGTCCAGTCCAAAAGCTACAGGAACAACAGGGAGCATTAGTAAACCTGCTGGAGGATGTTAAGAAATCTGAAGGTGCAGTTAAGCAAACACCACCTATTTCACCAGGCCACATACAAGTGGCTCCTTGGTCTTACCCCACACGGCAAAGACAACATTCATTACTTAATTACTTTAAAAACCTACAGCTCCAAATCCAGTTATTTAACAAGGGAAGGCTGGCTACAGCCAGCTGCAGTCTTGCTCTCTTCTCTTTCCCATTCACACAACAGCCACTGCAGCAACAAAGCTGCTGTGCCCTACAGCGAGCATCTTCAGAGCTCCTTTACAATTCTGCTCACCATCACAAAAATCATTTTTACTGAAACCCAGCCTTACAGCTACATGGAATGCAAGGAATGAGATTAAAAGGGATTATATGTTTCTCACAAGCAATGAGGCTCGATAGCTCTGACAGGCATCGCCTTAACATGTTCCCCACTTTGTCTGAATAGTTACTACCCCAGCTCTTTGAGTGCACAGGTTTCTAGGGATGAGCCATATGCCACGCAACTAGGATTTCATTTCTGCATATTGTTCACACAATTTGGAATGGTCTTTTGGATATTTGCAGGTTGCTGACGTTTTTCTGTATTTTCAGGCAAGACTACACGATTAGGAGTAAACACCCTGGAGGGGAAAGGAAAGCCTTAGATCTGAGTGGGATATGGATGCTGAATCCAAACTTCCCCTGGTTTAAACAGGAAAAAAAATCAGAATGAGGTTTCCTATTACTGCAACACAATTCCAGACAAAGCCCTTTCACAGAGTCTAGATGCCCTCAAAACTGGGACGCAGACTTTTGATTTAGTCTCTCTCGTTGCTTCTGATGGAGCGCTGATCTGCACTGCAACAGGATCCCCATGGTTAATAAATACAACCAGTTGTACCAAATAAAATGCATGCACCTTATGAGATGTTAGAAGAATGGGTCTTTTTCAGGGGGCTGCGGCTCCTACGTGAGCAGACTTGAGCAACCCACAGCCATTGTTTGACACCTCAAGTATCCGTGTGACTCAGACTGGACATGCAAAGACATGGGAACATACACAAATTCAGAAGCCTTGAGCAGACCTGAACTCAGCACAGTTACTCTACTGACTTTCATCTTATTCTGGAAGAGATGCTGCTGCTCCCAGCCAGGGGACATAGCGTTATCCCACCTTACTGCTGAAGGCCCTTCCCACTTTTACACGTCCCATAGACACACAGCCACAATGGAATGTGAGAGCAGCAGTGTCACACTGAAAAGCAGTATTTGCAGGGCAGCAGCAGATCACTTGCAGCCTTGGCCTCTCACCACACACTGCAGCATCCCTGTGCACCCAACGAGCAGCCCACGTCCCACCTTCTCACACCACCTCCATCACAGCAAGGCATCAAATGCAGCCAAAGTTTCCTCTTCATCCTGTCAACAGAGGAATGCTGGAAAGGCACAACCCTCACGATGACACCATCAGAAATAATTTAACTCATGCTTAATCTGCAGCTAATGACTGCAGGCTCCCTCCAATTCTCAGTCCCCTTCCAGTTTTTCCACTGGTAAATCACTACAGCTTGCAGATGAAGCTCTTCACAGCAGATTAGTTAACATTATGTTTTTATTAAAGCCAAAGTTAATATCCTTACTCACTGAAGGAGGCCATTGGGGTTGTTGGAATTACTTTTTCCCCCTTTAGTTTTTTCTTTACTGAGAGCCTTATCTGCTGAGTTAGAAACACAGACCCTCAGCTGAAAGCTTGGGGGACCCCCAAGCAGTTAACTCTTAAACTATTATTTACTTTGGAATACAAAAATCACTGCGCTGGATCAGAGGAGATTCTGTCTACTCGGTATCCTGTCTTTGATGGTGGCCAGCTGCTATGGAGTAGCGCTGCTCGTAAGTTTTCTGTCAAAATTTCACTGATAGATTTTACAATTTTTTTTTCAGTCCATAACATTCTTCACCAAAAAGGAAGCTGGCTTCCTACAGAAAGCAGTGATTTCAGAGCAAAGAGAGCTCTGGATGATTTCGTATTTGGAAGACAAAGCTTCCTGCTTCCCAATCACAGATAACTGGTGTCAGTGAGATGTCGGAACTGGGGAGGGCATCATCTGAAATTATGCTCCTATTCATCAGAATGTTTCATTAAAATAATCCCAGTTTACAAAATATTCCAGAAATATCTTCAGCTTTTTCGGATCTGGAGAAATCTTTAAGAATGGCCAAAAAGAAAGTTATGGTACAATTTTCTCCATGAAAGCTCCTTCTAAACCCTATAATAAACCCGTGGTTACAATATACCAAAGAATCAGGCTTCGGGTATTATTGATCTTTTTCCAAACTGACTCAAAGTCACTCAAAGACATAATCCTATGACCAGCACTGCTGAACACTGAAGTGCCATGGACTCCTCAGCAGCTTCCTGCCTTTCCTTCCCTCTCTTCACATGCAACTACTGTCACATCAGATTTAGACTCAAACTGGGTCAAATACCTGGTGTTGCTTACACTGATGTGAAAGTATGAGGTTGGCTATTAGGAATAATTACTCTTAGAAAGAGTGGCACTGGCACAGGCTGCCGAGGGAGGTGGGGTCAGTGTCCCTGGAGGTCATCAGGAAAAGGGCAGATGTGGCACTGAGATGGTTCAGTGGTATGGTGGTGATGGGTTGACTGTTGGACCAGACCATCTCAGTGGTCTTTCCAACCTTAACGATGCCAGGATCCTAAATCACAAGCAGCTCCTGTTAACATTAACCGTAACACTGACACACCAATCCCAAACCAACGCTAGCGCACACAGTCCATCCATCCCTCATCCCCGTTCCTTCAGCTGTGAAAGTCTCTAGTCTCTTCCCCACTGTTAAAGCACAACACAGATAAATGAAGTGCCTCCAACAACCAACTACACAGATTTAACTCCTGGCCCATCACTGCTAAGGAGGAGCAGGGGTCAAGACCGTCCCTCCTGCCCTGAGACTCTGCCCAGAGAGACAGGAATGAATCTGAATCCACCCAGGAGAGGCAGCAACTGGCGACACAGCCAGAAAAAAAAAAAAGAATCCCTGCAAGCAAAGAGAGCGGAGCCATCATCATCATCTGGGGAGATTTAGGAGACAGCTCTAAATCCCACAGGGCTCATATATTCAAGTTCATCTCTTCAATCACGAGAGCTAGAAATTGCCTTCTTTTAAAAAAATTAATGCTGAACTGTCAAATAAACACGTGAGGAGGCTTGGAGAGAAAGCCTGGTGTCTCTGAATCTCTGTGCAAGGATTAGGAACTGCCACAGTGCCCCAGCACAGCTCCTGCACTGCAACCATCGATACGCAGGGCTGAGCTGCAGCGTGCGGCGCCCAGGGCTCAGTGCTGGGCAAATCTCTCACTGGGATGGATTCTGACAGAGGAAATAGCTTTCTGAACCAAAGCGTTCAAGCCCTGAAGTTTCTATTCACAGATTTTATTCTTTTTCCCTCAGTTTAATCAAAACAACCAAATGGGTTGTAGCAGCTACAAGTTCTCAAGTGGTTTTCTTTCCAACTGATCCAAAACTCAAACTCCGCGGGATGTGAATGTCAGAGAACATTTGTACACCAGTGAGAAGTGCAGAACTGACTCAGAAAAGAGTTGTGGGACAGGCTCAGGCTCCCTCCCACCTCCAAATGCTGTTCCCAGCTGTGGGGCTGGCACACAGGAACTGCTTGGAACAGCAAGCAATGCCACAGGATGGGGCTTTCTGCTCCTGGGTCCACAGCCAATGCAAACTGCAGTGCCAACCAGAGCCCAGGACCTGACTCCCTCCAGATAATCTGACACCCTGGTGCTCCGTGTTTTTTAATTAACCTTGGGACAGCAAAGGGGGCTTTCCCCCCCCCCTCTTTTTGCTGAACACGGCCATATTTTACAGGGATGGTGACAAGCTAATTAACTTAATTCTTATGACACCTCTCAGTGAGATGAGGCGAGGGTTGGCTAGCTCGGCAATGCAGTGTTGGGCTAATTAAAAAATAATTACTACTTCACCAAGGACAAGAACAAGAAGTTAATTAAAAGAATGAGGTGTAGCCTTAATGAAACTCATCAGATTGTATTCATTCAGACATCCCACAGCCAAATTTCCCCCACTAGAATATAAATCCATGTTGTTTCCATCTTCACAAGTGTTTGCAAATGGACTCCCCCCATCCTCCTCCTCCCTTTCCCCTTTCCAAGACAGCAATGATTACAAATTCTTTCAGGAGCAAAAGAGTAAATTTAGGCTGAGATTTAACACCCCCTCGGGAGCTGAAGGATAAGATACAGATCTCCAATACTATCTGGGATTATTTGCAGTTCCTCAAAAGCCATGCTCTGCATAGAGGCTGTGCCACTCGTTTTTCACCAGTGTCTCTGGGTAAGCTGGGAGCACAGCAATCACAGCAGAGAAAGGCTGGCCAGGCATGGCATGAATCCTTCTAGACAGCATCCTGAAGGACTGGAGAATGATACAGAATAGGAGATCTCCCTGGGGAAAAAAAAATCAGGTATTTGCCTAAAAAAAAAAACCTAAAACCACCACAACTGACTCATGGTCCAGATTCAGACCTTTTGATACATCACTGGACAAGCTGCTACAGCAACCAAGCAAGCAATCACACATTAGCTAGGGATGAAATCCCTCATACAAACAGTTTGGTGTTTCTGGTTGATATACACCCCTCACAAGTTCAGGTCAAATGCTTCTAATGCTTTCATCAAGGGAAAAACCTGAAGTTCAGTTTTGAGCAGTTCAATTCTAGATGAGGAACAGGTGCCCCACAGTTGAGCTATGCTAAATTTTCAGGAGAACTTTTTTCTTTTAATGTGCTTTTCAACTCTGTGGTTTAAACACTGGTTTAAGTGTTACTGCAAGAATATTTACTGGTTTTTGTTGTTGTTGTTGTTTTTGCTTTAAAAAAAAAAAAAGGATAGAAAAGCACAAGGGGTTGTACCAAAACAAAGCAGATTTTCTTCATGTTCTGGTGCCATGACCAATATGAAAAAAAATCAGTTTTCACATGTCAAACCATATCCCCATCCATTCAGTTACAAAGGCACTGTCCTGTTTGTGTGGCTTGCCTTAGACATGCACAAGCTCACCTCCCTTACGGCACACAAGAAAAGCAACGTGCTTTACTCCAGGAAGGGCTGCCCTCCTCTGGATGCTTCCAAGAACTCTAACACCCTTTTCATACTGCAAAGCCCAGAACTGCACGCAGTATCCAAGGAGAGGCCACACCAATGCTAAAGGCAGCAGGAGAATGACCTCTTTCGACCAGCTGGCTAATACACCCCAAAACACTTTTTGCCCTCTTGAGTCTGTCAGCTACAAAATATGCCTGCTACAGCTCCCAGCTGGGCACAGGAAAGTGAACACAGCCCCAGCACTATACCTTATCTGACCATACCTTGTCAGACACAGCTGTGCTCGAGACACCCTGCAGATGCTGCTCTCATTGAGCTAGGGAGACAGCAGAGGTAAATGCATCTGGCTTGCAGGGTGGTCCTGCAGCCCTCGAGGAACATGCTGTATAGATGGACACTGTGGTCAGCAGCTCCTGAGCCAGCTGACTTCAAAAGGATCTGCACTGGAAGTGTTCCCAATGGCAAGCCTGCTTCCCATCTGTCCAGTGCTCTCCTAAAGAGTGAAATTCAGCCCGCTTGCCTCTCATACACATTCTGCCTCTTACCGCTTCTATGTTCCTCAGCATGTTCTTTCTCTCCTGGCTAACACTATTTGTTCCCTGGAAAAAAAGGAAGAAAAAAAAAAAAAAACAGCTGTGAAGAAGCAGTTTTGCAGCTACATGTCTGGGTGTGCATCTGTGTGCTCTGACAGGTGTACGTGGACAGACGGTCAGACAAGCATGCATCCATGCAGCTACATTATAAAGGTGTTCCTGACCCACCTCCTGCTTGCAGCATACAGCCTGCCCCAAAAGGAGGTCAGCTGAGCCCTCCCTCTTCTTCGGGCCCCCATCAGAGAAGGCTTTTTGGCATTTTCTCCAACAATCCCTAACGCACGACATTCATTTTGAGCACTTGCCCATCATTTCTATTTCTTCAAACGGGCTTTCACTTCAATACCTCCAGAAACCAAGATGATGAAACAAGTTTCCCAAGGTCATTCAGCCAGCGTCCTCCCAGCTGCAGGGCTGCTGAAGCCCAGTTTAAGATGCTATCAAAGAGTTCAGACCCACGGGGGTTCCAGACTTTCTGTAAGGTTTATCCACAGATCTTTCCTCACTTCAGGCAGTTTCAATCCAGCAGAGATTTACCGGCTTCAGCAGGTTGACCAAAGGCACATTTGGACTAACATCATCAAAAAGACTCACAGCCCCCAGC
Organism: Chrysolophus pictus; assembly: GCA_037305975.1. Lineage (NCBI taxonomy): Eukaryota > Metazoa > Chordata > Aves > Galliformes > Phasianidae > Chrysolophus > Chrysolophus pictus. The sequence continues at coordinate 7,996,046 of CM074593.1, read as the reverse complement.
ACACCAGGATCGCAGGAAGCTGAGCCCCACAGCCCTGTGGGTAGAGAATTAGAACCTGCAAAACCTACTGCTTGTTATGGGACTCGCACTCTGGCCTCGCAATCCTTTGCAAAATACCCCTCAGTGTCCCAGAACAGTGTCTGTGAAATAGATCCTTCACCATTTGCTTAGTTTTCAAGAATCCCAAGGAAAGGCTGCCTTGGTACCACTACCAGAACAAGCAAACCAAAGCTGAAGGTGAAGCTTTGCATTTCTGACTTCTTCGGTGTGAAGTCAAGAACTGCTCAAGCCTACAAATAACAGAACTCAGTGATGGGGTCCACGTGACACAAGGGCTTCAGCCACACATAGGAAACTCAAGCAGACACATCACTGTGGTTCACAAAACTAACGTTTTCTTACACGTCTTCTTACACTTCTGATGAGATGATGGATGCAAGGAGAAGGCAGCCAAAACACCTTGGAAAAAGCCTTATGGTGATTGAGCAAGAGGAAAAAGTTGTACAGCTTTCACCGTGCTTCACTACTGAGTGGGAAAATCCCCAGTTAAGCCAGAACCAATACCTGCAACCATCAGGGGATAGAAAAATAGCCAGGAATGCAAACAGAGGAAATCTATTCTTGCTGCAATGAAGCATCCTCCACTTTTCTCCTCAAACATGGATCTTTGTTCAGTCGGAGCTCACCACAGCATGAAAACTAAAAGCTCACGGCAGACCTGGCTCATTCCATCCCATTTGGATTAAGCTTGCAAGCAAGGAAAGACGTCTCAGAGAAGGTAAAGGAAGAATTGGTTTGAAACCAAACCCTTCATCCTAAAAGAGAGCTTCAAAGCAATTCAGCATCAGAACACTGGAGCCTAAGCATCAGCTGCTATATAAAGATTTCTATCCGATTTTGCTCCATGACAATACTAAGAAGGAAAGCAGTTGTTGATTTGGTTTGGACGAGGATTTCTGTGGTCAGCTGGGTCTCGCCATGGCAGGACAGGCTGTTTTTCTCCCGGAGCAAAGCACATCTGAGAGCTCCTGATCTGGCAGACAGGTGAAGGCAAAGCAGCAGAGCTGAGCCTCTGCTTTCCAGGGAGCAGGAGTGTCTCTGCCACCAGGAGCAGTCCCTGCAGGTCCTCTGCCCAGCTGCAGCTGTCCTCTGACTGCAGTGCTCTGCTTTATTCTTTCTGATCACCAGCATTTATTTCTGAAAGACTTACAAGAAGGTCTGCACTACACTGTTTTTCAATCCCTATGAACTAGTGGCTGCTTCATGCTCTGAAGAATGAGGATTTGAGCCACTTGTTACTGCTGTAGGTGACAACGTGTGTTACAGACCCAGTTGTGAGCATTTCTGAGCCAGCCCCTTAGCTGGGCAGTCACCTGGGAAAAGGCAGGGTCTAACAGAGCACAGCTTTGAGGGGTTAATACCCAAGGCAATGTCAAGGTAAAATACACTGGTATAAAGTGAGGAGGAGGATCAGCTAAAATTATACCATAAATAAAAAATAATAAACCTCAAATAAGCTGTTCCCAAAGAGGCTAAGCTTCTGCATCCAATTTGTCTTGCATTCAGACAAGTGATGTTACAAAGCTCTGTCCATATATTACACAATTACAGGAACGTGGCTTTCATTACATGATTAAAGCGCTCCTTGTTACAACACAGCCCATGCAACCAGATGTCAGCCAGCACAGCCTGCAGCCCCGAGCTCTAGGTGCCACATTGCTTGGCTAATAGAGGCCATGCAAGGTTAGCAGGAATTGCCACCAGCACCTTGCTGAATGGGTTTTGCTTACAGAAGGTGCAGGGCTGCAACACCCTGCCAGATCTGCCGCCCTTCTGAAGCATGCTCACTGTTGGCAGGAGGAAAGCAAACACAAACCAGCAGATGTGACAAATATTAATTAATGACAAATATAACGTGGTCTGAAGGGAGGTGTCCCTGCGTATAGCAAGGGGGTTGGAACTAGATGATCCTTAAGGTCCCTTCCAACCCAAATGATTCTATGATTCTGTGATTAAGGGGATCATACCAACTGATGTATTGGTTACAGCAGGTGAGCTGTCACCTCAGTACTGGTTAGGTGGTTCAGACGCAGCTTTTCTTAAATTTTAAACACACGTTTAAGATGAAAATGCATTTGCCAACGGTTTTTCATTTTTGTAAAAAGCTGTTTTACTACAGCTTGAAAGCTTCCCCCCCCCCACCCAAATTCAGAGCATTTGCTTGCTGTAAGGAACCGGTTTTAGTAGGGAGGTTGGACTCGATGACCTCCAGGCACCCCTTCCAACCCATGATTCTGTGAATTGGGCATTACAGATGAATGCAAGGCTGAAGACCAAGCAGAGGCAGAGGTCAGAGCCACAGAAACCGGGAAACTGCCTGTGCTTCCCAAGATTCCAGAACAATGCCAAGAAGTTCTCGCTGTGGACAGAAGCCAAACGGTTCCCATTGCATGAAGCAGTGAAGGACATGGTTGGATATAAACATATGCTGGATGGGGCCCTAACAGATGCCATGACCTAGAGACACAGCCATGCACCAACAGCTGCATCTCTGAGTATCACATTCAATTATACACACAGTCCCAATTCCTCTCCTCAGCATGTTCCAGCACTCCCCCACCTCTGCTCCTCCTCACTGACATTCCCTTCACATCTCCCTGGCCCATGCTATTCCTTCCCCAGTCCTTCACATACTCTCCCTGCGGGGTTTTCTCCCCATTACTCTGCATCCCCAAAGGCATCCCAGCAGGCTCCCATTAAACACTAAGGCTTCTGTAAAATGAAGACAAGTTTTTCACGATCAGAGGAGGCAGTTTACAAGTCATCACATCTTTCAGTTGTCATTTATGCCCCTTCCCAGCTGCTCCAGCAAACGCCCCTTGTTGGTTTTGTTTTATTTTCATGGTACTCATTTAGCAGCCGCATTCAGTATCTCTCCACAAAATTACACTCATTTAATTTCCCATGTGAATCTGTTGACTGTTTGCAGGGGTTCAAAACAGCAGCACTCCTACGTACTTCACAAGCACTTCAAAACACATCTGTTGGGCACTGATGGGAAAGTTGCATCTGAACCACAGGCCATTAGCTCTTCCAGAGAGCACAGCTAACACAAAGAATTAACTTTTTCCCTTAAGGAAAGGGACAGGAGAAAAACTGATTTCACCTTCACCAAAATACATCGTACATGAGATGCCAGCCAAAGTTAATCCAGACTCAAAACAGAGCCCTGTGCATTTCTAACAGAGCTCCCTGATGAGCTCCCTCTGTTTGGACTACATGACAGCCCCAACTCATAGCCACAGCTCAGGTTTCCAGCTCCCACTGAAATACTTTCATGATTCCAGACTTGATTTCAGCTTAAACTGCATGTCCTGTGCAATCAACTGTATGAGCCACATTTTCAAATCCTATTCACCAGCACCTGAAATTGGCTCTCGATCAAAACACAACTCAATCCCAGGTCCTGCTTTTACACTGCCTTTCCCAGCAGACAGCCAACACTGCCATCTTCAAAAGTCATTTCATTCTCCAATGCTAAGCTTAACCCAAGGCTGCACTTAAAAAAAAAATAATAATAATAAAGAAGCATAAAATTCATTCTAATTGAACAAGTTGTCTTTTGCAAAACCGTTCAGGCTCCTTGCCCTGAACATGATCTTAGACAAGCCTGGCAACGCCATCATAAAAATTCCTCTGCTAAGACATATCTGCAGGATACACACTGAAAGAAAAGGTATTTTATCCATTTGTCTAGTTGTTCTCCCCAGGCCAACGAGCAAGCAGCATTCTGTGAGGTTAGATTAGGTGGTACTTTTATGCTATAACCGAAAAGAATAAACTCTATACCTGATTTCCACATGACTGCTCTTAAAATACATATTCTTTTAAATAGGGATAGATATCCTACAGACATGTATTGTATAGACAGAAATAGGTTAGCACAGCACAACATATGCTAAATGAGAACTGTGTCCCACGGCAGCAAATGTGATCACATAACAGATCTGCAATAGGGCAGAGAAGAGCTGAGGATGAGTACAGTAAGCACACAGTAATTCACTTGGCATTCAATCCATCTACAGCATTTGACATGCTGCCTGCTAGGGCTCTTAATGCAAGAACTGAATGACCAGCAAACCCCTCCTGTTCTGATTGCCCGGCCAGACACCTGAAAGGGGCCCAATATTCAGAGGGCAAGAGCTCAGCGCTTTGCAATAAACAGCCTCCTCTAAAACGTGTTGAATGAGGCATCAAAGCTGAGGCACACCACATCACTAATTGCTTGTGAAAATCTAAGCTTCAGTGCCTGCAAATGCTTAAGCACATGTATAATAGAGTCCTCCTGTTGACTCTGCGGTTGGCCTTGCTCGCATACACTGGGAAGTTCCTGCAAATGAACATGCTCGGGATGGGGGAGTGCTATTAATAACAATAATACAGAGATCTGACATAGCCTGGGGCATAGATAATTGCACAGGAAGTTGAGTTCGGAAAAAAACTACCTCCTCCTTTCACAAAGAACAAATCTCACCCTGACAAATGCATCCCAGTGGGGAAAAAAAAAAACTGGGCAGGTAAACAAGTCCTGATTGAATCACATGTGACAGTAAACCTTGCGTTCACTGTGGGAAGCTCTAGGAACCACTGCCCAGAGGTAAAAGTAAATAAATAAATAAAATCAGACAACTGAACACGAATACCATGAAATCCAAGAGGGAGCAGCACAAAGTCATATGATGTGCTCCCATACAGCCTGCCTTGCTGCAGTACTTCAGCCAAAGCAAAAAGGGAACAGACAAAAATTGAGAAATTTTTCCTGTCTAATAGTACAAATGACTTCAGTTCCGCTTGGATCATTACACAAAGGGAGATCAGAACAAAATGTGTTTTGTTTTGTTTTCAATTCAAGATCCAGCAGTTATTAAAAAAAAGGTTAAAGGCAGTACACAGAACAGCGCATGGCTAAGGTAAAGCCCACCATCCTACCTGAATGTTCCCACCATGTAAAGCATGGGCCTCTTAGAGGAACTGAAGCACAGCACACCTGGAAGAACAGCCCTGAGACCAAATTCACCAGCAGTCTGCCCAGCCCCAAAAGCACAGCCAGGATCGGAGGATACCACGTAAAGCATAGGGGAAAGAACCCTGAGAACATCCTGCTGTTGGCAGGCAGATGGAACGAAGGAAAAGGGTATTTCCCACTTGGCAGAATCTTCCTAACAAATAATTGTCTCATTTGTAACTACTTTCATCACCTCCTTGCAAGCTCCCAACTGCCTCACACATCTGAGCTGCCAGATTTGCCCCAAGTTATAGAAGGAACCTGTTGCATAAGAACCAGAGCACAAACGTTGGCAGTCCTGGGCAACGCACTGATCACCTCCCTCTGAGCCTTGAAGCCATCACAGAAAGATAAAATCATTTGGAGGTGAATGTCCCACCACAGCCAGGCCATTATAATAGAACTGACCATCTCACGACAGCCCCTCTCAGCTCATTTTGCCTCAGCTCATTTTGCCTCAGCTCAGGCACATAGTCCTGATGCTGTCTAAAGGCTCTCCATCAAAGCAGTAACAGGTCACAGTATATCTTAATGGAGTGAATTACCTCACAGTGACTCCTGTGTCTCTCTCCACTAACAACATCCACAGGACCTGATAGTAATTTCTATATGGCTGAGATCAGGCGCACTGAAATCATTCCTAAATGAAAGAAGCTAACAAAATTAAGTGTTCTCTGCTGACATACACTGCAAACACTCCCCCGCTAATGAGTCTTTTTGCTCTTCTCCCTAAAGCATCTGGTTCTGGCCACTGCTAGCAACAAAGTGCTGGGCTCTGTGGAAATCAGGTTTGACCAAGCATGGGAATTCCTGTGTACCAATAAGCTAGCCTTTGATTCATGGCACATTTCAGATTAAAGTTCCAAGGATCTACAAGGGGTGAGGGAATTCTCTATTTCAGTCCTGAGGGCTGTGCTGATTTATTATTTCTGGCACTATATAGCACATTGTTTGGTTGAGATTGGCTGTAAAAATCCATACTTATGAAATATAATATTCCTCTGGAAATGTTCTATTCTGTTTTGGGGTGTCGGGCTTTTGTTTTGTTTGTTTGCATTTATAAAGTATTTTTATTCAGGGGAAGGGGCAGAAATGGTGGAATTAGCCTCGTAATGATGTTCTAAACCATTTCAGCTGGTAAACTCAGATAGGCTGATGTTTTATTTCCATTTGGCCACTCACTCCTTCAAACAAAGCTGAGATGAGATCCTTGTGAGAATTCTGGCAAAATAATTATAGAGGGATGGCTGCACCTCTTCCGCAAAGAATTAAAGGCAATAATGCCAAAGGACTGAAGCACGTCTGGTCCTCAGTGTCTTCTCACTTTAGCAGTGCTCAACAGCTAAAAAAGGGTAGCTAAACAAGACAATCTGAACTCCAGAATGAGAGTAAGCTAGAAAGAGGTTCACAGCCACAGCCCTTCCATTTCTGGATGGCTGGAAAGACTGCTGCATAGAGACCTCGGGAGCTCACATAGGCATACAGTCACTAAAAATTAACTCCAGGGGTTATCAGACAGCAGAATGATAGATAACTTAAGGTTTTAAGCTGCATGTGGTTGATCACCTGCAAATCACACTCATTGCTAAGCTATTAATAACTGCTTGAATTAATTTAGAGTACAGACTGAAAATCTGGCCTGACTGGTGTACTCAGGGCAGCCAGCAGATGGAATCAAGCATGCCACAGGTGAGCTGCAAGCCAGCATTTTCTAACAGTGACCACTGCCTGGGAGATGGGGTCAGGACTCTGCAGTACAACTAAAAGGCCACTGTTAGGCACTGACCTCCTATGCCTCCAGGTTGGGTTTACCCAGAGAGATCAGTGCCTCCATCCACCCCCTGCAACAGAGCAAACCAGGCTTCAGCCAGCACAAGTGTGAGCCTCTTCTGACACCTAGTGCCCAGAGCTCAGAGCTGGGCAGCACCAGCCTCAAATCGCATCCACCTGGGACACCTCCATCTCCACATCCCCTGCACAGCACCCTGGCAGCCACAGGCACCCAGTGACATAGGCAAACAGGTCACCTTCATTCACTGTATTTTAGAGCTGTGTCAGTTTCCCGGGGTCACCTAACATGAGATGCATGCTTCAGGCTACTCAAAATGGGCTCTGTATCTAACAGACAAAAGTCACAGCTCCATAGAAGCGAGATTTGCTTTTGATTTTCACAGGACACAGAACATGCCTTTTCCTCGTCACTCCTACAGGATTCTCTGGGTGTAAACACTTAATGGAAACGTTCCTGGAATCACATTTCCATGTGAACGTGTGATCCCAGAAACATTTGCACAAGACAATGGCCTGTAGCTTTGCTGCATCCAAATCCAGATGTTTCTGGTGAGAAAGAAATAGATGACCTGAGAATTAAACCCAGGCCCCTTGGCTCCCCTCCAGATGCTCTACCAGCTGCTCACACCAAGTCCCCTCTGGTCAATTACTTTACTTGATGCTTCTAATCAACAATATTATATATGTGATGCTATAAACTTTTGTATTTAATATTAGCTCATAACTCAGCATCCAAAACCAGATGTTTTTGGTGAGAAAGAAATTGATGACTTATCGGAGGACTGAACCCAGGCCTCCTGGCTCATTTCCAGACAGTCTACCAGCTGAGCTGCAAAGCTAACCAGTCACCTCCTGCTCCCCCTGCACCGCTTCTTTTCATGAAAGGAAAAGGATTTCACATCTCCCAGCGCAGCCTGCAGGAATATGTGAAAGATGTTTCTATAAACACTTTTAAAACAGTACAGTGTAACGCTGCTTTGAGGCAAGAGAACACGTTTTTCCCAGAGAAGGGCTTCACAGAAGAGTTCCTTTCTTCCCTAGGAGTCAGTCCTCAGTGAGGACTCGCATACAACTGCATGCAGAAGCAGCAGAATAGATGACTGATTTAAATCTGAACTTCTTCAGCATCCCCACGCTCTGCTGAGGCTGCTTATGAGACACCCTCCGTGCTCCTGCCTTCAGGACAGCTCAGTGGCACAGATGATGTAGGAAAATGCATACGCTCGAGGACTTAAAATGGATTTCTGCAGGGCCAAAAGGTGGAATGCAATCATTTCTGATTTATGGAAATCTTCTAAGCTCCATCCCAACGAGCACTTAAGTAAGTGCTTTACTTCAAGCCCATAGTCGAAGCGTTTAATTCAGTGTAACCACTCATGTGTTTAAAGTTAAGCACAAGTTAAGCTTAAGAGCTCTGCCTTACAAGGTTATACCTGGGGAACGCGGAGCGCAGCACTGCTCTGGTGCTTAATTACACACAGGATGCTCTGTCACGGCAGTCGTGTATTTACTTGTTAAAGGATAGAGCATCAACTTCCTAAGCTCAGATTCACAGGGCTTGCTCTTAAATTACGGCTAAATAAAACACAGTGAACAAGTAACTTCCATGAAAATTCGAAGCCCAGAGTTTTAAGAGCTTTGTTTAGGATTAGAGACATCAACCACCACAGCAAGCATGCACAGCTACAAATATCTGCCCACCACTGTCAGAGAAATATGTTAAAATACTATTGCAATTGAAAGGAATCGGAAATAAAGAACAGCATGCCATGATAATCTGTTAGAGAATGCTTTCCAAAGAGGGAATTCCAACTTCTCTAATCAATAGAGATTATATGCCTCTCCCAAGGAGAAGATATTTAAGAAATCGTGACTACAAACGTGCAGGGCATTGGCAGTGGTATATAGAGTGTGAATACTGTTTCAATTCTTTTTCTTTAATTTGCTTGAATCTTAAGACTTCACCTTAAACTAACTTAAGTGTAACAATGCTTGTGATTTTGAATGCTACATCCTACAGAAGTCTGCATTTACTAGAGCATCTCACTTCATCCAGAAAATGAAATTCGGCAAAAGCTTGAATAGATCATACAGCTGATGGAGAAATAAATATCATCTTCAGTGAAACAGATTTCTAAACTTGGCTCTGTTCTACTCTGAATACTCAGAATTATCTTGCCAACATTTTCACCATCAAAGCAGCTGAAATCAACACTTGAATGCAGTATTCTGACAGAACTGCAGTTGCATAGGTAACTTTTCATTAACAAATTCAGCTAATTGATGCCTGAAACAGTCCAATTCTGTTGAGTCATCTCTGATCAAAAGCTTTGCAATTTCTACCCAAATTACCCTGATAGCTGCAAGATACTGGCGAGGTTGTATCATATAAAGGATGTTTAACAGGAAGAAAGTGAAGAGAATCTGCATGGTGGGAGGACAAGGAAAAGGGAAGAGAGGGGAGGGAAGCATGCTCAAAACACTTAGAAGGCCAGGAGGGTGGAGATGGAGGCACAGTGCTAAGACCAGCAGGTCATGGAGAAATCCCTGAGACCTCATATCTGGAGCCAATACACTCCAGCAGCACCTGAGGCTGATCAGACCCCCCCACAAGCACCATCACATGTTTCATTTTCAATGGCTAGTGCTAATGACTGTGGGTTCAACCCTAGTGAGATGCCAAGACCTGCCCAAGCTGATGAGAAGCAATGGTAAACAGCATCTCTCTGGCTGCTGTGCATTCAGCAGCACTGGGCACCCACAAAGGCAATGTCCAAACAACTAAAAGCTTACAACAAAAGCACTGTAAAGGTATTTGCAAAGACCAGTACGTCACTGCCCTAAGCAATGCTCTAGGACAAAAGCACTAACTGCAGCACTGTAGAAAGAGAGGGAAAATGCACAGCATGGACACAGCAACACAGTGAACAACCAGCAACTGGAGGAAGCCTGAAGCCACAGCCAGGACAAAGCACAAAGCACACAGTGGTGATGTTTCAAGATGCAGCTCACTAATCCAATCTTCTGCAGAAAAAATAACATTTCAAAGCCCCCAGTGGCTCCATTCTCCTTGCACTTACTTCACCAATGTTAGCCATCCAATAAGTCTTCTCACCAGCACAGATTTTTGGTCAGCAGCCTCCAGCTGAGCTTTACAGTGTCTCACTATTCTCATGCACCTTTTAAGCCTACACACGGCTGTTTCAAAAGCTGGGTGCACCTGATTCTGACAGACTCAGGCTGTCTAGTTTTAAGCAATACCCCCCCCAGAAAATACAACACAGCTTCTTCAGACCTTCCAGCATCCTGTTTTAACACAGATATTTAGATACAATTATAAGTGTTCAAAAGGAGAATAAGATCAGTGGAATATCTCAGAGTCAGTCCATTCTGGTGGAAGGGCGACTGCAAGGGAGAACAGACTTTAGACACCTGGCCCTCATTTTGTGGTCTGTGTTGCAATACCCACCACCTGTGGGAACTGAACTATAGGAAGCTGCAAGAAGCTCTCTGGGGCCATGAAACACCTAAGCATATCTACATAAGGAGCAAGCAGACTGCTGCACTGTAAATGCTGACATTCACTGGACACTCCTACAAGTTTTCAATTCATTCAGCTGGTGCAGCAGTACACCACCCTCTACTCCTCTCTTCACTCATATGCCAAATGGTGAGACAGGTGGGAGCCTGCATCCTCTGGCAGCCCAAAGACACTGTATCATGTATCACTGTGTCCAGACTATGCTGTCTACTTCCAAATCTAAAGATCTGAGTCAAAACTGCATGAAACGCTGCTCTTTCTTAACATCAGAGTTCAAGGTGGAGGGAGGAAGTGCAAAATAAAAAGAAGTATAGTAATCCCTAAGTTGTGAAACAGGAGTTTTTCCTATTTCCTCATTAGCTGGCTGCATTTTCAATACCAGCACAGGTTGCCTTTAATTAACCGTGAATGCACTGAGTCATTATTTGGAAGCTGTCAGCACAAGCACAAATTGAGAGAAAAATTTATCCCCTTCACAAACCCACCTTGACTCTCAAGGCTTCAGAGAGGGAAGTCCAGGCCTCGAACCAGTTCTGGGAGTAAAATGGCAATGTGTCATCATAAAAACAAGAAACATTCTGAGAGTTCATTCGTTTGCTTCGTTTTGCATATTAAACTAATACACATTTTAATGGCACTGCATGAACATAATTCACTTTCATCTTTCGCACAGATCCATGAAACATGCTCTGAAATACTGCCCTTAGAGCTGCCTCTCCTCCTCCCAATCTGTCGGATGTGGTTAAAACATAGACCAAGTCAGTAAATACAGTTGTTGCTCCGTGTATTTTTTTAATCACTCACAGACAGGTCACTGTCCAGGAAAGAGCAGCTGGAGTCACAGCTGCAGAGCTCTCACTGATGTGACACCACATCATCATCCTTGAGAGCAGAGCTCTCTGGAGGAAGAAATCACTTCAGGGTGATAATTGAGTGGGGCTCCAGCAGACTTCTGGCATCTGAGGGTTTTTGTGCTTGGCAAGGTAAAGAGAAAAAAAGCAAAGGCTCCTACCCAGGACTAACAGAGAGATTGTCAACACAAAATAGAACAAAATGCATGAAGCTGTAAAGCTGAAAGGGAGATAGCAAGTCTTGAAAGACCCTATTTGCTGCTAGTGTAAGGGGAGTTACTGGACAACCTCTTAAGGAGATTTATACCTCTTTCACCAGGAGTCAGGTTGGCCCACACTTACATACAGTATCAGCCAATTAGAACAAACAAAGATAACACCTAAAATTGGGATTTTTCAACCTTGCAGCTCCCCTGGGCCCTCCAGCAAAACATGCAGTTTGCACACAGTATACATAAGCGTATTTACTCCAGATGAAATCGCTGTATTTACTTGGAACCAGCCTCTCAGGGACAGGCAAAGCAACAGAGAAAACCGGGCTTTTTGCAAGCTTAGTTGTTCACAGAAAGAGAACAAAAGTGCAGTAGTACCTGAGACTCAGACCATGGCTCACAGCAATCTTGCCAGCAGGTTGCTGGAACTTCGGCATGGAAAAAGCCACACCGACCTCCAGCTCTACACAGCCGCAGACACATCCCGGTCTTCCCTCCATTATGGGAGAAAAGAACTCCTCCCATCCCTTCCTTTTAAGCCTGCAAAGCCCCGGGTGAAGTTGCCCCTTAACCCCTTCCTGGCTGCTGGCAGCCCTGCCTTCTCAGTCAGGGAGGCTTCCAAGGCATGTGAAGGTGGATTCTTCGTGACTGCACTCTTTGGGGTATGGTCCTGGCTGGTATAACCAAAATTCAGAGGCTCTACCTGCTTCACGTTGGGGATTTGAGCTGAATTCTCCCAAGAACTGAGGCTGGTATTGGTTGTATGTGGTCCTGTCTGAGCATGGCAGAGGCGGAAGGCTGCTGTTCTCTGCCTTGCAAGGTAAGCCCAGGCCGTGGTCAGGCAATCTGCAATTTCACTGCAGCACAGGCAGGAGCAGGAGGTGCAGCTGCAGCAAGCTCACTCACCTAATCCACATTCACAGCCATGCTGCAGCATAATACCTGACAGCTAGGGCAGAAGATAGCAGCAGATTAATTACAAGATAAGAAGGATCTACACCAACTCACCATTTCCCAATGCAAAAGAGCAAACACTGCTAAGACTACTTAGCTTTGTTTAACGGGAGAACAAGGGAAACCAAGGTAAAAGTTAACCTATGTGGAATGAAACCCTCCTGGGACCCTGACCTGAGGACAGTGTGTGACAAAGGAACGGGAGGGGTACAGAGAGAGGAGAACAGAAGCATTAAAGGGTGTGTTGACCCTTCTGTCTCAAGGGACTCTGGATGGCACTGTTTCAACAAGACTGTGGCATCCTTTTCTGCTTATCCCTTGTCAGCACTGAGTTGGGACTTAGTACTTTAACATCTAACAGGTACAGACACGTGCTCTGCAGGTCTTTCGCAGCAAAGGTTTGTGTACAGCCAGAAATGCCTAAAAGCAATTGGAGAAGATGCCTATGATATGCTATTGCAATACTACTTCTTTCAACCAAGACTGAGAAACTGAATTAGAGACAGAAAGCACAGAGGGGTGGAAGAGCAGAAGAAAGAACACGGAAGCCTGTTTAGCAAGCACAGCATCGTTCCAATACCTCTTTCTCCCATCTCACACCACCCATAGGTACCTGGCTGCAAACTACAGCTGATGCACGTTGGGCACGTACACGGCAGGCCTGGCTCCTCAGCCAAAGGAGGCAACTGAGCCTGGGGAGCTGTGCTCACCACGTGTCCCTTGTCAGCCTGCACCTTGGTGAGACAGCTCCCCATGTTCTGCCACCATTTTTTTTCCACTTGTTTAAAAGCATATTTATTTCTTGGAAAGCTCTGAACATCAGATGGAGCTAATTAAAACCAGGAGGGCTCAGAGGAGCTGGAGGGAAAAGGGAGATGTGCAATTTGATTTCCACTTCAAAGTGGTTTAGCAAAATAAAAGCACTCAGGCCCTCCAACCCAAGTAGGTGCCCATGGGGAGGGGAGAGAAGGGGGCATTCAGTACTCTCAACTGCCCACTACTCCCCAGTTTTGCTCACCAGGCACGGAGGAGCTGTGTCTGAATGCTGTGCCAGCTGATTAGTCAGTGCATCAGAGGTTAATTGCAGCAATTTCTCCTGTGCATTCCCATCAATTTTGCAGAGGGTGGCAGTGCACAGGGAGGAGGTGGCATGAGCTGGCCCAGGCACCAGTCTCCCCTTGTCAGCAGGCTCTGGGAACACCTTCAGACAAGACAACAGCTGCTGTTGTGAGGTTTCTGCGTGAGTGTAAGGAAACAGAGCTGCTGAGCAGCCAGCCACAGCCAGGGCCCAAGCATTTGAGGGCAGGGCTCTGTGGGATAGGCCTTTGTCCCAGCACGGAGGGAGGCCTTGCAGGTAACCCTGCTGCCCCACAAACACAACAGCTCAGCTCTGCCATAGCCCTCCCATCAGCCCTGTGGCACTCAAGCCCACAGTGCAGTGTGGCTGCATGTCCCCACCCTGGGGAACTGAAGCTCCAGGCCTTGCCCTCTGTACAGCCCCAGCCCACACATCATCAAACTCCAACACAGTCCCACCATGGCTCCCAAATCCCACAGCACTCTCTCCTTTCATGACTCTCCCAGCCCCTCAGGGCTGTCCTGACCCCCAGGGCCCTCCAACATCTTCCCCTCTTAGAGCTGCAGGTCTCCATATCCCTTCACCCTGTCAGGACAGAAAGGCACACTGGAACACCCTTCATCTTATTTATCACCCTTATTCAGTGTTATTCAGCATTATTCTCACTGATCAGCTTCCAGGACTGGCTGGCAGACCCACCCCCAGCCAGAGCCGATGGGGAAGGAGGCCCAAGTCCCATCCATCCCCACCACCTGCACCCACTTCTATTTGTTCTTCCTCAGTTTGGCTGGGGAAATGGGAAGGGAAGGAGTCAATAAACATTAATTCTGAAAATAAATAAGGAAGGAATTGGCAGCTTGCAAGTGGCAATGGATAAAGCACCCTATGATGGCCCCATAAAACGTCTCTCCACACACCATTTATCACCAAGCTAGTCTGGATTAGCATCAAGCCTAATTTACTTAATATTAAAAGACATAAACAAGAATATGCAAATTTGGGAAGAAGAGTTTCAATTGCAATTAAGATTTTAATGGTCTAACATGCACGTGCTTGCTGTTTTCTCTCATTTAATGGGCTTTTGGCTAGGCTGAACTGCTGAAGATGAACAGTTTGGGTCACTCCTATCCCTGGCTCCTGATAGTGGCTACAAAACCCAAAGATCCCTGGAGGGCTGAGTGCTAGGATGTGTTCTCCTGCCCAGAGGTGGCTGCAGCCTCCTGGATGTGTTTGTCTGTACTGCCAGCACTGCGGCTGTGGCACTGCTGGATGAAGGGAAGCTTCCTCTGTCTCTGTCAACCACAGAGAGCCATTGTGAGCAACAAATTGCAGCCCCGTCGGAGCCTCCTTGGCCACAGCACAAGAAGTGAGGATGCTGGCCCTGGAGTAAAGCTGAGTGGGTTTTATTCAGTCGCTTTTCTTTTTAAAAGTTTGTAATGCGCTGCCCAAGACATAGTGCAAGCTCTGTATGAGACATGAATAACATTCACTCATGTGACTGTTTGTACAACCAAGGGCATTACAGGTCAGGCTGAGAAGTGTTGTAAGAATGATGCAAGGCCCCCAGCCTAGACAAGCAGGGCGCATGGCACAGGGAGATAAAGAGGCATTCAGAGGCTGTGTGGGGTCCAGCATGCAGTAGCCGAGGGCCCAGCAGGTCACTATTCTGTGCATATTCTCGGGGCTGCCTGTGGGGAAACACAGCTCTTTTCTGGCTGCACAGAATGTCACCATCAAACTCACCTTTGGGAGCAGGAGCAAGACCCCCATCAGCTTCGCAGAGACAATGAGCGCATCGTATGGAGATGCAACCAAAAGAAACTACGTGATGCATGTGTCAAGGAAAACAGCTAAACCTTCTCTCAAGCTTTAGCTAGCCACAGAATGTCTTGTGCTTCAACATCTCTGCTATACCCCATTGCATCTGCTGCTTCACAGTGCATCATGCAGGGCCCAGACTCTGCTGCACCACTCATGTCCACCTCCACAGCTTTCTCCTGGCTGGCAATCTGCATCCTCAGCAGCTCCTATTTACCTGCTCTTTCCTTAGTATCAAGCACCATGTGGAGAGAAGGCCAATGAAGACAGAAATGAGTTTGGGTTTATTCCAGCTTTTGACACAGAGCCTACATCAGATAGCAGTTGTTCTGCTTGGAACTCACATTAAGCAGAGGAGCTGGAAGTTGCTTTTCCCTTTCTTCTGCTGACACGTTTCAGTGCATACATTCTAGAGATCAACATTCTGCTTAATACACTGGTAAATAAAAACCCAGCCACAGTACACACAGTGCAGTGCAGGGGCTGTTTTCCCCTGGTACAAATCCCTAAGAGCATTTGCATGGGCTCCCACCCTTTTTTTCTTTTCTTCCCATCCCAGTCCATCAGCTCCTGCTGCCACCCATCACCCCCAGCCTGCACTTTGACATCCAGCCCCCATTTCCCTTCCCTTTGCATTTCTACATACAGCAGTGTTGTTCTGGTAACCCAATCCACCTCAACAAAAATCACTTGGCTTTTTTTTTTTTTTTTTGGGGGGGGGGGGGGGGGTTGTTCTCCTTAATTTATGTGGGGTCAACCTCATAATTGTGTCCCTCTTTTCATCCCTTCCTCCATATAAATCATGTATGTGACATTTTAGCGGAACGCCAGCAAATTGAGCATGATGTTCTTATCACCAGCTTAATAATAATTCAAAGGAGCCTTGCACCACTGCACCCAGGATCAAGAGGAAGCAAAATAAGGCCATCCCTATGCAGCAGAGCTCCTCTGAGCAAGGCTGCTACACCACCCAGCATTGCATTCAAGAGCTGTTCTTCTTTCATTTAAAGTTTTATTTAGACTTCGAGCTGCTGAAATGTCCATGGCAGGCAGGGCAGATGCTGCAGCTTGGAGAAGCCTTTGCACACAGTGCCCAGGCTTTACTTATCACGTAACCATTGCCACAGGTGTTGTCCCTGGTACCTGCACACCCCAATCTGCATCCCTGTGCAGGTCTGTGCTAGCCCCTAGTCTGCAGGCAGACCCCAGCCGCTCCTTTCCAGCCAGAACAGCCAAACAAGGCTGTCTCAGTCTGTTGCTGTCAGGGAACAGGCATGAGAGCAGCTCACCAGTAGCAAAAAGGGAATGATGAAGAGGCACAGCTCATCCCAGCACAGCTGCAGTTGGGAAAGGATAGAGCGTGTGTCTGTGCACACTCCGAGAGATACTGCATGTCTCCTGCTCTCCTTAGGCATCGTTTCTGGAGATGAAGTGACCTACTGATGGAAATGAGACAGATTTGATTGATTATTTAGTGGGAGCTGGGCTACAAAAGTTGAATCTCCACCAGTGTGGCTGTCAGGAAAGCTGGAGCCGCACATCAGTTGGGTGAAATGGTCTAAGGTCATTTTAAACAGCTTCCGCAGATTTAAAGCACATCAAGAGTGGAGGGAAAGTACCCGGCTCTCCAACTATCAGACTTCACTTAACCCAGACTCTGATTGGGGACTCCTGACTCCCCCTCCATCTGCAACATGAGGGGCCAAAGCCTTCCACCTACAGCCCACAGTCACTGGGAGGATTTTCCAGGTTACCCTCAAGGCACACACGTGCTCTGATGTGTCCTACTGGAGCTGAGAGCAGGCAGGGAAGACATCTCCTCTCAGGTCCAATATTCCCCACATCATTTTTCATAAGCCAGACAGACTCCTGGACAGCAGTAGGAGTTACCCCAACACGTGGGCTTGTGCCACTGCTCATCTGTGCTCTGCACCCATTGATGGTCCATGAACTTCAGATGGCCCATGGGCAGACAGCCACCAAACCACACACTTCCCCTTTTGTGCTGTGGAAAGGAAGGGCCTGCTCCTAGTTGCTTTCTGTTCCCAATTAAGAAGTTTGACATTATAAAGAGTAAATTATGGTTTAATAGAACAATGGGAACATATTTACTAAAGTGCTAAGTACTTTATCACCCTGTCTCCAAGCCATCAGAATTATGTGGGTTTTTTTTTAACTTTTGTTTCTTCAGGGTTAAGTGATCCTTTAAAAAAACTGAGAATTTTTGGAGCCCTGCCTGGGGCACAGACACAAGTGAAGGAGGAATAAAGCCACGCCACAGAAAACAAAACAAAACAAAAGAAATTCCTCTTCCCTCCTTTTCCGACCTCAGGCCTGGAAAGCTTGCATTGCCAGAAGGTTTGCCATTGATATAAGACTTCATCTTTACACAAACTGTCATTGTCTGCCATTTTAACTATGTCATCACTCAACTGTTTCAGAACCATTTGTTCGAAAAGCTGCTTTTGTTTATTTGTTTTTCTGGAAGATGGCATTGCTTTGTTGTGCTCCTCTTCTATCCACGCTTCTGCACAAAGAATTAAAAGAAGAAAAAAGGAATAGAGTCAGGTTTACATCTGAATGAGTGTTTTAACTTGAAATGCCCAAGAAGAAGGAAAAAAAACCCATTTAGCCCTTTTTTCCTTCCTTTTTTCTTATATTTTGCTTATCTAAAACGTGTGTGTTTCTCACCACACCTGCACAAAACTATCCTACCCCCAGTACGATCCCATATAGATGCAAACTAAACAGAGCCAGGGCACAGCCTGAATGCGAGCTCACAATCTATAGAGTTGGATTGCTTCTGACATTCCTGACCACAGTTCTGCCTGTGCCAACCAGCACCCTCCCTAACCGAGTCTGGGCATGGATCAGAGCACAGCACGGGCCAGAAACAGCACAGGCACAGCTTTATCAGCAGCACAGCTGAACCCTGCGGCAAAGAGTCCTAAAGCAGAGAGCTCACAGTGGACTTCATATCTCTGGCAGCCTTTGGACAGGTTTTGCAATTGAGACGGAAGGGGGATCGAGGCCAGCACCTTCTTGGGTGGCTGCAGGAGCTCGTTCTTGGCCTCTGAGCTGCTGATGCATCTGAGTGCTGCCAGTCCCCGGGTGTAACCGCACACCTTGCCCATATGTTGCTGCTGACATGTACCAGTGTGCAAACTGCATGGCAAGGGAGAGCACTGCATGCATTACAAATGAGGTGGAAAAGAAACCAGAACCCACCACTGGATTCTTGTAGCCCTCTGCTAATTAGGTGAGACATGGTAAGACGAACCCCTGCTATCAGCCAAGCCAAGGGAATGTAAATATTTTCAGGTCTAGGTCACCAGATCCATTATTTACTGCTCCGTCGTATGACTTATGGTTTGACAGAAGACTGGAGGGGTAGGATTTTTTTTATTTTATTTTGCTCTGAGCGTCCCTTGATTTCTTGCCAGTTAGGTAACTGCAAGAAGGGAGAGCTGCTTTCAATATCCCACACACGCAAAACAATGATGCTACTGTGAACTTTGCCCATTAACTCCAGCTTGCTGGGTGACACAAGGTGTGGGTGCTATGAGCCAGAAAGGAGCAGGAGGCAGAACTCACAGCCCTGTCCTGCAGCCCCTGGTACCATGCCAACACTGTACAGCTGTGCACAGCAAGGACTCTTTTCAACAAGGGAAAAATAAGGCCACAGCAAGGAGAATGCCTGCTACCAAACCAGGCAGCTACCACCAAAACTCAGCCATGGGAGACAAATTTGCCATTTCCACGTTCGGCAGGAACTCTTCAGTTTGCACAGCTTAATTGGATCCTACCCACAGGTTCCCATTCCCAATTCCTTCGCCTGCAAGTGGGGATGGGAAACAGTTTTTTGTAGTTGAAGAAATATTTTACATTCAAGGAGAAAAATCATCTGCCAATGTTCTCCAGCTCAGGTTTCACAGCCTCCTGTCACTCAGCATTGAGTTATCACAGTAATACCTTCTCAGAGTTACCAATGAGATACAAGTGCTTAAAAGGTTTGTTTTCCCTTTCCCCAGTAATCTGGTTTCACCCATTCAGGGGAATTACGTCCATCTCAGCACAGGCATTTTCTGCCAAGCATCTGAGCAACCTGATCTACCTGTAGATGTCCCTGTTCATTCACTGCAGGAGAGCTGGACCAGATGACTTAGTTTCAGCAGTAACTGAATTGTTTTGCTTTAAGGATCCCCTCCAACTCAAATGATTCTATGATCCTATGATCCTCCTAGCACCTTTTGCTGCCCTGAATTATGAAGGAACTGTATGTCACTGCAGTCCCACTCTGTTATTCCCTTCAGACCAACTCTGGGGACATAAAGGCAGCCAGGACCAGACCAAGAAGAAACAAAACATCTGCAGCTGGCATTTCACAGAGGTAAAAATGTATTTCTAGCCCAGGAACTGCAGACTTCCAGCAGTTCTGTGCAATTCTGCAGACTGGTCTCATAGGTAAAGAAAAATGGGGAGCATCTCCCTCTTTTGGGGCAAGTTCTAAAATATTAACTATTTTCTATCTAAACTGGAAATTTTTTTCTTCCAGAATGCAAAAAATGTATATTTCAGTTTCTGATGGGGGGAAAGGGGGAGGAAAGCAGATGTTTCCCGCAAGACTTCTGTTTCCAGAAACATGCTTTACCCCCCAAAAAAGAGCTTCAATTTTAAACTGCCCACTGGTGCTGCCTCTGTCACCCTCTGCAGGATACAGGAGTGATGGTGAGAGTGGGCTGAGCTCCTCTGCCCCAGGGACAAGATGTAAGGAGAGAAGGAGGTGGCAGGAGCCCAAAAATGGGTCTTCTCCAAAGCAATCTGTGCTCTGCTGTTAATGGTTTGTTTTGACCTTTTCCAGCACAGAATATTTGTTCGGCTGCATTTGGATCTTCTGGTTTTGTAGCTACAAAACTACAAAATGCTGGGTGCCCTTGCAGTGTCCCCAGTGCTCAGAGCAGCTCATTGCCCCAAAGCTCAGAGTAGATCCTCCCCAAATTTCCCTACTTCTGGTGGCTCTCTTCAGTCATCTTAGCACTGCTCATGCCAAACAACACAGACCTGCTCCTGAAACCACAGTGGACTCCAGCAAAGCTCTCCTGGCCTAGGAAAATGTCAACAGATGCTCTAAACTATTGGGTCTTTTGCAACCCTCTGCAAGGGACAGTGCAGGGACACAGGCATTGCACAAGGCAGCATCATGGTCCAGAGGGGTCCCCCCCCAGATGGAGAGAGCTCAGAACAAGCTGCCACAAACACACAAAGCAAAGGAGGGGAGATGAGCAAGTTTAATTTTATACAGTCTGTAAGAAAGGAGATTAAATGGGAGCATGATAACGCTAGAAATACTTTAGGGGAAAATGCCATCAAAGGAGAAAAGGGGATTATTTAAATGATCTGGAAACGGTAAAACAAGGAGCGCTGCGGCCTGGAGCTACAAATGGAAGTATTTCAGGCAAGACATGAAGAAAAACTGTCTAGTGATTAGGTGCAGAAATGGGCCATCCCAGCAACGAGGCAGGGCCTTATCAGAGAGATTTAAAGATGCCACAGGCAAAAGTCAGGAAGAAAGAGGGATGAGACCAGGTGGAGAAGACAGGCCAGACCCAGTGACCAGAAAGGGCCATTAGCAGCCAACCTGCCTAGGATGCAGTGGTACATCCCCAGGCACACACCTTCCTCTCATCATCCCATCTTCCCCACTTTTTGCACCCATTTCCCTACCTTCCAACCAAGAGAGCAGAGGCTGATGAGGCCATGTGCTGGCTTTTCTGATCCAGGGTAAAATGCCATATAAAATAGTCCAGCCATCTCACCACTGTGTAACTTGGCAGAGCAGTGCAAGTAGCTAATGAGTAATGCTGAACTTGGCTGTGTAATTAAAAGTGATATATTTTTATATATAAATGATGAGTTTTCCATCCCCAAAGCTGATAAATTTCTCAGGCTAAATTTCTCAAGCTAAGAGCCTTTTGCGGCCACTTCTTTTACACAGCACTTTTTTTTCTCTGCTCCCCTCCAAAAAAAACGACCAGTTTTCCCATCTACTTAATGGGCTGTAAATACTTCTCTGCTAAGATGAAAAATCCATTTGATTTGCATTAAATCTTCATCATTACGAGCTCCCGGCTGCAGCAAGGCCCACATCCTGACACAGAATATCGCATTTTTTTCTGGAAACTTCCCCTTAAAAATCCCACGGAGAAATTAAAAAAAAAAACACACAAAAAAAAGGGGGGCAAAGGAGAAAAACCTCTGCATGAAATACCACTTCTTGGTATTAGATACAAAGATGACTAACACCACTTTTTAGTCTTGGATAATTGTATTTGTGGACAAAGATATCAGTGCTCCCTTCATGGTGTTGGTGCTCATCCTCATCATGTTGTTGCTCTTGCTGGACTAGTCAGGATGGGATTCACATCCACCCCAACAAACGTACAAAGGAAGAGGAACTCACCATCTTCAAGCAGCCTGATGAGGATGACCCAAAAAGCCATCATGTCTCTGCCTGGGAGCAGACAACCAGACTTGATCAATCAATAAGGTTTCAGAGCCTCTCTCTGCCTTACTCCCAGCCCAGCATATTCCCTGGGTTCTGGGACTCTGAGTGTATCATCTAGGCACAATCCCCATCACTTGGAGGTGTCCTGGGACATGGTCCTGCGTGTCAGTGCCCTTCTCGGCTCACTGATGGACATAGAACCCAGCACTGGAGCTAAAACATCCCCAAGGACAGGACAGCCCTTAGTGCAAACAGCAGCTTTCAGTGGGGTTAGATAAGTGGGAGAATGCATCTATTGGAGAAATCCAACTCCTATCTGCAGTGCAAGGCTCCACAGCTACATGTCATCAGCTGGGCATCTGTCTGAGACAAGCTAGATGATGTTCAATTTCCTGCTCTTTCAGCCCATAGACACACTCAGTAGCAGCAATGTTGTCCTTTTGACCTGTACATGCCATGCTGAGCAGCAGTCTCCTTTGAACAACATGCCCACCTTAAACTCCCCTGCAACATAAAAGAGGACAGAAGAAAGTTCACCACCAGCAGCTACCCCCAGGTCTGAGACATCAGTCTGAGCGATTTGATCTGCCTTGCACTGCAGCAGTGTGCACACGGGCTCCTTGAGCTGCCCGCACCGCTTCATCCTATCACCCTGCCAGGTCTCACTAGCTGCGAGCTGACCTGTATCACTGCTTAAAAGTCACCCTTCCTGCCTTTCTTCTCACCAGATTACAGATGATGTAGTACGTTCTGCTGAATATTTGACAGTGATGAAGAGCAAGGTCTCGAACCGGAGAGCTGCCCATGAGCACAGCGCTGAGCTCAGCACGGGGCTGCGCTTCAGCCAGAAACCTGCTCCGCTTCTCAGCTCTTCCCCTGCACTTGTGCTCAGTCTTTTCTTTGCCTCTTCTCCTGCACAGGCAAGGTGCAGAGGCTCCTACAAGCTGCTAAGCTCCTGGCATGCTGCAAAGCAGGAAAGGGCTGTGAGTCCCATCCTGCAGGCACACATCCCCCCCGCTGCGGGTGCACCAATGCTCCCATGGGGCTGTTTGTTGTCTCTGCCATAAAGAGGTTCAATCAAGCTAGCACAGTAATTCCAGTCTAAATTAAACATCCCCATTTACTCACAGTGAAGGCTGTTCACAACCGAAATCCTGACTCGGACAAGTAGTGCTTCAGAGCACAGATTTGGCTTATAGCATTTAAGGCAGCTGTCTTCATAAAAGCTAATAAAATACAGTTGGATAATTAAAAGCTTTAATTAAAAATGCAAAGTCCAAAGAGTTTCGTATTAACAAGGAAACTTGTTTTGACATCTGAAATTGCTGCACAAGCTGAATTCCCATATATTCTCTCCAGGCTATTTAGAGTTTGCTGCGTAGCTGGAAATGCCTCTAACTCAGTCCAATCACCATGTGTTGCTGGGGATGTGCACCAGAATTGATGCTGCTTGTTTTACAACTTCACTTTTAATTATCACAGTCTGAGGCAGCAACAGGCTTATTTGCATGCCAATGCCTGAGCACAGCCCGTGGATGGAGCAGCCTGGCATTCAGGGGATGAAATATGTACCTCCCAGGCATGGGTTGCAAAGCTGAGCTGGGAGCGGAGCAGAGCAGACTTTGGGGAGAGGTTCTGGACCTCAAGTGCAGGGACACAAGGCTGTGTGGGGTCACATAACTGTCTGCACCGCGTGGTGTTGGGAGATGGGTTTTGGAGAGTCTGTGCCCAGGATGAATGGGGAGCAGGACTGAGCCTGGATACAGGAGTTGGGCTCAGGGTCGGTTCCACCTCTGTGATAGCTCTAGGTGAGCAGATTTGTGGCTGTTCTTTCTCCCTGCCCATGTCACGGTGAGCTGGAAGCCCACATCCTCATTTCAAGGCCCTCTGAGGCCAAACAGCAGTGGAAAGCTTCTGCTTTGACCACACTGTCCCCTTCAGACCCTCTTCAGCATCGGATCACCCCCTGCCAGGCTGATGTATGGCTGTGATTTACAGCCCCTTTGCTCTAGTTAGTGTCTTGGAGCAAAACGCTCTTGTAACGAGTACCAGTGGAACAGCAGTAAATCTGTCAGTGCACCCCCAGGGCTACAGATCCATAAGGCTTAAAACCAACAGGGACTGATTTAATTGTCTAATTTGACATTTCTCATAACACAGACCAAAGAGCCTCTCTGAGCACCAGCTGTTACATACCCATCACCAGAGCAACGCTTCAGATACACAGCCACCCACTCACAGCCCTTTCGACTTGTGAAAGGGACATGGCTGTTTGCATCCTCACTGTGGAGATGTGCATCTTCTGTCAAGTCCCAGCAGCGTCTTCAAGACCCTGGATCTTCTTCGATCATTTTAGGAAATAATAATTTTTGATGTATTGGGTTGTAAAAAGGTGGATTTTTTTTTTCTTTTCCTTTCACATATTTTTATAGAGGTCAACTAAAGTGAACTCAAACCATTTGGATTCCACCAAGCTTTGTTTGGGCCTTGTTTGGCATTTTGTCTATTTCTCCCCAAGGAAATATTCAGAATTTAAAGCCTGACTTCCAGCAAAACCTTTGGTGGACATTAGGAAAAACTTCTCCAAAAGAATGGTGATACACTGGCACAGCTGCCCAGGGAGGTGGTGGGGTCACTGTCCTTGGAGGCGCTCAAGAAATGCAATTTAGTAGTTAGAGGCATGGTTAGTGGGCAACGTTGGTGCTGGACAGTTGGATTAGGTGATCTTAGAGATCTTTTCCAACCTTAACGATTCTGTGATTGTGTGATGAACAGCAGAAGAGCCATGCACAGATTCCCATGCCCTGACGTCTTTCCTTCAACCCCACCTTTCCACTTCTGTTTCTGTTTTGCACAATAAACACATTTATCCACCCCAACCCCAAGGCTGAAAGCACCTGGCCTGAAGGTTGGCCACCTAACACCACTCCTGGCCCTGTGCTCACCGGGCACCCTGAGACCTTGCTGCATGTCTGTGCCCAGGTGAGTGCTGGGATAGGTAAGGCATCACTCAGCGAGAGCATCCCTTGATCACCCATCACAGGCACGGAGCTGGCAAGCAAGGAGACACCACAGCAGGGCTAGGGAAGGACACCAGTGTGTATGTGGGGTGCAGTGCTTAGGGAACGCCTCTGCTCGTGGAGGATGAAGGCGAGAAGGAAGAGGAAGGTGAGCAGCAGCCCCTCCGCAGGCTCCTTCCTTCCCCGGGCGGTGAGCCGTGGGCCAAGAGCACCCTCGTGTGGGTGCGAGCTCCGCTGCTGCTCTCTTCTCTGTCTCTCCCAGCACAGCACTATCCTATTTCCAGCTTGGCAGCTGGTCTCTCCTCACCCCCAGTGCTTCCCTCCCTCCCTGCACTCAGCTCTGCAGAAGGAAGGTCTGTTTGGGGTGTTCTCGGGGTCATGCTAAACAGAATATTAAGGGATATACTGCTGGGAATAACCTGCTCTGACCCCTAGACAAGCAACTGTGTGTACTATCGAGCCTTGTCCACCTCTAAAATAGGAGATGCTCAGAACCAAATTTGATTTCAAGACATAATGAAACTTCTCTCCCTCTTCCCTCAGCCACCTGCAATAACAGCACTGGCATCACACCATAACCTATGCTCTGGACATTTCTGGCTCAGGTGCTCTCCAGGGAGCACAAAGGCAGGGAGGTGGGAGCTTTGTATTTGAAACTCCACGGATGGGTTAGAGGAACTCAGCCACTTCACACTCAACCTGGCATACGAAGGTGTAACACTGTAATGTGATAACACAGCAATGACAGCAGAGTAGCAGTATCCTAGGCTACAGCAAGTGAGGACTTGCTCAAATACAGCAGTTGTGGGCATAGAAATAAACAAAAGAAACTGCTTACCTTCAGAAAGCCTCAGGCATGCAGAGATCTCCAGCAAGTTCCCCTTGCCTCCACTGCCAACCCTTAAATGAGGTCTAGGAAGGGGTGGATCCTGGCTTCATCCATTCCAGTGACTTAGATGCATTGCACACCTCTGAGCTCCCCTGGGTTGGCCCTGCCTTCCCACCAGGTGCTCAATCACTGCTTCAAGCTGTGACTTAGCATTTCTGCTACACAAGGTCATGTCATCACATGTGAGCCTGTAAAAAAACAAGGTCCTACTGGAGTAGTTTGAGTAGAACCCTGTCCTACCCTACTGGTTTTAGTCTCCATCCTAGGAGATATTCAAACCTCAGTGCACCTGCCCCAGCTGACCCCCAGAGGTCCCTGCAGGGGCTCTGTGAAATGGCCAACGGGAGCCAACTAGGATCATTCCCCATCCTCATTCCCAACACATGAACTCTGTATTTAAAGTCTGCACATAACCACAGAAGCAGTTTCTGTGACTGATGGAAGCTATGGTCATGCTAGGTTTCAGCCACGCACAATAAAACTAATTAACATGTGAAAAAATTAAAGACAAACTATGCAAGACGCTCAAGCAAATTAGCCTGAATTGATTTTTCAAGTGGATTAAGATAAGCCACCTTAAACTTCTTTGTACCATTTTTAGCAGAATTTAAATGACCATGACAGAGTCTAGATCTCCTTAAATGTATGAAAGTAAACTGAATTCCTTGTAAGAGTTTCCTATCTCTTTAGGGGGTTTAATCCATAAACTCTTATTTAATTGTGATTTTCTTTCCTAGGTTCCTTGTAAGTCTAAACCATAAGCTCTCCATGGTGTCAGAGGAGGAGGACAGGCTCATTACAGCAAGGAGATGGACTTCACTCCATCTCCAAAAACTCTTACCAACCTCCTTCTCCTTCAGGGCATGGCAGCAGTGAACCCACTGAGCCCAGGACCTACATTAGAGGAAACCTCAAGAGGCAAGGTTCATGGCAGAGCTTGGAACCTGATGATCTTTAAGGTCCCTTCCAACCTAAAACATTGTATGATTCTATGGCCCAGAACCAGCCAATGCCACAGCTGCACTCTAGCACATTTCACAGGCAGTGCCCAATTCTAGATTCACATTGGGCAGCATTGCTTCACCCTCTGCATACTTTAGGGCACGATGTGAACAGGGGGTGTCCTGCACACCACCCATGCTGTCATTAACCCCAATAGAGTGATGGGGACCAGAAAGGAGTCCCTAGCCAAGCTCTGGCTGCAGTTCACATGGAGCCAGGCAAACAGTGGGGCTGTGTGCCAGGCTGTGATCCCATATGCACGTGTGCTGCCTACAGGCACTCAGGCTTTCTTGCAGGGCCACTTCTGTCTGTCTCTCAGAGAAATTATTCCTGCCTGAAAACAGAGAGAGGCTCAGCATCCCGAACATGCTGCAGGGCTGGTGCTTGAGCCCTATCTCTGCTGGCATTTGGGGTGGGAAGTGTTGTGGGGTTGACCACAGCTGCACAAGCCCTTCCCTTCACCACAGTGGGCTGGTGGCATAGCTTAGTTCTTCCTGGGCTGATATCTGTGAGACTGAGGGATTTATGAGGCTGAGCCACATCACCTCATGTGGCTGCAAAGTCAGCCAGTTTATATCTGACTGTTTGTGAGATTCCTACTCTGGACTTAAAAGGAGCTGGGACAGGGACACTGATAATGCTCAGGCTTCCCACGTGCTCCATCACTACCTGCTGACTGCAGCCGTTCATCATCTGGAAGGCAGAGCAAAGCAAAGCTCAGGGGATGTCTGGGGGCAGCAGAAAGGTCTTTTCTGCCCTTTGCTCTACAGTGGCATTGTGGTGCGAGCCAGCACCCCTCCTGCCCCAGAAAAGCCCTCCCTCTGCTTTTGATCACCCCACAACCTGCGGACACCTCATCATTACAGCCAGGCAGAAGCAGCTCAGACAACACCTCGTGCTCACTGACACTTTCCCCCTCCCTGTCAGGATGAGACCTGACATTTTTCACCCAAGATAAACCAGAGGCAGCTCCTGGCCGGGGTGAGCCTGGTGGCTGCTGAGTGTGGGATCGGGGATAGGGGGCTCTGCTGCTGAACTCTGAGTTCATGCCCTGATATCTGGCTGCTTCTCATCCTCTCCAGCTCTGACAGCAAAACATTTACTAGATTTGAAACACGATCTTCAGGGAGGTTTTATCAGCACCAGGACATACCTTCAACAAATTCCAGTCTCAGCAGAACAGAAGTAATTCAAGAAGCTCCTGGCTTGCTGTGCTTGATGTAGTGAGCTCCATCCTCATGTTTGGGAGCCCTGGTGCTCTCCACCTGATGAGCACTGAGCTGCCACAGATTTGCTACAATATGTTGCTTGGATGGAAGACAGTCTCATCTTCTTTTGCAAATCCCATAGTTTCTCATTACAAAAAGAAGCTGCAGTAAGACAGCTGCTGAAGATGTGGTGACTCCAGGCAGGTCAGTGTTCAGCCTGACAATGAGGAAAAACTTCTTCTCAAAAAGAGCAGTGATGCAGAGGCACTGCTGCCCAGGGAGGTGGTGGAGTCCCCGTCCTTGTGGAGATGTGGCACTGAGGGATGTGGTCAGTGGGCATGGTGGGGGTGGGCTGGGTTGGACTGGATGATCCTAGAGGTCTTTTCCAACCTTAATGGCTCTAAGAGTCTATGATTCAATGCAAATGGTGGGAGGAGTGTCTGCTCTGGAGCTCTTCCTGACTTCCTAGCAAAAAAATAAACTATTGGCACCCACCTGTGTTCATTAACTTAGTGGGGCTACACAAAGCCCCAGTGGAGTTTGAAAACAGAAAGAAAAAAAAATCCTGGCTTCTTCTTTCTGATACCTCTGGGGAATGGAGAGGTTAGTGTCAGAGTCACCCATTTTAGGTCCTGCTCTGGGGCACCCTACTTTTCAGAAGAGGCATCTGCATGTGAGAGCTGCCCTTTCTCCAGCTTGAACTCATACTGCTCAATGCAGGGTCTGGGAGGACTTCTGTCCCATTGAGGTCATCCATGGCTCTGTGTTCCTTCCCATCCCTGGGAGCAGGGTCTGGTCTAGTATTAAATGGGGAGGTTGGAGACCCTGCTTGTGGCGGGGGGGTTGGAGATTCATGATCCTTGAGGTCCCTTCCAACCCTGGCCATTCTGTGATTCTGTGATCCCACAGGCTGCTCCCAGCCCTCCAGCCCAAAATGCCCACATGTTGCAGGGCAACCCTCAGCACCACATCCCAACATGCTCCTGGGTTGGAGGAAGAGCAAGCTTTGCCCAACAAACACAATGAGTGCTCACGTCTTATTTTGGACACCTGGGCTGCTGGTAGCCAGAGGCAGGTGATCTCAGCCAAGGGAGGAAATCACGCCCCGCTCAGAGGGTTTTTCTGCACAAATGGATGGGGGAAAAGAAATCTCTGCTTTTTTTTAAAGCCAAGTTCTCCCATCGCCCAGGGCAGCGATCCCACACAACGGTGTGTTTCATTTCCTACACTGTGCCCAATGCAGCAGCCCAGTGCAGCAGCCTGCTGCCCAGCCGAGCTTCTCCAGCAATCGTTTCTTCTCTTCAAAAGCCAAAGCTGAGCAGAACTGGTTCTTCTGCAAGCTCACGCAGCTGAGGAAGAAAGCAAAGAGGCTGATAAGCATCTCTGATGGCTTCGGGATAAAGTTTCATCTGATCTTTTCCCTGAGACAAAATGTTTCAGTTATTTTCTCTCCTTGGCAATTGTACATTAAAATGAAAGTTAATGAGACCAGGATTAAATGCCCTCGGGAAGGGGAAATAAACCTTGACTTCTGGCAAGATTTGAGAGGGCTTTCACAAAATACAGTCATGTGAACAGAGGTGTAAATGGTTCGGCATGAAATTTCCCACCACACTTTTTTTTTTACCTTAAAGACGTTTTGCACACAGGGGCACTCAGCCATCTCTGCTGAAGCCAGCAGACATTCCATGGGCAGGATATACTGTGACATTAATAAGCATTGCTCACCAGCAGACATTAAAATCAGGTTATTTTAACAAGGATGGTGCTCCAGAAGTGGGAACACATCTCTATGTTGGCACAGCAGCTCCATGTTGGCACTGTCAGTGCCCATCAAAACAGGGTGCCCTGGGCCTGAAGCAGCATAATACCCCACTCCAAATTCATTCACCTGCTCCAGAATAGATTCATTTCCAGCAGCTCTGCCTGAAAATATCCATCACAGCATCCTGCAAGGCACTTCATGCTGGTGGTTACCTCCCAGCAACCAGGTCACACTGCCCACAGCAGCTCTGCTTTCATGCTGTGCTTATGGTGGGAATGCTGCTTCTCCAAATCCAACCAACTTTATTTTTCTCTGCTGATAAACCTGAAGGAACTGTGCTTTTCCAGATTCACTGCTGCAAAGATGAAAGCCCATGGGTCCTCCTGGCCTGGATGTTCTATCATGCCCAGGAGGGGACAGATCTCCACACTGGGTGCAGGATGGTGCTCCAGCCCCATGGCTCTGTGGGGAAGATGCTGATGCCCAGTGAGATACAAACAGAGCAAGAAGCATTTTCCTATTCAAATCTTCCAACCCACCCTGTGTTGAAGGTTTCCATACACTAGATGTCAGTAGAACAATAAAAATGACACAGAGGCTCCTTGTGCACCAGCATGAATCTGACTGCCATTTCTACTGTGCCACTAAAATTCACACTGTACCAGCTGGCACCAATAAACCCATTTGTTGCAGCAATAACCGGATGGGCAGAGTCCAGTGTTTGGGGTGGCAGGAGACATCCCCCAGAGCACAGCAGGGGGAAAACACTCAGACACAGCCCACAAAAATGGTATTCACTTAGTGCATGCATTGGTGGGTTTATTTGGGGGCAGTAACCTGTGTTACTGGCCCAGATCCTCTAATAGCACTCATGAAAGCTGCCCGGCTGCTCCTGCTGGCACATGAAACTCAGAGCTTATGCAATGTGCACCTGGTCTGCGGGTACAGCCTGCCCTGCTCCACCTGCAGAACAAACTTCGCAGCATAACGCACCTTTCTGTGCTCTGCGAGAAACAAACCTGTGCTATCAGCTTTCAATCTTTACTGCTGTAGCAATAAAACCAGGCTGCAGCCCGTGCAGCAGAGGGCATTGATCTGCAGAACGAGAAGCCCCAGGCTGTGCTAACCCTGCAGGCTGATGCCACCCTGCAGCTATTTCCAACCTCTTGGAATGAGGTTTGGGTCCCATGCCCACTTCTTTGTACAAAAGCAGGAGAACGGATCACTAAGTCCTGAGAAAACACCTGCACCCAAATCTGCCCTTACATCCTCCACATTCAGAGCAGCGCTCATTGCTCTTCTGTCCACGTAGTAAACAGCCTACAGCAAACCCTGCAGCATCACTGTGGGGCTTCCAAACCCAGAGGTGGGATGCAGCCAGGCCTGGCTGTGCAGTTGCACTACTGCTTTTGGGCCCAAATACTCTGAGGGCTTCCTGCTTTTCTTCGAAGACCACATTTCCAACAAAACTGGGCCGGCATTTTGGCTGGAATTAACTTCTCAAAGACAAAGCAGCCTAACACCAACCTTGCTCTCCTCCTTCAACCACTCCAGAAGACACTGGCCCTGCTCAGCCCCAAATCTCTTCTCCTCTCACCTAATCCCCCAGGGACAGATGGGCTCTCCTATCGATTCCCCTCCAGGCGCCCCATATCCCCTTTCCCAGGCTCTAGGGTTTCAGACCCTCCCCATCGGAGCCCAAGTTGTCTCCCTGCACACTGACCCAGCAGGACACAGTTCAAAGCCTTCAACAGGAAAAACAGGAAAAGCAGCCCCGCTCTCCCCGTTGACATAGTTTCGGTCTGGTTCTTGGTGTCAAAGGAGGCATTCACCTCCCAGAGCCCAGCAGATGCCTGGAGGCCCCATGGGAGGACAGCAACCAGCAGCCAGGTGGGGTTAGGCTGGGATGTGCTACTTGGGCTGCAAACCCTGCCTTTCCATTGGGATCCTAGAATCACTGAATACCACAGATTGAAAGGGAGCCACAAAGCTCACTGAGTCCAACCCTGTCCCCTCACAGGGCCACTCAAATCCAAATTTTAGATCTAAGGGCGTTGACTAAACACTCCTCGGGGCCATGACCACTGCTTTGGGCAGCTTGTTCCATGCCAAACACTGTCTGGTGCAGAACCTTTTCCTCCAGCTGTAATGACTACCCCATCCCTCCTCATGCCATCCATGCCAGTAGATCAATCTCCTCCAGCCCAGCCCCAGCCCCAAGCCAAGGGGTGGGAGCAGATTGCTGAGATAGATGCAGACACGTTTCCTGTTCAGCAGGTTCGTGGCCATGCTGGTCTGTGGGGCATTAATGAGCTGGGTGTGGGACCAAGCTGGGCAGCACCCAGAGATGGGACAGGCCAGTCTTTCATTGCTGGGTCACATGGCAGTGACAGGTTGAGCACCAGGAGGAAGGGCCAGAGGGTACGAGGCAGAGCATCCCCGTCCACACCATGCCCCCAGCAATGGCTTCCCATTAAGAGGTGCCCCAGTGATGTACCTCTCATTCCCCAAAGGCCAGGAGATGTGTCACCTCCACCACCACATGCAGGAGACATGAAGTCCTCCCCAACACAGTACCAGGTCGTGGGCTCTCCAAACCAAAGCCCCAGCCTCCACAGCTGTGCTAATTGCCTCATTAACCCCTTGCCAACAGACCCCAATTCCACTTCTAGTCCCTCACCTATTGATCTCCTCCAGCTGTTTTGCATGTGATTTACATGAAGCATTGAGGATCTGAGCAATTCAGGCCTAGTTTGCTCTAATGAAAGCGAGATGAATGGGAGCTGGTGCCATGAGCCCCATCTGCAGAGCAGGGCCATCAGGGCTGCCTTTGAAGAAGCTCACTCTGACGTTTGGCTTCCCAAAAATGGAACCGCAAAAAAGAATTTTGTTCTCCAGGCCTCATCTGGAGAGGTCCTTGCTCTGAGGCCTCAGCTTCCAACATAAAAGCAAGGAGTTCTTCCAGATCCAGCTCTTGGGGGCAGATGTCCCCTCTGGCTCCATCTCTCTGCATGGCACCACTCCTCCTGAACACACCAGACATTTTCTTGACTGCAGCTGCAGGCAGGAGAAGCTCCACATCTCTCTTTTGCATCCATCAGCTCTTTCTCACTTCTCCTTCCCACTTGCTGGATTTGGCATCAACTTCTTCCCCATCCTAAATGGCTGAATCTTTCCTTTGGGTCCCTGTCCCAGCATCCCACAACCCTTGCCCTCCAGCAGAGCATATCCACCAAGGCCTTGTGGCATCCCAGTGATATCCCCAGTGTCTGCAGGCTGACTGACCTGCCATCTTCAACAACAGGTGCCAAAGTCATGCCCAGACCAACCAGGCTTCTGTCTAAGGATTCCATCAGCATAGCCAACTATTTCCCTCCTAGATGAGGACAATCCAAAGCACTGGGGATATTTCTAGTGGGACACAGAGCCACAGCACACCTCACGAGCCAAGGTCATAGAACCAAAGAAACATAGAATGGTTGGAGTTGGAAGGGACCTTTAAAGGCCATATGGTCCAACTCTCTGCAATGAACAGCAACACCCACAGCTCCATCAGTGCTCAGAGCCCCATCCAGACCTTGGGTGTCTGCAGAAATAGGGCTCCCCAGCTTAGCATGAACGAGCTTTGGTAAATACAATGAAATCATAAAAAGTGGGGGAATCTCACACCAAAAGCTTTGTGGACTTGCACATGACTGTACTTTCCCCTCAGCTAAACTGACACAAGTGGTGCATGGACTCTGATTCCCATGGGAACTCAACTGTTTATCTTGACTGCAATAAAAAACGATATTAAAAATAGATTGTGGAGTGGAAGTGGCAGAAAATATTTGACACCTGATGCTGTTCCTCTCCATTGTCTGAAATCTAACAGCCAAGTTCTGGGAACAGGCATGTCGGTGCGATTACAGCTCAGACACTCCCAAACCTTGTCTTGAACAAATCTGAAACCCAATTATGCTTCCAAAGGCTGAGTAGTTTCTGTTGGTCTGTTTGAGCTGCAGTGCCACCAGGACGGTGCAGTCCCACTCTCCAACCACACACCCAAGCTGCAAAGCATGGCCGTGTTCCCAGACTCTCTGAAGAAGTCCATAGTGAACACTGGGGTGATAAAAAGCTGTAGGTGTGAAAATAGCTGCAAATCAAAGGGGAAAAAGCAAGGTGCCAGCCCAGCACACGCTCAGGTCCAGACCAAGCCCCTTCTCACCCCTTTGCTGCCCCAGCAGTGGGCTTTCCGCAGCCATCATTCACTTCTGCTCCTTTTTTGCAAGTTTCAGTAATGCTCCCATAAACAGGTTTTTAATGCAATCCTTTTCCCCTCACATGCCGCATGTTAAAGATTAGCAGAGGCATTTTATGGCAGGTAATAAAGAACACCGATGTCAAATATTTTAACAAGTGCTCCATGGGAAAAGCCCAACGGGCTCTGAATGCGTATCTGCTCTGCGGTCTCTGTCAGGGAGATAGGGAGATTGCTGGGAAAACTTCTCCGATTGTATCTGGGGTTTGGAAAAGAGCAGAACCACGGTGACCTCTCCACCCACACTGGCTGAATGGGACAGCAGCTCTCTGCTTTTCCTGAGCTCCAAACTGAGAGCTGCTGTCCCTGTACCTCTAGGGGACGTGCAAGGGAGACACCAGGAAAGCAATGAATTAAGGTTTATTTGGGAGCTGCAGTTTATCCTACTGAGACCTTCCTGGCTGAGGCATGATGATGAAAGCAAACAGCCCCCATAAAACGCTGTGGGGAAGTGCCTCTCTATGGGGGACCTCAGCCACAGGACAGCCATGGAGCAGAGCCTCCATTCCGAGCACACTGGGGTCCTGATGGGGACACCTGGAGAAGCAGGGCTTGGCACTGCCCCACCCTCAGCTTTGTACCATCTTCTCCACTCATTTGCACACCAGAGTCCCTAACAGATGTGTGCAGAGCAGCACTTGCTGGCAGTCCCCACTCACCCCAGCATGAGAGGAATGCACTGCCCGTGTCACATTGGGTTGCAGAGGACAGTGGGCAGCCACCCCCAGAACGCATGCAGGGAGATGCACCATCCCTGGGAGGGCTTGGTTTAGAAACCATGAGAAAGCACATGCACACAAGAGCAGCCCACGCTACCAACTATTTCTGCCCACAAACTGAACCTGAAGAATCAGGGATGCCTCCAGGAAGCCTTTATCCCTTTCCCTTCCCCCTCTCGGACAGAAAAGCCTTCAGATTTGTCAGTCATGAAGGTCTTTCCCAGTGTAGATGACTCTACAGTTCTCTGCACCCATCCCTCCCATTGCATGCCCAGCACTGCGTCAGCACCACCACCCGTGAAGGGGAAGGAGCCCTGCGGAGCTGAGCAGTGCTCCTGCAGATCTCACAGCACCAGGGCAGCAGGATGGGCCTGCAGAGGGACTGCTGAAAGATGCAGAGTACTCCTTCACTTTCCCATGACCGATTCCCCTGCAAGCATCAGAAAACACATTTTCTGACGGTAATTAATCTGACAAGAAGTCAGGAGGCACTGATTAAGTGTCTCCTATCGCTGAGGATCACAGATAATTGGCAAGATAGGCTCCTTTGCAGAGTTGGCAGAACATGTTTAGAAGAGATGAAGGAGAGATAGCAGCGACCGTGCTGGGATTCACAGCATCATGCAGCTCAGGGCTGGTCCTGGTGGTTCCCCAGCACTGCTGAGCACAAACAGGCACAGGACAGCCTGGTGTTTCACTGCAGTGCTCTCCTGGTGCCAGGCTCTGTAGTTTAGGCAGGGTTTGTTGGCTTCAGCAGGAAGAAGTGGGCATCCTTTTCTCTGCGATCCACATCCTGCAGCCCTGATTGCCACAGCTGGCTTTGATTAAGCCGATTTCTCCCGGCACTTTCATGGTAGCGAAAATGCTTGGAAGTTGTATTAGGTGACACCTTTCATTAAGCCCTCAGCACCTGCTTCAGGCCAATCTGGGGGAGCTCATAAAAATCCCCTCATTGTGATGGGGAGCAAGGCTGCTGCTTTCCCAGCTGATGCTCTGAAGGCAGATTTGGAAAATTTGGGCTCTTGAGCACCATAGGAGAGCAGCACAGTGTTGGAAATGGAAGAAAGAATGTCCTCAAAGGAGAGCAGCCCATAGGTGGGACAGCTGATGGGGTCAGAACAGACTCGTCTTGCTCAGGCAAGCACAGCACTGCTCTGCTCCTCGCCCACCTTTCTCATGTTTCCTTCCACCAGTACAAAGGATTTCCACACTCCATCCAAACCTGCTAAAATAAGCACCAGATGCATCATCCGGCTCCCACCACCCCCGCTGAAACAGATCTCAGTGCTTGTTGGTAAACTCTCACTAAACTTGTCAGAGGCAGAAATGCCTTCCAGATGGGCCTGGGAGGTGAAGGCTTGGGAATTTGAGCACTTTTTTTACGTATGCAAAATTCTGCAGAAGATATTTGCTCTGTTTTCTGCTGTGCAGAAGCTCTGCACAGCTTCTGCTGCCTGGAGCTCTGGCACTGGGTTTGGGCAATTTTCATTAACGAACATGGTTTCAAGGATCCAGTATCCTTCAGTCTCCCACTGGTGCTAGAAGGGATGTGTTTGTTCCCTTGCAAGAAAGCCAGTGGCCAGATTTCTAATTGGCAGCAGATGGCAAGAAAAGCAGAGTGAGCTTCCCACGCCACAGCCCTCCTTGCACCAAAGGAGCTGGATCCAGTGAGTTGCACTAGGGATGCTTTCCCCCACTGCCCCCCAACCTGCAGGGTCTGTTTGCACCCAGCACACAGCAAGTGAGGTGTATCCATCCCGTAGACACGTTGTGGTGGCTACCACCACTACCACATGAGCATGTTCTCTCCAAGACCTGGGCTGTAAGGTGCTGCTGGAGGTCAGACCCAAATCCACCCAATCTCAGCAAAACCACTGGAACACGTACCAAATCCCAGATGTGTTCCCAGTGCTTTGCTATGCACTGCAAAGCAGTGCACCTGCTGCTGGATTTGCAGTCTATTTTTCACTGCATGGTTCTATGTGCTCCAGGCTCAAGAGGGTGTGCAATGCTCAAGCCATGGCTATCAGCTACCAAACAAAGCCCAAGCTCAGCTGCCCACCTGAGGAACAGCAGACACTCTGCTTTTAGCTGCCAGCATGACTTTTCTGGCAGCAGCAGATGTATGTATGACATAGACTGCACACCCTGCAGCTGCACATCACCCCGTAAGGACAGCTCATGAACCCATGAAGCCCTGCAGCATCCACTGCCCCACCACCCATCCCCAGAGCCTACAGCATCCCAGCTCCAGCTGCGGCTTCAGGAGGACTCTGCTACTGGTTCCTGACAAGCTGACATCTCAAGACCACTAGGTGAGCACATCCAGCCCCCTGCATGCAGGCAAACCCATCCGCATCCAACTCCCCATTGCTCCCAGCAGCACCTCAAGGACAGGATGAGGGCTTGAGCAAGAAACCACAGCATCTGTGTGGGAGTGAGGATGCGAGCACCTGCCCTGAGAGGAGCAATGACACCCAGCTCTGGGTGCCCCCATTGAAATCTCAGGGTGGTTTGAGTGAGTTGCAGGCTGAGCAGACAACGCAGCTGCAAAGCTGCTGAGAAGGCAGAGCAAACCTTCTTGCCAGGCTTTCCAAGCCCTTATTGTCTTCTCCCATTTTATCCTCTTCTTGTGCTTGATTGCTTTGGGCACGGGCCAGGCCTCCTGCCTGCACAGGGCTTCCCCCCTTGTGGTTTTCTCTCCCTGGGAGTTGAGATGGAGAGATCAACAAAATTGAAAAATCAATTTCAAGCAGAGGTCAGCACCCTGCTGCAGGGAGCGAAGTCCTCCAGCCCCATGAACCCTCAACACCCAATGACTGCAGTCCCCAAAAGTAACACCAGAGCTGGGAAGGAGCAGAGATGCAGGGGAGCTGCTGCTCCATTCCCAGCCCCACTTTCTGCTC
The DNA here is from genome assembly GCA_037305975.1 of Chrysolophus pictus. Lineage (NCBI taxonomy): Eukaryota > Metazoa > Chordata > Aves > Galliformes > Phasianidae > Chrysolophus > Chrysolophus pictus. Next base: position 7,958,422 of record CM074593.1, on the reverse strand, counting down.
CCAGAGCCAGCACAGGAAGGAGTGAGGAGAGCTAACAGGTCTGGTACCAATGTGAGCTGAGCACAAAGCAGTTTTCCTCTCTGTGCATGGGTTCCTCGGGGTTTTGCTGAAGTCCCCCCAAAAACCAGAGTGGACACTATGATTTGTCCCAGCAGGGACTGCTCCCTGCAGCCAGACCCACTGCTGACCCGAGGATCAGGAGTCTATGAGACTCCACTGGTCCCATTTAACTCACACTAAATCTTCATGAGATTTCCCAAAAAAAAAGCTCTTTTCCAGGCTGGCCAGCAGATGGGGATGGAAGAGCACCCAAGGTCCGATCTGGGGGCACCAGGGGCCTCCAGACTGGCAGCTCTAATGGCTCCAGGGCTCAGGTGGCAGCACCTGGGCAAGCAGCTCATGGCTTGGGCTGTGCACTCACATCCCCGTCCCCAGAGCAGCAGGCGTGGGTGATAAATCCTGAGACAATTCTAGCTGGGCTCTGCACGTCCCCCATTTCTCTGTTTGTCCAGGGCAGGACATCTGTCCTCACCCCACATGTGCCCTATGGGGAGCCAGGGGACCTGGAGGGTGGTTCTGGGACTTCATCCTGTCAAAACATCCCTACTCAGAGAAAGCAACATGGCCAAGTCTGGTCTCTTTCTGCACAATGAGCCTCCAAAGCACACTTTGTGCCCCTACTGCCTATACATGTGTGTTGTAACCTCCCAGGCACACACAAGCTGTACTCCAAATCTATTCATGTCCAACCAAGAGGCTGAGTGAAGGAGAAGCCATTTGGAAAACTCAAAAACAGCTCAGAGATGCAACTCAAACAACCTTGCTGGGCTCTTCTCCCATCACAGGACACCATCAGGTAGATTCCCAGCAGAACATTCCCTTTGGGACTTACTGGATGGAAGAAGAGGGCTTCTCACAGACCATGGGCACCTGTGGTATCAGTGGGGCACTGGTGCCTCCCAACCAGCACACGGAGCTGGGCAGCCAACCCCAAGCAGCCCTGGGCCTATTTATTTGCCTTCATCCTCCAAAGGAACGCAATGGAATGAAGGCAGAGCAACACCCTGCCCCAAGGGAGGAGCCTTCATTGTGTCCGTGTGTAATTATACCATTAATTACTGACCATAAAGCTCTAAAGCAAACAGACCCAAAATGAATATAGCACTGGTGCAAAGCCCTAAGAGATAGCTCCGCGGCTGCTAATCGAATGTTGGTTTTCTAAACCCAAATTGAATTTGCAATTAGCTTCCCTTGTCCCCAAGTCTGACAAAGGGCCTTCCTGTGTTTCACACCGAGCAGGGATGTCTCTGAGCTGCCATCAGCCGACAAAGAGCGGAGCGGAGGGACCAGAATCCCAAACACATCCTTGGGCTGAGCGGGCTCTTGTTTGAGTTGGGATTTGCTGCACACTCAATGTACATCGCCGAGCAAGGCGCTCAGCCTGACCCTGGCCCAGAGTTTAGCTGTCTGTCAAATGTTAGAAAAGGGCTTTGTCTGCCTCACGAGGACTCGGAGGTTTAATTACCGCCTGTGCCAAGATGCCCTTAGGTGGAAGCTGCAATGCAAATGCAAAGTATCATTATTAGAGCTTAGCAAATAACTCAAATGTTTTTCTGCAGCAACTCCCTCGAAAAGAAATTAGATTCTTTTCTGGTGTGCTCGGGCGTCCTTCCAGGCTCTGTTGTTGTGACACCAGCGGTGAGCAAGGAATTAGCAATATGAAGGTAATTCAGCAAAAGTCAGTGCCCAGCACCCAGCCCAGCCCAGAAGGAGCTCCCAGCTGGAGCAGGGTGCAGGCAGGGCCCCGCAGACATCAGCCATGGCCACCCCATGATGGATCCAACAAGGGCATCGTGGGGACACCTCCACCTTAAGCACCCACTGGGCTTGGCCAAGCAAGGTGTGCATGGAACAGATGGAGATGTCTGCACGCATCCCAAGCAGCTCAGGTTGTGTAAATCTCAATGATTTGTGCCATTGCACACGTAATCTCTGCAAAGCCTGGGATGAATGTTTGCACCATAAATCCTTGGGGATGCCTGGTCCCTGGGGCTCAGTGTTTGCCAGAAAGCATCGTGAGCTCACAAGGATCTGACAGCAGCTCCCAGCTCCCCCCACCCCTTGCTGTTCCCCATGGCTGTGGGCTGTACGGGGGCGGCTGATCCCATCCCCACAATGCAAGGGAACGTGCAGAGCCCCAACCCCATAACGCTTCGTGCGAATGGAAGCAGCGCGGGGGAACAGTTGCAATTAGCTTTACAAAAAACATTTGCCTGAAACTGGATGCTGTGTGAAACTCCTGAACTCTCCTGTTGCTTGCGGAGCTGGGGGTGAGGGAAAGGAGGGGGGTGGGGAGGGAAGAGCTTTTTGTTTTTCAGCCCTGAGTGCGTGGTTTGGCTGCAGCCAGCCTATGATTCAGGGGCCGGCAGCTGCCTGCACCCCACCCAGGACACGGAGCTGGGTACAAGCACACAGCAAAATGCAACAGGACAGACCCACACCCATACTGGGGGCTTCTTTGTCCCAAAGCTGAGTCCAATGGAGCCACCACCATGTGCTGTGCCCAGCCATCAGCACGCCCCGTAGCGTAGTTTATCCCATTGATGGATTTATCTCCCCTCTGTGGCTCCTTCCTGCACTAAGGTATGGCCCAGCGCAAGCCTGGTTCTTCAGTACCCGCGTAGCTCTTGGCAGAGCACACCGATTTGCTCCAGTTGTCCCCACAAATACAGCAGCACCACTACCACCAGCCCATGCTACAATGCATGGCACTGCAAAGCAGAGCTCCTGTCCCACCGCAAACTCCTTTGAGGTTTTTTCTCTGTGTGCTTTTTTTTTCAAAATACCACCAATCAGGAACACAGAAGGAGCTCCTGTTTAATTTGCTTTTCCTCCCTCCTGTACCACCACTCCAGGACATCTGCAGCCCCAACCTGCAGCACAAACTGCTGTGGAAACCATCAAGCATTTCCCACTTACAACCAACAGCTCTTGCTGCACTATTTTGCACCACCTCCACTCTGAGAGCCCCATGTGCCACTTTGCCCTCTACCATCCCCATGCAGCACCCTGCCTGCAGATGCCCAATGCTGTGGCCATGCCCGTGCTCCCAGCCCAGCCCCAGCCCTGCAAGACCTCGTGGCCAAACACACGTGGTTTCTGGAGGTGGATCTGCAGTGCAGACTGCAGCAATGAGGAAAGCAAGACCATGTGTAATTAAAGAAACCCTTTGCAAATTAGTTAACAGTGCAAGCTCACACCGAGGCCAGTGCTATTATGAGCGTGGAGCCATCCAGCCAAGCCACACTCAAGCTACAACAAGTCAGAAAAAGTAAAGTTAATAAAATATTCTTGAAATGAAATGCGGGTCGTGTACTCCATCTGCATATTTATAAAAGCTTTGCCTAATCAAGCCAAATCTGCCAGCAAAAAGATCCTGCTGGTCTTTGATCCTGCCCGGGACTCCTCAGGGAATATCAGTTTGCCTTCAGCAAAAGTCAAATGGGATGAAAATCCACTTTAAGGGGCAAAATTGGCGCTGAGAGGAGACCAATAGCTGCCACCATGAAGCGCAAGGGAATGTCTGCAGCATCCGAGGGCAGCACTGAGGACAGCCAACCCATGTGCTCTAGACCTCTCGATATGGCAGCACCCAAGTCATCAGGGCTTGGAAGGGAGCGATGCTCAGAGCTTCGTGTGCTCACAGATAGAAATGTTTGGGTAAATGTGAAACTGCAAATGTCATCTACCCAAAATATTACCTAGCACGTGGCTCCAGAGATTGCTGTCTTGGCTGCAGGGCAGTGGGAACACTTATTTCATACCAAGAGGAACAGTGGTCCCGTAATGCCTCCATGGAGGTCAAGTAGGGTGAGGAGATGGAAGAGCCATTGAGACAAAAGAATTTATAATATTTATGATAGAATCTCATCTAGACTGAGGTCCTGTGTGGGGTAGCTTAAACCTCTCCTTTCTAACCAAAATCAAACACAATTCATGCAGTGTTCAATGAGAACCAAAGCAGCAGGACCAAGTCCAGCTCACCAGCCTGACCAGGGCATGACCCAGTCTGACCAGGGCACATCCCAGTCTGATCAGCTTCCAGACATCACAAGGGACACCCTGCTCTAGCAAACACAGTCTGAAAGTCTTTGCAGCCCTGCAGGTAGGGCAGAACTCAGGCTTGGACTCTCCTTTCACTGTGCAATCCCTCCCCCATCACCTCTCTGTGAGTCAGTACCCGCACGTACAATGATGAAAACAATCCTTCATCTCTCTGGTGATCGCCTTTGTGCTCCAGAGACAGCGGGCTGCATGCTGTCACCCTGCAAATATGCGAATTTCTCACTCTTGGCTGTAGAGAGAGAGTGCAGTGAGCAAGCACCCGGGTGGCTCAGAGATGGGGTGGTAACGCAAGGCAATGAGCACGCTTGCAGCCATGTTTTGTGCTTGTAGCCATGCTTTGTGCTTGCAGCCACACTTTGTGCGAGCAGCCACATTTGCTTGCACCCACACTCTGTGCTTGCAGGCACAAGGGGATCTGGGCTCTTTTGAGTTTGCATGGTGGAGCAATACAGATCACCCATGCTCTGCTCTCCTCTCCTTCCCATTTCCTCCTTTGCTCTTTCCTTCCCTATTTCAATAGCCTAGGATGATGCTGTTAGCCGCAAAGCCAAGCAGGAGCTCCAGGACCCAGGTGCCATCCCTATGGTCCCTGCCCCAGCTGAGCAAAACATCAGGAGCAATGCGAGAGGAGCAATGGGGCACTGCAAGAAGGAGACCAGATGTGTCACTTCCCCAGACTCGGCCTAGTAGTGGTGGCACACGTCTACCAGGATGGGGCAGTGGCAGCACCCACACCAGTGCCAGCTGGCAGTGTTGGACCCAGCTTTGGCAGAACCTTGGCCAGCATGGGGACACGGGGACAGTGCAGCTCTCCTGTGCCCCACTCACAGTGGAGTGGTGGCAGGGGCACTCAGTGGACAGTGCAGGGGTAGGGGCACGCTGGGGGGCTGCCGCCAGCCCCTCTGCCTGAGTCACTGCACATGTAGAGACCTCTACACCCAAAAACTTTGGGCACTGGGCTCACACCCACAGAGAGAAGCTGGGATCTTGCTGTAGGATCAGGCTGTTGGTTGTGGAGAGGAAACGAGCCTGTTATCCAAGTCCTCGATTAGCCTCCCAGCAATGGGATGGACACTTCCCTCACGAGCCATGGGGATGCTCAAAGGTGCCAGGAGCCCAAACAGACCCAGCTGGGCCTCAGTTCCCCCCAGGGCCAGGCAATGCCAGAGGATCATCACCTCCCCCAGCTTTCCCACCTCTCCTCTGGGCTGCGGGCAGGGGGCTGCCCCACTGAGCCCCGTCCCACGTCACGCAGCACCCCGGCCCCGGCACATTATATGGGGATGAATCACTCACTGACCTCTGCCTTCTGCAGTGTTCGGTTTCTAATTTTATGGGCTGTATCAGCAGAGTTATTGAATCCAGATGTCCTCAAAATGCAACTGCTGCACACAGAAAGCCGCAAGGAACAGGGCTAGTGGCGAGGACCAGGGTTTGCTGTAAACACTGGCCTAGGAAGGAGAGAAAAATACATCCTCCCCCGCCTGCCTGGGGCTCTGCAGGGACGAGTGTGAGGCTGTGCTCTCCACAGCCAACTCCCACCTCTCCTGATAACTGCTCCTTATTGCCTATTTCCTGGGAGCATCCTTCCCATGCAGCTGATGCACCAGGCTCAGATGGGTCTCATACTGGGGATCTCTGGGGATGCTTCAGGGATGTAGGTCCCACATTATCTCTACCAGCACTGCTATGGAAAGAGCAGGAGATCAAAGCAGAGGCTCAGCTGCCCATACCGTATCACCTTCATACCTTGTGGCCATGGCATGAGCAGCCAGCAGCACCTGACAGCCCTCGTGCTGGCATCTGGTTTGCATAAAGCACAGCTGACTCTGAAACAACAGGAGTGCATTTGTCTCAGCAAGGCAAGAAGAGAAGGGAAATTAATAAAAGCATCCAGCCTTTGCCTTAACTTCAAACAGCAACCTGCTGTGCGAGCTGCCTGTGGCAGGGCCATCGCCTTGTGACAAGCAACCACAGCATCACCCTCATGGCACAGCTCTGCCTGTAGCTGAGGTTCAGTCTGGGCGACTGAGAGAGGCTTTGCTGGCTGTGCCATCTCTGAATGGCCTCACCTACAGCACCATGCCCTGTCTCCTCCATCACCCACACCACGTACAAGACAGGCCCAGATGCACACGGAACAAAGGTTAACAGCAAGGGTGGCGAGGCGCACAACTGCACTGCCTGCTCAGCTCTGCTCATGCTGACCCCAAACACCACATCCACCTTCAGGTCTGGTCTGCCTTACACCTCGCAGTGACTGCTCCACCCTAACGGAATGCACCAAGCTCCAGGTGGGATATTTCCAGCGCTGGCTTGCTTCATGCTAACTGGAAGAAAAAACGACTTGCTTCTAGCTAACAAAAAATGCCTGCAAACTGTTTTCAGGAAATGAAAGACTTGGCCACCTTGTCCACACCTCAGCCTCCAGTCCTCCTGGAGAATGAGCCCCAGGAGACATCTGCCTTCTGCAGGAAGCAGTGGAAGATATGGCAGTGCTCCGTGCTCAGCTTCTCTCCAGTGATGGTGAAGTGGCAGGGGGGGGAATTTCCCTGCATACCCCTTTTTCCTGCTGCTATGCCCTGCGCAGCACAAGCAGAGAGCTGCCTGGTGAAGGCACTCCTTCCACGTCTCACTGCTCGAGATAGAGGGAAGTCATGCAGACACATGCAGATCCAGGAACACATATGGGTTTTCTCATTTTCTACCTTGTCACCTTGGCAGGAGAGAAATGTAATACACAGAGCAGAGGGGGAAGGTAATGAAGCAGCTGACCTTCCTGGGGGTATTCCAGCTCACATGGCTGCCCCTGCGCTGACTCCTTCCTGCCCCTGTATGCTCCAGGTCTGCTCCTGCCTTGCGTCAAGGCTTTGCCATCCATAACCCTGAAAGGAGCCTTTCGGGGCAGCCAGTGCATCTGGGCTGATGTTCCTTTTGTGCACAAGCCAGGCACACGTGCTTCAAGAAAGCTCAGAAGACCTGAAGGGGATGAGTTTAACGTACGGCGCCTTGATGCCAAGTTTCAGCCTGATGTGAATCACAACAGCTGATGTGCAACACCCTCTTAGCAGTCAGGGTTTACTGGGAGGGAAGTGCTGCCAGAACCAGAAACTATAGCAACTCCTGCAATAAAAGAGCATTTCAACGTAAAGCTATTTTTACAGCATACTGCCACGTTCATGGCATGACGGTTTCCAGCAGTTTTCAGATGTCTGCTGCCAGCAGATTGAGTTGGATTAGTTTCTTAGAAGTTCAAAGAAGGAAGGATCGTATCGGGTTGTCACATACACCCCTTTCCCTGCAATGGGAAAAATTATGTCCCAAGAGATGATTCATCAGGTATTGAATTCATGCAACACTTGATCTCGGCTAGCTAAAAAACCAGGGTTGCCTCAGGGCTCAAACCTGGTCTCACTGAAGTCAGAAAGGCTTTTGCAATTGACTTCAACAAGACAACTATGAACCATCCCATGATCAGACTTGCCTGAAGCCTAGAAACCCATATTCATCCTACTCACAATATAAGCAGCAAAGAGTAATGATCTGTGATAGATTACAGCTTATCTCAGCCCAGCTAAAGCTGATGCAGATTTTGCAATTTGTTTGAATGGGGTCAAAGTTGACACTGAAGTTGTGGGACTTAATCTCTGAATGGCACCATTTCTTCTGTCCTTCCAGTCCAGTGTCTGCCTCTTACACAGCTCCTGGGTCTCTTCCATCGTAGGAAAATTTATTTCAGTAATAGTATTAGTATATTTTAGTATTTAAGGGTGGAAAGTATGATTCTACAAGCAGAGTCAAGTCGTACTTCTATCTCAGAATCTCCTAAGAGTGGGCAGAAAAACTGTGGTCCAGTGAGTTTCAGCACTGACAGCAGAAGGAAAAAACAATAAAGCAATGATATTCTGTTTCAAAGAGATGCTGATATCAGATCAAGCGCTGAGCAAATATTTAACTGCTGCTCAGAAAACTGCTATTATTTCCTGCGAACTCCATAGAAGCAATTCTGGCACCTCCACGAGCACAAAAGACCAACAGGTCTAACTTGAAATCTCCCACATGCCAAGTCTCATGTCCTATACTTCATCCATGTCTTGAACAATCAAAGGCCCATCTGATTTACTCTCTTCTTGGGCCCAACATCTCTTTGCCAAGGTATCTTTCAGTAACCCACATCCTCTTCCTACAGCTAGTGTTGATTTTTGTCGTTTTGACATAACGTTTGTACTCCCACCATGGTTTGCTGACGCAGTCCAGGTCTCCAAAGCCCTATCTCCTCTTCCATCAGCATGGATTTCTCCACACACCTCCCTCTGCCTGCTGGAAATTGTACTCCAGACTTAAGCCACCAACCTCTGTGGCACCACGCAACGCCAAGAAGGCTCAGCAGGTTTAGGTTTTGTGCAGACACTGCAGAAGTCTCTCTTCAAAACCCCTCTGAAGCTGCGGCCCAGTGAAACCATAGCTGCTCCCATTTCAACTTCCGTTAGCACAACACAGGGCAAAGCCAAAATCAGAAGCGACTTTCCAAAGCAGCCAGACTTGGTGCAAACCTTGTTTTCCAAGAAACCTCACCAACCCATGAGGTTTTGAGGGAGGGATAGGTTACACCAAGTACACTCCAGAACAAAGGATGCTGGGGTCCTACTTGCTTTGGATGGGCTCATACCTGCCAATGAGCACACCTCGGGCAGCCTGAAGCCAACAAACCTCATAAACACCCTTACAAGCATTTATGCAAAATAGAGCCTCACAAACCAACCCTGCCTCACTGTGCTTCAGGGACAGCAAAGGAGAGCTGCTATTTACCAGGTTTGCTGGGGTCTTTTCTGCTTGGCTTGAGCACATCACTCCCACCCATGGGTACTGGGGCAGGAAGACACAAAGCACAAGTGATTGGTATAAGCTGTTCAGAAAGATATGCTCATCTGTGCTTTCCAGGTCAGACCTCCTCAGCCCTCACCTTGTTTACCTGCCTGGTGCACACGTGAAATGCAAGGGGAACCACCCCACACCCACTCGTGACAGGAGGGAATGACAACACCAGGTGCAGAGCAGTGGAGAAACAGGCTGGTGAACATTGGGCTGCCTTCCCTTGGGCAATGGTTGCCCATCCAATACCGGGAATTACACTGAGCACCCTGAAGGACAATGCCCAGTGTGGAAAAAATGAGTATCTCCCAATTGGGTTCTCCAGGCTTAGTGACAGCTTTCCAAAATCCCATCCTTAGCCCCAGTGTTGGCTTGCTGCTATGCAAAATGATGGTAATGAGGGTGATGTATCCGTTGATCTGAAAGCTCTATACAGAAAGTGACTCAATTCATTTGAAAATTGTATTCAATTGTATTCATACTTTATAAAACAACCTGCCCAAACATAAAGCTGCAACATGAGATGGTACAAAACAGCTCTGGGACAACCAACCTATTTACAGCAGCCAGCAATCCGGCTGCTTCGTTAAGCGGGGCTCATTCCTCTAAAATACCTCATAGGGCTGATCACTCCCACTGACCTCCATCACAAGGGAAGAATCATTATTTTCGTTTTTAGCAGATTTGAAAGTGAGACAAGGAAAGAAGTGAACTACCAAAGGTTACACTAAATGCTGATGTGAAAGCACAGCTCTTTGCTGAAGTCTCCAGTGGCACTGTCCTCCCAGCTGTTACTTTCCCATCAGTCTGTCCTGTTGACTAATGCCCAAACCAACCTCAGAGGTCGGTTCTTAGTTGGGTGAGAGCAGAACACAACCCAGTGATTACCCGAGGAATACAACCAGCACCGGGGAAGCTGAAGGGGAAATGAATTAATTGCATAGAAAAGATGGCCAATAACACCTTCAATATTGACCTTCAGGTAATAGAAGAGTGAGGCAAGAGCCCATGGAGCTGCAGACGTGCATGGCCCCCACCCAGCTCATCTCCTTGCTGCTCTGCCATGGATTGCTTCACAACCACGGAAGAGGCCAAAGCAGCAGAGGGCTGCAATGAGCATGTCCCACACCTGGGATCAACAGAGGAGGGAGACCCTGCCAAGAATTATTTTAACCTTCAATATTTCTGGCAGTGGACAATCAGTCAAATGGCTCCTACTGGTTTTTTGGGTCATGTCACACTGACAAAAGCTGATCCAGACCAAAATAATCCATATGCTCAGAGGGCAGGGCTTGCTTTTTATTTTAATGAGCTTTCAGTAGCAGAGGAAAAGGATGCCTGAAATAATAATCCTTAATAAATCCAACAGCCTTGAGAAGGAAGATAGTCCTGGATACAACTAATAATGCACTAGACAGATGCAGCATGCACTTTTCTCCTCCAAACCACACATCAGAGACTTTCCTCCTGTACCCCAAGCCCTCTCCCTGGAGCCAGGCAGAAGGTCTTGTCCAGGTGTGCACCTCAAAGCCTGCAGAGGATGCAGGAGGGGCTGTGAGACCCATGCATGGCACAGCAGCACTGTAACCAACAAGGGAGCTCCAGCTGCTCCTCTTCAAACCGCTAGGAAGGAACTTTGGCATTCCTAGATTTTCCCACTTAACGTTTTTTAAAGCTGAAATTGCCAATTTTAATTCAAGACACTTGCTAAGAGAATCTCGTTCTGAAAAGGTAAGAACCTAAGTGGAAGATTTCAGTTGAAGTGAATTACATTTTTTTCCAGTTCATCACATTAGAAACAAAACAAAACAAAACAAAACAAAACAAAAAAAACAAAACAGTTCCTGATGAGCTGGGAGCAGATTTTGAGCTCTCCCATGGGTAGGTGCAAGTCATGCAATGGCAGAATTCAGGGCGTGCATGATGGCAATTTGCAAACCATTCCTCCTTTTCTATCTTCCCCTTTTCTATTGCTGTGACTTGGAGCTAAGGTGAAAAACTAGCAAGTGTTGCAAAACATCCATTCTGGCAACAGCATGGCTAGTATTGACAAACGTGCTGACCTTTTGTCTCAATATAACCTTATTTATGACTAATTCAACTCAGGTTTTCCAAAGGTTAGTTCATGAAGCTGGACAAGAAGGTGGGGATGGTTTTCCAGGCTGTTATACAAGTGACTGCTAGGGAGAAAATCATCCTTTGAGCAAACCACTGACCTGTTGGATACTAGGCACCCTACTTGGGTTAAGGGAAGCTGGCTGGGCTGCCATGGGAGCAAGGGGCAGATGTTAATTCACTGAAATTACTTTTAGTTTTTGTTGGTTTTTTTTAAGTCATGTGAAAAGTAACAAGAGTGGGTTTTTTCATCCCATTATTTGACTCCAGCTGCTGACCTTGGCTCTGGGAAAATAATTATTCTTGACTTCGAAGTGGGGAGATTTTTGAGCCAAAGGCAAATGTCTATAGATTTATACTATTTGGAAAAATCAAACGGCTGTGAGCCAAGCCATCCAGCTTATAAAACACAACCAGCCCTCCAGGGATAATTTAAAGCTGACCCTGCAGCACAGGAATTCCAACCATACATGATATAAAACGTAATTTGCACCATTTTCTTATCTTCTGGATGCTCCCATCGGTGTGGGCTTGAGGGACAAAGACCAGCCAGAAGGAAACTGGAAAAAAACAGTCTTCAAAATAAGCTTGTGCTAATGAGGGTAAGAAGGGCTGGCAGGCCAAGAGCAAACTTTGTCATCCACGCAGCCAAGAGTTGCGAAGGCAGCCACAGTCCATGCTTTTTCCATTGTGCTCCGCCAAAATAACCCCCTGAATCCCCCTGGGATGAAACACAACTCATTCTCCCCTAACAAAAACCGTGAGCTCCGATGGCTCTTTCCTCTGTCATTAGGCTTCATCTGCTGGTGATGGGCTTAGTCTCCCATTCTCCAGCCATCAAGCTCAGCAGCCAAGCCAAGGTGCCTGGTGGGAACCATGTGGTCAGGAGACCACAGAATCATTGAGTCAAAGACTATCTCAAATTAGAAGGGACCCAATAGGGATCACCAGACCCAACTTCTGGCTCTACATTCATACAAAACAAGGTGCAGCAGCACCTCATCCCAGCACCAAAACCACTGGTGCGCTGGTTGGGTAGCCAGAAAAAGCCATTTGCTGAGGAAGAAGATCTTATGGAGGTTTGCTTGTTTGTACTCCTTACAAGCAGGGATATTATGGGGTGCACAACCCACTGGGGTTGGTAGGGGTGAGGCTATCAAGCTGCAGTGTGCTCGGCCTCAGGACTCACCACAACAGAACTCTGCACCAAGACACAGCAGCTTCTCTCCAAAGCAATGGGTACTGAGCTCTTCCAGAGCAAATAACTGTAATGGGCAGACAGTATAAAAATATGTATCCCAAAGCTTCAATAGAATAGAGCAAGTATTGCTCCAACACCAAGCTCTAAAGGAAGGCATCGCCATGAGCCACCAGCAGATCCCCTCTTCCAGTTTGCACTGTGCATTCCCCTGCCTGCCCAGAGAACCAGATCCATCACATTAAAAGAAACTTCACAAGACCAAATCCACCAACAGGATATCTGGCTCTGGCCATCTTTATCCCTAAAATAATCAGTTGGTGTTTGTAGGCCTCCATGTGCGTGTACATGGGTGAGCATTCACACTTTCAGGGATGACAAATAAATTAGACAAGGGATAAGCTTTAATTTCAGTTTTCCACCCGGTTTTGGTCTCCAGGCTCCCATCAAGCAGAGCAGTGTGCTTCAGCACTTCACAGCTATAGGCACTGGGGAGGAGTCGCAAGCATCACCTCGCAGCACTTTAAGTTGGGGCTGTTATATTACCCTGCACGTTGCATGCAAAGCGCAAGCTGCTGAGATCACCTCTTTGCTGATCCCTTCTTCTACCCATAAGTCCTTTGCAGATGGAAGAGCACGCTCTGGTTTTGCTGAGCACTCACAGTGGGAAATTTTGACAGTGAGCTTGTGACTCGGAGATTTTGCCAAGCAAAATATTGGCCTGCAATGATGTCCTAACAATACAAAGTAGTCGACACCATAAAATAAACAACTGCAGAGAGAACAGCAGAAGGGTATTTGGAACCATGAAGGATCGTGTGGAGGCATTACTAAGCTAGTCCGAAGTTAGCAAAAGCAGTTTTATGACAAAAAAACAAGTATGAAGATTTACTCTTTCCAGTCCCCACATAGAAAGAGCATCTCTGCTTAAGACAGGCCACATTGCTGGCTTCTTGCTTCCAGTTTCATAACTTTTACAGTGCATAGAAATAATAGAAAGAGTGAAAATATGACTGAAGAAGAGTACCCATAAAAAAGCAAGTGTATATATGGTCACACCCCCCATGTTTGGATATACAGCTGCAGTTCGAAATGGCAAAAGGACAATTAGAGGCTGACATGTTCTCTTAATATATCACAAGAAAATAATTATTACGTGTCCCAGCAGACACTTTCCTCGCAAAAAATCAGCTGGGCTTGATTAGCAGCAGCAGTATAGCTGCTTGCTCATCGTGCTGAGCACGCCAGCAAACAGAGAGCTAAGAAAAAATAGAATTAAGTACATCCTTATTTGTTAACATAAGCAGAGATACCCTTGCCAGCTAGCAATTCCAACATCTCCTATAATTTCTAATCTCTGCCACCACACTGGAGAGAGCAGTAAAATTTTCACAGTACCGGTTAGCCAACACCCAAGCACACCTGAAATTCTCCCTTACTGAGACAAAGGACATGAGCATCCTCAGAACACGCCCTCATCACGAGGTGCTTGCCCCAGCTCCTCTAGACAGCTGTGGTTGAGTGTGATGAACCCCACCTTCGATGCCATACCAAAAATGTCCCTTTTTTGGATTCTATGCTCTTATAGCTTTTGTTTGCCTACAGCACAGCAGCCCCAAGGGCTCAATGCAATGCTGGGGCTGGGATGCTGGCGGGTCACACTGACCTCCCAGATCCTCCTGTGACAGCCGTGCTGCTCTGATTTCCCACGCCTGGTTTCAGCACATCTTCAACACCCCGCTCAGCAGAGCACAGCCTGGACGCGGTTTTAAAGGTCTTCCATTGCCAAGCAGGGGATATTTCCGTGACCTTTCTCACAATTTCCTATAGCAATATAATCCTAATTTGAGATGTCATGGCCCGTGGCTTCTCCATCACATAAAAAGCCGACAACAGCAAAACACAAATAAACAAACAAATAAACCAGATGAGTTTTTCTGTGAGCAGCAGAAATAACACAGGGTAGTTTCCTGGGGATTTCTGCATTGTGGTTGGATTCTCTGGTGCACAATAAAGGATGTGCTGTGATTGAAACTCCTTCTGTGATGGGAGCATTTACAGCATCCCCCTATGTAGATTCTCTGCTGTGTACCAAGGGTTGATGTCATCCTTCTCCACACTGCAGCTAGTATGAAAAACACTTTTCTCTTTTGAAAGGTTTACTTCAACAAAATTTTAGAGATTTAAAGTAGTTGAGGTCGCTACTAAGATGTCAGATTTTGCTGAAATTGCCCCAGGGGTTCAACAATGAGAGGTGAATGGATGGATAAACAAATACAGATGCATATACACGCACCCCCACATAAGCACATCATCCTTTTACTCCTTAGGGAATTGGGACTAAAATAAAATTAAAGTTCTATTTAGGGCAGGGAATTTTGCCAAGATCAAACTACATCATTTCCTATTTTTAGCTAAGTTTTGTGAAGAAACAAGCCTTATGTTATCACACTGTCTGCAGCCCCCATATCCCAAAGATGTCGGGATGCAGATGGCTGCTGCCAGCCATGGGTGGAAGTCTCCCAGACAGAGTCACAGTGAGTTTTGTGAAAACAGGCATCTGAGCAAAGGGCAGAGAGACCTGGACCCTGGCACTGCTAGGAAGGCAGACAAGGGAGTTGCAGGGGAATTGGACTAAATGGCTTTAAGGGTCCCCTCCATCTTAAATGATTTTACAATTCTGTGTTTCTAAGGCTGGTCACCTGGCCCTACTGGTCACCAGTGACTCCATGTCTACTTCTACAAACACCCTTCCGAAGGAAGATGTCGTAGCTGGCATTTAAGAGGGCAGGATCCGCAAGAGGGGCAATTTCCAAAGGACACAGAACCCAACACATGGGCTTTGGTGTAGTCCCACAGGGATTTCTTCCTTCCTTTGAGGCACACTTGTTCATAGGACGAGAGGCAATGGCTTCAAGTTGCTCCAGAGGAAGGTTCCAATTGAATATTAGGAAAAACTTATTCTCCAAAAGAATGGTGAAGCACTGGCATAGGCTTCCCAGGGAGGTGGTGGAATCACTGTCCTTGGAGGTGTTCAATAACCATGGAGTTGTGGCACTGAGGGACGTGTTAGGGGGTATGGTGGGGGTGAGCTGGGGTTGGGCTTTGTGATCTTAGTGGTCTTTTCCAACCTTAATGATTCTGTGATTCTCTGATTACAGAATGTTGCGACACAGACTGCTGTGCATTTCTCTGTAGAAGTGGAGGACCACAACACAATCCCAGCCTGTTCTCTCTTCAGTAAAAGCCTCTTGTCATTTTGCTTTCCTCACCAAAATGCATTTTGGCAACCCCTGGGTATCTCTTTCATATTTGAAAAGCAGCCCAGCTTGTTTTATGGATTGATAGTGTGTTTGCTTTCTTTGCCTTGTTTGCCTGATGGTGTGCTACACAGAGAAATAGGTTGAGGTTTCAAAAAATAGAAAGTACTTCTATAAATCTCTCATCGTGTTGTTGTCATCAGCCATTTTCCAGAGATCATCACATCAAACTACCTCCATTTCAGGATTTGGATGTCAAGACAGTCCCATTTACCACAGAGAGATGTGAAGGATTATCAAGCATGATACACAAATTATAGAGAAATGCATATTTTTAACACTTCCAGCTCCATCAGTTTTCAGAGGACACGCCAGCTGTCAGCTCCTGGAGGATACAAGAAAGGGAGATAAGATCCCAGACACCCAGAACCTCACCATACAGACACGCACCAGCACTCTAACCACTGGCACAGACCAGTGCCCCCACCTTTACTGTGCTCCAGCTACTGAAAAATGTCTCCACGATTGGTAAAACCTCTATAGCACCAATGCCCAGCATTCTCAACAACTGAGGGATCAGCTCCCCAGCCTCCCAGCTGCTCCTTTTGAAGCTGGGATGGTGCAATGTGGGTGCCCATACCTGCCCTTCCACCTGCTCAGCGCTAAAAGCACTGGGTGAAGCCTCCTTCCCCTGCACCACCAAGGCTGACCTTCCCATGCACACAAAAAAATTGATTTCAGGATTACACTTTCAAGTCACAGAGACAACATACGAGAGGCAGGTGCTGCACTGCTTGCTTTTGCTGGCTCTGAAGCAATTGTTGTTTGTGTATTTCACGATGCTTGAAGTAAGCAAGAGCGTGGCACATGAATCATGGTGCGTGAAAGAAATAACTGAGGCTTAAGAGGGCCATGGTGAAAACAATTACAATCCTTCCCTTTCTGAGCCGAGCAGATGTTTAAAATTATGTCAGCAACCTCCAAACTGTAAACATTTCTCAGGAAAATGTAAATGCGGTTTGCAAAAAAGGAGATGTGTCCAATGTAAAGCAGAGGTCCTTGCTAAGCAAGCCCCTTTGAGCAGCAGGAATGTCAAACATGCTTGACCCCCACATCAGCAAATAAGCACATTATAAACAATGTTATTAATGGTTCTGCTTTCACTACAACAAGGAGTCCCCCTGTTTGTTTAACATACAGCAAGCTGGTTAGAGTGTACATAGTTTCATGGCCAAACCATATTAAAGCGGTGTGTGGAATTGGCCAATATTGTTTCTAGCTGTGTGACTGCACGTGGTAGGTGGCAAACTCCTCTTCACAAAGAGAGGAGATGCTGCTGGTCCCATTGCCAGCAGAATCACTGCCATCATTTCGTGTTCAGTCATTGACACTGGGCTTTGAATCCAGTGCACGCCATTAGTTCCAAGCAGCCAAAAAAGATGGGTTGGGTCAGAAAGAGCAGCGATGCGGCACAGGCTGCCCAGGGACGCGGTGGAGTCATCATCCCTGGAGGTGTTCAAACACCATGGAGATGTGGCACTGAGAGACATGGTCAGTGCACATGGTGGGGATGAGCTGATGGTCGGACTTTTCCAACTTTAATGATTCTATGATGTCAGTTTCTAAGCCCATCAGCCCACATCAAGCTGTGTGGAGCTGAGACATGTCTCCAAGAAGCAGTCTGATGGCAGTGGAGCTATGACAGTTCTCAGGCCACCAAGGAGCTCCCCCACAGAAGCCACACAGCTTTAAGGCAGGGCAGCCCCAGCCCACGTGTTGCATTCCTGGAGCTGAGCGTGGAGCTGGCTCTGGGGGAAGCCCGGAAGGGCTGAGCCACTTTTGCCACAGATCTTGAATCCAAATATTTCAAAGCTGACCCTCAAACCACTAAACCTTCCCAAGTGGTCACGCCGCAAAGACCAGAGCTCCCGACATCAGGAGTAAGGAATGCAGGCTCGCATTGAAAATGCATTAGATCAAGGGCTAACAAAAACCTAGAGACAAACACCAGGATGAGAAAGAGAGATGTGCAACAGCCTTCCTACCTCCACAAATGGGCAAGTGGTGTCCCAAGCACAGAGATGAAGAACAGAGCAGTTCAGCACTGACCGTGGTAAAGGGAAGGAGACGAAAGTGTGGCACCCAGGAATGGAGCATCCCTGAGCTGCCAGGAAAGGCAGTCTGGCTCTGAGTCCATCAGCACAGTGACCTATGATTATTTTTGCCACTTAAGGCCTCATGCACATCTAAGGACATCCTTTCATATCAGCCTGATTTTCTGCACTGATAAGCCACGACATCAGCTCCTCTCTCCCTTATTTTTACGAGCACAGACAAAACCCACAGCAGACTAAACACCTCCCTGGGCTTGGAGACGGTGCACAGCAACAGTCTGCCATCGAGAACAAAACAAGCTGATAACCCAAGCAGCATCGGAGGAAATAAAAAGCAGATGAAGACACAGCCCCTATAAGCTCCAAAAACATTGGGGGAGGTGATGAGGGCATCAGCTCTGTGAAAGGGGACAGCTCTGAGAGCCCCAGGGCAAAGCCCACGGCTGTAATTTATTTTGGATGGGAGCTGGGCTGGATCTCAGCATCTCAGCCCTGTGCTGTCAGTGCTCACAGAAAACCCTGGCCTCAGTCAGAAGGAAATCGTGAGGGCTGAGGAATGCACACCGGGGAGAGCAAATAAACAGAGGTGTGCAAATCTGCTAAAAATAACCCAAGAATTGTGGCTCTCGGAGGGAGAACACAGATCCTCAGTTGTTCACCTCTGTCTGCCACAATGGAGGCCTTGTCTGAACAGGTGGGTGGTTTTCCTGGCAAATCCAAGCTAAGAAAAAAAAAGAAAAAAGAAAAAAAAGAAAGAAAAATCCCTCCTCAATCATTCCTGCGGCCCCACTGTTTTCATCCAGATTCTTGCCAGAGGTTGTCAAAACAAGAAAGGAAAACAGAGCTCCATCACAATTTCTGCTGTCCCTCCCCTTGCAGGGCACTGCGCCTTGTCCCAGCGGTGCCAGCACACGAATGACAAGGACACCACGCAGCACCCTGTGTGACAGCCTCCTGCAAAGAGCATCGAAGGAAAAAGCCTCAAAGAACCCAGAAAAAGCAGAAAACGGGCCTGAGCTACAGATCCCTGCATGCAGGGCTGGGTGCGAATGCAGAACTCAGCAGAGGCACGGGGAAGGTCGGGCTGTGTAAGACCAGTGGGACGCAGCTTCTGCCAAATCAGGGGCTGCAAACCAAACCCCAGTAAGAAACCTGAGCACGCTGCTGGTTTTTCCAATTCAGCATTAAGCACAGGCAGATCTCCCAAAGCCAGGAGAGATTGGTGCACGTTAAGAAATCGCCTCGCGTTAAATTTGCTGATGACATCTTCTGTTTCTCTGACTTCTCCCTTAATTTAAATTGCTCCAAACCCAGATAACCCCACATCTCTCAGAGCAGAATCTCAAAGCAAATGTTTCTCTCGCCTTTTTTTTTTTCCTCCTCTTTTTGGCTGCGCTTCTCAGAAGCCTCCTTTCATCTTACTGAAGTCTGAAATTTGCTGAAAGGCTCCAAAAAGGGTATTCTGCAGCACTGTTCCCAATGACAGAGAGCACATACAGTAACAGGAGCACAGTTTGTTCCATCTTTAATTTCCCGCTGCGCAAATGGAAACTCAGAGCCAGCCTGGCTGACCTGCTGGGGCACAGTGGTGATGGGCACAACCGCAGCTGCTGCCTTTGCTCTGCGTCAGAGCTTTGCTGGGTCAAGACAGGGCCAATTCCAACACTTTTACACCCATTCTTGGAGTAATGGGGACAGATGACAGAGCCCAGCCCTGGCACAGGTGATGTAGAGCATGGGAAGGATGGCACAGCCAGATGAGGATGAGTGGCACAATACTGGGAGTCAGAGGGATGAGTTACAGCAGAGCCATTGCTCACCTCAGAAACGGCCTGGTGCCTCCCAGCCCTCATGGGTGTCAAACACCACTCTGCACAGCACTTGGTGCTAATCATAGGATCATCTGAGGTAAGGAAGGGAATTTTAATAGTCATCTGGTCCAACTCCCTGCAGTGAACTTGGACTCCCACAGCTCGATCAGGTGCTCAGAGCCCTGTCCAGCCTGATGCTGAGTGTCTTCAGGGATGGGGCATCCTCCCTTCTTATAGCCCTCCATCTCTGGCACAGGAGGGCTGCAGGTCAGGCTGCTCCCCCCAAACCCCAGCAGTACCCACAGCACAACAACCCCAGCCACTGCCAAGTCATGCTGAATGCAGAAATAAACCCTAGACTGTGTAGATGCAGGAAAGTCTTTAAAGGGAATAACTAACCAACTTCACTTGCAGAGGCACATACTTCACCGTATTACTTCATCTCAACTACAAAATATTTCACTTGCAGCTGCTCCTCATGATTTCTTCCCCTTGCAAAACTGCATCCAGCTCCCCCTGAAGTTGCTTTCATAGCCTGTTCAACTGTCCACGTCCTCAGTCATTTGCTCTATTTTAGGTCAAGAAAAAGAGCCTGGAAGTTTTTTATGCACCACTCAAGCCTTTTTTTCCCTTGCTCAAGACACCTGGTTATAGCATTGTGATTCCATAAGTGCTGCAGAGTAACGCCTCTTTGAGGCAGTCAGAGCAGCTTTTTCTGCTCACTTAGGCTGGTTTCCTACTCTGATTAAGCTCCAATGACTCCAGCAATTACTTTTATTCACAATGCTATGTGCAAGTCGGCTCAGAAGCTGGCCCGAGACAGCAAATTATATCATTTCCAGGCATTTGGCTTCCACATTTTGCAAAGTTATGGACAGGAACAGTATTCAGTGCAGAAGAAAAAAGGCAAATGGAAAGCATGGAATAAACACATCTTTCAGTTCAGCAGCTGATGGCTGGGTTTTCACATTTTCCACCAGTACAGGAAATAACGTCGGGAATGTTCAAGGTAATGAGGATACAAGTGCACTGCACTGCTCCCCAGCTTTTGGCTGAAACTGATCCAGATTTGCTGCTTATTCACATGCAAAGAGGTGCAGTAGAAGAAAAGCCCCTCTCTTGCTGTGAACCCTCCTAAAGGAGCTGTGAGCAGTGGGGTGAGGAGGTCCCACTGCTGAGCAGGGATTGCTCTTGCACCACATCACCCATCAAGAGCAAAGCGTTGCACCCCTGGGCTCAGAGCTGCACTCCGTGTGCCCAGCAGGCCCCAAAAGCCTGGGGTATTGGCAGGGGAAATCTGGAGTTGGTCGCTTGAATTACTGCTAACAACAGAGAGAGCATCAATGCGGGATTCAAACCTACTGTCAGATACGTGGTTAGAGCTCCCAGCACTTCTTGCATCCTCCAATAATTCTACCCATGGTCTCAGCAGTGCTGTAACGACACATCAAACCAGATCCTCTCCTGCAGAGAGGTCACAGAGGGGTAATTCTGTACCTACATGGGGCAGGACATGAACCTCACACCTTAGTATCAAGACATCAGTAAATAAACCACCGACTTAGCTTAAAAATCGAGTTTATTTTCCTTCTGATATTCAATCTGCAGGGAAAGACTCCACTTCCAGGTTTTCCCTGTCGCAACAAAAGGTAAAACCATTTTCTCCTCTCAGTTTTTAAACCAGAACCCTGAATCGGAGGGGGAAGAGCGGGTGCTGCAGTGACCACTACAGCTGCCAGGACTGCGATAAGGGCACGGAACAGACACAGCCATCCGGGCATCACGGCTGGGAGAAGCAAAGCAGAGCAGAGCAGTAATGCCCAGCCAAACACAGCCCGAAGTAATTCAGGTCAAAAGTGCTATGTTTTTCTCTTTCATTTAAAAAAGCAAGACGGGAAATGTATAAAAGCTGACGGGATCATTAGGGATTTTATAAATGCTGCTTCCTGTGGTACAGAAAAAGGACAGGAGAGAGGCACGGAGCCAAATTATGTGCTAGACAAGAAGCATGCGACTCCAAGGCAAAGCAACACACTGCGGGCCCACACCCAAAAGAATAAGGTGCTGCAGGGTCTGTCCTACAGAGAAAATGGGGGCAAAGCTCTCCTCGGGCACCCCAAGAGGTCAGCACTGCGTGAGCCAGCAGCACTGATCCCATTGTGAGCCCCTGGAGCAGGAGGGGAGGCAGCTTTGTTTTCTCTCTTCAAGGTTTTCTCTCTGAAAACACCACCTCCTACCAGCTTCAGGCTTTTTCACCACGCTGACAAAGCTCAATAATGAATTTGGTGCTCGCCTTTGGTGTCTGCTACCCTGCTCTGAGCCACGTGCTGAAAATGCCTGGGGATAAGGGGCTAGCGGGGGGATTCAGGCTTATGTTTGTCTTGGAATGCTGCATGAGCCCAACTGGGAGCATCCCTCAGCACAGACCATTCCTCATCCTGCTTCCACCCCCAGCAGCAGGCAGAAGCCCAGCACCCAGCCCCTCTTTGGGAGCCTCATACCTTCTGCATCCATTAACGTGGTTTTGTTTCAAAACATACAGATTTGTTTTAAAAGAAAGAAAAAAAGCTACGGTGTGAGGTGGATGAAACTCCTGCCATGGGATGGTGGGGTTGGAGAGGTTCCCATGGGGAAGGGTGGACATCTCTAGATGGACTAGATGATGGATGAGATGATCTCATTGCTCTTTTCCAACCTTAATGATTCCAATTCTATGATTTCCAGCCCCACAGTTGAGGCAGGTGCAGGAGCTTCTCATTTACCAAGTGGGCCCTTCCCACCCCATTCGATGTCATCACAACAAGAAGCTCCTGGACATGGCAGCTGCAACACTGCAGCTCCAGAGGGATTCAGCACTGGACACTGAGCACACAAGCACTGTTTCTGGTGGCTTTAAGATTTTGAGGCTGGAGCATCTCAATCCTACCTCAAACCCTTTACAGGTGCTGACAAGAGCAACTAAAGCACAAAGAGTGGGTGAGACATGTATGCGAGGCCAGGCCGCAGCGATGGCCCAGGTGAGATGCAGAGATGCTCCACACCCCATAGGGGCCTCCAGACCCAGGTGTGTTTGGCTGCCTGCAAGGACAGATGGAGCTGAGCTTATGCCAGAGGAGCTGGTGGCTGTGATTCTGACACAGCTTTGAAACAAATGCAGATAAATCCACCGCGCGCAGAGCTGGAGCTCTCAGTGGAGTGTTTAGATTGTTCAGCAGCCAAAGCAAATACATTTGCTCTGCAGGTTATAGAAGGCTGCTAAACCAGCCGTGCAACCAGCTCCTCTGAGCCAAAAGTGATCTTCTTTCTCTATGCTGGAGTCTGACACTTTCAGTGACCCAACTAAAGTTCACCAGTTCTCCTGAATCTCCTCAGAGGATGCATGTTATAAATAAAAGGGTGAATACTTACAGCAGCAGCGCTCTCCAGTTCCTGTCCAAAACTCTGTTTGTTTACTAAACAACTGGCCCTTTTCCACTTGTGATTAAGCTAAGTGTTGTCTAAAACAGAGGGGAGAACAACAAGGATTCTCCCATAAATCTCTGACTCTCAAAAAAACTTCGATACATCAATTCAATACATAGGGATCTACAGCAGAAGGTGAGGGCTAGAACCAGGAGCAGGAACAATCCCAGGGTTTTATTTAGGGTACTGTCCTGTGAACACTCACTGCCCAGCACTGCCCTTGCTCCCCAAAGACTTCTTCTCGTTGGGACCACAGCCCAACACTGCCCAGGTCTGGACATCACTGCTGCTCTGCAGAGATGCACAGTGTGTCCTTGGGGCAGCAAAGCCACTTTCCAAGCACCAGCTGCCTTGGTAGCACGGGAGACTTGGCAAAATATTAATTATAAAGTCCCTATCTCTCAAGGCTTTTTAATCTCCAGCACACTTTATGACTAATGAGTCACATTTCACTCACAGCACCAACCTCTGCCCTAATGCAACCAGCACTAAATTATTACTTGTGTTGCACTGATCCCCAGTCCAGCGTGCTCTGCTAATGCTCAGCTCTCAGGAAGGGTGTCCTTGCTCCTTCCCTGAAGCAGTTTGCACAGAACACTTCAGCAGCTCCAGCAGAGCCCACATCCCCGACTCCAGATGCGTGCAGTGGGAGCGGTGTTTACGGGGACAAACAGCCCCATGTGCTGTTGCAACACCACCTATCTGATGGTGATCTGCACTTCTGTCAGCAAACAAGTCCTAAATACCACTTAGCATCCACACAGCATCTGCTTGCTGCCACAGCACCTTATGCAGCTCCTTACACAACAACCAGGAGATCTGGCTTGCTCACTGGCTCATGATTTTCGCAAGATCCACTGCTTATCAGAAATCAGAAAGGGATTTTTGCAGTTGTCAAGCCAGCAGCATATAAGATTATCCCAGGGTTAGTAAGTCTTCAGCCTTCAAACCTCAAGCTACCCTTCAAGGGATGAAGAATCTTTCTTTTAATTGTTGCTCTGCGCTCGCTGTGTTATGATGCACTCAAGTACTCGGGTACTGGGAGTAGTTTGGGGCACTGCAGTATAAAAAGGACATAGAACTGTCAGGAAACATCCAAAGGAGGGCTATGGAGGGGGAGGGGTATCAAAGAGAAGACTGGTTTGATTTTTAGGTGGTCCAGTGTGGAGCCCAGAGTTGGACTCAATGATCCTTGAGGGTCCCTTCCAGCCCGGGATATTCTATGATTCTGTTCCTTCCTGAGCAATGCCCAGCCAGCTGCTGTGCATGGTGACCAATGGCCATGCGATGGTGTGTGCCTGGCTTAGAGGAGCCAACTGTTTAACAAAAATATATATATATATATACACACACGCACACACTTTCAGTTCGTTCCCCTTCACTGGCAGCATAAATACACTGCAACTGCTCTACAGCAGCACACCGTGCACCCAAATCATTTCTGTGGTTGTTTATTTGCTGAGATTGTAGTCATGCCTCAAGGCTTCATCTTTGATGTCTGAAGCTCTGCAGGCAAAAGTCTTTCTGGAGGAAAACAACTTCCAGTGCCCCCCATCCAGCCCCACTATGGGCCTGGTGTCTCCCATGCAGGCAGAGCATTTGCACAACAAATTATGGAACTACCTACAGTCATTGGATTTGCTCTCACATAGGAAGAGCAGGAAGGATTAGCAGATACTATAGTCTGAATTTCTTCACTGGCTACAAGAATCAAGTGGCAGCAATCTGCACCAAAAGCACTTATTACAGGTTAATGAGTCCTCGGCTTAACAAGGCAGCAGGTCAGGAGGACAGGCACACGCTACCCCAGAGGAAAGGCAGATGCTGAAACAGGAGATGCCTTTCAAGTTCAAGGGAGCCCCCAAAGGGCTGAAGGCAGCCTCTGCCCCACAGCTCATAGCAAACTCAGTGGACACAGCCCAGCAATTTATAGGAGAGCGACTCTGACACATGCTGCAGGGCAAGGAGGGACATTTCACACCAATTAGGAAACACTGTGAAGAGCAGCCTAGGCAGAGGGAGTAGAGTTTCAAAAAGCCACGTTCTGCCAAGTCGTTGATTGTATCTAATTAGGATATTTCAGGCAAATGAAAGCAGAAATGCTAGCGGGAATGTCGACATGTATAGCGAGAGGGGGAGAATATTGTGTATTTTGTCTAAAGGGGTAGCAAGGTAAAGACAGCCAAAAGCACTTTTCCAAATGGAGAGCCAGACAAAATTACATATTAGATCCAGCTTTTGGCAGTGGGAGCCAGACTTTAAGGGTCTCAACACAAGCCTGGAGAATCCTCCACCTTCCCAGTGCCCCCAGTCCGAGTTCCATTTAATGCCGTGCAAAACTTAGAGATGGGGCTGAATCCCTGGTTACAACATGAAGTCATCACACGACTTGCCATGGAAACATGCCAGTTTTGTTGTCAGAAGCCAAACCCAGGGAAGGCACAAGCCGTACTCAGGTTTAGGCTTGCAAAATTTTCAGCATTTTCTCAGCTCCCGCTTGTTTGGGTGGGATCAAAAAAACCCAGAAAAGTTTGGGCAATGGCTTACAGTTGTGCCTGGTTTCTGTCTGAAACCAAATGGCCTGTACCAAACTGATTCCAGATTTGCAATGAGAATTTGCAGCCTTTAAGGCAGCAGCCAGGAATCCGTATGAAACTCAAACTTGAGCACCAGCCAGGTGATGGAAATGGCTCACGGCTTTTAGCAGCACGTCGTTGGCCTCATCACCCTCACTCCATTCCCAGCTCAGCACAGTGTTGCAGGGAAGTACCACAAAGCTGAGGGCTGCATGGTCTTTTCTGGTGATGTCTCCTTGGTGCGTTCTACCTGAAAATGTTCAGGTGTTAAAAGTTGGCTTGGACAAGGCTTTGAGCAACCTAACCTATCAAGACATGCTTCTGTCCATGGCAAGGGGTTGGATTGGGTAATATTTAAATTCCCTCTCAACTCAAACTATGCTATGATGCTGCAAAACAAGTAGGGAAACAACTTGAGGACAGGGATGAAAGCAGAGATCAGCTAGATCCCAATGACTGCGGCACTCTGCTGGACTCTGGCAAGGCAAATAAACCCCAGGAGCAAACACACTGCCTCTGCAAACACAGTATTCACATGCACAAAGGACCCAAACAGAGCAAGAATTCACGAGTGAAGAGAGTACATTTTTCTGAAGCATCTTGGTGATGCAGGGAATCAAAACAAACAGCATGTTACAATACACAAGGGACATGCTGAACTTCTCCAAAGGCCATCTTAGATTTAGCCCAGTCTGATATGATATATTGCTTCGCAGGACTCAACTACATTCCTGAAATAAGACCCTCAAAACTTTGAAAGTTATACCATCACTTTAACTAATCTAAGATCAAGAGCGAGATATTAAAACACTGCAGAAGCGTGTGAATTCAAGGGGCAGGATGAGCTGTCAGCAAATAAACAAAAATATAATGTTCTATTTCAAGGCACAAGTGTGACAGATCGTTGTCCTGGAGAGGACCCTGACAGCCCCTTGGATGCAGCCCAGTTCAAAGCAAGAAGTCACAGCAGAGATGTCCAATAGTTCATATTCAAGGCACAGAGAACGAAAGTTTGTTTTTCCATGATCTAAAATCCCCAGGATGGTGCTCCTATCAGAGCTCAGAGAACCTGAATGCGCTGCCATGATTTCCTACCAGCACCGCTGGCACAGGGATGGAAACTTGGTGGAAGTGCCTCGGGGCAGTGCTAAAGTAATCTTTGATTTGGGGGGCAAAGAAATGCAGAGTTCAGCTTCCCGCAGGATTTGTCACAATAGGATAAAGATTTCTCACCTTTTGCCTGCCCGGTAGCTGAAATTATGATTCTTTTCTCCTGTGTGAAGCCATAAAACTAAGGGTGTCAGGCGGCAGGTCACACTCTGAGCTTCTGAGAAAATACATTTGATATACGCCCAAATTCCGAATTTACATGGACATCTGCTGCATTTCTCATTAGATTTGTTCAACCCTTGCACAGCTAGAGAGTCCTAATTCTTTTTTAAAGAAAGCACGGGGCCTTGCATACAAATGGGGAGTTCCTGCAGGAATTCCCTCTAGTTTGCAAAGTTCGTTGTGGGTCTTGAGACCCCATAAAGGGTGAGCAGACTCCCTTCTGCCAGAGAGCTTAATAACCAGCCCAGAAAGCAAGGCTGCTGCTGACAGACATTGTTTCCATAACCCACAGACAGGGAGGGCAGAGGCGACAGGGGAGATCAATGGACCTGGGCTGCGCGCACAAGTCAGCCTGTCTCTGATCAGGTTTCCTCCAGGGACTGGAGCTCAGGGTTTCTCCTCAGCAGAAAAAATATATCAGCCTGAAGAAGTAAGTTTGCACTAATCCTCAAGCAATAACAGGGGAAAAAAAAAGAAGGAAAAAAAAATTAAAAACCCAGAAGAAGGGAAAAGGAGGGATGGAAAGAGAAGGGAAAGAAAAAGGAAAGGGAAAGGAGAAGGGAAGGAAAAAAGCATATTCTTGCATTTACACTAGTGCAAAACCAATAGTCAGCTTACAGCACTGTGACCACAGGACAGATTACCTTATCATTGTACATGTTTTCATCCAGATTCATGAAGCTCAGAGCATTTTGATCAACACTTCACATTCACATCCCACGTTTAAGTGCTCGTAAAAGCATTTGTAAAATGATGAGTAGGTTCGTTATTTTTTTTACAGCCAGGATTCCTAAGAAGTTGAGTCACTCACAGCAGCACTGTTTGTTTGCCCCTTCCTCTCCACCACCCCCCCCAGGGAGCTCCTGAACCTCCTGGTCCATTGCAGACACATTTGCTACAGGAACGGATCTCAGAAGGATGCTGGGGCACCACCAGCTTGGCAGCTTCCAGAGCCTCTCCAACATTCCAAACTGCAGCAAGGACTCAGCCCTTAGCAGATCTCACACCACTCAAGCAGGCAGCTCCAGCTATGAAATGCTTCTTCATGCACGTCCATGTCTGCACACAGACAGCATGGAAAACGAGGTTATCGAATTAACCTAGGGACCACCAGATCCAGTTTCTGGCACGGAATTTCCAAACAGTCCCATCTGCTTTTCCTGCCCAGACTGCTGCAAGAACACCCTGAAATGTGCCTTTTAGTGCAGTACCTTTGACTAATTTAAGAAGTTTCTATCCCTGACCCCTTCCATACTATCCCCAAAGGCAGGATTTTCCAACTCCTGCTCACACCTTTTCCTGGAGTTGTTCCCCTTGGTGTTTTGCACACCCGTGGCACTGCCTGCCCCAGGGGTGCGCCGATCCCATTGCCCTGCCCACAGCCATCAGCAGTGCTCAGCAGAGAGCTGGTCTCAGGGTCTGTGTGTGAACAGGGCTCTTCCTCACCAGCAGAATGCCATTATTCACGCAAGGCTTAAGCACCAGACATGCAGATGCCAGCCACAGACCCTCAGACCTGACTGTTAGCATCCCAAAGCCATTCATCACTCAGCACCCTTATCCTCCTTTAAAATCCCCAAGTCACAAGGCAAACAACTTAGCGGTTCATTTTTCTGTGCTTTTGTACATTTCTGACTGCCTTTCTCCTTCCTCCTATTCAACTGCTTCAATTGGCCTCCCCACGGATCCCAATCTCTGCCCTCCTCTCACTGCCACCATTGTGCACCCACAATACCTTTGGGCTTGCCCCATCCAAGCATGTCTCTACCAGTTTCCCCATCAATTCCTTCACAGTTTAGCAGTGCCATCTGATTCACAGCCTTTATACCTTCCCTGATAGCAGAGACCCCAGCGAGCTGCTCCGGCTGCCTTAGCATTTTAAACAGCTTTACCCTGAACTGGTCAGCTGAAAAGCACTTATTTCTACAGAAAAGGAGATGACATCAGCTGATGCAGGATAACCATGACAACCTCCCCAGACCAGCGGGGCCACATGCTGTTTGAATAAGTAAAGCAAAGTTTTCCTCAACTTTTAATTAACAGACCGAGCGCATGTGTGCGTTTGCTCATCTTTTATCCACACTTCTAGCAGTATTTTTTAATGAATTAAAGATTCCTAACATCTGGAGATGGTGGTGGCATTAGTGACAAGAAACCTTTCCAAAATGGCATTCTGAACCCCTGCCAATCACAAGGCTGATGCACACGCAGATAAAGAGAATACCAGCCCCAAAACCCAACATCAAGCAATTGATGGCTTTCCCTAAGAAATGCACTTTGAGATTTGGCACACGATGGGACTTCATTCATCAGGCTCCTTGGTTTTAATCATCTGCTCGGAAAGCAAAGAACAGAAAATATTTCAAAGCTTGGAATTTGACCCAAAACCACAACAAATCCATCCTCTAAATGTCATCTTCACAGGGAAAACGTTCCATACCTGATCGGTATGTTCTTGCCCAAAGCGGGCTGGAAGCATTTTAAATAGGCTGGAATGCAATATCAAGAGGTGATACATGCTGGATCCAGAGAGGTTAATTCTCCTGTGCTTCAGTTTTGAAGCATGGTTGCATTCTGGAAAGCCCCACACTCATTTTCTACACCATTGCTTTCCAACATATAAACTCTTTATTAAAATAAATAAGTGTAGGAGGATTCGCCTTCTGGAACCAGAAATCTTTTACTCCCTGATTCTTCATAATGGTGTATTTATAAAACACATGTGTCCCGTTTTGGGGCAATTTAAAGTTTGCCTAGTACATAAATGCTTCATTAAAGCAGCTGCTCACAATCTGTTAGTATAAATATTTTCCACTCCTTTCTGATCGTTGGGAAAGAAGGCCAAGGCAAGAGCCCACGCTGGAGGTGCTCACAACCCACGTTCACATGAGTCCTCCAGGATCAAGCCCTGCTCCCACAGCTCCCTTCCAGCCTCTGGGAATGGCTGTTCTGCACCTCTTGGATCCTTCAAGAAAAACAAAACGTGAAGGATGCAGACCAGGTTGTGCAGCTCCAAAACCAACCGATCCTCCCAGCTGAAAGCAGCAGGTCAAACACAGCTCAGCCCAATGAACATCTCATCACCTACAGATGACATCCTCATTCGGGACCAGCAGCACCCGAGGGGTCCAGCCTGGAGCTGGGAAGTCTTCTCTTCCCAACAGATCCCTACCAGCCCTGCACAAAGACTTGTTCACTGGCCCAAAAGGTCTGTTTGACTTTGAAAAATTATTCGTGCCCAGAACGCCAGTCTGCTTGGGATCAGGAGGCTCAGTTCCACCTTTCATTAAACCCTTGCCCTTCTGCAATAACTGCAACCAAGCCAGCAGGGTCACATCAGATTCATCCTATGAGCGGGGATGAAATCTGAACCGCAGACTCAGACCATTAATCCTGTTATCTGGCTGCCTCCCTGCATCCATCCAGCGAGGAGGAAGCCTCTTTATCGCGGTTCTGTGCCTCATGATGAAATAATTCAAGTGGATTAAATCAGCTCTTTGGGTGCATCAATCACACCACTGTCCCCGTTGCAGGAAGTTTCCTCCTCAGCCTTTAGCCACCTCTGCCCTGACCCATATTCCAAGGACTTCCCTGCACATTTCATTTGTGTCTGTGTTTTTGCATTTACTTACACCAGCAGCTGTGTCCTATGGAGCAATAAGAAAAGCTAACAAGCAATAAAGTCAATAGCTCTTAAAGTTACATAAGGTCTAAGAGATACAGACAGTGATGCCAAGCACGATTTTCAACAGAAGCTCCTTATAGCTCATTAAAATATAATTAAGTGAGGTGCCTTGGAGCACCACTGAGCACCTGCCTGAATTGAAGCCTTGTGCAGGGGCCTACACTGGAGTGTGTAAACAGGGGGGGAACAACTATTTATGAGAGTGGATAGTGATAGAACAAGGGGAATGGTTTTAAACTGAGACAGGGGAGGTTTAGGTTGGATATTAGGAGGAAGTTTTTCAGCCAGAGGGTGGTGAGGCACTGGAACAGGTTGCCCAAGGAGGCTGTGGATGCCCCATCCCTGGAAGCATTCAAGGCCAGGCTGGATGTGGCTCTGGGCAGCCTGGGCTGCTGGTTGGTGACCTGCACATAGCAGGGGGTTGGAACTGGGTGATCTTTGTGGTCCTTTTCAACCCAGGCCATTCTATGATTCTACATCTTCCATAACATGTGCTCTCAGTAACTGTAAGACTTGGCCAGCATCAGCTTCCTGACATCTCCAAGGCAAAATCAGAGCACACGGAGCAAAGCAGCAGGTAGCATTCTGTCTCTACAACTCACCACAATGCATGCAAGACCTGGGAAACCCAAGGGGTGTGACAAGCAGAAAGGCAACAGCAACCATATCTCTATACTAAAATTGCTGAAAGCTTTGTGTTCTCCGTAAGAGAAACTTTCTCTCCTTAAACTCTCTTGCTACAAACAAGGGCTGAACCCAGTGTTGCTTTTTAGCACAGCTGTGATATTGTCAGAGATGGCAGAAGCAGATGACATAGGAACTTTCCCTCAGTGTGCAGGGATGCTGCAAGGATCGCAGGGTGAATTTTGGGCTCCTCACCCACTCTGAGCTCAGGGAACTCATTGCTGCTGCTTAGTGGAGGTGCAGCACTGAGGGACTCCAGGACAAGGAAGCAGAAAGGATCCATCATTTGGCTCAGTGGGCTTGGGATCTGGGCACGAGAACCGTATGTTAACAGAATAGAGATTTCCATTGCATTATTTACTCCCCCATACAGAAATAAACCACTGCTTCCTTGCATTAGCGTTTTCCAAGAGAGAGCAGTGAGAAACATGACAAAAAAGCATTCCCATTTAAATTTGTGCTCTTTTTTTTTTTCCCCTCCCTCTCACAAACACTCATTTGCTTGGAGCCTCAGGTTAACAAAAACCACAAAGCCCCACTTTGCCAAAACCACAACGTTTTCCTTGATTTGGGGTCAAAACTGACAAGTTCTGCCTGTTTTCCTCCTGCAACCATCAATCTTCTCAGGTTCACTCCGAGAGCACCTCAGCTACACTGAAAAGTTCACAGACCTGGCACAAGGAGGGGATTTATTATTAAACCTGCCAGATTTCAGATTTGATTTACGACTCTTTCATACAGCCATGTTATCGAGTACAGACAGGCCCTGCAGTGCATGCTGTGAGGCGTTCATAGGGCTGTAAGTGTCAAAGCCAAAAGGGACCACTTAGATCTGGGCTGACCCCTGAGTTAATGCAGAGCAGTCACTCCTGCATCTACCCACCAGGAGCAGGGCTGGAGCTTTTAAATAATACTGCTTACTCTTTATTCCTGCACCTCTCTGTTCTTTCTCGAGGCTGCTAGAAGCAGGAAGGACCCTACAGAGCAAAGCAGAAGGAGCACATGCCATGTCTGGCTGTTCCCATTGCAAGAGTAGTGCAGAAATTGCAGAGTGGTTGCATTGGAATGACGGAAAGAAAAATGGATGGAGGGGTGGGTGGATGGATGGATGGATGGGATGGATGGATGGATGGAGCTCCCACAAGCTGCTGGCACGAGGCACCCAGCAATTCTGCAGTCTGGATGCTGGGGAGCATCCCCAAGGGTGCTTAAGAAGCCTGGATTAGAAGCACTCCACTTTCTCACTGGGTTTTCACCAGTATGGATGCCCACAAGCCCCAGTAGCAGAGCTGTTAGCAGCTTTAGTTTACCAACCATTACCCTCCTCAAACACCTACAGGATCTCAGAACTCATTGTTTCTTCTCACATCTGTAAAGGAGCAACAAAAACACTTTCTGACTTCATCCCCATACAGACATGACAACATCTGCCAGAGAAACATGATCTGTCATTGAACATCACATCCAGAAATTTACTTGTCACCTACTGGCACCATCATGACCTCAAAGACCAGGAACTGCTGCAAGAAGTGTGCCCAAGGGCTCCCAGCCAGCTGTACTGGATGCTATGCAGGAAGATGGAAAATATAACACAAATTCAAGATTCCTGACAATACAACCCATACCGGAAACAAAAATCAGGACCAACTGACGTTAACCCAAGAGATCAACCTCTACTCATGCAAGCTTCCAGAGACTGCAGCAAGTGTGCAGAGGAAATAGTAGAAAGTATGCACAGGAAACCCTAACGTTTTGTCACCACGCCATATGTCCTGCATAAAACGGCTGATATTTTCTTTTTGTCCCTGACTCGCAAGGCAAGGCAACTGTTACATTATTTTGCATATATTTTATACATTTATTTTATATATGCATATATATGTGTAAATATTTATTTTACATTTTTAAACTCCAAAAGATGTCAAAGGCAATCTGCAGAGACGAGGGGCGATTTACTGCCAAGGCTTTGGGAACGGTCCCACGGGCCCCATTTGCAGTTATAACAACACATTTTATCTCTGTGTGAGCAGGAAAGGGGGGGTGGGGGGGTGTAGCACAGCAGAGAGGCGGAAGCAAGCACTGGCAGTGAATCAGATGATGTATATTAAGGAGATAATAAGCACAGATTACACTCTTGGCAACTGCTGCGCACCATGCCCTTGGTTTATAAAGCCCAGGTTTCCCTGCTGGATTATTTGCTGTTCCACAGCACCATAGGTAGTTAAGGGTTAAAAGCCCATCCTGATGGGAAGCCAGGGCACAGCCAAGCTTTCTCCTGTTGGTTTCGGTGAAACTCTCATCTCAAATAGGTTCGGCACAGGCTGGCAGAGCACTTCCATCCCAGCCTTCACTTAACAGCTTCAGAGGACTCTAAATGCTGCACATCCGGCACTCGAAGTGGGTGGCAGACCCTACTGCCAAGTTTTCATGTTGGAAAGAGCCATTCCAGCACTTTTTAATACATATATATGCATTTCTAGGCAAACATCTGCATGGCAAACACCCACAGGAGCTGCTCACCAACCCTCGCTCAGCACCCTGCTCCCCAGGTAGCACAGTGTCATGGAAAAACAGCCCTGTGCTGATGCAGCTTATTTGGGTATGGCTGGTCTGGGTCCTAGCTAAGCTGCCCGCTTGTTCCTAAATGCCTGGAAGCTTGACCCAAATGATGGATTAGACTCAAAGTTGCTGATGCTGAGAAAGTCTGGGTTTGACAGCTTTTCTTAGTGGAAAAGCAAAAATATGACCTATTTAAAACTGTTCTTACAGTTGTACTCCTTGTTCTCTGTCGGACACACTGTCCAAAGCTTTATAAGTTAACCAAGCTGCTTGGTGCTGGATTTCATTTCTTAGCACTGAGAACCACAGCCCTGGCTCCCTCCAAAAACTGAGGAACTTCAAAAGAACAACACTTGACTCTAAAAACATTTGGTCTTTTACCACAGTGGCTCACTCTTTTTATTCAAATAAATGGTCACAGACTTCTATTTGCTTTTGCAGACACCGGTGTTGTGCAAACATCACCCAGCCCTTCTCCTGTGGCACTTAAAGGTTTTCTTCCAGCAAACCACGGTGCCATGGGCACAACAGGTCACAGCTAAATCTGTCAGTGGTAACAAACATGTGGTTTCAATGGGGCCAAGGAAAACACTGTCCCTCCTCCGAGCTGAGGTCTGTCCACCTGGTTGCTTTAATTAAGTCAGGTACAGCTGCAGAAGAAAAACCAATGAATCAGCAACTCCCCTATGCCACCAAACAACTCAAAGCACAGAGCAGCAAAGGGGGGAGGAAGGGAGTAAAAACACAGAGCGATCATTTTTAATACTGACTTTTAGTTGGTTTGACCCCAATGGCACAAAGCGTGAAAATAATCAACAGTGAGATCCCCAGCACCCAAAGCTAGGTTTCACCAGTGTACGTTGGATAGTTAAACAGGAGAAGCCACAACCAGGAGGTCAAGGTCTTTGGCAAACATCAGGAGGAACTACAATTGCATGACTGGAATGGGAACTTCTGGACCTACATTTGGTAAAACCATAAAAATGCTTAAGAATTTACTTAAGCATGTGCTGAAACAATTTGCTCATTTGTTCTAATTTAGGCAGATATTGGACTAATGCTATTCATATTTCTAAAAGTCTTCATCTATTACCCATTTCTTTCTAGCTCTCTGGTTGTGTGGCTTCATGAATGAGTTTTATCCCAAATAAGTCCACATTCTCATCTGTTCTGTGCATTAATTCTCAAAAGGAGCTTCAGTGGAGGATTTCTTATCTATGCATTCATCAATTCAAGCTCCCTAGTGAGGTCATTTCCGAAGTTTTTAATAAAAAGAGACTTTTGATTCTCGGGGTCATGTTGCAAATTATATCTTCACTAATCTAGCAGAGGTCTAAAAAGACACTGGAGTCAAAGAGCATTTCTGACTCCTCAACACACGTGTGTCTGTAGGCTTTTAAAAATATACAGCCCTGCTGTTATAAATAGAGCATTCTTCTCTGAGGCCAAAGCTTTCAAAGTTCAGAAAAACATCCTTTATTTCTTTTTATAATAATTATGTTTCTTCTCCTTGGAATCAGGCTGCACTAAACTGGGCTGAGACTCACTCCTGGGTGCAGCATTCCACCTCAGCTATTTTTAGGAGGGTTAACGTGGACATCAGTGTCCTTTTCTTTTGTCCAACACCCCAACAACTCAACTCCAGGAACATCGATGAGAAAATGAAAGCCAGAAGAAACAAGATAACCAGATGAGCACCCACAAAACCCAGCTTTCCACTGAGTGCATTTCAAGGACTCGAACACAGGAAGGTATTGTGGCAGTGGCATAAGTCCCATGCATGAAGCTGTGATCTGTTCCTACACCCAGACACAAGAGAAGCTGCTGTTGCCCCACGCAGACAGCAGGGCTCTTGCAATTTTACAAGAACTATCTGACTGTACGTGATAGAGCAATTTGGATCACAGCTAAGCATCCACTGAAAGTGCTCTGATTTCTTCACGTCCCCATACAGTAAAGGTATGCTTCAAGGTACACTTGTGCTCAAGATGTCCTTCAAAGAAAGTTTCACTGATTCAGCAGGGCATCACCATTTTCCAGTTTGCAGAACTAGGGCACCAGCCTGCAAGCCTGAACAAGAGCGACTACACTTCCTAGAACGTGCAGCCCAGCAAGCCCATAGTCCAACTGGAAGGCCTTGGTTAAGGTCATTCTGCAAATAACAATAAGCCAGCAGCCATCCCCACTCACCAGGACTTACACCATTCACGTGGGTGTTAGGAAGTAATATCTGCAGAGCATATACACAAGGAAGGCAATCCAGATACTGGGTCGGAAGCAAGCCAATAGGACTGTCAATATCTAGAGTGTAACAAGACCAGGGCATCACTACTAGAAGTATTTCTTCAAATAACAGCTGCCTATCTGTGCTTTTCGGTTCTCCAGGTGCGAGAGTCTCTTACATCTCCAATACAGGTACTTTGCTGGACAGATGAAAAGAGCAAGGTGGGCTCAGTTAGCTCTCCAGTTGGCCTTGCTCTGGAGTGATCCTGTACAGCAATTCCTGCCTCTACATCCAGAAAGTCTCCTGGCTTCTCAGCAGAACTTCGCACACAGACAACTTGTGTGAATACGCTTACAGTCTCTGCTCAGAGGGCTGTAGGATGAGCAGGACAATGCATCTGCATGGCAAGCATATCCAGGTTTCACAAATATTATTTAGTTCTTCCAGTGGTCATCAGCCTGCAAACAGAACCCACAGTGCCTACAAAGTGTTTTAGCTCCCACTTTTGAGTAAGTGAGATACAAAACTGGCTTGTTTACCACAGATAGGGCTCTGTTGTGGTAGGGTTGATCACAAGGTTTGACTGCCATATTTTCTTTGGGTTCCATCCAAAAATAAGGGAATGCAAATCAGATTTAAAATGCTGCGTCCTTTTATCTCGCTATCCCTTCTGTGTCAAGCTAAGCTCAGCATGAAAGAAATAACTTTGAATTTTTATATAACTCAAGTGTGTGCACTGCTCCAAAATAAAACCTAGGGCAGTAACAGGACACCTCCAGTTTACTGAAGCATACATTACTGTTCTGATCTGCTAGTTAACTTGAGGTTAAGGAAAAAAAAAAACCTCTTTTGGAACAGCACATGGAAGGCTTAAGTGCTTTTCGGAACCTGGTTTTGAGGAGCTACTCTACAATGTGATAATGTCCATGCTTTCTCCAAGCTCTTCTGTTTCTGTATATTCGCCAGGAGATTAAAAGGGTGTTGAGTGGTGCTGAGCCTCTTGAGGGGCCATTAACATCACGTGCAGTACTGGAGTTATTTGCACTGGCTCAAACCATCCTTGCCTGCTGATGAGCACACGAGGGTCAGAGGAGGTTGCTGTGATCACAAAAATACATCCCTCGAGATGCATCTTTCCTCTCCTTTCTCCCAGGACGCCTTGGGGCTGTCGGGTGAACCCAAAGCCATTCTTCTGAAGCTCCGAGCAACTTCTCCTCCCAGTTATGCTGCCCACCATCTCAATCGATTTGGAACTGCAGGAGCAATCCAAGGACTGCATTTTTTGGAGCGATCCTACCAGAGTCCTTGGCAATACACACCAAGTGTGAGTTTTACCAGTCCCAAGACCAGCACTTACTATCCATAAACACAGACCACTTGAACATCCTTTCACATGCTCTGACAACTCCTGTTTGAAAGCACACTCCATTTTACATGACCCCAGAGGCTTAGTTGTTCCACACAGGTTAATACCCATGGGCAACATGAATCTAATGACTTGTGCATTAGAAGAGTGTGGAAATGAGGAGCTTCTCCTGCCCTAATTCTGCCCTGGCCTGTTCCTCCACTGTTAAGATAGATCAGCAGGCAAGAATACCTCCTAGGCTTGGAGCTAGTGTCTGGATGCAAAACAGTGAGATCCACCCCCACCTTAGCAAAGTCTCCCTTATGTACCTTCTTGCACAAAGCTCACAGCAGCAAGGCTGATGCTAGAATATTCACCAGCACCACCACCTTTGGGAGGAAATTGCACTTGCCTACTGAGAACCTCAGATAGCAAAAACCATGAATAACCTTCACCAGATACGAAGGTAGGTGAAAAATTGAACATGCAGTAAGAGCAGAGCTCAAAAGAGACCTGTCAGAGCAAAGCAAGAGCTGCTGCCAGAACACATAGGGATCCCTTAGCCTGGGCTCAGCACATCTCAAGTCCAGAAGAAGGGTGAGCCTCACCCTGGTGGCATTGGGTCCCTAACCTCCCCCCCCACGGAAATAAAAAACACTTAATAGCCCTCAACCTTTACAAGCCTTCTTCCCAAGCCTCTTCTGCTAAGCACTGACAGCACTCATGCCAGCACCAAGTCTGGCACCTCATTCAAAGGCGCAGGTTGGACTGTGGCATGGGGCTGATAAAAGCTACTCAGCAACTACTTTTTCCCTGATACTTCACCTTGACGTAGTGTTTTATCTACCAAAGACTTCCAAAACCTCTCAGTCTCTCCTTGGTATGTTATCTCCTTCCATAACCTGACCTTTCTGCCTGAGTGAGGCACATGCAAAAAAAAAAAAAAGTCAACTTTCCCCCCCTTTTTTTTAAGCAGAGAGTCTGACAGGAGATCAAAGCACATGGTAATTTAGCCCATGGAATAACAAAAGTCAGTGAGAACAATGTGATGCCGACAGGGAGCTGCGCTGTGCCCCAGCAGGGAGGGTAGCCCAGGGAGCCCTGAGCTATTCACTGCAGTTGAAGAGATGGAGAGGAGGGGGAGAGGGAGTTTGCTCTAAGAAAGTTTTCGATTCTAAAGAGGGCTCATGTTTTAAATCACAAAACCAACAATGTGAATATGTACAGGGACAAAGTCAGCAGTCCCATACCCAAACAAGATTCCTACTAGCTTGGATAGGTTCTTTGCCTTCCTGAAGGCAGCAGGCCCTTGCCACCACATCACCCAGCAGGAGTACATTCAGAACTGTATCACCCTCCTGTGCATCAGCTCCTCTCTTTGAGATTCCTTCAGATACAGCTTGTGTGAGTGGAAAATCTTTTGGAATGAGCAAAGGGAAAGCTAGAGGAAAAACAGAGGGTTGAATTTAGGAGAAGATCAATCTCAAATGATAGTGTCCTTGCTCTGCATCTCCCAGCAGTTTGCTTAGAGGGATCCTTGGTTTCTTCCAGACTGGGAAGAACTCACCACCACCCAAAAAGGAAGCTCCATAACCACTAAACCCCTTCCACCATGAAATGGGAAAGAGAATCAAATTGCAGGACAGAGTCAAAAATAGCTTCCCAGTTAGCAAAGATGCCAGCCCAGTCCCCACCTCCAGCAAATGGTGTGCTCACAGCCACGCACGCTTAACTCCATGTGAATTTCTCATCTTACAGGGGAGGGGAGGAAATGACAGCCCTGCAGCCACCCAGCCAAGCTCAGGGGTTAAGGAGCTACCTCCAGTATGGCACACAGAGAGGAAGCAAAGCTTTCCTTGGCCCAACATAAAAACTGCTGTTTCCACAGTGCCAAGGAGACCCTTCCACCATCACATCAAGAGCAGAACACAGGAGCTGGAACGCTGCAATGACAGCCCCTAGCCAACAGGTGATAATTAGATCAAGTTCTCATCAGCACACATTGCTCAGTCACAGAAACAGCTGAGGCTTTCAGAAGGCCAAGGTCACCCTGGCAGCCACTCCTCTCAGCCAAAGCAAGTGTCAGCACAGAGGTGGACTGAAATATTCTTGCAGGGCCAAAGGACAACTTCTTCATCTGCTGCAAGGAGGAAGCCAACCCCACCTCTGCCACAGAAGTTGGAAGCAGAAACACCCAAAAACCTCAAGCTTAGCGCTGATCTGGTGACTTGGACAAAGTTTAGGCAATCTCCTGCTGCTCCCTTGCAGGAGAACACACAGTGATTGAGCTCAGAGGCCCCACCACTGCTCTCACAGCCATGAATAGAGTTTGAGTTCAGCAGATGGAACAACCAACCCAGAGCTGAGCCAGCCCGGCTCCTGCCAACTCTTTGCTGAGGTTTGAAAACATCAGGTTAATGTTTTTTCACCATGTTTTATTTCAGCATTTTTGCACATCTAGGCATTTTATTGGCTTTGGCACACGCCTGGAGTCATGATACCACATAAAGATGATCTCTTTATGCCTCCGCTCCGGCAAAACCAAGGAGTAGCAGAAACCTCATACAAGTTGCCTCTAATTTCGTGAATTTTCCAAATCTCAATCCAGGCAAAAAGCTTCTAATGAGTTTGGATAAACTCTGGATAATCCTCTGAACTTTCAAGTGCTTCAGGAAGAGAGTCAAATACAGTGCCTAGAACTTCAAAAAGTGTCTCAGAGAGTCGTGTGCTGCAGGAATAGTACAAGGGTTACAGATGTGACACCTCTGCAGCCCCATAACTGCAGCCCAGCATTATTTATTGAGATTAAACAACAAGCAAAAAAAGAAAACGCGCAACCAACCACACACAGTTACTAAACTGATGGGAAAGAAGGGTGACCTCAATTCTCTCAGCACGTACCAGCCTAAACCTGCAGGGGAGTTCACCAACACACAGCAGGAAAGTCAGAGCAGATTTATCTAGCAGGTTTAAAGAAAGTAAAGAGTGAGTGACAGCTCCTTTCTTAAAAGGAAAATAAAGAAACATTAACTCCTCTTGTCAAAATGCTGTAAAACTGGCTTTTGACTCAGCACACCATAATACTGCTTGTAAATTGGGTAATTGGTTTGTGTGAGGTCATGAAATTGAACATGCCTACTCTTGCCCATCCCCTGCAGCAGAGTCAGCTGCAGGAGAACACAACACACGGGGCAGCACAGGTGATGGTACAAAGATACGTGTTTCATTCAGCTCATTAATCAGGCCTAAGATACACTTGGCCATTCACATCCTTAAGTTTATTCATATCTGATATGTTGAAAGCCCTATTCATTGAGAGAAGTCTTCGATTGCTCCATCTTGTTTATCCAAAACCAGAGACCTCAGCACCAGCAGCTTCCTCCCACTCTGCAGCATCCTTCCCTGGTCAGAAACATTCAGCAGAGCTAACCATCATCAGAATGGAGCATTTAGCAAAGAGTAACGCTGTGCTGGAAAGCACCTTCACAGCCTGAGGCTTTGGGAAGCACATGGAGACATGAACCATACTCCAAGGGTGAGGAAGAGAGCACAACATGCAACCCCAACTAAGTGCAGGGGCACTGGAAGAAGCAGCAAGCACAGGCCAGCACTGGAAGGTGCCATAGCTCTTTAATCTCTGGGCAGTTGGCTTATGAATCCAGGAAGAGATTGAGGTGGTGCCAAAAATAAAAAAAAAATAAGATCACATCTCAATAGAAAGTGTCCTACTTGAAAAGCAGAGTCCAGCACAGAGAGGGAATCCCAGAAAACATGACCACGGATAAGATGACAAAAATGAAAGAGCTAAACCAAGATGAAAGAGCTTGCCCACAGTCATGTGGCAGGTTTGGGGCAGAGACAAGAGGGATCTTCCAAACCTCTGTCCATATAACATCTCACTTAGAATCATAGAATTATTAAGGTTGGAAAAGACCTCTAAGATCATCTATTCCAACCATCCACCTACCACCAATATTGCCCACTAAACCATGTCTCTAAGTACTACATCTCCATCGTTCTTGAACACCTTCAGGGATGACGGCTCCACCAAAAGGAAGCCACACCTCCCTTGATTCTCTGTTCTTTGAGACAGAGAAAACTAAGAGGAAACAAGGAAACAGCGCTCAAACATAACAGAGCTCAAGGACTTATTCCAGAAAGAACAAAGAGTGGATGAAAAGGCTGCCACAAGGGAGATTGAGGATGGATCCCAATAAAAGCATTTCCACCGCAAGCATGGTGTGGCCTGGAGGTCTGAGTCAATGACATGGGATGTTTGGGTGCCAGGAGGAGCTAAATGGTCTCTGGAAGTCTCTTCCAGTCTTGCTTGTCTTAAATAAATTCCCTGTAAAAATCAAAGTGGAAAAGCTGTCCATGTCTGAAAAGTGTAGGGAACCAGAGGATCGTCGGGGGACCAGATCCTCCAAGCCAAGGACCATGGGAATTCAGCTTCA
The DNA here is from genome assembly GCA_037305975.1 of Chrysolophus pictus. NCBI lineage: Eukaryota > Metazoa > Chordata > Aves > Galliformes > Phasianidae > Chrysolophus > Chrysolophus pictus. Next base: position 7,916,606 of record CM074593.1, on the reverse strand, counting down.
CATTTAGTCCTACTTCACAGTCCGTTTATTTTACATGTTTATTTAACATCTGCATGAATCAAGGCAATATTATTTCACAAAAACAGAAAACTTGGCTTCACTTATTCAAACATTTGGACAAGGAAGGAAGAAAGCCCAGCACAGGATTTGGCTGGTTAAAGAATAGGAATATGCAGTTATTACCCTGTTGTCAGTGATTCAAAAATCAGCCTGATTGGAGGAACTGGATGTGATTGCCATCTGGCAGTTGTTTGGAGAACCTCCCTAGAAGAAGTCGCAGCCCCAGCTCAGATCCAAGCAGATAAGAGGACAGGGAGCAAGGCAATGCCTTGACATTTCCTGCAGAACAAGGGAACCAAGTTGGGGAACATGCAGACCTGGTAGAGATGTGAATGTCACAGCACAGTGCTGCTTATGCAGCTCCTGTGGCACCCACATGGGACAAAAAAAAAAAGTCAGACCTTCACTGAACCCATCCCAGCACACCAGATTTTTACCCGCCCAGTAACTCCCAAAATGTTCAAGTGCCCAGAATGACAAACATCCAGAACAAGGGCTGGTCAGGGAAATGCTGCTCAATGCTGGGTGGTACCACCAACAGCACAAGGTCATAAACCAGAGCTGCCAGCTTCTTTAAAGCCAATTGGGGTTGTTAGTTTATGCTCCCTCCTCCAAGTAACGTTTAAACAGTGGGGCAGCTGCAGCGGAAGCTTTACTTTCCCAGATGTTTCCAAGACAGCTACCATCTCTTGCCTCTAAATCAAGGTTGGATAGGTTTTTGGAAGAGATGCTTTTATCAAAGGCAAATTATTGAGTTCAATAAGGGATGGAATTCTCTGGCCTGTGCCATTCAGAAGGTCACAACTCAGATGATTTAAAGTCATTTTTGGTCCTGATATCTATAGAAAAAGCTATGAAGCCTCCTATATTAGAAATGAAAGGAATAAACAGCAGCAAATAATGCAACTGTCATATGCAGACAGGCTTTGCCTGCAGTATAGCCGTGAGCAAAATGAAGGCTCTTTGGCTCTGCTCATTAATCACAAGGATTGTGATTTGTTACTGAGGACTTTTATCCTGCTTTCCAAACGAAACAAGGTTTATGGAGTCATGCTGTATGCACGTGCGTGTTTCATCATATCCAGCATTTGAGCCTGTTATCCACTTTTGACAGGGAGTAGAGATCAGAGATATTAACTTACATCAAGCTTGGCAAAAAGATCAACAGTGGGTAGAAGGGAAAGAGTTCAATTAACGTTCCCAGTGAAAGAAAAGCAGAAGCATTAGAAAAAATAATAAAAAAAAATCCTTCACACACTAGAAAACCCCTTGGGGCAGGGGTAAGAGGTTAGTGATGCCCCCACGAAGGGGAAGTAAGAAGCTTTGCTCATGACTGTCATGCACTAAAGAACCTACCCAGGCAACACTTCTTGCTCGTCCGGATTTTCTAGTGCCTAAGGAGGAAAACGCTCATGGTGCAGTTTTAATACAATTAATAAAACTTGAACAAGCCACCAGACACCACTCAATGGTAAGCTGAGCTCGAGCAGTTTCAGTACTCACGGAATGACTTTTCTTCATGGTTAATAAGCCCCAGCATGGATGGCAGAGCTTCAGAGCATCTAAGAAACCCCTCCATCACACTGCACAGAGCACGGGTACCCCAGGGAGTACAGGTGAGCTCGGGCCAGAACCTCTGCAGCCCGCCACATATGTACCCCTAATGAGCAACAAAGCTGTCTGCAGGGCTTGCATAGGCTCCACTGAAACAGAACCTAATTTAACAGTTTATCCTGTCCGTATTCTGCTGCAAAAGGGAATTATAATTTTACTCTTGTTACTTCTATGCAGAAGTCAAGGTAAAATTTCTGCTGCGACCTCCTCCCCCATGCTGGCAGGCACTGCTCCCAATGTTCTGGGCAGAACTCATTCTCAATGCACATCTTACATATATCCCTATATTCAACGCTGGTGACATCAGCATAGCTTGGGAGCAGGCTTTGCTCGTTAGCAGCGGCTGCAGAAGCTCAAGAATGCAGAATGTTGATTTATAGAGGTCCTATAAAAATGACCTAAGTTTCCCCTTCTGCCCCATCCCTATATATCTTAGCACTAAATTGATCTGCGTAGATCAATAGATGTCATGCATGCACATTCACTCCAGGGCTTCGCAGGACAAGAGCACTTCAAAAACTGAAACAAACAGCTCTTCAAGATTAAAAAGAAAATCTAAAAAAATATATTAAGAATCATGGCTGTCCTGCACCCCATGACTTCTCAACCCTGCAGTGGAAGTTAAATTTAATTTCCAGAGATAGAATTGTTCTGCATCCAACATAAACTTAACATCTGAGCACCTTTGAATTCCCAGTAATTTTGAGAGTTTTTCCAAGAAGTGCTTTAATGAATCTGGCTGTGACTGCAGTCATCATTTCTGCAGGTTTGCTCCATCAACACACAACACTTTGCTTTCACTTGGGCAAAATCCAGTTTCCTTCTCACCAAATCACCTGGACCAGCCTTTGGAAACCCAGTCTGGCCAGCTGCTATGGAAAACCTGGCTACTCCTGAAATACTAATGAATGAATAAAACTGTGAATGGGACAGTCAGCAGTAATAATTTCCATGGAAAGTCCCAAGTTTTAACAACCAGGTGCCAGAATCACCCTTCAGTCCTCCTCCAGGCTGGAGATCAGACAGCACTGCAGTTCCTCCATCCATCTTTATCCCCAGATTCTGCTCTTGCTTAACTCAATCCAGGTAGAAGTTTCCCATTCTCTCTCACTTAGGCTCTCCAGTCCTGCATGTGTACAGGTTGGTAGCAGAATCATGCCAAGGACACCACTCAGATGCCAAGGGTGAGAACCCAGTCATTTCCTGTGCTTGAGCCCCTGCACATGCTGAACCCCATGCCCTGGGCCTGACAGGTGCTGCCTGCTGAACTCAGCACATTTTTACTCCGATTTGTTCCTTCATTGGATTTCAAAATGTCTTTAAAATCCAGTTGACAAGACTGAATTATTGATTTTGCATCAGATGGAAATTTATGGCTTGTTTTGAGAGCTGCAGAAGGTTTAAGCGTTCTCTCTGTGCACTTAGAAAATGAAAACTTTTGGAAAAATAATGGAAGATAGTTTTTTGCACTGGTTCTAGCACTGCTGAGATACAACCCTTGCAGATCCTCACCTTACAGCTCAAGCACAGAAGAGCAGCTCTGAAGAGCTCTCTGAAGAAACTCTGTAGAACCCAGGCCCAACCACCACCATAACTTGGGTGATGGTTGGGTCAGCCTATGGTTGTGCTTGAGTCAACCACTCTGCAGAGCTCAAGTCCCATCCACTAACCTGCACCCCAACCTGTCCCTGCTTAGCAGTTCAAGCCCCAAACTACACAAGTCCTGCCTGGCAACCTGCGGTGGCAGTCCAGGAACCAGGGCTTAAGTTCAAGTCAGAAAATGGCAAGAAGGTTTTCAGCCAAGAACAACAGGACTGGGAACTGAGTGTCACACACTGAGCAAACAAGGGCTCGTTTATCACAGCACCGGCTCCAGTTCCCTTTCAAGATAGTGCTGGCGTCAGCCTTCAGCAGGGCAGGGAGGGCATGAGGGGAAAGTTCTGCCAGAATGGCCTTTGAGGGTGAATTAGACAACACCAGAACAAGAACAGAGGGCAAATGCTTAGGCTCACCAACTGTTGTCATCAACTCACCACACAGCTTGCTACCAGTGCACTAAGCTAAGGATCCAGGTGCAAGTCAGCAATGAAAACTAGTGCAAAAATAGAAATATAAATCTGTATATTGCTCTGCCTGACTGAGCCAGGTGCTGACACACCTATCCCTAAAAAGCACAGCTCAATAAAGTCATTTCAGCTTGCAGTAAAATCACAGAATCTCAGGTTAGAAAGCTTGGGTTGGAAGGGACCTCAGCTTTGCCAGCTCTGTCGTTGCCATAAGGATCCAACTACACCTCCAAGCCTCGCTGCCCATCCACTGTCACTTCCAGGGGGTCACAAGGTGGTGACCAGGTGATGTAGGCTACCTGCCCAAGTCAGTGCCCTGCACACCTCACCCCCATCACTGCGGGCACAGCAGGGACACATCCCTTACAGCAGGCTTCATGCAGAACGTGAAAGGAATCAATCCTTTATTTAGTCCCACTATTTGGGTGTGGGGGGGGGGGAGTTGTTTTGCTCATTTAACAGCTCCTTTATTATTTCACCAGGGCACCCTTCTCTTTTTAAAGCAAACACATGCTCCCCTTCATGGCTGTGGTGTGGGGAGGGAGGACACTGGTTTGTGCCCATGGTATCAGCTTTCAGCACAGCACATAATTCACTGCAGAAACCAAACAGCCCCAACAAGCAGTCTAAACTGGGATGGTATTTGGATGGGCAAAGAGGCACCTCACACTGGAGTCAGTCCTTGCAAGAACAATTAGGATGTCCCTATGCTGAGGGTAGATGTGGCCTAAGGAAGCTTTGGGAGGAGCAGCAACTCAACAGGACTCAATCCAAGGCACCCAGCAAGCAAACCCTACAGCCACCTGGAGCAGCTCCCGTATCCGCATCCACACTGCAGCCATGGCACCTAAAAGGGAGTCAGAGTTTGCCCCGTCTGTTTGCTCCTCATTGCCTTTTCTCAGGCAGGAATCTTCACTTTTAATGAACACCCCCTCATTTTAATTAGGCTCCAGTCCCACCACAATTATTTCCTTACACATCCTTGCCTTTTATTTGCCCACTGAGAGCTGTCTATCAGATTTAGGATGCTCTGCAAAGCTCTTCCTTAGGCTTTGAGCATCCCCATTGACTCAGGACAGGATCCCAGGTTGGGGAAACCACCATCAGACCCTTGTCCCTCACCCAGCTTTGATTTCCAGAAGTCTCAGGCTGCTCAGCTCCACCTCCATCACAGCCCCCAGGCTCTGTGTCACCCTGCAGCAGTGACACCAAAAGCTGTTGTCATGGGCACAGACGATGGTCACCAGGGTTCCCATAGAGTTCCCATAGCACCAGGCAAGACATGCATGGTGTGACAGTGAGGAGCTATTTGCAGCCCTTCTAAGCACCTTGCAAGTTAAACACATTCTTTCTTCCTGCTGCTCCCAGCAAGCCTGAGGGCTCCTGACCCATCAGGACAGCACCACTATGAACAAAAAGGTCAATAATTGTCACAGCTGACCTCCTGGAGACCAAAACAGAATTCACCATGGGTGTTCAAGCATGGCCTAGGGCAGAATCTGGCTCCAAGGAACTGCCCATCAACCAGTTTGCATTTTGCAATTTTTGGCACAAAGCCCTTGCTGCAGGCTGAGGAACGTGCCACTGGGGCTGGAGTGCAGCAAGCTGCTCAGAAAGCTGCTGCATCCCCAGGGAGCAGCTAACATGGGGCACTCCATAAAGGAACAGGGTGGTGCAAGGAGAACTGTTCTCAATAAATAAAAAGGACATGGAAATGGATCCCCAAGGCAGGGAGAGGCATGACGAATCACATGAAGGCTTGGGTTGGAAGGGACCTCAAGGATCATCTAGTTCCAATGCTCCTACCATGGGCAGAGCTGTCAGTCACCAGATCAAGCCTCCTAAAGTCCCATCGGACCTGGCCCTGGGCACCTCCAGGGATGCTGACATATGGGACAGCCTCAAGTCACTCCCTCCCTTGCAGGCTGGGAGAGAATAGGACCTTTTCCCAATGTGAGGGGGTTCAACAGATGGAGGAGCCCTATCAGCCCTTCTCACAGAGCATGGGAAGGCTGTTGACCTCCCAGCACAGTGCTCTGTGGACCAGTGGTCGCTCAGGCAGAGACAAAGCTCCATCAGCTGCCAGCATGCAAGCACTGTCATTAAAGTCTGTTCTGATGTCCCATCTCAGTAGTGATGTCAGTCCGAAGATATTTGAGGGGGGAGGGAGATGAATAGAAGAAAAGCCCAGCATAAGCTTAGGGTGTGACCAAATGCAATCTAAGCTTTGCCTACAGATTAAGGCATCTCCCTCCTTCCTCAGCCATGGCCCCATATCACCCCTCAGATCTCTCTGTGAGCAGGGAAAGTCATAGCGCACACCAGCTGGCCAAGGGCAGCAAGAATCAGTTCCCATTATACACAAGAAGTATTAGGACCACCTAATGTCCCTCTCCCCTTATCAGTGGGCACAAATGTCACTTTTCTGAGAGATAAATGCTGTGGAAATCCCTGAAAGTTCTTCCTACAATTAAGGAATTGACAGATTTTTCAGCTTTTTCCCTCCATTTGAAAAATCACTGCATAAAGGAAACAATCTTTGCAGGGCATATAACTCACAATAGGCTGAAACATTATCTCAAACTATTCGTCTGCTTCCTGCTTAAGTAAACATATTAGGAATGCGTGTATATAGTTCCTGGGCAGCTTAAAAAATAAAAAGAAAGGAGGTATATGGAGTCTCCTGCTTTTGAGTAGCACGTTGTTTACGTTGTTATAAGCACAGATCATATTTATAGCCGAACACAGTGTGAAAGTGCAGGCAAGCTGGGAAACATTTGTTAGGTTTAATGATCTTTTATTTAGCTGGTGCAGAAAAATGCATCCCTTCAGATTGATTCATGGCATGGATTGTATAGAAACCTTCTTCCCCAAGAAACGAAAAACTTCAAAAGGTCAATGTGATATTTCGGCTTTCTCAGACATCCAGAGACATTCACAGAGCACAATCCCCAGCCCAGCAGGCTGGGTTACAGCAGGGAGGGGATAAACCACAGCCACAGAGACATTTCAGGACAAGAAGCAGAGCCATTCAAGTCACCTGGGCTGGAACTGCAGCAGCCACACAACACAGTGCCCTGAGCCAGAGGCTTTGCAGGCTGCAAGGAAGGGGCTGACGAAGCCTTTTGGTTGTGTGGTAGCTCTATTAATCTAGCAACAGCCAACTGGGGCCCAGCCACCAAAACCAGAGCTGAGAAGAGCTTTTCTCAGCTGCCTGAGCTTGGCTGCACCACGAGAGCAAGCTGCCTGGCAGAGCAGCTCCTCCTGCAAGCCTGCGGTCATGCAGCCCTGAGCTTTCACACTTCAAGACTTCTCGCCTTGCTAAGTGTGCTGCAGTCCTGCCCTGTCACAGAACGAGCTCAGCCCTGGGCCAGCCCCCGCTGAGCAGGACAGCCACCAACTGGGAGCTCCAACTGCTTCTCCAGGGCAATGTGTGCACACATGTGCAGGTATCGGCACTGCTTGCCTTGAGGGGAGGTGTTGAGAAGTGGTTTCACTGTGGTAGCAGCATGCAGAGACATGCACCAGAGCATCTCCATGAAACCAACGCAGAGCCAAGTAAACACAAGGAGCCTGGGACAGTGGAGGCCCCAGAGGATGAACAACCTGTGCTCCAACCTGGGACATCCTGCCTCTTCCTATTATCCTCAGCACAGCCCTGGGGTGAGGTTCCACTCCTAGCATTGCTCCACCTCTCCCTACAGATGCAGCCCTGCCACGTATCAAACCTTTGAAAACCCCTATCCTCCACGAAGGCAGCTTCAGCAGCCTCAAGCCAGGCAGTCTTGATTACTCCTACTACATTTCTTCTATTATTCCACCTCTAAAAATCAGACCTCCCACCCCAAACTGCACAGCAGTGCTGAGCACACAGTTCCCAGGCACTTACCTGGGGGGAATTTGCAGATGGGACATACCAACTCACATTGCAAACCTGAAGAAGAGAAACAGACTCACACCACAAAGCGTGCCCTTCTTGCACCTTTAAGGCAGTGCCACAGCTTCACAGCACCTCCCAGCAGCTCACAGGTGCCTACAGAGCAAAGCTAATACAACACAGCTGTTGCGTTAAACTTAGGCTGAAAAAAAGCTTGCACACCCTACCTACCTACCTACAATTCATACCTACTCAGCAAACTAAAAAAAATACTACTGGTAGTCTTCTGCAGTGCTTTACCCAGAGCATTTCAACTCTTATTCATCTGTACCAACTCAACAACACGACAACTTCAGGCACAAAATGAACACACTTGTTCTGCACAACCACTCCTGGAGACACCCCTGAAGCAAAAGGAGCTCATGCTGCCCTTACTGCACTCTCTGCTCTAGCTGATGCTGGGCACCAGCAGCCTCCAAATGCCATCAAAGGAATATGGTAACTGAGAGCATGGCCTGATCTGGAGTGCAGGCTGAGACCCTGCAGGACACTTCTGCAGTGCTGTTAGACTCTTGGAAGCAACAGAAGCAATGCAATGCACGGTGCTGGGGGACATCCCCTGCAGGGGCACCACTCTGGCACTGCTGTGCATGGAGCTTGTTCTTCAGGAACCTCAGAAACACAATGATTGCTTTAAACCTCAGCCTTTTTTTACAAGGAGTCTTGTTTACTCTACAGCAAGCAGAGTGCAGAGGGCTCTGTGCTTTGCCCAGCTCTGTGCAGTTAGGCATTTGCACATGTTGGAATTAGAGTCATAGAATATCTCAAATTGAAAGGGACCCACAAGGATCATCGAGTCCAAATTGTGCCTCCTAAGCCTTATTCTTGGACTCTCTTTCCATATGCTGGCGATGAAGATGCTTTTACCACAGTAGACAATGGAGAAAGGTCCCGGAAAGGGGTGCACCACATAATGTCAATAGCAAATTGTGGTCTGGATCCATTTTCATGCTTACACAGCAGCATCCAGCCCAGACCAAAGCCTGCAGGATAAAATTGGAGGCATGAGTGACACAGAGGTCGGTGGGACAATTGCGTGTTTGTCCTTGGGATGAAAGAAGGAATTCAGTTTGCGCTGTGGCAAAGCCCAGAAAGCACAGTGGGAAGATTTAATGGAAGTTTAATCGTTGATCTAATGGGATTTGCAGGAGGCCCGATTGGGCATAGGAGGACCACAGCTCCCTGCTTCCATCTTGTTGGGGCAGTAGATGCCCATTGTACAGCTCTCCCTCATGCCTCAGTTTCCCCATCAGATTGTCCTGGTAATGTGTCCCAGGTGCTCGTGGGAAGGGGGGGGGAAGGAAGCTTGGAACGTCATCACTGAATGCTCCATTTGGACCATGCAAAGAGCAGGCTGCTGTCACTTCTTCCTCGAGGAGTTTTCCTCCTGCCCAAGGAACTGCCGGCACTCCATCCCAAGGTGGAAAATGTCTGACATTGTGTCCAGCCCCTGTTTGAAGTGGGAAAGGAGCAACTTTGAATAAGCTTTTTATGGGCCCCATGGCTCTGCTTGACCATAATGTCAGCTTGTAATTAGCAACAGATACCACTTCTGTCACTCGAGATGTTATCATCAGCCGTCTTGCGTTTCAAAGTGAGGAGAGGCATGTAAATTACGGGCAATTTGGGCTCTGAAATAGGCTTTATGGTTTTTTTCTACTGGGCAAGCAGGAAGCACGGGTGGATTTTGTTAGGGAGGTAGCAGTGGGGTGGGCAGGAGGGAGCACAGGGCTGCATGGAGCTGCTCAGGGCAGGGCAGCAGAGCAGGGCAGCAGGCAGCACAGGGCATTCTGCAGGGGCTCATTCATACCCCGAGAAGGGGACAGGGAGAGGAGTCCTCAAAGCCAGTGCAGCCCCGCTCCGTACTCAGCACATCACAGGGGCTTTGGCTGGCTCTGTCAGATGGCCCCAGTTCAGCTGAGGCAATATTTTCCCCTTATTGATAGAAAACATTGCCTTCAACTGAAATCTAATTTTCAGAACGAAGGAAAGGCTTGTATTCCCCCATACAGATTTGATTTTCTGCAAGGAAGACAAAACCCCCGAACTCACTTTGTTTCCAGCTTTAAAAAAAAAAAGAAAAAAAAAAGGAGCAAAATTAGAGAGAGTAGAATTTGTTGTGGGGTTAATTTTTGGAGTTCTGCATGGAAAAAGCCTTTTTCTTGCAGCAGACCCCGAGCGTTTCCCACATCCCTTGGCACTGCTCTGCAGCCTCACAGATCCCGGTGCCAGCGCGGGGATGAGGATTTGATTTCATCTGCAGGAATTGTCGGCTCCTGCCTCGCTTGGCCTCCTGCAGAAGGAGCTGCTCTTTGCTTGTGCTCCCCAGGAAATGAGCTAAAGCAGGGTTTGGCCCCACATTGGCTCGGCAGTGTCAAGTTTTCCCCTTTTATTTGCTGGAGGAATTCAAGCATCACTCCACCGCTCCAATCTTTCTGGCAAATAGCACAGCCAAAAAGGTTATCTGCCTTCAAACAGAAATAGCTTGTGTTTAGAGAAGAATTAAATTTTGTTCCCTTTAGAGCTGCAACCACATCCTCAGAGCTGTTAACCTGAATGTGAACTTCAGATAATAAAACTCTAACCTCGCCCTCGCCAGTCGGCAGCTACCTTGTGTACTCTCCCACTATCTGCCCCATCGATGGCTCGATAGCACAGCTTGTTTTCTTTTTCAAGGGAAGACAGCTACTAAATCTCCATTCCACTCCCCTTCCCTCTCCTTAGCACTCTGGGGCTTCTCCACAGCTGCAATGCTTTTCCATCGTCCCTGCTCTCAGTTAAATAAACATTATGACACATACTGATTGCTTTAACAAACTTTACTGTTCCACGTCCCCGGCGAAGCACGGTTATCTTTTTACAGGGAACATTCCTTTCCTGTTGCTATGCCTACTTCAGCGCCATCCAGTGCGATAGCCAAGGCTGCTGAGAGGACCCACAATTTCCAACCACTCCATTTTGCTCATCCCGAAATAACAGCGCAGCGGCGCAGGGCCAGGACTCGGCAGATGGGAACTGTCAGAGCTCTGTGCCTTCAGCCCAGGAGGGGATCCGGCCCTGCTGCCGGAGCAGGAGCAGATGGAGCTGGGATGGACACGTGGAAGGAGGACGGTGGCAGTCGAGGCAGATGAAGGACAAAGGTGCCAGCCCAGCCCGACGCACGGCTGTCCTCCTCCTCCCTCCGAGGCTGTGCTGGAGTCCTGTCATTTGCAGTTAAATTGCAGAATCCAGAGATATTTCTGGTAAATTGTATTTCATAACCATTCATCACCGCCGCACGTAATTTCAGTCGTGTCACAAGCTGTGTTTTAAGGCTTGCAGGGAGAAGGGAAGCTGCCATTTGGCTTGGCTAGGCCAACAAAGCACTTGGCCAGCAACGGGGGAGCTGGGACTGCTGCCCAAATGGCGCCAGGGCATAATGCCCGCATGTCCCTGCCCTCAGAAGTGAGTGGGATTCAGGTTCCACATTGTTTCTCACTTCTAACACAGCAGAGCCTATCACAGAATCATAGACTAACATAGGTTGAAGGGCCTTAAAGACCATCCAGTTTAACTTCCAGCAGCTCAGGCTGCCCAGTGCCCCATCCAGCATGGCCTTAGGCACCTCCAGGAATGGATCACCCACACTTCTCCAGACAGCCATCCATGGCATTGTTCAGTGCTGTTAATGAGATGATGTGGGTGTTAATGAGGGTGATGTAGGGGTTTTAATGACAAACTCCCCTGAGGGTCAGTGATTTCTCAGTTTTCCTCATTTTCGTTTCTTTTTGTGAAAACATTTGCTTGTCTCCTCACTATAGGAAAGGCACTGAGGCCCTGGAACATGTCCAGAGATGGGCAACAAAGTCGTGCAGGGTTTGGAGCACAAACCTTATGGGAGGTGGCTAAGGGAATTGGGAAGGGTCAGCCTGTGGAAGAGGAGGCTCAAAGGAGACCTTATCGCTCTCCATACCTCCCTGACAAGAGGTTGTGGTGAGGTGGGGGTTAGCCTCTGCTGCCTGGTAATGGTGATAGGATGAGAGGTGATGGCCTCAAGTTGTGCCAGGAGAGTTTCAGGTTGAATATAAGGAAAAATTCCTTCTCAGAAAGAGTGGTGAGGTGCTGGCCAAGGCTGCCCAGGGAGGTGGTGGAGTCACCATCCCTGGAGGTGTTCAAGAACTGTGGAGATGTGGCACTGAGTGACACGGTCAGTGGGATTGGGTTGGAATTGGGTTGGAATTGGACTTAGGGATCTTAGAGGTCTTTTCCAACTTTTATGATTCTATGATTGTTGAGAGACTGCAGGTGGGCTCCTCAGACACTTCAAAAGAAAAGCCAAAACCCTGATTATTTCTGCCCAGTAGAGACCCAGATGCAATAGCTCTGGGCATCACAGAGGTTGAAACAGCTGGAGAGGATTTCTGGCAGCAAGTCCATTGTACAAGGCAGCTCTTCCTCTTGCTATCAGCCAGAGAATTTTGGGTCCCCAGCACATTACATGCATTGCCCTTGCTCTGAATATTCCTGCACTTCATACACTACAACACCCAACTACTTTCTCCTTATTGTAAGGACTCTGAGCAATACACCGGATCTAATTAAGATTTCTTCTAATCTTTCCCTTTTTCTCCAACACACTGGGCTGGCTGCAAATGGGAGGGAAGTACAAGGGTGTGAGCAGAGGAAAGGACTCAAGAGGAAGCAGATAAAGGGGAAGCCCTGTCCATTCTAGCTCATTTCTGGCAGCCAGCGTGCTGCCAGACTGACTCCTCTCACTGGGGGCATTCCCTACCTTGCCCATCCCTCCCACTGAGACCACAAAACCCAATGCCTCATCAATTTCACTAAGCAGGAGTACCCCAACTGGAGGGATCACCATGGGATGAATCCAGAGCTGGGGCTGTGCATGCAGAGACATTGCACCCATCCTGCCCCAAGAGATACGGCAATGGCAGATGATATTCCCCATAACAAAACCCAGCAGTGCCAAGGGATGTTGCTGCCGCATTAAAGGACAGATCTCCACACACAGCAGCCCAGTCAGGGCAGTACTCAAAGGGAGCAGCGACAGAAGAGAGCTGGACATTTCCAACCCCAGACAGAGAGAGACGGCCGCGTGGATGGAGGAAATGATTCAGGATCTGGAAATGTGAGCAGCACAGGCCGCGTGTGCTGGGGCTTGAATGGGCCTCTCTTAACACAGAGTGGTTGGGGTTTTTTTTCTGGGACACAGGCGGGGATTCTTGGAAGCATGTCAGGAGCAGGCTGAGTGCATGCGCCAGACCCACATGGAGAAACCTCCTGAGCTGGAAGGCCAGCTGATTGCTTTCCCTTTTTGCAGGTTACACAAGCAGAAGGTTAAAAGAGCCACATTCCTTGCCATCATTTGCTTTTATTAAAGGAGTAATGCATATCCATGTTACCGGCAAGTGCTACGCATTGCAGATGTACTGTGGATTATAATGGGATTGGACTGGGAAAAAACTTTTCCATGGAAAAAACTTTCAAAGCCTTTTGTGGTCCATCATACATTTTCTGCTGTAATTCCACTGTTGGTTTCCATTGAGCTGCCAACGGGCACACTGCTATTGTGCCCAGCATGGCATGAGGCATACCCTACCCAGACCTGCCAGGATCACATCTCAGCTGGGTAACACAAGACCAAATCCAGCAGTGAGGCTCCGCATGGAGCTGCAGATGTCTGAGCAATCTCAGCTGCTGCTGCGGGAGTTGTGGCAGTCACAGCGGGAAGGAGAAGATCCAGCAAGGTCGGTTCCAGACATCATCACTTTGTGTATCACTTCATTAAACTGAAATGTGATTGAGTTTCCTCCCAGGCAGCCTTTGAGAAATGCATTCATAGGGCATCTGGAGGGGTCCAGCACTCCTGGTTGCATGGCACGAGCTGAAGTCCTCAGGATAGAAATCAGTTCCCCCCAGGACAGTCAGATGACAGTGTTGAGTTTGTCCCTGAGCTGGCTGTGAACCTGATGCCCAGGAAGGGCCAGATCTGCCCACCCAGGAAATGTATTTCTCCCAGACCAGCTCCAGTCCTGGTCCTGGAAGCAAACACCTCCCTGCCCCTGTGTCCTCTGGCCGATGACTGGAAGCACCACCTCAATTAATGGGAAGGGAGTCTGCCTTCCTGTTTGTGCAAGAACCGACTTCTCTGAAGGTCTGCCAGTGGTGGGGCTGGATTTAAGAAGAATAAAACACTGGTGAGATGAAGGAGAGCATCAGTGAAGGTCAGCAAGCACTTAGGATTAAAATTTCTCCCCAGATTTATGAGAGGTTTGCATTGTTTAGCCTTCTTTCTCTCTGGGTGATTTCTTGCATTCCTGTGGCACTAGAAGCCAAATTCATCCTTGCTCTAAATCCATTTATTCTTCTCCTGAAATTAATTTTGCTCTCGCATTTCAAAGAGCAAAGATGGCAGAACAGCGACTAAGCTCTCTGAGACACAGAAGAGTTGCTCCTGCTGCTACGGTGTAACCACGAACAGGGTTCATGCACTCTGTGGGAGGACTGCAGATGTTTTACCTTTGGTTTCCAGCAAGCCCAGCTTGCTTTGAGCCAGCTTCATAGTTCTCTTCTTTGGGAAAAATGGAAAAAAATACAAACAAAATCAGACCCACGTTTCCATACACACCTATTCCCTACCATATTTTTCGGAAAAGTGCGCGGTGAGTCTTTGCACATCTCTCAGTAATACGTGCAGGACTAGAATGATTTGGTGCTGAGGTGGTGAAAAATTAGCAAACTTGCACCAAGGTTGAGCAATAGATGAGATCTTGTCTCTAAAGGAATGACATTATGAATCTGGTGAGGAGAAGGAACAGACTGTTTGTTGGCTTTTCTATCTAGGAAGCAGCAGGCTGCCAGAAGTCTCATATAAAGGAAAGTCCTGGAAGAGAGCAGCACGATCTGTCAAAGGGAAGGGCTGGTGCTAACCACCACAATCAACAATTGCTGACAGATGAACCTTTCTGAGACCATTGGGTCTGGAGAATTTCTGAGGAGTAAAAAACTTCTGTCCATTACGGAGGCTCTTGCAAAACCTCTACAGAATCCTATCTCCAACTCCTGTGTTCCGGAAATAATTGAAAAACATCAGAATACCAAGAAAATATCTAAATAATCTGTCTTGATCTTGGGCCCAGCACCAAACCAGAGGGAGGATGCCAAGAACCCCGATACACAGAGGGTAGGTGGAAAGCACAGTTGCAGGCCACTCTGCAACCATTCCATCAATGATTCCCTGTCCAACTCCAGTCTAATATCCCCACTGAGCATCCATTGGACCTACCTCTTTCTAATAGGAGATATTCTTACCTCCTGAAAGAGGCACAGAACAAGAGCAAGAGTCTTTTTTGAAACTGGTATGAATTTTGCTCAGAGGCCATCGGGACTACAAGCCCTCAGTTTTAAAATATCTTCTACAGGAAAAGGTGGCATTCAGTTACATGGTGTTTGTATAAGCAAACAGTGGCTGCTCAAAAATCAGCTCATGTCCATCCACAAAAGCCTGAAAAATGCTCAGTGTGTTATTCCAGTACACCACTACCTCACAGCTTCCACTGCCTGACCCAGTAGCAGATCTGGACATGTTTTCCAGCTCGTAAGGTTTAACTCTGGCCACAGCCCCAAAGCAGCACATTTAATATCCCTTTCAGAACATCATTAGCATTAACTGTTCTTACTTCATATTCATGTTATTCCTGTAAGCAGATCCCCCTCCGGGCCTTGCTCCAGGCTATCCCCTGAGCATTCACTCAAGTGTACTCAGTGCACTCCCAACCACCACAAAGAGCTGATCCCTAAACCCCTGCACGCAATGCTTGCTGACCCTTTATTCCACCAGGGGATCAGTGATCACCAAGATCCCAAGTCACCAGGCAGACCCAAAACCCAACGACACCAGCTTGCTGAGGCTCCTGAGCTGGAGAAGAACCCAACGGGAGCCAATGCAGGAGAAAGGAGCTGAGCATCGCTGTGATCACACACACCAACCAAGGCCAAGGGCTCGGCTTGGAGCAGGTGCCCCGTCCCAACATGCAGGGCTGCAGGAGGGCCGTGCCAGCCCTGTTCCACCCCTGCACAGCACTTGGGGGAGAGAAACCTCTGATTGTTTTTTTTATCATTATTATTAGGGCAACTTGCCAGCCATTCCATATCACTTTAGAAGTGCAAAACAGCCTAATCTGGATCTCAGGTTCACACCTAGTATTTGAATGATGTTTTGGGACCAAGCCCAGTTCTTAATTTGAAAGGATGTTACCTGGTAGCTTTGGAGTAAGGATCAATGCTCACACATCATTTCTTTCCACAGGGTTTTCCCAAGTGTTTTGCATTAGAAGCTGTCCTGTGCCCTGTATCACTGATTGCAGAAAAGCCTTCTCCCAGGAAGAGCTTCTCACTCAGATTAAGGCATTTCGCCTCATCTGCTGTGAGCATCGGTGCTGCAACACTCCCTTTTAGCTCTGGGCTGTAGCTCTGTATTGGGCCAACAAAAATAAAACGTCCTAAAATGAAAACCTCCAGATGATCTTGGCAGAAACAGCACGTCCATCACAAATGGAAATCACATTTGATATTCCACAATGGCAGGAAACTCACCTGGTTTTATTTAGTCTCCACACAGCTATGTGCTATTGGCACTCCTCCAGTGTATCTCTTTTGAGAGAAGCTCTTTTTTTTTTTTTAATACTATCTGCTAGTGGCTCTCATTTCTTATCTGAAGCACTCTGCCTGTTTGGTTTGCACTGAGAACCTTCGCTGAATTTTCTGTTTGTCTGTTGTAAAACCTGCAAGGGAACTCCGCAGCTCCTGCATTTACAGCTCTGTTCCCACAACAAGGTGCTTAAAATAAAGGAATTGGCTCAGGGTAATTGCTTGATATGAGAAAGATTATACAGGCAATGAACATCTGTATCACAGCTACGGTTGATGGCTCTGAGTGCTGTATCATGTGCCAGGAGATGTCTGCCAAAAAAAATACTCAAAAAAAAATTTTTTTCCAACCCAACATATGCTTATATAAGACTTAGCCAGTATGCAAAGAAGCTCATTAAAAAAAAAAAAGAGAGAGAGAAAGAAAAGGAAAAAAAAACAGGAGTGTTGAAATAACAGGAAATTATGCAACTGATACCTGAACCTGAGCGTTGCAGATCCTATCCGGAAGCTTCAGTCTCTCACAAAGCCCTGGTAAAATAAAACAAGTTATCCTTCTTTTTTGAAACTGAACTTGTTAGTGCAGAGTCAGACAAAGACTTTGCACCATCATGGTCACTGCAGGCAGGGCAGCTGCTGCTTTTAGCTAAAGCTGCATAGATAGAATGGGAATGGAGAGACAAGTCTGGAACAAATCAGCTGCAAGTTTTGGCCAGAAATTTCAGCTGGCCCAGAGAAGACTTGTTTCCAAGATAAGTGCACGCAATGTGTCCCACCTTGTTATTTCCACTGTTGTTTCCATGATGGACTGAGAGGTGCATCGCTCCAGCTCTTCTTCTGCAGCCCTCACTCCTGCACTGGACTTAACCCAGGACTCCCAGAAATTCACTTGGGAAACCGAGGCAAAGGCACAGAGCCCTCAGTGAGGAACAGATGAGGGATACGTGAGCCGAAGCTCACTCTCAGTACATGATGTGGGAGCGCGGTCAGGGCTTGTCCCAACACAGCACCAGGAGCTCAGCCTCACAGCTTCAGACTTGTCATGGGAGATCCCCATCCCAAAGAGCAAAAAATAAAGAATGAATAAAAAAATAAAAAGTTCTCAGGCTCAGATAAATTTATCTGCCCTTCTCTCCTTGTTGCAGTAACAAGCCCTGGCTGTCCACCCTTGCAAATGGGTTATTCTGCTCTAAGGATCCAGACAGCAAATGGAAGCTGCAGCAGCAGTGAGAAGGCCCAGAACTGTTCATCTTGTCAATTAGTCACATAATGGGGGAAGGAACAGCAGAAGCAGGACGAGAAGGGATGAGCAAAATGCTCATCCGTGTCCTCTGAAAGACGGCATCTGCTTTGGTGGAAGAGTCCTCCAGTGGCACAGTGTGGAGATGACTCATGGATCTAGCCTGAAAAGCCCAGTGGAGATGATGGGACCTTTTGCACTGGATTCAACAAGTTAGAAGTTCATCATTTTCCTATTTTATCCTTAATAAGCAATATATGTAGGGTTATTCAGGAACCTGCCCTCAACCCAGATCCTGCACTCCCACACCGCCCACCCAGCTGCTGGTACACAGTCACAACACACTTTCCTCTTTGCAGCACAGTTCCCTCTCCATCACCCTTACTGATGGGCACATTCCCAGAGCCTGGAGGGAAACAACCCCCATCCTGGGCTGCAGAGCCTCAAAATTGTCTGAAAATTAAAAAAAATAATGGATTAACCATCACCACTACTCCCTTCCCAGGCCCAAAGCCATAGAGCCTCATAGACAGCCCCACTGCGGGATCTGGCAATGCCCTCTGGCCCGGTGGGACCTGAGCCCTGGGATCATGAAGGAGCCCTTTGTACCTCTGAAATGCCGTCAGCTTGTGAAACAAAGCTCCAACAGTCCCAGGCTCCTAAATGCCCAAGAAAATGAGTGAGCAGAGAGGCTGGGAGAGTTCCCGAGCACGTCTCAGTGGGCAGAAGCAGGGCTATCTAATCAGATGTGGATGGAGAACAAATAAAAAACAGCTGCTTTTCACCAACTCTTCTCCCAACTGGAAAAAAACGCGTACATACACAAGAACAAGGGAAGAGGCACTGATGAGCTGTTATCTGAATTTATTGCCAGCATCTGACCCACAGTGGGGTCTTTTTTTTCCCCTTCTTCCTTTAATTTACAACTCAGTTTCTCATCATGTCATGACATCACCCAGGGTGATGGATTTCATAAACAGGCACACACATTGCAAGGAAAACAGGATAGCTCTGTAGGTCATGCCAGGCTCTGCACAGCAGCACCCCAGCATGGGTCTCCAGGCACCCTTTCTTCCAAGAACTCATTCGGCACTGAGCTTTGCTGGGTTGATGGCAGCTCGGAGGGGATTTTTGCACCACACCAGCCTACAAGCTGCATTGCACCCTTGTGTCCTCTTGCCCCACCCTAAGTGCACTTTCCCTCCAAGGAAGCCAGACAGCTCTGCACTCAGAGATGATTTATGCATTTTTCTTTTGGCAGTAAGATATATCCAACCCTTCAGAGACTGGGTGGAACTGTCTTCTCCATTCAAGCCCAGGCTGGAGAAGCCCATGGTCATTGTATGCGTGACCGATGCGCTCTCCCATCCAGCATCAGCCCGAGGCCAGCAGCACCCACGCGGTGCTTGGGAAGGAGCTGCTGGCTTCCTATATCTAGTGCAAGCAAAATGCTCCAGAATGTTCTGATATTTGTTTGTATCAAAAATGTTTTGGATACTGCAGCAGCAGTACGGGCAGATTACTAGTCAATCCAGAATGAACCATTCAGGCTGTACCTCCAACAGCTTCACCTACTGTCATAGCCTGATTACTTGTAAAAATCAATTAAAATTCACAGGAATGGGAGGCAGTCAGAAAAGTAACTTCCCAGGTGTCTGAACAGAGTAATAGAAATACAGAAAACTGGCCTTACTATTTTGGAAAGAGCATTTGACAAATGAAAAAACATACTTTCTATTTTTACAAAGAAATGTTCAGCACAGATGGTGGAATGAAAGGGACAAGAATGTCAGCCCCCAGATGTATATGGGTCATTAGGAAACCCAAACAAGCAAACCACTATGGCAATTATTCTCAACACTCACATTGCCTTCCTCGTCATCATGAGGCATCATTACACCACTGTACAAGGGAATAAACAAAGGTTTAAGAACTGGCCTGCTGTCACAGAAGATGGCAGGGCAGGCAGAGATGACATCCTGGGTTCCCTGGATACTCCTCCTGCTTCTCAGGAACCACAAGAGAAGAGCTAGGACACCCTCATTTCAAGATAACATGAGTCTTTGTAGAGGTCAAAAAGTACTTCTACATCATGCTTTAACAGAAACCAAGTGTTCAATAATGAAAGTAAACATGATTTTAAATCTAAGCCTTTCAAGTCCCAAGTCTCATATCTCAAGACTGATGGTGTTATCTGCTCTGAAAATACAGCACTTTCATTTCATACCTCCTCCGTCATATAAGAGTCCTTAATGAAAACAGCTGGAGAGCTGGCCAAACCACTGGGACTGAGACTATTTTCTGAGAGGTCTTCCTTGGGGCTTTTAGCTTCTACTTTATTTTCTCATGGTTATGACAGCAGTCATCTTTACAGATACTATAAATGACTTCATCATTAAAACATACTGCCATCACAACTGGCTCTTTCCCCATCTGTTAGCATTGGGTGTAAGTTCAACACCCGACCTCTTGGCTCCATGCTGAGATGCTTAGCAAGCCATTGCAGTTAAGGATGCTATGTAATGAACCAAATCATCCTTCCTGCATCATCAGCATTGTCAGTGGAGCTGGGCTAAAGGTTATTCTGCTTCAGTGACTTTAGTAGCCTGTTGGAAATGCTTAGATGTGATTCTTATATCAATACATGTGATAAAGGTGGAAAAATATTGTGATTGTAGAGTTCTGTCTTCACAGGTCTCAATACAGAAGGTAGAAAAACTGATCATGGATCTGCATACCAGCTGCTGAATTTCCCACCCAGTAGATGATGTACAACTCACATCCAGACAGAGAACAGATATAGAAAACAAGCTAGGGAAGGAAAGCTTCCACAACTCTTCTTGTGATAGAGCAAGCAGGCCGAGCCTCTTCACCCAGTCCTTTTGGGGAACAGGATGACTTTGTGGATATTGCTTGTCCTGGTGTTGGTCTCAAGCTTGAGCAGATAACCCCAGAGGACTTCTCAGAAACCCAACCCATTGTGTTGTTCCCTGCTCTATGCATCCAACCTATAAGCCCACCTACCCAACCGCTTGGCCCCATTCTCCCAGTAGCCATTGGGCTCTCTGCAGTGACCATAGCCCAGGAGCTCTGACATAATCTCCTGGTGGAGAGGGAGCAGCCTCCTCCAGTCTGATTGCTGGTTGGGATAATTCTCTCTGTGACTGATGATCAAGAAGCTATTATGTACTGAGTGGGAGCGATTTATTCTGTAATGCTTGTGACACTGCTTCAGTGCTTGGCAATTCTGTCTTGTTATCACTGGTAGAGAATTTTACAGGCCACTGACAGACCTTCAAACACAGCCATTGCTGTGTGGAAAATCCAATTTGCTTTGGAAATCTCCTGACACAAGGCCTTGTCTTCATGGTTCCTTGGCAAACCATTTTCAGCACATGCACTGGTTCACGACCCTATGATTTAACAGACATCATGAAATTTTAGCAGCAGAATCCATCACTTTGAAAGAACCCCTAACAAGTTTGTGACCTAAAAGTGAGACCTAATATATTGACATCTCCACACAAAAGGCTCCTTTACTCTTAGAATTTGGCTGATCTCCACGCCACTCCCAGGTCAAGTTCAGTAGTAGGGTCCCAGAGTCAATGCACCATTGAGTTGTTCCAGGAAAAGCAAATAGCACCAATGCAAAAATGTAAATGTGCATTTCTCTGCAGCATCCCCTGCTGCCAAACAGATAACAAGTTTATGTAGGCACAGAAAAAAATTCCTATTTGAATAACTGTTTGCTTACAAATTAACCCACAGAACTGTGCCACATGCTGTAAAACAATCTTACATTGCATAGGATTAAACGGTAGGATGGTATAATAAATGCTATGTTGAGTCACCGAATTCCTTGCATTCTTTGACTTCCCATTCTGTCTCAAATGTCAGATATCTCACTGGGGTAACACAAGCAGCAGCGAGGGCTGAGGGTTTGCGTGGGTTTTAATTGTAAAAGCAACATTCTCACAGAGAACGACAAGGTTCACAACCCTGCTCCACAACTTGGACAGGCTGGGGAACTTCAAAAGCTTATTATGTCCCCACTGACCAGTTTGGGGTTAGGGCTCCATAGGTCTGGCTGAGGGTCTAAGAACTCTGTAGCACTCATAACCCCAGGAGCCAAGCAGTGCTTCTGCAGTTTACTGCCTTTGCATTATGCATGAGTGGATCTGGACATGCCAGCCAACACAGGGCTTCTGCAGCTGGGCTGCAAACCACCAACTCATTGCACCAGCTTCACAGCTACTCTCCATTCATGCTGTCCAGTGATAAGGTAGAGTGAGCCTTCACCATTCAGAGGTTATACAGTCACACTTGGGCTTTTAGGTCTTGTGGATTCTTGTCTTTTATGCTCTGATGCTGGAATCCAGACACTTTACCATTGAAACACCATGGTTATGCGAAGCTGCTTCACCTCTACATCAGAGGGCCTGACCTGGTTCACTTCACACTTCCAGATAGCATTGCTTGAGGCTTAAAAAACCTGTCACACTATGCACATGCAGCCACAGGCAAGCACTGGTTCTTTGTGAGCATGTAAGTAGATATTTATGTGCATGCCTGGATTAAGAGGGAAACTACTTAGAGGCAGCAGAGGAGCTGGATTTTCCCTCCCTTCCTCTGAAGCATGGGACTGGCCGATGTCTGATACCATGTCAACCCAGGAGGTGAAGTAAGGCCCAAAGTCTCAATAGAAAATGCAGATTTGATGCTTGCAAACAAAGCAGAAAGACTTGGAGGAGCTGTGCAGCCCTGCTCCCTTCAGCATGCATCCATCCTTCCCCACCACTGGCAAAGAATGGCTGCACCTGCAAGCATTTCCATTTCACTGATGTGTCCCCATGCCAGCAGCAGTGCTGGGGACAAAAAACGAGCTAGATGCTCCCAAGAGGGCTCCCCAGTGCCCCGTGTTCAGCAGCTGCAGCAGGAACCAGGGTGAGGAGGGCAGGGACACAGCACCCTGTGGCCATGGGATGTTGTGGGGGTCACACAGATTCAGGCTCTCTCTCCTCCCTCATCTCCCTTTGTGCAGAGAAGAGGTCTGTGCTGCCACAGCATCCCACCGTGCCCCATATCAATATAAGTGAGTCTGGAAAAATCACAAGCAGAGCATATGGATTTAGCATCCAAGGGTTCTTCAACCAAGACCAATAGAAAACATCTGTAGGGGAAAGGAATTGTTCATTTACTATCTGAAATGTCAGTAAGCCCCAGAAGAAAAGGCAGCAAATGCAGTAATTACCCAGGTCTCCTGTAGCCCCCACAGTAACCAAAAAGAGCTAATTTGCACCAACTCAAAGCAGCCTTTTTGTGCTTACTGTAGGCATGGAACAGAAAGATCACAAAGCAAAGCCACTCCCACTATCTCTTTTTTTTTTCTTTTTTCTTTTTTTTTTTTAATATGGGAGTTGAGGCTAACAAGCCCCTTGCAGGAAAAAAACCAGCCAGGAGGGGCGTAGCTTTAAAACCTTAATCCTTTCAAGCAAATGCAGAATACATGTGATTCATCTGGAGAATGAATCAGGTGATTCCCAGACATCCCTCATTTCATAATGAAGGTCAATGCAACTTTCTCTGCTCTACCCCCCTCCTTTACCTGCTGC
This sequence comes from Chrysolophus pictus, assembly GCA_037305975.1. Lineage (NCBI taxonomy): Eukaryota > Metazoa > Chordata > Aves > Galliformes > Phasianidae > Chrysolophus > Chrysolophus pictus. Next base: position 7,893,428 of record CM074593.1, on the reverse strand, counting down.
CATCCATCTCTAGTTTTTGAAGTTGACCCAGAGCTGGCCAGGGCTTTATTAACTCAAACCCATGCAGTCTGCTTCCATCATCAACACTGAGCCACGGGGTCAGCTGGAAACCAGAGAAAATTTGTTCAGTCATTTCTGAAAGCCAATCAAACCGTGATGGTATCACTTTCTCACAGGGTTTCACTGCCAGAGCACCTGGTTCCACTGCCCCAGTAGTAAAGTGATCAGAAATGCCTTGCTGAGCTGTAAGGCAGCACTCTCACTTCATTACCCAAAATAAAGGGTTTCTTTTTAGAAAAGCTGACAAAGCTATGGTACACTGGAAAGGCCTGATGGAGAAATGTCTCAGCACTGTAATTCTGACTAGACCCAGACAGCCTGGGTGGTGTTTGGGGCACCCAACAACAACAATGTGATGCTCCACTCACTAAACCAAACAGCTTTCAGTTTTTGCAGCTTCTGAGCTGAAGCAGAGCCAGCTCCTGAGTTCAGCCTCCCCTCCACCATCCCTATAAACCATGAAGCTCTTCCCATTCTTCGAACATCAGGCTGAAGCTTGGTCCTTTGCTCACAGCTCCTGTACCAGCATGCAGTCCCACTTTTGCACTACATAAACAGGATAAATAGAGGGGAAGGGAGGCTCAGGGAGAAGAAGCAATGTGTCCCCGAGTCACCGACAGCTAGAAACAGTTTGCAGGTCTGTCCTCCAGACTTGCTCTGCTTCTCTGCCTTAAAGTGCTGTCCTCAGCTGTCACCTCTTCCCACCCCTCCAGGCCCCAGCATTAAGCATATAAGCAACAAGCCCAGGGTTGGTGGTCTGATGAGAAATGCAAGCAGGGAGGGAACACCTCCCCAGGGCCCAGAGTAGGTGGCCTTTCTTAGTTCATGAGGAATTTGGGAGGGGGGGGAAGAAAATAAAAGGAAGAAAAAAAAAATCTGTGTCCAAAGCTTTTTTCAGCAACTGCAATTGTTTCTGCTTCCTAATAAATCATGTAGGCCAGGGACAACCAATCTGCACAGCATTATTATTGTCTCAATACATTTGTTGAAAGAAAAATAACACTGTGGCTTTGCTGGAGCAGACAGGATCTGCTTTTCCAAAAGGTTTGTTGATATTAGCCCACAATCTTGTCGGGCTCCATGTATACTCTGGACTCAAAGAGCTTTGCTGCATTCCCATCTCTAAGATACGGAGAGTCACCAAACCCAAATATTACTCTCAGCAGCTGAGACCTCAAAAGGTCTTTCTTTATTTTCCTTCACTGTTTCCCATTAACTCTTCAGCAGCATTTGTATGCATTAAACTTGCAGAGCTGAACTCAGCTCCAGGCTGAACTATCTCACATCCATCTACACAACAGCAGCAGTTTGCAGTGCACATGATTTACTCAGATGTTGCATGGGGACGTGAGCAGGGCAGCTCTCTGGCTCAGGGGCCATCCAGGGGCAACCCAGGCTCCATTTTGTGGCTAAGCACCCATGTCAGTCTGTGTTGACCCACATAGTGAAACCTAGGGTTTTTTTCCTCCATTTTTTTTTTTTTCTATTCTTCCTGATTTCCGTGAGCTTCCTATGTCACATTCAGAAGGGTCCAGCCAGGGTAGCTGCAGTTCCCATGGGGACAAGGAGGATGCCCATCACAAAGGATGCCCACAGTGCAACAAGGCAGATCCCCTGGGCTGATCTCACGTGGTGCTCTAGGATTAGGTTACCTGACCCAGTGGTGCCATAAGCAAACACAAAACACCTGCACTGTGCTCACCGTCGTGTCTCCCAGCCCATCTTCCAAGAATGGCCATGTCACCCCACAAACCAGGGGAAAAGAGGCAAAGGCAGTCCCAAAAGTAAGCTGCATCCCCAGGTGTGCCTGTTTGGGCCTTCAGACTGACCCCAACCTGCAGACTGACCCCAACCTGCAGATGTGAAGAGAAGGAAACACCAAGGCAAGAGGGGATGCTGCCCTGCTCAGTGGTGTCCATCAGTTCTGCAGTTCATGGCAGTCACCAACCACCTCCATAGCCAGTAAATAGAGGTCAACGTCACAGTTGCTAAAATTTGTCCTCCGATATCTCCAAATGTCACGTATTCTGATAACCATGGCTTTGAGGGAAACAGCAGTTTAATTTTGGATGCAAAGCTAAGGCCACGTTGTTTTTGGAAGTTCAGCAATGAGCACAGAGGGGTTTTTCCACCCAGCTTCACTTCTGCTGCCTCAGCAGCAGTTCCCCAAAACCAAGCTACGCACAAAGGAGTTGCTTAACAGCATCGCTGTGTCACAAGGGGAAGCACAGGGCACGTGGTGTCACAAGGGAGTATGGCAGATACAGCCAAAGCAGGGCTGTGAAGGTGGGCAGAGGTGGCTGGCCTGGCCCATGGGCTGTGTAAGTTGGGTTTGTTCACATTTTGGACAAAGCCCCCTTTGCCCAGTGCAGGCTGGGCTGGGTCAGGCCTCAATGTGGCCCCGACACCACAGCGGTGTGCAGTGCCCATCTCAGGGCCTGGGCACCCGAGGTCCCTTCACAGGCAGCCCTAGGCTCAGGAGGCCAACCTGGTTGTTATTATTATTATTCTTTTCCCCTCTTCAGGCAAATAAACAGGCACAAACCAGTCTGACTTCAACCGGATTTGGCACAAAGGAACTGGAGAAACCAGTTGATATGAGGCAGCCCCCCACCCCGCACAGCCCCCAGAGGCACAGCACCCCCAGAGCGGTGGTGGTGGGGCTCCCAGGAAGGACCTGGGGGGGAGGTGTGAGGTCAGAACCCTCAGGCTACAGGGGCACCCACACATCCCAGGCTGCAGGCTAGGAGATCACTGCACTCCTTAAGCAGGGCTGGCAGCCCCAAGAGATCCCCACTGCTGTGCCCCAGCAATGGGGTGGCCTGCGCATGGGGGGCACGGGGCAACAACCCACATGTCACATGCTGCTGTGGGGCCTGGAGGTAACACCCAGGGTAATGAGATGGGGCCTCACCCAGAACCCACACTGCTGTCACCCAACAAAATGAGGTGTACAAATGGGTCCTAATTAGGCACACAAGACGTTCCCCAGCTCAGAGCTTAAAACCACATGGCTGTGGGTTGCAAAAGGCAGAGTCAAAGCTCAGCATCCTGGGTGCAGGAAGCCCAGTGGGTGCCCAAGTTCTGAGCATACCCCATTCCCAGCAGAACACTTCCATGGTGCTTTTTAATTCAGAAGCTGCTCAGCACTCAGCCAGCTTCTGCCATAAAAGTTTTGCTCTGACACATGCATGAGTAATACCACAAAAAACAGTCCAGCGAGGCTCTTGCCTTCACACCCTGACTCACCATCACCCCCCACGGGGGACACAGCAGCAAGAGCAGCTCTGCTGCAACATGCGTTTGCCCTAGCGATTAGCCCAGGCTCAGCAGGAACACTGTAAAACACACTGAGGAGAAACCTTGAAGCTTTTACTGAATTTTTTGGCTCTTGTTCCAAAATGTCTCAGCTGTGACTCTCCCAACAATGACTCTCCACTCATTCCTGTTGTAACACTGCAGCCTCCGGCCCCAAGAGATGCCCCAAGCCTTCAGCAGAGCCAACAGAAGGCAAAGCAGCTGAGTCAGCTCCCAGCTGTGGGGAGGAAGTCCTGAGTCAGCCCAGCTGCAGCTGGAGCCAACACAGCTCAACACACCTCTCCCCATCAGCACTCCTGGCAGCCTTACCCCAGCACTGAGAGCACTGCATCACCCTACACAGCCAGAGATCTTTGTGGCCACAAATGAGCAGAGACTCAGCTGTCCATCCTAGCATCTGCCTGTCTGTCTTTTCAGGGCCTCCCTACGAGCCGGGCCCTTTTGGGGCTTTGCAAATGCTCACACATGCAAAGGCTGCTTGCCACAGCTTCCTCCCGATTATTATATTTGGAAGTTCTGCATCTCCTCCCCTGCAGGGAGCAGGGAAAGGAACAAAATGTGATACGTATTTATTTAAACTAGGTGAAGTGACTATCAAAAATTACTCTTTGTTTTGTCTCCCCCACTGCTCTCAGTTAGATCTAGCTGGATGTCTCCATAATGGGATATCATATCGCATCATATCCTCCACCATGGAGATACCTTGATCCCAGAGGGCCCAAAGAAGTGTCTTCGTGCAGGCACTGCTGCTCAGCCTCAGCACAGCCACAGAGAGCTGCCAGCACCAAATCTAAACCACAGCACCGATCACATCCGACTGCCAATAAGGACTGGTGGCTCCCAGCCTGCCCAAGGCATCCCTGCCCCCCACATTCAGCTCCAGCACGTGGCAAGGCATGTGGGTTGTGCTAGGACAGGTGGATGTGATGCTCCAAAATGAACTTCATGGGGCTGTTGTGGTTATGCTGCCACTAAGCATCTTGCTGTAGGTGGGCAAGGAGCAGGGGAAGAGGTTACTCATAGGGTGTAGCCCTTGCTGGCTCTTGCTGAAGCTCTGAGGTGAAGACTGATGGTGAAAGAGTTACTTCTGTTAAGATGGAAAGGAGAAATTTGATTTTTCCTCTTTCATTCCAGCAGCTCCACCCTTCCAGACCTAAGTCTTACTGATGTCAAGATATTGTTGCACACTGTTTTGGTTCCATATTGCTTCCAGCCCCTATCAGAGACTTGCAGGTCTCCCTCCTGATGTTTTCCTGTTTTACTTCATAACCAGCTTGGCTTTCAATCTGATGGCTCCTGGAACAGCTGCTCCCAACTTTGCTACCGTCATTTACCATCCAACCAGCATCTCTGACAAGCGTCAGTAAGACACTTTCTGGTTCTAGAAATGTCTTCTAATTAAGCTCATGACAAGGAAAAGGAGAACTATCTCCCCTGGAGGTATTGCACCATGCTCAGAGCTCATACAGGTCCTGTTGCACTTCAAAGGTAAGAGGCACAGAAACATTGCTGCAATGCATGTTCTTAGGAACGCACCTTCCTCCCTGGCATGGGGAATCACAAAATCATGGAACCATTAAAGTTGGAAAAGGCCTCCAGGATCATCCAGTCCATCCACCTACCACCAATGTGCCCACTGGCCACATCCCTCAGTGCCACATCTCTGTGGTTCTGGAACACCTCCAGGGACCCCACCACCTCCATGGGCAGCCTGTGCCAACGCACTACCACTCTTTCAGAGAAGAAGCTTTCCTAATATCCAGACTTAAAGGGAGTGCTCCTGGATGCTGAGAGAAGGCTCAGTAGCAAAGAAGAGCTTGCTGAAGAGCTGCTTGCAAATTTCTCTGATCTTCCCAGCCAGATGACCTGAGCATGAGATGAAGCCATCAGCTGGCCCTGCTGCAGGAAGGTGAGTGCCCCACAGCTAAACAGGGCTCACATGCAAGAGGTAAAGCCCATCAGCATAGCTTGGAAAATGGCCTCTTCCTCTTGAAAGGAAGTAAACAGGTGCTTTAGTCAAGATCCCCAAGTCTTGCCATAGGCAAACCACGCACAGGGATCTCCTCACCTCCAGGCTGGGCACTGAGGTCATAGTGCTTTGAGATGATCCAGTCCTTCCACAGGATGAAAGGACAAACTCTCCCCCAGGCACATGGGATCTGATAGACCTCAAGCAGACCGGTGTAGACACCCACACAAGTTTCTCAACCTACTTATTTGCCAGTGCAATCAGTTTGGAATAGCTCTTATCTTGGAGGTGACAGTGTTCACCAGTGGGCTCATTGCTGATACTTCACGGAGAAATTGAGAAGTTGAGGGTTACCATGGAAAGTGTTTTCACTAACAGTGCAAACCACACACGCATCAGAGTTAGATGCAAAAACACAGCAGATGCCTTGTGCCTATTTAAGGGTAGTATTGCCCAACCAAAGGGGACTCTAACAAAGGCAATTCAAGTTCATGAGTTCTGCTTTCTGAGGAGCAGATAAAACAGCCTGTTGCTCTTAAGAGGAATTCAATTATGTTAGGTATCTAGAGGAAGCCCTTCATCTTTAGAGAGCTGCAGCAGCAAAACAAGCAATGCTGTGCATCTGCTTCTGGGTTGCCTTCAGCCACTTCACTACATAGCAGCAAGCACATCCTCACCTAATGCTACATCAATATGCCATTTGCTGCTTGTTACAGAGCAGGTTCATCACACGTGAGCAGAGGTGGTAATTTTTAATTCATCTTTTCCTCACACCATTCCACTGCCTTACAGATGAAGCAGTAATCATGCTGCAAAGTGAGCACTTTGGAAGCACATTTAAGGGCAGTGGGAGGAATCCTAGCATTAACCTCACTGTGCACAAAGCACACACACCCAGCTGTTGGGACGTGGCACCCACAGCAGGGAGGGACACCTGCAATTCCTGGTGCTTTGCTGGGGATGATGCACATCAGCTGCGATGCTGTAGCACCCAAAGCCCAGGCCAGGGACAAGGGCAGAGGGGGAAAAATGCTGCAGAGCAAGACTTAAATGCTGCTTTGATTAAAGAACAGGGCTCTGGGCTGGGTGATGGCTCATCCAGCCACACCTCCAGCACTCTGTAATTGTATTTGTGCAAGTGTCAGCAGTGTGACGGGCACGCAGCGTGCTGAGCTCTCTGACGCTCCATCCCAGCAGTGTATTTTGGAGCTGGGGCACAGCATAGGAAAGGAGCACAATATTTCCTCCTCTGCCAAAGATTTCCAATGAGCTCACGGGACACGGGCAGCTCCCTGGGGGAATGCAGAGAGCAAGGCCAGTGCCTCTGGAAGTGTGGACGGCACGGCCCCGTTCCTCCTAGCAGCCAAACAAGCCACCAGAGCAAAGGAAAGCTCCACTCCAGCACTTGGCTCCAAGCTTTGTTCAAAGGGTATTTTCAAAAGAGCCTACAATTTAAACTGCCATTAAAAAAAAAAGAAAATCAAACTGCAGCCAAAGCTGGAGCTCCGGGGGCAAAGCCTTGCTGCCTGTTTGTGTTTTGCTAACACTGTCCTCTCACAAATACTGGCTGAACATTTAATTTCGCCTCTTCCCCTCACTCCCACAGCCTCACATAGGAAGAGGAGAGTGGGCAGCCTGGAGACAATTCCAGGAACATGTTGTTCTCCCCCTCCTCGTCCTGCCAGCAGCCACTGCGTGCTGGAAAAAAAATGCTGAAATCCAACAGGAGAGGTTAGGTATAAAGCTTCCGAAATGCCCCCTTAGATGTACTCAGCAGTCAGCTCAGCGCTACATGACAGAATCATTTCCACCTAAAACAGGCTGGCTTAAATCCCTGAAGTGGGAGAGCCCAAGCACAGAAGAATCCCACCCAGAGAAAGCAACCCCACAGCAGAGGGGCTGGGGCAGGCTGAAGGCAAAGAAGGGTCATTTCCCCCTCCAGCGGCCCTCTTAAAACTGAAAACAGGATGAGAGAACCCTGAACTGAGTTGGGTGCTGGTGTTTGCTGGTGACAGGGTTAGAAGCCTTTGCAGCAGCAGCCATGATTTTTCTAGAATCTTCTCTGCATGGCCAAGAGAAATTCCCCTTCCCCTGCAAGCCCTCAGATGGGTCTTGCTGGGAGAAACCCCACACATGGTTTCAGTGGGATTTCTGTCCCACTTCAGGCCTGTATTTCAGAACAACCTTGTTTTTAACCACCTGGTAAGTCTTGTAGGACATCCCTGTCCCAACCATCTGAGATCTTCCTGCAGCCACACTTGGGAAGGCTGTCCTCAAGTCACACAGTGCTCCTCAAGCCTCAGAAACAGCAATTACATGGAGGAGATTGGAGGGATAAGGCTTTCTGAGTCACCAAGAGGAGATTTTTTCTATATATGGAGAAGCTGGTGGCCTACAAATTGAAGTGATAGGAGGTGCTGAAGCAGAAACACAGGCAAGAGGTTAAAAAATCTTTCTTAAAGGGCTTTTATTGCAGGTTATGGGGAATGATGGGACTGAATGGTAGGGGACAGCCACTGTCCCTCCCCTGGGCATTGCTTATGTAGGTGATGTTCAAGAAATGCATAGATGTAGTACTTAGGGAGATGGTTAGTGGGCAGTACTGTGGTGGGTGGATGGTTGGACTGGATGCTCTTAGTTGTCTTTTTCAACCTTAGCAATTCTATGATTCTAAGTGACACGGTGAGAATGGTTTTCATGAGGAGGTCCAGCCCTGGGGATCACAGGCAGGCATGAGCATCCGCACTGAACTGCTAGCACAACCAAAAGCATCGAGCAAGCGCCAAGGGCCAGCCCGTCTCTTAGAGGTGCTCCCAAAATAACCCCGGAGGCATCAGAGAGCACACTTAAGAGTCCTGCCTGGCCACATGTCTAAAATTCTCCAAAAATAGCTCCTGCTTCCCCTTTGAAAAACACTGCGGTTCCCGATGCCTCACAGGAACTCTGCTTCTGCTCAGAGAAGCCACAAAATAAGTGAGCAGCCCAGAAACTGATCTACGAGCACATCTGGAGTCGCCGAGATCAGCTTTACAGAGAAGGAAAAATAAAGATTTTAAACAGCACGTGTCAAATCCAGGGACCTTTATTTCTCTGGAATGGAAAGAATTTGCCAGCCTGGCCGAAAAATTGCAGGCGGCGATTGTACATTCTTTCAAATAAAAAAAGAACACACACACGAGTTTGGCTCCGTAAATTTCTGTCGTAAGAAACAACTTTGAATTGTACACCAAGCTTTTTACAAAGCATCCACGTTAAGATGGTTTACTGTGCTCTATCACATTCTCGGCCATTTATACAGAATACACCATACCAAATGCTACATCAGCTTAAGACATTTTTAAAAATTAGTATTAAAAAGATACAAAGGCATGTTGGCTTTCATTTGGGTTTTTATTAAGACATGGAAGTTTTCTTGGTTTGTTTTCCTACGGAAGTCACTAAAAAAATATAATAACTTAATTCATAAGGACAAGATTGGTTAAAAATCCAGCCTTGCTTGCTTGGCAGCCTTCTGAGCTCGTACCTCTGTTGCTTCCATGAGTCTAACAGCATCGCAGGCTGCAGATGTGTCCTGCAGGGTCTCAGCCTGCACTCCAGTTCTGGCCATGCTCTCAGTTACTGTTCAGAGTATTCACCGTGGCCAGGAAATATTCCCTGCCCAAAGCTAAAAGCGACCTTCAGCCAAACAGGGAGTTTCAATCTGGGCCAATTTCACATGGATTTAGCCCTTTGTCTTTTGCTTCTTTGTACATCCTTTGGAAGTCTTTAAATCGAGGGGCACAGCCTAACCTGGCTTCCCCAAAGTGCATGCGTCCTGTGAAGAGAAAGTCTCCATCTCCTGGTCTCACCCCACACTCCAGCAGGGTCTTTATTTGTCCTCGCCAGTTCCCACTCTCCCCCGTGAGTTGAAAGACTTTGCTCTTCTGCCTGTACAGTTTGTTGATGCCGACGTGAATGACGGATTCTTGCTCTTCTGCCTCGTTCGTTACATCTTGAATGGAGCCTCTGATCACTGGGAACACAAAAAGGATGTGAGGAAGGGTTTCCCCAAACCCCCACTGGAGTAATGGGGTCCAAACTCAGCCCCCAGTAACCAGGCAGCTCAAAGGGAAGTGATCTCACTATAGCAGCCTTGGGTTTGGTTCCTTGCTATTTCTAGAATTGAGTTTGTGTTAGTAACCTCCAGCACACATTTGTGTTTGTTACAGGTTATGTTTGCAACCTGTCCAGGAAAGGCACCCACCTATTAAATTCAAGCACAAAAATAACTGCATCAGAAAAACAGTATGGAATGCAACAAAGATTTATAACAGCAAGTTACATGCTTAGAGCTCTGACAATGTACTTTCTGTTCTGCAGCCATCACAGATACCAGCTAGTACTGATACCAGCTAGTACTGATTTCCTCTTTTAAAAGGGAAGCAGAGAATTATTGAAACTTTTGGTCTTTTGTCAGCAGCCCATTTTAGAGCAGCAAGTAGAGGTACCCAAAAAGTCTTTGAGCTTCTACTTCCACCATGCCCTGCCCACCCTGAGGAAGTAGGTGAGCATTCTGAGGTCATTCTCACGTGTACCTCACCCCTTTGGACAGCATTTATCACGAGAGGGGTTTGGCAAATATGAGTGGGTGTTTGTCACTTTTTATGGAGGTTTGGTGACAGATGCCATAATCAAGAGGGACAGCAAAGGTGGAGGGAAACAATAACTCACCGAAATCACTAGTGCAGACGGCCAAGAGGACCTCTGTGTCACTGCATGGTCGGCATGGAGCTGGAGAGAAAGGGGCAGAGTTAGCACAGGACCAGAGGATAAGAAATAAATAGCTGGTTTTAAATGAACCAAAATCTGCCTGGGGGGAGCAAGGGATCTTTGAGTCCAAAGATCTGACAGGCATCAACAACGCTAAGAGAAATGCAGGCCAACCCCACCCCCAAGAGATTTTTGTAATTAAGTAGGAATATGGATCTCTTTAACACTCCTGCTGGGATGTATTATCCAGCAAACACCCCACACACTCACTGCTCTTATGCAAAATGTGTTTTGATACCGGGTGCATTTGCAGAGAGATCTGCTGCGAATTCAAAGCTCTTGAAAGCGCTTTGAAGATCATGTGCCTTTTAAAGGCCGATGGCAAAGCTTCTTTCTTACAATTTCTATCAAGTGTTGTTGGGCTATTTCACAAGCCATTTAGTCTATCACCACATCAAAGTTCCAGGAGGTTACGGAGTGGGGGAGGCAAAGAAGGGAGAGAAAAACCAGCGCATGTGTTTGAGGGCGTCAAGGCAAAGCGGAAACTTGAGCCTGTATCTGGTAGAGCTCAAGCAGTACAAAGACCATTTCCTGTACTGCTGGAAACATTTGGATATCTGCACTAATCTAATCAATGCAAGAATGTGGCTCCTCTTTGTACTCAGCCAGCTATTTCTGAGGAGAAGGTGCTGTAGTTGCAGTACAGATGTTTCCATAATGCCCCACTGAGTTCAGGAATTTGCTTACTATCAGGGTCTGCCCTGCCTAGGGATGCTAATGAAGTCTTTCCACTGGAGGCTCAGGGATCAGAGCCCACTCGAAGTCGTTCTGAAGGACATCGGCCAGAAAAATGAACACCCATTGAGCCGCTCTGCCCTGATCCACGCAGGTGGGAAGCTGCAGGAAAACAGGGCTCACGCTGCAGACGAGGCAAAGCATTGAAACTACATCAAACCAAACCCGAAGCTAAAGCTTCACCTCTCCTCCACACCTCCCCCAAAAATGTGATTTTGAACCTCAGCATCTGCAAGCACTTAGCTGCCGGATCCTCGAATTGTCACACCCTTCCTCTAACTGCTGTCAGCTTTCTGGAGGAGTTCATCCATTGCACAAAGTACCACCTTGAAACTCCCCTAAACAGCACTCAGCCATCAGCCTTCCCCAGCATGCAGCACAAGGTGGTTTGTGGCGTAACACAGGGCAAATCTCTGATTCTTTCCAAGGTCCCGGAAAGGCAGTGATCCAGAAAGAAGGATTATTGAATCCAATCCACCAGATTTACTCTAGTCAGATGATTAATACACAGTGTAACATGCTGTTTAATAGGATTAAAGGGAATGGAAAACGCACATTTCTGTGTGGAGATATTTGAAGGAATTGTTCAGAAAGGTTAAGAAGCTCTAAAAGAAGAGGCAGGAATAGGCAAAATAGTTTTGTTAAAGCATCTGGATCATCTGCGTATTTCTACTGAGTAGAACCTGGATGCCTTCGGGCCCTTTAGAAACAATCCAGCCCTCGCTGGCCTTCTTTCCCCCACGCTCCCACATACCACTGCATCTCTTTTCCAAAAAACTTTGGAAACTGTTTAATATCATGAGAAATACAAGGCCAGCCAAAGCCTGGACACAACTGGAGTACTACAATAATGTCAGTCTAGAGCTATGTTCATTTTTAGACTCAAGAGACTTTGATTAGTGGCTAAACCAAACATCCAAGTTTCATCTGACAGAGAAAATCCTAAATCACATCACATCCCACAGTGGAACCATTTCATTCATGGCACCCACCAAACCCAACCCATCCCACCCCATTCCCCAGCCTCCCTTTGCCCACATCAGGTCCTGGCTTACATCCCCCAAACGGAGGTGACCTGAAAAGCTCTGGGAATCCTGCACCATTTTCACAACAGAAGTTCTAAAAACACAACTGACGGACATCCACAAAAATCACAGCTGGATCTTTGATGCCAGATTTCTGATATTTTGTTCTGCAAAGATCTAATAACGAAAAGGCATCCTGGACTTCTTTGAGTGAAAACAGTCTTGCTTTAGACCAGACATCTCTGTAGTTTGTCCAACCCAGAAAATTGAAAAAACAGAATGACTAAGCCATTTTTGTTCTCCAAATGAGTGCAACACAAGCAACTGCATTAAAGATGAAAAAGAAAATAAATGGTTCCATCAATTTAAATAGACTGACACTATAATATGTCAAATGAGCAAGTGTACGCATATACATGGAACAAAATCATTTTAATTGCAGACTCTAGGCAAAATCCTGCATCCTTTTTAAATGCAGAAGGAAATTAAAAGTGCTCAGTATTGCTCACACTAGATCATTACTTACAGCCTGCTTCAGATCCATGCTGACTCACAGCAGTTTGGTGGCATGCAAGCTCATTTAACAACCATTTACCACCACCCATCGCTGCAATACCAGACAGATGAAGAACAGAAATCCTCCTCTGTGGAACAGCTCCCACATCTGCATTCACAGAGTATCAAATACATCCTGCAAGTGGCAAAAACTAGCTATGCAAGCACAGATGGAAAGTGAGTTGTGAAGGATTATTGCCGAGGTAAATGGACCATTAAAAAGCAAATAACATGCACTGGCTACAGCTAAAGCTTCATTCCTGTGCAATCTCATAAATAAAATCTTAAGAAGGAGACAGTGCTTATGCTTTCTTTTGAATTACAGCCATGAAAGAATCCACGTGTTTATGCCACAGCTTTGTTATTTGCTGTACCTTCAGCACCAATCTGCATTGGGCAGCAGCTGTTTTCCTCTATCAGTAGGTCAGAACCACGCGTACACTTCCAAGCTAAAAGAGGAAGCACCCTTACTTGTAACAAAACTGAAGGGGAAAAAAAAAAAAAGAAAAAAAAAAGGGAAAACCAACATTTCACGCATGCACAGCAGGTGAAGATGTTCATTTTCTGAGCAAAGGACCCAGTTGCCAAACAAGAGGCTGTGTTTGCCCAATGCCCGACTCCCTGGGGACAGCTCGAGGTCTGCCCAGGTTCTCATGTCCCAGAGCAGAGCTCCGAAATTGCAGCAACAACACCAACGTCAGCTGCACTAATTCCTTTAGACTCAATAAGCCAAAGAGCCTTGATTCACACAGCAGCAGGGGAAGTAGGAAAAAAAAAAAAGAGAGAAAAGCAACGTTTTATTGAAGCCCTCTAAAGCCCAGATGCCTATAACTCAACCGCACTGCTTGTGGCATAAAGCCTGCATTGTGCACGTCGGCTGCCGACTCTCCTGGGAATGCCTTTGATGGATTTTGACAGTATCCTGACCTGAAGTAACCTGAGGCAGCCCTCTCCCTCCACCCCGCGGCCCGGTGCCTCCAAAGGCCTCTCTATTCACCTCCCCGCAGAGGGAGATGTAATTACATCATTCCTCACGAGCCAGCAGTCATGTCCCAGCTGCTTTGAGCGATTTGCCCTCTGAACCTGATGTTACCGAGGAGGACGCAGCGATGCTAACAATAGACTGCACTTGTTGGCCAACAGCTTTGTTGAACACGCTGCTGATCTTCTCCATAGGGAGGCTGAAACGCTCTGAATGGGGCAGACGTGGCCCAAAGGAGGGCCTAGAGCTCCAGGTAGTCCCCGACGAGGCCAGTGCCAAAGAGCTGAGATGGCTGAAGACAGCCTCTTCCCACCCTGGGGATGGATATAAGGTCACCTTTAGTGCTGCAGTTTAGCTTGGGTCTCCTCACCACTTCAAGGGCTGTGGGTAGGTGGTGTGCTCCAAGGGCACACATCCCTTTTGGTTTGGGGCACCATAAAACTCTTCTTTCCTTTGAAAGAGGGAGGTGAGGGTTATTCAAAGGAACATCATTGTTGTTTAGGACAACAGTTCTCTGCAGGACCACCTATCTATACTGACCCATGATGCAGACATCATAGAAACCACACAAATAGGTCTGATCTTCCCTTGAAACATTTGTTTCAGCAGCCACACAAGGGCCTGACCAACCTCAGCTTACTCCAAAACCAGCTTCCATCCAGTGAGGAAGAGGAGTTCTCAGTCTGTCCTACATTTCCTTAACATGCCATCAAGAAGAATGGATGAACCTCTCTGCAGGTCCTCACACTCCATCCCAGAACTATTTCCTCACCTCCACCAACCTCCCCCATCCACCCCACGGCTCCAGCTAGGCTCTGCCGAACATCATCATCGCTCTGACAGCAGACACAGGAAGAGAGAGAACCTTCAAGCAGAAGTGAAAATATTGAATGCAAAGTAATTGCAGAAAACCACCTTGCTGAGGAATACCCTTTGGTTTCATTGAGCTCGTACACGCGTGCGGTGTGGTGGAGGTGTGGAGGAGGGAGGCACACAGCTGCTTCATCAGCACTTCAATTTCTCGTGTCGTACATCACCCACATGCGTTTGTATTTCTGAATAACTCTTTGAAGAGCAATCAGACATTCCAAGTATCAAAAGCTCCTGTGGAGGCCCAAGCAGGGCTGGAGCGCTTTTTTAGCCCTAGGTTTGAATCAGTTGATTAAAACAAGCATCCCTTCCTCTTGTTGGTAGGCTCAGCAGAAGGCATTCAAAGGGGTTTGGAGGTTTTGTTGCAGACCAGACTGCTTTAAACCAAGCCAGCCAGCATTGCGGCACCTCGGGCTCCAGGATGAAAGCTGCCAGCCTGACATCAGCACCGGGTCAGGCTGAACAAAAAGTACCCACCCACACCCTTCAAACTCTTGTTGGCAGTTCAGTAATTGCAGCCATACTGGAAAGGGCATCATAGGATGAATGTCCTTCCTGGAAACGCAGAGCGCAGGCTTCCGGGAGCAGATGGTAAAAATAGAAATGTGGTTTCTCCAATGATGCTGCATTTCTCAGTCATATTTCTGAGCCCACAGCAGAAATGACTATGGCTCAACCAACTAGTGCACGCAGCCTGGGCACAAGGGCTTAAGGGCAAAACATCATATGAGCACAAAAAAAAAAAACACAAAAAAAAGATCCTGCCCTGATCCTACTTCCACTAATTAAAGAGCTGAATAAATTCTTTTAATTCTTACTTCTCAACTTTGCCTAGGCTTCCTTTTTGAAAAGACTGCTTTCCTGTCACAAAATTTGGCAACCACTGGTTCACTCGGCCCTGACTAATCATCTTTCTAAGTGTATCTCCAGCTTTCCTACCCCCTCAGAAAGCTCCTCCAGAGAAAGCCAAAATAACTTTCATCCTCCAAACAACCCCACAGTGAAACACCACTCCAAGCTACATCAACACATCTGCATGTCAGTGCCTCTTTTTAAATATAAAATGGAGATGTAAGCCAGGAGCTCAAACCAGCAGAGCCACATCCAGCACACCTGTGCTTAACACAATACCTGCAGCCACACACAAGGGGAAAACGTGGCCGGATGACACCGAGCAGCTGGGCTGGAAGTCACAGACACCCAGTCACAACACACAGAGGAGCTCTCTCATCACTCTTTTGTTTTACAAGGCTTTCCTGTTCTTCGGATGGGATAGGATTACATGGTTTTCTGCAAGCACTGCACTTTTCCTAGCGTGTCGGTAGGAAAATGCCAAGCTGGGGAGCAAACCCAACATTTGGGCTTGTGCTGATCCCAGCCCCTTGGCTCGATGGCCATCATATGGGGTCAGGAAGGATTGTGCTCCTTAAACCAAAAGAAGGTTAATGCTATGAATAATGTACAGAACCAGTTCAGTGCTTTTCTGAAGGCAGAAAGAATCATCTCCATTATGTGCTGGAAAGTTAATCTGAGCTCTGTGCTAAGCAAAAAAACTCAGTGTCTCCCTCCCTCTATCACCACAATTCAGCCAATATTTGGTACAGAACAAGATGGTAATTCAACAGCTGGTCCACAGTAATGATGCTGCAGTGAAGATCCACCTCTAATTTCTGTGTCTGAAGCAGGGATCTCGGTGACTTTATATCTTCAGAAAAAATCACCTCCTCCAGCCCCTTGCCTTAGCTCATTTCCAACATTTGGTTCAGTGTGCACATATGTACAGGTTTCCAGAAGTAACTTGGAAAACAGAAACCACTGGCCAAGAACTATTTAAACCTGCAAATAAGTTTAATGAAATGCAGACTTTCACATGCTGTGGCACGGACTGTGCCAAGAGAATTGAGTTAATACCACATCCTTCCTGCACAGAATAAAAAAAGCACACTGTAAACCTCACCAGTAGAGATGTGATGACCTTCGCATTCTGAGAAACGTCAAGACAAGAGTCCATAAACCAGAAATTTATCTTTTCACAGAAATGTCTTCCAAGAAGGTATTAAAGTCCTAAGTACCAAGGAAGACTATTTATGTAAACAGTTTGAGGGAGAGATTTGGTACAAGGCAAGCTGCATTTGCAACAGCTTTCAAAATGAAACTTGGCTCAGCATCTCTGGAGCACGTAAGGGTTCTCTGGGGTTGCACTGCAGAGTCAATGCCTTTCTGCCGTTCCAAGATGCAGCACCCATTCTGACAAATGAGCTGAAAGGTCAGCTAGAAACACAAACAGCCATTTGTTGAAAGGGAGGGAAAAAAAAAAGGAAAGAAACAAAAGAAATTGCACAGCAGTTTTTATTCAAGCATCACCAGACACTCTTAAACTCTACCTCCAAGGACAAGTGGCTCCAACCCGGGAGAAATCCCAAGAAGTGTCATGACTTCACAACGCTTCTTGCTGTCCCAGCTCCTCTGGGCTGCCGACTGCGTGTCCCCAACACCTTCTTCCTTCCCTGTTTCCCCTCCTGCCACATGCAACCATTGCTCAGCCACCATTGCTGCCTTCTGGTCTCTCCCCACTCGTTCCCAGTGTGGAGCTGGGCTCCAGGCTTGGTGCTGATGGAGAAAAACTCATGGCAGAGCCTCACTGGGACAGCAGCAGTGCAGCAGTAGCAAGGTCAGCACCTAGCTGAGCTCCTGCTCTTACCCCTTGCATCACCAGTCCTATAAAAACCCTCAATTACAGTCAAGCCTGCAGTGTATCACACCCAAATAGCTGTACTGAGTAAACCAAATCTTTAGTTTAATTCCCTCTGTTCAAATTGCACCAGCAAATAGAGCCCAGCAAACAAGAAGCTTCTCAGCAATTACTCTCTCACGTGCTCCTGTGCAAGCAGCCTCAGTAACCACCTGCCATTTCTTTGCTTTCTCTCTCTCTCTCCCTGCAATTAAATAGAAAAGCAGACAGCAAGTGACTGCTGGGAACTTCTGCTGTATGCCCACAAAACACCAACATAAAGCCATTAAAAAATAAAATCAATTTGTTTGTCCCCGAGAGGATGCCTTTCTCCTTCCTCGAACCCCTGCTGCCCCACCAGGGACCAGGAATGGGAAGCTCTGGGGAGGCACAAGGATGGGGCTGAGATGTTGGGGGTCAGAGATCCCCTGAGGGCTGCAGGACCTGGGGTCCGAGTTCTGCTCCTGCCCCACAGCTGCAGCACTGCACCTCCACGCAGCCCCGGCACCCCCCAGCAGCACAAGACAGAGCAAATATTTCTTCTGATTGAAAAACAACAAAGATTTATGGCTTGGCTCATCATCCCCTCTTGAAATTCACTGTGAAAATATTTTTTTCTTCTAAAGAAAAATGCCATTTCAGGGCCTTGTAAAAGCACGCGCTCACCAGATCGAGGAAAACAAAGTTATAAGGGAAGTTCTGATGTCTGGTTTGGTTTGGTCTGTGACAGACAGCTAACAAAACACTCCGTTCAGACAGCATGCAAGGGCAGGAGATGAGAAGTTACATGGTGTTGTCTCTCATTCCCTGCCAGGGCCCTGCAGTCAGCACCCATGGGCTGAGCTGTGCCAGCAGCACAGTGCAGCCTCTCCCCATCCCCACCTCTCCGGGCCATTAATGCCTCCTATGGGGAGCAGGATAGAATTAAGTAACGAGTGGCTGGTTAAAGTTAAATCCCAAGAGCGGGGTAATGACAGATCAAAGATTAAGTGATTCTTAAAAAAAAAAAATAGCACTTTTGCATTCACATCCACACAGCCCCTTCTCCTGCCTGTTTCTAGAAAGCGGATTCTTTCTGGTACAGGGGAGAGCTCTGAAGGAACACAGTGAGTGTCGTTTTAAACCCAGGTTTACTGGGTCAGCACATTCTTATAGAGGGCTCAGCCCCACGCAGGGAGGTGATGGATGTGATACCACTGCTCTGTGAGCCCCACAAAAACTTACTTCAGGTTTTATATTTGAACAGGAAAACCTTTAAGATATATATATTCTTTTTTTTTCCCCTCTTTTCTTGTCATCCTCAGACCACTGACCCATCCTACATAGAATTTTTCCTTTTTTTTTTGCCTTACATTTCTCACTTCCATGTAGACCTTGACTACATTGGTGTAAATCTGCTGACAGCCCCACTGGGGCAGAGCTCCATCCTGCACACAAACGATCCTGGGGATGGGTTAAAGCACTGGAAAACCCAGCCAGGCTCCCCATGCATATTTAACAAGTCACAGCTTTGGGCCCAGGGCGGCTTCCAGGTACCCACGTAACATTACAGCGAACGTTTTCTGGCTTCTACAACAGATTACAGCTAACGAAATTTTCCGCCCTGCAAATCAAGCCCCCAGCGCAGGCAAATTCTGACGTAAGTCTCTTATTCCTCCAGGAAGGTGGAGGGACAGGAGGAGGAATGCAGCTCCCCCATCCCCTCTATAACTACAGCCTCAGGAATTAGCAAACTAAACACTTTCGCCGAGCAAGCACAGAGCATTATTAAAGACTGCCAAGCAACTCGGCTGGATTGCAGACCTGGTGGTGGGGACCATCTCCTGCAGTACGTAAAGGTCAGCGCAAAGCAGAGCCCCAGCTGCCCGCACAATTCACCTGACTGCTTATTGGTTTTGACTGCCCACTGAGTTGGGAAATAAGCTAACGGCATTCGTGGCCAGTCTAGCAAAAATAAGCTATTTTCTTACAGCCTGTCCCCTGCAGCTGTGTATTTATCATTGCTGCTCCATTGTCACCTCGTCTGCCCACTGCAGAACCAGCTCCTGCCCTGGCAACATCAAAGGGCAAGCGGGGCCACAGGAGACTGCTGTCCAACCCATTTGCTTGGGGGAAGGAGAGATTAAATTAGGGCATCCCTCCCGTTGTATTTTATTTGTGGTTGAATACTTCTCAGTTCAACAGTTTCGCCTTATTGAGGCTCACTGATTCCTGAAAGCATCGGCCCTGCTCACTGCAAGAGGGTGTAAGTGGAGCATGTGTGCTGCCCGTGCATCAGAACTGCCCTTCAAAATCATTTCACACAGGAAGAAACCCAAAAAGCTTTGCTCTTAAGCTCTTAATCATAGCCCAGATACCAATAAGCGTTGTTAATTTCCAGTCTGTTTTCTCAGACCAGTGAATTAATAGCTTACAGGAAATAGCTGAATACTGTCCTTCATTAGTTAACTGGATTTATCCAGTTCTGCTTTGTTTTTCAGATACCCATTTGAGCACAGTACCTCCTATCTATTAATATTCTCAGCCAGGTACCCAGCATTAATAAAGAAAACATATCAAACAGTTACTAGAACCTGCACTAAGTGGGGAGATGCCATCAAGATAAAGGGCCATTTTTGTTAAAGTTTGACTTCTTTACTACACAAAAGTGGGTGGGTAATGAAAGTGCTTTCAATTTACCTCCTGAGCCCTAGCAATCAAATTATAGATAACCCCACGAGCGCATAATGGGAAAGGCAAATTATGCTTGTGTAAAGATGGATCCAGAGCTTGGATGCCATATTCCTGAAATACAGAACTCAGGGAGCAAATAAAGGTCCTTTGGTCCTCCAGCGCTTGGCCAAACGTACAGAGCCCTGTTTCAGGGTGGTGGAGGAGCAGCTGAAGAACAGGAAAAGCAAATGACTCTCAAGGGACCTTCGCCCTTTCCACAAGAATTTGATCCCAGCAGACCCAGACCAGGCAGTTTGGGTGGATCACTGCTCTCAGAACACCGCTGGGAGCCGTATGGCTGAAGAACACTCCTGGCAAAAACTCCATCTACCTGCCAGTATAGCAGCCCTGGAGTATTTTAACCCAGCAGAAGAGATTAGAATCAACAGAACTCAACAACCTAAACGAGTTCTGCAGCTTCCCGATGGCCTTGGGCCAAAATGTCACACTGCTTCAGTTCCTCTGTTGGGCTTCAGAGCCACTGAAAGCACTCGCTGAAGTCAATGGCCCATCTGCATGGATGGGAATTACATGGGGGTCCAACCCAAAACCTAATCTGAAAATGAAACCATTTTCAACCACACGTTGCCTTGGGTTTCAGGGAGAACACAGCCGTCAGGATGCCTGAATGGTGAAGCTGACCCTTCCATGGGACTGCGAATCCCCAGTGACATGAAATGCATTTTTTCACTGGTCACCATCAGACTAAAAACCATCCTGTGCCAGATTTCAGAAATCTGGATTAAAGCGTATCAGTGTACAATACGTATTTCCTCCAATTAGGGAAACCTTTAGAGAATGTGGTAAGGCAAACTCAGAGCCAAACTCCCCAAATTTGGAAAATCGTAACGACTCGCCGTGTCTTTCAACCTTCCCGAGAAAAGGGAAAGGCTTATTCAGAACCTGTGTGTGTTTTCTGCTGAATTATTTGCAAGGCTCTGATTAAGTGGGAAAGAATGGCTGCAAACTAATAAAACTTGAGGTTTTCTAATTAAACCACAGGCACCCTGCCAAGCATTGCTGATTTGTTGATGCGCCCTGCAATGTCAGGACTCTGAGGACACAACGGGTCATTAAAGTATTAAACAGATGACTTACACTCTTTAATCAGAGCTGGGATGCCAAGTTAGGAAGAGAGAGTAAACTCAAGGGCAGAGTACAATAATTATCACCAGGAAACAAACACACCGTTGAGGGAAAGTCGAGAGAAATTGTGAGTGATTGCTGGAATAGCTATTGCACAAGGAAAGGGCTGGATCTCCAAGCCCCACACCTGGGTCTTTTATGACCAAAGCTCAAGCTTCAGGCACCCAACCACGAAGAGACCACCGCTGACTGCAGCAGACTGATCAGCAAAGAGCATTTATTTGGGGTTTTCGCACTAAAAGCAGAAGCAGCTACAGAAGAAAGAAGGTCCGCAGGCTGCAAGGGGTCCCGAATGCATTGCTCCATGGAAGCCTTGCAAGCTATTTGGCAGTTTCCCCAGACATATAGATATTTATAGGAGAATAAAAGTGCTCATCTGACTGAGTAGTGGAAAGAGTCATGTATGGCATTTCCATCGTGTTCTCACCCCCTGTCACCCCTCCCTAGCATCAGAATCCAAAAAAAGGCAGAAGAAATCATTTACGATACAATAGAGATCCCTTGTTTGCCTTGAGGGCTCTGCTGATGAACTATTAAAACACTTCTTCTGTCCAAACAAGACACGGAGCGTGAAGCAGATAAGCCTCTTGCATTGTTTTATAACAGCACTGAGAGTCAACCAGCGTCTGTCAGAGCTGAAAACACAGCAGTCCTAGAAAAAGTGGTTTAATGTGCCTATCAGAGAGGAAGGCTGTAGTCAGATTCAGCCCTCAGTCTGACTGCTGAAAGCCTCTGAAGAAAATACCCAAGATTTTACGTGGAGTGCAGAGCGCTGAATTGCGAGAACAGCGCGGTTTGCACTGAGATGGTGAGCACGCTCAACTGTAGCAAAGCCCAAAAGAAACCATACCACGTGCAAATTGAAAACACGGGGGATGAGCACTCTTTCTCTTGGGCTACTTTTATGCATATGCAAAAACAATTTCAACTTTTCTTTGGGAGAAAAAACACGTATCTTGACTTTTCTTGGTAAAGCGTGACTTGCTTCTTGCTGGCCTGCCTGCATCTGCGTCCTCACAAAGAAAGGAGCACTGACTCTGGGAACATTCTCCAAATAACTGATCAAACAATGTCTTTAATGTCTTCTGCGATGGAATTTTACTACATAGCTAGCATTCTGCACAGCATATTCATCTTTGAAGAAATGATCTTACAGGGAAAGCAGCTCCGCAGTTGGTGCCAGAGCTCTTTGCAGCTCTTGTACAGTGCAGAAGTGGTGAAGTCTGCTTGAAACGCACAGCCCTCAATACTGCCCTGCGAGTTGCACGCAGAGCAGGAGCAAAGAAAGCAACTTAAATATGTGAATATTTGCATTTTTTTGTTTTCATGGCAAACACGCCATCTGTCAGTTATCAGGGTTACTGCATTAGCCCTCACCCACCGCTGTCTGGCTGTTAGGAACTGTTTTCAGGGTCGAAACAAGATCTGTGGAAAAGATCTGAGCAGCCAACATCTGCATGGCAGCAGAGCAACAAGAATGCATGAACGTATTAATCCAGGGTCCTGTTGTGGAAGAGAATGGGACTCCAGCTCTTCAGTCATCTACCCAAAACAGGATGGGAGACACGCAGCCTGGAAATACAGCGGCAGCCTCATCAACCACACTGCTGTGTATCAAGTGGCATCTCAGCCACAGCACAAGGTATCGCGCTGCCCACCCTCAGCAGCCTACATTCTGCTCCTTGGGCTGACTTTTGGGACACACTGTCCTCCATCTGCTGCTGCTCAGGTTGCACTGGGCTTCTCCCCTTCCAGGAATCAGGGATAAAACCTAGAGGCGATTTTGCATGGAGGAGAATCAGACACCACCTATCTGAAAAGGTCGACCCTTCCCAGTCATCCTCCACCAATGCTAGTTATTCTTCTTCTCAAACTGCCTAATTGATTAGCACAACTATGCTACACCTACAGCTTTAGTTCTCAAGTGGAATCAGAATGGCTCAGGCTGGAGAGGACATCCATGTCCAACCCCCTGCCATGGGCAGGTTACCAACCACCAGATCCCATCCAACCTGGCCTTGAATGTCTCTGGGCTATCGGACTTTTAAGGCTCGTAAATTCTTTTGTGCATTCTCCCTTCCTACAAACTTTCGTTGGTATAAAACTCCTCCCTGCAGAACCTGATCTGCAGAGTGGGTGAGAGAGAAGACAACGCTGGCACCGTGCACACAGCATCAGCCTGCTGGAGGCTGTGCCACTGCACAGCAATGCTCCAGAGAGTGAATTAGGAAGAGCTGAGGAAGGAGCACACCAGAGAGGAAAAAAATAATTGGGTCAGCAAGTAGCAGTAGTTGTAGAAGAAAAAAAAAAAAGAAAAAAAAAAAAAAGAAAAGGAGTTCCTCCTTGTTTAAATGTTTGTTATTCAAAACATGCAGTGGGGTTTTAAAAACTGATTAAAAAAAGCGGTTAGCCAACTGCTGCAGCAAGGCTCGGAAGCCCAGTTCACACTGGAGTTCACTGCAGGGTAAAGCCAGTTCCTGTGATTCACCCCAGGCCTGTAAGGGGAGAACTGTTCACAATGTAGCCCTTAACAAATCGTTTGGAGTTCAGCCTGTGCTACCAGCTTCCAAAAAACAACAAGGAATTAAAAAAATATATCTATTTTTCCGCAATAGCTTGTTTATAAAACATGCCCTTAAAAGCACATGAAATTCAGAGCCAACCACTTTCCCACTCACTCACTCTGCCATCTGTTCTGCATCCAATACAATACGTGAAAACACGATCGATGTCCCAGAACTCACCAGAAACTGTGTGCAAATCAGATGCAATCCCCCTGCTCATCAATTCGTACTGGAAGCCTGTAATCTTCCTGCTAATGTCCTGCTGGGGGGTGGCCTCGACAAACAGCCCCCCCTGGTCATAGCCAAAGCAGTACACCTTGCTGGGGCTGCGCTCTCCATCTCGGACCAAGAGTTTCAATTCTCCAGTTTTTTCCAAATAAATATTTGCTCCTGCAGAGTCCTTGAAGGGCTTTATGCAAACAGTCAAATGTTTGTAGGAGGCGGGTGAAGTGTTGGGTCGCAGGTTGACTATGAGTGCTCCCGTGGGATACATCCACTCTATGGAGCCTTCGGAACAGCGGAGGTAGACCTGTTCAACATCCTTCTTGTGAGACTCGTGAGTTAAGCCGCTGAGGGAAGAGAGAAAGAGAAAGTTAGACAAATGACAGAGCTAGTAAAGCAAATGTCATAACCTCAAACCTTCAAAGAGCCACATCAACAAGCGCAGGAAATCTACTGTAGGGCTGAGTGTTAGCCCAGCCAGCTCGGCAGCTGCCAGAAGCATTCATCTTAATATTAAAGGACAATTTTTAAATCGTCTTCCAAAAGAAAATGTCAAACCACTAATAATTGACTTCAACATTAAGTAGGACATAAGCACATGATCAAACGCAGCTAAATTACTACAGCCTTGATTACTGCCCATCAGCTGAGCTGCGGCAAATGACTGGGCGCATACCAGTGAAACACGTACACTGCAGCTCCCTTCCCGGTGGCTCACACCAGCACGGTCTCCAGCCTCACAGACCTGACCCCACCTTTCTATGAGTACTTTGTTCCTCTTCCAAGTCTATGTTCCCAATGGATCTGAATCTGGGAGGGAAGCCAAGCTCGCCCCGCAAGCTGGAGCAAAGGGATGCTCTGGTGCTGCTGATACTCCCACCCCAGTCTCCAAAATAGGAGGTGGGGAAAAAAGACCTCCCCCCACTCCTCATTCATAGCTAGGAAGCACAGGAGTATGCTCCCCTACTTTCCTCAATATGAGGATTAAACCTTTCACTGTTTAACTCCAAAAGGCTCTGAGCTATGGGTGCTCAAAGGGGCCAGTTGGTACTGGGACAATGGGACATCACCACTCCTGTGTCCTTGCCCAGCACTGGGGCAAGAAAACAAACACCTCTGCAGCCATTTTGAGGGCAGTAATCACAGAGATGGGACCAGAGCAACACAGGGATCCCAGGCCTGTGGGATGCCCAGACTGATGGGAAACCCATGGTAAATCCTACAGCCTGCTTGTCCGTGGCCTAAAGCAGGAATGGCTCTGAGCAGCTCCTGCTGCATGTCGCTGCTCCTGGGCCAACCCTGCACAGGTTCTTTACCCAGACTTCAAGCACAAATATTTACCAGTACTTAACGAGGGGCTCCGTACTTGAAAGCCTAAAGGAAAGCTGGTGAGGGCTCTGTATCAGGGAGTGTGCTGATAGGAGAAGAGGAACAGCTTTCAACAAAAAGAGGGTGAATTTAGATTAGATATTGAGAAGATATTCTTCACTCAGAGGGTGGTGAGGCCCTGGCACTGCTCTGCACACGGAGCTGTGGTCCCCAACCCTGGAGGTACCACAGGCTGTGGATGGGCCCTGGGCAGCCCCAGCTGGGGGACAGGCAGCCCATGGCAGGGGTGGGGCTGGGGGGCCTTAGGGTCCACTCCAACCCAGCTCCCAAATATAAGGATCTTTTATTCTGTGCCCATAGAGCATCACCCACGAGGCCCTGAATGCAGCTCCCCGATCTGCTGTTCAGCACTTTGGAGAAACTCCCATTTACCAGATTAACCAAGAAAGGAAAATATGTAAAAAGGACGAAACAACTTGTCTAAGGGTACACAGGAAATCTGTGGCAAAGACAGAATGTGTTTTAAAATAGTGCAAGTAATGACATCAATCTCTGGTTTCTCAACAGAAACCTCTAAATCGACAGTTCTTCACCCCAAAGATACGTTCACGTGCTGAACGGGGTTAAAATTCAAGTCAGCATTTAGAAAGTAACAAGAAACTGTTTGTAAAATGGGGGGGGGGAAGGATGGAGAGGGGAGTGAAAAACACACACACAAACCAACATATGGTTTGCATTTACTGTTGATGTGACTCATTATTGTGAGTGTCGGTGTGACCCACTTGATAGAGGTTACACGAGGAAGCTCAGGACAAAAAGTCATATTTAATAATAATATGCCTGCAAACTTGTGCTTCTGAATGATCTTGAAAGCCACATCAAGAACACAGATGAGGAGAATCGAGGGACAAGTTTTTGACCTCTGGTCTCTTGCCCTCCAATTCAGTAGTGCTTGACACGTTCAGGAAACTTAACTTTCAGTGGGACATTTCAAGTTGACTGTAAATCCACATCTGGTCCACAAAATCAGCTTTCACCACAGCACGAGTGTGATGCCGCTCAACAGAAAACACAGAAGTCTGTTCTCTTGCAAGCAGTGAATAAGTAAAACTAAATAGTGTGAAGTTTATTCCACTGCACAGAGACAAAAGAAACAAAGCAACAGAACAGCTCTCATGCATCACTTGTTCCTTCTTGGGACATCAAAACAAGCTACGTAGGATCTGTCGGCCTTATACTGGCAACTTCCACTCCTAAACCTTGGTGTTTAAACAGAGGGAAGGTGCATGGGGCAAAACTCTGAACTCATGCACTGAAACTGCTGTTGCAAGTGATCCTACCAGCACTGAGGCACTGAATTTCTGCCAGAGGAAAAAAAAAAAAGCCTCTACATTCATTTTGTTCAAACAATCATGCTGCTCAAACAAAATAAAACAAAACAGGGCGGACTCTGAAATTATCTTCTGAAAGCCAATTATATCCCACAGGCAAGAGTGATGCCATTAGACAGACACATCAAGCACAAGTACCTGTACACATTAAGCCCTATAATAAAGGGTGACTCAAAAGTTAAGCAGATTTCAAAATACACGCCAGTGTTACTTAACAGCAACCACCATCATCCCGTCAGACCTGTCACTTTGCTCGCAGTCAAAATGACATGTCACCACATCAAGCTTGTTTAATGCCATGCTTAGCTCTCGCTAGCCAGTTATACCACGAAATAAAGGTCCATACCATAAAATAAAGGAGGTCTATTTTTTCTATTTTTTTTTTCCCCAAGTTCATCACGTTTTTGTTGCTTTTAAATTCACAGCAGGCAGATATGGCAGCAGCCTCACGTTTACAGGGATGAGCCATCCATCATCTCCTTCAGATCTCTGCAGTTTATTGGGACTTCAATCTACAGCAAGCACTGCTTCCTCATACCAATCCATGAGAACATCCTGAATCACTGCACTGGTCTCCTCATTCCCCTTCTGGTTTCAGCCCTGCCCCGTGTCTGCCTTGAAAGATCTATGGCTGTGTTGGTGCAGTAAGCAATTATGCTGCACTATGCAACAGGTGCTATTCAGAAGAAAAAAAGGACGACAGGACTGGCAGTATCTACTTCTATTTCAGATGCTCTGAAGAGTTACTCAAAGCACCAACGTCCTCTCAGCACCCTTCAGTGAAGGCAGAGAACTTCAGATCCTAATTTAGGGGATAATTAGATAATTAAGGATGACAACATCAAGACTTCCCTGATGCAGAGAGCAAGACCAATGGGTATAAAGTGCCACATCACAGCTGAATTCTCACTCTTCCAGACTGTAACAATAAGGTCAGAGCAGCAAATTCCCAGCATGTCAGTGGGGTGGTTTTGCCCAAAATGTTGTGAAGTCACTGCAGCAAGAAAACCTGAAGCTACAGCAAGAGTAATAACCAGGCACACACCACAGCAAAGTTTCTGCTTGCTTTCTGGACAGTGCTTTCCTGGAAGCTCTGTACTAAGCTATTTATTAGGATGCTGCTGTGGCCTACTGAGTGTACTTAAATTGCAGGTGTCACATTGTGCATTGCATCACATTCCCCTGGAAGCATGGGGGATATGGATAGGAAACCCAGCACACCTCCTCACAGTACTCAGGGATATGAGCTGGTCGCTTCACAAACTGGTGGGGAAAAAAATCATATCCAATAGATTCTATTTTCATCATTTTTAATATAGACGTATATAAAGGTGAGAAAAAGCCTTCAGGTTTACTGTAGATGATCACTAGGCCCTCAGTCTGCCCACATAAGCCGACTTAGAACTTCTCAGCAAGAAGAAAGACTCAATTTTAGTATCCAAGTTCATAGGCTTTTCAAAGTTATGGCCAAAATATAACACAAACCACCCAATGACTTCAAAACATTACATTCCACAATAGAAAATCCTTTCTGACCTATGTAGCTGTTAAGTATCCACACTGAAATACTTAACTAGAGGGTACTTACTGGGACATCAGAGTACCTTCATCCTTCCTAACTGCTGGTCCTTTAGGACAAAGCAGGTGCCAGTTAACACCTTAGGACCAGCAGCATTTCTGGTGACACCTGCATGCGACCAGTGAGACCAGAGACAGCCAGGCATGCTCCATCTCCTCCCCAGGGGCTCTATGGGGACAGCTGCCCACCCAGAAGATGCACACAGCTGGAATGCTTAGGGATGAAAACAGGTACAGCTTTCAGGGCAGGGAGGCCGGAAAAGGAAAACAATACAATTAGGAGTTTGCCAGAGGACTAATAGGTTTGGCCCATATCGAACGGACTCGCCTTCAAGTGGATTCACGGGGATTAACGACACATCAGTTGTCAGAAGTCCAAAAAAGTTTAGAAAAGAAGTAAATAGCGGCACCAGCCTTCAGACAGCCACAGATAGGAAGTTGTTATGCTGCGAGTCAGCCCAGCTGTTTCCCCACTTTGAATTCTCCCTACTCCAAAATACCTTCCTGACACGAGCTGGCCCAACTTTTATTTTACAGAAATTCAGATCTCAGCAGAGCAGCGAGCCAACATTTCTGACTCCCCAAGCAATTCTCTTCAAGCCGACAGAAAGCCAAATCCAGCAGCGCTCGCCTGTTAGCAGAGAAGCTTTTTAAAACCATGAACAGACCCAACCGCACACGCTGAACTTATTACGAGCAATTAAAGGAGAGATAATTCGGGAGATAAACGTTTGAGAACAGGCGTCGTTCCTTATTCAGGGCAATTAGAACAGATCGGAGCGGGCTGCGGCAGCCCAGCGCTCTCGGGACGGAGCGGGCAGCTTCCAGGACCCGCCGGGACGGCGCTGCTGCGGGGCCGGGAGCGGCGGCGGTGCGGGGCGGTGAGCAGCGCGCTGAGCGGCCCGCAGGTGCAGCGCATCCCGGGGAACCGCGCATCTCAGCGCCGATCGCATCCCTGAGGAAAGCGGGACAGCCCCGGGAAGACGGTCGCGGGGACAAATCTCTCCTCGGGATCGCGGCACCGCCCTCCTTCTCCTCATCATCGTCCTCAGCCCGCAGCGCCGCTGGGAAGAAGGGAGCTTGCCCCGGCCGCTCCAGCCCTGCTCTGTCCCGGCCGTTCCAGCGCTGCCCCGCAGGGACAGGAGAGCGGAGCGGAGCAGAGCTGCCCCGCTCCCGCCTCGTGCCGCCCCCGTCCCCGCACCCGGCCGGGCATCCCGCTTTCGCCCTTTTGTTATCGCCCCCGGTTTCTCCCCGAGGTGAGGGGACGCGGGGCAGCCCCCGCTTTCTCCCCCCTTGGCCTCACCTCCCCTTCCAGTTGCACAGGTCGC
This sequence comes from Chrysolophus pictus, assembly GCA_037305975.1. NCBI lineage: Eukaryota > Metazoa > Chordata > Aves > Galliformes > Phasianidae > Chrysolophus > Chrysolophus pictus. Next base: position 7,864,104 of record CM074593.1, on the reverse strand, counting down.
TGGAGTACTGCGCCTCGGCGCCGCCGCCCAGCAGCAGCCGCAGCCCCAGGAGCAGCGGCAGGAGCCCGGCGGCCGGGGCGCTCCGCATGGTCCCCCCGCCGCGACCCCCGGCCCAGGGCCGAACGCTGCGCGGGAGCGGTGCGGAGCGATGCGCGCAGCCCCCTTGGGCTCGCCTACATGGCGGGCAGCGCAGGGCGGAGCGGAACGGAACGGAGCGGTTACCCCATGCCCGACTCCGCGCTGCGCCGCTTCGGCTCGGCTCTGAAGTTTGCAGCGGCTCGGCTGCGGGCTCCCAGCTGAGGGGCGGGAGCGGGCCGGCCTCCCCGAGGAGGTTGAGCTCCTCCTTCCCCCGCTGCCTCCCTCCCTCCTTCTTCGGCGGGGCCGGCACTTGCTGCTCGAGCAAAACGCGGCGCCGGATCGGGAGCTGCCGCTGCGCCTCGGGCACGTTACGGCGCAGCACAGGTGCCCGGCACTGCTCCGTGCCCGGCCCGCCCCTCCTCGTGAGCTCCGGCCTCGGCTGACCCCGCAGGACCCGCTGGCAGAGGGGCTTCGCTCCCCCCGTGACATTCCCCGGGTGCCAGGAGTGCATCCCACACCTCAGCCCCCCAGCAGCTCTCCAGCTTTCCTCGAAGATGTGAGCTGATTGCTTTGCTGGAACCTTCTTGTGTTGCCACTTAACAGGAAGCACTTAGGAGTCGATCTTATTTGTGAACTCTCCTTAACGATCGCTCTGGATACCACCCTGTCTTGTTTAATGTCCATGTTTAATCCACAGTTGACTTGGGATGCTTAAATCCCCTCCTGCGGGATACCAGTAGCATAGAAATGCTTTCCAGGGTGGGAGAGCCCCAAAACCACAAAAGTGGGGGAGAACTGAATGCGGGGAAGTGTGGGGGAGATCCCCCAGCACACAGACAGCACTCAGGCCCTGAGTGTTCTTTTCAAGGGGAGCGAGGTTGATATTATACAATTCCACACCCACAGACAGAAGAGGGGTTAATGCACTTTCAGATCACTGCGTTTCTCAGTGTCCCGTTGTTCTTTCAAGTGTCTGTCACTGCTCAGGGCAGGGCACTGCGGGGCTTTTTCTGGGTGAGAGTTCACGGATGAGCATTAAACACATACAGCAGGCTCACAGTTTGGTGTTACCTTCCTTGGTGCCTTTTATAACACGTAGAGGGATGGTGCAGCTCGGAGCGCTCCCTGCCTGCTGCGGGAACAGGAGGGCATCCTCAGCACTGCATCCCTTTCCATTTGCAGGCTCAGCTTTTCAAGTCAGGTTTTTTTGGTTGTTGTTGTTATTGTTTTGTAAATCACAGGTAGTGTCCTGTTGCTTATGAAGTATTAACATAATTGCAGTAATTATGTCAAATGATGCAATGCATGTAAAGATGCAATCATCACACAGGGACGCGATGGCAACGCGCAATGCTGCAAAACGCCCCATTCTCCTTCTCATGTGCGGCCACACGGCTTCAGGGCTCTGAGCCTCGATTATTTCTTTAGAAGGAGGTTTTGTTAGAATGTTTTCCTTCCTGCCCCGCCACTGGAAAGAAAAGCATACAGAGCAAACACCATATTGCTTTATTCCTCAGTGTGTTTATGTGTACAACCCTCTGAATGCCCCCCAACCCCCCGGATCCGATTCCCTCCGCAGCGCTCCAACTCTCTGCGTTTGGTAAAACAAACAAGTGCCCAGGCAGCCGCTCACATTACATTGGAACTTTTGAAACTGCCCAAAAACTGGGAACTTTTCAGGCGTTGGAATAGAGAGTGCTATTCTGCGGCGCCTTTGGCTTCCCTTCGCCCCTCGTTTCAGCTGATTTAAGGCAGTGGCCTCAGTTCTGGGGGCTCGGGGCAGTAATGACAACGCGGGGGCTTTGGAAGCATTGTTGTCTCCGTGCCTTCGTGATGCTGACATCAGACCGACGCTGAGGAGACTTAAAAACGAGCACAGCAGAGGCTGCGGCTGCGGAGCCCGGCGCCCAGGTTAAGCCTCCCCCAGTTCCGAAGTGAGGGGCAGAAGGAGATAGGGAACCTCTGCAGAAGGGGCTGCTCGGTTTGCTCATTTGCATCTCAATCCCCACAATGCTCTTCCGGCTACTCACAGCTATTCCATAGTAGTGCTCTTGGCTGAGATCTGGGAACACGCTCAAAGGGTGAGGCAGCTTTTGGATGCACTGAGCTGTTTTCTGTTTGAGCTGTGAAAAGCAAACATCTTTTCAAGAGAGAACATTCTGAACAGTAATTTTTTTTTTTTTTCATTTACAATTCAGAAAGAGCAAAACTTCAGTGAAATCTGGAAGGAAAATACTGTCTAATATCAAAAGGAAACATAAATCCTCTGCAATGAAGGCTTCACACTGCCCAAAAGAAGAAGTTACTGAGTTATTAGGCTGGCCTAAGATTCTAAGGTTGCAGAACTGGAGGCACAGGTTCTGGAAGCAGCTCCGTGCACTCAAACACTCAAACCCCATTAAAACTCCATCACCTCCTCAAGGAGCAGCTCAAAAGATGAGGATCTGCACAGCCACTGAGGGCATTTGCCACCAAGTTCTCTTTGAGCATTTTCTTGTCACAAATCCAGGCAAAGCTGGAGGGGATTTTAAAGGACTCGAGGAACAGGAGAACCTGCTCATGGAGAGAGACTGCTTTGCTTTATACTCAAATGTGCACAAGTGGAGAACAAAAAATCGAGCAGTGATTAGAGATGGGCTCAAGCTCAGGTCCGGATTTACATCTTCCTCAAAGCACAACTGTGTTTAGACCTCGAATGTTAGGGCCAGAGCTATCCTGCCAAGTCAGGAACCAGCTGAAGGCACTTTCAGATGCAGCATTTGGGGTTAAGCACATCTCAGATAAACGTGCAGTGCTGGTTTAAACAGTGGGGCAGACCTAATCTGCTCAAGTCTCACTCTGCATCACTGTCCCGAATTCCTATATAGAGGTTCCTGGAGAGCCTCACCTGTCCTCATTCAGCCCTGTGTGGGTTCTGATGTGCATCCCCACATTCTGTTGCTCCCAGGCAGCTGATTTATTTTCATGTTCTTCATCTTGTGGGAGGTGGATGAGGTCCTGTGCAACCCCACAGCCCTTTGCTGGCCACAGGAAGGGAAATCTGAGCCTCTAAAGGAGGAGGGGAAGGAGGAGAAGGAGGGTGATCTCTGGAAAGGCAAAGCCAGAGCTGAACAGCACGCATGGCAAAGCAGAAGGGAGGAAAGTTGGAGAAGGATTCAAAAGAGTCAGGATGGAACAGAGAGGATGAAAGACAATTAATACAGGAGCAATATTAAATAAATACCATTTGTAAGGTGAATCCAGTGGACAGAGAGGAGTAAACAGAATAATGAAAGAGAGAGAGGTTCAGCAGCAGAATAGGCAGTGAGAAGCCTTTGTGTGCAGTGGGGGGGACAGAATTATTGCTCTCATGAAATTAAAATTAGTAATGGAAGTATACTCATCCATAATTGCAACCTTCTTATTCCTGCTTTCCTCTGTTGCTACTCACAGCTGAGCATAGTTCCTGCTGCTCCTAAATCACTGCTGCTCACATCTTCTCTTAGTTTTGTTGTGCTCATTTGCTTTTAATGGAAAATTTTGGAGTATAAGAGAAAATAAAGAAAAGTTAAAAGAAAAATAAGAAAAAATTTCTTAAAAGAAGCCAATCACAGAATCACAGAATGGCCCAGGTTAGAAGGGACCTCAATGATTGTGAATCTCCAACCCCCTGCCACATGCAGGGCCACCAACCTCACATTTAATACTAGACCAGGCTGCCCAGTTCCACATCCAACCTGGCCTTGAATACCTCCAGGGACCTGAGAACATCCACAGCCTCTCTGGGCAGCTGTTCCAGCACCTCACCACTCTGTCTGTGATGAACTTGTTAACTGCATGCCTGAAATAAGCCATAGGACAATGGCATTTCTGATGGAAAAGTGTCGATGTGGAGCAAGGCAGCAGTGCAGAAGCATTGGAGGAGGGGGCAGGGAACAAGGCAGCCCCTCTCCCTTGGCAGCTCTGCAGCTCCCAGACCCCTGGGATGTCTGCATCAGCAGCACAGGTAGCTCCCACTTAAATCAATGGGTGTTGCTGTAGGCACAGAAGTGAGACTTCAGTGTTTTCAGTGCCCAATTGTCTGATAAACAGAAAACCTCTGGAAAAAAAGATATATATATATTTGGATATGGTAATTACAAGACATAACATCAAAATAAAGAAAGAAATGGAGATGCCCAGACTTTGTGATATGGCCAAAGCAGTAGTTGTACCCACAGTTACACCTACTGGCTCTCAGTGCACCCAAGAATGTGAAAGCAGTGATGCTACCCCTGCAGGCAGCAGAGTTCATTTAGTTTGAACTCTTAAAGACATTCAGGACAAATCCGTAGTTTGGCCAATATGTATGAGTGTATATTTCTTTTTTTTTTTTTTTTTTTAAATTTGTATATTTCCAGTTGCTGGCAGATGAATGTTCCTTTCTCCCCACAGTCCTTATTTTCATCTCAAGGATACGGAACAGGGAAAGCAGAGACACTCTCATCACTGCAGGGTTTGAGATTTGAATCTCAGGGCTCAGGCAGAGCCAGGCCAGTTGAATCTTTCTGCAAAGGGGCATTTCCCAAAGCAGCACTTTCCTCAGGCCAGGGTAACAATGGTTCCTGTGCTTTTCTCCCCCATTTTCCACTCTCCAAACACCTTGAACTGTTAAGCAAAGCAGCCCAGGCAGACAGGAATTTGCGTTTCGCTCTTCGCACATCAAACTGAAAAGCAACCAAGGGAATCGCAGCCTATTGAGAGGATCAAAAAGGTGACACAAAGCACAAAAGAAGGCAAAGAAACGGAGATCATTCGCCATCCCACACAGCAATGCTGTCTCAGGACCCGGAGACCCAGGCGGAGGATTTAGTGCCTAAGCCCGGAGACTCCTTGGGGCTGCGGCATTAACTCATGCTCGCATGCCTGAGACCGGATAAAGCTGAAGTCAAAAACAAAAATCTCTAAAGAGGCCTCAGCATATTGTTGTTTTGGGGATAGCCCTGTGCATTTCATCCGCAAGAATTAGTGTTTTCTTTTCATTTCACAATAACCCAGGTATTCAAGAAGCTTTCCAAAAAGTCGCCCGAAACTCCGCGTTTCATCTGAGCGCTTTTTCAAGAGGAACGATTGTTTATTTCGACCATCTAATGAACATTAATTTCCTGCTTTAGAAAACGCAATTTCTGCCACTGGTGGGGCTGATATTTATCTCGATGCATCTCCTCTTGGCTGGCTCTTGCTTTTCATTTTCTCCTGTTCCCCGCCTGTGTGCTCTGCAACTTGCAGGCTCAGCCTCAAGTGCGTTCTGGGGTTTCCAAAGCACAGCAAGAGAATCTGATAGGAGTCCCTTCAAACAGAAACAAAGCTAAAGAGAATATTTGTAACAGTGGTCTGAAAACAAAAATATGTTTTCCCTTCAGCTTCAGAGCTCAGACCAAACTGATGCAAGTGATACCAAACAAATCCGGTGCTTGCCAGGATAAACAGACATTTGTGGTGCTGTTTGCTGCTGCCTGCCATGAAATCAAGACACTGACATGCATTTTAATGCAACTCTCCTACAAATTGTGAAAAAATAATTGTGCACTGTTTATTCGTTGCTGGGTTACCGGAAGGGAAGAGAATATTTTTGCAGACATGATGAACTAGCAAGGTAAATAATTCAACTTCATCATTTGCAAATGTCACACTTCATTTTGAGCAGCAGACTTCTTTCGAGCCCAGCTCCACCTCAGAGCCGAGAAGAGCAATGTTTAGAGCACTCTCTCTGAGCCACATGTGGCCCATGGGGTAGTTTTAATATGACAAACTTCTCCCCAAATAAATCAGCAGTTTTTCTAGAAAAAAAAAAAAAAAAAAGGCAGCGAGCTTTGCACTGTTGTTATTAACAGCACATGTATTTTCACTTCTTTTTAAACTCAATCACTCACTAAATGAGTGACTTCTTAGTAAATACTGTAGCATTAGCAGAGAAAAAAAGCTGAAAGATCTCTCTGTATGTATAGAATCTGTCTGTGTAATGCTCCTATCAGTGACTGGGAGAAATACCACTAATTTTGATTAAAGCAGATCAGGGATTGTCTGAGTAATCCATAAATTCCAACATTATTACATATTTGCTTAAGGAAAAACAATGGCTCAGCTCACAAAACCAGCTCTGCGCTGCTTCACAAAGTAGGCTCCTTTGTGGCAGTGTTTGCAGGGCAGAGGCATCAGAAGGAGGGGGCAAAGGGCCATGCAGCCCTGTGTGTTCGTTTCACACCACCCAGCTCAGCAGCCAGGAGCCTCCTCCAGAGGCCTGAAGCCGAGAGGAGAAGATTCACATTTTGCAGTTTCCAGATAACGAGCAGTGTGTGTGCTGAAAGAGATGCTGCAGTTCCTTTGAGGGGTGGGGGTGGCCTTTCTTTGGTTCAAAGCATGTTTTGGCTACAGCAGCTTTATTAGGTCAGATTACGCTGTTATTTAGGTGCCTGCAAAGCTGACCACAGAGTTATATCACTTATACAGTGATAAGTAGGAGGCTGAGGATGAGGCGAGTTCAGTTCTCTGTCAAAATCTGTACCCAGTTGCTTCCATGGCCCTCTGAAAGTCATCTATCTGTATTCTGAGTTTAGCTGATGGGGAGTTCTGAAAGTCAACTGACACAAATTCATGGTTCCATGGCAGTTTAGTTTTGTAAGAGTGGCAAAGGCAAAACAAGGTGAAAGCTTGAAGGTGTGGTACGAGGCTTTGTTGAGGCTAAAAGGTCTTAATTTGGAATGGCCCAAGGACAGTGGCAAGCTATCCCCTCTAATGAAAACTGACATGCAATGACTAGGAAATGAGAAGGTACCTTTATTCAGAAACACTGTGATGCCAGAATAAATCTTCTTACTTTTAGGCTGTGGTCAAGCATATTTTCCTTCTTTTAATGCTTTTGGAAGGAATTCCGAAGTTCCTAGCTTGGTGATTCCGGATGGAAGCACTCAAAGTATATTAAGACAGCAGAGAGGAAATAGGTCTCTATATCTGCTGCTTTCTCAGACAGGATTCTGGCTGAAAATATGATCAAATCTATTCAGGAGCAAAAAGACCCGTATGGTGTTTTGAAGGAAAAGGAAACTGCTGATTTCATGAGCCCAGGAAGAGCTGTAGGAAATCTCCTGTTAGGTACAAATCTTCCTTAACCTCATGCTCACAAGATCAGGTTGGGCCTTATGGGCACCCAAATGCTTGAACACACACAGGTCTGACAGTCTGTATCTCTAGCCAGTGACCTATCTCTAGCCAACAAGCCTTCTAAGCAGAATTCTGGAGATCTCATTCATCACTCAAATCAGCTGCTATTTTTAAATTTCCCTCTTTCAGACTACAGGAAAGAGATTGCTTTCCTCTATATTGTGAGTTTTATCTCCTGCCAGTTAACAGACATCTTTTTTTTAACAATTTTCTCCAAAAAGGATGGTGAATTTCAAGACAAAAAAAAAATTGAGCTAACCCAAATGGTCGATGATCTTTGTATCTGTAGTTCTATTTCATTTCATGCCTCCCTCACTTCACAGCACCATAACCTTTTTGAATTGCCCTCTGTGATATCCACTCCTTCACTGTTGACCATTGCTCACTTATTCATTGCCTGTTGGATCAGCTGGGTATTTGCACAATCAAGTCTTTGTTATGCTTTCAGACAGGCTGCAAGCCACAATATTGAAGCAACACAAGGACTGTTTCCTCTGCTGGTATTCTTCTTCCCTCACATTTAGGAAGGCAGCATCCTAAATGCATGAAAATGCACATGAAGCAATTACAGCCATAATTCACACAGTAGCTTTCATTTAACTGGTTACACAACGTCTTTTCCCCTTTAATTGTCCTACTAGAGTGGAAGACACAAAAATCTGAAGAGTTTTTGCAAGTTGGTCAACTGAAAAATGAGGATTTGCTTCTTTAAGCAGTGCATCAGGGAGCAGATTTATTTAGTGAATCAGTAGATGGTGGCTGGTGGTACACACTGAGCAGGGATCCCTGCTCCCTCCAACCAGTTAATTGGCCCAAACAAATTGGAATGTCATTTTCTAACTAATAAGCATTGACAATAATGAAGAGCAACTGCAGGGATGGAAGGAAGATAAAGGAATGCACATACCAAGGTTCTGCAACAGTATGAAATGTCAAAGTTCAAGTTGACATGCATAATAACCACAGCAGACACATGGATTTTTGGCTGTGTAATAATGTGAGAACCCAAGATGAAGCCACTCCCAAATACAACTTTACACAGTTGCAGGTTTTAAAACAAAATTAAACTTTTTGTGTGCATATACAGATGCCCCAGTATTTGAATATCTGCAGGATGCTCATCCTGGGTTCAAACATCTGTACACCTTGAAGCCCTGTCTCCATAGGCAGAGCATTGGATGTAGCACAAGAAGCAATGTTAGCAAAATGCTATTTTTAATTTATTTCATTAGAAGTCAGAATGAGGATCTTGGCTTCTCAGATGATGAAATTTAATTTCTCTCTCTCGCAGTAGAGAAAAAAAAAAAGAAGTATCTTACTTAGGAAAGTTAAATAGAAGTTAAGTATCTGGGTTGATTATGGAAAGAATAAGAGTATTCAGCAGAAGTAGATGAGTAAGTATCTTGTCACAGAGAGGGAGAAGCAGAGTCTTTGTGTATGGTGGTTTATTGCAGGCCCTAATGGCATCAGGATGATGTTACCAAGGAGCCTCCACACAATGAAATAATTTACTGTCATCTCTTATATCCTGTTAGCACAACAATGTGGTCCCCATAGGCCTATCCTAAAACAGTTTTGATAGCCAAATTCCATTCGTATCTCTGTCACAGAAGATGTCATAACCTTATCTAAAAAAAAAAATTAATACTTGAAACAATTTTCAGTTTATTCACACAAAATTATTGTGAATTGATAATGTCCTTTAAAAAGATTATTATACAGCCAGATCTGCTGAAGCCTAACGGGCTGCTGAGCTTTCTCTCCTTTCTCACATCTCGCAGTGCTGGCAGCTCCCACAGTCCCCAGTGCTGCACAAGGCCACAGCTTTTTCCTAGCACTCTGAAGCCCAGGAAAAGCCACGAGAGCTGGGGCTATCCCACTCCCACACTTCTTTCCATTGGGCTCAGTGGCCCAAGAGGAGCGTCACTGCCATGAGCCTTGCACTGACTGCACCCCAGGCTGTGCCTCCAGCCCTCCCACAGCCCAGCAGCAGTGCACTGTTGGAAAAGATAGGAACAAGGCATCACAGACACCCCTTGCACAGCTTGTTGGCCTCTTGCCTTGCAGAGCAGGGTGTCCCCCAGGTTAGCAGCACATTTATCAGACTGCTCAAAGGCCTCCCTGGCCTTGAGACCAGTTATATTCAGAATAGAAAGCACACAGAAATGGGGTAACAGCTTTTCAGTGAAAAAGAAGAGTTTCCTGTCTTTGTTCTGCTCACATCTGGTCAATTTTCTGACAAGAATTACATCTTTACTACTCTTTTACAATGCAGAGCCAATACAGCTGTAAGGGCGTGAGCTGCTCACTAAGCTAGCCTTTGTATTATCAGCTGAATTATTAACTCCAGTAAAGCTGTAAAATTTGTTTTACTGAAGATGCGTGGATGTCAAAGAACTTTGAATTTCATAACACAGGGTGAGTCTGAAGAATTGGCACTTACAGGAACAGGAAAAGTATTCTTTGCTTGAAAATTAAAGCTAGCATGGGATTAGTGACAATGAACTGTATTTTAAGACCAATTTTTCAGAGTAGATTAGCACAGTAAGATTAATGTAAGAAGTTATATGATATAATATGATATAATAAGATATGTATTTTATAGGGCAGTCTAAAGATTTAGAAAACTTACTGAAATCTGTTTTTGATGAAGATGTATTAAGTTAATGTTGCCATGTTCTCTAGAGCTGCACAATTCAACAAGCTTTTCTTCAGAGGCCTTTGGCTAATCCATCATTCAAAAAATTATTCTTTTCCCTTCCTGTCTGTATGTCATACAAAGATGTGCATCCAATCATTGTCTTGTGGATCTCTGCATATTATACACGTCTCAGTTCCTGCTATGTATACATTCCTTTGTAGGGTATGATTTATTTCTTTAAGCATTTTCCCATCTTAAAATGTCAGATGCTTCCTGTACTTATATATAAAGAAGTTTAACCTCCCAAAGGTATTGAAGTTCAACAGAATTCTCAGTGTGGACAATATGAATTTAGCAGTAAATCCTTGGGAAATATACAATTCCACCTACTATCCTCGGCTCTCTGGCATAACTGGATTTCATAAGTGCTTCACACTTCAGTCAGCAAGAAGATCAAAGAGAGGTATGGCTTTGAAAAACAAAGAACCTAAACTGAACCTTCTAATGGTTTACTCTTCTTCAAGTGGAAGCTTTGATTCTCAAGGGTTATCACTTGTGGTGCACAGGAACTTGTCAAGATTAGGAAAATGGGATTTCAAAGCTAACTTGTGCCTATTTTCATTATCTAAATCTTGCTATCTCTTGTAAATGACATTTTCCCCAAAACAACTTACTTATAAAACTTTTTCGGTAAGTAAGGAAATATCATTATTACTTTACTGGGTTTCACATTGGTTACTTAATAACAAAACCAAACCCTATTAACCGAGGTGGTTATACCACAGTCGGCTGCCTGCCGCTGGGCTCTGTCAAACTGCAAGTTTCACCAGTTAAATGTAAAGATGTTCCTCTTAATGTACTTTTCAAATGTAGCATTGTATAAAAGCATCCCTTTCAGAAAAGACAGCAAGAAGAATTCTAACTTTGCATAAGACTGCCCAGTTATTGAAGCACAAGGCAAAAATCCGTTCCATCCCTTACCCTCATCTGTCTGCAAGGAGGTAAAGCAAGTCCAGCCTCAATGCCATGAAACCACATCCACCAAAAAGGTATACACACTACAGCAGCTGAGTAAGGGCTCCAATAGAACAAAGAAAACCTACCCAAAGTTACAGTGTGGTCCTCCACATGGATGAGAGGACAAGAAATGAAAGTGCACAGGGAGTGGATGACTGGTGGTGGTCAAGAAGAGCACATGTTTGGAGGTGTGGACTGGTACTGAAATGAATGGGATCCTTCCAGTTCCCCATTGAGGTATCTAAATCCAGGACTCATGTTAACAGAATATTTGTGACATTAACAGAATATTTGTGACATTTGCCAACTCATAAAAACAACCACAGGCTTCTTCAGATTGACTCATTTGAAAAAAAGAAACAATCAATAGCAATATCCTCTATAACGACAGCAAATGTTTCAGAGAGAGAAATGTATCACACAACAGTTCATCTCCTGACAGCAACAGCACTTTTCGGAGAGGTAATTCAAATTCAATACATCTAAATTAGAAGGCGGTTTCTTTCAAGCAATTAACCTTGCAATTCCAGAAGAGCATTTGAAATCTTGAGTACACAGGGAAATTGGCCCAAACAACTCTTAGGTACCAGTCCCCACTAGTAATAAAGGAGGTGAAGGCCAAAGGAAGGCATTAGTAACTCTTGTGCAACTCCCTTAACACAGTGTACACATGTAACTAATTGGAAACCAGTAAACAATTCTGGCATTGAAGCACAAAGCAGATAATCTCACTCACACTACTTCAAGTCATTTTCTTCTCATGTGGCTGCCTGGAATAAAACTGCTAAAACACTGTTTCCTTCATGCAGAAAAAGATCTAGGGGATATAATAGATCACAAGCTGATTAGGAGTCAACAGTGTCAAGCCATTGTGAAAAAGGCAAACACTGCACTAAGCTGTGCAAACAGGAGTATGGCTGCAAGACGTGCGGTAATCCTGCTCTGCTCAGCACTGCCACAGCCCAGCGGGAGCTCTGGGTGTCCTCTGCTGAGATGTGAAGTGCCCAGAGTCCTGAAGGGAGATGAGAATAAACAGAGCTAAAACACCACCAGCGAGGAAAGCCTGAAGGAATCAGATGCACGTAACCTACAGAAGAGAACGAGGGGAATGTAACTGATTTGCGAACACGAAAACTGTGGCTGCAGACACGCTTGTTTCCTGCGTGTGGGTTAGAGGAAGAACAGTCGGTTTGGGATGGAGTTTGTAAGCCCTAGCAGGCAAAGGAAGAGTTAACGGAGGCATTAGTGAGAGCAGCTGAGAAGGCACACAGCTGCAGGGGATAAAAACACTCAGGAGAGGGCTATCACAGGACCCTTAAGGAGGGAGGGGGTTGCTAGTCCTTCTTAGGAGGTGAGGGGCAGATTTTAGGGGATACTGGGCTATGTTTTTTAGTAGTAAATTGGTTTAAGGTATTCTAGCCTTAGCTCTAGCAGGTTACTGGTCTCCTTGCTTGTATTTGTTGCACGTGTTTGGTTATGCATTAGGTATACTTTTTAGGCCTTCAAAAAGGTAGAGTAGGGTGCTAAGGGTTTTACTTAAAACAAGTGGTAAAAAAAAATTTTTTTTACATTGTTTTTGCATCTGGTCTAAAATGTGGTTGAAGTGCTGAATCCATTAAGGGAGGAGAAATGAAGGATCTTTTTTAAGGGAAAAATGGGTAAGTTCCTGCTACTAATAGAGGGCTTAAACAGAGGAACTGTACCATAGGAATTGCAGTCTTTATTCAGGGGATAGGGCTGGTCAGCAAGAAGTTGTGTACAATAAAAGGAAAAATATTAGGTAATAAAATCTAAATCTGAGAGCTAACAGGTGCCAGGATCTCTTTGCTAAGTGGAAAAGCTGTTAACCCCCTAGGCTGTAGGGGACTTAGGTATCACAGTAAGACCTAAGGTAAATATTAAGAAACTCAAAGGGTGAAGATAGTAAGGACTGGAAGATGTTGTCTGAAGATGTTGAGGAATCTCAGTTATTGGAGTGAGACCTTGGAGAACAGAATAGCATTTGTCAGCAATGACAAAGGTGATCTCATCTCAGGACAGCAGTAATACCACAATGAGCTTCTGAAGTCCCTGTTCTGCTCCACAGCACTCTAAACAAGAATACTGCATCTCCTTCCTTGCCATTTGGCTGTGATGCTCTATGAAAACGACTGAGCATTTTTGGAAGCTCAAAGCGTTCTTTGAATAGAAGTGGTTTCAGAACTATCTCTAAGCTGAATATTTTACCTACTTCACTGAATGGTGCTTTCAACATGGTGTGTTCTGGAAATATCAGTATTGAGACAAATGTGTTAGGAGAAAGCTCTGTACTCATTCATTCTTGTCTTTGTAATGAAGATAAAGTGAAACTAAGCTGCCCACATGCTCTGCAGTGTCAAATAGATTGATTTGTGAAGATATTATTTTAAACCCTTAGTTAGCTTGATCTTTGGAGGAGTAAAATTAAGTGAGATTGGTGCTCACAATGTGGTATGTCTAAGTTGTCCGTACTGTAGTTAACCTGTGTCATTTTTGAGATGAGAGCTGAACGCAAAGAAAACAAAGTAACTTCCTAGATATTATGTCTTTCCACCAAGACCAGGAAACAAAATTTGCCAGCTAAATTATCCAGAACTGTGAATTTCTAGTAATGATCCTAACGAAGCTCTCAGAAATAAAAGCTGAAAAGTAGTCTGATGAAAAATGCCTTTGATTCTCTAACACTTCTAGCTGTAATAACTGCTCATGTGCTGTTCTCCACTACTGTGAAAATGCTGAAAGCAAAGCAATTGAAAGTACAACTAAGCTCAAAGCATTTGTGCTTGCTTCCAAGTAAGTTTGTCATGGCAGCTCTAGGAGAGCACTCTTCGTTCTGACTCAGATGAAAAAGGAACAGACACTGGAACAATGGACTGCTGTTTTGAAAATGATTTTGTTATGCAAGAGTACAAAAATTCCTTTTAAAATCCAGTAGATAAAGGCTTGCACAGTAAAGTTGGATGCCTAGGTTGTAGTGCAGTCCCACTGAATGGTTTTTGCGTGTTTGTGGACCCTTAAAACTCTGTCCAAAATGAAAATCACATTTCAAATAAATGTATTTAGTTACCCTCTGTGGTCAGTTACAGAACATAACTTAAAAAGCGCTTCTGGTGGTTTCAATTGGTTCTCTTTCCTTGGGGGAAGGAAGCGAGGAGTTCTCTGTGCCTTGTAGGCTGTTTCATATAATGAGGCATTGGTCTGACTGGAACTTCTGTGTGGTTCGGTGTCAGCAAGGCAATACTCTACTAACTTTCTTCAATAAAGCAAAGCATGCAGGCAACACGGATGTGCTAGCAGTTCTCGTCGCCAGAAAAAGAAACGATCGCGTTTAGCAATGCTGTTCGCAGAGAGATTAAACCCAGGCTGGATGGAGAGAAGCTGTGCGGATAATTCGAAATAGATTCCTGGGGTGAATTACCGCTTGGCTGCCTTCCTCACCTCCTCAGTTCTCAGCCTGGTGTGCCAGCAAACATTTTAAGATAACTCTGCTCTGTTTGCTCCTTGAATTGTCTGGCTGTGTAACAGGCGCTCCAGATAAACACGGATAATCTCGGGATTTTGCTCAACAAGGATTGCTTTGTGTGAATTTTTAATAATTCTGAATAGGTTGTTGTGCGGGGCCTCGTCCTGCAATCCCTTTTAGTTGTGAGAGCTTTCAAGGAAGCGAGCGGTTGCACGACGACAGCTCTGCTAAGAAAATGATTGATAATAATATCGCTGCCAGTGAAAACGCATCTATCTGAGGGCAATTAGGAAATAATAACAGGGATAGCACTGAGCAGAGGGGTCTGAAAGCACGGGATGTGCTAACTGGAACAAATACGAGGGAACGTGTGGGGAAAGCGTGGGCGCGCTTATTAATGAGTGCCTCTACAGACGGTGCAGGGCTGAAGAATCCCGAGCCAGGCGGGACGGAGCCGAGCACAGCCGGCGGGCAGCAACGATGTGAGGCTTCAGAACGGCAGGGCCGCCCGCAGCACCGCCCCGCCACGGCGCTTCCGGCCTCTCCGCAACCGCCTCCCCGCGCGCGCGCCACGAAGGAAGGGGGGGGGGCGGGCACGCGCCGCTGCTGTGGGCGGGAAGGGCGTGAGAGAGCGGGGCGGGCCGGATGCGCCGTCCTGAGGCGGGCAGCGGCGCTCTGAGGCGGTTCCTGAAGAGAAAAGGGCCGCCTGAGGGGCGGAGGCGGCCATGGCGGAGGCGGAGAGGGCCGCTGGGAGCCCCCCCGGCTCCGTGCAGGTGGTGCGTGCGTGCGTGTGGGGGGGGGGCGGGCTCTGGGCGGGAGCGGAGCGCTGAGGAGCGGCGCGTTGGGTTGTTCTGGAGGTGCTGCGTGGGCAGTTTTATATATATATATATATATATTTTTTTTTTTCCTTTCCATTTGGGCTGGGGGTGTTTGGCTGTGTAGACTTTGATTTTTTTTTTTTAATTTTTTTTATTTTTTTATTTTTTATTTTTTTTTCCAAATCATAGAGCGGCTCGGCTTGGATGGAACCTTAAAGACCATCCATTTCCACCTCCTGCCGTGGGCTGCCCACAGCCCGTCCATGTCCTCGGGCACCTGCAGGGATGGGGCACCACCACCTCTGGATTAAGGATTTTCTCCTCACATCTGACCTAAATCTCCCCTCTTGTACTTTAAAGCCATCCCCCCTTGCCCTGTTGCTGTCCATCCAGTAAAAAGTTGATTCATTCCTGCTTACAGGCTCCCTCTGTGTATTGGAAGGCTGCTGTCAGGTCTCCCTGAGGTTTCTCCAGGCTGAACAAACCCTTTATGCAATGCCTAGCCATGCCCAGATTTATGTATGTACCACTGGTATGGTTTGGCAGCAGTTTATATTTATGTTTGTATCTAGTGAAGCAAATATGCTTGTAATGAGAAGCAGAACAGCACAGAGTGTTGGGTGAGTGGAAACTTCATAGAAACTCAGATCCCATGCAAGTTTTCTAGGAAAATTTCTGGGTTCAGTACAACTGGTGAGATGTAACAAAACTGGCATGTTTCTGCCAACCTCAAGTTTTTAGATGGTTCGAAACAGCGACTGATTCACAAGCTTCATTTAAGGGTAGCAGTTTCTGACTTCTGTAAAATCTTCAGTGATGTTTAAATGATTATTTGAATTTATTTTCCACATTCAGATACAGAAGGTATGAGCCAACATGAACTGAAATTTGCTGAAACTGAAAATAGCATTTCGCTTTGGCGTTATTTATTGTCCTCACTAGAGAAGGATGGTGGTAATAGCAGGAATAAGAGATTTCTTGGGTATAAAACATTGCTTGATATCTGACACTTTTTATTATTATTTTAAACTCACATTTCTCCACTTCAGTCTTGCAATCGAGGTATTGTTTTTCTGTAGTGTAGCTGAGAGTGGAAAGAAAGATGTTTCTGTTGAATAATACTTTTGTAGAAGGAAGGGGATTGAATGATCCCTTATTTAGCAGAGGAGCCAAGAATCATCATCTTCAGCTTAGTCAGGGCAAAATTACTATGCTAAAAATGCCTGAAATAGCTTCAGGCCTCATTCTAGAGCTTCTGGTGTCCAGGGCAAATCTGAAGTGTCACAGCGCTCAAATCCAGATGTGGTTCATCATTCTGTATTTTAATTGTACTGAATTTATAGGCCATGAAAGGCTTCTCTGTTGGATTTTGCTATAAATCAGTCTCAGGTAATAAAAAGGATAATTCTGACTCAGCTGACCTTGTTATGAGAAAAATACATGAGTTATTTGCAAGTTATATCCCTGTGTTGGCTTAAAATTATTTGAAAGTGCAAAGAGAACTTGAATAATAACTTGGGCTGTGAGTGGGAAATAGTAGTTAAAGAAAACTGCAGCATAGGAGTTAAGAGGTAAGGAAAACTTCTCCAGTTCTCCATGATGCCAGCTGCCAGAGATTGGCTCAGCGAGGCAGTGACACTGCAGACTGTGGTACATCAACTGCGACAGAGCTGGTGTTGACCTCATCTTGGGACAGAGCAACTAGACAAGATCTCATGAGGTTACTATCAGCTGACTTTTTTCTTCTAATCTGCACTTGTCAGTGAAATGTAGTGTCTTAGTTGAGGTTTATTCCTCTTCAAGTAAACCAACGAGATTGGTGTGTTCTGGTGACACAGTGGTAGAGGCGAGTTTACTGATACTCAGCTCAGTAGGTGCCAGCTGCTACTTTTAAAGCAGGCTGCACATGTAGAAGTAAACTAGAGAGAAATGAAGGTTTCTGTCTGTGGTGTTTTCAATCTTTCTTTGACTTAAAAAGAACAAAAGAGCATAAATGCAGAAAAGCAGTATACTGATAATGATAGAACCCAAGGAATTGCTTTGATGTACTGTGTTAGCAATTCTGTGGTAATTGGATCATATTGCTGTGTACAGTTATTAGGTTTTTTTCACATTTTATGTGGAGGAGTCAGTAGCAGATCAGCTCTGCACCCAGTTTTGACAAGCATCTGACTTCTTGTAATGGCAGTCATGTGAAAGTAGAACTTGCTCACAGTGATGGTGCTCAGGAACGTGCTAGTATGTTCTGAGCTGCTGTGCTGAGATCCGAGCATCTTGGTGACATCAGGTGTTTGTGGATTTCTGCCTTGGTGCTGCCGTTAAATACTGCTTTTGCTGTTTTCAGTTCAAGCTAAGCAGAAAACCTCTAACATAATAAATTCACTGCTAAATCTAACTGCTGATTTCCCCTGAGTAAAACCAGGAGATCATCATGAATAAAAGCTTATAAATAAGTTGCATTTTTACTGTGTTCGGGCCAATATCGATCTAGTTGTGGTGGCATGCTCAAATTTTTACTGAGTTAATTAGGAAAAAAAATTACTGATTATTCTTGATGTCCAAAACTGCATTGGAAAAAAAGGGGAATACTTTTCTTTCTGAATGAATAAGGTAGGGTGATTAACATTAACGCTTAGGGACTTATTCTAATTGCCATCTAGATATAAGGAATATTGAAATTCTCAGTACTTCGAATATCTTGATTTAGAACCTCAGACCTGTTCATTTTTTGAAGCCTTGATATACTAATCTCAGACAGTTCTGAAATGATCTTTTTATCTCCAGATGTTGTCATTGTTCTGTATTCCATCTTACTTATTTCTTTAATTTCTTTTACTTGTTTACCTCTTTACAACGGAAGTTAAAGAATTTTTTTGCTTAAACACTTAAGGTAGCTTTCCCTCCACTTAAATCCCCCTTTTTCCTGTTATAGCATCCTGCCAAAATCAGGTTTTAAACTGCTACAGGTTTTCCTTATTTTGCTATGAAATTTTATGGGCTTTTTTTATTAATCATTGTACTAGGTAATATATGAATATCTGAAGGTACATACATCCTATTCTGTGAATACAAAGAAACAAAAACCCAACAAAGCAACATTTGCACAAAATGTATCTGCCTAGTGATACATTTGCATGTGTTGTCACAATGTGCGTGTATTTGTATGTGCAGGAAATCTTTCACAAGTCCATTTAGGTACTCTCGTAGTTTTCTTTTTTAAGATTTTCACGTGCTCACAGTAAGAACTAATCCTCTCTTCCTTCAAATTTTGCATTTATGGTTATGCACCGCATGATAAGGGGCTTGAGCTCTGTTTCTAGGAACTTTCCAAAATGTCCCATGAGACATTTACAAGTTACTTATGCCCTGTGCCTTAAGTTCCCCATCTATTATAAGCTGCCTCAACAGGTACTGGTTTGGACTCTCCCTTTACTAACATAGCTGGTGTATTATTACTGAGACTTATTTCTTAGAACTTGCAAGCTGTGAATGTAAGATATTGTATTTTGAAATATAGAAACATTTGGGGGGTTAAAGGTAAGAATAATGATGGGTACTGTGACAGAGGAATCCTCATCTATGATTTCTAACCAATTTTAAAGTATTTCAGGTAGGTTTTCACATTTCGTGAGTATGTGGCTGGAACAACAGAGGCTGTAAGAGGAAAAGCTGTGGTTGAAATGGTAGACTAAGGAAGTAGGTCATAAGTCATCTTCTGGTGTGTTTGATAACAGTTTTAGATAGAGTCATTTAAAAAACCTTGGCTAGAGCCCAAGGATACAGGCTGCATCACCATTTAGGCAGTAAGCTTAACAAAAAAATTGATGAGTAAAGTATATTCATGGAAGACAGAAATAAAGAGTGTTTTATGAAATGCAGGGATGCTAGAAACAAATTGGTGTGGTGTTACAAGTGTTTTGTTAGCATTTTTGGTCGAGTAGTCTCTGTTGTTTCCTTGGAGATTTACTAAAGCCATCTTGTAGAACTCAAAAAATGTGAAGTTTGATAGACATGAAAGTAAAACATTCATTTATAATGAAAACAAAGGTACCTAGCCTACTTCTTCATTCTTAAGATGCACTGAGTTTTACAAAGATCTGGCACTTCCCCTTTTTTAATGAATGTTCTTGTACTGTAAATAGATGAAAAAAGTAGTACTTACTAACATTTTGTGTTGTCTTTTTTTGTAGTCAGTCATTGTGCCTGTTCACAACAGCCAGTGTTGGCTAGATGAATGCTTAAAATCAGTTTGGGAACAGGATTTTAAACAAACCATGGAGCTGTCAATTTTTAATGATGCCAGTAAGGTATGTCTCAGACCCTATTTAAAATACTGACCAAATCAGTGTTGTCTGTGATAGGAATTTTTACTTTGGATTGTGATTGGGTTTCCATGCATGTTAGAATAGCTGCATCTGTGTCATCATTTTTTTAATAGGATGGTTCAGCTGAAATCATTGCAAAATGGAAGATTAAGTTGGAAGATGCTGGTGTTCCAGTGATCGTTGGTAGTAATGATTCAGCTCAGCCTCGAGGAGGTATGTAACATAGCAGTGGGTTTTTTTAATATATATTTTTTTAAGAGTTATGGTAGACATCTGGTTTTTACTTTGAAAAGTACCTTAGTAGCCCACTTGCAAAAAAAAAACACCACATTTATTTCCAAATTTCCATGTTCAAAAGCTCATTCTAATTTAGATTTTGGCCCCATTGTTTTTGGCTTTGTAGGATTTGTTTATATGTCCAGGAAAGAAGAACTTGGCTTGATACTTGTGCTCTACTCAGCAAAAGAATTTTGTTTAATTGTAGTGTACACAATGTTGTTAATGCTTACAGTTTTACTGTGGCTTTCTGATATCTGATTTATCTTCAAAGGATGTGTTTTAAGAAAAAAAGACAGACAAGATTTCTTAAATAATTATTTAAAAAGTAAATATTCTTCAGGATTGTAGAGCTGACCCTAAAAATGTGAAATAAAGGACCCCAGGAGCAAAACTGTGTGAAAAGGTTCTTTTGTTTTTGAATCTCAATCCTGATTCCTGACCACTTGAATAATTTTCCTCTTTTCTAAGTTCTACACCCATCATTGCAAGCAAGGCAATTTAATTACAAGTTATAGATTTCTTTCCTTTATTCATGGTAGCTATGTTACATAACGTGAAGATTGCAGGTTTCTTACTGTTACCATTGCAAAACTGCTGATTTAAAACAGGGTTAAATTCATGATCCAAGCCAATTCTGAGTTTTGCAATAGGCCTGTAAATAACCATCAAGTTGAATTATGAAGTACTTTGCTGTAGAATGAATATACAGATGGTGGGATATTAACTGTAATACTTTTGTATTTCTAATTTTAAATCTCGCTCTCTTTTTGCTAGAATTGGAAGATAAGCAGCAGTTGCTTTTATTAAAGGGGCAGAGGGTAGCTGGTGAGATAGAAAGCTGAGTAGACTGTGATTTTTTCAGCAGAAAAGTCAAAGAATAATACAGAAGGTTGTTAATTATGGTACTTAGGAAAGCTGGTGGCAGTGCTTTTGTTAAAACCTTTAGTTATGTATTTTCAATTTTAACAAAGCATTTTCTATATATAGTCTTGTTCCAAATGAACAATTTTATTAGTAATGTGTGTAAAATAGTTTTCATTTTGCAAGGTGCAATATTTTGGCAATAATTTATGGTAATACCCTGAAGTCAGTTCACCTTTGCACTCTAGAGAACTGAAACTAAGTTGGAGCTGTGAACTACAATGACTATCTCGTGCCACTAAAAAGAGATGTCAGATTAATTGTCATTTTAACATGTATTTGTGAGTGTCAGCACAGCCAAAACCTGACCAAATCTATAAGAAATTGTCGGGTGGGGGGAAGGGCACAGCTGTGAGCATTGTTTTAAATAATAGTATGAAATGCTTTTTTTTATAAAAAAAAAAAAAAGAAAACAGCCAAGCTTATTCATGTGGAAGTCAACCTCAGGTCACCATTAGAATGAGGACATCTTTTCTTCTTGGTTGTTACATTTTAGGAGCAGGTTACTTGAAATCCATAGTATTTGTTTGCTTTCAGTGATTTACTTTTATTATGTTAAGGACTAGTTACAACTGTAAGGAGTCTTTCCTTTAATAGAAGATGCTTTACTACAGAAACAATGTACTAGTCAGGCTTCACATCTTCAACTATTTACACAAGATTAGGATTTATTTCTGATTCTTTTCGAACATGTAAAAGAAAAGGGGGGACCTAGGAAAAAAGAAAGGGTCACTTGCCTAAAAAAAGGAGACCTTTTTCTTTCCAAGAGTAAGGAATGTTAATATCTCACTGAGGCTTAAGTTTTTACGGTTGTAACCATGGTAACAGGCTCTTTTCACCAAGTAAGCAGGCCTTACAAAACTCAGAGACCTGGCACAAACATTTGATTTTCTTCAGTAGAGTAATATTAAAGAAATTCTTTCACTCATGCCAAACATAGGGTTCATTGTGGAGAAAACTTTTTAATATCTAGTTTCTTCTATAGGGAGCTGTGCTGCTCGTTTTAAGAATTTTTAAAATATGCATGTTTTCCTCTCCTTCCCTTCAAAGTTACTGTCTAGCATAAGAAAAGCTTTAGGATGACTTCTGTCTTCATCTTAATAAAGAAATATTTTTCAACTTTTTCTCAGTGTATATTTGATATTTCATTATTTTATTTGAAAACAAGATGTGAGGTATTTCAGAAAGTTCTCGCAGTAATACAGTTGTCATCTTGTAGTTGTCTTTGAGTCTGCTTCACTTGTTTCATTACTGATTCAGAGCAATTCATTAGTTTATCCTGAAGACAGCTGAAATATTGGGTATTTTGAAATGCAGATAGAAATGTAAATACAGGCTGTTTTACAGCTGTTAACGGTATATCTGAGCACTGATTGACACTGAGCAAACTTAGTTATGTCCTGCACTTTTTCTTTAGTAAGATCCTCTGCAGTAGTGGGGTTTCTCTTGCTTGGCATGTTCAGACCTGCTAACTTGCATCAGTTGTTTCCTGCTAAAACTGCTGGTGCCAGGGCCCAGCTCTGCTGTTGTGCTAGGTACTGACTTTGCCAGCTGCCTGTTTTTACTGCCAAAAGAAAAGAGAATGAGAGTAACTGTAGGTGAGTATTAAGTATTCATACATGTATAAAAAGTTGGTTCTAAGTACACTGTAAGATAATGCAAGAAACCTATGAAGAAGTTAAAGTGACTCATAGACTCTCCACTAATCAAAGTACTTAAGAATCAAACAATTATAAGGAAGAGCCTTTATCACTACGGCTGTGCTGGCAGTTGATATAATGTTCCTTTGAAGCAGTAAGCAATGCAGTAATAAGTCTTTTTCTCAGTTAACAAAATAGACGAGGAGCTCGTGAATTGAACTGAACCTTTGTTTCCTGAGCAAATTTGAAGCTCTATCATCTAATTTACAGAAGATGGATTCTTTTTCAAATGCAAAATCGGGCATTTTAGGAATGATAATGTTTAAAATTACCCCACTCCAAGTATGGTGAGACTTCCTAGCTTTATGTTTCTAGTTTTCCCATAAAAGAATTTAAAAAACCCCACATCCTCAGCAGTATTACGTATCCTCAAGTTTTTGTATTTGCATATTTTGTATGTAACGAGCAACATGGAACAGAACTTTGTCTTCTATTTGTTATGATCAGATTTGAATACATGTATACCTGGGCATCTTTTTCAGCATCTCAGTTCTGGGTATGAGATCTGGGCAGCTGGACTCATCAAGATAAATATTATGTATTGTATATTTTGGGAGGGGCAGTAAAAGTCTAATTCTGCTTAGTGGTAGAATTCTAACACATACAGATGATAACCACACAGAGAGCAATACTGAAATGAGTGTGTATTTAGCTATTTAAAAGTTACCTGTTTTTAATATGGAAAAAAAAATCATATTTTTCCTAATACTGATTTTTTTGTTTGTTTTGTTTAATCTGTTCTGAGCTGCAGTCATTAAAAATAAAAAAAAATTCAAAATCTACCACATAATTTTATATTTATTTTCTCAACAGTTGGATTTGCTAAAAATCAAGCAATAATGCAGAGCTCAGGAACCTATCTCTGTTTTCTGGATTCAGTAAGTTAATGCATTTTATTTAATTCCATTTTGTCAATAAGATTATTTCGTTCTTTTTATTGTGGTGGTTGATTTGCCATAAATGCAAACTCTTTAAAGGTGTTTGGGTGTTAAAAATATTTATAGCCCTACACTTGTCTTCCAAACTGCAGAAGGCCCACAGCCTTATATCATTGTTTGATTCTATGGGATTTCACAAGAAGTTGTGAGCAGAGTTGTGTAAAGTTGTTTAGGTGTTTTAAGGATTTTTGCTTTCCCATGTGCTTTAGAAAGTGGTATGGATGAGAAACTAAGAGCTAATCTGCTGGGTTTTGATGCAAAATTGGAGATGCCTTCCCTCCCTTCTTGAATATATTATTTTTCCCGTCCTTTGTTGGGCTCCTTCAGTGAACCCATTCAGCTCACTCACCTGCAGATAGCTATCTGACTTTATGCAGTATGATATGCAGTGAAGGGTTTCACAAATATGCATAGCTGATCTGAGGAATGGTGCCACGTGGCTAGGATCAGGCAAGAAGAGCAAGACCTTTAAGGCTCACTGATCTCATGTAATTTCACCTGAAGATTAATTCTTTCCTCTGAATTGACTGGTTTAGGAGGAAATGGTTGCTGGAAGTGTAGGTTTTCAGATAGACTACAAGTTAACATTATGATTGACTTTGCCCGTTAGAAAGTGTCATGATCTTTTTCATGAGAGCAGAGATGCAAATTCCACAGCCTTATAACCACACAGGTTTTAATTTGGGTACTCTTTCAGTTTACAGGCTTTGTTTGTTGTACCAGCTGGGTAGAAAGGCTTTTTTGATTGTTGAAATTTTGTGAATTAATCGATGTACTACTGCAAGATATGGCTAATCACTGGTGTATTTCTTTTGAGTCAAGGCAATGTGGCTGAAGTTTCTTGTCTTGTTTTTTAAGAAATTAAGCTTTGCTGTTGGCTTTTCTCACCTGTATTTTTTTCTTTTCTTAAACTATTACTATGCTTACCTGCTCAGTTTTCTTTTTTTAAGTGTTTATTTGAATTTATGCCGGCTTCTCATTAGTTCTTTACAGGGCGTATTTAATGACTATATACAAGTTTATGAAGAGTTAAGCTTTGAAATGCTGTATCTGATACATACTGGTATGTCAGAAAACAAAAGCTGAATATTTATTGAACACACGGAACTCAAAATCACCTACAAAAACCAGTGGGTGTTTGGATAGATCAGGCTCATGCACATCAAAGAGATGTTTATGCAGTACTCACCTTCGTGCTGCTGTGTATTTTTCTACTTGTTGACTAGCTGTGCAGACAAGAATCTATTACAACTATTATGAAATCCAATCAGCAATGGTTTTGAATTTCTGCAAGATTATTATTAGTATGTTTCTGATCATTAGGACTTCCTCAAAGTGATTTGATTGAGAATTTTATGAATTCCAGTATGGATAAGCTTGGAAGAAGGCACCAAGCCTTAGTGTTACACATTTCTGTAACTGCTGTTGAGCTAGAGGCTTCAAAATAAAAGTCATTCTGAACTACCAGAAGCCTGATTTTGGTACAAAGAAGTAATAAACAATTGACTTCAGTGTTTTTTCTACTGTCTTTCCTTGTGGCAACCATTGTTTGCTGAAAACAGATCAGAGGAAATAAAATTCATGTGGAAACTGCTAAGAGTCTGAAAATTGCTCAATATTTTGACCATAGTCAGAAAATGTTGTGATCATAGCTCAAACACAGATGTTGCCAGCTGTTTAAGAGCTCTGCTTCTACACGCCACCTACCTTCTTCATTTCAGTTACCAACCCAGTGTCAGGCTCCATAGGAAGGAATGCTGACATCAGCCGTTTGGAACGCGCTGCAGTAACGCCAAAGAATCGACCTTCAGATGCAGCAATAATTGCAGGCTTGCTGTAGGTGGATGTGGAAAGAAATGGGCTGTATCATTAGTCTGCATACATTTCATATAGGTGAAGAAAAATATTGTGTCTCCTTGTGCATTCATTTCACTTATGCATCTTTGAGAGTTCTGACTGCAGGGAGACGGTCTCACTTGCCATTCCAGCTGGAGTCAAGCTGCTTGTGTTATGTCTCTCAACACAGATCTGTGAGGACAACAAATTGGGAAGAAATGTGGGGGAAAAAAGGGTTACAGAGCTCAGAACTGTCAGAATTTGATCAGCCTATTCTAGTATGAAGTGGCAGCTGTTTGACTAATAGCTATTATGGAGTTTCGTTGCTGTAGCTGTTGTTACAGATTTCACTTCTAAACTAGTGAGGCCTTTTTCCCACCAGTGAATTAGAAAATGTGAAGATACTTAACAAACTGTTCTTATTGTACTCTCGGAAAATCTTGGTCGTGATAACAATAGAATTCACTAATTATGCTAATACATTTCACAGTTATTTTTCCTCCTCTTCAGATTATCTGTGGTTATTTTATCTACCAGTTGCATTTTATCATGATATTAGTTTGTCAGCTCTCTGTAGTGGTTGCCATCTTTGCCATAAACATTCATTCTGTTTTAGCACAGCAGGAGGGTTGTTCTAAAAATTCCTTGATTTGAACTTCTCAGTTCATTGACAATCAAACATTACCTGTACATCTATTAAAAATGGTTATTTAAAAAGAACATACATTAGATCCTAAGAAATGTTCAATCTTTCCCAATATGTTGGAGGATTCTTGACTGTTTAAGAAGAAATATAAATATTTTTATTTGACCTGCAGTATTTCTAGCCTAGTCATATTAGTTTGAGTCCTCATAGGAAGATTTCAATTCATTTTATACTGATGGAATGTGCTAGTCAGTCAGGTGCCCAAGGTCACCAAATATGTCCTCCCTTCTGGGCCTTTTAGTTGCCAAAATCCAGAGAAAAGGAGAGCACCATAAATTCAGCTTCTTAAACTTATATTTCCTTTGTTGTTGCTTTTTTTCCTCAATTTAATTCAGAGGCAGAAAAGTTGTGTTCCCCCCCCCCCCCCCCCCATCATCTTGCAAGTACTGACAGGTACTTAAGATGTGTTCTGCTCAGATATCTGCACAACAGCCATTCAAATGCACATTGTTAATGTTTTTAATAGCATGGGGCTAATTTAAAAACTTGCCTCTGGAAAACTGCCTGTGATGAGTGTTTTTTTGCACTGGTGCTCCTGTTGACAGAGCAGTTTTTGGAGGTCACAGGCCTTCTGCTTCCCCAGTTCAGGGAGTTACACTGAACAATTGCAAAGGAAGATTTTAATTATAGTCTGAGCAGGTGCAGAATAAATGAACATCCATTGGGCACAATGAAAGACTTTGGAGGTGCCATATTGTTTGTCATGGAATCAAACCTTCCACCTGATGTTGCAAAAAGTTGTATTTCACGTGCAGTATCTGCAATGGACAATGTGCCATTGCTGTCAGGATGCAGTGTGTCAGCTGGGTTCTTTTTCTGTTGTTTGTGGGTTTTTTTGAACAGCCAAAGGAAGGGCATTAGAAAAGCATATGATGAGGTCTATAATGTGAGATTCAGACATGACAGTACCGAGCTTGAATTAGTGTATCATTTAATGTGAGCTTGTCCTTGGTTTTAAAGAGGAAATATGTGTTGTGCATTGACTTGTATGTTTTATTTCACTTCCCACAGTGGAATTAAAAAACTTTCAATGGAAAATTGTCAAGTTATCACTGTGAATTTCCGTGTGGTCTGGACGGCCTGCCTGGTTGAAGAGGCCAGTGAATGTTTATCGTTTGAATTTACTCAGAATGACTAAAGAAAGACATACTTGAAGCAACAACAGCTTTGAATAATATCCTTTAGCTCGGATTATTGACTTAATTTCCTTTGCTTCAACTAAACATATGAATGAAGTAAAACAAAACAACCAGCTCAGTGTAAATTGTGCGTGTTTATAATTGTAATTGTGCGTGCCTCTGGATGGAAGGCAAAAAGCCCAGCTGATAGCTGTATAATGAGCTTTGCTGATCCTGCAGCATCTGCAAGCCATGTAGAACTCGACAGGAGTGAGCCAATGTTCTACAGAAGGGACATGTTTGATAGGAATGCGAGCAGTCGGAGCGCCTGTCTGACTGAAAGGTGATGGAGATCACAGCCTCCCACTGACAGAAACACATCTGGGCTTGTTTAGAAATCCCTGCTGGCTTTTCATGTGAAATAAAGTTCTTTTCATTCTCCCATCCTTCAGCAAATTGTTTTTCTACTCAGAATGGACACTGCAGAACAGGAAACACGTTTGTAATCAACAAAATTCGTACAAATTCTGGGTTATTTTCAGTACCTGATGTTGCCTTCTGTTTGTATTGCTGTATTTCTTTACCTGTTTGGCATTGTTTGCATTGTATGCACCTATGTACCTATTTAGCTGGAAGTAAATCCAGATGTTACCTAAGACTTCTAAAAATTTTTCTACTAAGTTTGGTGGAGAGTCACTTGACAGGAGTTTTATTTACTAATTATTTTTTATTTTCCTATCCTATTACAAGGACGTATTTTGTGACTTAAAAAAAAATATATATATTCAATGTTATTTTCCTTATTCACACGCACCTAGGAGACAGAAACAGACCGAATATACCTTGCTTTTTCTGAATGTAGTCTGTTTTTCTAAACAAATTAAATATACTTTTGCAGTTAGATTCAAATATTTTTTGTCTGACATGACACTAGTGAAAAATATCCTGAAAAATGTTGGTTTAATTATTATTAGTGATTATATAATGTACAACTGGATAAAATAATTGAACATTTAATTGTCTAATATTAAAGTTGTTGAACAAATTGTTTTCCCTCTTCTTCCATGAACTCAGGCATAGCAAAACTAAACTTCAGGGCATTCTATGTGTAAAACTGTTGATGAATAAATAAATGCAGGCATTTATTTTTTTTCTTTTAAGGATAGAAGTCATTCTGGGTAAGAGTTCATCATTTTCAAGCATTAGAGAATAAAAATGTATTTGTTATTGTTTTGTTTTTTTTTTTTAAAGGGCATTTTCCATTTTTTGTGGTCATTGTGTTCCTTCTTAAGCTGGATTTTACAGAATAGTGATGATCTCAATGATAGCCTAAGACTCAGTTCTGTAGTCTTGTTAGTTTTGCCACTAGAGTTTGAATGCCGTAGTGTTTTGTTAGGGGGAACCTTTGCTGTCAAGTTGCCTGCTCAAAAAAGCATAGCATTGAATGCAACATTTGAATTTGGTTTGAATGATTTAAGTCAAATAAGTTATTGTTCATCTTTGTGTATGCATGAGTTGCTGAAATTTATCTGTTGTGCTGGATCATATAGTTGGAATATTTTAGTATGAGAGCCTATGTTGTATATTGTGAGAGACAAAAGTGACCTCATTCTATGCATTTTAATTTCTTTCTTATTGATGGATTTTGCGTTATTGCTTTGTAGGAACTAAGCAAGATGACATCTAAGAGTTATAATTAATTCTTAAGGTAGTAAACAAATTCAGACAAAATATAACTATATTGTGTATGAAAACCACGTTTCAATTTTAAAAATAGCTGTACATTTAGTTTACAAAGAAAATTGTTGTTCTTCTTTCAGAGGATAGGATATATGTTTTGCTGTAACACATACTTGATGAATTCTTGATACAGCAGATTAGAAGACAAACCCTTTTGTCAAAGTTTTGGAGCAACTGATGTAGAGGGCTTTCTTCTCCCTTTATCATAGAGGTTGAAAAATCAGATTTTTCTTTTCCACTATGTTGGCTTTGAGAATGGTTAACATCTCTCATATTTATTACTGAACTTATCTTAAATGCAGCATACAGACTAGTGCTTTTGACAGTAAATCTCTTCCTGCTCTTATGAACTTGCATGCTGCAAGAATCAGTTTCAATATTACGTTGCTTTATCTTTAACCTTGATTTGTATTAAATAGTTGGATCTAATTCTGTTACTTTTAACCACCACATAAGAAAGCCGGAGTTGATACTCAGATGGAAGAAATATGAAACCAAAATGGAAAAGAATATAGGTAGAGTACTCAGGAGATTAAACTTAGGGAGGAAAATCTGTGCTAAAATTGGTTATTTTAATAGACTAAAGCCATAGTGCAGAAAATATATAATTTTAAAGAGATTTTTTCTATCTGTTCAAAGAAGGATAGGAGGTTTATTAAGTTCTTTCAAGGCAACCCCTCTTGTCATGTGAAAATAAAGCAGATATATTCATGATACAAGTGAAAGAAGCATAAACCTCAAACTTACATCTAGATAGTGTTTCAAAGCCAAGTCAATACTAATGTGTTTTGTGTGTGTATCTTGGGGGTTTTATTGCTTTTGCTTAGAATTTCATAATTTCTCAAATACTACTTCTTGTGCTTATAAAACATGTTGTACTGGGAGATCTAGAGACAGAGGGCCTGTACTTAACAACAAAACTACATACAGCTCAGACTGCAAAGAATGCCTGTGAAGAAAGAATGTGAAGAACATTTTGAGTTGAGGATGTCATTAGCTGTATCTCTTACTGGTGTGTGTACTTTATAAATGTTTACTTCTTGTTGCTGACTGTTGTTCTGACATATACTCCTCTGTTGGCCTTCTTTCCCACATGCATATGTACTTTCCTTTTATATATTTTAAAGAAGGCGCTGAAAGTTTACTTAGAGAAAATTCAGGGGAGTGGTTTTCTGTGTATCTTAATCTATTGAGATTGAAGCAAAGTAGCAGATGAAAATAAGAATGCCTTTTTAAAATGATCTTTCTCATTTTCAGTTCTACTTGCTCGTGGGCACTGATGAAGTTAGATGCAAATGCGTTATTTCTGTGCTTGAAAGAAACCAAGCAATGGTCACAGTGACTTTCATATTTGTTCCATTTGTAAGTCTGAGTACAAGCCAGTAAAATGATGTTAATTTAACAGCATATTCTAATGTGTGTCTGAATACTGTACTGTGACCCTTTTTATATTCAGTAACAGTGTGCTATTTATTTCAGGATGATGTGATGATGCCACAGCGGGTTAGACTGCAGTACGAAGCTGCCATTCAACACCCAAACAGTGTGAGTACTTTCTTGTGTATTTTTGTGCTTTTCTTTTACAGAATGCTGAACATATCTTTAAAAGGATATGAAAATTTTGCGGTAGGGCTGGTGGAGGCAAAGCAACACCCAGTGTATTCTTTTCCTTAATTTTTAATCCTCGCACTGAATCATAACTTTGAACTTCTTCTGTTTTTGTTGTTTAGAAAATCAAATGTCATTATGGCAGTGATATTCTTTTTCAGATAAGTACACGGATTTCCCTAGTGTATGTAACTTTAAAAAAGGAGAATGGCTTTTTTTTTGTATGACCCTACTAGATAATGTGAAACGTTACCAAAATATTGGCTACAGGTATGGTTTAACTATTTTAAATGTTTAAGAAACTGTGAGGAATGTATGGGTTGTTATCCTTAATAAGCTAGCCTACAGTTAAATTGATGTTTTTCCCTATGACTGCAAAAAAAAATGTTAGGTAGAATGCCATTTTATTCTTGTGAAATGAACACTCAAAAATGATCCGTGAGTTAACTGGCTTATGATCTGTGTGGTTTTGATGTTAAATTAATTTCTGTTATAAGGACCTTTTGAGAGAATTTGTGTATTATGTTCTCCTTACCTGAAAATAATAAAAATGATTTTCAATGCCAATTACTTTGTTTGTTGATGCTACTGACATAAATTCCCTTATAAACTTGAAGTCTGAATTTGTATTCCTGTCAACAATGTTTGGCAAAAATTAACATAAGTGAAGAAAATTTCATGAGAAAATGTCAGATATTAAAGCAGTGTGCAAAACAGTTCTGGTAAAGAAAAGTCACTTGACCCCTGTCAAAAAGGCATTTTCTGCAGATCTCCTAACAAAATAGGCAATTTTAGGTTATCCCTGTCTGGGAATTAAACATCTTTCAAACCTTTTCTCCCAGAGACACTTACTTCAAAGTAGAGATTACTGCGGTTGTTTCAGCTAAGAAATGCCTGCCAAACAACCTGCTAGTTAGTGGTGGGATGTGTACCTGCTCATTGGAACACCTGTGTTAGGTCTCTTATGAAATCTGATAACCCTTACGATGTAATTTATGAAATTATAGTTTTAGTAGCACCTGAGAAGCAGCTATGAACATAATAAAAAAATACATGGAAGGTTGTTTTTGTTCTGATATGAATCAGTTAATTTATTTCTGTAGTGAAATGCCAAAAAACTGGAGAGACAAGTTGATCCAGTTGTGGAAACTGGTGTTAAGAGCTATTCTGTTTCTTGCTTGTATGACTTCTGTGTGCATCTACTGAGACGTTTTTAATTAGGCTAATTTCAACTAGACAATTTGTGGTCTATTTAGAAAACACTTCAACTGTTTTGTTTATGTTGTTATAGTTTAGTACCTAACAACATTCAGTGTGAGCTGTTAAATGGGAATCAAGTAAACAGTAAATGAGTGTATGAATAGATGGAGAGTATGTCTTCATTATATGTTTTAACACAAACTTGTTCTTTGCATGCTCTCAGCTAATCTAAAGTTATGGTCCGGTTTTAGGATGGTATTATTTGTCTATTTCTGAAGCTTACTAAAATGGTAAGCTTAAGCCTTAATGTAATGGGTAAGACGTATATGTTCCTTGTACAGCAGCCTACTTATGCATTTCTCTCTCAACCTTCTACTGAATCAGAGGATTTCCATGCAGCTTTGTAGGCAATGACCTTCTTTCTTTTTTTCTTTAAAATTCTGTTGTTTTTTATTTTCTGTTATTTCCTACCTTACATAATGTCTAAATGTAAAGATTTTCCTGTTTTGTGTTCTTGAACCCTAAGAAGGCAAAAATAAATATGTTTGAATTGCAGGCTACATATTTTCTGTGTTACAGGTATAGAAAATATTTGTAATACTGATGTGAAGAATACCTTCTGCGTTCATACTGTTTTCCAGAATTCTAGCTCAAAGACTTGAAAAAAGAGAACATCTCCAGCTCTTTCTGCTGAGCACATCAGTGTGGTCCAAGGACCCCTGATAGTTCTGTTATAGCTTCAGCTACCATGAGAAAAGATTTGAGAACATTCTGTCCACAGATGTTCTGACCATAAGTACAGACTGCCTTACCCTGACTTGAAGTCTGGTCAATAAACAGTGGCACCAAAAATATTAGATGCCTTTGCAATGATTTTCCAGCCAGCTCTTGCTCAAAGAAATTGGTGTCTCTCAGCTTGCTCCCAGGAGCAGGTAGCAGAGTAATGCTGCAGCATCTCCTAGCTTTATCATCCAATTTCCTGTATTGGGGACTACTTAATCATGCTTCTAAAAAGACAGAACAAAAATTTCTCTCTACTTAAGCTATTGTTATCTTCAGAACTTTAACAAAAAAAAAAAAAATCCTATATGACAGAGATGTCCTGTTGTTGGAAACGTTTACGCTGGAGGATTTTGGATCTGAAAATGCAAATTACTAATGCACTGTGGTTTTATTAAATGCAGCTTTCTAGAACCACTATCATCCTGATCTCTGGTGAATATATGAATATATTATATTATGTCAAAGTTCTGTTGACAGAGTTTCTATAAACAGAAGACTCTCAGAGGATAGACGTTTTTGAGACTTTGCATATTTCTACCACAAGTCTTAAACTCTGTCTCAGTATAAATACCTACCCTTTTGCAGTTTGGCAGCTGGCTATTGTTAATATAATAGCCACCAACTTATGGCACTACCTATGCATTTAGGTTATGCAGCATGTGCCTTCAAATTGCCTATAAAATCTTGCACAAGTGTTTGTTTATCCCTAGAAACAGTATCTATTCCATTTATTGACCTTATTCCATGTATCCAGGATTACTGTCACAGACCATGTATGCTCACTAGCGAGTGAGAAGATTCAAGTCCTGTTTTCTTTAGTTCTGAGAAATTCAAGCAGCGATATCTTATTTTACTTAGTTTACTTTCTTCTGGAGAAAGTCCAACTTTGTGTACATTCTAGTGTTCCCTTAAGTAATGCTTTTGAGTTTGGAGTAGTCCAAGAAACGTGCTCTTCCAATATGCTTGCCCAAACCACACACACATGCATATAGATATAAAGGATGCAGTCTCACACTTACAATCACATTTATTCTTTTATTGAATATAGGCAGAGAAGTATCCTTTAAGAATTCCCAGGGCTTTTTGTTTCAAGGACAGAGGAGATTGTTATCTGAATCTGCTCCCAGGCTGTCTTGTTGCAGAGTGCTCGTATCTCGACTTGCTATGGGCATGCTGAGGTGACATGAATGATATGATTTGAATAAAATCTTGAAGAGCTCAAATAGCATTGGAAAACTTTTCTAGGAAATTCCTCATCCATGAGATGCATAGGTACCTGGCAATGCTTTGCCAGGCAACTGTGCTACTGTGGCACTTGGAGAACTCTTCCAGTGTTTTGATTTTCCTAAGGATTCTGTATATTGGAGGGGGTAAAGGGATGCTAAAATCAGATATGCTGTTCACTCTCAAAATCCACTAACCTTCTCATCTGTCTTAGAGCCATACTAGATGTTTTTCAAGCAGTGGATTGTCTTCTTAGCATGGTGAGGTGTTAACTTCTCCTCTCACCTCTGTTTTTTTTTGAATATACGTGTACCCCCACAGCATGTCTGTGCTCTTCCTGACCTCCTCCTATGTCTTCTCAATAGCTGGCATTACAATGTAGGCAGAGGAAATAGTTATTTCCTTTTCTTTTCACTAGCAGTGAACCTGTACCAGTGTCAGAGTGAAAACCTTTCTTGTTTTAAAAAGATTGCTAGCTCTTTCTCAAACATGTAGGATACTTAGGCACATGAGAGAAAATTGAGTATACCATTTGTATCTTCTCAATAAAAAGTCCTCACTGCTTTGCATTTCTACAGCAAATATTTGGCGTATGCTGTAACTTGGATTGAGGTCAATATCTGTAATGCCTAAAGCAATTTTCACTTATAGCATTGTCTGAATCTGTTAAACAACTGACTAAATTGTAAGTATCTTTGGTTAATGTGACCTGAAGGTGGTGGATTGGACTGAGTGAACTGGGACAATTTATGACACGCTAGTAGCTCACAGACCTGCTCATCTGCCTCTGGGTAAAGAAATGTTGCACAGTCAGTGAAAGAATCAGAGTACTGAACAAGTGAATGAGGTACCTGAGCTTGGTCCTCTTTTTTAGGCACAACTCCAGGCCATAGCATTGCATGTCTTCTTCACCATCCCCTTTGAATGTCAGAAATTAACTCCACTTAGAAATGAAGTCTTTTTTTTCCTTTTTAAATTTTTTTTTCCCACTTTTTGTCCTTTGGTCTGACACATACCTTTCCTGATATTGAAAGTTATATTCTAACAGATAAGGTTTTTGTAGTTGTTGTATATTCTACTCGCCTAGGCCTGTTGCACATTTCTATTACATGTTTGAAAGACCTTTTTCCCTTCTCCACTTTCTTTATCTAACACTCATTCAGCTGTATGCATCTGGTTAGACATCACTAACCTGAATGTTCTTGCAGCAGATAAAAACAATCACTTCATTTTCTTTTGTGCCTAAAAGGATCTGCTTTCATTGATTATATCAATCCTTTTAGAATCCACCTTTTTCATTTGAACTGATATCTGAAATTGCAAGACTTTCTCAGGAGCAGAGAAGTGTACAATCAAATAAGTAGATCATCTCTTTTAAGTATAATTGAAATGAATAGTTCCAGTGGTAGATAATAATGTGAAAGAGAACTTTTAATATCAGCATTGTTTGTTTTTATGGTTGTCATAATAATGAGATTTGATTCTTTTTCAAAATACTAAAGGATTACAATGTTTCAACTATTTTTGCATTAGTAAGAGACAGGGTTTTTATATGTTAATCCATGAGGGCACTGGGAATGGCTTAAAAAAATACTGAGGGTTGTTTTGTTCTGATTGTAACAGGATTAAAAGGCATTCTTATATGATCTGTCAGAGTCCAATGTTTTAGATATGGCTCTTTTCCTTGGAAGGAGGGTGGTACTTCTAGGTAGTTTGGCACAGTATCTACACACATTCTTCCTTGTCAGAGCAGCTCTGTAAGTCAGAGTGTGCTCTGACTGTTTAGTACACAAAAAGAATACCATATGTAAATAGTGTGTTCTAAGTGGCTTTGCTTTGCAGAATAGTTAAGACACAGAATCACAGAATCACTAAGGTTGGAAAAGACCTACAAGATCATCCAGTCCAAACATCACCAATAGTTCTCACTAAACCATATCCCTCAACACAATATCCAAATGTTCCTTGAACATGTTCTCATCTATTTTATATCAGGTATAACTACACAGGTAGAAACTCCTGTGATAGAGTTCTAGTGCAGCATCACTCCTTACAATGCTGCCTGGTTCAGCAGAATTTTTCAGTGATGCATTTTATTGAGCAGCTATGCCATAATATATTAACAGGGCTTTTTGTTCCTGCTTATTATCAGAAACCTGGAATAAAAGCAGGAAATTGTTTTATTTATTTTGTTTCAGGTGAGGCTGCTTTGTGATGAAAGGAGAGAGTGAGATAAGAAATAAAAACAGGAAAAAAACAACAAAGAGGGAGATCACCTTATACACTGGCAGTCAGCAACAGCATTTTGGGAATAATGGCAATCCTCAGTGTGTAGTGATTACATTCCAGATGCCAACAAAATTGGTCACTTCTTAAAGCCTTTTGTTTGCTGTATCTTCTTGTTAGTCTAATTTGGAGTAGTCCTGAAAATAACAGCCTTCAGACTGCATGCTGTGCCTCGCTGGTACTTTCTCTTGAAGAAGTCAAAATGATTAGTATACATCTGATAATTACTTTGCACTTAGACAAGGATTTACTCTAATAGAAAAGGTAGCCTTGTTTGTGTTGCTACAGCTGGTAAAATTGAGATAATGCATGTATTCTGTACACCCTATGTTTTATTCTTAAAATAGTCTTCTGTCACCAAGCGCCAATGGCATTTGAGAAGCTCTAAATCTCGTATGGATTTTCATAGAATTGCATATTGTATTAATTTTCTCCCCTATGCCAGAAACCATGAAAATGCCAATTGTACAAGACTTTAGTAAACTCGTTAGGAAGTGTCCTGAAATCTAAATGTGCTCATGGACTGTTCAGTTTATTTGGATCAGAGTATGACATTACACAGTGAAAATTTGTGCTGTATTAGTGGGAAATCTTAGTGGAGCGAGTTTAACACAGTGAAGCTTTCCTTAGATAAGAGCTCCATAGCTGTGATTAGAGCAGTGCTGAACCTGACCTAATATTTCCTACACTACAACAGTACTGGCACTGCTTAGATCTGCTCTCACAGTGGCTTCACAACTTCTAGTCAGCTTGGAATGTTGGCAGACTATTTTTTTAGCCTATAATAGATTTTACAGACTTATTCTAAGGAGCACTGGTGTTGTTTAACTGAAGTAGCATGATGGAGTGGACAAGGACTTCAGTCAAGAAGAAGAAAAAGAAGCAGATTTGTCTCTGGAGTGGCCTCACCATTCCTCATCTACTCTGTTCTGTAGTCTGAACCTTTTTATTCCTGAGAGATTACCTTTTCTCAAATTAGTGTTTTAGTCAGAACTATAAAAAGAGGTAAGTAGGATCTTGTATGTAATTTTGCAGGTGTGAAAATATAATTAGCATATGCGAAGCTTCACTAAACTGTCATTAAACATAATTACATAATGTTGAAATACTACCTCTCTAGTATGATAGAAAAGCCCCTTTAAACTCCATCCTTCCTGTGTGTAACAAGTTAATGGTTGTTGGTAATCTCTCATTGTGTCATGTCTTCTATTGAAGTCCAGGTTTTACCAATCTCCTTTTAATTGTTTCATCTTCCACTAGTTGCACGTAGTTTAGCAGATTATTGTTTGATAAATACTTTTATTTTGGACATAAACATGATTAAGATCTTAATTGTATAGAGCATGAGTAATCTTTGTTTTCCCTTGGTTAATTTGCATCAGCTCTTCTGCCTCCCTTACTCAGCAGATTTGAGACAGATCAGTACGTATTGCCCAGACATGTCCTAGCAAGCAGTGCACATAGAGTTTAGCTTTAATATAAGCTTTAGTTCATGTAACAGCTTTCAGAGAGAAATTAATTGAGAACTGGATGTCTCACTGCATAGGTGAATAGATCGAATTTGTTTGCTTAACCCTCTTAGTAGAATTTGCCCCACTAAATGGGCTTAAGTAGATTTGTGGAGTCTGGTTCCTCTTTGGTGTGAACAGAGGGGGAAATGAAACTGTATTCCTGAGGTGATTACCTACAGTTGTCTAAAATCAGTTCATTTTTTATCCAGAAGAAAAAAATGTACAGAAAAAAATATGTTCATGAACCAGTGTAAGAAATCTGTTTGTTAGAACTTTATTACTGCATACTGAGTTCCAGTGTTTTGCACTGCCTGTAACTTTTTTGATGAGCTTATGGAAAATTTAACTCCAAATAAAACTATCCAGTATCAATACTTAAAAAATACATACAGATAAAAACATATATCTGTGACTTTGGCAAAATGTTAATGGCGGTTTTTAAAGGTTATTTATAGTATTTCAGTAATGTTTTCTGTTATGAAGGGTGGAAGACTAGAGCAGCAGTTTGAAGATTTTCTTCTGTAGTGGTGGCATTGTAGTGCTTTTAAGAAAAGAAAATTGGATTTATTTTTCTGCAGAAGATGAAAATTGTTTCTTTGACAATGAGAGTATTATTTTTATGGTGGTTTTCATTAATTGGGCCTTTCCACATATATCACCCAGATTGCTGGAGTTCAGTGTGTCTTTGCTTTTTATTAGGCACCTTCCTTTTTTTTTTTTAATTCTGTATTTCAGAAAAAGAGCACAGCACATTTTCAAAGTCACAGTGTCACTTTAAGCCTGTTGTACATTTTATCAAATACTCAAAATGAGAAACATCCCAACTTGTACCACTTTGTAATTAAATTTGCTTTTAGTATGGCCTCCGCGTGTCAATAAATCCATCAAATGGTTGTTATTGGAGTTTAATATTCATGAAGGTCTGACTGCTGTGTAAATTTTCGGCATGTTTCATTTTTAAAACTGACCTGAAGTGTGAAACATTTGGAAAGCAAAATCCCCTACTCCTCATGTTAAATATTTAACTGTGGTAATAACTATTATTAATCCAATCACACTTTGTGGAGCTACGTGTACAAATTGGTTTTAAAATTGAAACTGTGCAAACATATTGCTCTTTATGACTGTTCCTAAGCCTTATGCAAAGAACTGCTTGTATAAATACTTTGTCAGGATCCAAAGTGTTCACTTAATTTGCATCAAATTTAGATTAAATGCACAGTAGCCATACTATAGAGGCTGAGCCCTTAGATCTTGTTTATCCCTGCATGGCAGATTTTGAATGAGCACTTCTGAGACCTGGTATTGTTTCCTGCCTAAGCTAGTCATCAAAAATATTGGGGCTTACTCATTCACCTTCAAAAAGGACTTTGGAAACTGCTTTAATTTGCATTCTGAGATAATTTAATGTAGTCTGAAGTTTCGTGCTTCCCTGTTCAGACTTGTAGTATTCCTTCAGTGATACTTAAGTTTTTCCAAAATGTGGTGTTGGTACTTTATGAATCCATACGTATGACAACATTCTTTTTAAACATAGCTTTTTAACACAGCTATGCAGTGCTTGGCTGTACTCATTCTGGTTGCAGTGCATTGATTTATTGGGTTTCATACAAATTCAGTAAAGTAAATTCACACTTTCTTGGTTTTTAATTCTCTTTTTTTAATTGTTGGAAACAAAGCTTGTAATATCCTGTTGTGGACTTTAAACATGAACTGGTGCCAGAGTTTTTAAAAAGGTGTTCTTTAAAAGGGGCTGCCATAAGAACATGAATAAACTGATATTCATCTGGCCTAAGGAACTTCACTGAGCAGTCAGCACTGACAATGTACTTTGTAATTTTTGAGATTACTTTAAATACACTTTTTGTATTTTGTTACCTAATGCAAACCACCTCACAGATTTCACGTGTGTTGAAGAACATTGCTTCCTCTGTTGGAAATGAAGAGGAAGAAAACAAAGGAAATATATTTTAACCACCTTCTTTCCTGAGTATTCCATATTGGAAAGATTTTAACCACATAAAAGCATTCTTTTCATTTATTTTTTCATTTTGATTATGCTACATAATGGTCACAAGACCCTTCTTAAAGCCATTAGTATCTTCAAACATTGCATCATTCTACTGCATTAAAATTAAAAGGTCAAAGGACAAATTTACTGTGTTAAATAAAATCTTTTATTGCTTGTAACAGTATCAGTTTTAAGTCTTGCTCCTAGAAAGATCAAAATGCAGAAATGCTGATGGTTGTATAAATATCTAACTCTATTTTTTCCTGTGCCACGTTAGATTCTTTTACAGAGGAGCAGATATTTAGTTACTGTGATGACCATGTACTTATCTGGGAACTCAATGCCAGGTCTGCTCAGTAAATAGGTATGTTTTGTAAATCCTTCATCATTTGAGTAGCATGGGATTTTTTTTAGACTAATTATTGTTTTGTCTCAATATCCAAATATAGTTTTTCTTGAGTTTAAAAGAAAGATTGTGAATTCTTCTAGCTAATGTTACTTGACAATTATCATAAGAGAAACATGGTTAAATGGCAGTCAAATCAAGCCTAAGCATTAGTGATTGTTATTGATACTATTTCACTTCTTTTGCAGTTGCTATTTTATGGACAGATTCCTACATGGCTCTATCACAATTTGATAGCAATACTATCCAGCAATATCGTAAATATATACATCCCATTATATTTTTTAAAGTATGGATTTCAGATTTATTAGACTTAGAACTTTAATTACTTGTTCTAATTAAGAATAGTAAAAAGCAGAACTGGAAATGGAGCTGATAAACTTTTTCAAGACAATCGTGCTTCCCTTCTCCAGTATTCTGAAATAGAAATAGATTTAAGCACAGAATTCCTAATGTTGTCTAACTTTTAATTCTTCCTTTTTCAGTCTTGTAGATGATTCAGTGAGCTGTGCAGGATGACAAAACTAAGATGCAGAGAAGAACTTATTAAATCATTCCGATAGGATTCTTGGGCTTCAGAATTTAAAAGTTGTAAGGAACAGGATGATGGTTAGGCTGTGTAGCAGAAATGTTAAGGCCTAAAACAGTGACTGAGCACCTGGTGGGAAGGCAGGGCCAACTCAGGGGAGCTCAGGTGTGTGCAGTGCTGCTGAGTGACTGGAATGGGTGAAGCCAGAATCCACTCCTTCCCAGACCTCATTTTAAGGTCAGGAGTGGAGGTGAGGGTATCTCTTGCTGGAGATAAGAGGCAAGCAGCATTGTTCCTACATCTGTGGCTGCTGCATTTGGGCCCATTCTCATTTGCTGTAGCCAAAGACTTTGCCACTTTACTATTATCATTGCATTACAGGCTGCTAGCCCAGAATATGGTTTTACAAGTCATATGGTGCTGGTGTGTGATCCTTGCTATGCTGCTATGCTACTTCTAGAAGAGCTGGATTCACTCACATAGTTTTAGACCTCTGATTAGTAGCCTAGTCATTCTAGGCTCCTTGTATGAACAAAATGAGCATCTCCAAATTACTCTTCAGATTTTACAGCGAATGAACATTAAGTCCTTGTGGTTGTCAGTTTGCATATTGTGTGTATGTATACACACACACAAATACTTGCATATATATGCATTAATATAGCGAACACTGAGTACGTAATATCTTGTAATTTGTGTGTCTGTGTCTCTTTGTACAGTTCCCCTTTATTATAACACTAGAATGGAAAAAAAATGGATGGTTAAAATTGGCACGCGATTGATTTTGCGTCCTCATGTCCTCTATGGTACAACAGGAGCCTTCTGATCTGTAGATTCTATGCTAAATAAGACAGATTCTTTGTGCTATAGGAAGTTGTAGCTATTTTAAAAAAAGAAAAGCTACATCTGCAGAAAATGTGTTGTTTTAAATTACTGTCAACTCATTTAATCTCTACTTCCTCTCACCCACTTCTTTTTCCATTTACATGTGCAAGGGAAAACAAAGCACTAAAATGATGAAAATATGAAACCTCTCTATCTGGATATTGTATTTAAAAACAAATACTAGTGAAAAGTTGGGACAAGTTATGGCATGTAATGCCTGCCGTTGCTGCTACGTATAGAACACTGAAATTTATACATATTAGGTATGCCAGAAATACTCTTGCATTTCAGTGGAACAATTTTGTAATTCACAGAACAGTGAGTACATGTACTCATAGCACAGTTTTGTAACCCGTGCAATAATTCTACCTACTTCATTCCTCTGAATATCAGACCCCTGAATCTTGTACTGATCAACAAGTGGCTGGGTGCTCATTAGATTTGTGTGTTATGGCTAACCCTGTGTACTGTGACCAATTTAGAGTATCTGTTTCATAGAGAAGCCCCTGTTTTAATTGCTGGTATTTTTGTACTGGTTTTGTTAGTTTTGTAGTGCTCTAAGTCCTACAAACTGTGGATTTTAGGCAACTGTGAAATTTAATGGTACAAAACATACATCTGTGACTAATTCTGATTTTCTTAGTTACACATGCTTCATTAAATTCTTGCCTAATCATCTGAGGTGGTAGTTATTAGAGAAAAGAGATTCAGATGCTAAACCTGGACATACAATGCTATCGTTATGTAGGATATCATTATAGGACATCTGAGACAATCCAGGCAGAACTGGCAGATACTGCAGGTCTGGTCTTTCTGTGAAATAGTAGCTGCAGCTGGGGAGGGTCATAGGGTGCTATATATTTCATTTGGCCACTCTTTCCCTCAAAGCTCATTTTATGCTATTTGTATTTTTAAAATTTACTTGTTTGGCTTTTCAGAGTATAGATTTGTTGATAGCTGTAGCAATTGGGGCAGACCAGTAGAATGGGAAAGGTATTATAACAGAGGCATGATGACAGAAGGACCACCACAATAGAAAGGCTATAAAGGAAGAGAAAAAGATTACTCACCTGTATCAGAAGATTCTAGGCGTGTAAGGGAGAGATTCCTCACAGAAGGATCTCCAGAGAGAAAACCTTCTCCAGTGGGGGGTCAGCCCTTAAATGAGGTCCAAGAGAGGTGCAGCCAGATCCCACTTCTTCCTGTCTCACATGTGAATTGCCTTTACCTGTGCTCCCAGGGCTGACCAGGTCTTTTCCCCAGGTGCTCAATCAGTGGTTCAGGCCATGACTCAACAGTTCCCATACAGTAATTCAGGTAAAATCACATAACCATTTTATGTTTTTAATATTTCTTATCTATCACAGTTTGTTGCTGCAATAAATTATAAATTGTGTGGTACTTTCCTGCAGAGAGGTCAGTGCTTATTTGGGTAAACAGCTGAATATCTGTAAGTTAGCTTTATTTTGATAAAGTAGTTGTCTGTCTAGTAAATGCATTACCTCATCTGATGTAGCAGAAAAGATTGGTGTGGCTTTCTGGCCTGATTAGAACTCTGTTGTTTCATGAACAGCTATAGTCCATTGCTATGAGTAAAAAAAAAAACAAGTACATATATATACTTTGTATAATTCATGCTATTCTTTCATATACAAGTTGTGTTAATGTTGCATTTCAACTTGTTTCCACTTGGAGTGTGGTATGTACTGCATTTCTTCTGTAACAGTTCTATTCTAGGTACAGGTATGTACATGTGTATGGTTGGCATTTGTAACAATATTAATAGTCTTGCCTATCAGATAAAAAAAAGGTTGAATATTGGATGAGCTCAATTTTAGTGTAGAAATGGGTACTCACAGTATTGTAAAGGATGTTTCTAATATGGAGAGTTTCTTTTTCTTTCTGGAAGTTTGGGTGGATGTAAAATAGGCCAGAAGTAGTTTTGTCAAAGTGATTTCAAACTTAGGAAAGAATCAATAGTGAAAAACCTTTCACATGAATTTAGAAGCAATAAGGAGGTATTCAGTGAAGATAAAAGAGCTCTGTGAGACATGGAGGAAATGGGAAACTGTGCAGTTGTTTCTGATGCCACACCTTACACAGGGGAACTAGAGGAAGCCGTTTGTACTCTAAATAAACCTGGCTTTGATTGGATGAAAGAAGCTGCTTAAATGAGCCATGCTTTACAGGAGCTCTGTCAAAGGCTCAGGATGTGTTAGTCTGTGTTGTTAATATTTATCTTGCAGCTGTATAAGTCAACCATTCCAATGAAAAGTCAGAATCCCACTGAGAGAGAAATGGTACAACTGAAGAAGTCTGGAATTTTTTTGACTAAAGATCAAGGAATACATCTGATTGCATAGCAACAACTTTAAGATCAGTCTGTAAAACATCTCTGAAGATGATGCTCAAAGCAGTGATGTTAGCTCTGAAAATGAAAAGAAATTAGGAAGTCTTTGTGCTGTGCAAAGCATTTCAGTGTTACAATAGGGTAGAGGGAAGTTTGAACATTTCATTTCTTACAAAACTCTAACTTTGTTATGCACTTGTAATTGTTTTCCTGCTGTGTTGTGAGACCAAAATGCAGCTGTTCTCAATAACGTGTATTTACACAGTTACGTGTATTTTGCTCTGATGTCGTTGTAACTGAAAAATGTGGATAAATGATGTTTTACAATATTGTCTTCTGTAGGAGGGAGATGATCACTTATCTATGCCCTGCTCATGGGTTTGCTACATCCATGGAAGTCTTACAAAAGTCCAGTAGGTGCATGAGCAATGGGTGTTCTATTCCTTTGCTTTTAAAGAAAGGAGTTGTCATTTGTTTTCTTTAGAGGAAGAGAAACGAAGGCAACAACTCATTTGTTGGTGAATGTACATGGTTTAAAAGTAATTAGAAAGCCTTCTGGAAATAAAAACTTCTGTGTGTATAGACAGCATGTTTAGGTAATTCCAAGTGAAGTTAAAGCCACTACTCTAAACACTTTACTAAAGTCTTAGACATGTCAATCCCTCACTGTGTTCCTCAAATTCCATATGTGAATCAAG
This sequence comes from Chrysolophus pictus, assembly GCA_037305975.1. Classification (NCBI taxonomy): domain Eukaryota; kingdom Metazoa; phylum Chordata; class Aves; order Galliformes; family Phasianidae; genus Chrysolophus; species Chrysolophus pictus. Next base: position 7,819,836 of record CM074593.1, on the reverse strand, counting down.
TACAGGACTGCTAAATACGTAATGTGATACTATTCTATAGATAATGGTCCTATCCAATGTGTAAGGGAGAAGAAATTAGAAAGAAATCTTAATAGGAACTTCATTTGAGGTGCTTAATTCATCTGTGTCTGCCTTTTGGAGCTTAAACTACAGAAGAGTAAGAAAAGTGAAAGGGATGAGGGATGGAGGCGGTGTCGTGAGTATGATATATTAAAGAAGCAGAGTAATAAAGGCATTAAAGTATGTACAGACTCATAAATTTGGGGGTTTAGATTACCTTTTGAGTTGTCTTTATCTTTTCTATCAAACAGCTTTCTCACATTAATTTGTGACATTGATCTTTCTGTTATTCATTTTTGGGCTTCATACTGGATTAGACCATCATATCAATTGCTTCTAGCTTTGTTGGTGATTACGAAAGTGAGATTTTCAGGGTCTTATTTTGAGAATTCAAGAACTAAGAGTCATCAACTGTGTCCTGTTCAGCTGTGGAAATGAAGTCTGTTTGCTCTGGAGATAAAGCTGTCTAACCCTTTGCTGTCAATTCTGGACAAGAACACTTCTAGACTCGAAGCCATGAACCTTTGACATTCAAAATACTGCTGAATTCGTAGGGACTTTGTGTCACTACAGTAGAAGGGTTACTCTAATGATTATTCTGAGTTTTCATTGGACTAGTTAAAAAAATCACTTGTCTTTAGAAACACTGAGTTATAACATCTGATTCTTAAAGGTCAGAGGCAATTCTTGTTACTTTCTGCTTTATTTCTTCATAATTTTTTCTGGATTAGTAACTTATGCTAGCTTTATTGTCTTTCTAAATGTTAGATTGAGGTTTGCTGTAGAAAATAAAATTGCTATCGATCAACTTTTTTTTTTTTTTTAACCTAGTATTTGATTTGATTTGTGTGCTTGCACGTACGTCTCTAGATTATTGTCCACTCACTCTGTTTCTGTTCAGCATGTGTGCGACAAATCATGGTGAAACTCAATGTAACCCATTGGCTTTTCTGTTCTGGATTTACATCATTGCAATAAGCATAATTCCTAAGTTATGCTTGTTTACTGGATGAATATAGTAATTTTATTTTTATCCTCATAGTGTTTTCAGTTCAAAAATTCTCAAAGTATTTTAAGACCTATGTGCAGTAAGCACAGAATAATTGTTACAAGCCTCATTCAGACAAGCAAATAGGAGCAAGCAATGGAATCCTCTATATTGCTGTATGAAAGGAGAAGCAAATTTTGATGAAGAACCATAGTTAAACTCTGAAATTTTCAGAAAGGAGCTGACAGGATCTAATTTACTAACAGTTATTCTGTCTGTCTTCTTTCCTTGAATGTGGAGATAATTGATCACAGTCATTCAGTTTTCTCTGGAAATATAAGGAGCTGAGATTTGAACCAATTGTTCTTGGAGTGGAGGGAATTGCTGTCTTCTGGAGCGCCTGGATTCAATAAGATTGCTTAAACTATTAACAGCACTTATTAAATTGGTTAGATAGGCAGAAATGAATAAAAAAAATACAAAACTCCATCCTCTGCTTCTCATTTAAATTTCAAGTTGGATAGAAAGAGATGACTGCACTTCTTACTTGGCTCTAATTGCAACACGGGTTCTCAGAAAAACAAGTTTGAGATTGTCCTTTTTAACTCTTACCTTGTGAAATCTGTTTTTGGTTTTGTGCTTGTTGATTTTAGGCTGTGACTACTTGAATAAAAAATATTAAGCTTCCATTTGGTATTGTTATAGAATTTCTATTAAGAAAAACATGCTTTGCAATTTTTCCTTACTGACTTTCTTACTTAGTTTTATAAAATCTCTTTGTAAGTTATAAAAACCGAGGATATGGAAAAGATGATCTGACTTGGCTAATGAATGCTAGTTTGATACAAGCATAATGAATGCTAGAATTCTGTAAATAGTTTTCTTAAATAAAAAATAATCCTTGCAGAACAGAATATATTCATCTGATCAACTTCTGTGAAGTTTTTGGTTTTTTGTTTGTTTGTTTTACCTTTGCAATGCCCCCTTTGGAAATGCATCTATGAACACTGTAACTGATAAAAAGGGATTCTGGATTAACCATCTGAAACGGCGTCAGTATTACTGTAAATCAGGAGAAAATGAAGATCAGTTGTAAGTCAGGAGAAAATTAAATATGAAGTTATCCATAGTAATTCGTAGTCCTCACTGAGGAGAAAAAAATCATATTTGAGAGATGTTTTATTCTTGTGGGATAAGCCAATCATAATTTCCTTTTCTTTTACCCAAGGTTTTTATTTTGAATGCATTAATATTAAGCTAAATTGTGTTGTTTCACTGTCAGCAGTCCCTCTGCGAGGCTGATTGGTAGTGGTTTTATTCCCACATCAAATATATTCATAACCATATGCCCAGAACTCTAGCCTGACTATTTCCATCTGCATGGAGTTTAAAGCTCTGTAAATAGACATACCTGAAAGAATTAACTTTGGTTTAGCTTCTGTGTCAGTGTATATGCTTACATGTGTATATGTATTCCTTATGCACACTTATGATGGAAAATGAGCAAATTTTCTATACTATTCTTGTACAGAACTCAATTATCCCATATTACTGTTGAGAAATGCGGATACGTATGCATTAATGTTAATTCTTAATGAATGAACAGATCCTCAACAGGAGCTACCCATCAAAATCTGCAAGCAAAATACTAGTTGTAGTACGACAGGAGTGCACGAGTTTGTGTGAAACATTCTCAGCTTACTTTTGATATATAATTAAGTCCTCTGAAGATTTAGGGTAGACTATGGACCATCCACAGTCTCCGACACAGCTTGCTGCCTGGAATAGCAAGCAGCAGAGTTCTATATAGCCACGCTGCTTAGGTTGAAATCTCTCTCATGTGTGTTTGTTGCATACTGGGAGCTGTTTATTACAGTAATAGGTGTTCAGAATATTAAAATTCATATTTAATCTGTACGGCTATAGAACGGTATTAGTAAAATACTGTACTAAGGGGAATATAATACTTGAATGAGCAGTTATTATCAAAATGAAATTGAATGGTGTAGTTCAGTTAGAAGGGACCAACAAAGATGATCAAATCCAACTGCCTGATCACTTCAAAGCTAACTAACAGTTAAAGCATATTTTTGGAGTATAAAGCATATGCAAAGTTCTACATTGTTCTACCATGAATGAAACTAATCAGAATACAGGTCTTTTAACTTATTTTAAATGAGCTGTAAGTAGCATATGATATTACAGGTGATGGCACTATTTGCTAGTGTAATCCAAGTTCTGATTTTTCACTTGCCAAATTTTCTGTCTTCAGCCAAACTATTCTGGGTGAAATCTTGAATTCTAGATATAATAAACCTTTGGATTATTGTCTCTGCAAAATTACGGCTGAAGTGGTTCAAGTATTTCCAAGAATGAGGATATTACAAAGACACTTCTTCATGTTAGAGTTTTCTAGAGACCTCTCTGAAAGTCTAGAACTATCTTACACTTGAGCAGAGTAGCTGTGACGTGTTGTACTGTATAATATTATGAACGTAGAAGGGCTCTAAGAAAATGTGTGCAGACAATCTTAGTTCTTGGATTCTGATGTTTTCGATGTCAATTTTGTGATTTAGTTTAGTTGTTGCCATGTGGGTGTACAGCAATTAACAGTGTGACTTATCTCATTTTGCCGTAGATTGTTGGTTGCCGAGTCAGAAGGGTGCCACCAGAGTCTACTGAACGGTACACTCGTTGGATCAATAACCTGACTGAAGAGCAACTTCTTACACAGGTATTCTTTTCAGGTGTGACTGAAAACTATAGTGAAAGGTTTATTTAGTTAGACTTTTTCATTCAGTGGCAATACATGATGACTTCATCAGATTATCAGGATTTTATAATTTAAATGACAGAAATTTGTGGTGCGTGTGATCATTATGATAGCTTTACACTGAGGTTAGATACTGACTGCTTCTTTATCTGTTTAAATTTTGCTAGAGATCATTTTAAAATAGCTGTTCTTCAGGCGTTAAATGTAGTGCTCGTTACACATGTTTTTAAGTAAGATACATTTACAGGACTGAAGATGACAGTTTTGGCATAAAGATAGGTTGTTTTGTTAGGCAGGCAGCCAATGCTGAACTAGAAGAGACTTTGGCAAAAACAAGTTGAATTGTGGAAGAAATCAATCCAGCCTGTGGAGGAATGTGTGTGCTGAGTATTATTATAAGAAATCTAATGGAGAGTTAGCAGAAAGCATCCCAGCAGATATTATGATTCAAGAATTTGTGATTGGGTTTTATGATGCTATGGTAGGAAGCCATTTGCTTTTGATTTTCCTGGATTTAAGTAGTTGAAAAGATTAACATACCCACGTTTGTTAGACTTCATTGCTGTATTCCCCATTACCATAACCCCCAAAGATATACTTACAGGCTCTGGGATGTTCACTGTAACACAAGAAAGTCATCTGTAGACCTTATTTTAAAACCAGCAGTAGTGTTATGGTTCTCTGTAATTTACCAAATGAAAGTAGTTATAGGGAACGTTACCCAGTGGAATGAATATTTGGATTTGCCTTTGAGCATAACATTAGAAAAAATTATAGTTTTAAAACCATGAGTTTATCTGACAGTGATATCTGGATACGCAGTAATAGCACACAACTACGTTGTTAAAGGAAAGACAAAGAAAAGCTTGAGGATGCAATGTAAAATTTTGTCCTATATCATCTGCTGTTTTTTGTCTGTCTTGAAGTAGTCACTGGATGGAGCCTTTAATGAATTAAACTGGAAATCAAAGGAAATATCCTAATTTTGAGATTGCTTTGGGTCTGGTCAATGAACGCTCATTTTAAGAGAGGCCTGCAAATTTTCTGGAAGAGCTTATATAGTATGCTTTTCCTGACAGTAGGATGCAAACACAGTGACCTGGGTAATCGCATGCAATCTTACGTGTCTATAAATATCTCTTCAAGCCTTAATCAAGTAGCATGTGCAATCCATTATTTTTACATATGATTTAAATTCACACATTTGACAACTTTACAGGAATTTTGGAAAACATATTGGGACTGGATCTAGAAGTCTTGCATAATAAAGCTTGTGCTTCTTTTTGATGATTCTAAATGAGACGAGAGTTGTACAATTGCACTATTTGTGTTCCTCTTTTGGGTTTGAACACATTACCTGTTCTATACAAAAAGTAATCCAGAAATAGTAGTTCCTCAAGCATACTAAGTTTCTGAAAAATTTGTGAAAGTGTAAAGCTAGAAGACACTGTACTGCACCAGCTGCAAATCATATGTCATTGATAACAACGGAATCCATTTGGGCAGAGATTTGAGTGCCCAATCATGAGACAAGCTTCAGCTGCAATCCATGATCAATTGGGAGACAGACAAGTTTGTATGAAGCCTGGCTTTTGTAGCTCTGCTGCTAGATTGATTTCAGAGCAGTGCATTTTGGTATACATCACTTCCCCTGCCTCAGTAACCATTTTTCTGATCAGAAGTTCAGGTAGGGAGGCAATTATTTTGCTTTTTCTTGATTTAACAAAGTATAGATATGACACAAAACTAGGAGTGAAAACTATTTCAGCTGTTCTCAAATAGTATTCTCTAATAGCTGTGGTACGAGTGAGCTGCATAAAGTTAGGCCTGTGACAGGGATGTCCCCTTTGTCCTCCTGATATATTGACATGTTTTATTTTGGGTGTACTTCTAAAAACTTTTTTTTTCAGGAGATAAGTCCTAAGAAAACTATAATGATAGGCCTCTGCTAAGAGATTTGTCAAATACATGGGAGGAGCAGTCCTTCAGGGAATTCAGGAAAATTGGCTTTAATTTACAGCATGTTGTCTCCAGCAGTTTCCTGTAGTGAAAGAATGTTCAGCTTTTTTTAGCTGTCTCTGTACTCAGTATTCAGTTTTTTTCTCCACTTTTGCATTTCTGTATCACACACATACTCATTTATGCTGTAAACTCGGACAGTAAGTGACCAATAAAAAAAAAAGAGTTAACAATGTTGTGTAATCTGCTATCATAATACTTGTTATTAATGAAATAATATTCTATAGCATTTGATGACTTCAGTTGCTGTTTACTAAAGCGCAGTTTGAAAGAGGTGGGTGGCAGCAGATGTTTTGTTAGGTGGTTGGATTGCTTCATGTGCCTCGGTGCTGGCTGCTGGTTTTATATTGCCTGAGTCAATACCAGATTTTTGGATCGAATGTCCATACCCTGTCTTCATGCTGAGATCATTCAATACAAAATGCTTCTAGCATTTTAACTTTTCCCTTCCCTTAACCGTGGCCTCTTGATGCTTGCTCATCCATTAAATGTTTCTCTAAACAATTATACTGTAACATTCCAAAGATACTTTATGGTATGCGTGAAATTTCAGAATATATACCCCAGAGATTGAGGGGGAGTGAAAGAATACAAAGAGAGCGTGCTGATGTGAAGGCTACTTTTTAGAAGATTTTTGTTTAAGGTTATCTTCTTTATAGATTATAAGCAATAAAACATTGTTTTGCACATATAGTAATGTAAGCATTAAAATACACCCCCCAAAAAGGTTTAAACTTGTCATGTGTGAGCATGGTGACAGGTACAGAAAGAAAATAAGCAAATAAATATGGATACCTGACTGTTCTGATGTTGGGATGAGTGGAAAAAATGCAGATTAGAACTAATCCTAAAGGATGTCAGAGTTTGAGTTGTGCTTGAACTGTGATTGAAGTTTGATCATGCAGCTCTTTTTAAGCTGGAAATTTTACTTTACTGGATAAGTGAGAATTCCTAAATGGTTTTAAGGTTGGATTAATTACACAAACATTTATACAAGTAGTTCTTAAGGATTGTCGTGGGCTGTAAGTAACATAGCCAAGTTCACATCCATGTCTGTTAGATCACTGTTTAGGTTAGTTTAATCTCACAGGCAGTCTGTGAAGCATTGCATTCAGCCTGAAGTGTAATTCCATCTGACCTGCCATTTTTTATCCCCAAGACAATGAACCTCTCTGCTTTCATATCATTGTTCGTTTAGAAAGCAGCCTGTGAAATCAGAGGGGTATGTGTGGAGATGCTTGCCAACAGGAGTGGGCTCTCTGGTTGGTGAGAGAGGACAGCCATAATTTAGAGAAATAACCATCTAAACAAAACGTTGTGATTCTGTATGCCTGGTGCCCACCATAACATGTCTGTGCTGCTCCTGGATAGGTAGGGTACTTTGCAGCTTATCTGAGAGCTCTTTGTGTAGGACAGATCTGGAAGCTTTCACAGGTGACTTCTTACCACTAATCTCTGTGCTACCTGACCAAAGAACAGCATTTAACTTGTAAGAGTTCCGTAACATTCTTTTTTCTATGCTGTTAGAGGTGCCACTTTTAGCTAATAGATTTAAATGCTGGCTTCTCTAAATAGGTTGTGTTCCCATTTGAATATTTTAAGTAATGTGAGGTCAAATTTCACACTACAAATCAGGATTTACTACAGATACTTGTTTTGGAAATAGATCCAGCATTCTGTCTGCATGGATCGTATAAGAAGTTTTTCCCAATAACATAAGTTCAGTACGCTCAATGTTGCATTGTCTTGGTGCATCCCTATAGGCAACTTCTTCCTGTTTGCAAGGAGAGGGAGCAGTCAGGTGGGCTGAGGAGGGCAGAAGCAGCTCGTGTACCTTATGGCTCCTACTGGCTCTCTTTCTTAAAGGCAGACCGGGAACAAGAGTTAGATGGCTCCTGCTTTTCTCAGTAGGCAGGCAGCTGTGGAGGTATGCTCTGTGATCTGCGTACAAAGCCCAATGTGGAGGGAAGGAGCTGCAGTACCCTGAAGAAGTTCTGCAGTCAAATGGAAGTTGGCACTGCTGGACCAGCTCTATTGCTCTGCTGTGCAGTCCCAGAGCCAGGCAGAACTGGTAAGAGAAGATGGGAGGAGGCATGCATTTTCCAAGTGGGCCATAGATTGAGTATCTCTCACTTGGAGTGTTTGTTTTCTTCACCTGTAGACCAGAAATTCTGGCTTCACAAGCGCTAGGCTTGGTTGTCAGTACAACAGAACTGAAATAATGATTGAGATAGCAATCTGAGTGGCTATGTGCATGTTTTCCAGTTACATTACTTAAGGGTGAAGCTGGACAAGGGGTAAGACTTTCTTAAGAATGAATAAAAGCATGAAAAGGCTGATTGATTTCCCTCCTCACTGCTGCTCCAGCATTTATTTTTAGCTCACTTGCATTTTTTATCTTTTGATCAAAAGATACTCAACGCTTTCTTGGGCTTTTTTTTTTTGGTCACATTTTCCTCTGCCTTCACCTGTGTTACCAAAAAATGTGTTAACAGCAAAATCCCAAAGCTTTTCTGAGTGATACAACCAGAGTTATAAAATAGTTAAATACTGCAGGCTGTGTTGGTTTGCATGGGATTAAGGATATAGCATACAAGGAAAAAAAAAAAATTGGCTTCTTCCTTTTGTGGTTGATCCCTTTTCCTCTCCAGAGAAGAATGAAACAAAGTTGCACAAGCTAGTCGATGTTTATGTTGGTGTTTGGAAACCCGTGTCAAAGGCGTTCATGGAGTTCTAGAAAGTTTAATGAGAAGTGCCTTACCCACATCTGTGAACTAAAAGCATCGTTAGAACTTCCTAGCGGGGCTTTATGTGAAGGCATCTTAGGGTCAAATGTTTTTGTACTTTCAGAAACAGATTTGCAGTAGTTCAAAACTGTATACAGATTTTGTGTGTTAGTAATTTTGCATGAGTTTAAAGGCACGCTTTAAAGGAGAGAGTGTTAAATAACTTAGATTTTTCTTATTATATTTTGTTTGATGATTTGCATGCATGATTGTGGTTTATAACACATGACAATATTTAAATGTGTTAGGAATATTATAAAAGCAACTTGGAATACAATCCTGCAGTATGATGGATACATGTATGGCACAAAATGCATGACAAGATTTTGATGGGCATTCAGATGAAGTCTCTGATTTGAACCATGATTTGTTCCCAGTGATGATCTTTCCTTGTGTTTTAATTAATTATACCAATATGGGGTGTAATGTTTCCGTCCTAAATAAGTTTTATTTGGACACTTGATGTAAGAGATGGACAAGTAGTTACAAATACAAAACTGTCAAGGATTAAATTTTTAGAAATGCATAATTTATTTTCCAAACTATTAATGGTGCCCACGCCTCCTCCATTCTTCTGTAAATAACTTAGAAAAGTAGTGCAAAAAGTTCAATTAATGTTGTAAGTCAGCACATAGGGATGTCAGCCATAGCTGACAGCTTCTGAATGCTCTGTTTGTTCTTCTTTGACCTTCCATATTTATCCTGTTGATATTGTAGTTTAAAAACAAAACAGCCTTTCGGCTTCACTTTGTGCTGCTATCTCATTGCCTTGTATAGCTTAAGGGATCTACGTTCGTCTACCAGGTGAAGGATGAAAAACAGGTTTTTATTAAAATTATAGTTGAAATATTGAGATGACCGTAACTTATTACAATTTCAAAACAAAGTGCACTCCAATTACAAATGTTTTCCAGCTAATTTAATGGTGTTTATTTTTCAGTAAATCTTCCATTTGCAAGAGCAGATACTCCCCAAACTTCCTGAAATTTTGTTTCTCTAAGTTTAAAACTCAATGTGCTGATTCCACAAAAAGAGGAAACACTTTTGCTGTGGCTTTTAGAGCAATAAAAGCCATTGATTCTAAGCATACATTGTTATTGTAATGCAGTTTCCTCCTGTACCTTATATAAGGGGAAAAAAGAGTTCTTCTATTGCAGTCAGGCACAGAATAATTTTTCGCCTTTCAAAATATGTTTGAGCACAAGTTAAGTGAGCTTTACTTATTGCTGGAAAATAACTTGCTTTCTTGATCTTAGCTTTCAGTGCTAAAATAATTGGGCTGGATTTTCAGGAGAGCTCAGCAGTTTTTGAATTATTTGTAGTGGGGGTGCGGGTGTAAAAGCATCACTTCCCATGTGGGGTTCTAGGTTGGAAGGCCAGTTTGACCTTTCATGAATTTGTTTAGTGATACTTTTTATAGATTTCACTCTGCTTTTAGTAGTTCTTGCTTTTTTGGGGAGGGGCTGATTTAGGAAGCTGAATTTCAAAAGAAACAAAATCCATCGTATCCCATTGTATTAATGATGTATGCTGTGCTGGGATGCTTGAGACCTTTTCCTTTCTGTGTCAATAAGAAAACAGAACTTGGTTCAGTGTGGCAGGTTTTGAATATAAGGAACCAGATTTAATGATTTGTTCAATTTTTATTTATTTTTTTTTTGTTAGCACAAGCATGACAAAAATAGACCAAAACAAGGACAAGGGATTTTTGTTCTGTTTACAAAGCCGTGGCCAAATGGGCTGTGATTAGAAGTTCTTGAGCTTGAAGTTATGCAAATAAAGAAATAATAGAGAGCTTTTCAGGGTGTTAGCTTAGATCAACCGTAACTACGAACGTTACGTCCTTTTTCATACAGAATAGATACTTGTCTATTCATTTATTCCAATTACATGATCTTAAGGATGATTAACATATATATCTAGTTCCTCTGGAAGTGGGCCAGTTGTGTATGCAGCTCACATTTTGAGAAGTAGAATGATTACATGTAGAGGAGGTGGGGCAGGCATGTGCTTTGTGGTTAGCAGAAGGGTAGTCGAGCCCTGGCCCAAACGGAAATCAGAGCAGTTGCAGTGCATGGGGTGCATAACAAGGAAGGAAATGGCCTTGTCTGCCTTCTAGTGTAACTGCTGGGACTTTGCCACCTCTCTGGGTCTGCTGGTTTCTGTGATGTGGGTGGATGTAACATTTTGTATCGCTTGCAGTGACTGCTTGCAGGGTGCAGAAAAAGGCAGCAGAGGAGAAATGTATACCTGGCACCTTTATACCTTACATTTTAAAAGTAGAGGACTTTAATGAAATCGGAAATTCTGATGCTGCAGCTAGACAAGCTATGACCTATTAGTAGTTGGTGCAAATTACAGTGTTTTTCAGTTACTAACCCAGAAAAAGCAAAATTTACCAGACCAGTTTTTAAACTGACAAATTTGAAGCACTTTCCATGCATTTCTGCTCTGAACTTATCCTTGAATTTATTAGAGCACATATTGAGTATATCTGTCAACATAAATTATACATGTTCAGGAAGTTTGTGCAATAAAAGGAATTATTATTTCCAGGAGTATAACTTCTTAGCAGACTTCTTAGCAGACCGGGGGGGCTGTATTCATTTTGGATAATTATGTGCATAAATGTACACTAATAATGACAGTGAAATAAATATAGTGATGAACATACAGATTTCAGGATTATGATTATCTTAGACATGGTTGAAATCAAATGAAGACAAGCCTTTGCTGTAAATAATGATTTAAATTATTAAATTTAATTATTTTGGAGAGCTTTTTCTGCAACTAAAGACAAAATAAGTGTGCTGTCTATAATTTAGCTTTTTGAACTTATAACCTTGTTTTTAATGATCTATCTGCCTAGAAAGGATTTGATACCAGAATGTGGTTCTAAAAACCATTATGTCAGTTCACTCATATGAAAGTAATCTGTGTCAGCATAGCTCATAGTTACACCTTAATTACCTACAACTCATGTGAAACATTACCTGTATACAAATATAGTCAAATCTCTACTAGGGAGCTGCTCTGCTGTGATTATATTAAATAAGTGTAAATAGTCTCTATAGCAAAGCATTTGTTATGTGAGTAAAGTTGTGCCTCGTGTAGGCTGTAGATTCATGCTGTAGTACAAGAGCTTTAAATTGTTGTTTTAATGTATTCCTAATCTAGGTTGGGTCCTAACGTGAACTGTAAATTTTCCAGAACAGAAGTTATCTCCTTGTTCTATATTAAAAGTTTTAAAACAGGATCTGAATTCATGGTGTTAGTGTGTAATAGTGATGCCCACTGTTTTCCTGTCTTAGATTTACTAGGTGAACAGGAGGAAATATCCTGGTTAATTTAAAAGCTGACACTTTTACACCTTAATTGAAGTTTACTTTGAACACATGTGACAGTTGATCAGTCACAAGCAGATGAATTTCTGTTTTTTTGGGGGGCTTTTTGGCTGCTTCTCTGGGTCTCGTATGTTTCCTTCTGTGTGTTCTAAAGCTTTCACTGTTCTCTACTGCAAACTTTTGGAAATGGTTGTTATGGCTGTGACAGCATTCAGCAGCTTTCACTGTCCCACTTTGTTCTCAGTCTCATCTCTTCCCTCAAAGGATTCTGTCTTTCCCTGCTGCTGTACAGAAGAGCCACAAGTTCACCACATTCTTAATTGCCCATTCATTTTGCAAGGAACAAATAGCTTAGCAGTTTCTAATAAATGAATCATAAATATAGCCACCCATGAGTGCAAGAAAGGAAAGATTTAATTATTATATTTGTATTCAGGAGAAAATAGTACTGCATTCATCCATTTTTCAATTCATTGAGCTTCCACAAGTATGTCAGAATCTCAGGTAAATTGGTCATCAAGGTGAGAATTGCATTCAGATAGGATTTAATGCTCCTGAGAGAAACTGGGCTCTACCAGACTTCTCATGCAGTGGACATCTGCACTAAGAAGCACTAAACTGAAATGTGCTTGTATACTCTGTGCTTGTTTACAGTGCTGCCAGGCTGGAAAAGGTGATACCAAACTCAGGCTAGCAAGAAATGATCTTCCTGTCACAGCATTTACATCCTGGTAATGCAGGGGAATTCTCAGCCTATAATGGAAACAAGAAAGGGAGATAAAGATTTAATTGCAGTGCACCTGAATACAGTGCATGCTTCAACAGGGCACTGTAAGGTTGTGTGTAGATTTATGCTTCTCATTGCTCTTGCTCTGAATTTTCTGGGTATTTCAGCTGATGTAGGTGTTGAGGTTTTTTTCTGGTTTTGTCACATGCAGCCAACAGTCTGCCTGCGTTGTGCACAGGAGTCGAGAAAACTTATCACATTATTTTCCAGTCCTGGAAAAGTGAGAATTATATTAGTAGGTAATGAGTACTCTCCTTGTGATTGGTTTTTTTAATGCTTTTTCCACTCTTGCACTTTTACTGATTATGAACACAAGCAGTACTCTATGCAATCCAATGGCAGTGCATCTATACATGTCTGTTTTTCTTCATATTTCTTCCTTCTTGTCTAGGCAGGGTGTGGCCACATCCCTGAGCTTTGTGCATGTCTTTCCTAATGACATTTTCCCTAAAATATATAAATAACCTGTTTTTATGAAGTGAAAATAAAATTGATAATGTTAGCTACTAACACTTTGGTGTTCCTACAGCCTCTGCTGGCTTGCTATAAAGAAGGGAAAATGAGTTTTCAAATTGCACTGCTGTTAAGCTATCCTCGGATGTATTTTTTCTCTTTTAATTGAAACTCAAACTGTGGTGAGATCTCCAATGGTACATCTATATCCTTACTTCTTCAGAAGTAATGTACTTGAGTTAAGGTTTGTTGTGGTTGGCATCAATTGTTTAGGTAATCAGCTGCTTCTCCTGGAAGTAGCTATTGTGGAACCCACTGCAATGGATGTTGCTCCAGTTAACACCCAGTGTTTGAGAATGATGTATGATGTCAGTGCCAACATTTATCTGGCCACCTGATTTTAAAAGCCAACAGTCAGCAGTGTTAGATTTCCCTACCTACTCGGAATTTCATTTCAATGGCATCTTTCAGAAAAATGTAAATGTTAACCTGTGAACAAAACAGGCTCTCTCTTAGTCTCAGTGTCAGATTACACATATGTTTAAAACAAAAAAAAAAGCAAAAAACCAAAGACCACCAACAAAAAAACCTTTGGAGTCAGTAGGAGAGAAATTTTTTTGGTGTCATAAAATTATTCATAGATCTGCAGAGCAGATGTTGACAATTACAAAGAGAACAGAGGCCGGTCTGTGGTCAGCCAGCAAGCTCCATTTCACGTGGGTAGATCAAGGCTCAAGGCAGCAACTATTTCCTGTCAGCACGCTGGGCGTCAGCGATAGCAGCTTTTGTGGGCTATCGCCCAGTTACATCACACAAAGTCACTTTTGTGAGGCCTTGCTTCTGCCTCTCTTCTGAGAGCAGAGTGGCCCTGCAAGGCTCACTGCTCGGTTTGGTGAGGTCTGTCTGTTGGTACAAATTGCAAATTACAGACTTTTTATTTTTGTATTTCTTTGCTGGATGCTTGCCTCATTCTTTTAGGAAGTGCAGAACAGCTGATTCTTTCATTTACTGCAGTAATCACTAATGTTGTATTTGTCATTTTAATTGTTTTAGCTTAAACCATATTTAAAGCATGACTTCCACCCCAAATTTTATTGTATTTTTGTTCAGGAACTTAAATGATAGCTAGTTCCTGCAGATAAAAAGTGATGAGGTGATATCCTTTTGCTTTCAGAGCAGAATTTTCTTTGAAATTGTTGTGGCTGCAGGTTGCCTGGGGCGTGCTGATATAAACAGCATCTCCTGGTAGTTAAAAGAACTGTAGCCCATTTTGTCTCAGACAGAATGGTTTTGTGGGAGTAATGGTAATGCTAATGCAACGTCCAATTAATTCCCATTTTCTTCTTGCTTGATACACTTGTATAAGTCAGTGTGTGTCACTGGAGAAAAGTTAATAACAATGCCTTCCTCAAATCATTTTGATCTCCAAGTTTAACAAGTTTACGTTGAGATGTAGGAAACATCCCTTGCCCTTTTGGAGACCAGGAAGAGAGCAATGAGCAAAACTACAACATAGTGGAGGAAGAAGCTTTTATTCAGGCATTTATTCAAGCTCAGAATGACAGCTGGAAATGGAAGCAATTTTCTGGTGCCCTGTTGTTGTATTTTGAATTCATTCCTTTATGGCTTTTATAATAATATCCTTGCCATAAAATGTGAACATACCAATGTCAAATTCTAATAAGCAGGACCGTCCCCTGTTTTGCTGTTTGTGCAATAGAGAATGCTTCTGAACACAAATAGGAATTAATAAACTGGCAAAAACCAAAACATAGAAATAATTCTTAAATAGCTTAAACGGTATCTGTGGTAAATGTTTTGTTACTCAGAAACTAGAAATAATGTATTCTCTGTCGTACAGAGAGCAGCTCACTTTTCCATGTTAGGCAGGAAGAATGCCTGTGATAAGCATCTGCCATATTCTGTGTGTGACTCAAATCCTAGGCTGCTTGGGCTTTTTTCATCAGCTAGGTAACATGAATAATTTTAGAATAAAGAGGAAGGAAGAAATTACATGCTTCAGTAGCAAGTCTGTTTTCTCTAATGCTTTAGTTTCAAGTTCTATATTGAAGGTAGGTGATGTTCAAAGTCTCCTATTGTAGTAGGATTCCGTTTGCAAGATATAGAAAGCAATTTGACTTAAAATTAAGGAAAATGATAATACAGCTTCGTAAACAAAGTGCCAGTATTGCTACAGTGGGTGCATTTAAGAGTATTAAAAGTTAAGAGTTAATTAGCTTTATTTGTGCTACCTTAGAAGGAAAGTAATTATCTATCTTAATCATAATCACTTTAATAGTTCTAAAATGTATCTTCATTAGGTCTGTGTGAATTCCAGGTGTTTGCATGGAGGAATTGAGCCACCCATCTGATAAGCTGTAGTCTTTATCATTTGGGAAAATTAGAATAGTAACGAGACAGATGCTACAGGTATTAGTTATTTAAGAAATAGAGCAATGTAATTTTATTGGAATTTGAGTTTTAAGAATTGTACAGACAAATCTGAAAACGTGACTGAAGGATATTGAGTCATTATTTCACAGAATCACCGAGGTTGGAAAAGACCTACAAGATCATCCAGTCCAACCATCCACCTATCAAGCCACAAGCTCTTCATTAAAAGTGTAAAGTTTTGTGGCTGGAAGATGGGGAATCATTCTGACAGTGTTTGAGAAGAATTCTTCCACTACTGCTAGAAGTAAAGTTGTTACAGCCATAGGTGTAATCATCTTTACACTAGGGAATTACCTCATGCTGTGATGAACAAATGTATATTGCTGCTATACAGCATTAAAGATTTATTTCGGGGCACCCAAATGTCAGAAATGTATGAATGATGAGAGCTCTGGGTTACATATATATATACATACACACACATATACATGTTCTTTGTGTGCAAGACCTATGCCGTGTGGATGTGATGTTTTTACATACATATAAAATCATGTGTTTTATATTTGTGGAACTTTTGACTAGAAGTTTAAGGTACCTTCCAGCACAAACCCATTCTGTGATTTTATGATAAGTTTATTTTCTTTGCTGAGCATTCATTTAGCAAACATGTTGATTAATGCTTTTGAGCACTCTTACAGGGCTAACACACTAAAATATAATCTTGATAGCTATGCATGTAAGGTTATTAAAACACAATGCTTTTTTCATTTTAGAAAAGAAAATCAGTAAATTCACTTTTGAATGTTATTTTTGTAATGTATCTCAAGCACTGCTACTTGTGCATTGCTCTTATTCTTTCTGCTTTTGCAGTCTTGAAGCTTCTGAATCGTATCTTTTAACCGGATATGTGTAGATTTTAATGGAAATTTGTATGTCCACAGCTGCTAGAGAATGAGAGAGAATATGTCTGTGGGAGATGAAGGATTGCCAAATAAGCCTACTAAGCTGAAATCTGGAAAAAATTGAAATTTCCAAGCAGACTAGAAGTTTATCAAGGAGGAAAAAAGCCAGCTAGTTTGAGTACTTTGCACAGCTGCTTCAGCTGAGACATTTTATCCATGTGATACTATATAATAATTTGATGCCAAAAGTAATACATAAATGTTGTTTCTATTTAGAATTAGTGGCATACATAAAATTGGTGTCATATAGTCAAAAGCTTCTGCTTGTCAAAACAAAACAATCAAAAGTTTGGCTCATCTTGCAAAATACTGCAGCTAAAAACTAAGTTTTCTGAATCACCCAGTAAGCATGAGACTTCCCTGATCATAAATCAGAAGTACCAGTACTTTTCTGTCTTCCTAATAACATGTAATTTTTTTTAGTTACTAACAATGTACATACTAAAAAGGTCTTGGAATTGAGAAGGGTTCACAAATTAACATTCCTTTTCACTGAGTACCACTAATTAGGCAATGATAAGCTGATTCTGCTTTTGTTTTGCTATTCTGGTAGAACTCTAATTCTTGATTTCCACTGCCAGAAATGTTTAAGGAAAACTTAGAAATGTTTAGGATGCTCGTGCTCCGATGAACTGGATACAAGTACTCTGTTGATGTGTTTGGAGATACCTAATGACAAAAAGAGAATTTATTTACAAGGTAGAAGTGCACCAGATGCCAAACAGCTGTGAATCATCTGTGTTCTGTAATGGAAGAAGTGAGAACCTTTAAGCCTGAACTGAGAAAAGATTGTGTTTATTTGTTTGTCTTAGCATGGAACTGATTTTTGTAACCCTTTCCCTCCACTCCTGATTGCATTTGTCTAGCTTGTTATCCTTAGGTTAGTAAATAATTCTGCCAGTCCCTCGTTAAGCCCCTGTATGGAAACTGCTGAATCACAGCCTGAACCTCTGATTGACCACCTGAGGTGAGCAGTGAGTCAGCCCTGGGAGCACAGGTGAAGGCAATTCACCTGTGCTACCAGAAGGGGTGGAGCCTCGCTGCACCTCTCCTACACCCCATTTAAGAGCTGACTGCCACTGGGGAAGGATCTCTTTTAGAGATCACTTCTCTTGGAGTCTTCTCAGCAAGCCCAGGACAAGGGTAAGATATCCATTTGTTCTTCTTTAATGATAACCTGTTTAGCCTAACTTTCTTGTATATTTCTTAATTAAAACATCCATATATTCGTTGATTATACAGCCCTTCAGATGATGTCTATTTAGAAGTCAAGAAAAACGGTGTCAGTTGTATTGTAGTCTCCTGTTTTGTACTTGTTAGTGTCACTTGACATGAAGTGTTTGTGTGCAGTTGACCTTCACACGTACAAATAGAAACAGCTTACTAACGTGCATTGTTTTGCAGGTGATGTGCCATTGGCACTTGTAGACCTTTGGTACCCAGTGGTATTCTGACACTGTTCAGTGCCCTTCATTTTATTGACATCCAGGCCTCTGCTGCTGCCTGTCTCTCTAAGAGTCATGGTTGCTTTTTTTGTTGTTTTTCCTCCTCTCATGGTCATACTCCCTGCTGCAATTCTGTGCTCTATCAGTAAGGGTGCCATTTAGAATACTGTTGAACAATAAAACGTCTCATTTTCCTGCGCCTTTGATTATTTTCAATCAGAACGGGATAGTTTTAAACCTAAATACTTCTACCTTTCTCATCATACACAAGTGGCTCTGCCTTCTGCGCCCTGCTGGCTTTTTTTATGTACTTGTAAGGTCTGGCAATTCTTTGCAGAACTCAGTAGTTACGAATCTAATGCACAAGTGTTTCCCACAGGCACACAGGGCATTCTTAGATGCCTGCTCTGAAACCCACAGAGCATAGCACGTTTAATGGTTTGCTGTGTCCACTGGACAGCAAGACTGCTAGGTGCCAGGAACAGGGTAAGAAATGCTGTGCGTGTTCTTCTTGGAGGGTCAGCAGAAAGGAAAGCTTTGGGAAGCTTGCTGAGAACTGTAATTTTGAACCTTGTCTTGAGAGCTATGAGAGGAAAGAATCTGAGATGGGAGTTCAAGAAAAGTAATTTGTACACAAAAGTCTGAGATGAGAAGGCACTACTAACAATGTCACTTTGTCAACGTTGGAAACTGAAGTTGCCAAATCTTTTGCAATCTCTTGGGTGTCTGTTTGCCATGGCTTAGGGAGAATTTGGTGAAGTATTGTAGTGCTTTAGTAGCATTTAAAACTTGTATGCAATGCAAAAAAAAAAAAAATCAAAAAAGCCAACTTTTATTGGAACAAAATAACATTCTGTGACTATTTCTGTATTATCTATTGTCTTCCTGTTCTTGCTTAACAACTCTGATACTGAAAGTGCTATTGTGTCCTTTGTGAACTGAAGCATGACGATTCAATGTGTGTGTTTGGAGATGAGTTGCTTACATGTTCAGATCAAAGGGATGGGTGTATGAATGACTTACTGTCTCTAGAGCAATTTGGGAATGAAGGGGGCTTGGAATTCTGTATATACAACGTTGTTATTAATTTCACTGACTTTAGACAGAGGATTTATTTTTTTTCCTTAATCTGAACCAAAGCTTTGTGAGTTGTGATATCATTTTTAGTGAATGCAAACATAGAAAGATAAATATTCATGGTTCTTCTGGTTTGCCTATTTGCTAGGCTTTCCTGCCTGTAAGTTACAAATCAGTGTTGTCTCTGTCCTCATTGCAGAATCAATCTGACTGATGCTGTGTAAGAACTTCTTTGGTTTGTGTTTTAAAGCATCCATTTCAGTGTGCAGCGTATTTTCACAATATGCTTAATGTTGTTATGCTGCTTTATTTGTTAAACGGGAAACCAGTAGTTTTAGATTTTGACATTTTAGATTTTGACATTTTCTTTGCTTACAAGGCAGTTTTAGCAACATGGTTGTATTTTGTATGTTACACATGTTAGGAAATACAGTCTTACTGCTCGCTATTTTAATCTTAATTTAAACAAGCTGTAAAATCTTCAAGATAAATAGATGAAAAGGATGCTTACTGAATCTTTTAGATCCATTACAGGACTGACTATAAAGCAAATCTTTTTGTCTATCAAGATCGGAGAAAACGCATAATGCTGTGTGGTTCTGCCAGTCATTTAAGAGAATTTCAGAGAAGACATCCTACAACTTAAGGTGGTCATGAAATAACAGCAATGCTTGTTTCCCTGTTTGTACAGGTAGAAAGTAATTAATGAAATACTTTTTGACTTGCTTAATGTGGTGAGATCCTAAAAGTCTACCAAAGGAATCCAGTATTGTTTAAGTAGATGGAGAAAAACAGTCCTTGAGGTTGTGTTACAATTAAGTGCATGCTGCATAAATAAGTGTCTGACACATTCAACGCATAGCAGAGAACAAAATAAAACTCTGCTTTGCCAGGGAAGCCAAGTAGTCCCATGATCTACTATTACTACAGAATCCCTGTTTCCTTCCACCTGCATTGAGAACACACCATGCTGTGTTTGGAAGAGAAAGACTTGTTCCACTGCACTCAGTTGGGTGCCACGTTTAGCAGAGGGTTTACAGAGTTTTCCATTAAGAAATTTCCTTAAGCCAATGCTTCCTTTTCTTTTGGGGTAGTGTTCTAGTTTCACTTAAGTCAATGCCCGCACTCTCTGGGATACACCAGTTCTACTGCAAGCCTTCTCCTCACAGACATCTCATGCCATGAGATGTTACAATGACTTCTGTTTAAAGTTTTTTTTTAAAAAAAGGGAAGAAAAAGTATGATTTGCAGAGAGCCAAGATGCATTCAGTTGGTTGCTTGTGGTATTTAGTTTTTAGACACTGACACACAGTTCAGGGTATTTCTGGGTCAGTGCTTTCTCTGTTTTGGTAGTGGAGGTGTATAGACATATGCTCCAGTGCTTTTACATTGTGTTTCCTTCTATTTCCTCGTAACCCTTTGAGAGAGGAGCTGAGGAATGTTAGGATAAACTTTTATGTTGGCACTGACAGAGTTAGGGCACTGTAATAATGGCTGTTAATAGACAGCTCCCTCAAAAGGAAATGAAAATGATGTTTATAAACCAGCACAGCGTATATTTCTGGGAGAGCTGGGTGCAAGAGTGAGAGGCAGTGTGCAAGAAGACAAGATAATCACAGGCAAACGCTTCTCCTTTTCTGTCACCAGGCTGATTTGTCACATCTCTTTTCCTGAAGTAATAATTGCAAAGTTAAAATGTTTGTATTTTTCTGCATTTTCACACTGGAGCAATATAAGTGTGTTCCAGTTTGTACTGTGCGTGTTATCTATGGCTCTTCAAAGTTTGGTTTAAAATGCATAATTTCTGGTTATTTTATTTAAGCAGATTTTTTTTTTGTGAGATTAGCTATCACAGCATTTTGAGAGGCCTGGCACTTCCTCATTCTTTTCCTTTATGTCTGCCTTTTGGTTTTATTTTTCTTTAATTTTATCATAAAAAGAGAAAATAACAAATAGGTTGTATGTTACTCCAATCTTTTAACAAGCTTGTTTGTAATCAGATGATAGCACAGAAATCCAAATTAAAATCAACTTAATTGCAGAGAAGAGATATAAAAATGAGGGTAAATATGACTAAATATGTCTGTGTTATAATAATAGTTCAGATGTAAATCAGATTCCAAGATGAGCAAGAAAAGAGACTATGCCTGAAGGGGAAGTTCTGTGCTATGAAAGATTGCACAGATGATTTATACTCCTCCTGAATAACTTGCTATGGACATCAAATGTAAAATGATAAATGGCTTTTGGTTTATTATTTAGAGAAATAGAAATATTGGAGAAGGTGTAAAATCTACTATGTAAAAGCTATATTTCATTTCTATAGCTTACAGCTTCTAAAAATGACAGCATATCACTATTTGATGTTATGAGCTGAAACGTTTCCAGAATGATGTGGTTTTATGTCTGGTGCTTACGGGTGTCTGTCATGTAATAGCCTTGTGAGCTCTGATAGCAGAAACAGGTTGTGTTTAAGCACTCAGTTTCCACTCCATGAAGATACCATTAAACAGGAGTAGAACTAAATATGCAGTCCTGTGTCCTTTTTTACAGAACTTATTTTTTTTCACTCCCCTAAATGTATGACATCGCCTTTTTCCACCTGCTCATAGTTCTCCAATTTTCGTTACATTCATTCTTGTCAGTGTTTTCAGTATTGTTCATCCTTTATTTCATACGTTGGATGCTGGTTCAACTCTTTTGTTGTTGTTACTCTTTTACCTCGACAATCTTCAAGAAATTCAAGCGAGGACATTACGAATGATGGATCTGTTTTTATTTCTGTTGCTTCTATCTTTCTGATCAGTAAAACGCTGGTGTAAAAGTCTGTGTAGATTTCACAGGTGACAGTAATTAGAAGCCAATTTTTTCATAAAATCATCAGAATTTCTAAGATGCCCATACAGAACAGCAGTGTTGGCACACCTGCATACTTTCCAAGCCATCGCTTTGTGTTTCTGTTCTTTAAATCTCAGGCTCAATGTTTTCTTGAGGTCATGGGGCAGGAAGTGAATGGCCTTTCCTCTGTACAGACAGATCCACATCTCTTATTGCATGTATGAGTAAAATTTAAGACCCCTGCCAACTACTTTGAGTAAAGCTTACCTTTGTTTTTTATCCTTTCAGAAAACAGCCTGGAATAGGACATTTTGGCAGGGCAAGGTGTATTTTTTTACCTAGAAGTACTTGGTCAAGTTACACATCCTCTGGAACTATATTCTTTTATGCGTAAGTGAAAGCATAACCTACATTCCTAATTTGCTAAAACATAACACTTCTTCCTTCTGTTTGACTGTTGTAGTTGAGCTTAGGAGGTGGAGTCATACCTATAAGCAAAACAAGAGAAGAATAGTGCTTATAATTTAATAGTGATATAAATATTCACACATCTTTATGTTCTTGTTCTTTAGCTTTCTCATGTTGCATCTCTGTGTTTCAGTGTCAAAGAAATGTTAGCAAACATCCGCTGTGTTCCATTGTATGGATTTATATTTCATATCATGGGTCAAAGTGAAGAATGAATGTAAGTCAGAATTCAGTGGTAGTTCTCAGACTGGAGGTCCGTGTTGCCAGGAAAAGAAAGGAAGAAAAAACAATCTTGCAGTAATTTAAGAACCACACTCTGTAATTCACTAGCTATTGTGTGACTTTACAGAAGCTGGCTGGACACTTGTGGTCGGTGAAGACAACAAGAAATTTCCTTGTGACATCTTTCCAAATGCTTCTTTCAGCTTCTGCAGTGATGATAAATAAACACAAGACAGTTAAAAACAAGAATAAAATAATCGGGCCTGAAGCCCGTAATTACAAGATATATATAATTGGTCTGTTCAGAAGAGAAGAGTCACTAAAAAATCCTTGTTGTTAGTGTAAGAAAAAAAAAATTAAAAAAGTAAAAGAAACAAACACCAAACTGATAAATATGATACGTTCAGTTTTGGAAATAAGAAATGTAATCTCTTAGTGAGAAATGTATGTGATAAATCTTCAGTAAGCTACTGTAGATAGGGCAAGTACAGTCTGTGCTTTCAGGGCATTTCCCAAGATAAATTTACCTCGCAAATAAGGCCTTTAGTTGTTAACTGTTGAAAGGAACCTAAAATAGAGGACACATAAGGGTTTTCCAAGTTGAAAACTCTATCAGGGAGTTCATTGTTGTGCACGCACATGAGATCAGCTGCTCTGTGGCTTAGGGTTTATGTCAGCGTTTTGCATATACTCATGTTTATTCTTAATTCTGCCAGCTGCCTAAACTTAAGACAGACTAAAGATGTGGTGGATTTTAATACCACAGCAAAGTGGTTCTCTCAAGATTTTTCCTTCTTATAAAGTCAGTGCTATTCTACTAGCTTTTCAGGAAAAAGAATAAAAAGGAGTATATGAGTATGGTCATCAGTGGTGAGTATTGGCTGCAGTACCAACTAGGAAACAAGTCAGGACTTTATTTCTTGTATGGTCACCAAACAAATAAAGAGGTGAGCTGCAGCTCCTTTGCAACTTCCATTTAATTGAGTTTGTTGCCATAAGAGTTCACCCAGCTCTTGGAGTCAGAACAACCTGCTGTTTGATTTTTCTAGCTGTAGAGTTGTTCTTTGTCTGTTTTGATGACTTTTCTGAAGGCCTATTTTTAACCTGCAATCTGAGCGTCATATTCTACACTCAGGTTTACATTCCTGATGTCTGTGATTTCTGGTGAATGGCAAAGTGAGGAGCTCTGCTGATGGACTTGAATTTTGCATGTGTCACAGGTCCTAGCTTCATGTTCAGACAAGAAACTAAAGCCAGTCTAACTGTGGGACAAACACTGACTAAAGTGGATCAGTGGATTCCAGCCTTGTCAGCTTCAAAGACATCTATTGTGCAAGTACTCTAGGGAGGTCTGGTAAAGGAGTCTTTGCAGCTGAGCGTATATCCTATTTGATAGCCAGTCCAGCAACTCTCTTTCAGGCTTTCCATGGAATAAATGCAAGCTTCTGAAAGACTTCACCTTGAGGGAAAGAGTGTGGATAAGGAACAGATCTTTCAGCTTTTAAAGATGCCCAGACTGCTCTGTGCTCCCTGGGGTCTTCTTGGTAGTGCCCAATAGGAGAGGTTCTGTCCTTTCATTGCCTTCCCCCATCTGCAAAAGCTGCTGCATTCCTGCAGATGTTTTTCATGATGCAGAGCAGCCTGTCTCAGGAGAAACTAATAGGATGATGAAATCTACAGCAAAAGGAGAATTTGGATTAGAATTAGCTGATCTTATTTGTGGGATTATGAAACCAGGTTGATCATCTTACTTGGCTGCCAGATAACTGTAAAGTGGTGTGTTCATTTTTCTTTTGTTAGTCTAAAAAAAAAACAGCAGTGATGTTTTTGTTCTTAATGAAGCATTACTAAATATGCATATATGTCTTACAGTAAACACCCATTTCAGACTTAATTAAAATGTTCACTCCTGTGTATAAACACCCTTCGTAGTCATTTTTAAGCTGTGGTTCTTTGATCATTTGAGTTTACTTAAGTCCTACCCTCCTTCTCCCCTTTCTTCACAATCCCACCCACTTCCTTGCTGGCACAAGTGTTTAACTGACCTCTTTGTGGGACCATTCAACTCTTTACAAGGTGGGGAAAAAAGAAAAGTTTAATATCCTGAGCCACTTCATCAAATTGTGGAGGAGCACCTGTGCCGGCACAATGGTGGGAGAGGCAGAGGCTGCATTACCTGGGTGTGAGGGCTGCAGCCTAGGGTGTCTTAAGAGCTGCTGAGTTTGTCTAAGAGTTCCTTGTTACCCCTAGCTGCTAGCAGGGCGGCTTTTTGAGCCATTTTGGGTGCCTGTCTGCTTCTCAAGGAGAATTTAGCTTGCTTGTTGGATAGGTAGTAAGGAGAGAAAAATAAATCTCTTCTTGCTTGGTTAGCAAGCAGAATTGGCTTGTCAAGGATTCAAACAGCAAGGGAAGTAGTGGGAAATGTATGACCAGGAAGGAAGGGCAGCAACTGCTCTTTGTAATCACTCTGTGAGCAGTTAGATTAGCGCAGCTGGCAGCGCAGAGCCTCACAGTCCTGGGGCAGGTACAGAATGCAGCTGGGCTGATTTGATCTCATGGCTCAGGCTTCCTTTTTCTCTTGTTTGGTGTTTTTTTTTTTTTTTTTTTTACCAGCTTAGTGAGCTGAATCACTTCAGCACAGGTCTGAGTGATTGCCAGAAGCTGTGTGAGGGAGGAGATGGAAGGGATGGAGGGCATGGGAAGATTGGGCCACCTCTTCTGCTTCTTGGTTGTGGGCTGTTGCAGCTGAACTCATTGTGCTGCATTTTCAATCAAATGATAGAGAAATAATCTGAATATGATCAAATTTTATTTTAAAATCCCCTTTTCTTGATGACTAATGGAACTGTTTTAGCACCTCTTCATTCCCTCAATACATTGCCTTCTGCTCTAGTGACACCAGTCCAGTCACACTTGCCCTTCTATCTCTAATGTGGTTTTTCAGAAGAAGTTGCACTTGCCCTAGATGTACATCAACAGATAAGATGAACCATGTTTACTCGTACAATTCCATTTGATTCTTGCATTTTGTATCATCTCTATTCAGTATTTTAAAGCAAAAATGACTAACAAAATGAGGTATCTGATTCATAGATGTAGTATATGGAAAGTTTAGCTTTTCTTCTAGTATTGTGGCTGGTGTGGGGTTGAAACAAATGAGTGAAGAGGAATCTCAGCATCTGAGATACTTTCAGATGAAGAGTAAGAAGTCATTTTTAAAAAGGAAAAAAAAAAACCAGTTTAAACCAATATGAAATACGGATTTAAAAAAAAAAACATAACCTTTATCTTTCAACTTCCTGCTTAAAAAGAGTTTAGCAAGTCTGAAAAAAATTCAGCTGAGGAACAACAATGCTAGTGGTAACAAATTGCTGGTTATTATTTATGTATTTCATATGAACATAAGAGAACAAGTCTTCTGTAGCCAGCCTTGTGTAAATACTAACAGATGATGTTTTCCAGTGTCTTTTTAAAGTATCACAGGTAGTTTGTAGGTGATCAAAGCCTGTTCTGTTAAAAAGAAAAGGTCTTAGCTGAGACTCTTTGATAAGAGATTTTAGGCAATGCCAGCTGTTTTTTTTTTAACTTTCATAATCACATTTCTAAAATGCATTGTAGGAATCATAGAATTGCTCAGGTTGGAAAAGACCTTAAAGATCATAGAGTCCAACCACGACCTAACCATACTACCCTAACTAACAACCCTCCTCTAAATCATGTCCCTGAGTACCACATCGAAATGGTTTTTAAACACATTCAGGGATGGTGACACAACCACCTCCCTGGGCAGCCTATTTCAGTGCTTAACAACCCTTTCTGTAAAGAAGTTCTTCCTGATATCCAACCTAAACCTTCCTTGGCACAACTTAAGGCTGTTTCCCCTCATCCTGTCACCTGTCAGCAGTGAGAAGAGACCAGCCCTGCTCTGCTGCAAGCACCTTTCAAGTATTTGAAGAGAGCAGTAAGGTCTCCCCTCACCCTCCTCTTCCCCAGACTAACCAGCCCCAGTTCCTTCAGTCTCTCCTCGTAGGCCATATTCTCCAAGCCCTTCCCCAGCATTGATGCCCTTCTTTGGACCTGCTCCAGCACCTCCATGTCCTTTCTGTACCGAGGTGCCCAAAGCTGAACACAGTACTTGAGGTGGGGGCCTCACCAGTGCTGAGTACAGGGGCGGGATGACAGTCCTGCTCAGCATTCCTGATCCAAGCCAGGATGCCATTGGCCTTCTTGGTCACCTGGACTCATATTCAGCTGACTGTCCATCAGTACACCAAGGTCCCTTTCTGTCAGACAGCTTTCCAGACACTCTTTCCCAAGCCTGTCGGGTGGCCTAGGGTTGTTGTGACCAAAAAGAAGGTGTGAACATTGCTTTCATAATGCATTAACAAGAGAAGCAGTGCGTGCAACATATGCACAAAATCCTCATCAGGCAAATGGCTACTTGCATGTTAGCAGAAGAGGATGTAAGGCTTTTTCATAACTGAAGCCTTGTGGTAGCTGAAGTGGACATTTAATAAAACTTTTCTACAATGGTGTGTTAATAGCAGCCCTTTTTCAGATGTAGCTGGGGCAAATTTTGCTGGCAGTTGTAACGCTCTGAGTTTAGAGCATTCTTGAGCTATAAGCTGAAGCTATATGAGACTTGTCTCTTGCAAAAGTTCAAAGCAACTCTCTGGAGAAATGTTTTCCCCTCTTTCAGTCTGAGCTGATCCCAGATGGATGTTAGCTGTAACTCAGAAGTTTTCCCTCAGGTTTTGTTTCTGGCTCTGTTCACCTTTAACTAGCAAGCTTAAAGAATACACTTCTGAATTGATAGGTAGCTTAATCTCTTAATTTGTAGCAAAGGTCACTGCTGATGCAGTGGAAGTATTCATTTTCTTGCAGAATATAAATGTATTATGACCATATTGCTGAATTTTGCTAGATGTTATCTGTTTTCATTTTACTGGTTCATGCAGAGGGCATCTGAATGCATTCTCCTAACATTAGTTTCAGTCTGTGCTCTTTATTTGCTAACATGTTTATTTGATATGGCAAGTTTAAACTGTTCTTTCTGAGAGAACCAGTAGTAATGCCTGGAAATTCAAGCAATTACTGTCATTTTTCCCTTAAGAAAATAAGTGGCAATTCAGCTTCAGTTTTGTTAGGAAGTGTAGGACATCATGTGTTCAATATGCTGTCAGTTTGTTTAGCATTCTTTGATAAAAATAGCTTCTGGGGGAACTTGTAAAGCTAATACAGGGTGAGTATTTAGAGAACTGAAGAAAAGTATTTCATTCAGTATATACTTAGTCTTACCTAACTAAATGTGTCATCAGAAAATAGAAATTAGGATCAAACTCTGAATTAAAAAAAAAAAAAATCCTTGCTTTCCTGGTCTGTGAAATTGTAATGTGCTTGTTTAGCAAGCATAACGGGTGTTATAGAAACAGACATTTATAGTCACCAGGGCATCTAAAGAATTTTAGGCACCTGTGGGCCCTGAATAAAACTAATTGATGTCTGTGAAGACTTTATGAAATCCTCACAAAAGATAGATTTTTTTTTTTGAGTAGCTGAAACCTTTATTTACAATTCAATAGTGACAAGATGTTTCTGAAGCTTTTCTCCTCCCTCCAGTTTTTCCCCTTTAACCACTGAATTACTGGACTGAGTGGAAATGTATTGATTAAACGTTGCTGTAAGCTTCAAAAGCTCTAGCAAAAGTTAGATGGAGCCACTTAAATTCATCCAGTGGCGTGCATCTGATTTTTCTAAAACTCTTCAAAAATGAAAACTAAATTACGTTGCTATTTGTATCCAATACTGAGCTTGGTGTTAAGATTTAGATAACAGACAGGAAAAAAAACCCCAAACCAACTGCAGCAAGTGCAATTTTGTACCTGCAGGCTCTGGGTACTTTGCAGATCTTTGCGTGTGCATATATGTAAATATATACACATATACATATGTATGTGCTGTGTGTTTAGAGCAGTAGACAAAAATGGGTGTGCTCATACATGGTTCTTGTTCACTGCCTAAGAGCATTACATCCTTCTGATTATTTCGTATAGTTTCATACAGAGTATCAAAATTACCAGCTACGTTTATTCTGCAAGAGAAACTTTGGATCGTTGCAGTACATTCATTTTTAGTTTGATTTTACTTATGCCAAAAGTTGTTGTTTCTGTGATTGTAGCTGTGTGGAATGTTTTGTACCCATAAGAGAAGATATCTCTTAGTTTGCTGTCTGTAAGGTGTAGCCATTAATGTGATGTTGCTAGCATGAATGTTGATGATGAAGGCTACATTACCTTTCATTGGGTGCTACAGGGAAGTTCTGTATGGATTTTGAAATAGTAGTTCATCTTGTAAATATAAAATGTTTATATCCTTTAGTCTAGGGAGTTTTCCTTACAATCACAGTTTGCAATGCTACAGTCAATAATCCTGTATTAAGAACACTGATAACTTCCTGAAAATGCATTACATTGCTTATTGCATGAAACATTTCATTTTCTTGTTTGGGAAGAGAATGGAGCAAATCTGATTTTCTTCCAGTCAACTGTGACAGAAATAGAACAAAACTTCTCTGCTGTTCCACCAAAAAAGGAAACCTGAGAAAATTAAGGTGAATTAAGGCAAGACCTATGGCTCCAAACTCCAGGTGAGAAATGTGAGGATTCTCTGCATGTGAATCCTAGGTCAAAGGACTTTACCTAACAACAAAAGTGGTGAATGGTGGAAGATCAAGAAAATGCCTTTCATGTTTTGGCAAAATGCTGGTGAGTTCCTGCTGCATCTGGGGTTGGTTTACGCTCATGACCAGAGGTTGTGTCTCTTCTTAGCCATTAAACTGAATGTAACAATTCCAGCATTTCTGCAACAAGTTTAAAGGGTGGTTGTATGCAAATAGATCACATTTTCAGCTGGTGATGTTTTGTATAGTTGGATCCCAAATACCTGCTGCTTAGAATCATAACTGAGCCGATGAGTGCACTGTTCAGTTTTGTTGTGTCTGCTCTGGGTATTTGCTTTTTGTTCGCTTGAACATGGCTTGAATGGAGACAAAGAGTGGGCTTATGCAGGCACCCCATTATTATTTCAAATAGTTTATCCAAATTTTCAGGTGGGTGAACCTGATTATTTGTTGTTGACAGAAGGACTGTGTAGGGAACTTGTTCTAACAAGCAGTAATTGTGTGATTAGGAAGGTTTAATGAAGAAAAGGAATTCTAATTCATTCATAGTATTTGGTTTGTTGACAGTTAATGTCATTTTTATTGAATGAAATCTGTCAATGACACTTGTATTTCAAGCTATTTGGAATTGCTGGTATTTTGAAGCTCTATTGTTTGCTTCTAAAGCCAAAGTCCCCAGAAGACAAAGAATATTCTAAAGAAGTGAAAATCTGGTAATACTAATCTTTGTTTCAACAAAGGTCTGCTTTCTATGATGTGCTCTGTATTAATGATATATTATTGTATCAGTGCAGATGTATTATTCCCGGGGTATTAATGTGGAATAGTGCAAGTCTGGCTGTGACAAAGACTTGTTTGTGACTCTTAAGTGCGGTGTTACGATCAAATGCCGGGCCTTGCCCTAATGCTGTGCTTTGTGCATTTGTATCTGTAATTATTAGTTGATTTCATAGAATTGTACAATTATTAAGGCTGGAAAAGATCATTAAGATCATCTAGTCCAACCATCATTTACATTACATATGGAAGGGAAAATGTTTGTCTTATTTTTAATTTTCAAGTGGCACTTTAGAAAAACAGAGGGTTATAAACAGGGTCCTTCTCAGCAACTGTGAACACAGACTGTATTCCGAGATGAGGTTCAAGCCAAGGCCTCACCGACAGGAAAAAAAAGATGACAGTTAAATGTAGCCATTCATGTCTCAAATTCAGGTGCTTTTTACAGAGATTAGATTGTAGAATTATGTAAGCTCTTTCGCAAAGAAATAATTTGCATTTGGAAAAGAGCATTTTTTGAAAGTTCTTTGACTTCCATAGATAATGAGCAGCACTGATATGTGTATATATTTCTTATACAGAGCATTAAAATTGAGGAGGTTGTCTTTGCTATTTTCTAATTCCCACCTAGTCATTACTAGATGGCACCAATCTTTGTTGCAGGTTATGGATGCTTCATTTAATTTTTACTCTCTCTTGGGGTTTTCTACAATTAGCTGCAGGAAAATCTCATGGAAAAGGCAACTGGAACTTTATCAGTGTATTTTTAAGAAACGAGGAACCTTGGTCCCTCCAGTGTGACTAAGTGCATTACAGATATGGTTTAGAAAGTGTCTTGCATGTCACGACAATGTTCCATGCTCTTCACAGAGCTGACTAATTGTTAGCTTGATCCATTTTCAAGTGCTCCATACAGATAAATGGCAGATTGTCCATGCTCCAAAAGTGACAGAATTAGCTTCTAAATAATAATGAAGTCATGGAGATAACCTATCCACCAATCACTTTAATTTCATACTTTTTCTCCTCTTTTATATTTACTCATTTTTCTCTTCTGATCAGTAACCTTTTTTTTCCTGCATGGTCTTTGCTGTTAGTGGTTCAAGTGTCCTCTATTTGTCGTTTTCTCTTTAGCATTTGGAAGACCTTCAATCTGATGATAAAACAATATTTTTTAACTTATTTAAATTCTGTCTTACTGTTTACTTTCTTTTAAATCTTTGCCACAGCAATCTTTTCAGTGACCCAGCACTAGCAAGCACCTTGTGTCAAAGAGGGGGAAAAAGCGCCTGAAGTGATTTATTTTCACTTGGGGCTGAGGCCCTCTGCTAGGGAGCCGCTTTTCTGCATTTTCAGGATGGAGGTTTTGATAATGTACTGCTGCAGTTCTCTTTTGCAGTCTGTCTCCAGTGAATATCTCATTCTATGGGTTCATACCTCTGTTATTTCCAGTTTTTGTTACTTTTTAAATTGGCACGTAGTGGTTTTTGAAACAATAGGAAAAAAAACTGCTCAGGTAACATTTTAATTATAGATAAGTTTGGAGTTTAATCAGATACGATCTATACAGTTAACTCCCAAAGGAGACAAATCTGATGTACTTACATTCTTAAGTATTCCTGTGAGAAAGGGCAACACTTGGGTTTTGTTGATGGTGTTTCTTTGAGTTCTGAATATGTATGGATTTGACATAATTGCATTCAACGCATGCTAAAAATGCTGCTATTCATATGCCCTTCAGTTCCTGCTTGTTAGTGTGGAACATAACGTGTAGCTGTGAGCAAAGGCATGGAGAGGGTGTTCTGGTGTGGGAGGGCTGTGAATGTGAGCTGTGCTCCTTCTCTCTTGTTACAGGCAGTGCTGAAGGCCTGCTCAGCAGACTGTGCTCAGAGCTGGGTCTTCTGGAGGAATGTCCTTGAGACGTTTGTTGAGTGGCATTTTCAGAGTTGAAATTCACATCTATTTAACAAAGGTAGCTTGCTTTATTCACACCTTATGTTTTTTTCTTCTTGGCAGAAGAGCAGGGCACCAGAAATCTGTTATTTGCAATACAAATTATTCAGTATTTCTCCGTAAGAAAAAAAGTTTCCAAGAGAAAGACAGATCACTGGAAGCTTGAATACTTCGAATACCTGAGTATAAATACTCAAGCACTTCACTAAATAGTTTAAATTTCATATTGAAAGTTTCATATTGAAGTTCACAGAAACGTGATGGAAGCAATACAGATGTAGGCAGTCAGCACAATGTACGTATTCATAGCTCTCTGAGACCATTTTTTCCACATTCTAAAATAATCTTCTGATCCAGATAATAAAATTATGGATTCATAATTGTTCTTTTTGCCTCCACATAGGTATGCATTAGATAAAATTAGGTTAATGAGTCTTTTGGGTTGGGGCCTGCTGTTTGGTCTGGCGTTTCAATTGAGTGCTTTCATTTTGACAGGAAATTATTTTTCTTATGAAATGAAACATAATTTGTGGTATAAATACGTGGTGAATTAGCCATTGTAATATAGGTGACCCAATGCCCCTGTGTGAAGTTTAGAGTTGAATGCTGGTTCATAAAAGTTCGTATTTAAAACAGGGAGGGAAAGAGAACCAGGGAGAAATTCCCATAGCTCAAAATATTTCTAAGGCTGCCTGACAGAGCAGCTTGAACTCTGCACAGAGCTTTTTCTAAGCAACTTGGTGGGTCTGGTGTAAGCAACAACTTTGAACAAGGTTTTCATTTCTCACCTCTTTTTCTTTCTCAATACTGAGTGCTGATGAGAGTGTTCAGACTGTGCTTGCTGCAGCTTACAGTCCCAGCTGTGCTGATGCTGAGTGAAGCCCCACCACTGACCAGCATGGAATTGGGTGGAATTTGAGCTGTTTGTGTCAGTGTATTGTAAAGAAAAGAAATATTTACCTTGTTTCTTGATGTGATGCCACATGAAAGTATTCAGTCTCTTTTTAGGCCTTACTCTTGTATCACAAACATGTTTATTTAATAAGTTAGTTGAGTGGTTTGAAGGACAAAACTGAATTCTTGTGCAGAAGACTTTTCTTGTGCAATTTTTAATAATGAGTGGTAGGAACCACACACAATTGCTGTAATGTGATCATAGAAGTGAGGATTTTATGGGAGAACTCTTCAAATAATGAAAACACTGGTTTTCATATAAAACTAAATTGCTTTTGATGGTTTAGAAGAGACGTTTTTGACTACCTGTACGTGGGTTGTGTTCTGTGTGAGGCTCTTCTGTCTGTGGTTATTTTTTCCACTTCTTTCTGACTCTCGACTGATTGACTTTGTCTCTAAGTTTGCCTTCTAAAGA
The DNA here is from genome assembly GCA_037305975.1 of Chrysolophus pictus. Lineage (NCBI taxonomy): Eukaryota > Metazoa > Chordata > Aves > Galliformes > Phasianidae > Chrysolophus > Chrysolophus pictus. The sequence continues at coordinate 7,786,442 of CM074593.1, read as the reverse complement.
TAAAGAGGTACCTAAGAGAGTGTGGCTCTTGCTTCACTTGTTGTTACCTGGAACATTTTTACAAAACAAAATAGATAATTAGGCATGATTATTTTCAGAAGTAATTAACGTAACTAATAACACTAATAATATTTACTTTCCTAGAAGCACAAGACAAGAAGCAATAGGTGCTTCTTCCCCAGCACAACTTGGTATCTCTCTTTCTCTTCCATACCTCTCTGAAGTCACAAGCTAAACACTGAAAATTAATTAGAAAAGCTGTCAGCTTTTCCATGTGTCTTTTCTCAAATTATTCAATGCTGATAGCTGGAAAAGCCTGGTTAGTCTGCTTAATGTGATCAAAAGAAAAGATAAGCTTCAGTGCAATCTAGAGTTGCTTGAGATTTATGGATCCTGGGCTGCTCATTTGGATCTTGTCTCTCTTTAACCTGTAATTCTAGAGTTTGGCAGCCCCTGTTCTCCATAGAAGTCTGCTGGCTGTCTGGTGAAACATCATTTGTGTGCAGCAATAAAAACAAAGGAGCTAAAGAATGTGCAAGTGCAATGTCCCTTTTTTAGTTTCTTTCTTGCACAAAAGTGTAAAAAAAACAAACAAACAAAAAAAAAACCAGCTCACAGTATAAAGAGTAATAACAGAAAAAAGGGGTGTGTGAAGCCCACCTCAGGCTGGGAGAACTCAGAAATGCAGTGTGTCCTCTTTGCAATAGTAATGTGTGTAGATTTTTTTCCTTATCCTCACAAAGACTCAGTTGGCTCAATTATGTGAGTCTATGTTTCGAGTGTAAGGCTCTTGTAACTGAAGATCATCTTTTTGTATTCGGGGAGCACAAAATGCTTCATGCACAGCTGGTCTGTATGAAATAATTGACAGTTCTATAGCCCAATTGTTGCATTAATGTTTCCTGGAAGAGACAGATTGGCTTCACCAGTTTAATCCTCAAACATGTGGTCCATATTCAAATTTGAAATGAGGCGTAACTGCGAACAAGTTTTATGTTGGAGTGGATTTATTTTGCTATATGCCAAGTATATATTCTATGCAAGCACACTGCTTGGGTTCTCTTAGTAAGTTATTACTGTGACCCTTCTAGCAGAGACTATTCCAGTTCCTCTTACTGTACTGTGTATTGGGCCAAACCTTAAGATTCAAGCAGGTTCCATTGAGGGGAAAGACAAAAACTGCTTTCCTTACTCCCATCCCTTCTGCTTTCCATGTGTTGGGTCTCAGTTCTAGAAGGAATTCTATTAAAAACTGCTGTGTGATACACTCTTCTGGAAAGCTATCTCTGTGCACTCATTGTCTTTCTAACTCAGCTTAAGGATGCTTGATCCTTGTTGATGGGCTTTGTTTGCATTTCTGTTTTTTCCAGAATAGTTAGCCATACTAATTTGGGGCTGCATGTTTATGAAGGAGATCTAGGATCAGTTTTGTGTTTTGATTACCAGGCTGGATACCCAGATTACAATTATCCTTGTTTGGTTAAATAAGACAAGCGGCGCAGCCATGGGAAGGTGGTTTTGTGTAAGTCTTGTCCGTGTTGAGATGCAGTGCTCTTCCAGGCAGTGTTGGTTTAACAGGATGCTAAGGGGCACCTTAGCAGTCAAATCTGGGGATGTTTCTCTTTTGCATAGAACAAACCTGGATCAGAAGCTAGGGTTGGCTTAGAAGGCAGGTTGCATGCAAAAGTCAGAAGCAGAAGACAAATCCTATTTAATGGGCACAAAACAGTTCTGGCCAGCTGCTAGGTACTGCTGACTGATGCCCCAAAATAATTGTCCTTTGCCAGGTGACTGGTGAGTGAGGACAAAGAAAAGAAAAAGAATATTCTAGGATAGCCATTATCCCTTTGGTGTATCTTGATCATTATTGTGTAGTATCAAACCTGGCTGGGACACTTAGGGACTCCTAACAGTAGGCTTTAGATCTCTGGAGTTAGATGCAGTGCCTTTGGCAGCCTGAGCTTTTATCAGTCTTGACTCTGGCAGTTTGGGGCTCCCAGCCTGGAGTACTGGTAGCTATTGCCTTTGTTCTGAGTGGCAGCACAGCTGGATTCTCTTTGAAGAGTTTCATCTGTGTCCTGTTAGGCAGTTGGTAGTTATTCATCTTTCATCTTGAGAGATTCTGCTGATAAAACAGCAGCATGTATGCTGGGATGGCACTTCTGTCCCCATTCACTGCTGCTCTGTCCTCTTCCTTGGGTTTTGCAGTGCTTCCCCATATGCCCTGTCATTCCAATGTCTGTCTTATTTTCACAACCGTTCTGAGTGTGCAGCTGCTCCACCCTTCAATTCTATTCAGACAAATCTGATGAAGCTGGCTTAATGACATCTCAGCCTGGCTATTGTTTCAAGCTCTTTCTAAAACTGCTAGCCAATTATTTAAGATCTAATAATCAACCATTGTTCCTTTCCCAAAATAAAATTGAGGTGTTTGTGGAGGTGGTAACACATCCATCTGATGTAACTATTTTCAGAGTTAATTCAGCCAGAATACATGTGCTTTCTGGTAAGACAATTATATATACAGTGCTTTTGGGAAAACCTCCCAAAGTAACTGCCTTTAACTTCACAGGTTAAGCAGAAGTTGTTCAGTGCTACACTAAAATCTAATGTAAGTGTAATTTTACGTTAATCAAATTTACTAATCTAAATTGCATTTTCTAACATAAATATAATCCTGGTGATGTTTTTCTCTATAAATGTGGATGTAGTGATCATGTGGTATTTAAACTGAGTGTTTAGAAATCTACTGGCAAATAAGAAGTGTAAGAAGGCAAATGTAAGAACTGCAGTAAGAATCATCTACTGCTGTATTCTATTAGCATGTGTTGTGACTTGGAGTCAAGGGCCACAGATTGCAGTGACTTGAATCATTTGGTAAGAGGATGAAAGGAGAATGTTTATGGGAAAGTAGATAGGAAAAGAGTAGTACATTAAAGGAGAAATATGAGGAAAACTGTGCAGAAAAAATAGTGGGTGGCAGGGAAATAATTGTGCAGTTTGGGGAGAAATATAGGATGAGGCAAAGAAAAGACAAATACCATAAAGCTTGAGAGAAAAAGGTGAAATTGGTGTGTAGGAGTGGGAATGGAAAGAGTAAATCTAAAGGGACATGTAGTCTAAAAATAGCTATGTACAAATGAAGTACGTGTGACAGGAAGAAATGTTAGTGAAAAATGAGAAAGGAAAAGTAAAGATGTAGGATTTTGTTGGAAGAGAAAGAAGCTCTGAACCAATGGCTGCATTACTTCCCAACAAACTAAGGATACAGCTGATCATACTTCAGGCCATTTGTAGAGAATCAGAGAACTACCATATTACAGTAAATACAGTAAATCATGCAGGTTTACAACACTTGGCATGGTCATAAACTTTCAGAGACAAAAGTAAAAGTTAATGGTGAGAAATGAAGTTTTGAAAAATGTTTAAATTATTTATGTTCAAAGTATCATATAAAATCTGTACAAAGGATTTTATGGTATGTTTTAATTCACAGATTAGCCAAGAGTGAGGAAAATGTATTAAAGTTAATTTACGCTAACATATTTGATGCAGGGTGTTTTAGGATGGGTTTAGGAAGTTCATTAATAAAGCTCTGTAGATTAAAATCAAATCCACATGTCTTAGTCTGTAAAAGCAGACATTTATAAAATAAATGAATATATCATGTTACTTCTGTTTTTCTTTAAGATGACTTCATGTGAATTAGGATCAACTGCAGACTTACGAGATGTGTTGGAGCATGTTGAAAGGTGTTAGCCTAATATGCAACATCACCGCTTCTAAGCTGAGTACGTAGGCAAACTTTGGGGTCTTATGAGTTGTTTTGGTACAGTAAAAACAAGAAACAAATCTTGTTATAGTCTAGTGTCTTCATCAAGAATGTATGAAAAAGTATGTTTTTACCCCTCCTGAATAAATATAAAGGAAACAGGGGTAACTAATTTCTGCTTACTGATTCAAGCCATGTAGGTTTTCCTACAGGCTCTTGTAATCTATCTGCAGCATTTCTTTCTGCTGAAAGTTCTTCTGCAGAGTGCTTTTATTCCCATCATCTTGCCCTGCTCCGTTTCATTCCCTGTCTCTCTTCCTATTGCTTTAGTTACCTATTCCATATTGAAACTTGTTAAAGTTTATACTTTTCCTGCGCAGAGGTAATTCTCATTTTGAGAGAGGCTTCATCCATCTGAGCTGAGCAGTACTGGGGCACTTTTAGTGTGGAACATCTGACAGCAAAGCTCACAGCAATGCTGTGTTTTAATCTTTATCTTTGAATCTTATAACTCAGCTTGTTATGATTATTTTTTTCCAGGGTGCGCTGATGTTTTACCTTTTCAAACACAAAAAGAAAAATTTACTTTCTGTTTCCTAAAGATACTCTTTGATCAGAAGTTCATGTTAACAATTTCTTTTTTATTTCAAGACCGAGAGAGGAATGCCCAAGGGTGACATAAATCATCTGTAATTCCAAAAGCCTTTTAAATAAAGTATTTTCTCCTTACAGAATTGAAACTTGTGATCTGTCATCAGGTTCTGAGTTACTTATTTGAGATCTAAGCACCGCGTTTTGCCTTTCACTGAATTTTGGGGGAAGCTATTTACTCCACTGAAGGGTGTCATCTACAGTGTAAAGATATTTACTGATTTCAGTTGACTAATGAAGAATTCTAATTACTTATTATTGTTAGTAAATCAAGAATAACTACTACTACTATAAAAGAGAACTACTTCGAATGGCAAGGCTATTGTGGCAACAGGTGATAAGATTGACAGAATCTGAAAGTTTCACTGACTTTTTCAATGTTATTGGGAGCTTGGTTTAAACAAAAAGAACACTGACCCCAATTTTTTTTTTTATAAAGAGTAGGAATGAAATGCTTGAGATGTATTAAGAAGAAAGCTTTTTCATCAGTGTTTATCACTCAGAAAAGCTTCATTTGAGCTTTTAAAAGTTGGCACCCTGTGAAAGTAACATCTGTTAAAACATGGCAGTCATGGAGAAACGTGTTTCTCTACATCCATTCTTTATTCGTGGTGATTTTGACTTAGAATATGTATGTAGTCTAGCACAGCAAATATTGAGATTCACTGCTAGTAAGTGACTATTTAAGATGAAGTAATTTGCAATTTCTACGAAGGAAATTATTTCATTGGAATGTGTGGTTTATAGAAAGAAAGCGTTGTGTTTTTAACTTTGATAACTTGATTTCAATCACTGATAGCTACAGTGATGTTCAGTAGACATAATAGTCCCTCAGTAGACACAACAGTCACTCAATCTTTTTATTTGAGATTAAAAAAATTAAACTAATCCCATAGAATTATAGCTTGTATTAGTATATTTCTGCCAAAAATACTTAGATCATAAATACTTAAATGTTCGTTGTGATCAATGAACATTTTGTTTTCAAAAGATATAATTAGCTTTCTAAGATTTAGCAAGACAAGGGATGGGATATGGATCATTTGTCATAACATTGATCTTAAGTGTTCTCCTTTATGTATTTATTTCAGCACAGGTGATGAGGTGATAGAAACTTGCAGGTCTTATGCTGTGGCAGAAATGAAGTAAACCAGCTCTGCTAGTTGTTGTTATAGAGCATATGTACTGTGTTACTTTGAACTGTTTGACTGTGAGGCTGAAAAATATTTAAACAGAATGCAAGGACCAGAACAGCTGTGACAGCATAGGAAGTTTCAAGTTTTTCTCCTTTTTTTAATATTTTTTCCTTGAAGACCTTGCTGTCTTCCTATCCTTTTACATCAAAGAACAGCTTGTTTGTTTTGAGTTCCCTGAAGTAAAGCTGGAAGACACACCTTTCCTGTGTGTAATGAATGCTTCAAGCATGGTGAGGAGTACTGAAAGTGGGGGTGCCAGGGAAGGTGAGCTGGTGTGGGGCTGCGTGGGGGCAGCAGGGCTGGTGCCCAGGGACAGGAGCTGCAGGGGTTCATCTGAGTGGGAGCTGCAAGCTTTACAACCTGGCAATGAAGGATAAAGCCAGCCTGACACAGAAATGTTAGAAGCGGTATGATAAGGCTGAGCAAAACTTGTCTGATCATCCTTTGGTGATGGTAGAAGTGTCTGTTATTTCTGTGTGAAAATTGAATTTTTTTTTTTTAATTGCTTTAAAATAGTTATACTTCCTTGTAAAGCTTCAGGTCTACCCACGATGTCTGCAAAGACCTGTTGTGAGGCCGTTTTGGGGGCCTTCCCAAGTCCATGGAAATGCCTTCTGTTCTGGGCATGTTGATGCACTCCTCCTAACACTGCTGACTTTCATCTCAGGTCGGGCAGCGGTGAATTTGTTTTGCTGACTCACTGATCTGAAAGGAAGCAGCATCTCTGCTCCAGAGAGCTCCTTCTGTTGGGAAGGATCTTACAGACGGGTCAGGAATGTGATACAGAGCGGAAGACACAAACTTACATCCAGTTATGCTCTGGGTGCAGTAATTCTACTGAAGTCAGTGAAGGTAGTCTATATTTTTACTGATGTAAGTGGAAACAGCAACATCTACCATTTAACTTAAAACACCGTACAGCAACTTGGTGTACTTTTTCACTTTACATTTTGCAGATAGCATACAGAAACCTGGTTTATGTCTTTTCTAAGTGGCAGTTGGTATAAACATATAGTATCAGTGTATAGAATGAAATATGTGAGAAGTTCCCCTTGGAAATGAAGGGAAGAGGTTATTAGAAACAACCTAATTCAAATTAAAGTGCCTGAAGTGTCTCACTTGCTCCAGTGCTAAAAAGCTGGCACACATGGTGAGGGGAAGCAGCTACAGCATGTGCATGGACTGAAGTTAAGTGTATTTCTCTGATTTCCTCTGGTACTTCTTTTAAAGGGTGTTCTTTTTTTTCAGCTGGAAGGATACTTCCTTTCCTTACGTTCCATGGCAATCATACAGTACAAAAAGCAGCAAGACCATACAGAACCATGTTCTCTATTTCTTAGAATTAAATTTTCACACCTTTCAGTGCAGTAGAAAAATAAGTTGAGTTTTTGACTGGACAGGACATCTTTCCATGTTCCACAAGCTTTAGAGAGCTGATGTCTTCTATTCGTTTTCGTGAGAAGCTGAAAGATTGGCAGTTGGTATTTTTTGTCTACTTAGAAATGATGTTGGTGAGTTTGAAGGTCTGAGTCCAGAGAACTGCTGTTTGAGGCTTCCTTCTCTGGCTGGTACCTCAGTGACAGCTTACTACCCTGACACCAGCTGTATTTCTTAGAACCAGCACTGGCTGGCTTTTTTTTCATAGAGTGTTGCTTGAAGTCCTAAAGGTATTACACCTCATCAACTTTATGGTCGTTTTGGCTGTATTTGAAGGGATTTTTATGGGGAAGAACATATTCATTATTGTGGAACTGGGTGGTATGGCTAAAATGCTTTAGCTGGAAGATCACAATTTGCTATTGTCTCTGTGAATTCAAATTAGTAAAGAAAACTTGTTGTTCAAAGAGAAAGTGCAAGTGAATATTGAAAAAAATTTGGCTTTTATAGATGAATTGGCATATTTTTGAAAATGCATTTTCTCTTCCTCAGCCTGCCTTTTTTCTCCTTCCAGTTTCCAAAGAATTTTGGAGTAGAATAACGTGTATGTGGAAAAATTGTTGTTCGGATCAGAGATGTGTAGGCAAACAGGCCCCATAAGTGTCTCAACCTAACTAAATATTTAAACATGCACAGTTTGCCTATGTATGTGCTTTTAAAGCAATGGCTTCCTGATTCAGGATTTAACACGTTATTTCTGAGGTAGTGCTGGTTTTGGAACTTAGGCTCTGTTACTGAGGTACGTGAGTCCTTCTGGTTCTATCGTTTATTTTTATGTAGGATTTCCCTGTGAAGTGGTGCAGAGATCCCCACTTCCAAAAAGAAGTTACACTGCTTATGTTGGGTATTATTAAACCAAACACCAGAGTCTAATTCCCAGAGTGTTAGATTTGCTGAGGTCCCCATGCAATGCTGGGAAGGATGCAGGTGTTCCTGAACTGGATTCAGAACAGCCAATATTGTCTGTACTGGCCAAGAGGAACCTGAAGCAAATGTGTTTGGGGATACTGCAGGGCAGAGGTGACTTAAGTCTAGAAACATACTTTTTTTGGAGTTTGCACAGGGGATCTGAGCTTCACATTTGGAAATCATATGTATGTTGTTAATTAGAAGCTTAACTTCTCATGGATTTCAGTGGATGGCTAGATTCAATATACTACTTTGAAATCATGTCTTAATGCAGCAAATACAGGGAATAGTAATTATAAAAAATATAAATAAGTATTGTTAATATATTGATTGTGCTTAACATAAGGTTAAATTAGATCAGCTCATCTGAGGATCTGATTAATGCTCTTGCTCTCTTTAATTTTTTCTTATGCCAGTGTTGAATCCTGAATTACGGTTGTTTATTGCAGTGGAACTTCTAATTTCTTAGTTTGTAACACTGGAAGCTCCATCCATGCTGGCAGAGAGATTTGCTCTTTCCCCTAGGGATGTGCAAATGATGTATTTCCTTACTACAGAAAAGACTGGACCAACCCTTATAATAATTTCCATCAGCCACCATTAGGAAAAAATACAGAGAAAGCATTGCTGAAATTCCTCTTGGATTGCTGGTTTATCTTCTTATTCTGCTTTTGTTTTTCTTACGCTACCTCATTTAAATCTTAATCGTTTTTAGCAGGATGTGTGTGACAAACCAAGGTGTTTTTGTTGAGTGACCCATGAAACTTTCAAAGCTTCTTAGCAGATCTTTCCCAGCTGGTGCTGGTGATTTTTAGTATAGCCAAGACTGCTGTTCTCAAATTTGAAATTACATTGTTAAGTACGACTCTAGCATATGTTTCTTCTGCTGATTTTCAGCTTTTTGGCAACTTTATTTATTCTGATTGTTAGGTTCTTTTAGCTGTTGTGTTTTTATTTGTAATTGTAATCACAGATTAAGAACATTCTTGCTGTTGTGTTTCTATGATGCCATTTCTATTTATTAATGGTACTGTGCTAAATGCCAGGTGACCCTTATTTGCTCTTAGAGGTGTAGATGTTTCTGCAGGACAGGATAAGACTGAGGCATTAAATAAGAATGTAAAAAATCTTCTACATATGTGCAAATCTGACTTTGTCTTACTTCTTTGATCATTGTTAGCTGAACTTAACAGCTTCACACAGCATGATATGAGAGCTGGCTGCTTACTACAGAAATTTTTTTGGCCAGTTTGAGCATAGTTATAATAGTCTAACAACATAAATGTGTGGGTACACAAGGCTAGGACAGGTGTTTACCTGCACTAGAATTTAGGAGCTTCACTCCTTTTGGAGCCCCATTGCATTCACTGCAGATGCAGCAGGGATCCGGAATGAGTTTTATTCCACATCAGAAATTCTTTCTGATAGAGAGGGCTCATGTAGTGTGGGCTGTTTGCCTACACATCTCTGATCCAGGTGGGGTGAGTGTGGGCCTCAGCCCCTGCTCTTTATTGCTGATTTCTAATTGGAACACAAGTAGTCTGAGCCTGGTTCATACTAACCTCCATTAGCAAGGTCTCAAATTACTTACGACCTTCTTTCTTATCATTGAGTTCTTGAGACTTTTAAAATATTTTAAGATGCTGCTTTGATAGAATGACTGACTGATCAAATAATAACTAATTCAGAACAGTAACAGGGCATGCTAACTTCAGGTAGAACTTCAAGTTTGGAATAAATGTCAGGAGTGATGCGTACTTAGAAGCCAATTTCAGAGATACGATATGACCTCCAGACTACCTATGCTTTGAGAGTTGTGGGTATGGAGTAAGAAATCCCAAATAAAAGGAAACGCTAATCAGGTTGTTGGCTGGGAGGCAGTGAGAGAACCTACAAAACCAAATCCCGCATATAAACCTATCAACAAGTAATTAGGGAGGCTGAAACAAGAGAATGTGGGTAGGAGGGAAAACTTTGTAGTGCTCTCAGTTCTGTTTTTTCTCAGGCTTTTACAAATTAATGGACCCTTAATTTTTATTTCTGCGTATTCTCAGAGTTTGATGTCTTCCCAGTTTTTTTTCTTCACTGCTAAAATCCAAAATGTTCTGATGGGACACTGAGCTCTTGACATGCAGTAGGTCCTTTTATTATTAAAAATGTATGTGCATGTAAAAACTTCCTTGAAAGTACTGTTCTTTTTTGCCCAATAAGTATATATCATTATGAAAAAGTATTTATGGGATTAAAAATCTGAAACAACATGCAGAACATTACTATTAGGCCATTTCTGTAAAACAAAACTGTGATAATAGTTTCATTTTCTGCCTCGTATATACTCTTTGTTCTTTTCTACTAGCAATTAAATGTCCTTTCCTAATATAATTAACTGATTTTTACTTTGCCGTTGTTGTTGTTCTCCTATTCACAGTTTTGAAGTGATACGGAATACAAATCAAGTAGTCTTGGGACACTGGAATGCGTTCAGTACTTTGATACTCCCCAAAGACTTGTGTTATGATGGAAGACATGAGGGAGGGATTTAGGGTAACATTAGCTTTGATTTCCTAAAGAAAACATTCTACTATTGCAGTTGTTAATCAAATACTCATAATGTAGTCTAAGATCTAATCTTTTTTTTCTCTTTACCTCCTCTAAATATTAAAAGCCTATGGCAGGGGTCAGCATGACAAACACAAAAGAAATTCCATTTATATTGAAATAAATACAGCAAATCTGCATGAATATCTAGTACTTCTCTTGTGGATCTTCTGTGAGTGGATTAGCACGGCTAAACTACAAACCCTAAAAGTGATCATCTTACCTAAAATTCTGTGCATGTCTATAGAGCTGTAGAATCACCAAGGTTGGAAAAGACCTACAAGATCATCCAGTCCAACCTTCCACCTGTCACCGATAGCTCTCACTAGAGCATGTCCCTTAACACAACATCTGAATGCTCCTTGAATGCCTTCAGGGTCGGTGACTCCACCACCTCCCTGGCAGCCCATTCCAGTGTCTAACCACTCTTTCAGAAAAGTAGTGTTTCCTAACATAATGTTCAGAAGATGCTTGAAGTTCCTGTCTTCCTCCACTTCTAAATTACGTTTACATTGATTTGAAAAGGAAAATCGGTGAGCATTAATAGGTAAGATATGCTAGGCTTCTGGATAAATCTGAATGCTCAAAAATATTTAAAGTACATATTGTTTCTCTTTCAAAATACCTCTATTTTAAAATTCACGAAAGTTAAAATTTGCCAGGAAATTTACACATGTATCAATTAAATGTTAATTTTTGAAGGTGGTGTGTGGAAACCTTTCACGTGTTGCTTTTTGTGTGAATTTGCTTTCATCTTTACCAAGGTGTTTCAGAGAAGCAAACAACTGACTGCTCTGTTCATTGTGGGCACTCCTTGTTAGCAGAGCTGAAGATGATCCTTGGATATTACAGCTTTTCCAGACTTTGACAGGACTAGCATGATTATCTTCATACTTTAAATGATTTTTGGTATATAAAATATTAAATAATAAGTTAAGGACATAAGTGATATTTTTATGGATGGGAAATGAATAATAACTACTTTCAAGTCATCTGAGCACTGAAAATTTGTAAGTCTTTGTATGAGTCTTTCTATCAACTATCCTGTCCTGGAACTGTTCCACGTCTGAAAGACCTTTTCCATCTTTACTTTGCAACAATACTAACTGGCATGTCCTAATGTCAGGTGGGAAGGTCGTTTTTAAGATATGACACGAACACTGGTCACTGCTTCTTCTCTAGCAGATTCCTTGTTTGTTTTAATCACAGCATACTCTGAATATGACTTCAAGCAGATTGTTTTCTCTTTTCCATGGTGTAAGCTCAGCATAAACAGCAAGGGAAGTAAACAACCTCTTGGTGTAGAGTGCTTCATTTTATTAAATGGAGTAATCTTCCATTGTAAATACTTGACTCTTTTAAATACTGGAAACTTTCCAAGAATTAGAGACTTGTTAAGGCATGGATGTTACAAAGACCACCTTTAGCACTTACAGACAAGAAAAAAGATGTAAAACATGCTAAAATCATACAGGCTATTCCCTTTGCATGCCTCCATTCTGTAGATTTCAGTAGAAGGATAATTTATTGTCATTAGTAAATAAGAGACCAGAAGAATGGTATTTGCTATCACACTATTTTAGGAGCATTCAACTAAGATAAAGAGATATTCACAGTACTGTCAGCTTATTCAGCATGAGACTGGTGTAGACTAGCTCGCATAAAGCAAGAACACAATTCAATACAAATTTATTAGACTATAAAGCCATAGTTAATGTATTACCTCTGGAAGCAAGCACTTCCAGGTGTTACTGTTTAGCCTGTATAGTTAGGATTGTCCTACTTCGAATGCAAGATGTTTTTTTATATTACTTAAATCCTGTACCAGAATTACTATGTGTATGTCAAACATTCAGTATGAAGTTACAGCATGTTTTATTTCTGATCTTTTTTTTAATTTCTTTTGCTCTGCCAGCTCTTGGCTTCTTTAGAGCAGATTTTCAGCTGATATTGAAGCAGCAATGATTAGGTGATACAGTCAATTATTTATATAAGCATGGGAAAGGGTAAAAAAAAAAAAAGTTCAATATAATATAAATTCACTTAATGTAACCCATACCAGATTGGTTGGTTAGACTCTTTAAAGTTTAGTAAATTCGTTGTAATTCTTTTTTTGAAAAAAATTATTTGCCTGAAACTTTCCTGGAGTAGGACAAGGGTTCTTGCTTCCTTGCTGCTGTTCCTCTTCAGTCACACCAACACACATACCTGACTCTGACTGTAAACCCAGTAATCTGCAGTCATGAAGTCCTGGTGCACTCACTACTAAATTAATGTACTGGTATCTTAACATCAGAAATGATGAATCTTTAGCCTGTCATCTCCTATAGCTCAGAAAATGGTTGTGTTCCTCAGCCTCCTCATTTTTGTTTTGCTATGTTGTTTTGGCTTCTCTGATGTGTTAATGAATGACTCAGGGTATTGGAAAGCTTCAACCTAAGCTTCTACCATTGCACAGGAGATCATTTCTAATCCTGATCTGTATTGTTATAATGAATATTTCATGAACATTATAGCACAAGTAGAATTAAATGTGAAGTTTATTTGGGGGAATTAGCTTCTTACATTGAAAAGCAATTGGGGCTCTTGATTAAGTATGAGAACTGTTAGCTTCCTCACTATATTCTCCAGAACATAATGCAATAAGGTTACTTCACCATCTGCATGTATTCTTTTGGCACATTGCTAGGAGACTTTGATTTGCTGATTTGGAAAATAGAACTTTTCTGTGAAGAGTTACTGTAAACACATGAATGCCTTTCTCTGTACTGAAGCTTAGATTTCTTGCTGAATGCTGACATGATTTGAAATGAACATCAGTGGGAACCAGAATCACATGTGCTGCTGACAGCTTTGAAACAAAACAAATGAAACCCACTTTATCAACTCTATATTCTTTAGATTTCTTTTGTCCAGAGGATTTCTCTAATTGTTGAATGGAATTTGATAGCTGAGCAGTTGGCAAGGACAAACCAGAGTAAATCAGTTTCAAATACTTGCTACTTGATCCTTGGAATAAAACCAGATGACAATAAAAGTTCTGAATAATTTAAGAAATATAGTGCTGAAATAGCAGCCTGTGTGACCTTGAAAACCACAATGATGAAGGGGGAATTCCAATCTGATTGTGACAACACCATGTTCTTCAGGAATTCTAAATCTGAATAGAGTTATACCTTCATCTGAAAGTAGTTTTTGACAACGTGGCTTCATTAGATTCTCTTAAGTAATTCTCACAGCATACATTGTACAGTAAGTTAACAGCTATTATTGAGAGTTCATTTACTCTCCATGTGTCAGAGGTTCTTAGGTCCAAATTGGTTTCCAATATACTGAATTAATTCCAAAATTCAATCTCACTCATTTCTACAGCATCCAGCAGTTAATGACAAAACCAAACTGAAATCTAGAATTTCCAAAATGCAGAAGGTTGAAGTTACTGTTTTCTCCTCTTGCAGATGAACTTTCAGAAGTTTCTCTTCAAGTTAGCTTTCAGAGAGCAAAAAGAATCTCAACTTCAAGAATGGTATTTTAATCATAGCAAAGGACAAGCTAGCATGTATATGTCCATTGTGGCAAAAGATCTAAATTTCCTTATTTTGACATCACGTTGTAAATATTGATATAGAAGCAGCTTTCTTTGCCTTTTTGTTGATTCTTATCTGATGTGCTGTTCCAGGTTCAAAGGCTAAAGCTAAAAACCTTCATGTGACCTGTAGTGATGCAGCCACCTCATCATCAGTCTGAGTTCTCTCAGGAAGATTCCAAACACTATGGTGTCTTTCTTGAGATGGACAGTGAAGCCTAGATTTAGGAAAGACATTGGTGTTAACAGCATGTGTTTCAAATTTGTTCTGTTGAGCTTCATTTCAGTAAATACCTCAGTGGAACACAGACTGAGATATTTGGGATGTGTGCTCTTTGCATGTGAGCATGACTAATTACACTGAGCCACCTCTTTAAGATTAAGCACACTTGTGTTCTCTGATGATCCTGGCTGTGCTGAGGAAATGGCATTCTAGTCTCTCCAAACACATTTGGTGTGTTCCAATAGGCTCAAAGCTTTCTTTGAAGATTTTCTTTCATTCAGAAATTAGATTCAATGCAATGCATTCTAGCCTAGCTTTTCTCCCTACTGTTGTTTTCTTTTAGGATTACTGTTTGGTCATTGTTCAGTTTGGGCCATATTCAATTGCCCTTGTAATTAGTGTGGAGCTAATAACCGTGTACTGGCTAATCATGTCTGCTCTGATTTTCTGGGATTATTCTGATTCTTTCAGCTCCAACTGACTTTTGTGGGGAGTATTTGACATTCAGCGCATCTGCAGCCAGTATATCTCAGTTATGGACAAGCTGTTAGTGTCATAGCCATTGAGCAATAGGATTATTCTGACTAAACATGAGTGCCTAATGAAAGAATACTTATTCAAATGGGCCACCCTAGGATCTCTTCCTAGACAATGAAGTTGTACCGTTGTTTTGTGGAGTAAGAATATAGCATGTTTCATTTTGAAGGGGATGCCTGTGTTCATGCCATAGGAGAAGTGGGAGGAGATTACCTATTGACTTTTATTAGACTTCTTCAATTTTCTTGAAGACCTGATTGAAGTGTCTGTATAGAACTGCATGCATAAGATTTGGGATTTGTGTTCGGGTACATCGGAGGAAGTAGAAATTGCCAGATATAAACAGTCTGAGGAACTCTCAGGTTGCAGTCAGGAGGAGTACCTTTAAAATATAAAGGCTTAAGTGCATGTGTCAAAATTTACATTCGTGCACTGCTTCTTAAAACTTTAAACTATATTTTATATATTAAACTATATGTGACTATATGGGAATATTGATGTTGCCACTACAGCAAGCTGAGAAATCATCTGCTCGTGAGGTCAGCATTTTGAAGACTGTCAGTAATCATTCTTTCCTTCTGCCTTTGTAAATGAGGCTGTACTTCTTACTTCCTGCAGTTCTTGGAAGCAGGCATAGTATCCTGCCTTAACTTTGCACGTACTGTTTGACAAGTTCAGTCTTGTTTGGCCAGATATTTCATCTTGTATTAAAAGAAAGAATCGGTTTACCTTCTGTAAATCCAGATTCTGTTTTATTTCATAGTTGTGTTTACAACAAGTTTGTTTAAAGCTGCAAAGACTGATTTGTATAGTTCTTGGCTGTCACTGTTCAAGAGGACAAAATTAATAACCACTCCCTTCTCAGTCCCTAAAGCATTTTCTATCCAACAACCTTTTAAGGTAGGTAGCACTGGGTAGCAAATCTGTAGTGCTCTGGTAGTGTTTAAAATACTTGCTCAATCTTGATTAAGCTTCAAAAGCCTTTGGCAAAAATAATAGATCAATTAAATTGATTAATATATGCACAAGGAATATGAAACACAAAATCGACCTACAATTTTAGAGTGTAAGAACTTTTAAAGATTATTTTTAATTTATTTCCTCCAACATCAACAGTGGGACATTTAATAGAACTGTCACTTTTAGTGCATTTCTCAAACTGAAATACAGTTCAAGGTGCTCTGCATATGTTGCAACTTATGGTAGAATGGAATGTAAAGAAATATGAAGCAGGAAGTTAGATTCATTTGGCCATGATACTATGATAAACTTCATCTTAGGCATAAAGCACATGCTAAGCTTTAAGCTTGAATTAGTTCTTAAAATTGCTGAAGATCAATTATATAAGGAAATATTTGCAGAAATTCGGATGAATGTGTAAATTTCACTTTGTTCTCCAACAGATAATGTTTTTGGCATTCTCTTAAGATTATTTTTCCCCCACCTTTTCTGTAGGTGTTTACCTCCCATGGGCCTACTGTCATCATGCCAACCTGGTTCTGTTCTCGAGAATGGTTTTATCACGTAGGAAAATTTGATGAGGGTGGAAAGGTGAGTGATATTCTAATTCAGATTCATGTGGACCTATTCTAAGGTCTGAAACACAGGAGTTTTGGTTCCAGTGGTGTTAGTGAGATTTTGGAAAGTATTCCTTTAATGGTGCATTAAGAAGATTTGCTAAAGCTATTTCCGATTTTCGTATTTAAACTACAGCTGCTTCTTATTCTCAGTGTATCCTCTAAAAGCAGCTATGCACTGTGTGTGTACATATACATACATTACATGTGTGTATGAGGATATACAAATGTTACTCTTTGTTCTGCCAGTAAAAATTTAATTTAAGCACTGGCAGAGAAGTGTTTAAAATGGTGAAAAGGTTTGCCCTCAATTATGTGGCGGGTGAGTGGCAGAACTGGTGCCTGTTCCTCAGTACCATCTGCATTCACTGATCTGTGCTCTTTGTTTCTTTTTTAGTATCATTCCTTATAATTATATTTTCATTCCCTGAAGAATGTTTGACATAACTTTTTGAGCATTCTTAGCTCAAAAAAGAAAGCAAGCTAAAACACAATAAGAACAGTAGAACCCAAGCCTAATGATAAAGTTCAAGAGGTTAAGATAAACAGACCATTAGTCTGTTTGTTTTGCTTTTACGTTTGGCTTTCTTTCTTTGTTCAGTTTTCTTTTGTGTTTTTAAGCCTTTTTAAAAATTTTATTTAGCTTTCTATGTGTAGCTGTGTATTACTCAGATATAATATGTTGAAAATCTTAGTCCTAATGATTTTGTAGCAGCACAGTAGCCCTGAAAATTATCAGTGACAAGTTCAACTTTTTGTCCTGATTGTGACCTGTCCAACACATCAAAATTAACTGTCTAGTTCTAGTATGGAGGGCATTCAACAGATTACTAACAAGAACTGCAAATAGTCATAAACAATGAGGTCAGAAGATACAGAATCATTTAGCACTTAGTACTGTAAGTATTTATATGACTCTTTTCCATTTGAAAAGAATTCGAGGCAAAGATTTTCTGTGTTTATAGACCTGTTATGAACTGGTGCTTTTATAAACTAGTGATGACTCTTAATTATCTTACCTAAACGCCTGTATGTTCTGACCTGACCCATCATCTCATTGTGTTAACTTGATCTCTTCTGTCTCCATTTTTGAGTTACTATTTAACAGTGTGACCTCTAAGTGTCATATTGCTGCAAATAAACACAGAAAAAGGCCAACAAATGTCCACGTTTCAGCCTTCTCCATCTGCTAAACTATTTGCATGCCAAAAAGCTGCGTTTCTCATTTGGATTTAAATCCAAACACCTGTTCTTCATGTTTCAGTGCTTAGTACAAATGGAATATAATTCTTCCATGGAGGAAATTGTGATTTGATGTTTATGTTAACAGTATGGGTAGACTGACAGAATATAAATATATAAACTATATGTAATCTTAAAAAATTAAAATCTGACATTATCTGGGTAAGAGTCTGAGAAAGCACAGATGCTGATGTTTTTTGCTTGGTATCGTTTAGGTTGAGCAGAGATCAGTATTTGATCTGAAAAAGAATGAAAGTGATGGAGCCAATGATAAATGAGTCTGTAAAACTATTTGAAAATTCATTCCATTCCCCATGCCTAATAACATTTTTGGTTAGCCTATCATTAAATACCATTTAGAATTTATCACATCCCTTCTGTGTGATTTTTTTCCCATCATCTTTAACCAAATTTATCTGAATTTGGATGAAAGAATTTCTTCTAACCTGCTATTTTCCAAACAACTAAGTAAACTTAACATTGGAAGCTTCATGTCTTATAACTCAGGAAAATGATTTAAAGCCCTGATTTGAATAGCAGCCAAAAGATGGTATGGCAGTTTTACAGAGAGAGACTTGAGAGTATACTGGATAATCCTGAGGAAAAGGTATTCGTAGCTATTTAATGCAGCTTGTGATTAGTCTGCTTGCATACTTCTGGTGACTGTTCTAATGGAAGCTAAAGTAAGGAATGTTTTCAACTGTGTGATTTCTCTTTGAGATAGGTAATTTCAGTGAGAAGTTCCCTACAAAATCAAAATATGATTGTAATTTAATACAGAAATTGTTGCCATGAAAATCCTGAGATAATTCTTCATAAATTACTTTAGTTGTTTTTTTTCCTACTTCCACATTTAAAACAGAGAATAGCTACAGTTTCTTAATCTTCACTTCCAACAGCTCAGTAGTTTTCCCAGAGTCAATGCTCCTTGAACAGCAGATATTGCTAGATATTGGTGCCTGGCAGAAGAGCATTTGATTCTGAGGGAAGAGGGTTTCCTTCGCCATGAGGCCATGTTCTGAGTTCGCCTTCATGCTACCACCCTTCTCTATGTGTTCTCTCCATAAGTCCAACAGTTCACTCAAGACTTAGAGGAAATACTGTTGAGCAGCTGTTGTCATACTTACTTTGGAAAAATAAGTACTTCAATTTTTACTTGACATCTCTGTTCTGGTGCTGAACAACTTTGAGTTTAATGTTTTTTTCCTGCTTAACCGTAGGTGTTGTAATGTGCACCATTTGACCTGTTTTCTAGGCAGCTCTACTGTAACAGCAACATAATTTTTCTTCTTTAATATCCTATAGTTTGTAGTAGGAAAGAAGTTAATTAAATGATGGTGAAACAAACTCTCACCAAGATCCCATAAGAAATAGGTTAGTATGGAAACAAGAATTGCTTTCTTTGTGATATGTTCCATACAGCAACTTTAGGCTCCTCTGAGAAATGAAAGAAATTGCCTTATTCTATCCAACACTTGCCCCGGTATTTCTCTGTAGTTATCAGAGGTTAAATTTGCCCTCTGACCTAAAAGCCAACTTTTCTCAGTCTGAAGATCTGTAGTGACCAACACCAGCTGCTGCAGATTTCTCACTAGGTGTTAGCAGTTGCAGGAGCTGAGGAGCAGCACTGCACAGAGAGCAGCTTTTTAATTAAAAGTTCTTCAGAATTCATAGATCAGTACCTTCATCCTCCAGATTCCCATTCTCTTTTTGTTAGCACTGTAAGCTGGGCCTAAGATGCTGCTTACTGATGGTGGAGCTGCAACATTTGAAGGCAGAATTTCTTGTCTTGATAGCTGGCTTGCAGCTCCCTATGAAGTACGTGTGTTGAGGATGTTGCAGTTGATGCACAGTTCTGTGCACAGGAGTGGGAAATGCAAGGCAGTGGGGAGGAGGCAAGAGATGAATCATGGAATATCTAGTTTTGTCCCTGAACAAGGAATTACTTTAGTCTGGATTTGGGTCTGCTTGACATCCTGTACAAAATTAGTCCCTGCATGCATCCAGCCGAGTTGTTAGCACAGTCAAGTGATACCTGTCCAAAATACTGGGTAAATACAAATCTTTCACTTGCTTAGAGGCAACGTATTAAAGTGAACTGCTAATCTGAACGCGGCTGGTGTGTGGTGGTTAGAACAGAACAGGTGCAAACTGCTTTTTCCCCTGGGAGTCTTAATCGGCAGCTGATAGGCTGAGGCCATCCCTTAGTGCAACACAGCACTATGGTTGGATTTTGCCTATAATGTGGAAAATTCCATTTGTAGTCTAGTAACATATAAACTGTGCGATATAATTATATTAATGCTGAAAATTATTTATGAGGTAGGTTATTTCTGATATGCCACATTGATACTTTTAGGTTTGGGTATGACTTTTCCAAAAATATGCTAAAATATCCTTTAGCAGTTAAACAGCCTTTTCTTTGAAAGTTGCGTTGTTTGACAAAGATTCCTGGTGTTTCAAATGCCATCTGGATCCAATAATGCCTCTCAATTGGGAAGAAACTCTTGTACTGCACCAAACTTTACATGCTGCAGAGCTGTAGGAAGTCCCATCCCTGCAGGATCTGTAACACGGTCAACATCTTTCCTCCCCTGAAAGATGTACGTCAGTGCTGCTCCTTTGTAATGTGAGAGGCCACTGCTGAGCAATACAAGGCACCTGCCTGTTCCTGGCAGTGAGCATACTTTATTTCATACTATTTCTGCTAGTTAAAGCAAAAGAGCTCTCCAGAACCAAACAGCACCATGAAAGATCCTTTTGCTTCTGCAGAAATTCTCTTCTTTAACGTACCTATTAATGATGAAGTTGAATGATGTAAACCATATCCAAAAAGAAAAAGAGCACAGTTGTGCCTTGTCTGACTCAGTCTATTGGCTGACTGCAAAAAAATACTTCAAAGAATAATTTTAAAACTTTACTGTTAATTCTCAGTAATTCCATTAAAGTTCAGAACAAGAAGAAGTTAGTAAGTCCTACAAGATAAATGGAAAGAATCTGAGTTTGCTTTTTTCTGATGCCATGATTGCTGTTTGTTGCTCTGGTTTCCCTCAGGTTACTTTTGTGACTTTCAACTTAGTTCGTGTAAATCGTAAATTATATAAAGTTCTCTAAACGTTTTTGTCTGCATCTGAGCTCTTAAGCTAGAAATTAAACAAGTATTCACAAGGACCAACATGAACTTTTACTGATAAGCTGCCCTTGCCAAGCAGAACAGAACCAATTTTATTTGTGGATCTGGGAGCATGGTCCAATTCAGTGCCTTAAATCAATTTATTATATAGTGAGGTCTGGAAGTACGAAGCTTGAATTAGTTATGATTTCTCCCAAGATACATGTATTCAGCTGAGTATTTTGGATTTGCTTTCTGGGTTTAAAGCCGTTCTGTCTTATCCCCTCTCCTCCCGCCTTGACTGCTTTGTCCAGACCATGTCTGACATGAGCACTCAGCATGGTGGTATGAAAAACAGACACTGAACTGTTACTGTTGTAACTCGAGGGCCAGAAGAAACCACATAGGCATTTTGTATCCAGAGCTTTAATTTGGAGAATCTTGTTTTCTTAATTATGGAAGAAACTCAGAAGCTGTGGTAATGGGCGAAAAAAATTCATTTTTTTTCCCCCATGGATTTTCTTTTTTTTTTTTTTTTGTGCTGAAATAAAATATCTGCATTTGAGGATTTTGACCCCCTTATCATTCCTACAGAAACAAATCTATATCTGTCTCAATTATTCCTTCTCTATAGTTATCACATTGTTGTGTTACCTTTCAGCTTTTTATTGACTCTACACTTAATTGGCAAAATTATTCTATCAGAGATTTTGAGCCTGGTAAAGTTATAGGAATGTTTAAACACTCAACTGGAGGAAAGAAAAATTTGTGTTTAAACATAGGGAAAATGATGTTCTAGCCAAATTTCAAATTTTCATGAAGTTGTTCCACTGCAAAATGTAGATGGATGCTTTTTCACTTTCACTGCAGGACTGTATCACTAAAAGTGGGTTTAAGCTTTGGTATGTAAGATACATTTGAGTACTATGTGCCATATGATTGCTCTTCTGACACACTGTCTCTGGCGTGAAGATTTTCTGATTTTAGATTGAAAATGCTGCATATTGATTATGACATTTCTATTTTATGACATTTCTATTCTTTCTGGGAGCCTGAGGGCTCCACAGTTCTAGGAGGATTCTTCCCTGCAGGTTCAGCACTGTTGCTTGCAGTTCCCTATGAAGAACATGACATGGCAATAAGTTGCAAGAAAAAATGCTTTACTTTTCAAATGCTGCTTCATTCCAACCATTTTTATTTTTATTGAAAGTTCATGTCTGTTATTATGGAACCTCATTCACCTTTCCTAAGTGGAGACCAGTGTTTGGCAACCAAGGAAAGAACATTAATTCTATTAAAATGGAAAAAAAAAAAAAGAAACAACCCACTCTTCTGAAGTCACTGTTCCCTTTCAATAAATTATGTGAGGCTTTGTGAATTGTTAAGCAGCTGGGTTCTCTCTTTTTGGGACAGATCTGCGTCAAGCTTTTCCCTGTCAAAATGAGATCGTTTATTTTTCTACTTATGTCTTTATGGTCAGATATATCTCATTTTCAAACAGCACTGCTTGCTTTTTTAGTAGTTTTGTCTTTTGTACAGATATGCTTATTTAGTGAACCATTAGGTAAGTTCCTGGAGGTATACAGAAATAATCTCATTTATCAGAAATATATACTTAGATGCAACTAGTCACTTGGTGGTATGAAAGAACTGCTTCTCTTCCAGGGTGTTCCAGAAGATCTGTTGTTTTTTTATAAACATCTCCAGAAGGGTGGTGAAGTCCTCCGAGTGAACCATTGCCTTCTGCTGTACCGTTACCATCCACAGGCTGCGACTCATTCAGTCCTTGAGTAAGTTGAGGTTTGTTTTGTAGAACTTAAAAATCAGCTTCATCTTGGATGATTAGCAGTACAAATGCTTTATTAAAAAACAAACAACAAAGCCAAGGAGCAATGAGAACTTAATATGCTGATAATATCCTTATTTGCTGATGGAAAGATAGTTTTCCTGTTTTGTTTTGTTATAACCTGTTTTTGAGGAACGTAATATAATGCTGGCATTGAAATTATGAATAGAAATGTTTGGTTCTGATGCTGATGCCCATGGAGCGGCAGCATTTTAACTTGGACAAATATTCCAAGAAATAGTTCAGTCTTTGCAACTATTCTTGAAATAATTTCACAATAGGTACAGATAGAGCAATCAGGAGTTTTGGTGACTGCATTACAGCAGTGCTTTCTTAGCTTCCAGGTCCCATCCATTCAGCTGAGGCAGTAACTTATCACTTGAGATTCTGCAAGTTGCCTGAATAACCTCTCTGCTTATTTCGAGTATTTACATTTTTTGCCCTCAAAGCAATTGAGAATACTGAATATGATCATGTTTCTCATCTACTGAACATGGCAGTGAAGCCATAACTTTTTCAGTACTTTGCAGATGATTGCAAAAAAAAAAAAAATCGCATTACACTAAGACTTTTTAGTAAGATTTTCCTTTTTGTACTTTTACCGTATGAACTGTAATGTAAGATATATATATATATATATATTTTTTTTTTACACATATAACATAGATACATTTTTGTTTATTTTAAAGCTTAATTTCAAAAAGAACTGTCTTGGTTTTAAGGAAGTATACAGAACCTATTGTAACACTAACAAAAATCTTCTTTAGGAAAGTGAATAAAAGCCAGATCTTTGATCTGAGAACTTGCAGCACTTACAAATACTATTTCCATATTTTAAAAAGTCTAAAACATCTAAATCAGATAACAAGATTTGAAAAATACTTCTGAGGATGTGTAGGAGTAATTATCTCAGGTGCTTTCTTGTAAGTTGCCTGCTGCTTTTACAGTGCTGTTCTACCCTTCAACATGAAGCTAAACTGTTGATTGCTGATTCT
Organism: Chrysolophus pictus; assembly: GCA_037305975.1. NCBI lineage: Eukaryota > Metazoa > Chordata > Aves > Galliformes > Phasianidae > Chrysolophus > Chrysolophus pictus. The sequence goes on along the minus strand of CM074593.1, from coordinate 7,762,761 downwards.
TTTAAGTGCTTTATCTATCAAAAGTGCTCTTTCTGATTAGAAGTAATGTTAGCTGAGCCGAAGTCATGACAAAAAAGTGTTTCTTTCTCTTTGGTTTTGACACTAGTGAAATGTTTGAGTTTTGTTATCCTTTAAGAGTCTCACAACCAAACTACAGTGGTTAAAAAAAAAAGTGGTAAACTGTTTTCTTACTGATGAATGACATACGCTCTTCAGTCAGTCCTGTTTATGGCTTGGTAGCACTGACTAGTAAAACATTTGTTTGCATTTTAGTTGTATATCACAATATTGTTACTGTAAATACTAAAACAGTCATTGCTAACAAATAGAAGATACGCTTCGGATTTTGTGAACAAACACAAGGTATTTTTTTTTAATTGGCATTTGGTTTTTTGCTTTTGTGTGCATGATCACTTTGGCAGCTAGTTGCAAACTTTTCAGCCATGCATCGTGGGATGTTGGGACTCTTGGAAGACTACTGCTTGTATCTGTGGGAAAGCATCTTATTCTTGGAAATGAGTTTGTTCTGAATTTACTGCAAGCTGTTGCTTATTCGGATCTACAAGGTTGTGTGGCACAAGCACCCTGAATTACAACACACTGTGAGAATGTGGAAATACTGTAAGCTGTTTCAGATGTGCAGCTTGCATGTCCAAATTGGCGCCTCGCTTGTCTCATTCTCAGAAGCCATTCTTCCTGCTGGCTTTTTGTTGGTGGTATTGTTAACAATATTTTGTGCAAACTTACAAATATGAACTTGTGTAAGATCTCTTCATACTGGCATGCTCCCCTGTTTATTGCCTAAGTTGTAAAAGGCTAGCCAGCATTTGTTTCTGAATGCTACAGTGTGTGTTGTTGTGGGACTCACCACAAAGGTTTAGCATTGAAATTGGGTCTTCCCTAATTTGCCCATTTTACACTTCCAATTTGTAACACATGTTCAGCCTTTTCCCGCAGTCTTTGTCGTGTTAGGGTGTTTTACTTGAGCAGTTTTCTGACACTTTGCCTTTGTCATTGGCTGTTGCTTTCTCAGCTTTAGCCTAAGTCTGGATATGGGAGTGGTAAGCCAGGAACCAGATTAATATATTGAGAGAAAAGTGGCACTTACAGGAAAGTTGATAGTTTTAAAGGTTTATGTCTGATTTCAGACTTAAAAAGTTAAATAGTTGGGAGCTAGTTAATAGTTTGTTTATGCAAAGGTACATATACAGTCCTTCAGCAAAGACAACGGGCACTCCTGTAAACTGATTTCAGTTTATACAAATGTCTTTCATTATTATTCAGGGACAAATGCATGATCCCACATATTCAGACTTGCTAAAGTGTATATATAAAGCTATTCTGGCAAGCAAAATTTTGTTTAGTTTAGTATGTATAATGGTAAACAATGTTCTTTAAGTCTTTTCCTATGATTAGGATCTCTCTGGAACAGATTTCTAAAGGTGAAAGTATCTGTGAAGCAAGAAGAAAAACTTATTTGCATTCTCCCTGGAGGTTTCAGACTGAAATATTAAATGCTGTGTGTGTGACAGAATCTGAACCAAGTGCAGGCTATGTTTAGATTTCATTAGATGCATTCAAAAATATAAACTATTTCATTGAAATCTCATCTAAAGTATGAGACAAATACCTGCCGAATGTGGATGAATGATACACGATTTGTGAAACTTCAGCCTACTACTACAAAAAAATCCCACGTTGTATCTCTTGGATCTAAATCGTACTATCTCAGTTTACAGCTTGTATCCTAGGGGTGTTTGTATTCTGTGCTACAAGGCTCTGTTGCACTGATCTGATAGAATATCAGAGTTGGCATTATAGTGAGAAGTACTATGGTAAGTTTGGTGTGTAATAAAAACATCATAAAATTCATAGATCTTTATCTTGCTAAAGAGGAGAAAAACGAACTGTATATTAAACAATGTACTGCATTGCAAGACAAAAGTCAGTATGGTAAGATATGAGCAATAAAACACTGCACTTGTCTTTAAGTGGTGTTGCACATGAAGACAGACAGTTGGGGCAGGTAGCAAATCTTTGTAGCAATTTATGAATTTTTGGTCAAGAGAAATTTAAGAAATGCAGAAAACAGGTTTAGATTCCCACTGAGATTTGGGAGATTCTCTTTTATGCAGAAAATTTGAAGCATGCTTAAATAATTTGTAGTAATTTCATGTGCTGTGTGCTCAGAACAAATATAATATAGTAAAGGCTTATTCTGCAGAAATACTCAATGTTACATAATCTACTAAAACCATCTGGTTTCAGGCACTAGAAGCTTCCAGTGTCATCTGAGCACAAGAGAACAGGCACTTAGTTTGAACACGCTTTCAGTTCTTTCAGAGGTACATGAGGCACGGTCTCATGTTGCTGATGAGCACTGGAATGCCTGCTTAATTTCTTGCAAAAACATGCATCCAGAAATAGGCAGGAGAGAATACTGTCGTAACGTATTCCTGCACAACGGTAGTAAAGATGAGGTCAACTGCATTTTTATCGTCTATGTCTGCATTTGGCACTTCAATTAAACATAGAAACTAATGACCTCATTAGATTCTTGAAAAGCGAATGGCATTAACATTGATAGTCTCTGTCTTTCTTAATAAGCCTTTCATGAAAAATAGGCCACAATGCAAACCATGCCTCAGTTAATGACCCACGACCTGAAGATGAACTCAGTCATTAATAGAACCTATTAACAGTGTAAATGTAATAACTCAGTAGTACGATATAGTGCGGCAATTAATAAGTTCACATGAAGTTCAACAGAACAACGGCGACCAAAAAATCAGTTTATTCACCAAGTATGGTCAAGGTTCAAATAGGATTCATTTCTGAATTTCCTGTGGATTGCAGGGACTGTGAGTTCTGTATGCAATGCTAGCTGTAAAAGAGCTAGCTGCAAGGAGTCTGTTCTTCCAGCTCTCGCTGTGATTAAAAAGTTCTCTGTTCTTCCAGCTCTGGATTATCTATCAGGTGAGATTCACCTCATATAAAATTCTATTATCCTGCCATGAATTAAAAAAAAAAAAACCCTGGCAGAGGCTGTTCACTTAAATAGCTGTTCTTCCTGTCTGGTGTTACCTGAGTAGCATGTGGGACCACGTGTAGAGGGAAGGTCAGATTTATAGTGTTATTGTGGATGATAATCAATGCCTACAATTTCAATACTGCTTTCAGATACTGGGCTTGTATTTTTACATTTCACAAGTACTTGTACATCTGTCTTTGCTCTGTTGATTCACTTATGTAACCTCACTGGGGGGAAGGAGGGGAGAGGGAGTCAAACGTTATGGTGAGGTTTAACAGAGCTCAGACATTAAATCATATAGCTTTTATTGTCACATTATCTTTCATTTCAAAATAGGAATGGAGCAGATGTTTCTTGACTCCTGTATTCAGTCAGTAGGTCAGCACACACTTTAACAGAGCTCCATTGTTATATTGCTAGGGTGGATGGGATGGTAATAATTGCAGGGGACTGAGGAGCACACTTCTCACCCACTGGATGAATACCCTCGTTTCGCTCCTGCAGAATTTTGGCTCCTCTTCTTCTTTCCAGACTGCATAGCTTAGGAGGATTGAGGGGCATACCAAATGAGAATGATTTTTCCAAACTAAAAAAATGCCTGATATTTGCAAATGACAAGAAAATTAAAGAAGTGAGGAAAAAATTGTGTACTTCAAGAGCTAAGAGTTGTGTTACAATGTGGGTGCCAGCTACTGCAATCAGAAGAGTTTGTGTCTCACCTTCTGGCTGAGAAAATGCTGTTGATTGAAAAGAGACTGGGAAACGATATTAAAGGCTACTACCAAAGTGTTTACCTTTAATCCTATCTGAGGTAGTAGGTGAAAGCAGCTTTGTTTTGGGATGCTGTAGAATAATGATAGCTTCTAGGTTTTGCTTATGGCTATTTGAATATGTAATAACATGAAATCTGAAAGTAGCTGTGAGAATCATCTGTGAGAAGTGGTTTGTACAACTTCTAGATTGTTTCAGGCATTTTCTTTAAGTATGCTTTGCACGTTGCTACAGTTCCCGTCTGTTGCACCTGCACTGGCTCTTAAATGATGGGAAAATGGCATTCCCTTATCCCTCTAGGCAGGAATCCCAGTTATCTATTCTGGAAGCATCCAAAAATGTGGCAGATTAGGTGAACCAGAAACCAAAAGGGTGTAACTGAAACTCTCCCTTTGACACACCATGAGCTACCTTGTGCTTCAACACGTAAGAGATACTGTTCATAAAGAGCATGTTTTCACAAAGGTTGAGTCTGTAGTTGTTGCTGTAATTAAAGCTCAAATACAGATGTCTCCCCTTGACTCCATATCTGTGTGACCATCTGGGTTCACACTGCTGAAGGATTTTCAGGGTTGTAACTCCAGATTGCTAAGTGTTGATATATCTTAACTTTTTCATTAAAAAGGATGCATACAAATGGGGAATCAATTTAAAAACCAACAACAAAAAAGTGAGCGTTTTCAGTTTGAGATTATAGTAAATATAGTAGTTCATCATAAGAATGTCTCATAGTGATGCTAGCAAAAATTCATAATTGCTGTATATATTGGCTTCACTTACACAGTCCCAAATTCTCATTTAAGAAACGCATTTGTTGGGTTTTAAAGCTATCTAACAATGTTGTTGTGTTCAAACAGAGGTCCAGTTAATGTTGAGTTTCACATTCTTTTCTCTCTGAGTGTAGTTTGCTTACTCCCCACACTTGTGCTACTCAATGTAAAATCATATACAGGATAGGGTCAGTAAGTCTGCTTCAGCCTGATGATTTTTTGAGTGCTCCTTAGCTGTACGTGATAAGTTGCTGAGTCCGTGCACAGAAACATCTAATTTTAGGCTTCTCCCCAACAGCTCTGCCATTCTTCCCGCATAGCCTCTGAAAATGCAGTTGTTAGTCTCTTCTTGATCAATGGCACCTAATCTGTTCTTTTTTTTAGAGTGAATTAATTTCAGTTATTTTTCCTAGCTTTTAGCCATCTAGCATTGAGTAGATTGAAAGTCTTGCTGGATTCTTTCTGCCCCTGGCTCTATTGCTGGTGACCCTATGCCCTGACCAGCTTCTCCATGTCAGCTCTATCTTCAGAAGGCTTGGCCCACATCTAGAGGTTAGCTGATAATTCCTCTTACACCTTGGAAAGCTGCCTATTTTTTCCTCACCTTTCTTGACTTTAAGACTTAAGAAAGAAAGAAACTTGACTGTGCCACTCAAGTCAGTAGGACATATTGTGAAGTACCTCTGGAAAATAATGCACTGTTATTCTTCTGACGTCACGTTTCAAAGTGAAATCAGTTTTCAAACCTTTCCATTTACATGTAAAGCAACAATCTTCCTTTTTAGAAACTTGCAGAAGCTCTAGAATTTCCAGTAATGTGATTCTGGAAAAATACTTGACCTTCATAGTTCTTCCCTTTAACTTTCCTTTAACTTTCCTTCTGGGAATATAATATGCTGTAATGAACATGGAAAAATGGAAGTGTCAGAGGATGCCAGCAGCAGCTAAAGCTTTGCAGCAGGAATGCAGCTTGTGGTTGCATTAGAAGAGATTTGCAATCAAATCCAAGATTTTTTTCCATTAGTTGAAGTGCTGGTGCACGGCCTCAGTCTTCAAAACTTTATATGGAGTGGCTAATTCTTCGTGGGCACGTTTATTTGTGTGAGAAGTTCTTTCCAAGTTATCGCACCACAATCATTGATGAAGTGCTAAGCAGCCATATAAGGATTTGGCTGTGCTTGGGATCTCCTGCAGAAGTGAGGCAGGCGCTCAGGAGCTGGCTAATAATCACAGAAAGAATCCATATGCCTGTGTGCTATGAGGGCTGCGGAGGAATGGCACAAGTGAAAACAAAATTTCCATTGTTAAGATGTAAGAAAAGCTTGCTAACAAACTTTTGGGAAGAAATTGTTACCTAGTAAACTTAATAGCCTCAAATTTTATACTTGTGTACGTTTGTGCCTCAGAGGTATGCTTCATAAAAGTCATTCGGTACAATAAAATAGTATCTGGTGCAGCCTTTGTGGAAATCGATAATCCATAACAAAAAAAAAAAAATTGAAAATGTTTCATAAAATCAAGATGTGACACAATGCCAGATCATCATACATCTCTGTGTATAGTGTATGCATAGTTTTGCAAGAGAATCACAGTGGATGCATACAGGATACATGTGAGTAGTCAGAAGAGACATAGCAATGAAGAGAGCGGCCTGATTCATTGATGAGAATGACTTAGAGCTGCATGGGTGTAGCAGCTCCTCTTCCTGACTCTGCCAGCCTGCACGGTTGGGATTCTTACTATCAAGGAAGTGTGAATGGTTTTTGATTTCTATATGGCAAGTTGCTCTTAGAAACCAGGGATCAGACCTGGCCGGGTAGACAGCGGAGGTTGAGACTTATTGCAGCTGCCCTGTGGTAACCTGTGCTGACTCATTAATTAGAAGCCTTATTTAAAGCAAAAGAAACAACATATTCTTGGAGAATTCTGATGCATAAGTTTCATGTGAGCTTAATAATGTCAGAAGATCATGGAGCTTAAAATTGTGTAGAAGGTGTATTGGTAGGAAAAATGTGTATTTCCTAAGACAAGGAAACAACAAGTCTGTTAGTGTTTACTTTCAGAGAATGACTATTCATAAATGGATGATTAAGTCCTGGATATTTTTTTGAAACAGTTTACATTTTGAATCACAAGATCTATTAAAGTTGTAGAATGATTTGTAACAATTGTTATAAATTGTATTGTGTTCCGGCATTATAGTCAAGTGGAAAAGCCTATTTGAAGAAATGTTTTCAGCAAGGATAAGAAGCTAGATGTCTTTCGGAATTTCTGACAATTACTTTTCAACACAGTGTCTTGTTCAAGAGATGTTCGTTAGATTTGTCTGTCAAACCATAAATTAAGGAAATCGGTGTATCATATCTGGAGCACTGTTTATACGTATCAGATAGGTTCCTGGTTAACGAATATGATGTGAGCTCTGAACATTAAACAGATGTTCTTGAGAGCAGGTGGTTTCTTTAAGCTATTGTAAATTATGTAGTCTTAAATATTACATTATATGGTGGGAATAGATTTTTTTTAATACATAAACGTTTGAAAGTGATAGGAGGTGTGCACAAAAGAAAAGAATAATGTCACAGTTGTCAGACTGAATTAATTCAGTCAGTTAGGATGTACAGGCTATGAATGTAATCCTTGCCTTGAAGTTGTCCTCTCTTGCTAAGATCGTATGTTGAACCTTTTGCAGATCCCAGCCAGCCATCGGCATTTAAGGATATTACGTGTTCCCTTCTTACTCGTTCTACAGACACATGGCTCATCATTTGATATTCATCTCACTGTTGTTTACCTCAACCACTTGGCTTAAGTCATACTGTGAAACGTATTACAAATCTGCAGACCTGAAGGTGTAATTTGACCCAGACATGTGCCAGCCTGCTCGTTTCTAAAGTATATTCTAAGGTATCTCACAAGGCATAGCACTTTTTCTTCAAAAATAAAAGTGATAATAAATTCTATTGCTCTTTATTTCTTAAAAAGGTCATCTTCAAAAGAAGGCATAGTTGGTTATTTGTACTGTTGCTGAATAATACTTGGGAGGCTTCAAAATAAAAACACTTGGTCTAACGTGTGCACTCATTAGCAAGTGCTGAGTTGTGTGTAAGGGCTGATAGTTTCCTTGCTGTATGCAACTTCTGCAGTTCATTAATTATTTGTTGTTGTACCAATGTCTACTGATCCTGAGCTTTGAAAACTGACTTTTTGAAGAATTGAGCTGAGTACCACAGTGTTTGGACTTTACATGTAGCATTGGGCCGTCTATTTTTGGCTAGACTGGAGTAGTGAATTTGTGAGAAGCTTAGATTGACAAAGGAGAATAAACGTATAGGCAAGTGGAACGTGAAGAATTGGGATTAGGAGATAATTTGTCTGTATGTACTGCAGGGTTATAGGGCAGTTCATCTGGTGTCTGGCAATGGGCAAACAACGTGTTGGTGGGCAATTGGAATTGTTGGTGTTGGATTTGATTACCATGTTGAAGTTCTTGAAAATGACAGCTATGACTTCTGATCTTAATGATTGTTGTCCAAGGGCTTCCACAGAATTTCCTTTTTTTCTGCCAACAGTTAGATGTGGCCCTGGGAAATTGCTACTATTTTTGTATTCTGCGTGAATTGTTTTGATTGGGTTTGTGTGTGTGTGTATACATGTATATGTATAAATAAACAGTATATTTCTTTCTAATTCTTTAGGGAAACCATCTGGAATCACCGAGTCAAGTTTCTTGAGGATAGAGTCCTGAGCTCCTGGATGTCATTCACTATTTGGAATGCTGGCAAGCAAGGCAGGAAGCTCTACAGAAGCTTGTCACCAGCTAATCGGGAAAAGGTATATTATTAAGGGTCGGTAAAACCTGTACGAAATCACTTGCTTCTTCCTACATTCCATACTAGCATTCTCATAAATTCTCATAACATATTACCAGTATAAATTGGAAAAATTCTCAATTCTCTAATGAACTTCTACTTTCAAAATGCTCTATTACGTTACGGAGCGTATTGTGTGTAGTTCAACATAGACACTCTTGTTCCTGCTTGCTGGTGACTAAGCATAGCAATAGCATAGGCACTCTATCATTGCTTATGGTACTGATGTGTAAGTAACCTTTGCAGTAGCCAGATGCACCAGGTGAATCAAGTAACACTTTGCATGGCACAATACTGAACTACCTTGTCTAGGGTTACTCGTACATGTATTTATGTTTGTCCGGTTCCTAATTGGATGCTACATGGGTCCCTGTCAAATGCTGAGCAGCCTGGTTTGTATTTTGATAAGCAGTTAGGCTGTAACCTCCTTTTGAAAAAGTGGGTGCTGTGGGGGGATCATACAACTAGTGCTGTACATGTTGTACCTTTTATGATCAGTTGTGGAGGTCACTTACACTTGGGTGGAGGTTTATCTGAGTTTAAATCCCTTACTTTTATAGAATATTGTTTTGTGAAATAATTTGTTAGATAAAGGCCTTAGGTCTAATGTCAAATGGCTGTTTCTTATAAAAAGCCACAGAACACTGATTTTATTACCAAATGTGTTTTCCTTTCTTAAAAATATGGATGGGAAGACAAAATGACAAATATGCATATATAAACCTGGTTAATGTAGTTGATTAGAGGCCACACATGGGGGGAGGGGGAGGAAGGGGGAGGAAGAAGAAGGAATCTATATATATCCATAGTTGAAATTAATGATTAGAAGTGGGAGACATTCACACAATAGATGTGCAACACAAGAATTGAACCCTAATTTCCAGATTAATGTTGCAGTACCATAGTCTGTCATTGATAGCACATGGTAATGGGTGAACTGTATGAAATAATATTAAATGCTCTGTCTCCAATCAGTCCAATCTGCCCTCACTCAAAGAGGACAGAACAGTCTGTTAGATCTGTTCAGCTATCTTGGTCATGCAGTGCAGTGTGCATGTAACAAAGCACTTTGTGAATTTCTCTCATTTACTAGCAGCCATTGCAAGTTTTTATCTATAAAATAATAAGAATTAGGAAATAAATTTCAAGGGAAGAGATGGTAGTAAAACTATGCTAATACTGTGCAAGTAGGGATTTATGAGATGTGATGGGGAAACTGAATTATGATGTTTTTGTAGCAGTGTTTCACCATCTTAGGTCTTGGGTTTTTTTTAATACCAAACTTAAATAGAGGTTGACACTAAGACAAAACAACTCTCTAGTTTTGCGTTACGTTTGTCACCTCGTTTTGTAGGTGACTCATTCAGAACTTCACATCCTGTTCAGCAAACACAGTGATAATTTGAAGATGCAGAGAAGATAAAAAGGACGAGAAAAACATTGGGTTTTGTGTTGTTTAGCTGCTGAAGGATCAAAGCTTGCCTCTCCTTCAGTGATGAACAACTTTTAATTCTTTATTGTGCTGGCACTGACAGCGTGGTTCTAATTAACTGGATTTTGATATTCTTTCCAGCTGACCCTTACTTAACACACTTTGGCAGTGTTGCAGGCCGTAATACTGTTTTGTTTCTGTCAATGCTATAGTTACACATACTGTAGTATGTCTCAGTTTGATACTGAAATTTTGCATTAACTCGTCAATTACTGGCTGTGGCACCCAGCTGCAGGTACACATGCCAAATATGAACGTACTGCAGAAAACTACTGCTACAATATAGTTGCAGTCTGATCTTAATACCTTGTATAGAGTAATCAAATCTTAACCAGTAGGTCCAGCATGCTATCTACAGATACATTCAGAGGTTTTCTTAAAGATCAATAGAAATAAGTAGCTTCAGAAAGTGGCTTATGGTCATCCTGAGTGAAATTATGGGTCTTTCCTTTAGATACCTAATTTCTGATGAAATTATTGTTATTATCTGTAGTGATTAAAACCTGGTTTTATGTTGTTGTTCAGGCTTATTCATGGCTTTTCTAAAAGTGAATATCCATCTCAGCTAGAAATAAAGTGTAAAGAATATACTGATGGTTCTTAGTCACTGGCAAAAGGCTGTCTGTGCAATTCAAACATCTCACTTCTACAAATTCTATCTAAAGAATTATGCTGCTGCAGTTTCAACAAATAAATTCATAAAAGTTGCAATGTAATTCATAAATTATTATTCTAAACTAATAACAGTAAAAAGAGGCTAGTTAAACTTATGTTATACTTGTCCCAAAACACCTCCATTTTTTTTTTTAAATAATCCTCCGCTCTTGCCAAAGACTCTAAAATCCCATAGAAGTAAAGGTGGAAAATAGTTGTTGCTTCATCTTGTTTATCCCCTAAGAACCAGTAGCATACTTTTCCTCTCTCACTCTTTAAAGGTTATTTTAACAAAAGGTGAGCTTTCAGGTATACTGTTAATAAGGAGAATAATAGAGAGAGCCATCAATCAAGAGACCTTGCTGTTGCCTCTACTCCCAGCTGAAGTGTTGCAGTCAGGTCTGGGCCCCCAGCACGAGAAGGGCATAGAGCTGTTGGGGTGGGTCCAGAGGAGGCCTTGAGGATGCACAGAGAGCTGGAGCACCTCTCCTATGGAGACAGTCTGAGAGCTAGGGGTGTTCAACCTGGAGGAGAGAAGGCTCCAGGGAGAATGCATCATGGCCTTGCAGCCACTAGAAGACTCTTTGTTGGAGAGTGTTGTGACAGGACAAGGGATGACAGATTTAAAAATGGGAAATTTAGGTCAGATGTGAGGGAGAAGACCTTTATTCAGAGGCCCTGGCACTATTGCTCAAAGAAAGCTGAGGGTGCCCCTGGAGGTGCTCAAAGAGGGGAGCAGCCAGTCTGTGGCAGGGGTTGGGGCTGGGTGAGCTAAAGGTCCCTTCCAGCTCAAACCATGCTGTGATTCTATGATCTACAAATAGAATCTATTACTGTACAGTTACCACATTCTACTCTGAAAATCCTGTTCTGAATGTGACCTTTATAAAGCAGTGTGATCCTAAAAGGTCTCTAAGACACTCTGAAATGCAAGTCAGATTGCCAAAGCTGTAGAATTTAACTGTCTAAATTTAGTTTCATATGTCAGTTTAAACTTGGAAATTTCACTTTTTTTTTCTATTTCATGGTTGCTGCATCCTTTTGAGATTCAGAATCTCATTAGCAGTCATGAGACTGATTTCAGATGGGATGTGAAATCACAGTGGGGCTTTTTCCAAAATTGGGAATATCTGCATGAAATGTGGGGCACAGACACTGAAAGAAATAAGAACAACATACATTTCTAGGATTTTTATAGTGTCATAAACAAAGCAATTATTTCTAATGCTGACTTGTTTTTTGTGGAGTGTTTGGGGTGTGGGGAAGAAATGCTGCATGCCAAACTGTTTTTCAGAAAACAAAATTTTGGCTATGCTGGGAAGCAGCAGTCCTTATTTGTTTGTGCTCAGTAACACATTATGACTTTAGTCTATTCGTCTCAGTTAAATTATGACTGTATCAAAGGAGAAAAAAACACCTAAGCTATATTCTGTCTTTTCCTTTAGACATCTGTGTGGTGAATGGTAAATTAATGCCTTTTTTCCAAAGTGTTCAGGCAAAGATCCAAGGTTCAGTATTTTTACTAAACAGTAACACAAGGAAAAAAATTATTCAACTAGTCAGGTTTTATTTATGAATTAATTACCAGGATCTCAGTATTCTTAGGGAAATTCTGTTTCCTGTCTGCCCCCTTCTTGATTCACACAGTTGACAGTGGTTTAGTATTAGCATTTCTGCAAGACTGAAGTCGAACAGACCTTTTTTTGTTTAAAGCACATCCGTCTTGTCTATAATTTGCAGCTGAAGATGGAAACCAAATGTTTTTGGGACACTCCATATGCCTGGAGGGTTTCTGAGCTGTCTTGTCCACTCTTTTATTCTCCGTCAAACTTTAGCTAAAAAGAGAACTTAAGCATTAACATTTTGTGTCATTTCCGATCGCTGAAAATAGTTCAAGTAGCAAACAGAAAAGGAGAGGGAAAGGACGAAATAAGCATCAGTTAATTAGTGGCATGGAAACAGTATTGTACGCATCCAGCCCATGAAATTTCTGTATCCTATCCACCACTGGCAAAACTGAAAGCTTCAAGAAAGTATTTTGTATGCTCTTTTTCCTAGCTCATTTACCATTTAAAACCATCGGTAGCCGTGTACTTGATGCTACCTCCCAAAAGCAAGAAATGCTTAAGTTTTGTAGCATTTTAACTGGAGTATGTGAATGACAATATGAGAGAATGAAGTGGGGAGTGCTCAGAGAAATCAAGGGAAGAATATTGCACCCATCTTTACTGCGGAGCACAAGATAGAAAGCCCATAAAAGAGAGCTCACAGAGCAAAGGGAGACAGATGGACTTTAAAACCTTCAGTTCAGTCCAAGCATAAAGCATCCTAAGCTGAAGGATCTATTTTACCACTCGTTATTTTGGACCACAGACAATATTTCATGCTGAAATATGGCAGGGAGGCATCTTTGCTGTTTGCAGACATGAAGATGCGTTTTTTTGAATTTCCATTTTGTCAGTATAGACTGTGAGGCATGCATACCTGAAAAACTCCTGCTATAACTTCCCTAGTTATGTGTCCTAGAGAAATAAGAGACTTGCAAGTGGTTCCCATAGCGTTTTGTCTAAATGCAGCTATATTTTGTATGTAGTAAGGGGAATTTTGTACGTTCAATATTTAGAAGCTAATTTTGCGTGTTGGATCCTGGCATGAATGTTGTTTTCAGGAAGTTTGGTGTGTATATGTGTAAAGAGGGAAGATGATGATGTCTTTAATGGAGTAGTGTCTTTAAATGGGTACATGCATGTTGGGAATTTAGAGAGAGATGCAGCTTTTGTTGTGGTATAATGCTAACTGGGTGAAATAAAAGCAACATCCTGATACTGAAATCAGTCAGACTGTGACTGAGAATTGCTTGTTGTCTTTGTGGTTCCTCTTACGGCCTGCTGAAGATGTTTCTGCCTCTGTGTGCCCCTTGGTCTGTTTGTCATTACTTGTATCTATTTAAACTTACATTATAATGCTTTCCTTTGCTTTGTTTTGACATGAATGGCCAAAATTGATTTAACATTTGCAGAGATGTATATTAACGTGCTTCCGAGGCTTTATACAAGTATGAGTGAAAGAATTATAAATAGTAGAATCAGGAAGGTCAGTAGAAGTTTAAAATGCATGGAGGACTGTGTGAGCAGTAGGAGACAGAGAGAATGCAATAGAGAAGATTCCTTGGTCTGAGAGTCCAAGCCTGTCCCTTTGCACTGTGCTTATTAAAAGGAACCAGCCAGAGGCATGCTTTTACCTTCCCCAATTTTTTTCCCCCTAGATTTGAGAAAATAACTGATCTTTAGAGCCATGTAAATATTCTCTTAAGAAGGAAAAAGCTGTTTCTCCTTTCCCTTTACGCCACTGTTAATGTGTTACAACCTATAACTATTACTTATAGTAATTATGTAGCTTGTGTATCACAAATAGATAGCTGTCTTCTCATTTTTAGTTGAGAAAAACAACAATATCTTTTGTTTTGTAACTGTACAGATTTGTGTGTGTTGTTCAAAACAAAAATGCAAAAAGATTTCCTTAAAACTGATGTGTGGCCTGAAGGCACAGTAAGTTTCAGTGATGCCATGTTGTCAGTTGCATTGCAGATGAGATATTTTGCTGGGAGGAGGGGGGGGGGGGGGGGGGGGAGTTGGAGACTTTTATAGCTTTTATAGTTCATAATTTCTTCCCCAGAAGCTCCTGTAGGGTTACATGAACTTCATAGGAGATGCAAGATATGAGCCCATTAGTGCAAGAGAAAAATAGGCAATTTGGGTAAGCCTAATAGCTTAACATAAATATCTCAAGTAAGCCTGATGCCTTGAGTTCCCCTTCTTGAATAAACAACTGTGTGCAAGTCCTGAATTTGTCTCCAGACAGATTTTCTTTAATTGGAAAATAGTGTGTGGCAGAAAAATTGTTGACTTACATTTTGGCCACCCACATGGTGTACATTCTGTCAGAAAATTTGCCCATTGCAGTCTGGCCTCTTTTCTAATACAGTAGATATCAGATTTAAGGTGGCTGAATCCACTGAGAATTGGATGTGCAGATACTTACCAGGAGAAATCTTGAATGAAGTTTACTATGCTCAATTCTTGCTCATCTACAGCCCACACCTTCTGTTTTTTCAGTTACAGTAAGTTATAATGATGGCTGGGGAAAGCAGAGTTGGGGATGTATTAATTTGTCCAAGCACAGAGACAAAAAAAGAACCTAGGAAGCTGGTTCTTTGTTCTTGAAGTTGTTTGTGATTAGGGCTGTCTAAGCCAGCCTGCATTAGCCACAGGGACTTTCTATGATGTCTGTTAGCTTCCTAGTAATTCTCTGCGCTCCCTCTCTAGTTCCATTATAAAGTCTGAAGTGTGGGCTGTGTCCTTAGTGTGACCCCTGCATCAGGAGCACCCAAAGCAGAAGTCTGGATCTACTGGCCTGAAACATGATTCAGCTACTCCTTCAGCTCCAAAGTGAAAATTTAATGTTCTCTCAACATTCTTTTCTTCATTGGTGAACCAATAAAGAATGCAGAAGTTCAGCATTAGGACACCAATGCTCTTGCGTCAGTGTCCTCTGTTGTGCAAAAAGAATGAGGTCATTTTAGGTAAAATATCTTATGCAAAGGAGGAAACTGGGAGAGAGATGTATGTAGGTACCGAAAGCCAGCCAGCCTTCTGCAGCTTCTCCAACTTAGTAAACTAATATACAGCTGTTTGGCTATTCAAATTTTCCCAATGTTAAGTGTTGTTAATCAATTTTTAATGCAACGATTAAAAGGATAGGAAAGCTGCTACCCAGCTTTCACCAGAATAATTGATTTCTGCAAGACCTTAAATACCTTCACCGTTCTGCTTCAGTGTAAAAGTTCTGTGCAGATGATACAAATAGATCCAAAGGAAGTGAGAGTAATACATAGCTACATTTGTTTTTAAAAGTCTTACAAAATGTTACTGACATTTGGTTTAATGGTTCCAAAATGAGGCCACTGTGTATTTTGGATTGCAGGCATTTACTATGCCTGTGAATTTATGGGGAATGCAAGTTTAAAAAAAAAAAATGAAATGTTTGGCAACAAGGGTTATAAATAATGCTTCCATAACTACATTAAGAATAACAAAAACACAGCAGTAAATATATGTATTTAAGCAACAAAATCTGCTGGAGTTTTCAGTTGAAAAGCAGAGATAAAATCTAAAGATAAACAGCAGACTTGGGGTGTTATGGCTGAGAACTGAAGCTGGTATTACCAGAGCATCCATAGCAATAGTGCAGCACTGTATCTTGTATCTTGTAGTAGGTGATGTGCTTGGGCTGGATGGAAAAAGTAAGGTTTGTATGATCAAATCTGGAGTGTTTGGGAGTGCTGCAATGAAGAGGCCAGCCTCTGTCACTGAGGATGTGAGGTTAATGATCTCACATGTTTTTTCTTATACAGCATCTGTTTTCACATTCATGAAATCTGCTCATAGCCAACTGCAAACATTGCCTATCTCACTTATACATGGAAATGATTTAATATGTTTTAATCTCCATAGCAAGACCATGATGATCAAGTGAAATACCCACTGATAGCAAAGAATGGCATTAAAGAATTCTGCTTCCTTTTCTCCAGGTAACTGCATTTTGTGATGTTGATGAAAAGAAAATAGCAAAAGGATTCTACACTTTTGAAGAATCTGAGGTTAGTTCCTTTTGCATTTGTTACTGTGATCTGAAATTGTTCTGAGAAATGTGATGAAAGAATATATCACAAATTTTTAATATGGTATGACAGCTCATTTTGGTAGGAGACCATGATTAGTGATTAGAGGTAAGGAGGCCATGACTATGTAGGAAACTAGATAGCTGAAGATTAATACCACAGTGCCAACTATGGAGCCAGAATCCCTGTCTGTATTGCTCACAGGAATGAGACTACCTCATCTGTAATGGTGATAGAGGAATTGTCTCTGAATAGTTTTGTTTCAGGTAAGATCGAGACCAGCACGAAGTGTGATTCTTCAGGAATGGGTTTAATAGAGATGCCTCCAGACCTCACAAGAAAGAACAAAGAGTGATGGGTTGGAGGACTTACGGACACAAACTTCTTGTCCTAACGAAGAGAAAAGAAGAAGGAAGAACATGAAGATTTGTGAGATGGTATTTCCACTGTTAACAAATTGTCATGGCAGCAAACCTCTTCCAAAGAGGTTATCTTCCAGGTCGAAGCAGACAGGCAAGAGTACCTCACGTTAACTGAAGTCAGCTTAAAAAGACAAATGTATATATTCTGATGGCATAAAGTATTGCCTTCTCTGACAGTTTTTCTTTTAGATGAGAGTAGCATTTGACTAATGATGGATTAAAGTCTAATGTCTACTAAGTAAAAGGAAATTTCAGTGATAAATTGTAACTTATCTATAGATTAATTATAGTCATACTGTATCTAAATAAGACTTCAACTGATAGGCTTCTTTTGAGCCTAAAATTGTAGGCAGAAACACTTCATTCCACTGAGAAGGAATAATGATATTTAGATAGCAATAAACAAATCACATAGAAAAAGTTGTTTTATTACACTATTAATTTAATGGTAGCAATTAGCTCCAAGATCTGGAGTAGTTTCATCCAGATTCAGTCCCTCAGTCAGTGACATGACAGCTCTCAGGTTCACTGGGCACTGGGTCAGGTCCTTGGGAGTGCAGTCTGACACTATGGCTCAGCTGGTCTAGCTGCAGGGGTGGTCTGACCTCAGCCCTGCGCTTCCACTGCCTTGTTTATACTGGATCTAGCAGTCTTGTGGCTAAAGGATGACAATTCAGTTAGCTGATCTGGCAGAAAGGAACCCTCAAAAGAAGTTTTCCAGCATGTTATCTTGTGAATAAAATTACCCTGAGGTTGCTGTGGGAGGGGTAAGGGAGCATCTCCTCAGATGCAGCTTGTGATTAGACTAATTATAAAATCAGACTCTATACTGGGAGAGTGCTTCCCAGCTGCAATCAGAATTGAGGATTTTGACCAGGAATATGACTCACTACCTCTAGTTAATAGTAATACTATTGGCATTTCTGTTGCAGATCCTGTGCTTATGTCTTGCTAACAGAGAGCCATTCTCCCTGATCAGTCATAAATAAGATTATACTACAAACTGCTGTGAATCCTTAGAAAATTCTGCAGCTTGGAGCCACGTTGAAGTCTCAGTTGGGCATAAGCTATTTAACAGCTCTAACTGAAAGGGAAGGATTCTGCTTTTGTATTTGCTGCTTGCCTTGTGCCTGCTTTGATACTTCTCTGCTGGCACATTAAGCTGATTCAGCTCACTAAAGGGGTAGAACCAGCTCAAAAGAAAAACAGAAAAAAATATATAGTATTTGATAGGCTATTATAACAACCTGCCTTGTAGTCAAATCCAAGAGGAAATCATTTGGGGAAAGGGCTAAAAGGCAGATAACCTGGAGGAGGGGAATGAGAGCTGCTCCTTTCAACAGCAGAAAGCTCTTAATTAAGCTCTGTGTAGTGTAGTGCATAACTTTATTCAAAGAAAAACAGCTATGTTGAAAGGTTATGGTAAGAGAGTAATGGGTTCTTAAAGTGACTGGGGAAATGGTGAGTGGAGACATGTGATCATGTGGACTATTTAAAATGAGGTCTTTAAAATTAGCTTTTCCTCTTTTACTGCTTAATAGCTCCTAAAACTAAAACAAGTACCCACGTATTTTCTTAACTGTTTGACTGCTCTGCTTGCAGGAGAGACCAAAACCAAAAATTCCTATATGTCACTTCACAGAAGCAACTCCACCTTTCATTATCTGTGTGAAGCAGGTGAGTACCCTTAGCTGTATGTACAAATCAGTAATTGCTCCTTATTATCATCAATTTCTATGTAACTGTTTCCCCAGAAGTCTTTACTATACAATTGAACGGCCCTTCTAACAAAGTGTGCAGAGTATTTCAGGGTTTTAAAACAGCAGTATTAAGAATTGTAATATTAAAAATGATAAAAATTACAGCCTAAGTAAAGGAGCTTGGATCTGTTTTACGTTCTTGCCCAACATTATATGCACAAAGAGGTAAATGTAGTTGGTCACCTGGTCTTGTTTATTCCTAAAATATTGCAGCCCTGTGAGTTTCAAAGGCTTTTTTTTTAAAAAAAAAAAAAACTATTTTGTTTGGCGCTGTGAATTCTGACACCGTTTCCATGGCTGACAGTGGTAACATAACTAGAAGGTGATAACCAGTAGCAATTTTGCTGTTACATTTGAAATAATAGCACATTATAGTGGGATAACACTAGAAGATTTGAAGTAAAATGGCAACAATGCTGTCATTGTAAATGTTAATTAAAAAGTCTCTAAAAGTAACTAAAACTTGAAGCTACATAGAAACATGGATATTTTAAAACTGTTGTAGATTTGTTTAAAGATAAATGAGCTGAATCACATCTCATACAGTTCCCTGTTAACTTTGCCCTCCCAACTTTACAGCCAACTTTGAGAT
This sequence comes from Chrysolophus pictus, assembly GCA_037305975.1. Lineage (NCBI taxonomy): Eukaryota > Metazoa > Chordata > Aves > Galliformes > Phasianidae > Chrysolophus > Chrysolophus pictus. Next base: position 7,743,717 of record CM074593.1, on the reverse strand, counting down.
CATAACTTAAGTTGTAAAGCCAGACTGAAAGTACCTTAGGGCATTACTGCGTAGTGTTGGTTGATAAACTGTTGGATAAGCTGGTGATATTACAACTAATTTAATTTTTCATACTACATATAATGGTGGGTGGAAGTCCCTAGACAAAACATCTGTGCAACCTGTTATAAAGCACATCTAATTTGTGAAGTCCTTACAATGAAACTGTTATACAACATCTTTCCTGAAGACAACAGTCTGTGATTTCAGTATATTTTCTGCTATTTGCCACTGAGCATTTCCTACTTGCTAATTAACGAATACTGTAGGCCATCGTATCTTTCAAGCAGTATTTTTTAATTGTAAATAGAATTTGACCTACTTGAAATACTTTTAGAGCTTGTGAAGTTATTTCTAATGTGTCTTTGAAGCAGCTTACTTTCTAGGAGAATGTAATAAAGCCAACAGCCATTCAGATGGGCTGACTCTACAAACCGCAGGCAGGTTATGTCCTTGCCCATCTCACTTTGTGAGTGAGATATGCAGTTACTGCTAACGTTGGGGCTATAAGACCTGATGGCAAAAACACCCCGGTGCAGAGGTAAATAAAAGTCAGTATGGAAGGAGTTGCAGCATTGCTGTACCCTGGGAAAACAAGAGTGGCCAAAGGGACAAGAAAATGATGAGAATAAACTTGCATAATAATGTAGTGGAAGCCCTCAACACAGCTTGCCTCTGAGTAAATTTTAAATGTAACTGTTAATAATACAAACCTCACAGTACCCCTCTGTCATTATGCCATATTATTGTTGTACTGTTACGAAGATAAGGAATCAGGTCAGAAGGACAGAGACGTTTATAACGAAGAGCTGAAACCAAGTGTTTGTCAGTAGTGCTGAATATACTGTTATTACCTGAGAAACCTCAGACACAGGCATAACAAAGCACAGATATCTATACCAAAGTGTAGAAAGTGTAAAAGCCAGGAGAGAGAAAGGGACTCGGAGGGTCTCATCCAGCAGCATTCTGAGTCACACTCCCAAGCCAAGCCTGCTGGACCCTCCTTTCTGCTACCACTGGGCTTTGCAGCTGATCTTCAGGAAGTTTTACAACCTCTCTTTCAGCCATTGTCATACTTGCTGGATTTAATTACTGTTATGAGTCTCCGTGGAGGCAGTTGGAATCTACAAAATCCCATTCTTAGTACTTGCAAGGTTGTGCCGGGATTGAAATGGCCACGCTTTTCAGTAGTAGTTTTGTCATGGAAAGTAGTCTTCTACCAAAACAAAACAAGCTGATAAATGTCTGTGGTTTAAAATATTCAGGTATCCTGTCTGCAGCAGCTTTCAAACTTCTGGGTCTGACCGCTAAAGGAAATGGTTTCTAAATGGGCTGAGAAGAGCAGAGTATTGAACTTTCATTCATCTGCGTTGCTATTGTGCAGGCCACAAAATGCCGCGGGTTGGCCTTTGCTATATTTATAGACTGAATTTGCCTTGCTTTCTGTGCAGCCCACATCTGAAGGAACAGCTAAAAGCAAACCTTCCCAGCTGCTTTTCTTTATTCACCTCTCTCCGTTTCCCCTTCCAGTGTGTTTTTCAAACAAAGAAGTACGGTAGGATACGTACGCAGATAAATATTAAGACCGCATCAAATGAAAATTGTCCTGTACTTTCTGATAGCTATTTCTGCCTCTCTGATTCTATTCACTCACATACATCAAATGGAACTCTGCAAAAAATGTTAGGAGTTAAGTCCCACACTGATGTGAAAGACAACCACAACCAAAACATAAAATTCTTCTGCCCATAGGGTGCTGTGTGGGACCAACAAAATCCAGGTGTTTGAGAGGTTACGAAGTGTCTGTATTTTCAAACTATTAAGGGCAAGTAGGTTTACCCAGCTCTGTGTTTGAGGTCATGCTGCTAACATAGGAAGATTCCCAGTGAGTGTAAGGACGTTTCTTGTGCAGACAAACGTCTGTGTGGATGCAGCACATGCAGCCTTGCTGGAGTCCCCTACTGGAACCACTTCTGTGTTGTGTGGAGTTGTTGAAGTTGATGTAAGGCAGAGCTAGCTGCTGAGACCTTCCAGTGATTTGCTTAAGCAGAAGTCATTAAGAAGTTTGTAAACATCACAGACTTCTGAATTTATTATTTACAAATATAGATTAATCAACATCCTTCTGAAGAAGTGTTCTGAGGCCTTGCTGTTTTTTGTTTTGCCTTTCATGGTTGAGGATTATTTTTAGTAGTGATACAGACAAAACCTGCATGTTTATAAGCAGCTCTAAGAGGGTAATTTTGAAGATTAGATATGTTTATTAAGTGGGTTGTCTGCAGGAACTGACCCTGATGGCCACGTACTTCAGGCACTGTTTGCTTATTTATTTTCTCTTGCAGCTCCCCCCTAGCGCAGCATTACTCTGTTACCATGTAAAATCATCTTTGAAAAAGCAGTCATACTATTTGATTTTTGTTGGGTTTGCTTTTAAAACGGCTTCACAAAGGGCTGTAGCTGAAATCCCGTGCTCTGGGTGTGTGTGTATGTTTCAAAGCTTTTACCCAGGAGCATAAAATCATGGCTTCAGCTCATCAAAGCACCGTACCAGCCTGCAGTACCACTTCACCTAAGGGTCTGCACTGTATATTTTTTCTTGCTCTGAGGTAAAAGCAAAATGCTTAGAAATCACTTATTGTACCCTGTTTTGGCATGGCTTCCAAGTGCTTGAAATGAAAGGGATTTTCTACTACTCTGCCTCAGTAATTAAACTAGTTCAATTGTGTAAAGCATTCAGGAAATTTACTGTTGACCAGTTATTGTGAAACACTGCCTTGTTCTGTCACCTCAGTCCTGTGGTCTGGGAATGAAAGGTTTATTTTTAACTCTTCTGCTCAATTTAGCATCTGGGCTCTTCTTTTATTTTCATTTTTAACCCTTCTTCAGAGCAGGTTGGTTGTTTTTTTTTTTTTCAGAATTGTTTCACACCCCATGTCCAAATTTGGGTAAACTTGGGTTTATGAAATCATTAGAGGAGTCTGAAGGTCATGATCAGTACCTGCATTTCTAAGTAGAGTTCTCTGTTGATGTGAGCGCTAAGTTTTGCACTTGAACCAGTGGAAGCCTGGGATCTGAACTGGATTGCAAAACAAGGACTCAGACCTTCAAACTACTAAATGCTGTCAAGTATTCTTAATATCAAGAGCTTAAAAAAAAAAAAAAAAACCCATACTCAACATCTTTCACACTCAGGCCCTCATCACTCAGGTAACCAATGGCTTAGATAGGTAAAGTGGAGCTCTTGCTTTAAAAATCAGCTGCCATGAGACCTTTTCTGCCCTTTTCCAAGTTACGTTATTCATTAGCTGTTATTATTGTTTAATTGTTTGTAAACAACAGTGCTCAAGTAATTTTGACTGTGGTGGATTTGTTTTTATTGAAGTTCTGGATCAGATTGTATACTTTGGCATTGCCAGTGAAAACTGAGAAACACTGCAGGTAGAAGATACTGACATAGGAGAGAAGGGAATTTTGAGCCTGAGCACAGCATGCTGGTTTGAGCCAAGCTTTGAAATATGCAGCATTTCCTATATAACTTTAAGGAGCAGCCTGGAGGGGACAGGTCAGTTTGTTTTGTAGTTGGGCGGGCTGTTGATTGAGATGGTCTTGTGTTCCTTGAATGGAAGGCTTCTAAGAAACACCTACATGCTGTGTGAGCATTTTTATAAGCATTTCAGCAGATGGGTCCAAGATGAGCTGGAAGCTGAATGTCCTCCATGGAAGTCAGGAAACTTTATTTCTGAACTCAGATTTATAGAAAGTCCCAGAGCAATTTTACTGAAGCCAATTATTCTAGCCAAAGTCTAGCATTCCTCCTTCAATTCCAGTTTTGTTTGGGCTCTAGTTTTGTACCTTCCTGTCCAAAACACCTGCAGAGTGTTGTGCAACTTCAATATTGCTACTCTGGACCAGAGAACTTTAATTCATTTCTGTGATATTCCTGAAGTAGAACTCAGTAAGGCCAACACAGAAGTGTCAGAAACACTGATGTTGGCATGTTTTCTTTTAATGACATCACAGCTGTGTTAGGATATGTATTGCTGCCTTGAAAAATGACTCATGGAGCAAACCTACCAGGTTCCTGTTCAGTTAAGGTAATGACAGCTTAAAAGGAAACACCTTTACCTAAGCAAAGTATTTCAGTTGCTTGATGAGAGGTTTGTTTCATCAGCCAAGCTAATCATTGTTCAAAATCTACAATGTCACTGTTGTATCAAACTCATTCCCTTGGTCTGTTCTCTGCAAATGCCTACAGTGGAAAACAAAATACCCAGAGTTGCAGATATTTATCTTCAGAGCTCACAGTGTAGTCCTCATGTTCTACTTCAGTGCATTAGAATGATGAGTTGTCTGACATCCACCCACAACCCCAAAGATACTAACTTGAATGCTAATTTCTCAACATATGCCTAATTTGTGAACAGATACATTTCTAAGCCTTGTTTTACTTATGTTTAACTCTGCAAATGGGGCTTTTTTCCTCCTGTGGTCTAAAGAACCAAATTACCAAAGCCTGTTACAACCTGAAATAACTTTTGTCTGTTTTTTGTGGGGATTTTTCCCCCCTCATAGGATTTGACAGGAGGAGCATTTGAAACAAACTTGAACATGCTGAACTTGAAAGAAGGGATGGATTATTATCACTTTAACTAAAGGCAAAGGTAAGGTAGCAACATCAAAGCTGTGTGTTATATCTATCATAGCACCATCTGGAAGACCAGTGTTAGAAATTCTTAGTAATTTGTGTTTTATTAATCTTTATTCCAGTAGCCCTTTGTAAGGGAGGTGCTAAAAACACCACTATAGTGGTATTTACTCATTTTACTATTGCACAGCACTGACCTACCAAGCTCATTTTGGTTGTTAAATTGTATTTCTAATTAAAATAATCATCAAATATGGTCCAAAAGACTACAAGAGCATTGTTACCATAGGGAAATCTTAAAAATGCATCAAGCAAAGCCTATAACTCAAAGTGTAAAGAGAGGTTTCTGTCAAACACTGGCTGGGGCCCTCAACCTGTCCCTGCTATTGGCTTCATTTCCTGCTACTGAGAGCAACAGCTGGCACTTCAGAGGTAAAGCTCTGCATACAGTCAGTACTGAGGTTAAGTACAGCATCCTCTGATTCAGGACTGTTAGAAGTGTATGTGTAACGTTATTTGGCAGGCACATGATTATTGCATGCAGACACGTTTTTCACTGGACCTTATTTTTTTTGTAATCAGCAGGTTCTGCCAACACAACTTGTATTTTTCATGCAGCAGAACTTTGCAAGAGCAAAATGAAAATTTATAGTACATTATATAAGGCTATTAATGAATGACAGCCTAACAGGATGGGTGACACCTGCAAGAACCACTGTGCTGTACACAGCCACATGGCCAGCTCAGTATTTGAACTAAGTACTCATTTGTTTAACAGTTACAGAATACCATGCATCAATCTACACTGAATTTCATATGCCAGTCCAGGTTACAAGTATAATTAAGAAGTTTTGAATAACATAATATGTCATTTGCAATATCTTTAAAAAAAAAAAAATCTTGCAGTGACACAAGTGTACTTTTGGAAATGAACACCAGCACTTCAGGATAGCAGGTACTTCACAGAGAAACGTGTCTGGCTTTAGCTTCTCTTGAAATTTTCCTTTCTTTCAAATTTTCCTAGGTGTGTGTATATGTACTGTCTGTGATTGCTGTTCTATTTGAAGAGCTAGGAGAGTGGAATTAACTAGAACCATCAAAAAACAGATGTAATGATAACATCATGTTACCTGTGCATCTGCCCTACAATCACAGTAATGTTACTGAAGATTAAGTGTTGCAACTATTTTATTTTATAGTCCATAAGGAATAGTTGAATTCCTGCCAGTTGCTTGAAGTATTGATTCCCCTCTGTGGAGACGGGAAAATAAAAAAGATAAAACTTCAGTTCCTCAAGCAAGTTTACTACACCATTTGCTTGAATAACACCTCGGTGTTAGCTGAAGTGAAACTTGGGTTTTTTTGTTTGAATATGATGTAAGAATGGCATACTTACCTGCACACATAAACTCTCCTAAAGATGAAGTACCAGTAAGTATAGCCATTCTTACCTCCAGCAAAAAAAATTCTTTTGTAAGAGTAATGCAGTAAGTCAGTTTTAATGTTTAATGTGTAAACAGCAAGCGCAGGTTGAATGGCTCCATTCAGAATTGGAGAAGTGTAAATCATTGACATGGGGGGAAAAAAATAAAACAACTAAAACCCACAGGTCAGTTGTGACAGAGCAATGAAGCTATGAAGATAAACTGCCATCTTGTGGCTACAGATAATGAATTAAGAAAAAGACAACATAATGAATTGTTGCCCTCGCAGGGTGGGCATATCTGCACGATGCCGTAAGGCAGCTTCTGCCTCTTATTTTGTTCACCAGTGTACTCTGCAGTAATGCTGAGAATCCAATGTGTTGAGATGCCACAGCAGCACCTGAACCAAGAGCTTCAGTTTACAAACCAGAAGCCAGCACTGCAACTTCACTTTGCTGAACTCTGCAAGAGAGAAAGAGAAAAGAGGTGGAGCAGCACATACTGCAGTTTTACCAACGGCACAGTTGTGTATGTAACTAAGTAAGAAAATGTAGAAATGTAAAGTTAAATTTTTTAACTACCCATCAGTAAATTTGGTTTGTACAGGTTTTTAAAGGAATAATTGTTTATTTACTTCAATAAAATTAATTCATCTTTTCATAATGCTTGGCATTCTCTGCTGCTCTTTGTTCTTGGGATATGTGAGCTCCTATGTGGGAATCAGCTGGCTGCAGGCAGGAGATGAGGACAGCAGCAACAAGTCTTTCAAGTCCAGGGTCACTTTTAGAGCAAACTGAAAGTTCTATGGATAGGCTATGTGCAGTACTGTAACAGCTCTGTATTGAAGCTTTCTTGAAGGAAAATGAGCATTTGCTTTCCAGATTTAGCTTGCACTGCTGAAGAAATTTTGAAATCTTCCAACTAGGAATGATATTTGACAGCATTTCTTTCAGAAAGAAGAAAGGTGATGAAATTCAGCATGGCGGAGTCCTACAACTGGAATAGTTCCTGCCATTATCCAGTAATTTAGTGCTTGAGATGAACATGCTAAGACCTAACTCATTTCCTTCCCTGTTTGTTACTTATCTTGCTTACTTGAGCCTCACTTTTAAACAGCAGAACAGACCAGCTCTTCTAGATATTAAAGCAGAAGGGTCTGTCTTTCTAGAAATACAGTTTGCAGTTCCAAACTGTCCAAACTGTTCCACATTAAAGCAGAAAAAAATCTACAACTGATCCATTGTCATCTTATGAACGTGTTAACTTCCAGAATATATTCTCTGTGTTAAGAGTTCTGAGATTTGCAGCAACAGCACACATTACAATTTTGTGGTTAAAATGGAATGGGACAACGTTCCCTCTTCTTCTTCCCCAGAAAGGACAGTCAAACAGTTTTTGAAACATCTGTGCTGTATTATTTCATTCTTGCATTTTGTCTGAGTAAGATGTCACGCTGCAACTCTGGAATGCTTTCAAGGAATGAAATTGGAAGGGCTTAAGAGAATAGTTTTCAGCAAGTCCATATACTCTGTACTTAGCTGTGAGGACGTTCCTACATTCATGAACCTGTGAAGAACTACATCTGTTGCACAGAACTTACGAAATGCCCTCAGTTACTGGAACAGTTGATCATTACAATGCTTCTTCCCAGAAGCTCAGGAGCACTGCTGTACCTTACCTTGGTTACCAGCTGTGGTTTGGGCACCTTCAGAAGGTCACAGAGGTGGTTGCGTTTCTCTCGTAGCTCTGCTACTTCAGCTTCCCTGCACAAAGAAGCAAGTTCCAATCACTTCAAAAATAAAAACCCAATGCTGGCTGTGTAAGCTATCCATTTTTTAATTTATCACTATGCATGTCTGTTCTTTCAAGTATATCTCAAACTGGATGTTCTTGTTACATTGCAATTTTAGAAAAATGTGAGCTTTTTGCACCATTTTAAGCCAGATAAACCATAAATACCCAACGAGCTCCTCCAGAGATGGCAGTTAGGAGTTCAACTCCTAAAATTATTCTTTTAGAATTTTTTTAATTTGGAAAGTAATTTTCTTCATAAAAGCTTTTTGATTAAAAGTTCATTAATTTATTCATTTATTTAGAAAACACCATATCAAGAATGTAACTAAGTGCCACTGGATTTAGAGAACGTGCTGCCATGCAGGGATTCTCCTGCACTGAAAATCCAGACCTAATGCTAGCAGAACTTCTTAAAAGTTACAGAAATAACAAAACGTTCACAAGAGAATTTCCTCAGCAGTGGTTACAAAAAGCCCCAAATGCCAAAATCCAAACATGACATTCTTTTACAGATACATTTTTTACAAGATAACTGCAATGCTGCTCAATCAGCAGATACAGTTTGCTTTTCTTAAGCCTAAATGAGTGAGTAGAAAAATTAACTTAGCAAGTAAACTGATTCCAAAAACAACAGAGAAAAAGCAAAAGTACAAGTTAAGTTAATTAATTAAAAGTAACCTGAATAATATATATAAAAATATATTTGAACACTTGAAGATTATAGAATCATCAAGGTTGGAAAAGACCTTCAGGATTACCATGTCCAACCATCAAGGTGACCTACCACGACCCATCAGCAAATCATGTCATGTGTCACATTTAATACTGGAAACTTTCCTGTAGCTAAACAAAATGTTATTATTTATAGTGTAATTGTTTAAGCTTGGAATTGTACAATTGTATGATTAACTCTGTAATTCTAACAAAGAAAATGTTACAAAAACGCACATTCCAGTAACTACCGTCTTCCCCAAATATTTAGTTCTCATTTGGCTTCCTGATGTTAGTGCTTATTTTACTGCTGCAATTACTGTGTTTTAGCACTGAGAAGGGCTCTCTCTGATACTCAGGCATGACTTCATCTATCTTCCTTTGTAAACAGTTCAAATTAACATGATAAAACAAGATTTAAGTTCTTCATCTTTAATCTCAGTGCAAGGGATATATTGTGACAGGGAATAAAGCAGGCAGGCAGTCACAGCTTAAAAATGGCAAGGTGAAAATAAATAAAGTATTTTTTCTGAAATGTCTGTATGAAGTTCACTGCTTTGTTTTGGTGAGCAGCTCCACACTACTGTTTTTTTTCCCTGTAGCAGTTTGGTGTGTTCTACTTCTAATCTTGCAACTGTAAGCAGCAGCAACCTAAGCCTTATCAATTGTTTCTGTTAACCAGTTGTTTCTGTAGCAGCCGAAGACTGCTGAGAAAGCCTGCTCTTAATTTGGATTTCCTAAGCAAGCACTGAATCAGCCTAGGCAGAACATTAAACATCAATGTGTAGTCGAGCAAGTAAGAAGAACCGCCGGTAACAAGCAGTTCTTCCAAATTTGTGACTGCAATACTGAAATCTCAGGGAAAAGAGAAGCAGCCACCCCTGGCAATAGCAGACATTAATTTCATTTCCCAAATATGTTGTTTAAGCTCAAATGCAGAAACAAGCTGGAAATTAAATGCAAGTTCAATAATGTAAGCATGCGAACTACAGCATTAAGGTGTGCTTGTTCTTGAAACGTGCCTGTGTTTATTTCATTTCCAAGAAATATGAGTGAAGAAAAAAAACAGTTAATATAATAATACCTATGACATACGTTCTTGATATTCTTAAAAACGCCTTCTCCTATATTACTCTTTGAGGCAGTGTGGGGCAACTTGAGCTCCGATGAAATTTGAGCAATGACATTCCAGTTAATTGCTGTTCACAGCTTGCACGGATCCTTTCTCTTCCAAAATCCTGCCAGAATTAAATACCTATCACTCAGGCATTGGTCAGTGCAGTCTTTAAAGGTGTGGATGTCTTTCCTTCAACTTCAGTGGTACAAAAACTGTTTCAGCTGTTATTACCATCTGAGAACAAACTCACTTACCAGTTACTATCGCTGAGGATGGCCATCACCTCGTCTATAATGGCAGGATCAACTATTTCACTGTAGGTTATCAACATTTCATAAACTTGACTGGCTGTTGTTTTCCGTATCTGCAGGAAGAGGCAGAGAAAGCTTCAGTAAAATATCCAGAGTGCTGCAGGGAAGAGCCCAGCGGGCATTTCCATTCCTATTGGTGCTGGCTGAGGAAGAAGGGAGAAAGTAGAGAAGTACCTTTTGGAAAACATTTCAGACCTGTCCCTCACAAGGAGTAAATTCAAATGTTAGTAACAGCCTAATGGGAGCATTTCTTTACTTAAAATGATTTACTGAGCAGAAGTCTGCCCCAGTGCTGGCTGCTGTAGAACTACAAAGAAGTTATGTTCCACACCCCAGAGACTGTAAGCCAGTGAAACTCTAAAAAGCTGTTTGGAGATAGATGATGCAAGTAACATCAGCTTTTAGACTCCAGCATCCAGCAGCAGTTACCCAAGTTTTTTCCCAGAGCACTGTTTAGGTGCAGTGTGATGCACATAAAGAAAAAGGCTGGTTCCTGAGATACAGTGCGTGGAAAGACACTAAATGGAAGATTGCAAAATTGTAACAGGAACAAATTCTGATTATTATTACTTTTTTTTATAAAGAAAGCCTGATGGTAACTAAAGGGAGGCAAAGAAATTATGGGCTTATTTCCTGAGCAGTGGTGCCAATTTAAATCGACTGCTCTATAAAAAGATAAATACATTATAATGTGAAACATGAAACGATTTATCTTCAGTTCTTACATTGCTCCTCCTGCAAAGTTCTCTTCCTGTAGCAAGGGAACACAGCATGGAAATGTTTGGACCAAAACTCCAAAGCATCCAACCTTTCTGAGCACCATATTATTTTGCCCTGAACACAAACAGAATCAGTGCTAGAATAAACAGTGCAGGTTTGTATTGGCCAGAAACCAGGGCACGCAGTGCTTTCTCAAACCACTCTAATATCTCATTGGTTTCCACATTTTTATGTGCCCTTGTAATTGCATCTGACAGCCCCTGCTTCTCCTGCACTACCTGAGGGCTGAAGCTGCCTCTCCTCACCTCCTCACAGCACTCCTGCCAGCACTCCCAGATGAAGCCCTGAACACCAGTGCCATTGGAAGCTCATTACTGGGTCCAGCTGCCACAGCAGCCACCACTCTGGGCTACCACATCTGGTACAATGGACCTCATGTTCTCCCAAAAACTTCACAGAATCAAAAAAAAAAACCCCTACCAATTCTAATGCCTGTGATGCTGTCCCACATTCAATCCCTCTCCTGCACATCCTCAGATGCAGTAGCTCATTTTTCGAGCCCTGTTTCAGTTACTTAACCTGCTTCAGGCGGCAGTACAGCAGAGAACACACCCTTGAGAAATAAAACCTGGTATTACATCACTGTCTCTTTGAAGAACATTAAAGCAACATTCTTAATTTTATTTTTAAACTTCATATATATTAAAGTAATATAATTGATACTACGCAATTTCTTCAAGACTTACCACAGGAAATGGATGGCAAAGGAGGAGAAGCAGCTGAAACAAAACTTTCTCTCTCATATCTCCTTGAAATTGAATCAGGCCACAAAACCTGAAAAACGTAAGAAAATACAGATCTCGAGTGATATTTGTTCATGCTATAACTGTAAAAGTACATTTTGAGGATCAGAATGAAGGTGTACATTAAAAGAAACAACAGGGAGAGAGAATGAAGCATTGCTGTCCCCAGGAAATCTCAGCTGATATTCTAAGGGCTGTGGGAAAGCAAACACTGAGAGGGAGTGCACTGAAATTCTTAAGGGTTACTGAGATGCCACACATTTATGCCAAATACAACTGTGATCTTAAAGCTACTGAAGGCAGCCCCAAAATCTTTGCACAAAAACTCACTCCTTGAATCAAACTCTCTCACATGGAGGTAGGAGTGAAAGACAAAGACATGGATTCCTTTTCATTTTAGGCATTCTTGCAGTCTTAAAATATTGCCAATAAAGAAATGAAATTGAAGTCAATTCTACCGCTGAACATTCATTCAGCTTTGCAGCACTTTGTCTTTTTGTCCCTTCATCCAGCTTTGGTTTCATCTCTTTGCTATCTGAACTGGGTGCTTTTTTTCCCCTAAAGCCAGGTAATAATTTTGCTGGTGTTTTCTGCCATTTCTGGTGTACCTGTGAGATCTACTCAATTTTAAGCACCTTCCATTGGCAGAATTGAGCTCTGTGAGCAATAAGGAAATGACTGACATCTTCAAAAACATCAACATTTAAGAGCAGCTAATACTTTTCTTCACCTTCACATGCGTTTCACCAACCACTTCGCTTATCCCTTGTATCTGTATGCATTTTTCATTTACATCCCTATTCCATCTGGTGCCTACTGTAGTTACATTTTCATCACCGCGAGCAGACAAAAGATGTGCTTTGTTTGTCTGACTGTGACTCACACTCCTATGCTGGAGCGAAGTTTCCGGATGTCTTTGGATCTTTTGATCTCTTCTTTACAAAGGTGAAGTAACTTCACTGGAAATGGATGGCTGGAAAGGGGAAAGAGAAAAGGATGAGAAATGGATTGCCACAGAATTTCAAATACATCTAATGATTGTAAAGATGACAAATTAACATTCAAAAGAGAAGAAAGACGCTGCCCAGAGCTGTTTGCAGCTCCTTGCACAGCAGCACAGCCTGCCTGAGGCGGGCTTTTGCTAAACACACAGCATAGTTTAGCCACTACCACACGGCTAGGCAACTTCTTTTTTAATGGAAGTGAAGAAATTAGTATGAATTACATTACCTGCATGCTGAGGAGTGAATTACGTTTCTCATAATCGTTATGTGCACATGGACCTGTGTTTACAGCAATGCATCCTACCATCAGAAACACTGAGCCAGGAATTAAAATATTCTGTAACAAGGGAAGTGCTCCACGCAACACTGCGGTGCCCTGGTGGTCCCCTAAGGTCTTAACCAAACTTTGCACAGAAGGGGATAAACACTGTTCTTAAATACTCTACCAGTCTTTAAGCCCAGATTCCTTTAGCGATTCCAGACAACGTAATTAAACACAGGGCTTCCAGTTCTGCTCGGTGCACCAGTCATGAAGCCATCTTTAAATAGAGCACGCAAATTCTTTTTATTTTTCTACACAGTCTGGGAAATGCAATTCTCACAGCTCTTTCCCAGACACTCATACAAACACAAGTATTGTTAGTGTTATTTCAAGGACCTATTAGAGAAAAGCAAAGAGGGAATATTACTTTTATTTCAGTACAAATTATTTAATCTTTTACTCACTGCACTCAAAGCTGAAGTGCAATAGATGCAAAAAAAAAAAAAACAACCAACAATCCTTTTTCATCTTTGGCTACTGAACACAGTGACTTCTAGATGGCACAGCCTGCAAATCTCACTGTACTGTGTTGTAAAGCAGCAGTCCTAGCATTTATTTTCTGCTACCATGATTCAAAACTGTGGATATAAATGATTCAAAAGTGCTGCATAATGCAATGTGTTGAATAACAGTACATTTAAAACAAGAAAATAAGATGGTTAGAGGAGTGACGTTAAGTGACTGAGCCTTGTTTCGTGTAGTTTTCCAGACAGGAACAACGTATTTTTTACTTAAATAAAAAAATATATCTTAGCAAAATTCTGGCAGACAGTGGCAAGTATGGACCTGGTTAAAAAACTCAGCAACAAACCATGGATCCATGAAGCTAAAGAACAGTCTGAATATGTCCTGAAAAGCACACAAGGAGAAAAGCTGACACATTTACAAAGTTGGCAGCAGGGCAACACAAGAAGTTTTTAGAGCTGATAGTGACTTTCAGAACGTGGCCTCAGCAAGGCTGATTTAAAATACTCCCACTGGATGCTGAAAGGGCAAATTCCTTGCCATCCATTGCCCATGGCCACATCAGCACTGTTTCTACACTCTGAGGACTAAGAGAAGTGCCGAAAGTAATTGCATATGAGACACCTTACAAGAAAAGCATCTGAATGACTCTGTGTGTGTCTACAGACATTGGTTTGTCTATGTGGATGAGGGGGAGAGCATCTGCTTTCTTAAGACAGGCTTTTTCCTTACCTTGATGGAATGGCCCTTCCTCCCACTCCCCCACGATTACACAAAGACATTGTGTGGACAGCTAACTACAATACCTGCAATACATGCCTGGCTTTCAGCACAGAACAGCTGTGACAGTGAATTAGGTGAGATTTTAAATTGGTTCAACAACGTGCACATCGCAGAGGAGTACAGCAACAAAGAGACCAATGGAACAAGAGCATCTGGAATAAATTTAGTACACGTAACCTTATGTGCAGCATTTTGTGTTTAAAACAGATGCACTGTCATTTGCCAATTTCACATTTGTAATAACTACACCTAACCCACGTATGATCTCAGATGACTCCAATAGCTTGGCCTCCTTAAAGGAAATTGAGAAAATTCCTTCTCCTGTGTGGTCACAGTGCCAGCAGAAACAGAGTTCACATCTGGGGAAAGGCAGTGTGTGCACCTTTCCACAATGTCAGCTGGGCACACGTGGCAATGCAGGAAGGCCTGGGACATCAGCTGGGTGCCCATGAAACCAGAGGACAGCTGCTGCCCTGCTCCTTTGCACCATGGTTTATTGGGCACTAAGAGCGTAGCTACTTCTGGTAAAACCCACAGAAATATGTAATACAAAGAAATCATCAGTGTGCAGTCAGTGAAGACATCCTCTCCCTACTCCTCATCCTGCCACCAGCAGGGAGCTCACCGTTCATAGAATGGCCAGAGTAGGAAGGGACCTCAAGGATCATCAAGCTCCAATCCCCCTGCTGCAGGCAGGGCCACCAACCTCCACATTTAGTACCAGACCAGGCTGCCCAGGGCCCCATCCAACCTGGCCTTGAACACCTCCAGGGATGGGGCATCCACAACCACTCTCCTCATTTTGGCACAATCTGTGAGCACAACACTGACTACTGCGTGCTGAAAGCAACCCTAAACATTGCTGCCAAGTGCAGGAGAGGAACCTCAGCTGCTGGATGTGCAGGATGAGAGAGAAGCAACAGCCTGAGAAACAGCAGGCACAACGACTCAGCGCAGCTTCAAGCTAAGCCAAGCACAGCAACAAAGCTGCTCCTGATGGCCTTCTGATTAACTAAGTGGCACCAAAGCTGGTTCGTTTTGAACCACCAGCCAGGGGCTTACTGTGACTTCACCTCCCTGCAAGGTCCGGAAGGGCCCTGGTACAGAAAGGAGCCCAGCAGCACAACCACGGATCCCACAATCACTGTAACCACAGGCACTCACAATGCAGTAAGAGGAGAAACCCCCCAGAGGCCCACCTGCCCTGTTGCACACACTGTCACAATGCAGTGAGGTCCATCTAAGAGCTATGGCAGAAAGGTAAAGCTGTGCATTCTGGACTTCATAAACTGTGGTGTAGGAGGCAGGAAAACCCCTCTGTGAGGTGGGGCTGACACCCTGTGGCACTTTGCTTCAGCTGTGCACTGAGCGCCTACTGAGCAGCAAAGGGATCCAGCCAACAGCCATCAATCCTGGTTCAATTCAGCCACGTACAGTGTTACCTGCTTTGGGTTGCTAATGTTTAACTATCATTATTATTTAAAATGCCCACTGTACTGCACAACGTCCATTTTAAACCTCAAAATGCACCTGTAAGTACTACTTCTCATCAAGTGGCAGTTAACTATTAAGCAGCTGGTGTAAGCATAATGCTGGTGCAGGCTACCCTACAGCCTCAATTCCCTCACACTCCACGCAGCACAACTGGGAAAAAACTCAGAAGAGGGAAGAAGTGGGAGCCAGGATGACGTTACCTAAAAGCATCCATAGCCAAATGCACCAGTGGCCTTCCATGCCACGAAGCAGTGCCTGAAATGTCAGGCTCATTTTAAATTGTTTCTGCACTTTCACGGCATGGTTCTTGGGAAAAGTGGGTAATTGGTCCCACTCAAGAATCCAGACCCAGAAGTCACATTTGTTCATGTCCTATGCAAAAAGAAGAAGGTGTCAGCCAGCAGCACAGGCCTCAGAGCCAGGATCCGCGTTTCTCCATCCCTTAACTGCAGCCAAATGGCACACGCCTAAGTAAGAAAATGCAGACATTGTACTCAATACAATTCTGGGCCCAGCTAAATGGCGAACTACACTGCACAGAGGCTCTTTTAGAGCACAGCAAAGCCCAGCACTGCAGGCTCGCCTGGCTCTCAGTGAAGCGCACACAGTTCATGATTACCACCTCAGACCACAGCGTAACCTATCACCAAGAAATCATCACAAGCAGGAACTAAATTCTCTAACTCTTACTATCTCCAAATTTCCTTAGGGGCAGCCTTTCATATGGTAATTAGTTCCTGCAATTCATGCCTTCCATTCCAACATTCATTTCCTTTCCATCAGAATGATCCACTGGGCTGTAATAAATAATTTTTTACTTTTCTTTTTGGGTTTCACCATCAAAATGGAATCAAATTCGTTTGGATCAACTTCAAAACCTCTCCCAACCCCACTAACCCTCCTGCACTCAATTTCAAACCTTTTCACTCAGCATGAGAACGGCACCACAGGGCTGAGTCTGAGTCTCACAGACACAGCAGTGAGCAGCACTAATCCTACCACACATTTCTGTTTGTGACCCATGTGGGAGGCAGTCTGTACCTGGGGTTTACACCACAACCCAGCACAGAACACCAGGACCTGCACGTTTCAGATCATGGCATGATTACCAAACCCAACTGCAGTGCTCATTCTATCTCTGAATATTTGATGAATTGTAAACTCTTATCCAAAAAGGATACTGCCAGAATTAAGGCAGATTATCTAAATACAGTCTTGAAAACAACAGTAGATTCAATTAAAACTTTTTATATGATAAAATAATTTCAAATGTATCTGATAAATCAGTCTCAAATCAGCAGATCCAAATCCACTACATATGAGGGCAGCAAACACATTGTATTGCTCCACAAACATATCTGCAGATGTGCCAAGATGCTGCTCAGGAGAGTTTGTGGAATACATTTTATTCTTACTGAAATTAAAATCATTCCTTTCTGAAACATCTGCAAAACAACACAATGTCACACTGGAGTACCTTACTCTCATTTATCCAGTCCTGATCTAAATACTTTCCAGAAGCAGAACATCACATGGAAAAGCTGGGACACTGCTGTCTTATTTTTCCTATTAGAATCTTGGTTAACTTCTTTGGAGTTACATTAAGAAAAGCAGTGAGGCTTTGGAAGCAATAGGCAGCAGGCATTCTATTTTGCAGCACCACAACAGGATTCTGTCACTGGTAAAGGCTCCCAGCACAGCAAAGAACGTACTACAAAACTCTGCTATTTAGAATGCTGGAAAAGGGCTCTGATGCTGGCCTGAGCCTGCCAGGTGAAAGAAGCAAAGTGAATTTGCAGGTCGTTAAATAATGAACCAATAACCAACTTTTACCCTGGTATGAGAGTCACAGATTTTAATAAGACCCTTTTGAGGCTATCTGGTCCAAAATTTATCACAGCTGCCAGTTAAGCATTACACCCATATATCTACACAGACTCCCATGCACTCACACCCACAGCAACGCTCAGCAGCAGCATAAGATTTAAGAGCCCCATTGCACAGTGCAAAACAAACAAAGAAGACTTGCAGCAACTTACTTCCCCTGCATGGTAAATATATCAAAACAGCCGTTTGCCAGCATTTGGTCCAGCATTGTCAGGAGGGGCACAGACACCCTGATGAAAGAAAAGAATTTACCAATGTAAATAAACTTCTTGGCATACATATATATGCTATTTTTAATTAGAAGCAAAGAAAGAAACTTCCTATCTACCTACATCTTTAAATTAGAACTCTAATTTGCACAGAGGAGGGTTGCTTGGTAACTTCTGTGTGTTGGCTAAATCATCCTCCTTGGCTGAGAGGGGGACATGCTGCTGCAGCCAAAAGGAAAAAGAGCTAATTAACAAAATGCCTGGTTTAAACTGGCAGGGTCCTGAAAACAGAGTTAAAAGTAGTAGATAAAAATACATACATGTTCTAGTATCTAACCATATTCCATCAAATCAGAACCACAAAGCCCTCTTATCAAACAGGCCAACACACAATGTGCCAGTTGGAAAAATCTGTAGTCATGGATTCTATTGCAACAATTGCAAAAAGAACAAAATTACTCTAAATACAATCTAAAATTCTGCTGACAGCCATGTTGTTTGTTTTTTTCTTCCTAAGGAATACCTCCTACTATACATGTTGGGTACGCCAGGCTTAGAGAAATAAACTGCCAGGAAGAATCACCTGTAAAGGAGAATCTTCACATCATGATTATACCTCCTGTGTATGTGAAAAGACCACTACCAAAATAAAACACAGACTGCACTGCACAGCATGCAGCAACGTATAACCCAGTACTGCACTACAGAAAACACATTATGCTGAAACATTGTGCCTCATATTAAACTACAGCAAATGCAAAACGTTCTACCAACACTTCTTTGTTACAAGCTTTAGCAAAGCTGTACCGAACAAAGATATTAAAGCAGCTTTATGAGCTTCAGGCACAGAGGAAAAATTGTTCTCTGCATCCAACTTCAAACGGTTGTGTTCAAGATACAGAAACCAAGCAAAGTTACCGGTCGTTCCGCAGGTTGTCCTCAAAGACCTTCAGCAGTGTCTCACAGAAGCCCTCCATGGCGCTGGAATCGTTCTGGATTTTCTTCATGTAGTCAAAAAGGCTCTGTGCAGAGTACCTGAGCTGCAGCAGAAGAAAGCTCAGAACAAAGGCTCAGGGAACGACCCGCTGTGCTGTGCACCTGTGCTGCTCTTCTGACAGCCCATACATTCTGTACCAACATGTGACAGGAGGATTATATTTTGCTTTCGTTAATCCTTGTGCAAAGTGGGTTTTCTTACCCTTTGTAAGTTTTGCCATTGCAGCATAAAAGTCCACATTAAAGGTCCCTTATTTTCTTTCTTTCAAAATAAAACATCCCTATAGCACTATCATTACCCTGCTGTACTTTAAATAGTGCAAGAGTTATGGCTCAGTTAGAAGCAAGAAGTTTGAGAGGTAACATTTATTGAACAAGCTGACGTGACTGAAAAACGCAGTGAGCTCTCACAGCACAGTGTTTTCCAGCAGGGCACAGAAGTAAACTCAGTTAAAACTAAAGCCATCTCAGAAATAAGGACAGCTGGTTTAACTTCAGATGGGAATCAGCCAGTTCAGAGCAGCAGCAGGTGGAGGTTTCAGTGCTGTGTTTAAGGTTCAGCTGTGTGTAGTCCCTTTGGACTATTTGCAATTAAACTTCAGGGCAATGCAGGGTCCTCACCTGGAACGTTGCACAGGATGCTACTTCAGCTATTTGTTCTGTACAAAGGAAAAGGGCACAACTACATGTCGACCATTTGGAGACTGTGCAGAACTGAGACACAGCAGAAAAACTGCAGAAGGAAGATAAAGCCAAGCCAACGTAATGGTGTGGACAGACCACTGCTGCTCAGCAGATTTAAAACCAGGACATTTTTCAAATAGACACTGCAGAGCAATGGAAGCTTAACACAACGAGGTAACACTTTATCAACATTCTACATCCCTATTTCCTCCTCACATGAATGCTTCTTTTTTAATGCAGACAGCCTCTACAGAGCACCTGAGCCACCACCCCAAAGCTCACGGGGACTTAGAGAACATCTCCAGAATTTTTCCTCGCTGGCACAACACAGAATTCACACTATGGCAAATGCACACCTTTCCCTGGGGCGGCTGCATGAGGAGTGGGAAAGGAAATCAGGAGCTTAATGGGTTGGAATGGTAGGAACTCCAGAGGAGCCCTGACAATAACCTTGTTCTCAGGAAACACAGCAGAGCAGGGTTTGCCAAGGCCCAACTCTGCCATCGCTTCAGCAAACAGGAGGTAATGAAGCACAGGGACCTTTATTTGGTGGTAAAACTATGGATTTTAATGCTGGAACCAGAGGAAAAGTGCAAGCGAGGCCCTTAAGAAGTGCAGCTACAGCAAGGGGAGAAGCACATAAGGCTCAGGATAAATAAAGTGTCTAAATACACTGTCACAGAAACATTTCCCAATCAGCTTGCTGCAAAACTGAAGTACGATACTTCTGAAAATAGTCCTGAGGCAATGATTGGGTGGATTTGTTCAAAGGAAATAGGCTCAGACATTTGATTTACAGCTGAACATTGGATCCTCAGCTGCCTGTCAGCTCTACAGATGCCTGATCCCCAGAAGGGCTGTGATTCCTTGCATTTCTATCTTGGCCAGACCTGATAAAGCCATCTGTGGGGCACGATGAGAAAGGATGATACAGCACTGAAGATGTTCTGGAGATCCACATGTCCTAAAGGTCTTGCACTAAGCTCAATCTCCTTACAGGCCCTGGTATCTCAACCAGGCATCCAGTACCATAATTGAAATACACAGCAACTCCAGAACATAAGGAAGGAAAAAAGCATCTGCACAGAGGCCAAAAGTATGGCTTTAGGGAGAGGGGAAAACAGAACTGGAAAGCATTCAGCCTTCTGCACCTACCTCAGCACAGACAGAAGGCAAGTGAGAAAGAGCTCCCACAAAAGCAGTGCTTTTATCTACAGATGGCTGCTAAAAGCTTCAGCCTTCAAAGAAGCACTGAAACAGAGAAAGACCTACAGAGAAAGTGCAAACATTCCTGTAACACGTGTGGAAGGCGCGATGGCAGCACTCAGCAGCACTGGTTTGGGATCATTTCTAATCCTGACAAATGTACAGCACTGCATTGGCAATGGTCTGTTTTCCCAGTAACAAAAAAACCACTGCACATCATTCAAGTTTTAGCACAAGCGAAGCCGTGTCTCCATTCTACTCCAAACACTCCTTGTCATTCACCAAGTCTTTGGAGGGCAATAACTGAGGCTGAAGTCAGGGATGTTTTAAGAAAAGTGGGAATATAACACCTCACACTGTTTCCTTCTTTGTAAAAAAGGATGCCAGAAACGCCTCTCAGTGTGTTTTGCTGGAGAGCTGTCATTTCAGAAAGTGACATTTCAGGCTGTTCGTTCAAATGCAACATGATCAATTCACCATAACCAGGTGGTTTAGGACTGGATGCTGTTCTCACTTTTCGTATCATCTACAAATGTCCCAACATTTTCATTTGTCCCAACTAACATATCTGTTCAAAGTCTAAAATCTTTTCTCCAAACCATACCCCAAAGCAGAAACAGTTCTGCAGTTTGTATGGGGGGGGAGGAGAATCACCAAAGTTTTGCATGTCTGTGGTTCAACAATCATGAAATTACACCCCAACCCCTGAAACTACAGCAGTTGTGACCTGCAGAAAGGACACCGTTCCTCAGTCCATATCCTTGTGTCCTGGGAGGATATTTATGCAGCTGTAAGAAACACACATCACTGCAGGCCAAGTATACAACTATGCAGGATGCTTTACACAGAAAGTGCACACAGCAGTGCTGCCGAATGCCAAAGGGAACAACACCTCCAGTTTTTCCTCCTCACTTGAAATGCTCAAGCTGGAATGCTTTCAGCAACCACTGCCACCACAATGGCTCTGAGATACTCCATGCAGCACATCTCAGCAAATGTAAAGAGCTGCTCTCACTAAATACACTGCTAGGCAGTTTTTAACTACAGAAGAAAGGCCAGTGACCACTGAACTGCAGCACAGCCATCTTCCACTTACACCTGCAGGAGATGTAAAGACAAACCTAAAAGCCTGTGGTCATGCAGCATATGAGAAAGCTGAACTTTCTCACTTTTATATCCACGTGTGCATTTGTGTACAGTTTTCTTAAGTAAGAGAGCAAAGAAGTGACTGCAGAACACACACAGTACTGCAGAACACATACCTGAATAATCCCTTCCTTTTACCTAAGGTTTCTAAATTTGCTCCTTTCAGATAGATTTAATAGGAACAGCTCTTTAAATTGCCAGTTTCTGTTTTAATGAGTCCCTGGATATTCAGCAAAGATCTCTACTAGCATTGATGGAATCGTTTCAAACAAGTCGTTATAAGAGTCATCGATTCTAATTTATACATCACGTTTTAAGTATTAAATGTAAAACACCACACATTGCTTAATCCCAAGTGTAAATAGCATGCACTTCCAGCCTCTCCTGCTTTCTATTTGGCTCAAAAAAAGAATGAGGTCACTTTGTTTCCAGAGCCAAACTCTGAGAATATCTGAACCAGAACAAGGCCTCAGTGCTAAGGATGAGCACAGGGTCACAGAAAGTTAACGTTTCAAAACTGCAGTTTCGAAAGAAGCAGGGGAGGTTTCCCTAAAAAACACTGGTGGATGGCAGCAGGCAGGGCTGCTACCAGCACCCGAGTGTTTGTACTTCACAGAACTGAGCACAAACTGAACTTAAAGAAAAAAAAATACAATGTTGAATAAGAATTTTCATCTGACCTTGGTAGCAGTCAGACTGTCTGCTCCCCCACCACTTTCCTCCCCTTTTATGCTTACAAGAATAACTTTGGTTTTGGTGGAGCCTCCAGTAATTAGCTGTTTGACTGCAAACTGAATTCCATGTGCACGTCTGCTATTATAAAAATCTGCTAAGACTTACATTGTCTATCCACTAATTATTGTCACCAACCAGTAAACATATGTTTTCAAACTCTCCAAAATAGCCGTTTCTACCTAATTAGTTGACATTTTAGAAACATCAGAATTGTCAAAATTGCCTTAAATACACGATGCTGCAGACACCAGATCCTCAGCTCCACGAAACCCCCAGGGATATGGAAATCTTTGGATCACAAATTCAAAACCTATGGCACCAGGAAAACCCCATCACTTGGATGTACTGCAAACAGTCAGGGTAAGCCTGAGAAGTGGCAGCCATGGGAGACAACAGAACGATGACCTCCTCCTCCTGTGAACAGCAGCAGCTCTTCTCCCAGCAAAAACTTTCCTGCCACCTCCACTCCTCCAGTGCACTTATTTACAGACTGCACTTTGATTTAGAAACACTCAAACATTGACAGCATCCTGACCGCTGCTTCAGAGCACCATAAGCTCCTAGAGGACCTCTGCAATACAAAGGTTTAACTGACAGACCAAAATATTCTGTTGCTGATCGCTATTTCCCTGCAGTGCGTATAGAACTGTGCCCTTACTGCAATCTATTGTTCTCATGTGCTTTACATGCTTAGCTAAACCAAGTAACAAAAATGCTTCAAGCCAAATACCTTGAAAAAAATAATTTTGAAAATAACACAGACTGTAGGAGAAGGACAGAAGGATAACTGAAGTCTTGAAGACTGCGGCAGCACGACGGAGCACCAAAACCAGTGATAAGGGAGAAGTTTGTACTCAGAAGAATGAATTGCAAGAGATTGCAAAGCTCAGAGGTGCAGTTTGACATCTGAATGATGGGCAGCTCTTCAAATGTACTTCTTGCTACCTCGCTGGCACTTTTCAAGAAATCACATCAAAACAAAAACTATTTTTTCTAAACATGCAGTAAACACATACTGACAACTAATCATTAATATCCTAAATACTTTTTTTTAAGGATATTTTTAACAAGGGTTAAAAGCAGGCATTCAATAAATACATCCTCCTACCAAACAGGGAAGCCATCCTGCTTTCTTACCGTTGTCTCAGTTAATCCACCTACAGACACCGAGAGACCCAAAAGCACGTAGTATTGGTACGCAGGCAAACCTAAAAGCTGGGTGATTCGAGGGAAAGCTTCTGATGCAGCATTCCAGTTTAGAGTTTCTGCCTCTGACCTACGGAAAGGGAAGAGAAAAAAAATAATTCTGTCACTGTGTACTTCCATCTCCATACAGTGCTATGATAGCTCCTCATCCTCAAGGAACATCAGTGAAATCTCTGAGTTACCTAAAAACCCCAAATCAATCATTGCTATATGAGGAAAATAAACACCAAGACTACAGTCACAGCCAAGTAAAGCAAAGCACTTTTCAACTCCACATCCTGTTTCAGATACAGGATTTGAACCACAGGTTCCTTTTGGATGTCAGGAGGAAGTCCTTTACAGAGAGAGTGGTGAGGTGTCAGAACAGGCTGTCCACAGAGGCTGTGGATGCCCCATCCCTAGAGGTATTCAAGGCCAGGTTGGATGGGGCCCTGGGCAGCCTGGTCTAGTATTAAATGTGGAGGTTGGTGGCCCTGCATGTGGCAGGGGGTTGGAGATTCATCATCCTTGAGGTCCCTTCCAACCCTGGCCATTCTGTGATTCTGTGATTCCTTTTCCAAAGCACTTTTCTCTATGCTAAAAAAGCAACTACTCTTTCTTCCAGTGTTTAAAAGGCATTTGAATAATGCCCTTTATAACATGCTTTCATTTTTGGTTCTTCCTGAAACACTCTGACAGTTGGATTTGATCTCTGAAAGTTCCTTACAACCAAAATTATCCCTACAGACATCACCCCTACCATCCCTAATCTACCATGAAATGGCCAGTGGGTTCAGAAATTATTGGAGCTGATCCAGAGGAAGACTTCAGCAGCATTACCATAAACACCTCTCCTTATGAAATCACGGTTTTCACAGATTCATGCCACAAGTTCTTTTTTGTGGGCCTGCTTTGTATGCTTACATGTATTCATTGAACACTTCAATGACATTTTGACAAGCAGCACCAAATATTCCCCAATAAAACAAGCATTTTATTTCCACTGATTTAGGAAAGCTTCTTCAATCTACTACCTTGGAAATATCCTCTCTAGTTCTTCTCGATGAGGTATGTGTGGAACTGGAGGGCTGTCAAAGTGTAACAGAGTAAGGAACACAGATCCTGCGTGAGCTCGAAACTTATCAATTTTTTCAGCTGATTGTTGGGCCAGCCAACACATAATCTGTTTGCAGCTATAAAAATAAAAGAGAGAGAGTGAGAGAGAACAATTCATCATATATAATGAGTAGATTGTGTATTGAAATCACTGCAACAATATCAAAATCATATCAATATGAAAGAAGTCTGGTTTAACGCTTTGTAATGAATATGCAGATCATTTAAGAAATCAAAATGTTGACAGAATACTTAGAGATTTGTTTCCCCACATATTAATAAAAAAATGCCATGACTAATGTTACACAGCATTCGATATTCACATATCACCTTTCATGTGAGAATATACAATGGTGCGTTATGGACTGGATGAACATTTCAGATGGAAATAGAACAGGAACTTGGGAAAAGCACATCCTCAAGTACAAAACTGTAGACATACCAGTAGACAAAGTCTATTCCCAAATTATTTGTCGTGAGGATTCAGCTCTGGTTAGTTATTTAACTGAATCCCAATCAGCCTGCGTCCATAATTAAACTCTCCGCTATGAAATTGTGTTCTACACGGTGCTTTATACCTTCAAAAGGAAAACTAAGGCATCAGAAAGAGCTAGAACACTTTCAGCTACAGCAAGACCTACAACACCAAGCAACTGTGATTCTTTCTCTTTTAATCAAGCTGGAAGGATTCCCTTTCAAGTTTGATATGAATAATTTCTGCATAAGTCCAGCAGGAGGAAACCCCTGGACAACTGGCACTGGCTGAGTACTGAGTTCCTGGAATCCACCATTTTTCTTCCAAGTGCCTGATTCACCAACTAACAGACATTCACTTGTTTTTAAATCTAGAAATCATGTCGCTGTTCAGCCAACATGGGCATGCTCCATAAACCATCACCTATCTTGCTTCACCTCAAGCTGTACTTAAAAATCATATTCACTGTTAGGAACATGAACAAATACTCATGAAATCAAAAATCTGAATCTCAGTGTAAATTTTGTTTTTAACGTATTTCCTTGTTAATAATTCCATAAAGATGACAGAAATGAAAACAAATTCATTTTCACATTTCACCACATTCCAAATCAATGATGCAGTGCTCTGTGTAAGTGGGTGAATTCCTATTCTATTGAAGTGAATAATGCTGGCAATGTGCACAAGGCTGCAAGTACAGACCAAATCTCACAGATGCACTGTACTTACCACCCACTTTCTCTCACTGAGGTCAGCCTCTCTGAAACACAGATGCAGTATTGCCAGCATCTAACATGGTGTAAGATCCATGCATTTCTAACAAGGGTTCCATATGCTCAATAGAGGAGTAAGCATACAACATATAAACAATACATTCCAGTCCATACAAGGAAGTGATTATAAGAGATAAGATAAAAAGAGAACAATAACATACATGTTGGCATTAATTAACTCTGCTTCATTCTGAACCAGCAAAAGCGTCACTTTCATTAAACTTGTCATAGCAGCTTCACGTACCCTGTTGAAACAGAAATAAGTTAGAGCACCTAAACCAGTACTTAAATAAATCCAGCAGCAGTTAGGTTATACAGACACTGGCATAAAGATACCAGCAGGTACAAAACATTGAAAACACTGAACAATGAGAGCAGTTATTGTATTTTGGGCAGAAGAGGAGTGCATATGACTGCACAAATCCCCATCCCATAAAGCAAAGCCCAGTCTGCACTGAGAGCCATCCTCACTTCCAGGCAGATCCCCAACCTGACCATCTTGGTTTTCACTCTAGCCAGATATCATCAGGTTATTAAGAAGCCATCAGTCATATGCAGCATGCAAACTGGTTTTTAAAACCAAGTCTTTTGTCTTCAAATTCTCTTCTTCTAAAAAGACTAATCAACGTTTTTACAAATATTTAAACCACTTCTGAAAGCACCTCACTCTTCACAAATTTTCAAGCTTAGTACTTCCAGCATCAGGAAAAACTGTGACTCAGAATGGCTCCAATCCTATAATAATTCTGTGAAAAAGATTAGCTTAAATAACATTAACATGTGCTTGATGTCCACCTTCCTGACCAGAGCCAGCACATTCATCCTCTCTCAGTAACAATAAACACATAGAGAGAAATTTACAAAAGGGTACACCTGTCTACTGCAAAATTTCCAAAATAAACTGAAAAAAATAGTTGCCTATGTAGTCTAAAACTGGGTGAGACACTTGTCATAATGGTAAAAAAAAAAAGTAACTTACATCATTTTTTCCTAAGTAGTTTAATACAAGTTTGGCAATCTTTCATCAAAGGATGTTTTTCTCCCCTTTTCATACAGTATCTGACTTTTAGATACTCACGTCTAACACCTGTAGTCAGATTGGACAAGTCCTAGCAAACTATCTGTCAAAATAAACGTGAAGTTTGCATATGGAAAGTACAGTTGGTTATACTTTCCCACGATTCCATTAAAGAAAGACAAAAATTACACACCAAAGGAAAGGTCTCTGCAGAGAATGGCAAGTCTCTCCTTATCTTTCCATCTTAGTCAACAATTTAAAAGAAAAAGAACAAGAAAACATATCTAAGAGGCCACAAAAGTATTCAGCAGGCTATAGTGTGCTATGAGAAAAGCCTTCCCTTCCCCCTTCAACTTGCATGTTTTGGGACTGTTGATTTTGGCCAATGTTGTGAAAGAAGGTTTAAAAAAATATGGGGCTCAAAGCACATTTGAATTTTAATGGCAATTCGATTCCCTTAGGACTTCTTTGAAAATTTCCACTTTGCAGAATTTTGTTTTGTGTTTAACTTAAGACAGACAAAAAGATCATCAACAGGGGAACTTGTGAGCTGCTACAAGCGGAAGCTCACTTGAGTAACTAATTATACTTCACCAGTTTCTCCCTTATCAGCTTCAGCAACTCACCTAATTTTGAAAGCTCAGTCTTTCTTCCTTTCTCTGACTCATCACCCTACACGCTTGCTCTTACATTTTCAAGCTGCTCTTGTGTCACTCGAGTGCTATTACATACCCTAAGCTACAGATCCACTCACCTCCTTGCTTTTTGACAGCTGACAAAGAAGAAGGAATGCCAAGATGCTCCCTCCCTCGTGCGCACTGGAATGACCTGTTCTTGATCCTTACTACTTTGCATTCTTGTTTCCTCTTTTAAGTTTGAGATGTCAGATGCACCTACATTTCTCTGACCTGCTGTCCTGTGTTGTTTCCCTTCTTCCCTAGATTTCTTTGGAATTTCCTTTCACACCACGTGTTCCGTTCCCCACAAAACCTCGCTGTCATATGACAATCAGTATTAAAGGCTGAGGCTCAGGGCATCATTGGATAAAAAAATACAACTACAGACACACAAACATTAACTTAGGCTGACAGGGGTAACCTAGATTATTTTCCCTCTACCCTTTTTCAACACATTTGTAAATATGTAGTGAAAAACTTAAAGGTTGCTCCAGGACTGGTTTGTTTTGTCCACAGCAGGGAGAAGGAAGCAAGTCACTGAGACTGTTCTGGTCACAGAAAGAAGCGTGATGAGGAAGAAGGCACCCAACCATGCCTACCTGCAAGGCACACTTAACTTCATGGCCACTGCAACCTTCCTAAGACAGGAATTACAACCACGGTTTGCAACCATTGAAAATTTGCCACTCACAAATTAAGCAACTGCTCCCTCTCCTGGCAAAAAACAACAACGCACGAAGATAAAAGGAGCTCAACAACTACGAGTCAATGCACTACTTCAAAGAAACTAGGAAAGGCAACTTAAACCACTGTACTTTTAATAGTTAAATACGTTCCTAATATTCAGTAACATCCTCACAGTCAGAACAAGTCTGAACTCCAGTTTCACATCTTCTTGGTGTGAAGGGACAAAACAGCCTGGGCAGCTTTCCCTTTCCACATTTATTCCACCAGCACATTTCCAAACTCAAATCACAACAAAGTTGGAATTATCTACTTATTTCTAATAGGTTTTCAAAAGATTTCTTTAATTGGACATAAAACATGACTCTAAGCTGAAGTCTCCCATTGCGAGGCATCTCACCATCCTCCAACATCTCCTCGGCTGTCAGTGGTGTAGTCAGTCACACAATTGAGCAACGTAGCATAAATCTGAGCAACATTATCTTTGCAGATAAACTCTTCCTGGGATCCTTCGCCTTTAACACCTACTGTCTGGCAAATCCTTTAAAAAGAGAAAACAGAGGGGAAAAAATACGTTAGCAAGGGGAAACACTAAGATCATAGCTTTGTTCTGTTGCTTAATAAAATTCACTAGATATAAGGGTATTCTAAGCCTCTGTAATAATTCCAGCAAGCAAACATATCATATGCAGAATGGTTCTGAGACTATTCTAGATTTGAGGATTTCTTATCAGGTTTAAAAAATACCATCTAAACCAAAATCTCAACAGAGAAACAGAATGCCTTCATGTCTGAAATACTACAAAAAGAAGTCTCTGTACTTACCTGTCACTTTCTGTACTCTTACTACAACGAAACAAGCAAATAGAGCAAAGCACTAATAACAGCTGCACTGAATGATATTATATTTCTTTCTACTGAAGATATGTGTAATGTGAGAACAAATTTTTCTGCATTGTAACAGTTTAAGAGTATATATACTCTGATACTATTAACATTAAATATGCTGTGGCATGTAAACACTGAAAATATTCCTTAAGACAAAAAGTTTCTTCAAACAAATTCAATTATTTTTTTTTAATTAAGTGGAGAAATCTATGCTGTTCATTTTCACTGAAGCTCACCAAATTGCAGCCCGTGAAAAAGGTGAACTTGGAAATATATTCTAGCTACTTTTTTCATTGATTTAAAAACAAAACATGAGAGCTGTACGCCATCCTCAGATGTGAGATAATCCTCTGAATCAAAGGTGTATGGGATAATGCAGATGTACGCAGTTCCACACTAGAAATGATTAATTTTTTTCATAGTGTGATTTCAAGATCCATGCAGTGAGCTTGTATTAGAAAGTGGGGTGAATAGTAGAAACCTTTTATAGAAAGAACTAAAATTAGATAAAAAATAAAGATGATAAACATACTCTGCAATTGCTATTAGGGCATCTCTTCTGGATTCGGCAAAGCTCACGTCTCTGGGGGTAATTAAGGTAACTTTTCTTAGACCTTCCAAAACCTGAAAGAAAAAGAAAAAAGATATATTTGAAGTCAACATAATATTTATAAGTGACCTACATTTAGAGACAGTAGGAAAATTAGGTGAATTACATACAGGAGAACCAAGCAGTCAATAGCTTTGGGTTTCTCACCATGACCTGTCAATATGCCTATGTGTTCCCTTTGGACAAGTGTTCCACCCCAAAAGGTAACTCAACCTGCTTTTCCCATTAACACTACCAAGGCGGGACTAAACTTAATTACCAGAATCTATGGCAAGCTAAATTCATGATTTTCTGGTGTTAATGTACATTACAATCCAAAACCGTTTCACAAAGACCTTTAATTATGATCATTATTATTTATTTCATTACGATCACAGGTTTCATTCAGAATACCCCGTGCCCTCTCGTCTCACCTGCTGAAGCCTGCCCTTCAGCAGAAACCTTGGAAGGGCTCCAAGGGCGAGTGAAAAGCCACAGCGAACCATCTGCTCTGTGCTTTGTAGCTCTGAGATGTACTGTGCCACCAGCTCATCTAAAAAAGAAAAAAGCAATTGCAGAGCAACTTTTACATCATTTTTACATCAATTACATATTTGGCTAACTGAAAAAATAAGAGGAAAAAAACTACCCTCCAAATATAGCACCTAGATATTATTTAGATATTATTCATTATCTAAATTTAGATATTATTCATTATCTAAAATACAGAGTATTTTACATTTCCTATGGGGAAAAATAATAATAATAATAATAACAAAAAAAATTCTAAGACCACAGAATGGTTTGGACTGGAAGGGACCCTAAAGAGCCCCCACGCCCCAACCCTGTGTCCATCCATGGCCTTGGGCACCTCCAGGGATGGGACTCCCACACTTCTCTGGACAGCACAGCCGTGGCCTCACCACCTCTAGGTAAAGAATTTCCTCCTCACATCTGACCTAAACCTCCCATGTCCTGTCACAATCAAACCAAAAAGTTGTTCTCCCTCCTGATTACAATCTCCCTTTAAATACTGGAAGGCCACCATGAGGTCTC
Organism: Chrysolophus pictus; assembly: GCA_037305975.1. Lineage (NCBI taxonomy): Eukaryota > Metazoa > Chordata > Aves > Galliformes > Phasianidae > Chrysolophus > Chrysolophus pictus. The sequence goes on along the minus strand of CM074593.1, from coordinate 7,712,761 downwards.
CCAAGAGCTTCCTCTCTTCCACACCGAAGAGGTTCAGCTCCCTCAGCCCTTGCCCATAGAGGTGCTCCTGTCCTCTGAGCATCTTCATGGTCCTTTCCTGGCCCTGCTCCAACAGCTCTGCCTCCTTCACGTGCTGGGACCAGGCCACTGCAGGTGGTGGCTCAGGAGGGCAGAGCAGAGGGGCACAATCACATCCCTTGTCTGGCTGGCCACCCCTCTTTTGATGACTTTCACAGCTGCATGGATGTTTGCCTTCTAAATATAAAGTCAGAATTTTAGGCACACTGACTCCAGTTATTCAGAAGATGGACAGAATTCTCAATTTAAAAGATGAAGCATTTTATAAAAATCTGCAGAGTAAGTCCAAGCACGATTTTCAGTGTAAAGACAGAGGAGCAATCTCTCATATTTATAGTCATCATTTTCCATCATCAAACACTCTGTGTGAGGAAATTTCTGTCTCGGATGAATCCATTAAGGCCCGTCATGCAAGTGTTCTCTTCAAAAAGCCTCAGCTGGACTGGGGAGATTCAAACACACACAGGTCATACCTAAGCAATGAGATTCTGTCATTTTTTATGCAGAAACAAACTAACAGAAAAGTTGGATCTTTTAAAGGTGAAAGCTTAACAAGAAGCAGCCACCCAGAACAGTGGGTGCTGTGCTCAGGTCCCTTGAATTGCTGTATGACCATACAAGGGCTCTGCAAACAGCAGTGCAGAGGAATGGAACAAGACTAAACTGAACTGTGTTAGGAAAGGGCAGCTCACCAACGAAGTAAAGTGACACGAAGAACACAAGCAAGAGTCAAAAAAGTCAGGAATGCACATTTCTACTGTAGATTTTGTCAGAGACTTAACAGGCAGTACTTCCTTTGTACAATTTCTCAGCTACGACACTCAACTCCTCTGTGAAATGCAGAGGAAAATAAGGTAACTCCAGAAAAAAAGCTAGGAACAACCTAGAGCTGCAATAAACACAATTCCAACTAAAAAAGGAGAAAGGCAGTCTCCCTCACCTTACCAAACACATACTTTTTAACCTTGAAGAGGAAAAATTCAAAGATTCCATGAAAATGACATAATTGTGCCACTTACTGCCATCTAAGATTGACACGAGTGAGCAATATTTGCTAGAGGAAGAAAGATCAGTTACACAGGAAACTGCACTTCACATCCCTCATGGCCTCTTTTTCTTTAAATCCCTGCGCAATTCAGCAGGCCTCAACTACTTCCTCACATCAGGAAATCAGTTCTCTGTCCAGAGGTTAGCAATACGAACCCTTCTACTATTCAAAATCTTCCAAACAATTGGTAGGTAAGACTTAAGGACATAGGAAGATGCAGTGCTTGCTTAGACAGTAAGATGATCTTAGACAGTAAGACCAGCACAACCTTCCTTGCAATTGATGCAACTTGAAGACTGAAATTTAAGACATGATGAAAATGAACAACTTGCCTAAAAATCTTTTACTTCAATTACATCCCTAGACTACCATGGTTTGTGTGATTCCTCCAGGCCCATGCCAGACGAAAAGCTCATCCAGAATCCAGTGAAAAATGAAGGTTTATAGGAATGTATCACTACAACAAATATAAAACAAGTGCAGCCATCTATGCAATGCTCTTCCAGTATATCCCTCTCCTCTTGATTTTGAAACATAGCTGACTTCTCTGCTCAACTTTTTCAGAAGCTTGACACTCCAACCTTACAGCTGTCTGTGACCCAGTGTTGGGTTGTTTGTTTGTTCTTTAAATCTGCCTCAGTATCACACTGCATCTATTTATTCTGCAAAAACAAACAAGCCATTTGGGCATGGAGCACCAGCCTGCATGAAGAAAAGGGCCACTTTTTATTATTTTATTTTTACAAAATATAAAGATTAAGTGATACATAAAAGATTAAAAATCAAGTTATGGCTGATATATAAAACGCAGTCTAACTTCTTTAGGGCAGGGAATGCACGTCACAGTGTGTGACAGGTATCTGTTTTATCCTTGGAAGTACCACAATAAAAACACCAGTGATGTCTTTTGTTACCTGATTTAGAAATGACACAAGTTTGCAATTGCAAAAAAAAACAGAAACAACAAACAACAACAAAACATTGCTTTGTAAACTATACGTAACTGCAAAGTAATCTTTAAGAATACAAGAACATAAATGCTGTTATTCTTAAATTACCTATTCTATATAATCTAGTAAAATTAGTATAAAAACAGTGATGCCCCCCTCACCCCAATGGACTCAATTCCTCCAAAGTGCACATAAGGTACAGCCCAGTATCCTCTACCTCTTCTGTAAATACGAATCCTTACCCTGCAAAGCTGGATCAGCTTCTCCATTTTCATTGATGTAATATTCATTACACAAAGCACTCAGTGCAGACACTGCAGAGTCCTGAAACAAAGGCAAAATTGTGAACTTCATATCATGAAATATGATCTTAGTAAACATAACTGCACTTCAAGTTCAGAGGTTAAAGAGAAAGACGATTTTATGTTTGTTTTTTTGTCTTTTGTTTAGTGACTACCTGCAGCTATTGCTGCTTACTTCTTAATTCTTCCCTACTCTGGTTTAAGATCAGCTGAAAAGGAAACCTATGGAGGAATAAAACAGATTCTTCTCTTATTCTTTTAAAAGGACCAGTAAGCTAAATTAGTATTTAACACATTAATAGCAACATGCCTGCTGCGTTTCCAGCTCTCCTGTTGTGTCTGCAGGATGACACAGTATCACCAAACCCTTAAGTTATTTTTGATCTGCAATATATAGATTCCAGACTGGCAAGAAGTTTCCCTTCCTACAAAAAGGAAACACGGCACAGAAGCATGGATTACCCAACTGCTGCAGACCCCTCACTTTCTAAAGAGAAGATTTTCTTTTTTAAAGGTATCACATGCTACCACAAGAGTGGACTTGGTCAGAAAAGAAGATGGCTTTTCAGTGTTCCATGGATATTATTTCTCTCTAAAACATACGTAGAAATCGAGTGAGAATTGTCATTTACTAAACACACTTCAATGTTATTTAATGTTAAAACAGGTCAAAATTCTCTACAGTCTATAATTAATTCTCTAGCTAGGTTTACAAGTTCCAGTAAAGACATACAAATTCTTTGAATAAACTGCAAATACCAAAGGAATATTCCAAGAATTTAATTTCATCTTTCATCAGTGATTTGGATACATTTCAGTCTGCTCTGCTGTCTGAGGAAACGTTTAAAAGATGAGCCACCAACTACTCCCAGTGGCTTTTTATCTTATTTTAAGAAATGAACAAAATGAATAAAGTGCTTTCTATTCAAATGGTGTCTGCGACAGCCATAATCTCTAGCAGGGCAGACGAAAATTATCTTTTTAATTTGGTAGAATCTCATTTAAGAGTACAAGATCAAACTTCCGTGGTGTTCCTCAGGAAAATTAAAGTAAATAGCTGGAGACATGAAGATCATGTACATAAAATAGCACAAAGAAAACGAAAATAGCACTCATCAATGGATATAATACTCAGAATTAACGTAGTTGGAGAGCACAGTAAAAGGATTTTACTACAGATTAATGGAAAATTTAAGTACTGTGTCCCAAATAACTCCCGTTGCTTCAGACCAATTTTCTCCCTGTTAACAAACCCACCCTGAGAACATCAGACACTTCTCCAAATAAATTTATCTGAAACCATTAAAAACAACCCAAATCAATGCATCTTACACATATAACATATATACATTAATGCAGTAGATTTCCTTATTATTAAACAAGGTGACAAAAACAGGCATTTTATCCACAGTCCGTTTTTTTGAGACAGTCTAAGATTTAAAACTTTGCATCTATATTAAAAAAATTGGCATTGGGTGGCTTAATAAAAACAGGAATTATAGTTGCAGTTATGGAGCAAGTCAAAATCATACACCAAAACAGAAGACAAATGTCACACTGATGTACTCGGATGGCAAAGCTTCAAGCACCAGGGACTGCTCACTGTTAGCCCATCATCAGTGCCAGTGACTGCCAATGACCTTGGTCAAATCCACACACAGGAACATGCTTTGTAGAAACAACTCAAGCATTAAGCAGGAAGCCTCCTTGCAATTGAGGAGAATTCATGTTTCGCTTTGTTTTTAAATTCCCCTTCTCAGGGATCTAAGAAACAAACGCACAAGAAGTAATCACATTCTATGAAAAATACTCCAATGGAAAGCAAAAGTGCTTCTAATTCTGCATGGCACACGATGACACGAAGAAGGAATCACTACTGTACCTTTACATGCTGCCGTGCAGCGCATGAAGCAAGAGGAAGACTTCTTAGACTGTCATTTATCAGCCACTGCCAGCCCTCTGAAACAATAAGGAACACACATGGTATTATTACCTTTCTCACCTTATAGACTTCAGCATTTTCTCTCTTACAGCAGAAAAGTACAGCAGCCATCCATATTCATAACATATTCAGTTACTTCCTGCCTTTCCAAAACTAACAAGGTTGTGCATTCTGGCTCACTGTACAAAGCACTCAGTGCAAATGCTGGCTGACAATACTGAAAACTAGACAGGGAAAAAGACTGCAAACAACACAAATCTTCTGTAACATCTCTGAGCAGATTTCTGTATCTTTCTGACATTTTATTTGTCAGCCCACTCGAATTTGCTGATCCTCACAGTTCCTCTGTAAAACACCACTCACGGATGTTTTACAGCTTAATGAAAATGAAGCTGTATTCACTCGAAAATGAAAGGTTATTTAAAACACTACATACCAATTATTGGATCTCCTTTAAACGGCATTTTTGATAGGGACAGCTTTTCAATTAAGGTGCAGACTGTAAGAAAATAAATTTGGCAACCAGATAAATAATAAAAAATACAATTGGCAGCTACTTTAAATATACAGCTACATCACGTTCCATTCGCATTCATTTTAAACTGAAGAAAATTCACAGAGAGAAATCCAAGGCACGTTAGTTGTCAAGTCTTCGTTATTTTAAGTTGATACACTTACATGAGTTTCAAACTTATGCAGTAGTATTCTTTTAGGACTTCAAGTTGTTTTGAGGAATAGAAATTGACACACTAAGCACTGCAACATTTTGCTATAGAACCAACTGCCCATTGCTCAAATGGAAACTCAGCACTCAGGGAATACATTACCTTCCACCTCCTGGCGACCAGATGAAATAAAACGCAGGTCAGTGCAGAATCATTATCAGATTGCTTTAGAGTTGGTGGAGAGCAGGGGGGGACAAACAAGCTACTACATACTGCCACTTGTTTGTTTCTCTCTGCTCCCACAATTTAATCTTTGAATCTTACTCCAGCCTCTGTACAACGTTCATCATCTTAATTTATAACCAGCTCACTGGGCTCTAAACCCACTCTTCAATTCAGTCCTCGCTATGGCAGTGTCACACAATCAGGCTCCCTGCACTCAAAACCATTCGCTCCAGTGTGGCAGCTTCTTCACTGATACTTATTCACAGATTAAGTACAGTGCAACTAAAGCCAAGTCTCTTAGGGTCCTTCCTCAGTCCTCTAAGCTTCTTGGACGCTCTGCTGTGCTTGAGACCATCCTCTTCATTAGACACACATGCAATTTGTGGAACATTTTCAATTCTTCTCTTATTCTACCTACGCAGCCCTATCTTGCCAAAATGCTGCCATTTCTACTTCCCAAATATACGAAATATTCAGCTGCTGAGCAGTTAGAACAGATGATGAAAACCAGCAGTTGTAAATACGTTCTTTCAGCATTCCCATGTCACATCTGTAAACTCACTCAAAGACAGAGCTCCCCTTGCTCCTCCACTCCTCCCATTTGATGGCCTTTCAATATTGGCAATGATTGACTTTACCCATTAAGTTTGAAGATGTGATTTAAGTCATCCCAAGTCAGAATCTGCTATCTAGCACTTCCCTCATTCAACGAATAAGCAGGAAACTAAAGTTGGCATCATTTCCTTACCCACTCAAGTTACCTACTTCTCCCTGCAATGCCCTTACTTTTCACCTTGTTTCTGTACGTTATTATCACTGAACTCCTCATCATTAATGTAATACAACCCCTTCCACAAACTGTTGTTTATACAGTCTTTATTCTTCACCTTTGCATACGTGTGTATTATGATCAAAATCATTAGTTACGTGATCACACCTGTCTTAATGGACAGACCACAACTCTTCTGGAGAAGAACTGGGGTATATCAGGGAAATCAAATTCAACCCTGAATAAAATTACTTTTGCTCAGCAAGTGAAGTGTGTGACAGAAACCCAGGAACTGCCTTCAACTCTTACACAAATGGGTTTACTCCCAGCTGTGCTGGTAAATAATATTCTGCCATATCTGACTTCTGATTAGCTTTCAAATTCCGTATTTTTAATTACTATGCATACTTTATTTATGCATTTAATATAGCGTGTGCAAAACAAACTGAAGAAAGTTAACAGCAGAACTATGTGTTGCACATTTGCTGTTGCATACCCCTGCTGTGGTACTTACCAGCTGGTCTCATTAGCTCTCCACCTAACCCCCTGCAAAGCAAAAAGGAGAGGCACTGTCACGAGCAGTTTGAATGCATTGCCCAATGAGGAAAAAAGGGTCTCTACACCATTTTAGGCAACAGATCACAAAACATCATCAACTTTCATAACTGATCAACGCAAACATGCTTCTTTTTAAATTAACTGTTGTCTTGTTGTGACCTCAGCATGACGTACACAAAGCCTGCCTGAATATGTAGCTTTCTGCTTCTGAAGAATGCAAACCCTATCATTCTAATTTTCAATGTCTATAATAAAAGACTGCCAAGTTCATTCTTCTTTTCTTCTTACTTGCTTCAGAAGCATTACAAACTTTGGCAACTTCTCAGCCATACAGCTTTTGACTTGCACAACTGAAAAGCAATTACATACGAAGTTTTAGCAAGATCTTCATTTCTGGAACATTGCATGGAAACGTTGCTTACCAGCTCCCATTTTCACAAATTTCAGCTGGTTCATTTTCCTGGCAAAGTTTCTCACCCCTTTCCCTTCATCCTCTCCTTCCCTGCTAAAGCCCTCTCAGATGATTTTGCATTCATCACGAAAAAAGCAGTAAAAATTCCAACTTATCAGAAGGGGAGGGAAACAAAAGGCCTAAGACATTTCAAACCATCCTGGAAAAGAGTACATCACATAAGAATGGTCTTACCAGCTCAGACCTGAGGCCTACCTATCCTGGCTTATTAACCTGGCCACTGGGCCCCAGGAGGAAAAAGTCTGAACGAGGCACAGAGCAGAGATGGAGAAGCATCGTGCAACTGCAGGACCTGTTTCCATTCCCCAGCCTGCCGTGTCTCTGGGCAGAGACCTGTCTCCTCACACCACTGAGCAACATCTGCTGGTTCCTTGGATACCCTCAAGGCATCACGAGCATTGCTTGGGGTGTTCTGCTCAGCGTCACCCTCTGTGGCATAATTTTCCCATTTTTTGAACCTTTGACCCCTGCCCTTCCTTTGGATATTTCCTCCCTTGGCTCCTTATTCTTGCCTCCCTTCACTTCTGTTGGAACATTTCCTCCCTGAGGTGTGCCAAACCCATAATCACCTGTTAGTACGGCTACGCTCTGGCAGAAACTCCCAGCAAGGGGGAGGAACAACAAAGGCTTTCTGTTTATTTGTTTGTGTTTTTTGTTTTGTTTTCCAAAAAGAACTTTTTCTTCCCTCCTACCTCCCACAATAAAATTAGTAGCTGTGCTCCCAAGGCAAACCATAGCAACCCAACTCTAAGAACTTTGTTCTCCAATTCATCCTTTTACCGGAGCTTCAAAAGCCCAAACATTTTAAATGAGTTTTTCCATTCCATGCAAGTAGGTTCCTCCTGTTACACGCACTTGGGTTTCTGACTCAACATTCTCACTGGTTTTCAGGTGATGGAGAGGCGCCAACTCAACACTATTTCAATGTGCCTTAGATCAGCATTCCCTTTAATTGGCAAACTTTTGCTTTCAACAATCAATACATTAAGCTCTAGGCAATGCTCTATGGCTTAGCTTATCATTATAGCAAGCAAGAAGAGAATCCACATCCCCACACTGATAAGCTCTTTGTATTATCTACCCCACCTTCCTGCCACGCTGTCTGCTCTCCAACTTCTAAAAAAATTCAATTAGAGAACAACATGATGTAAGGAGTTGATACAGTGGCAAAAATAGAAGAACAACGTGGCAAGGGTTGCTTCCTCTTCAGTGTTTCTTTTCCCCTCATTTTGTACCTCACCCATCCCTTGCCTTTTGTCTGCTGTCTTACTGTAAATGGGTATAAAATAATGATCTTGTGAATTTGTTTGGTGTGCAACAAAGTCTGCTGATGTAAGGATTCAGATATGGACTCTGTTTCAACTACAAAGCAAGAACTGAGTCACAAAGGCTGCTCTTCTCCACTTCTTCTGACTGCCAACAAGGAAGTCAGGCCACTCAAAGCTACTCTCATCTTAATGACTTGACAGCTATCCCTTCCTTTGGCATCACATCAAGTTCATTTAATTTCAGAGTTCAGAGCTTCACTGAGGACTGTTGGCCCTGTGGAACATGACGAATGGTGGCAGTGAATTGCACATTAAGATTTCTACATAACGCAGAAACTGCAATCAAATCTATCTGCAAAGGCACTGTCAGCCTGTGTTCTCTGCACAAATTTTCATGCTGTGTCTTGCCTACACATCACCATATGTCTGACAATTTCTCTCTTTTTTTCTTTTCCACAACACATATTTCAATTTTAGGAGCTGAGAATTCTAGTGTAACTCTAGATCTTTTCTCAGTCAGTGTTTACTTTGTCAAACAAGATGTGCACCTTCCTATTACCTTTATCTTCCCCTGCAGTATGTCACTAAATTAAAAAGATACGGATCTACCTATTTCAGAGGTTCAGAATTCTGCTGTACTGTCAGTATTTTGTCTTTTTTGTTCCAAAGACGCATCTAGAAGTTACATCACATGCACAGGTGTACCTGTTTCAAGGTTTATTTATTAACTCAGTCTGTAAATTGATTGATGCAGTGCCCAGGTTCCATTAGCTCCAGACATTTCTTCCCGTGTGCAATTCCATAGAAATGTTTCTCTCCTAGAAATATTCTGGAAATAATTACAACTTATTTGTGGAAAACACTCAAAATTCATAATCCCTCGTTGAATCAATGGATTAAGATTGCTGATCTAAACATGCCAGTACATACTGTAAAATTACACAGGCATGAATCAGAATTGTTTCCAGTTCATATCCAAGTTCAAGGTACTTTTGTAGATTCCTGAAATGGCATTTAAAATTCAATTTTTGGGAAGAGTTCAGAATTCATCTTTATGATTATAAAAATAACATTAATTGAAGCAGTTCCAAATGAACAGCATCTGTGTTTTCGTATACATCCAAATCTGGAGTTAAAGCTACTGGAACATCTCAAAATATTCAACTGCAAGTACTCAATTTCCAGAAAGCCAAGTAGAGTTTTCACACCAACACGAGCAGTAACCAAGCATTTGGGATCAATCTGTCCCACGTAGGACTGAGGTATCTTAAAGGTCCACTCTGCCCATGTACAGGGCCTGCAAACTGGTTATAAAAGTACATGGAGGCAGCAGGAGATACCTTTAAGCTCAGATTAAAAAATAAAAAACTCTCCATTTAATGAAGCTGCTATACTCATCCTCTAAAGATGCTGAGAATAATACTAAGCTGACAAACACCTGCTTTATGCTACTGTAAACTCATATGCTGAGTGTACACATTTGTACTGTATTCTAATACCAGAAAACTATACAAAATCCTGGCTCTACAGAGTAAGTTTTCCCAGTGACTTCAACTGGTATCCAAAAAAAAAAAATCACCTTATAGCTCTTTCAGGTGAATGAAACTATACAGCATAAAGCATTATTTTGCAACGACAAAAAAACTGAGCAGAAAACAGCAGTAAACGTCTCGCATGATGCCCTTTGTTACATGCTCTTCCTTGCCTTGTCCACAGTGTTTCATGTAAGGCACAGCACTGCCATCCAGCAGTTGTATTGTTTCCAACCATTCCTCCACCAATCCCTTCAGAACACAGGATGGCATAAACTCCTTGAACCACCACGTTACTGGACACAAAAAGTAGTTTAAACTTGGAAGAATTTTTAAGATGAACTTTGTTGCAAGGCCAGACTTATTTCCTGATTAAGTTTATAGAGTCCAAAAAACTCTTTTGCATAAATGACTGTCAAGAAACACATCTGCCCTGAAACCATCAAGATTTGCTGCAGCCTTAGAGGTCTTAGCAATGAGAACAACTTTCCTTTGCTTGGTCTTGCCAGCCCCTACAAGGCTACTTTACTCTTTTGGAAAAGCTGAAGCACTGCAGATGACCATCCAACTTCCATAGGTTACTATGTAAGATAAATGAAGCTTGCTGCTCTGCCATAGCTGACACGTACACATGCAGCCAGTCTCTGCATATGGTACAAGAATGAGCCAGAGAAAAACTCCACATGCAGCACATTGCACCAACTGAATCACCCAGTGTGGGAGTTGCTCACAGACACTGTGCTTCCTGTCACAGGCAGTTCTGATGAACCCTGAAGGCCCAACAACAGCCCACTTGCTGCAATACACAAGTGAAACGCAGCTACCTGGAAGAAGTGCAGTCTGTCTGTCTGCAGCACTTCCATCTCCATCCCTCAATTATCTTGTTACAACAACTCTGTGTATTAAGAGCTATATTGCCAGCCTCAGAAATGGCTACAAGAGAGGAGAAAAAGTTCTACACATGATGCAGGTGGATCTACAGCCAAGAATCTTATCTTAGATGATGCATTTTTAAAGAATCTTAACAATTATTTTAAAAAAAATTGAGAACACTCCAATATTGAGAACAAGCAGAAAGGCCTTCAATGCATTACAGAAGAATATCTGCTACGAGAAAAGGTTCCATGCTGGTTCAACAAAAGCACACAATAAAGCAGGCTGACTACTAGCAGCCATGTGCTCTTGCCTCAAGTTTTTATGTAAAAAAGCAATGTTTAAAACAAATAACATTTTTTAAGCAATTATTTTTATAACTATAATACAGCCCGTAAAGCACAGAACAGACAAATGCTCCAGGAGGCACGGTTTGCATGGCTTCACTGACTTGCTATAATTAGTGATCATTTAATATGGAAAACCAGGCCCACTGTGCAATACTCAGCTGGAAGTGCATATGCAAATGTTTAAAGCAACCAACTCCTCAAGACAAACCAGTGCTTCAAATGTGTCAGAAACAGAGCTAATGGAAGGAAGTGCTTGCTGCATGTGCCTGGACTTGTATTCTCCTTTTTCAGCACACTACGGTAAGCCCAGAAAAACACTTATCCAGGAACACAGAAAGATACGGACATTTTTCAAAGATGTTAATAAAGCAGAGGACAAGACTGTCTTCAATTAGCATTAAGAAATTTGAATAACTTCAAATGTACCCAAAATTCAGAGACTGTGCAGTGCAACTTTAAACTCTGCCTGTGTCCTGTCTGAAGGATAATTCATGGACATTATTCCAAATCAAGTTACAGGTATCACAAAAGATGCTACACAACACAGGAGGGACAGCTGAATGAAGGCATCCATTACAGCATTGTGGCTTTGACTTTTTTGACATGAGCTACTGAGGCATTCAATGGAATCCTAAGAGTTGGGTAATCAGCATCACCACAGCCTATTTTGCAGCTCAACATCTACAAATTACAGTTTTGATAAAAAGACAGAATTTTTATGCCTGATATTTTTTTTCTTTCTTACAGGCCAAATTAGTTTGTGAAAACAGCTTGATCAACACATTGACAGCCACTTAATGCAACAAAAGACTGTTTGTTGCCAGAAGTGAAAGCAAAATATCTCATAATCAATTGCACCATGTGAACAGACCTTTTGCTACGGGAGTGTAAAAACTAGAAACACAAATAAAACACCCAGGTTTTCAACATTCCTCAAGCCATTATTACACTGAAAATTCCCAGTAGCAATTTCTCAAATGGAAATCTTTGGGATATTACGTGCAAGAATTACTCACCGTGAAACGAGTTAGACTTGTTTCACTAAACGCTTGCCCAGCAATACTCAAATGGCTGTTTTGTTTTTATAACCTAGTTTATTTTTCTTGTCCAATTTTAATATGCATGCCGATATTTTAAACTATGGATTATAGCAGACATCTGTTTCTCTGCCAAAGTATGAGAGTAAACAGGAGAGAATCAATTTTGCTTGGAGTTGAATTTTAAGTCTTATCTAGGACGAAAATATTTCTGTAGGCATCTTATAAATACCATTAAGTGCAAGAAGTGCACATTATGACAAAAACAAATTACACTCAAGCTCCACCCTGACATTAAAGAATTTACGGGAGCCAAGACAGCCACCCACAAAGACACTAATATGCAGTACCAGCATTAAACCCATCCTCTTGTATGAGCGAGCTCTGGAACGGAGGTTTCACAGTAGTGCTACAGCCTTGAAAAAGGAAACGTTTACTTCTTCTCAGGAAGTTTGAGAAAACTTACATAAAAATGATTTGATGTATAAATAAAAATTACACAAAAAATAACTAGTTAGGATCACACTGCTCTACTATTTACAGGTACATCATGTGTAAAGAAGTGAATTAGATAAATGCCTTAAAACTCCAACAATTTGTCAGTTAAAGAAATAACTCATTTGCATGTCAAATCATTAGGGAATACAAGTCATTAATTATGTTTTGTATTCCTTAAATTTATGAATTAACCCTGAAGTCACATACCAGTTCTAATTCACATCTATTTAACAGTTAAGTAGGCAAGTTCCCTTTACTTCCTGGAAGCTTCAATAAATAGAACCTTTTGTAATACTTCTGGCCTGCTCATTACGCAGGAATCTAGAATTTAGCTAGAAGCTCCTTTTAAAAAGAAAAAGCTATACTAACTTTGTAGTGACAGGTCATTTCTACCATACAAGTGCTATGGTACAGCTGAATAATAGGAAAGAAATCCATTAAGCATTGCTGGAGCCATGGCTTAGTGTGCATATTGCTCCACATTCTTTCCTTTCTTTAACTATCTCTATCACAGCGTTGAGACCAGTACTTACCACTTTCCCATTAATCTAACATGCCTGTAAGTCACACACTCTAAACTCCCCATACATTATAAAAACAGCACTGGTCTCTGTAATAGGCAGACAAAGCCAAAAGAATACATGTGCTTGCATTCTGATGAACTGTGATACGCTGGCAGTCTATGGTAGGTGTGACAAACGCAAAACCATCCCCATCCCTGATGCTGCTGTTTTCATTGGTCTGGCTGATACCTTCCAATACACAAATTAATTTTGCTTTAGTCCATTTCCTTACCTGTACAACTGTCGACTGCAAAGCTGGGGAGGAAAAAAACACAATATTTAGGAAGTTATTTTGGAATAAATGTTTTATTTTTCCTCCTCACACGCAATGTCCACATACCAGGTACTAAGCCATGTTTAACACCTTCATAAAGCACTATGTTTCTTCATTCCAAATCCTACCTGCTCCTGCTGGATTTTAAAATACATCTGCTTTCCACATTTGGCCCTTTAAAAATGGCAACACACTGTGCTGACTAAAAATTGAATGTATTTGCCAACTATAGATGAAGAGAAGAAATTAGGACATTGATCAAACAACATGGAGTAAGTGTCCAAATTCATACGTGGAAGACTGTTTACTTTTGGCAAGTGGAAGAGGAAGGTGGAGAACAACAACTGTCTTAATTGCAAATATTTCCATAAATATAACATACCAGACTACAAAATACATTAACACTTGCTACAAACCTCTTGGTGGATTTGCTTAAGTCCCTCCAGAGATTTTCCACTGAAGTAGCACATTATAGATCTGCAAAGGTACACACATTTTCTTTTAAGACTGGTTGCCAAGTCATGCTCAGTTATTTTTCTCAACAGAAATATGCAATACTTCATTTCAAAAATTAACTCCATATATTTTTGTATAAATGCATCAGAATGTGCTCAGAAGTAAAACAAAATGTTAATCAGAGTAATAACTCAACATTTACCTGAAAAAGGACATTTTTATAAATACAGGTTTCTTCAGTGTATATGTATACACACCCATGACTGCTGCAGAACTGTATTTTCAGTGAAGTCTGCATTTTGGGATTTTATCATCCACTGCTTTGATCTTAAACAGCTGCTCATCGCTCCTTCATTCAAACTGTTATGAAACTCTACCCTTAATGCAGCTTCCAAATTCCAGTTCTGCAGTAATGACTTTCAACCATTTTTCACAAATGATTCATTTGAAAGAAAGAAAAAGGTAAATTACTTTTCTTCAACCACAACACTGAAGCAAAGACATCTCCAAATAATTCTACCAATTATTCTGGGTTCATCTCCTAATTACAGTATGAGTTTTTGTGTGTATACATAACACCCCTTCCCATTCAGCAGTAATATTTAAATCAATCCAACTCAACAGGCTATTTCTTTAAAGATGAGAGACTTGCCCCTGACCAGGAAGACAAAGTGCTGTAAGGGAAGGGCTGCTGGGAAGGGTTGGTTAATCAATGGTTGGTATCTCTGAATTCTCCAAATGATTTCACTTTCTTAATGATGAATTTAGACTTAAGCATGTTGTATCACCAAATAAAATGTGAAAGCTTGTCACGACTGATTATTATCATACAAAAATTCAGTTGAAGAGATGTTCAGTAAGATGGGATTTCCATAATTATACTCAGGAAGCTTTCAATAGATCAGACACGGAAGGAAAATTTATAGTGAAGATAATCTTGCATTTATACCTATTATTCTCTTCTGCTAGTTTACACAAAGCATGGGTGATCTCAGCACAGGCAAGAATTGCCCCGTGGCGTGTGTGCAGATCTATGCCCACTGATAAAGGCAGCAGTCTTGGCAAAACTGAAAGAGATTAAATAATTATTTTATTTAAACAAAGCATATTGACAGATTACAGTTCTAAATCCAAATATGTTGGCCTAGAAATAACGTGGGAAAACCATTTCTTGAAAGTCTGGCCAACAAATCCTCATTATTATCTGAAAAAATAGTTTTAAAAACTAAATTCTGAAAAAGCATACTAAACTGTAGCTACAGAGGTCACACTTACAACTAGCTCCGTGTTTGGAGTCAATTAAAAAATACGCTTGCTATGAGACACTGGAGTGGCTAAGCAGTAGAGAAAACGAGGTTTGTAGCCACTTCCATAGTTTTACTCTCATGTACACTGCCACTGCCCTAACCTGCTCTAGGGAGCCCAGGTAACATCTGTAAGGGTTTCAGCTGCTGTCGTTCACGCATAACAGAGAGCAGCTAGTACATCCTTGGAATCTTGAGTGCGCCGAGCAGTTCTGAGTTCATGCTAAGCAACCTTTGATTCCATACAGAGCAATGAAAAGGAATTCCTCTGAAGATGTCAGACAAGACGAAACAGATTTGTTCTCCTGTCTCCATCGTTATGACATCAATACATCAACAAAACAAAGGTAGGAATTTGAAGGCCAGTGGCCTGAACTGTTGCAACAAAACTGCACCCATTTGTTCATCTCCCAGCAGTGCAGTCCTGTGCAGTCAGGCTACAAAAGACTGGTCTCTAGATTAAAACCATCTGGCAGGTTTTCTAGCATTTTGCATGAAAACTGAAAGCTGGTAAAGTTATTAAGAGTCTATACACCATATTAAGAAAACTCTTATTTTTTATTAAGTCGAGGTGTCTGTTTAAGTCATTCTAATACGGTATTTTTTTGCTGCTGTTACAGGAGCTAGAACTCTTGATATGACACACTGTGCAGAACATGTTATGCATTACCTACCCACATTTGCCATGTACTCAGGAGCCCGTGGGGTAAGGTTATGCAGAGCCTTGGTTGAAAGTTCTCGAATAACACTAAAGATGTAAAAGAATAAAAAAAAATAAAGAAAAATTCCCATTCAGGAAGGGATTCCTGTCCACAATCAGATAAAGACCCCAGAAATATAGAAGAATACAGTATTCTCTGTTAATCTTACCCTTCCCTTCTTAAAAAAAAACAGTCAACAAAACAACCCAGCAGACCAAACAGACAGCCTACAGCTAGCTTTTAGCTATATGAATAGAACTTACTGCTGAAAGAGACAAAGAAAAACATACTGGATGGTAGAACCTGAGGGCTCATTCTGTGCATTGGCAGGGACACTGCAGTAAACTATTATTATTTCTCATGATGCAAACTATTATCAGCACTGATATAATCTCATTTGTGTTATATGTACACATTTTAATCTTCGTGAACATTGAATATGACTAAGCTCTATCTCCATGCATGAAATCAACTTTAATTATTATAATTGTATGGTGATGGTGTTTACCCCTCACATACACTATATACCATATAAATGTATTTTATTAATCTATTAGCAGATTGAGGTCATGGCAAAAAGTCAGAATTCATAAACACACTTTAAATGACAATGTGCTAGGAGGTATGGACGACATCTACTACTTCTTGTCCAGTTTCCTTCAGTCACATAGCACACAAAACGTGCTTTAAGTAGCATGCATCATATGCAGAAAAATCAGTTCCTGGATGTGAGCATAATTAGACTTTATGAACTTACCTGTCCCAGTGGTTAATCTTCATGTTAACTAAATGATCGATCATTGGTTGTGTATACTCAGGAAAGCCAGCAATATACACACTGAAAAAGAAGGTTCATATGATAGAGTACAGGATCAATATGTGCATATTTTAATACAAGCTGCTTCGAAGATAAAAAAATCCTCTAGTTTTACAGCAGTAAAACAATTGTTTAACCATGCCTTATCCCAGAAGTGATGCAGCTAAATGAAATAATACAATGGAAATCACTTTACAAGCATTGTCAAATATTTAAATCACTTTTGCAAAAGTTTTTCACATTCTCTTTAAAAACATTACACCAACAGAAAGCCTGACAGCAATGAAAAGCAAAACTAAATACACAGTTCCCATTGTTACATTTCAGAAAACTCAGAAGTGTTTATTAACATCCATAATAATTTTAGATTGGAAAAATGTGTGCTAAGACATAAGCCAAAGGACACAGTAAAATTAAGTTACAGAAACGTGCTTTATCTTCCTAAATACCATCATTTAAAATTGAGTAATGGTTTTCAATTTGTTCTCTTTAAAGTTCGAAGATGCAAAAAGTGAATTATGACAAAAAATACTAAAGGTGCAAAGTGAAGACCTAAGATGTGAAGGAATGCCAGAGGGGATTAGCCAGGCAGCAGTGGAACTATCTGACTTCACAGCCAACTAACTTTTCAATCTTCAGAAGCATCAGCTATTGAAAGCTAAGGCCAACAGAAGTGAATTGTCTTCTCATTACATCTGATGCAATTTAATAGTCTTGGAAAGCTAACCAATCAGTAGAATGTGTTTGAGTCAAGATGGCATGCACAAAAGGACAAAATTAAGGACACGTGAATTACCCCAATTTCACCTTTCCTTTTTTTGCGTGATTAACTTTGCAACTTTAACAGTGTTTCAGAAATACATGTGTAATTAGAAAGAAAAGTAAAACCTAAACACTGTTGCGTGTTGATGCACTAATATCTACGTAATTGATGAGAAGAATCCTTAAATCCACAGACCTCAGCCACCTGAGCCATCCCACACAGAAGTACCACCTCTGGAGGGAGGTCAGACACCCTGGCAGCTCACTGACCAGCTGCTGCCAGCAGGGAAGTGGCAAAATTCATTGCTCTTTTGTTCCACAGTTAAGATTTTTGTACTCCTTTCTATTTAGTTTATCAACTTACCTATCCCAGTGGTTAATCTTCACGTTAACCAAACGATTCCTTAAGTCTACTTTAACACAGCCCAGAACTCCAGAAATCACAGCCTCTTTAATCCCAGTTCATACAAAATAGGTTTCCTCTACCTTCATCCCCATTAACAGATTTGAGCTGAAGGTTCCAAAGAACATCTGGTAAAGTCCCCAAAGGACAACTGGCATGAAAACTTATGTAAAAATACATAGATTTTGAAGGATATAAGGCAGCACACACACACACACAGTCCATATATCTAAAAAACCCATGTCTGATACAGGCTCTCTCTATCACTTATCAAAAGAATACTCTACTGTAGAAACTGGCATGCATTTATCAAGCCTTCATAGCTCCAGGTAGGTTCACTGGCACAGACTTTCACAGCTGCATGGCTTCCTTTCACACAGTGGCATCATATTGGCACACACAGTGTCTCAGCATTGGTTTTTATATGGGTCAGGGGAGACGGCTGAAGATTCTAGATGTGGAATAAGAATCTCAACTAGCTTTTTCCAGCTACATAAACAGTTCCACCACCTAAAGGCATACTGATCAGAAAGGTCCATTTTTTCCTACCACATCATAAGGATACTTGTTTTCTGTGCAGCAAAATACTTGCTTACATGCTTTTACTTTGATGTTAACTCAGACAAAAATAAGGAAATAATTAAGTATTGACCCAAGTAATTATATCCTGTCCGAAAAGCAACACGGGGAAGATTTTAGCAAGAAATGTAATGGATGAGATGACAAATAATTTACAAAGAGCTTGATTAACAACACTGGACGTGGTCTCAAAGAACCACGCTACGAACTGCACACTCCTCCAGAAACCCTCCCAGTCACAACACTGCAGTGAATGAGCACGTGAGACAAAAGTTAACAGATATGTCTGGAGAAGTAGGGCCAACATAACGTTCGAACTAAGATTACAAAAGACAGTAAATACAAACGCTGTGTGCCAATTCTGCACATTTTCAATTTTTTTTTTTACTGGTATAGAAAGCCAGACTTGCAGAATCCCATTGGCACAGCACAGGGCAGCAGCACACACAGCCCTGCGTGCACCCAGCCCAGCAAGGCAGGCAGGAGAGCTGGGAAGCGTGTGGGAGGAGGGTGTGGAGCATGGAAGGAAAGACAGTGGGTGAAAGGTGAAGACGGGCACAGACCAGAGTGATTATCCACAAAAAGGACAAGATGGAAGTGGAAAAATCAATTCAAAAATAGCCAAGGAGGCAGAGAGGCATTCAGTGCCAATTATCTTTAAAAAAGCATTCATTAGAAACTACGAAGGCAAAAAGGAAGCAGAAGGCACCACGTCCTTCTTTGCTATTTCTATTCCCAAAGAACCAAATCTTTTTGAACCTTTCGAACCCATTGGCTTCTACGAGCAACACACAGCTCCACAAGGCCACGTATCTTACCTATCTTGGAATAGCCTGAATCACCTTCTGTATGCACCCACCTCTCTGCACTGCCCACAGAGAGAGTCCAGACAGCTGGGCTAGACTGTCAGCCTTAGGCAGACAACCAAAGGTAGGACGCAGCCCTCAGCCTTTTTCATCTTCTCGTGAGGAAGTGCAACCTTTGGTTCATTCAGTCATCCTGTGCACAGAACTTGCACCCCAAATCCCCTTACTTCAGCTTTCCTGTATTTGCAGAAAGCTGACCAGAATAGCACACAGCATTCCACGACAAGCCACTGATTTATAACCACACCACACCAGTGCTGGCACTTCCCACTGCGCTCTTTGCATGCTCCACACTGCAGTCTGATTTCCAAAATGGCTCAGAGTTTCAGTGCACTGCCTAGGAGTAATATAAGCATATCTGAATTAAGGTTCTGTGCAGAGACAACAAATTCAACAAGTTGTGCAAAGTTTTTTTTTTTTCTTCCTAAACGGACATAAGCTTGTTGTTGTACCCATGCTGGAATCTTATCTGCAATTGTAACAGCCATCAACTGCAACTCTTCAAAATCCCCTGATCTTCCCTGGTCTTTACATGCCCAGATAATTTGGTGATGCCAATGAATATTGCCTCTTGCCTGCTTCCTTCAGTTTCCCTCTATAAACAGATCATGTAGGCAAGTTGGAGAAACATCACGTCACATTTGCACCATGTCTTAGGCATAATTAGCAGTTTGATGCAGAAAACAGAACAAACAAAATTCCATTTATTAAAAAATAATAACAGACACAATACTCAGTAAAGTCAAGCAGTCAGACAAGTATTTCATTAACTTACCTTATAGACAGGTAACAGTTAACTCTGTTACCAACAGCAAAATAATCAGCTGCAGTCAGAATGTCTATGCCATGTGGAAAAGTGCCCTACAAACATTGCACGGAAGAAGGGACAAAAAAAAGAGAGAATATTACAAAATGGAAAGTATTTCTGAATATGCAGCACATTGAAAATTATTTCCCACTACTGTCCAAGTTCTGGAAAATACATTTTAATTTCTAATCTATAGTGATATCACTTAGATCACTTGTACTGAAGATACAAAGGATATCAAAGAGTAGAATGTCTCTCTGCCCTTATAAGTCAATGATAAGCAAAGCAAACAGCAGCATGTAACAAACTGTGCAATAGAACTGAACACCTCCAACTCAAAGCCTCATGTATTTGGTGAATGCAGTACCTGTGCACAAAAATGATCTCCCTAAAGTTCAGATAAACACCTTTTTGAATTATGTGAGGGAACATGCTTCTGTGAGTGTTACAGAGCATAAATGGAGAGAGTAAGCACCAAAAAATAATATCCACTGCAAGTCAAATAAATGGAAGTTCAGTTACTTTAGCTTCTCAGAAATATACATATGCTTTATGAGTTATTTGTTAATGAACTAGGAATTGATTGGGTTTTTTTAAACCAATTGGTTTGGTTCCTCGCAAAGCCCAACATGTTGAATCCTAGAAGAATGATGCTTCTGACATCACTGCTCAAAAAACTGATATTGGAGAATTAATCATCATTCTAACTGACATCACCCCAAGTTTGCCTTTTTAAAATATAAACAATATAGTGAAATGTCAGATATTCAGGATTTTGATTGGTTAGGACTGATTTAATACGGTGTTACGCAGTATGGCTGTGCCTTGTGATGGAGAAGGCAGAACAGCCTCCACAAGCCATAATTAAATGCAAATGGAAAACAGCCAACTGAAAGGAACTACGCTCATTTACAGAAGAGACAATCATGATATTTAAGCAATAAGACTATGTGGAAGTACAGGTTCTGGATATGATACACTTTTGTTTGTTTACAGTTCACTCTTCCCTTCCACATGAGGTTGCAGCCATGCAAAAATAGTAGAAAATATCTTTAGATCTAAGCCTGAATAATTAAAGCGTATAGTGCAAGCAGTGGGAAGCTGTCAGTTACTGCAGAAGCCTTTTTCTGGGAAACATACCACAACTGCCCAAAAAAACCAGGCCTATAATCTGACTGAAGCAAGGGTAGACAGAATATTTATGGCTTATTCCAGACACCACCTGAAAGACTCCAAGATTAAATGAATGCATTTTCCATAAGCCTAATGAAACGCTGATTAGAGAGAAAAAAGGACACATGAGAAGTATGATTTGTAGCCAAAAAAATGCCATACGAGGAAAGATGTTAGAACATATGTTGCACATAAGGAAAAGCACAGCTAAACAATTTCCATTCTAGCTGCTAGCTGAACCGTGCTCTTTGTGACTGGGCTGTAAGCGTGCCAGTTTGTGCTGTCTTACCACAAGTCAAAGTGCCACAGTGCATGTCAGAGAGGCAGTGAAATCCCTAAAACTGAGTTCAAGAGTGCTGAGCCAACAGTTTCTATTCTGTCAAAATACTCAAAACTTAGTTCTCCAATACATAAGTTTGTCCTATCAGACGCGTGTGCGTGTATCAAGATTTATACTAGAAAAATCTCTGAATTTTTCAGAGTTCTCCCTTACATTAAATTACACGTTATACGTGCATGTGTGTACACATTATATGTGTCATTTATAAGGCTTATTTTTTCTGTGGCCATAAGAGCAACTTCTCAGATTCAGAATGTGGCATTGCAAAGGTGAACAGGCAGTAACCAGGAAGCAAGTGAGGTCAACTTTTTTTCTCCACCTATTTAGTACCAGCATTGTTATTTCATATGGAGAACATGTTTTAGCTTCTTCCAATTCAGAGAAAAGGTGGCTCTTTCAACACATTACATCCAGGAGAAGTACCATAGAGGGTGTATCCACTGATGAAGTAATCCTTTTCCTAGGCAGTAGGGAATAGTTCAGTCAATAAAACTTCTGAACTTCGACAGGAACCAGCTGGGACACTGACTCCGCTCTTCATGCCACGGCATCCTATTGCCCTACTACAAATTCCTCCTCAATATTTCAGAATATTTACTAAATTTGCTGAATATCCCATCAGTACTAAAAATGTGAATAACTCAACCAACCAGTGTAACTAATTTCTGGTTGTAAACTAACTTAGACTGAACTCCACCTGCTAAGCAATAAGAAAAAAAGCTCTACAAAACTGTTCCTACATGAAAGCATTTCTAAACCTACAGCACCAGGAGCCCTGCCTCACCTGGAACTGCAGGCACAGTAAGGTGTTTACTTCATTCAGTGCCTCATGATGTGGAATGAGTAGGAGTTGCTTTGTGATGACTAACCCTAAACCCTCCAGAGGAGTAACTATAGACTATAGGGAGGAAGCAAGTTGGCTCCTACTTATCACAGAGCTAGTTGGGTCAGGTCATCAAAAATACTTACCCTCTTCCTGCTGATCTTGTACCCTTTCTCTGCTATTAACCTAATTCTATCTAGAAATACATATACTACTTCAGGACACTGCTTAATAACCATAGCTTTAAAGGAATGATATGCTGGCTCGTAACAGAGATCTTCAGGAATGATATCCGGGAAAGCTAGACACAGCATTTCAACAAAGATCCCTTACAAAATGGCTTACAGAAGAAAAAATACCCTGAATCACGCTTTAAACTCTACATGCCTTGCTATGGCAGAAGAATTCATGAAATGAACCATTTTGACCCTATTTTCCTCTATATTGTATTTTCAGCTTCTTTAATTCCTGATGAGAAATGAGAAAACTGAAATTGAAGTCCTTATCCTATTTGTTTCTCCAGCAAGGTTGCAAATCAAAGTTGGTCGTGCCTGTTAGCTACTTGAACACAGCTATGTAACACAGGAACGTACCACAGTGCTGTTTTCAGCAATCTCAGGTACTCCCAAAATTAACAGATTTCTCGAGAACTTCGTGATGTTGTGACATCCTTGTGTTGAAGGCTCTCAAACCTATTTTGTTGTTACACCACCAAAGCATAGCAAAGATTGTGAAGCACACCTCAGCTATTCCATATGTGCTAATGGTTAGAAAGCCAATGGAAGACGAGAATCATCAAAACCTGAGCTTTTCCTGCTTTAAGAGCACTGCAGTTTACAAGGTGTAGAATGGCTATTTGTGCTGATTTTACTTTTCCAAATGAGTTCTAATAACCAGAAAACTCATTTTCTTCCAAAACCAGAATGCTAAAATAAAACCCACACCTCAGGAGAACACTCCACAAGAGCCTGTTTTCTGACAGAGAAAATAACTATTTCGTAACATTCTTCTACTCCACTTCTCTGAAGCCACGGTTTAATTCTGATTTGAGGTACTACACTCACAGCAATCTCCAGGACACACCAATGAACGAAGATGCAGGCAAGTTACCGTACCTGTCTCCCAACATTCTCCTGGAAGGCAGCCTAAGGAACAGAGAACAAACACCAAAACGAGTCAGGTTTGCTTTTTGATAAACACCAGATGATGAATTCAAAACACACAACAATATAAATGACCCATGGCTTTTCTTTTTCAAATAAAGTAAGCTTTGTTAATAGAACAAGCCCACAGGGCTTTTTTGTTTCAGCGTCTCTCTGCTCTTGTGTTCTTAAAGTCGTATGTTGCACGACAGCAGTTTAAGAACGCAGGTTTATTAAACCAGTCACACCCACAGAGTGCTTTTGAGCCCCGACACAAGGCTTCACACTGGAACTGAAAGTCAGTAACTGAAGACAAGAGAAATTGAGGTGGCTCTCATTTGTCCAACTACTTCAGCATCACTGGATTAGAGTAGGCAAAGTGAGATTCTTGGTCAATCAATGCTTTAGACAAATAATATTAAGAACACAACACTTACTGGAAAAACAGTCTGAAGCCATGTTGAAACACTGATGTTACAAAACCTAAAGGCAAGATTTCTGTGCATTTGTTGTGTTTGGCGTTGAAGAAACTCAAAATATCACCAATTTCAACATGAGTGTCAAGTTAATATCTCTACATGTACCGCGTACAGAATAAAATCTACTTTATACCCCATTAATCCCTACTAACACTTGAAATTTCACTCTTAAAAAAGCCTGAACTTTTCCTCAAAGGAATATGCAATCACAAGTAGAAGAAAAATGTATCTCAATTTTAACTCCTTTCAGAGAGAAAAAATCATTCTTGAACACTTTTCCTTTGCAATGTCACTTTCTCTACAAACAGTCTCCAGGAAGGGACTGCATTTGCACCTGACAGATATATTTCATATGCAGGAATACGCTGAACTCCCAATCTTCTGAAAACGCCACAAGAAATTTGTCAAATGAGAGCTTCTCTATCTCCTACATAAATAAGATACACAGGTAATCCACCTGTAAAACCAAAAGGTTAAGCTCACCAAGGCATCATATTCTACATATGGATCAAGCACCCAGAACACAGTGAAGCAAGGCCTCGTGAAACCAGTCTCCCACTGTACTTCTGAGGTTAGGTCTGTTTAGGATAATGACTGCAGTTCCTGCAGACCTGCCCAGGCTAGTTGAGCTGCTGCTCACAGCACATCCATTGCAGGACAGCCAGCCAGGCCAGCTCTCAGCAGCTTCCCCTCCTCCCAGGCGGGTTCTGGAGCCCACCTTTATCTGTGCAGCAGTGCCCTGAGCTAGCTGCTTTAGGATTCCCTCAGGTAGCACTGCATGGGCTGTCCTCTGCAGCGACTGCAGCGTAGATGCACCCTTGGGCAGCAAATAAGGCAGCCTTCCAGACCCGGAACACAAGCTGCAGCAATTCCCCAGACTTCCTCATTATTGTATTCTGTAGCCCAGCTTCTGATGCCTTTTTTTCCCTCCCCACTCCTTACCTTTCTACCAACTTACGCCCACAGACAGGATTTGCAAGGACAACCTTTCACGTCATCCTCCATCATTTATTCCTTTTTGCATATGCTTTAGATCCCCACCTAAGCTACACAGACCCTTTTACTCAGTACTGGAAGGTTTCAGCAAGGATGATGCACCATAACCAAGAGCTTAATTGCTTCATTACAATTTCTTTAAAATACGTACAGGCAGGTGCATTACTGACATGAACTGCATAAAGACTTTCTTTTGGTTAAGATCAAAAAAGAAAACAGTTCTGGTTTCAGAACAGTAAAAGTTTTATTCTACTTGCAATAGTAAAATAGTAGTAAAAAACTCCCAGCACTAAAAAACTGGCAAAATCATTGGAAAAAGCTGTATGGGGGCCTACAGACAATAGAGAAGCAGAACAGCTACTGTACAAAATATTTTCACAACTTTTTTTTTTTTTACTTAATACTGGTATTAATGGTGAAGATCCAAGTACAGAAGCATGGCAGAAGTGGTAAGCATTCATCTGATGTATTTTAAACATCTAATTTACACATTAATTTACACCCAATTGAATAGTTTCTCTATTAAAAAACCATAGATCTTTAACCACGACTTATAAAGGCAGTTGTTAGCTCTGCCTTCTGATAAATATATATCAATTTCCATTTAGTAGCTTTTGAGGAAAGTGCCCATTTTGTCTTGAAATGTCGTTTTTAAGTACTAAAACATTCTCTAAGCCGTGATTTTAAAGAGTATCAACCAAGCAGAAGGAAAGAAAACCCCTTCTCGAACAAGTCAGTGCAGAACAAAGCCTTATCCAAGGTCTCTTATTCATGCGATCATTCTTTATAATGATTATTCATGGAAGAGTTGCAAAAGTCAGCTCAGAATGTTTTCGGAGCTTCAAAAGAATAGTCAGTCTTGTTTTCTCCCTAACCTCAGGGTTCAAAATATCTCTATATGCTATTTTGTTTTATAGGTGCTCCACGTTATAATACGTTGCATATTGTAATAAATGGAAAATCTAGTAAAACATGTTTATTTAATCAGGTATTTAACTATGCAGTGACTGGGAATAATTAACACTCCTAGGTATTTTTCTTCAAAATGGTAGCAGTGCCTGGAAAACACAAAATATTGCCTTGCCTGACTTTCTAACATTCTTCAATACTTCCACAACTATCCATCAGAACAATTCCAAATTCTGACGAGCTTTAAATCTGAATGTACTAATGAAAAAGAAACCAAAAAACTCCTTTTTTGATCACAGATATTCCAGTGGCAGAGTTCTTGATAGCCTGGTTTAAACCAGAAGAAGAAAGTGACACGAAAACATTTGTGTAATACTCTGTACTCACTGGAAATACGGAAGAAGATTCTATTATTCTGCATTCTTAATGGTTTGTGTAGTTCTCAGTTAAGCTGCTTTTGATTTTCTCTAAGGATTTTATTTGAATAAACTGACTTAAATAGCAACAAATGGTAAATTGTACAGTTCCTATAGCAGGAGCTGAAGTCTGAGGGAGAAGCAGCTCGAGTGATTTGTCCCCCACACATTATGCAAAGAATACGTGATAGCAGCACTCAGCAGCATGCAGCGCCTTAGCTCCCATTCTTTGCTTTAAGCCTATTTGGACAAGGTGCTTTGTGACTCACTTCACCAGCAGTTATGCTGCAGCTTCATTCAATGGCTTAAGCCATCATGCAGAGGTGTGGCTACAAAAATACGGATGCTGTCCAGGGAAACCCTCCTTTTTTATTTATTTTTTTTAAGGCATTCACAGGGAAGTTTGATCTTGCAGACACCTGGTGCTTGGACAGGCACTGCTCGGCCCTGTGTTTGCTTCACAGGAACAGCTGTTAGTACAGTCAGACGGTTCTTTTTTTCAATTTGCACAATAATTTTCTCTTTAACTGCTGAAGCAGGCAACTTTTTTTTCTTTTTTACTTTTATTCACAAGAAAACAAATGCAATATGTATAACAGACTGACTGAGATCTTCAAAAATAAGATGCTCCTCCTTTCTTCCTCTAAACTTCTATAATCTATCCCTTACAAATTCCCTTCTCCTAAGAAGAATCAT
This sequence comes from Chrysolophus pictus, assembly GCA_037305975.1. Taxonomy (NCBI): domain Eukaryota; kingdom Metazoa; phylum Chordata; class Aves; order Galliformes; family Phasianidae; genus Chrysolophus; species Chrysolophus pictus. The sequence goes on along the minus strand of CM074593.1, from coordinate 7,685,687 downwards.
GCATATCTTTTTCAATTCTCAACAGCATTAACTATTTCTTACACAAAAATTCACAGAATAAACTTTGGTGCAAGCCCTATGAAGCAGGGAGCAATCTCTGCCTAACAGATGTATCACTTTCTTTAAAAATTTCCCAGACCTATGAAAGGAGCTTGAAGGAGAAATATTATTCTAGAATTTTTCAGCTTACTGCAACTATAGAGTAATGTGGATGGACAAGCAGAAAAATGTGTCTTCATACAGCTTACCATCTTGGTGACCTCCTTATAATACAGGAGCTGCATATTACAAATCCTTTTGTCTTTTATACTCTGAGTAGAAAATGCCAAGTAGCTCTTAGATATTTTACCTTATCCAACATGACCACAGCACGGCAGACTGTGAATCGTGGCCTTAAATCAAGATATGCAACCGTGGATTTTTTCATTTAAAATCTAAATTCACACCATATTTCTTAAGGATTTAAAAAGCATTTTTTTGCTCACATCTATTTTACTTATAACTGGAGTCTCAGGTGAATACACAGAGCTACAGATCACGAAATTAAAGAACAACACACAAAAACCCCATGTTAGAATGTGGTAACTTACAGAAGCAGCTCTTCTGCAGTTAACATCGCGGTCAAACACTGCAGCAATAACCAATGCACTGAGGAAACAAATATTGATTGTAAGTACCAAAAATATAAGCAGAGTTGTGCAATGTCATCATTTCAACACTCAGCCTTCCAAGCAGAACACTCACAATTTTTGCTATGAAGCTTATTTCTTATAAATACACACCTAAGCTGTAATTTGGGCTGAAATAACCATGCACATTCTAGTTTCTGTAGCTTGCTGTGGACTTTCCAGTTTGTGTTCTACCAAAGCAGAACAGCTTTTAAGCAGTATGCAAATACGCTTAACTTCATAGGAAGTTTTATATTTTAAACCTAGCAAGAGTCTAGAAGTTGGACACAGCTAACAACTCACGTAAGACTCACTGCAATTTTAACTTTAACTTGGAAATACAGTTTCTCAATATCCAAATACAAAGTAAGTCTTATGTAAGGCTTAAGCAAAACTAGAAGTTAAGCAACAGAAACTTTTGTCTATCTGTACAATTATGATCACGTGCTTTAAGTACCAAAACCAATATGCAAATAAAATAGTGACACTTGAAAATAAATTGCAAAAAAAAAAGTTTAAGGGTGACCTGCAGACACAGAAGTGTGATCGTACAGAATTATTTCTTTGTGCATGAAGTCTGGTATTCCTTCACAGTTCAAATGCTTTCACCTCAACAGAACTGCTTTTAAAAAGGTGCCACAGAACAGAAGAGAGAATACATCCCAAGACAAGAAGTCTGCAGCCTTAGAAATCCACCTCCAGCATTCAATTAACTCCAGTGACAAATAAACATCACTTCAGGAGGATCATTTAAGCAGAAAATTATTCCTTTCAAACCCTGAAACTCTTCATTACAGTACTTATTGTCTCCAGGCAAAACAGGAAATAAATACCGGCTGAAAAGTAATTCCAAACAGCTTTGCCTTAGCATAAAGATATTAATTACACTGATAATATCAAACTTCCCTGGGTAGTGGCTATCAGTTTCCTACAGAGTTGAATACTGTGTTGTTAAAATTCACTGAAATACATAAACTGAATGTACAGAGGCAGCACTGATTATCTCCATTTAGGAAAACAAGAGACCGAAAGCAAGAATGAAATTGAAAATAAACCCCAATGAATTCAATATTTTACTACAGAGGTGAAAAAATTATTCCAAAGACAGTCAGCGCTTTCCTATTGCTATCTGTGTGAGCATCTCCTCTCCTGCCACAGAGACATTGTGCAACCACGAGGCAAAAGGAGGTCTTTCTGTGACTGGGAGAGCAAATGTTTATGACGCATTCCATCAGGAAGAAGCTTGCATGGTTGAAAGAGGGCTGGGTCAAACATCACCTTCTTATGTCTGCTGATTTTCTAGCCTAGCATACAGAGAAACTTCACAATCCTTTAGAAGAGAACATTCCAGAAGTATATGCTTTTAATTACAGAAGAGAACATTCAAAATGAAAGAACTAGTTGGGAATAATCCTGGAAAGCAAAAAGAAGCCAATTTCTGCCTGAGGTTTCCAATTCTTCGGGCCATATGATAAAACATCATTTTGTCTGTTGTGCAACGTTTCCATATTGTTCTTTTCTGAGAAAACAAACACGAAAATCTCATCAGGCCACAAAGATGAGACTGCAGAGTGCTGCCTTTAGTGCGTCAGAGGCACCATAAAGTGTTGCAGAGAATTTCAGAGCTTTGCTAGGTCATACCAAATTTCATCTAGGTCGTTGTTTTGTCTCCGACTGTGGCCAAAAGAGACACACTTCAAGGCAAATGTAAGGAAACATGTATTAAATATTAACATATTAATTTTATATGTTATCTAAGTCTTACATTTCACATTTAGACTTAAAATCTGGTTCATTACATAAACTGAAAAAGTTTCAGGTTCTTGTACACAACATGAGTTTCTGACCAATATTTCTGCTCATAATTAAACCGTAATTTTTGATTTTTTTTCTTCTACTTCTGTTACCTTAAGACAAACCAGTATAAGTAAAACCAGCACAATGACATAAACTCTGTGATGCCATCTGAGCTGCTAGAACTGAAAATCACGTTTAAGAAAAACACGAGGAATTTTGTCACAACTCTCCAGCCCTGTTACAATCATAAATCACACTGCAGTCATTGTATCCAAGTACATCAAGATAACCAAACCGCATGAATAGTTGTTTCGAGCTAAATCATATTTTAAAATGCAGGCACAGTCTGCTGTAACACATGGATTAGCAAGGAGAGCAACGTGGCTAAGATGAAACATGTTAAAGGTGTCTTCACCTGTCTGCATTGTCGTGGGAGTTTATGTGATACTCCACCAGGATTTCCTAACATAAAGAAACTGTTTATGTCAAACAAAGTGGGATTTTTTTTAAGCTAGGTAGAGAGTCATGTCTTGACTTGTCTGAAGCGTACCACACCTGACTGCTAGCAGGTAGGGCAAAGAATGGTTTTGCATCTTGCAGTCTCTATGAAACGCTTTTGTAGCTCACTGGGATATATTTAGCCTGTAAGCACAACACGCAGCTGCTGAGGGTACAGTAAGAACACAGAAGGATTTTAAAAAGCAAGTTGCAGTTCTCTCAGTTTATTGATAATCCTTGCCTTTTTTCCCCCTGGTCCTTTCCCTGTCCCCCAGGCACTCCGCTGGCTCCAGGGACAGCAACCAGCACTCAGAGCACACAGCCAGCTCGCTTCCTCAGCACAGCTGATCTCATTTCCTCCCCACAAGCCAGAAAGAATCAGACAGCAGAGGCCAGCGAGGTGATGGACATCAGAACACAAATCTCAGGTTACCTCTGCTCCGAGTACCGGATGTGCCAGAAAATCAATCTGAACTTGCTTTATCACCTGTAGCAGGTACGCTATGTCAGTCACAAGCAGCTAGGAGTTTATACTACTGCTAACCTCTGAGAATACACTATTATTCAAACATACCACCCCGAAGCTGTGGGAAGCAAGAAAAATAAACTCTCAAACCTCTTGCCAACTTGGCACAAAAACAAAATTTCCTTCCTGAACCCAAAAAAGGGAAAAGTCTGACTCCCTTCCTTACAACAACATTAGAGGAGGGAAGGCATAACAATCATCACAAGCTAAATGGTTTTGAACAATCTCAGCCAGTTAAAAAAAGGAGGCAAGAGCAGAATGGGAAGGGAGCCTGCCGAGAGCTGCTGTGGCAGACAGCCCTCTTCACATCGTGCCAGTACCCCAGCTGGGGCTATCTGCTGAACTCAGTGATGAAAGCAGATCTAGGCTCAATCAGTTTTTCTTGTGCTAGATGTTGTTTTGTTGCTTGCTTGTTTTTTTCAAAACCAGAGCAGCTATCCCATTGGCTTTATCACCTTGCAGCTGTGCTAAGCTCAACTGCAGGAGCATCAGAGGTGAAGAAGCAAAAGTGGCTGCTTCTGCCAGGATTACGTGCAGAGCTATATTGGTGCCACGGACAAGACAGGTATTTCAGTTCATCAAATGAATTTGCTCAGGAAAAAAGTATCATATGGGATCTGTCCCATATCCAGCCTCACCTAGTGGTTGGGAACCTAACCCAAGGCAAAGGGTTGGGGCTCAGTGATCTCTAAAGTCCCTTCCAACCTAAGCCATTCTGTGATTCTGTGACTAGTAGGTAGGGGAGAAGGCCCTTCAGACCAGTTTCATGCTTAATACCTCCTGCTTAGAGAGGCAAAGAGAAGAGCTGAAGGACAAATACAGTAACCAGTGCCACTCTCACAGTTTCTCCTGCTGAACAGAGTCACACAGGTAAACATGTTGGCATCTTCAGTGTGTTACTTCAATCCCAAAGTTCTGGGGTAAAAAGATGTAGAAAGAAACAACAAAGAAAATGCTTAGGAATTGCACATTAAAATGCTGTTTAGAAAAAGCATCTGATGCCCCTGCAGGAAATAAGTTTACACAAGTGCAAGACACAGTAGGCACACAACTCTCTTCTGAAGGCAACGTTCAGATACATGAAAGAAAAACCTATTCTCAATATTTCATCATGATACAAGATGTAGCTCAAAGCAATGCTTCAGATTTCCCCAGTTCTGCAGGACAATCTTGCCCTGGAGCAAGCTACATCATCTCCCCATAGCCACACCTTCCTTTTTTCCTTCTTCAAAAACAACGCACCACCGCAGGGAAGGCAAACCTGCCTGCACTCCTACATTGCATGCACCACTTTTATCCGTGTTCTGCTGAGCAGGGGAAAACAATTAGCTCTTTCTAAATAATGACCAATTTATTGATCACCTAAGCCATCAAGTGTTAAATAAAACTACATTCTGCAGTAGTTTCATGTAATTATGACAGATGGCAACAATTTAATTTAAAATTGTGTAAGAGAGCAAAAGTGCTTTTTCCTTTCTTTATGACAGGTAGCAACAATTTAATTTACAATCATAAAATAGAGCAAAAACATATTTTGCCCTTTTGTTTTTGTTTAGATTTTAAACAAATCAGCTCCAACTCACATGCACCTGCCATTTACCGACAGTAATTCCCACACCCGAAGGGACAGGAATCAAATTACCTGTACTTCCAAGTTATTAAATTATGTTCAATTTTTCCCATAGGTAAACTTAAAAAGAGTGTATGCGTGTGCAGACTGGGAGAGGAAAAAGAATACCAATCAAGCAATGCTTTTATAAAGATGCACCTGAATAGCAACGTCAGTGCATGCATGTATTTCAAAATGCAGTAAGCTGATCCTCACTTCACTTAAAAAGTGAAATTTCATCTACTCTGCCAAGAACTTTCTTCTTGTGGTGCTGGAGTTTCAATAGATCAGGAAAAGTTTTAGAAACCAGTTTAACAGGACTTAAAAATAAAAAAAAAGTTAAGTGTATCTTGTTGAAGTGTGGATAAGGAAAAACACCAACATACACAGAAAATAAAAATTCTCAGGCAAGTGTTTCTAGTGAGTGTGATCTCTTTTTTTTTTCCTATGCGTTGGTAAGGTCAGGAAGGAAGAAAGCTGATGATGTGCAGCACTCTACATTTCTAACTTAAGAACAGAACATTCATAAGAAAGCAGAGAAGAAACACCTACCACTGAATAGGATATTTATTTCAAAGTCTCATCACAATTTTATATTATATTTTATTTAAAAATAGGATTTCTATGCCCTTTAAGGTGATTTTTTTCTCTAGTTGAATATTTACTTTCCCTGACTACAGAAAACAATGGCTTTCTATTAGACAATCCTATAGCTGACAAGATAAGGAAAAAAAGAAAGCACCACTGAATTGCCAGTGTCTTATTCTATAACTGCTGTACCACAGTCTGAATAGGTCACAGGGTAAGACGAGTATTTCAGTACCGGAGTGAGTTTCCTGACAAGATACACTAACATGACATGAAACATGAATCAGATCACTGCTCAGCTATCACACCCACAGCAGATCTTCTGTGCCCTTACTCTGCTACAACGACCACACTGCCTTTTGAGCTGGGTGCTCTTACTGAGCAGCCACCTGCTCCTGTTCCAAGCCCAGCATTACCTGTGTTCTTCCAGCCAGTTCCACAGCAGTATTAAAGACCATGAACAATTTCTATCCCCATGGCAAAGCACAGAGTTCAGGATCTCAGTTGCACATTGCACCTTTGAAGGAGGCAGTAAGTCTTCTTTTTCAGGTACACAATTTATTGTTCTGTTGTTGCTGTTGTTTTCCTTACAAATCTGATAGTTTGCATTCTCGTACAGACAGATGTTTTTGCTGTGTAATTCAGCTCACAATGGATATCATGTACTTTGTTTCAAGATGCTGAGTTCTGCATTTTTTAAGGGCAGCAACAATTTGCTTGTGGCTAGAAGTATGACTCTTTAAGTAAAAGAGTGACACACCTAAGGCTAGATTGAAAAAAAGAGCTGTATGTAATTATCAGCTTGCTGACACAATAGGTGAAACTGTGTGTCATACTGTATTTGAATATTTTTTTCCACTGTTTCTCTTTGGAGTGGCAAATCTACCTTCAGGACCTGATTGTATTTAGAAAAGGTATGGGCACCATGACTACAAAGCAGAATTTTAAGCAGAATCTTAGCATAGCATTAATACTGGATAAAATATTGTGCAGCTTTGTTATAAAACTAAGCATATGTGAATCACAAAACCTTACAACTGAAAATAAATTCTGAACTTCCTCTCTGCACTCCTCCCAGTGTTTCTCTGCACTCCACCAACTTATTCCAGGGAAGGCAAAGCCACGTTGTTGGTGTGTATTACACCATAGTTAGAAAAAAGAGAAGAATCTGTTTCCAAAACAGACTGGAAGATAACAGACAGGAGCTTTTTCAGAAACACAGTGTTCATAGTTGTCCAAAAGCTTTGTGACAGTAAAACAAAAAGCCACAAATCAGGTAAAACAAAAATGGTGAGCTTGTAACTAACATATGGACCTACCATGGTAGGGCAGATGGAGTCAACGAAATGTATTGCTCAAAGTATCACAAATGGAAAAAAATTCTGACAAATAGAAGAATAGAAAAACTTGCACTTAGGCCTTATGTTTCAAAGGAACATGGAGCAAACTTGCCAGACCTTAAAAGAAGCTTTAAATTTTTCAACTAAGAGGATGAAAAGAGAGGATTTACTTCAATGAGGCTGACCAAATCTACAAAAAGCAGTAGTTTTGAACATGACCTTACTATTGGTAGGGCCATGCTCCTCCTGACAATCAGCTTGCAGCTACCAATGAATAATTGGAAATACATTTGTATCCCCAAATACAAATATATCCCTACCAGTTTAAAGATAGCAAGAAATAACTGCCCAGCTTGTAACAGTCTGTTAGAACACGTGGAAACATCCTGCTGCTCCTGTCACTATGTCTCCATCACTACCATCATCTGTCCTGGTTAGATTTTAAAAAAAGCTGATTAGATTAATAGCAAACCAAGATGTGATCAATGTTGTTTCATTGTGCAAGAACACCTTTATGTTAACAAGTTCATACATAACTTACAATGAAATCAGCTTGAGCCTTGAAAATAATTATTTCCTTAATAACCCACTATGGCATGTATAGCTATTTCTAGCACGCTTAACTGAAACAGGTATTTCTTAGAGTCCCAACTTCTCTTTATGATAATCAATGAGAAGCAGTGGATGGTCTCATGTTCTCACATAGCTTGGTATTATGCCTCACCTTGAGTCTCTAGTCTGCTATGGATGAAATGCATTAAAATACCACAATGCTATTTTATCAGACACTTTTTTGCCTCTTCAGTTTGGTGAAAAGACATGACAGCTTAAAAAAAGAGAAGAAAGAAAAACAGCATTTGGCCTCAAGAAATGTGACAGCAGATGCTTAGACAGAAAGATTTTATCTAAGTTTCAAAAAACGCCAAGGGCAAGTGCCACCAGTGTCCTGTGACCCTGTGTGAAAAGGACAGCTTGGGAAAGCAGGAACATAAGGATGAAGTATGGCAGAGACCAGCAAGGGGAAGGTGCACTAGGATAAAGAAATAAAAATGGATATTGTAGGCCCTACAGACCATCCCAGAAAGCTTTCGAAACAGGTTTTAAAGAAGAAAGAACAAGTCTTATTTTTTGTGGACACCTGCTGAGTTAAGTAATCAATCCCATGTCCCCAAGCGAGGTAGTTTCAATGTGATTGAAATAGTTCTGTCAGCAATCTGGAAGCAAGACCTAGAAATAGGATGACATACTCAGGACCTAAGAAAATCACTGTACAGTCCAAATTTTTTGATTTATTAAGGTAATACTGAATGACAAAAGTGTCTGAGCTGCTGGTATTAAAAAATAAAATCCATTCCTTGGAGAATAACATCTAGAGATGAATGAATTTAATTCACATTATGTGGGATACACCAGAAACTTTTTAAGCATGAAGACATTTTCCCTATCACTGGTGGGCAGTATCTTATTTTAAACACCTAAAAGATAGAGGATTAGCTCTGTGATTATTAGCCACCTGAAGATACAGCATTAGATTACTGTGTTAACATCTACTTCCCCCTTAAATCTGAGCAGATTTCAAAAATTAACTGGAAGTAGATCAGTTTATTAATATGGCAACTTACCTTGAAATCTGGTTAATAAATGGTATCAGTTCTGAGGGATCATAAGCACGAGCAAAGGCCCAGGACAGATAGCATGCTGCATCTCTCACATTGGAACCCACACTGCATGACCCCCTCTTCTCATCATATGTCAGAGCTTTCAAAATGACAGGAACAACTGCAAAACACAAAAGTGCACAAAATCAACAGTTAGGATCACAGAGTGAACCAGAAGAAAGGTTCAAGGGCATTAAGTGGTCAATAAAGAAAAGACAGAGTGAATCGTGTTCTGAAAGAAAAATAAGTATGGCTCTTCATACATGCTACTATTCACACTGATTACAAAGAATTCTTATTTTAACATTTTATTTCCTTGCAACCAGTATTTTATTTTTTATTTTTTATGCCAGTCACATAAAATTCAATGAGGATTAAGAAAAAGCACTGTAGAATATTATTAAAGATTTACAAATTCCATCAGAGAGCTACTGTTATAACAAAAACTTCAAGTGCTTCAGTCTTGAAACGCTGCTGAAGATGTCAGCACTGCCAAACTGCACAGAACATGAAGTCAGAATTTGCATTAAACTGCAGTGTAACGTAGAAATGCAAACAGGGGGCTTTACTCACACTTCTGCTTACATATCCAAAACTGTGAAGCCTACATGCCTCTCAGCAGTAAATAATGATTTAAGGTAAAGCCAGCAGCCATTGATGAAGGAAAACTGAGTACCAAAAACAAAATTTGCAAGTACTCTTTCCTATCAGTCATGTTAATCATATCACGTTCACCAACACAAGTTTTCATTAGACTGTAAGGAAATAAGCTGGAGGGAAATAAGCATCTTAAACAACAATTTAGAATCATACACTGCACTTCAAAATGTCCTTAAGAAGCATTTAGAATAATCCTAATCCCCATATATACACATGCCATCTCATAAGGCCCTGGTAGAAAGAGATCCGAGAGCAAACTGCCTTTTGTTTCTCATTCAGGCTTACTTGGGCTGGTGGGGACAGAGAAGGACTTTGTAACTCATGGCAAAATTTAACAGAAACTAAACTAAACCCCAGACTGTTAAGTTATGCTAGTTGAATGCAACAGCTTTTAAAAAGGAATGTGTTCAACAGTGTTTCCTGATTTAATGGGTAACCTGAATGACTTCAGAATGAGCATGTTTTTGCCAAAAAAGACCTAAAAGCCACATCAACATAACATCTTTGTGACACGTTTTGCTTTCTTTAAACCTTAAGTGGGGAAATAGAGAAAAGAGAATAGCCAAACAGAAGTGCAGGCAAATGAAAAGCCCAGGAGCTTATCATAAAGGCACGGGTGCTGCCATTTTAAGCAAGAAAAATAAGGTTGGAAAAACAGAAATAAAATGAAATTCCTACTTCCATGCTTATGCATCCATCAAAGCTGTACGTCAGTGTGAAAGTCAATGAAAGCTGCTTCCACAGATAGGAGAGCTTCCAAAAACTTGAAGGAGAGTTCCCCTGTACAGTCCTAGCAACACTCTGCCACAGTTTAACAAACATCTCATGTAAACAAGGCTCCTTCCTACCTGCAAATCCAGAAATACAATTTGAATATATCCCTCTCTAGATGGCAAATCTTTACTAAGAGAATAATGCCAGTAAAAACAAACAAACAAAACAACAGCCTTTAGGGGAAAAAATAATTTCTCTCATAATTTCTTTCTTGTATCAAATTTATCAAATGCATCTTTTTTCCCCAGAAAACGCCTGTCTCAAGGTAATGCCATTGAACTGGGACTGAATTTCATTAGCAAACTGTGCCTGGACATACCTGAGTAGATACAATCACTAAATAATTAAATGTCAATGTACAGGACATCACTGTACGACTGCTATCTTAATCAAAGATGATGCATCATAAATGGAGTAGGAAAACGTGAAAATATTTAAATTCATTTTGACCTAATGAGAGAAAATAAAGCCATAACTGGGGGTGGGGGTAGGCAAGAAGTGACTATTAGGACCACAAGCACTCAACAGGAAGAAATTCCCATTCAGGAACAATAGTAGAGCAAAGATGGATGGGCATTTTAGCACTTCTCAGGTCTGACAGAAACTACAATAAAAAAGTTTAAAAATGTTGACTAGCTAGTTTTGAAAAAATGCTACGTCAACTGATGAAAAAACAAAATAAATGGAATTAGCTGGTTCTACAGGAACACTAAAAGAGACGCCAAGGGCAATTTTGCAAAGCTGCTGCAAATTTCCTTCAGCACAAGGTGATTGCTGCAGCTGCTTCAGATAGCTGTGTGCTCTCATCTCTCTGCACACTGAACAAAAAGTGGAAGAAGGGCCCACAAGCAGCCCACACCATTGCATTGTTTGTATGAAATAAAAACGTGCTTTTCAGTTTTGGGTGTCAATGTTCCAAAGGTAGGGACAATAGCAGTTAGTAGCTGGATCTGTATCCTCCAAGACAGAGGTGATGCTGCAGAGACACAAACAACAGAAACTAAGGGAGTGCAAGGCAGAAGAACACTATTACTGTGAGCAGCTCAGGCCTCCCCCATTATCCTGCAGCAGTGCTTGGGACTTGATGTTCTGCTCCTGTGGCTGGGACTCAAAGCACTGCTGCTGCAAAAGAAAGCATGACTGGAAGTATGGAGAGCAAAGATGGACAATGCACAGAAAGGAAACAAAAGTGGACATTTAGAAGGTGGAGAAAAAAAGGAAACCAAAGTGAAGTATCTTGCAGTTAGGTAAACACAAATACTACAACAACAGTAAAAACAAATACTGCTGTGGAAAACCTGGTCTAGAGGAAGGTGCCCCTGCCCATGGCAAGAGGTTGGACTGCATCATCTTTAAGGCCCCTTCCAAAACAGTCATGGAATGGTTTAAGTCATGGAAGAGCAGTAGAGGCAAAACATCTGTACTGCTTAGCTCACTGTAATCAAGATATCTTACAAATGACCTTCCTAACTCACAGTATGGTAGGCTCTGTGTTTGCAGTATTTCATGTACACAACTTTTCATCTTCAGTCTAACACAGAATACCAGCTAAAAATTTATTTATTGTTTTTCTCTGATTTAAAATGTTCATATCCATGTTACTGCAGAGCTTTGCTTGATGCACTGTGCAACAATGATGTTTTAAAGCTCTGCAGTCAGCTTCTTCATTTTCTATCTGTTGTACACTTCAGTTAATCAGATAACCACCTCTTCAGTCCTCAGCACGGTCATGGTGTTGTACTTTTCTGCTCCACTGTTTCAAATCTTCAGATTTAAAAATCACACCCAACTCACACCTGAAATCAGTTCTACCAAAAAGTAGATGTGAAAAAAATTTTTACAAAAAAAAATCCAGAAGAAACTGCTGTTGCTTTAGAAAGGCAGAGATCAATTCATTTTTGAAATTAAATAGTATGCTATTTAGCTGCTATTTAAAAGTAGGGTGCTGGGAGACAGAGCATGGACAAGACCTGAAGAGTTATTTAATTTTGAAAGTTACCATTTCTTTCATAGTTCTGCATTAAAAGTTTGCCATTGAAGACAGAGAACAAGTAGTGTCCACTCTCAACCCAATTATTAAAACAATATCCACCTGTTTAGTTCTGTGAACACTCAAGAAATACAGTCACCTTTATCTGTAGCCTAGAGGTATTAATAAGCACCTGTTACGCTCCACCCTGCCTTACCTAACAACATAACTGCAGGTTGCAACACAGCCCTTTGCTCAAGCCTTATGAAAATAAAGAAACAACTCTAGGCTTCAAAGCATTGCAGGCAGATTTTCTCTCATCCTAGAGACAAGCTGCATGGATACTTCGCTTTTTAAACACCAATTTTAAACAATCAGATGCTTAGCACCTTTCAGGTTCAGATGATAAACACGAAACAAATAGGGATGAAAACTCATGGAAGTTACTGGATAGTGAAGGGTCACAGGTAACTCAACCCATTCTCATTGCTTCTTAAAGGTGCTTTAATTAAAGTATACACATACCTAAGCTATAACAGATGCCATCAGAAGTCAAATATTACTTTAACTTGTCATGGTTTTTACATATTGCAGTGTTTATCATATAAAACATACAAATACAGCAATTAAACAAACAACAACAAAAACCTGTTCTTTAGCCTTAGGTCCTGTCTACACGAGAAAATTACAAAATTCCACATCAACTCCAGTTCATTTAGAGCAGATGCATGTGCTGAATCTCAAGTTAATAACTGATTAAATTTAGTTGAAAACTAGAATTATGTTCCTCTTAAAACAAATTAAGCCTATGTTACCCTTTTGATATAAGGCTTACACTGCTATGGATGGTTTATGCAGAGAAACATTTTCAAACTATAATTAATATACTGGAAAATCACAGAATGGTCTGGATTGAAAAGGACCACAAAGATCATCTGGTTCCAACCCCCTGCTGTGTGCAGGTCACCAACCAGCAGACCAGGCTGCCCAGAGCCACATCCAGCCTGGCCTTGAATGCCTGCAGGGATGGGGCATCCACAGCCTCCTTGGGCAACCTGTTCCAGTGCATCACCACCCTCTGGCTGAAAAACTTCCTCCTAATATCCAACCTAAACCTCCCCTGTCTCTGTTTAAAACCATTCCCTCTTGTCCTATCACCATCCACCCTCACAAACAGCCGTTCCCCCTCCTGTTTATATGTTCCCTTCAAGTTCAGGAAGGTCACAATGAGGTCTCCCCAAAGCCTTCTCTTCTCCAAGCTAAACAAGCCCAGTTCCCTCTTCCCTCACAGCAGAGCTGCTCCAGCCCTCTGATCATCTCAGTGCCCTCCTCTGGACCCATTCCAAGAGCTCCATGTCCTTCCTGTGCTGGTGGCCCCAGAATGATAAAATGTAACAAAAATATTTCAATTAAAAAAAAAAAAAATGAGTTTTGAGTAATAATTTTACTCAGATTTTTCTTTAGCAAAACTCCTTAAAGTAGTATCTTGTCATCTGTAGGTTTACCTTCTTTGTGAGCCTCAGGCACAGAGAAGTGTAAACAAGCCATATCTACAGTATGTCAACTTCCCATGTTTTACATACCTATACTTATCATTAATATGCCAAAAAAGAAAATAGATAAAGAGAAAAAAGAACTCTGAGTTTTCACTGTGAAGAATTTCAGATTTAAGACCACACGCTCCCACATGGCACTCTAACCTCTTTTAGAAATGGGTACACCCTAATCATTATGGCTCTTGTGCTAATATTTAATGTATCAATTGATACAAACATAGGTAATTTTAGGTTAGGCTCTTTATCAGAAATAAATATTTGCTTCAAGCTCTGCCAGACATCTATGATTTGTTCTCTTGTTTTCTCTACAAACTGCGTACTTGAGAATTTATGCTTAAAGGAGCATTTCATCCACATGTTCTGCAGTGAGGATTCTCAGGCATTCTGGGAAACGCTCTATTATTGTATCCTGTAGGACAAGTGCCTAAAAAGTGTCAACAGGTGGCCTCTCTTCTCCCAACCCTGCACCCAAGTCTGACCTAGTTAGGAGTCTGCCAGAACAGGGGAAAGTATCACAATTCAGGCATGCTCACACAATATGGTTGAATTTAACAGCTGGAGCATCTTAAGCTGCCATAAGTTTCTCATAATTCTTAATGCTGACCACATATATAAGGCTATATATATATATATATGCTATATATATGCATATCCACAGACCAAATGGGCTTTTTCTAACCCGTGACTATGGAGGAGTGTGTCTGTCTGGTTGCAATCTCAGTTCAGTCTCTCACTACGTAATGAATTAAGAGAGTCTTTAATTATATGATCACGTGATATTTTTTTCCATGGACCTATCTCAGCCAGCACACAGGAAAGACCTGCTCTAGCAGTGAATCACAGCTGGGCTGCAGAGGAGGTTGTTGTCTGCCTTGCTGCTGAGGGTGGAAAGTATGTAATGCAAAGACTGGCTCTCAGGCAGAACAGAAGGGATTGCTGGTTAAGGTGGATGTTGCCCTAAAGAACTGCATTCTAACTACATCTCTGCTGAAGACTCACTGTTTGATACCACTCATATTACTTAAATATAGTATTTAAAGAAATGGACATTAACGCTCATTTCACAGGCATCTGCTTCAATAAACTAATGGCAGGTTTGCTGACGTGCTACAACCCTAAAATTGGAGCAAGCTTCTGAGGATGGCAAAGGGCCAACGTGGAAGCAGACAGATCTGGATTTTGGCCAGTCTATCTCAACATCATTATGTAATGCAGCCATAAAAATGCACAATTTGTAAGAACCCCTACCTGGCTACAGTGAAGAACTACAGCTGACCTACAACAGCAGCCATCTACCTTTGCTTCAGTGCTGAAGCACAGAGCTCTGAATGTTTCAGAGATTAACCTACACGCTCATGCCCAAGGCCATGTGAGAGCTGAACAGAGACCTTCATACAGGTTACAGCTAACAGCTCTTCCTTTAACTTCAGCAGTAGCAAATTGCAGTTTAAGGACACGAAGAAACAGGTTTATGAAGGAATCCTACCGAGTGAGCGAATGACTTGCTCTGAAGGAGTATAAAAATTTTGCAAATTCATAACACTGCATGTCAGAAAAGAAAAATCACCGGAGAAACCCCAACCTTTAGGCTAAGGTTGTGCAATATTGAGATAAACCCTGCAGTGAAAAAGCTAGAAGCAATTCATTGTCATTTATTCCCTGCTTAGCATTTGTACCATTTCCCAGTTGCACTGGGGGAGGGACATTTCCTGCTGCAGCTTCAGCCATTTCATTTAATCTCTCTAGAAGAAAAAAAGTATTTTTAATACCCTCTTGCTAATTTGAAAACCATTATGATGACATTCCCATTACAACTTTTTGAAATACGATTTTCAGTATCAGTATCATATATCATTTTTAAAGTTCACCCGGGTGTTAGAGAAAAGAAATTCTTCCATAACCAGCCTTTCAGGTTTGGGTGTTCTCTAGATTCTAGGAGTCCACCTAAGACAGATAGATCTCTTTTCATTTCTTCCTGTACCTGCGATGAAAAGTACCTGGATGCTTGCCAAAAGCCTCACAATTAACTACCACTTCAGGATAGATTAGCACGTTTCAGGAGCCTGACTTCCTGATGTGCCCTCCTCCAAAAACCAAGGCAGCTGCAAGTCAGTATCAAATAACTTACTCTGGAATATGAAAACACAGAAGATATTAAAAATAGAGCATCAAAGTAGGTTTAAGATGCTCTGGAATACACTTTTCTGAGAGTACTTAAGCATAACTTAAACCTCATTATAGAACACTCTTGAAATCAGTATTGGTTATTTAATCGCTTTTTTTTTTTATTCTTAACAAGTGGAACAATTGAACTGGACGAGCAAAAGGTGTTCCTTTTCCATTGTATGTAGAGTTTTTTCAGACTTTTTTTTTCTTGTTAAAGTACACTAACATTGGTATATAACAACCAGGAACACCGTCCTCCATACTGTCAAACCAACCTACTGTTTTATCAATACCAGCCAACGTGGGCATTTTCTGTACCAGACACACCACTGATAATCTGGTACTATCACAGAGCACATATTCACTCTAACCAAATTAATGATATATACAACAGAAGCTGAGAGAATGATGGAAATTGTGCATACAGTGACATTCTTTCAACGCTGTAACATCTGCTAGTGAGGTAAGATGCCTCTATTTGAAATGTGATGGCAGAAGATACTTCATCAAAATCACATGTGACAATGTGATCTTTTTAAAAGAAATAAAATGCCAATTGCAATAAACAGCATTTCCTACTTAAGCAGTACGCCCACCATTCAGCACAAATAATACTCAAAATATTTCCCTGTGCCAGGGTGTTTTTGGATACCAGCAGCACTGTGTCCGCCCTCTTTGACTGAAATGGTAAAAATCATCCCGGTTTCCACAGTGACATCCTAAATTTCCAATTTAAGTTTCCAAATTTTCCATTCTACATCACTAAAAGTAATTTTGAGTACAAACATAAATGTTTCTTATTTTCTTATATATTTTTCTCCCTTTACTCTGAAGGTAATTGATAGAAGAAATAAATGATGGTTCTTGACAAGTTGAGTTTTTTTCCCCACTCTTCTCTGTTTATTCTGAGAGTAACACATGGATTCAAGATTTGGATCACTCACACTGACCCACCAATATTACACCTCTGAATTAGCCATTGTTTATCTATTTCATCAGCGTCATGAGTTTAAATGCTTCTTTCATTGTTTGCACAGTTTAAAAAATAAAATGGGAGAGGGATTGTTTCAGTCAATTCACTGTGAATAGGTAAGGGCACATAAGAATGTATGCCGACCAAAAATAACGCCTTCCTGGCTGGAATCCTCCCAAAATAAGCACTACTGCATTGCAAGTTTAACTGCACGGTTCTTCCACTCTCCCTGCCCTTGGCTTCCTCTTCTTGCTCTTCCAAGATGTCAGTGTTACCAACCTCACGCACACGTTTTTACAGTTATGGGATGGCACTATGGGTGCCATTTTAACAGATACAGCTGTGAGTTTTGAGCAGTCAATGAGTTTTTGGGAGAATTTAGCATGAGAACACTTTCAGTCTTGCCACTGACATATTGAGAACACCTAGGAAGTTTCATGTTCCTATATATGACACACCTTATTAGCTAGAAAGTTTATACTATGCTGTCATCAAGAGAAATTTTAATAACGTCCTTTCACAAGCAAACCAGAAATTCAAGTAAACTAGGATTCTCTTGTTTGTTTAGTATTTATCCCCACCCAATTAAATAAAAAACCCTATAAATAATAGTCTAAAGACTACAAAACCACAAATACAGTACAAAACAAAAGATGTGAAATCATACAGAAACCACACTAAAATACAAGTTTTTGGCCCTGACACACACTGTACAGTCAGAAACGTTTCATTTAAGAGTGCTACAATCCCAAATGTAGAAATTCACAAAAATACAACATCAGAACATAAAATGTTAATGACTTCTTGTCATTTAGCTCAAAAGAATGTTTTCTCTATATTGCAAAAGCAGCTGCATGACCTACATTAAAAAGACTGAGCTAAATGATAACACACAGCTTCCAACTCAAAAACACAAACTGCAGTTCAAGAACTTTGGAGTTAAAAAATAAAGAATAAAATAGCAGATTTCACTTGCTCTTCTATATTGCTTTTAAAATTTAAGTAGCAGACAACAAATTAATCATCTAAATCTTTACACATTTGACACGTTTCAAAGGATGGCTGAAAGCTAAAAACCTTTTAAGTCCAGAAATTCTCACTGCATGCATCATGTTCTCTCCTTCATGAGACTGGCATCGCTGCAGACAGACAACGATGCCTCAAAGGAAATCTGTGGGACTGATTTCATATAAACTAGAACTGCACGTGGCACAATTCATTTCAGATCCTACTACTGGATTCCATGAGAAAAAACTTCACTTCACATGAGTGAGAAAACTGTCTTAGAATCTCTGGCGTAAATCTTGAAATCAAAGCAAAAACACTCTGCATGAAAAACACTAGGAGTAATATATTTTAAAAGGCAATTATAACCAAAACATCAAGTAGAAACTCAAGAAAAGCATATTTTACATCTCTGTTAAAAGGACTGATAATGAAAAGAATGACTACCCAAAGCTCCTTTTTATAAACAGTTCCCAGTTTTGCCTACAGTCTCAGTTTCTGAGGTTACCAACTTCCCCCGAGATGTTTCACTGCCCAAGGGTGAGGATGGGAACTAGAAGGAAGATCATCCCAGTTCCAGGCCAAACACTAACAATGCAGGCCACAATAAATATCTAAAAATATGATCTGCAGTTGCTATTAACTGCTGAGCTTTTATTCTTTTCCCATACAAATAATTTGCTCTAGTAATCATGAACAAGTGGCTCACAAACATCAGCAAGGTAATCTGCCCAGACATATCTCCAAAGTCAGGGACTGGAATCATTATGAGAAACAAAGGCACGTTTCAAAGCTGTTATTTGAAAAGCATTAAGACTAATGACTATTCATATGGGATAGAAGAAAATAGTTATGAGAATATTGTACAAGAATCACGTAATGTTTTGGGGCACAGCATGAACTACACCAATTACATTCAAATACATCTGCCCCCCCCAGGACTGCAAGGCAGCCTAGTCCAAACATGTTAATACAGATAGCAAAATCTGTCAATAACTTCAGTTGGAGCAACCAGAGAACAAAAAGGGCTTTCTTGAACATTTAGCTCAACGCCACTCATCCAGACACATAACGAGAGTGACAGGGACAGAAGTGGCTGCCAGTCACACAGTTTCAAGGCTCCTCCACAAGCAGCTCTGAGCTTCACGAGTTACACTTCCACCAGTGCTCAACTAAGTGACTTTATTCTCATTTATCTTTGATCATTCTTCTTTCTTGGAATAACAAGTCCACGCATTTGTAAAGCATCTCGAGATAGACTTGGCAGTCCTGCTGATGACTGACAACCAGTGACATGCTCTGAAAGCCAGCAGCAGCTCTGGTTGATCCATGGCATCTGAACAACTCAGGCACCAGGGCTGTTCTATTCTTTAGAGCAGAAAGCTGAGAATTACCTGATTAACAGAGGACTTGATAAGCGACCAGAGCGACACCAAGCACACTCTGATACATCCAGGGAATTCAAGTTTGAAGTGTGAGGATGAAAATAAAAATTAGGTAAGCAGCTTATCAAGAACAGGTTTAGTTTATCCCATTTATACGTATGGCTTCTGATAGCAACATTTTGTTTTGTGTTTAATGCCAAACGTCAGAAAAAGACCATGTAAAAACTTGAAGCAAGTTTGTAACACTTAGAGAATGGCATTTTATGCTACAGTTATTAGACATATGAAATCCAACTACAGCTATGCAAAACATCCTTGATAATGTCCAGGAGACTGAATTTCACATAGAATTTAGAACCAAAATGTATGTGTTGAACTACATAAAGAAGCAATAAAAGTACAGCTTCAAACCATCAGAGGTACAAAAATAATCACAACTGGGGAGAAGGAAAAAAACAATAAAAACATATGGGGAAAAAAATTAATAAACAAGTTATTATGTCCATTCTGCTGCTCATCTCAATGAATCTGAGTGCTGTACTCAAGTAAACTAAGGAGGGTGTTACTAACAGCAACTGGTTCCGTTTACCAAATACTCAAGATGCAAGTATAATGAGTTAACAAAAGTGATGAAACCACGCCACTGCAATCAAGATTTATTACTTCCAGGAGCACAAACAAGGAGCTATTGTGTTCCTCTTTAGGGTCCATCAATGAATCGTCTCACCTAGATCTGGAATTTTAATATCATCCAAACACCAAGAAAACCAATCAAATACTGTTCTATTTCTCCAGCTTTACTTCATTTGCAGCTGATTCTAGGTGACCTTCCAGAAAGAAGCTCCATTTAAAACAAGCTTTATATTCTCCTTGGAACAGGGAAGCAATTAGACATCACATCCCCTTCCACATACCAGATCAGGGAAGGGGGTTGTGTTGCCTCTCAACCAATTCAGTCACCTAAATGAAAGGATTCCCCTTTTTTGCTCTAGTAATCATGAACAAGTGGCTCACAAACATCTAGTTTTTTCTAGTTGCCAAAACATGCAATTTTCTTTCAAAACAAAATATGTGATCAGATTCTACTCAAAGAAACCCACCTCCACTCCATCACATGCCAAAAAATACAAGTAAAAAAGAAACTTTCCTCGAGCTACAGAAAACAAAGAGTAGAGCACCAGAGATTGTGGACAACTGAGTAACACCTCCAGCTGCTGAAGCAAAGGTCTTCTCCCTGCAGCTCTTTAAAGAGCTGAAGAATTTACAGCTGGACAGTAATATGACATCTTTTTACGCTGTTAGGCTGCGTTACAGGAAAGTGAATATTAAAGCAAAAACCAAGCAAAAGAAAGCAAAACAAACAAAAAAAAATCAACTGCTTGTAGTCAGAAAAAATAAACATCCAGAAAGCTACACTGGCACAGTAACAGGAAGATGGGAATCTGTATACTTAGGTAGGAAAGCACAGGTCCATAAGACATTCACACCTCCATATTTTCAAGTTCCAAAAATTTAATGGCTCAAAACCATCAGAAGTTGTAGCCAGAAACCACTTGGGACTCATTTACAGGAACAGAAGTGGATTTTTAGAAACAACTAGACAGAAGTTCTCAAAGATTTTCCTTTTAAAGGGCCAGCATGTGAGAAGTTATTATTTCACCAAGCCACTAGATAATTGGTAGACACACTAATAAAGTTGTCATTTATGATCTCCAACTAAAACGCAACTAAGAGCGACGACTGGCACTAATCAGTGGATGATGAGATTTCCTCCTTTCCCCATGCAGTTTTACCACTCCTGAGCAAACGTTCAGACGTGATAATCAATTTCTCACCGAGGTGACTCCTTCCCATTTGCAGGATCTGTACATTTGACTGCTGATTATAGGCAAGCTTTGGCAGGTTCCCGTGGCAAGCTTAGAGTTAGTTCAGTCCCGCCTTCGGAGAGGAGACTCATGAAGGACAAAAAGATTTAAATAAAAATGGAGAGGGCGAGGAAAAAAAAAGCAATATTAAAGCTCCAATGGCATTTAATATTAAAAAAAAAAGGCAATTTCTGTTAAGAATGTAAAATTCCTATTTTTAAGCTTTGCTACCCTCTGCGTGCTGTTGATTCTGCTGCTCACAAGTCATTCCTAGTGAAGTGAAGTAGGTTGGAAGCTCAGTATATCACACCTAGTCATTTCTGACCCCACACTGCAGACTGCTGCTCAGAGGAACAGACACCAGAGTTTAGAGTAAAACTTGATTGTTGGAGGGCACAAAAGCAACAAGAGCTCCCTTCGATAGCCGAGATGCTGAGGTAATGCTGAATGAAAGCAGTGGACGCAAACAAATGAATCGTAGCTTCAGGCTGGAGTAATATCAGGTGCATCTCTACACCCTGAGGGCTCAACTCCTACACTTCTTAAGTCCCTCCCCCTGAAACAACCTCCTGCAGTTTCACTTAGGGAGCCGGCAGCGAACAGGTACTTCTCTCTCAGCAGTGACAGCTACAGGGTAGCAACACTGATCACCTGGAAGGTTTCACGCACCCATGTCTCTGGTGAGTACTCTTCTTTAAAGAATTTTTTCAAAGAAAAATGTGTTTCTATTACAGCTGAAAAGTAAATCGGAGGTTTTCCTTTTTCAGCTGGCTCAGAAGCCTGGGTTCCTCCCAGCAGGTGCATTTACTGCACCACTTAAAGCTTTCGGCAGAAAGTTTCAACAGGAGAGGGGAAGATTTTAGACGGTG
Source organism: Chrysolophus pictus (assembly GCA_037305975.1). Lineage (NCBI taxonomy): Eukaryota > Metazoa > Chordata > Aves > Galliformes > Phasianidae > Chrysolophus > Chrysolophus pictus. Next base: position 7,663,781 of record CM074593.1, on the reverse strand, counting down.
CCAAAAAGGGACTCTTAGTTTTTACAGTAACTTACTCTTGCTGGTGAAAAATTTTTAAGAACCTTTTTTTCCTGTAGAGAAAGATAATGTGTTATATTGAAGAATGACAGAAAAGCTGTATTGATTGGAATTGCTGCTTATCCTGCCAACTATTCTTTATACAGTAGGACTGGGTTAATCTGAAGAGCTTGTGTGAAAACCACGTATTCCATTTCAGTTTTGATTTGTTAGTTTTCCAGCTTGTGGGAATGTAGTAAAGAAAACTGGATTGTTATGAGTTACCCTTTCTCTCGCCAATTAAAGTGCATTAAGATGGGGAGTTATTAAGTTAATATTTACGAAGATTTTGCATTCTCATCCCCACCACCTCACCAGGCTGCTCGGTCCCTGCCGCCTCTCTCCACAAGCACAGCCCTCACTCCCTGCACGCACACTTCCTTCCCAGCCCTCGCCAACCCACTCCTCTCGCCCATGTTTCCTCCTAATTAACAAACAGTTGTGTTAAAATTTATCTTTCAGTTTAAAGGAACTGGAAGTTTAGAAGGGAGTGGTAGTTAATCACTGGAAAATCTCAACCAGAATAAACCTCACAAATCTTGTTCTTGCAACACTCTAGGTAGGTGACAATGGCATGTCCTTGAGTTATGCAATAATGCCACATCACAATATTTTAATTATAGCATGTCCTTCAGAATGTTTCCACCCCAGTGAGTGCTCCTGGTCAGAGAGATCAACATCACCAAAGGATACTGCAATAATAATGGAGTGTGCATGACAAACTGTTACGTAGTTTGCTAAAGCAGTGTCCTAAAAAGACGCCTAATTACCATCCCTGCTTGTAATAAAAGACATTTTGAAATTTCCCCTTTGATCAGCTGAGCAACTTAAACAATTTAGACTGCTTTAAAAACTAAAAAACAGCATGCATATATATATATATATGTACATGCACATATACATGTGTGTATGTATGTGTATGAATACATATGTATAAGTATACATACACAAGGATACAGAGAAATACATTTTTATGTACTTACACATACACGCACACAATTCTAAATTATATCCTTATTTTCTGGCCTTGCTAACCTTTGTAAAAGCAAGGAGGTAGCAGCAGCATACTTCAACTGGAAGGAAGAAGTCGTGCAGCTCTGGCACTGCGGCTGGACAGGGCTGTAAGAACGTGCGCTGCCGACAGAGCAAACAACTGAGAGCCTCAGGTTTAACCCATGATCTCAGAAACCTGTTATATAGAAATATAAATCAACACTACTAGTGCACTACAAAACTAACAAGATTTCGTGTTTAACTATCCACACTTCTCAAATCTGGCATTCAGGAACTAAATTCTCAGCTAACAAACAAAAAGGCATGAAAGCTATCAAAGCTATAATCCTGCTACTCGAGATTTTTTTCCCCATGTTTTAAATAATATCACAAGTTATGGGATTCCAGACTAAGTAAAAAGAAACTACTTATTTTGATTTGTTTTTCCTAATTCTAGATTTTAATTTCAGTCACTTAAAACATGCATTGTACAGTATATATATATATATGTATATATTATTTATACACAGACAGTCTAAATTAGTTGCAGCTGCTTCAAACCATTAATATTTTTCCAGTTTTATATGTGTGGTCAAATAGTTTTAAATTTCTTTAGTTTTGAAATAAGTACTTTTGCCAGATAAAAGTACTGGGTTTTACTTTGAAATTAAAAGAGAAAGTGTCCTTTTTGGCTTAGTAAAACGCTTCTAAACTACTGGCACGTTTAAGTCATCAGAAGAGAAAAAGGATTAACCATTAAAAGAGCAAAACACAACATGAATCTGGCTGACATTAGTTTACTAAGGGTGAACACCCTTTCCAAATCAGCTCCTCGCTGTACCCTCTCAGGTGAGCGTGGCTGGTTCCAGAAGCACTGCAGGCTGAGCATGCCATCAAAAAGCACTCCTAATTCTCTCCTGCTATACGCGCTGCAAAGAAGCTGCCAATGCTCTAAATTTCTAACATTAAAACTGCAACAGAGCATTTTATCTTATTAAGAAATGATACTTAATATTCTGCAGAACAGGAATAACTTGAATCAAAGTTAAATACCAAGTACAACGTCGGGGTGGGGGGGAACAGGACGCACAGGAATTTACACTATTAAGCAAAGGAAAGCTAGAAGAACGAGAAAATCTAATTAACATCTCTTTATTATAAGTGCTGCACCTGAATGTAAATTCAGACTTATCATAAATGGCCAAACTAAGAATGCAGTGGAGTTTTGACAACAGTATCTTCTTTTCAAGAACTATCTGTACAAGGGCTTCCAAGAAGATACAAAGAACAAGTACAAGCTGACATGATCACGTCCATTACAAGCTGAGTTAGCTATACACCATTAGTCAAAAATAAATTCACTTAAGGCAAAAAAAAAAAAACCCACCAACCAACCAGCTGGCTACATATCTGGACCTCCCATTGCAAGCTTTAATTTTTATTTTTATGTATTTATTAAGTAAAGGCATTATTCTTATTCTTTCAGAGGAATGCAGGCTACTAGTTTTTAAATCCTACAAGGCACATTTGTTTTGCATTTTTTTTTTTTAGTTTGAGCTCCTACTTTAACCAGACTGCAGTGCCAGGAATTTAACACGCTGCTGGACAATTCCAGTAGTTTTCTTTTGCACTGTAACAGTATCAGTATCTGTGAAGTCCAACAAAAAAGCTTTGTTAAAAGCTGAGAATTAAGAAGCAACTTCTCTGCACACTTCTACTTCCTTACACTGTCACAGATTTAATCATTTGTTAATTCCAATCAAAATATTTTTTTTTTCTATTTATACAGTAGGCTGCATTTTTCAGAGTGCTTTCACAATTACCATCCTAACACGAATTAATATTTCTATGACATCAGAAACAATATGTAATACAATTTCCCAGAATTACTATACCTGATAAAACAAGCAGCAATTCTGTAGCTTTGCCTTCAGTTTTCATAACGTGTTGCATGCCATTTTCTATTAAATAATCTCTGATTTAAGAAACGCAAAACATTTCTACTTCAACTGAAATCTCACAGCATGTAATTACTAACAATTCTTTCCATAAACTTGATATTTTAACGCTACTAATCCAAACCTCTATGTAAAAAAGCTTTAAAAAAAAATTCAAGCTATACTAGTCACTCCTACAATTAGTATTCCTGCAGTTTCGGGTAACACAATAGATACAGTACAGTGGTTTTGCAACAGTCATCATTTTGATAATGATGCTTATAGTTCATGATGAAATCATCAGTTTTTAGATCTCTGCCATAACACATCCTATAAAATCATGAGAACTTGACTCTGAGAGTTTCTCACGCCTTCAGAATCAGCGAACATAATGGAACAAGCTGATACAAGCCCTCCTGACTTATCTACTGAGCAAATCATTAGGCTGTACAAAGTATCCACAACCTCACTTTTTCTGAAGAAAGGCAGATAGATCATGCCCCTGTAAATCAATCACTGTCAGATGCTTTTTTAAAAAACATGAATTAATCTACTTGTGCGTCTGTCAAAGCGATACATAAGGTGCTACGCGGCAGAACAATGTGAAATGTGTTTATCAAGCAGAAAATGCTATTAGTCAGATACTCCAGTACTCATTTCTCTTAATTGTATTAGGAAGAGGAAGAAAATTGGTGTGGTTTTATCCTTCGAGAGATTGGCCACTTTTGAGGTATCCATCGAGATTAGGCTGTTAGGAAATGCCAGGCAGCTGAAAGAGGGGCTGGTCAGTCTCTGAAAGAGCCAAGTCAGCTACCCGAGTGCAGCCAATCCACTCCACCCTCATTTCACCAAGCAGGAAACTCCCTCCTCTCTTTCCCCAACCGGCCTGACAGGCTTGCCCCATACCCAGCCGCTGCCAGGACCTGCCTCTTCTCATTCTACCCACCTCCACCTCTCTCTCAATAGCTCCACCTAGATTTCTGCTTTCATCCTCTGAATGAATTTTCCTTTAATTTTCAGAGAAAACTCCTTCAGGTCCCCAGCAGCAGCAGGTGACAGCAGTGCTGAAAACTGGGACACTTCTGCAAATATGTTTAGGTGCTGAGCAATGTTCCAGTTTAATGCGTGTCTATTTTACATCGGGAGTCTAGCATTTGTCTTGTTTTACCAAAAAACACACATTATAGATATAACGAGGGGGAATATAGCTTAAAAAAAAAAAAAAAATGTTTGTGTTTAGTTCCAATGTTCCAGTACAGCTAATTTTGAACTTTGTATTCCAGTGCTACCAGTTAGAGAAGTGCTGCTTTCCGGCATCCCCTCTTCCCTGAGACACCCCGGGAGTTGGCTTCCTCTTTTCACCTGGGAAGAAGGATTCCAGAAACCTGATAAACTGGAAACATCAAGAGGCTAAACTAAGGAAAGCTAACCACAAGAAAGCCTTTATAAAGAATCATTACATTTAATTGTTTAAAGCAGAAAAAAAGATGAGTCTCCTCAAAGAGCGTAAACCAAAGAAGCCTCATTACATCCCAAGACCGCCAGGAAAGCCATTTAAGTATAAGTGCTTTCAGTGCCCCTTTACTTGCAATGAGAAATCCCATCTTTTTAACCACATGAAGTATGGCCTCTGCAAAAACTCCATTACTTTAGTATCAGAGCAGGACCGTGTTATCAAGTGCCCAAAGACTAGTTCCTTGGAGCCCAAGCAGATCAATCACCTAGAGCCCACAGTCAAACCCACTTCTTCCAAGTCAGCCACAAACGGACTGTCAAATCTTGATTCAAAGCCTCAATATGCTTTTCCAAAAGAAGATGCCAAGGAAAACGTTGAATTACAAAACCAAGCAACGAACACAGCAATCCAAGGTCAGAAACCTGCAATCCAGAAGGAACTAACCCCTGCCAGTACCTCAGCAGAAAGCACCCTTGGCATGCAGCCTCTTCTGGACAGCATTGTGAGGCCCTCAGCTTTTGTTCCTGTAGGAGAACACAGAGATAGCAAAGGCCCAGAAACAAGTGAAGTATCTGAAATTCTATCGCTCTCTAACAAAAGTTCACCTTTTCACACTAAATCTGCATTTCATGCACCAAGTCACCCATGGAAAGCAGGTTCTCCTTTCCTCCCAGAATTTCCACATAAAGTTCCTCCCACAAAAGGCTTTGGTTCCATTCCACCTTACATGCAACCAATGATCCCAGAGTACTCGCCCCACTTCTATGAGCACAGGCTGGCCATCTATACACCTTACTTGCTTCCAGGTAATTCCGAGTGTGAAAGCTCTGCTCTGTCCGTCTACGGCACGCAAGACCAAAGACACTTTCTTCCTCACCCTGGGCCACTTCCAAAACACATAAATCCATCAGCATATGAACACTATCGACTGTTCCAGCAGTATCATTCTGCTCCTCCAATACCATATGGATTTTGTAGGCCCACGGATCCTCCCTTTTATCGATTTTCACACGTAGCCGGTATCAACAGAGATCAAAGTTCTCATCTAATGGAAGAAACTACTTTGTTATACCCAGCTTCTTTAAGTCCTTCCCAACAATATCCTCTAGGTTCACATAAAAAACAAGCAGACTATGAAAAGGAAATAACATTACTGCATGCCAAAAGTCATTCCAAAGATGACCAAAATGAAAGAGAGAATGCTAAAATGAGCCCTCTTGCAGGAAGCGCAGCAACGGGCTCCCCAGGCAGGCCCAGCCCCACCAACTTCACTCAGACAAGCCATGCATGTGAGGGCTTATTTGACCTCTCCAACAAATCGTCTTCCACATCACTTGGAAAGTATGACCAACCAGAAGAAAACTTTACAGCTTTCAGACCTGTGAGAAAAAGCACTGATCAACCAGCTCTACTTCCAAGCGTGCCAACACAGCAAGATAGAGAAGATTCACCTTCCAGGTAAAGCAGTAACATCACTTTGCAAATTCTTGTCAGATTTTTAGGGGCACACATAGACAGCATGCATATATTTCATGCAATCCCCCTAAAATACATTTGCATTTATAGCAACGGGATTTGTTCCATAAGACATGTCCACAAAACAGCTGTATGTACAACTGTACAAATCCCAACTGCTGTATGAGTAGGCATCGGGTATCTCTAACTCCATTACCATGCATGTACCTATGCATTTCAGGATAACACTTCTACTAGGGAGAGGTGTGGGGAAAGAGACTTGGGGGGAGGGAAAAGAAAAAAAAAAAAACACAAGACTGTAAGACTACCAAGCCAGATTTCTTTTTTCTTTTCCTCTTTTCCAGTTCCTCAGCCTCAATTTAAAAAAAAGCAACAGATATTGAATTCTCTTCTCATTTCTTTCAGCATTAATGTCACTGATGAAGATTCATATACACCAAGTGAAAGCCACAACAATGAAGGTTCGCTGTCCAGCACAGAAGACGACACCGGAATAGCTCCCCTTAATCTCTCAAAGAAGGCTGACACAAACGCAGGACCTCCTAATGAACATGCATACAAAGCCACGTCCAAAACAGAAAGTCAGAACTTTCTAGAATTGCAAGATATGCCTCTGAACCTCTCGGTAAAAGATTCCTGTAACACAGTAAGCCTGAAAACAACATCCCACAGTCCATCTCATGATAACGGTGCTGCTACTTCTCCAAAGACAGAAAACGAAAACTCAGGAGCAGAAAGCTCAGGAGCATGTAACCCCAAGAACACAATTAACAGTGCCTGTGACAAACCTTTCCTGGCTCACCATAACGAAGCTCAAGACTTACGCATCATTGACAGCTGTGATGAACAGAAACAGACAGCGGCTGTAGCTCTCTGTCAGCTAGCTGCGTACAGCCCCAGCAAAGTTAGGATGGACAATGAAGGGCAGAGTCCTCAGGACTGTAATACTTTGAGTACAGAATCTACTCCTAACTCTTCTGATACTCAGGATACTCAGTGCAATCAAAAAGTAAAAGGACAAAAAAGGACAAATCAAAAAGAATCAGCAAAATCACAGCAAAGCACTAAAAGAGTAAGGCCAAATGACTGTAGCAGAGTCTTCACTTTGAGGAAGAGAACAAGAGTATCTTAATACTCCAATTTGTTTCTAATCATAGAAATTAGTTGCCACCTACACAGAAATTTTCTACAAACCATCTCTTACTAGATTTGGTCCGTGGCAAGATACATTCAAACTCTCCTATGTAAATAATGTTCATAATTTTATATTAGTATTTTTAAATAATTGAGCGTTCCCTTCTATAAGCTCAGGTTTTTATGAGTGAATTTTTGCATTCATTACTAAAGCCAAAGCCCATTAGACAAATCTCCAAGATTTTTTGCAATTGTATTAATGTAAAATAACTTTAACTTCTTTTTCTTATAAGATGTTTAAGCTGTAGAAACAATACTGTTCAACAACATATTGTCAGTATTTTTCAGGATTAATTTTATTTAATAGAGTTTTTTGTCTTTTTTCTTTGAACAACTTTTTGTTTCGTGGTTCAGTAGTTTAAAAAAGCTTAAGGTTAGACCTGGCTACTTAGAGTTTACTGTAAAAACTGGTCAGGGGTTGAATGCACTTCGCCATTATATCATAATGCAAAACAAAAGTCCAAATTACTCAGAGGCAGAGGCCAGCTTGAACAGACTGACCCAAACCTTGTATAAGCAAGCTTTTCTTGTTTTGGCTAAAAACAAGACTTCAGCTGAACCAGAGACAGCCTGCACCAAGTTAACAAGCACGGTTTAGCTTTAACTGAACCACTATGAAAACAATACTGAAAATATGAAGATCTAAATGATTTAGGTGCCTAATCCTCTGAGCTTAGACAGACACTGGGCAACCTTCAAACTCCAAGCCTTGAAGGATATTTATATAATTTATTTCACCTGAGAAAACTCTCCTGGTGAAGGTTTTATTTCATAAAACAGGCATCGCCAATTATCAGTTTCAGCGTGCTTCTAAATAGATCCTAAAACTGCTAATTCTGCTTCTACAACTGTGTACATAAACTTGTAATTTTTCAAATAAATCTGTAACCTGTACCTAACATGTATGTAAAGTCATTCACGAACACAAATACATTTACTATGCTATCTGCAACACATTTCAGGGGAAAAAGAAAAGGGAAAAAAGCAGAGTGTGGTATCAATTACCAATTAATTCTAAAAATGGAACTTCCTTCACTGAATAATTAATTCAGCAGAATAATACATTTGCACTTCAGCTCCACATGAGAAACCCTTGTGATAAAGCTGCTATCTGGCATATCCTGCACTTCTCCAAAAGACATATGTGAGCCTGTTCCACTGCATGAACACCTCACCCACATTTCAACAGTATTTACTATTAGTGTAAGTAAAATAACTCCAGATTAACCATTATTCACTCAAAAATATGGGTATACATGAGTTGTTATTCAGATAATAGAGACTCTCATCTGCTTAAACATTACCAGCAAGCATAAACCCTGGTAAGGAAGCAGAGCTGCATTAAACACACTGCAGCCTCCAGAATTTACTGTTGAATGTTTGTGCAATGGAGTTCTGAGATAAAGTATTTAGAATATTCTGGCTAAGACGTTAACTGTAAACAAACTTTCAGGGATTAAGTTCTGAGTTGCTAAAGAAACAGAAGAGTAACACTACAGTTCTTTAATCTTTAATCATAGAGAAAGCTTTTCAGATTGTGAAAAGACAAAAATATCAATCTCAGTTTGAACCAAGGGAACACGGTAACAGAAGAAGTGCAGTTAAACTGTAATAGTTAGGCTGCCCTGATTCCTTGACAGAGGTCTACAGTTTCTGTTGAATTAGAAATGGAATAAAAGACATACCACTGGATCACTTCCCAATCTTAAAATTGTTTTGTTTTGTTAATTATTTCATTTTTACAATACAGAGCCAAAAGTAATTAGAAAAGGAAAACCAGCTGAACATGGTCTGCACAAAAATTCTCACATTCAAAACAGTTACTATTTTGAATGGAAACTATTTTCATGGAGACAGAATGATGAAATGCATTAAATATTATGTTTTACGCTTTCTCCTGGAAGTCAACAGATCTCCAGAACAGAACAGATGCAGCAACCAAACTCACTAATAAGAAATAATAGTTATGGAACGTTACTGAAAATTAGTGTTCAGTCTCTCCGTTCAAACAAGAACACAAGAGTGCTAAGTGAGACCAAAACATCCAGCCCAATCCACTGCTTGAAAAGAGCCCAACAGTCTGTGTACTACTATATTGAGTTTTTGTCATTATGAAGCCATAACAAGTTATCCAAAAATCACACAAGATAGAACTACTACATTCACATAGATATCGCTGTACTTCAGTGAATGTTGATATAGTTGATATAGACAGAAGTTACAAAGAAACAATTCCTTCTGCCCTGTTATTTCATTTCATTCTGATATTCCAAGAATCCATTAAAAAAAAACGAACTTAAAGCAGTTTATTGTATCAATTAAATCAAACTGTGTTTCTGAAATTTCATCAGAAACAAACAAAATAAGTTATCAGCCCTAAAGTGCAAGTTAGCTGCTGATTATTTCATATATTCTATTGAAATAATGGCATTGACACAATACAGAAGCATATAGATTATTTTTATACGACTGCACAAAGAAACATGGGGGAGAGGGAGAAATAAAACCCCAAGAAACTAATTTCATTTTGGAAAGAAAAATTTATTAAATAAGGCACACCCAAAACAATGCTTTAGACAGAAGTACCTTAAATATCCCCACAGGCTCTGGAATTAATACTCCAGCACACTCAGATCAGCAAATTTCAGTCTATTGCCATGTATTAAGTCTCTGAAACTACAATCCGCTAATTCAGGAACACAGTAACATTCAGCAACTACAACTCACCATCTGAAATTCGGGAAGGGAGCAACAATCCTCTTCTGCCTAATTCAGCCAGAGCCAGGCATCCGCCGTGCCACGCGTTGTCGGTTTCCTGGAAACTAATTTCAGAATGAAAACAAGCTTTGTTAAGACTAACTTTGCCTTTCTGGATTACATTTTTTCATGGTGAATTCCTAACAATTTAAGACACAAACTTTTATCTTCTCTCTACTCTTGTGACACGTTTAAAACATAAGAATGATGAATTGAACATGTTTCCTTCCCCATTTTGTGCAACATAAACACTGCTGTAAATATGATCAAATAAGCAATGACATAAGCAAAAAAGTAAAACAAAACCAATTATCAAAATAAATGTAACTTCTTTGAGGAAGAACACAATACAAGGGACTCATGCAGAAAAGGAAAACAACTTTCTGTGGCACTGCCAAAGATGTGGGTTTACAGAATATAGCCAAGACAACTGATAAATTTAATGCCAAACACAATCCTTTACTAGAAGGAGAGGTTCAAGCAATGCGACAAAAAGATTATACAAGCTTGTGCATTTCAAATGAGCAAACAGTGGTGTTTAGGTGCCTCTAAAAAAAGTAAACCAAAACAATGACTTGTAGTGAACACGGAAAAATATCAGTGCACAGTTTTTTGATGGACTGGGAGATAAAGGGGTGAAAAGGGGAAGTTTGTATGCTGCATGATTAATCATGCAATTAGTTAATTCTGTATTAAACTAGGAATAGGAATCTAAGAATAAGATACTAAACAACTAAACTAGGTCATATCAAAGCTTCATCTCTCCCAGGCATAGTGCCTCTGAAATGGACCCATAGCAGATGCCTAGCCAAAGACAAAGCACAAAAGATCATTCCCCTATTAGCCTCCTCCTGGCTTTGGCAATCAGAAGTACAGGACTTCCCAAGCCAGAATGTCATATTTAATAACCTCTGATGGGACTCCCATCCATTAATTTGGATAATCCCTTTCTGAACTCCCTTAACACTCCTGGCTTCCATAACATCCTGTGGCAATGACTTCCACAGTTTAATTGCGTGAAAATGGACTTCCTGATGCTTCTCAGTTCTCATGTTATGAGAAAGAGTGAGTAGTAAACAACTGCCCGCTTTCCCTTTTTCTTCATATTTATGGTTTTATGCACCTCTATTATATCCTCCTACTTTTTCTTTCCCACTTGGAAAAGACATCAGATAAATCACATTTAACATCAGATAAACCACATTTAACAATTCAGCTTTGTCATCTCTTCCTTTCCTAATATCTAACACCCCACTTGCCTTCCTTTTTACCCAGACAGATGCTCCACTGACACGTTCACAGAACCATCAAACTATGCACAGCGAATTCAGGATCTCTTTCCTGAGTAATATTAACTGGTTTCTCACTGTCCATGTTCATCCCTAAGTGCATTAGTTTGCATTCATTAGGCATTATATATGTCTTTTACAGTCTAGGTACTTAAATTAAAGTTAATATATCTTCTTGTCTGCCACCTTTAGTTTTCACTGTATTAGCTAATTTAAATCATTACCCAGTTTTATCACCCCACTGTTCACCTTTTTTCTAGGATAGTTTTTGAGTATTTTGGATAGAACAAGGCTTGCACAGATCCTTGCAAGACTGTGCTGAAAACCTCATTGCACTGTGAAAAATTATTTCTTCCCTGTCAACTGCCTTTGAGTCTATGCATAAGACATCCTTGCTTCTTATCCTCAGAAATCCAATTTAAACTGCCAGTGATGAGCAACTTACATATTTTTTTTATTTTATTCACTAGATATTTAGTGCAAAGCAAAGAGAAGAGATTCCCTTTCTCCCTGTTTTCATTTGTTCCAAAGTGTTTCTGAAGAAAGCAGGTCACTCAATTACTAGCTGTATTACTCACCCCTATGACTTGAAAAACAAGGAAAGAAAACGCAGTGAGTACATGTCTTTGAAGCTCCAGGGATAATTGAGATCAGCTGCACCTCCTGAATTAATCACAGTAATGCAGTGGAAGTATTGGCTAAGTAGATACTTTCATTGCAAGGTTTTAAGACTGTATCTTCTTTTTTAAAGCAATGTTTTTTGAGCTCAAATTTTCAGATTTGTATTCTCAACCAATGAGAGAAGAACAAAAGAAGAACAGATTTGAATGGCAAACTAAACATTTTTTGCCAATAAAGAAATTACTATTTTCGTTATTGGCTTAGTCCAAAACACTGGTTGAAACCTTAAATTCTTTAGATCTGAAGGTTTAGCAAATCCACAAGCCTCTGTCTTACATAGCCAAGAGTAGACTTTTGGGCTAGTAACAGCAACAGAACAATGCAAGTATATTGCAGAGCTCTCCAAAACACTTCCAAACTACAAAAGGTCATCAACAAGAGTGCAGAAAAGATTTTTTGATCAGGTATACACTGATCAACATCCTGTGGTACAAAACTTCTAACGTTTTACTGTTTGAATGTACACTGTGCAGCGTGAATAACCACCACCTTTTCTTTATCCTAAATCTTCCATCTGCTACTTTGGTTTGTTTCAGATAATATGAAATCCAGAGGGCAACAATCCAAGTGACTCATGATCTTGTGCATTTCTGCTATACCCCTTCCATTCATCAATCTTCCTAGACGTTTTAGCCCCACCTCCCATAGAACATTATAGAATAACCTGAGTTGGAACTCACAAATATAGTTTTTGTTCTACTATGTGCATTCCACATTCAAGTTACGAGCACACAGGGAATTTTTAAGTTAATAAGCTTCAGTACTTCTGGTTTAAAAAATTAGGAACAGTTTCCTTGAATTTCTATTCCTATTGAATACCAGAAGAAAGACAAAAAGTTCTATGAATTCTTAGATCCGTTTTCTTAATATATCCTCCTATTTCATAAGCACACGTTTCAGACGCACGTAAAATGTGATGCAAGATTTTTACCTAAAACAGTCCAATAGAGATCCGACGACATCATCTGCTAATTCTTTTGGAAGTCTTCCAGTAATTCTACCAATTCTACAGAAGTTAAAAGAAAAGAAAAAAAGCATATAGTGATTCATTAGTTCTGTCATTCAATGAGTAAATCCAATTAAAAAAACCTAGTCACTGGAAACTTAAAGTAAGACAAGTGAATTCAAGAGGGCAATGCACTATGCCAACACCAGTACCCCAAAACACCAAATCTCAAGCTTGGAGTCAAAACTACAAAATAGAAAAGTTAACAAGTGTGTGTGTGTATACATACATACACATAAAATATATATATATTAGTGGAAGAAAAAAAAGCAAATAAATGCTACCTCACAGCCTTTAACTCAAGTCTTACCCAAAATGCTTATTTTCAAATATATGTGAAATTTTCCTGAAGATTATCCCAATTTTATATGCACCTATAAAAAATCATATGGCTTTATATGAACTGTGCTAAAGCCATTTGAAATAACAGAATATTACACGACACACAAATCATCAGTCATGGGTTACATTAAGGCTGTGTTTGTGTTGTTTGCTTTAATTTATAAGTTTAGAGTAACAACAAGAAACCTACCCTTTTGCTGCAGACCACCTGACAATAGTGTCTTTGTCTTTCAGTCCAACCAACAGTTGTTCTGCAGATAATTTTGTTTAAACAAAACAGATTATTCAACAGATTTATTCAAACTACAGAAATACTTAAAATGTTACAAATTCATTTTCATCCTAACATTGCTGCTTCCTAATTTAAATAAAAATATTTGTATCCAGATTTCTTATATCTGCCAGACAAGCGTAAAAAATTCATTTTATTACTTAGCTATAAAAGCCTGCTGATGTAATTCATAACTTTTAATTAAAGCATATTCATTAGCAAGCTAGCAGAAGCCCTTCCTTACAAATACATACTAATACAAAATGCTGTTCTTTGACAGTACCATAGCTTAAGAATTACCAGCATAATTTTTAGCTTTCATGCAATACCATTTACTTTATTTTTCATTACAAACTTCAATAAATGTTTCAATCTATAAAAGATTCAAAATATCACTTCTGTATTACCAGAAAATGTATTTCAATAACTTCCTCTCTCTAGAGGAAACTCACTAGAACAGTGAGATTCTGCTTGCAATGCCAACATTTAAATTATTTGGTAAACATACAGTATATTTTAACAAGTTGCTCAGGTTGAAATTTTAGTCTTTCAAATTGTTCAAATTAGTGCAGATATCCAGAACAGTTTCTTAGCACTAAGCATGCTGTTTTCCTAATGTACACATAATGTGCAGACCTTACAACAAATTCTGTCCCATTTCAACACACCTACAACATTCTCAATCTCTCCTGGAATGTCGTATTCCTCATCATCCTCAGCTTCATTAGCAGCAACAGTTATCTTTTGGCTCTGCATAACTGAACTCTGAGCCTGCAGATTGGCAGACAGAGATCGACAGCCACGCTGGTATCTGCAGAAGAAACAGAGACAATACGTTTATTTTTCTGATGTAAGTTTCAACTGAAATAGGCACATACTGCCACAAAACTTGCTTGTCAAGTTATACCTCCAAGTGCACAGTTTTCCAGTTATTTAGTGTTTGTGTTAAAGGAAAAGGAAAAAATATCCCATTCTCCTTTCTCCTGACCCAGCTGCCACTTTTTCAGGTGGAGAAGAGCTAAACTACTTCCTACTGCTGACCACGAAGAGAGGCAAAATTCCCATGCCCTAAAAAAACTCTCCAAAAGCTTTAAAAATAAAAATCAACTCATTAAAAATGGTTTTAAATGGTAAAGCTAGCCCAGGGTTTTCTGCACAACCTGTACTCACATATCTAGCCTGTGGTGCAAATATATCCTTACAAAAGAGATAATTTTCATGCTAAACTAACCTTTGCCATTGGGCAAGGCACACTCTTCACCTAAAAAGAATTTTCTATGCCTAAGGACGTTCTCAAAAGTTAGTAAAAGAAATACAATAAAAAAAAGTCACCAATGGAGCCTGCAATTTTAAAATATCAGTGCGAGAAATCTGAAAAATGGGTTGCCCTCTGGCAAAAAGGAAAACCAGACACCAAAACCTGACTAATATGCAAAACTGAAGTGGGATTGCAAACCACTTTTCCCCTGTGAACTTTCTATCGAATCAGGATAGAACAATGTAATGGAAATGTTAAGTTCACTCTTACAACATGGCACTACGTCAACTTCAGTACCAAAGGTTGCTGTCTTCCCATTTTTACCAGGTTGTGCATTACATAAGAACAGGCTTCTGCTTTTGTGAAGTACAACATTAAATGTGACAGTACTGCTCTGCTATACCATAACTGGAAAAATTACAGGAAACAAAATATGGCCAAAAAGCTTCACGTGAAGGATGTATTCAGTCTTAAATAACATGATGATTTCTTTCTTTTTCTTGTAGGAGAGAGCAAGAAGGACAGAGACTGGTAAAAAAAATAGATGGATTTAGGCATTTTTTTAGTTTCTGGAGTGATTATGGATAACTTGTTTTAGAATTCTTTTTCTTTTTTAAAAGAACTATTAAAACTTGAAACTAACCTCCATTTTGCTACCTTTGGTTTCACAAACGTCAGTCCAAGTCGCTGAACAAGTTTCATCCCCAGCTTGCGAAGCACCATCTGATTGCTTTCTGACAGCTTGCAGTTATCAAGACACTCAAGTACAGTGGCAGCTGTGAGACAAAAACAGGCTAGAAAAATGCTTAACAACAACTGAGTTAAAAAAAAAAAAAGGTTAAAGTCTCCAAAGTTCTTCAGATTTAGATTTCTGAAGGAATTACTGAAACACTGAAATGGCTTCTTACGTACTTGTAGTAGTTTTGATACTGGCCAAATAAATGTAATATCCTTCACCTACCAAACAGTGAGGACTGCTATAAGGATTACTTTCAGCTGTGGAAATCACAATGAGTCCAGCTCATGAGGAATATTTATGCCAACATATTCAAGTATCTGTGTCTAAGAATCTTCTATAGTCTAACAGAACCAAGACTGAGAAAATCTCAGTCAGTTATTCTGCATCCAGTCTCTGCACACTTAGCGCTCACTTCCACCATTTATGATTTTCAAGTAGCACCAACTGAATTCCTCTGCACAGAAATTGTTATGACAGTGAATGCCCATGAACATTTAAATGCAAAAAATAATACCGATGTGGAAACAACCAGCAACAAAACTTTCCATTTCCATAGCACATCAAAGCTATTCGTCCACCAAAATGAAAACCACAGATTAATGGAGAACGAGTGTAAAGCTCCAGATCTCAACATTTTCACAAGGAACACATTCCTGTTACAAATAAAATAGCTCCTTTGCAGTTGAAGTCTGAAATGATGACTGTATTGAAGAAAGAACTTATAGCTGATCAGTAATTAATACAAACTAACTACTCAGTCTCAGGATAAACAAACTGATTACGTGTTCTGTAATCTAGTTCAGGCCCACATCAAGTTTTCAAAAATACTAGGAGATCAAGGGTACAGCAATTGTTTCCAATTCTGAGAGCTTGTAGGGCACATGACTTTAAAATCTACTCAATTTTTAATCAGGTTTTTGTTTTATCCTCACTTATTCCACTTTTAGTAACATAAAACATGCAAGCAAAAAGGTAAATTACTATTATTCCAATAACTTCCTAGAGTTCTTAAGCCTAAGTAACCTGCATTTAAGAGACTGAAGAAACATCAATGCTTAGAGACAGAAAGTAAGTTAAGAACATCTAAATATAAGCCTTTTCCAACACTGCTGCTTTCTACTGCTAAGCAATAACATTCCTCAATATTCTCCATTTGCACCTGACCAGCTCTGCAACACATCTGTCATTCCATTTTGTTTGTCTTCACTATCTTATCTCCAGCTTTACCCATATCTCAGGCATTTTGTAAGGAAGCATCTGCATGTTATACTTCGTTACTGGGAGAATCTAAACTGCTTCCAGCTCTACATCTTTTCTGTTCTGAGTTTCTTTTCTGGAGTCAAAACAATTCCATTAAGTCAAAGCACTCTAATGTGAGTTTACATCACTACTCAATTCTTGTGAATAGCACAAACCACATACTTTGATAGTCAGTTCTGTGGTCCTTCTCTATTTTGCGGTGTTCTGTAATTAGCCACCATCTTTCTATACCTCTCTTTATCACCACCAATAAAAAGCAAAGCAGTATTGTGCAGTCAGTTCTGAATATATTCCAGGATGCACCATGAGAAGAATGTAATTCCAACATGTAAATATTCAGACACTTCTGTCTTCTCCTTACAGGTAGCTGCCTACCTCTAATTGCATCCACTGTGATCTGTTTCCACTAAAACCTTTTTTTCTTCTCAACAGTACCATTAGATGATTCCAACTGGATTCTGTATATAGCAGGTTCTTTAAACCTGGTATTATATGTTTTATCCCTAAGCTTGGTGCATGTTCCACATCATATAGTTTCCATGCTCCATGCTCAGCTGCTGAGGCCCAGCATCCAACCTGACTTCCTGCCAAATCTTTAATTCTCTGATGAGAT
Source organism: Chrysolophus pictus (assembly GCA_037305975.1). Lineage (NCBI taxonomy): Eukaryota > Metazoa > Chordata > Aves > Galliformes > Phasianidae > Chrysolophus > Chrysolophus pictus. Next base: position 7,646,452 of record CM074593.1, on the reverse strand, counting down.
TTTCCAACATAACATACTTCATTCGCATCTTCTCCTCCCTCACTTTCTCTCCTCTTCTTTTCATTTTGAATGCTTTAAAACTTCCCTGTTGATTTTATTCTTTACAGCACTGTTCTTTAACAGCATACTCTTCTCTTCCCTTTTTTACTGGAATGGCTTTAAAACAAAATTGGGATATTACGAACTTACCATACGGTAAACAATCTTCTCTTTTGCCATGTTTAAACAACTGTGCCTATAATTAAAACAGGGAAAATAAATATAACAATACAGAGAGTTTACAGCTCAATATATCAGGCATAAAGTTCTACAATAGTCTGTCAACTTCCTGCAATAATCTGTAGTGTTTACTAATTAAAATGGCATAAAAGAAAGTCTCTGGGTGCAGTTCTACTTCTTTTTAAGTCAATGCATGTCAAGGCTACTGTAGCCCAACCTGCCCCTCCCATTTATATATTCATGCAGGCACTTAACTCAGGGAGCTGAGCTGGACAAAAAACACACACAAGAAAACAGAGGGGAGGGCAGAAGCCACTCTTTCAGGCAGCTCAGCTCCCACAGCCATCCAGCTCAGTGCTTGGTCACACAAGTCCAATGCAGGTGCAACCACAGCACCTATTATCTAACAGCTCATGTTGCTTTGAACCTCTAAAAAGTGAGGAACGTGAACGAAGAACACTGCAGAACGTGAATAAAGGCAGATGAACGAGGGGAACTCCGTGTCCTGTTTGAGACTTGGTGACATCAAACAATTCTCCAAATTAAACAAGCCTTGCTTGTAATTTAGGCAGAGCACGAGGAGGCACATCAACGCTTCAGTCACTGTGAGAAGCAGGACAGGTAGACACTGGTGAGCAAGCTCAATCATTAGTGACAACCAAACTCAGACAAGACAGGGCACAATACAGGCTAAACTGCTGAGTATTTTATCCTGTTTCTTCAACAGCTTTCAAGAACTCCATGTTAAACTAAACAAAGTTAGCTACAGAACTCTCTGACTGCAAATATAACTCCATCAGGCATATTTTAATTCCTGCACCAAGGGATTTTAAGGAGAGTTCAAGCATTCAATCTTCCAAATAGCTTCCAAATCATTTTCACACAGTTAAAAATCCCATTAGGTCTCAGCACTCCAGTGAGAAGAACAGACTGTTCATACCAGGCAGAAATGTGTTACACTATTAAAATGGCCTCGGTCCACTCAGTACGTATCAAAAGCACCACGTCCAGTCCCTTAGCTTTCCTTGAACTTTGTCATTCGTCATAAGAAAAATCTTCCTCACTAAACATGCCTGGCAGTTAAACAAGAACAGACTTACCTTAAAAACACGTACTTTCTCACACATACCAAATACACATGCCTCCTGCACTGCAGGTGTGGTTAAGAGCAACAAAAGCAATAAAAACACCTTCAGGCTATGTACCCATTATATTTTGTTGTGTAACTAAATTACGTTTCAGAATCCTAAATTAGCATTTTTGATCAGCTCTACTACAAGCTATATATAGTGGAATTTGACAATACTTATTATTCCAGATTTGTAATGCTTTGCTGAAGTAACCACAGAAGTATGGCATCCTTTAAGAACTACATTTACAGAGCAGAAATGCAACAGAACTACTTCAGCCTCAGAACAGCAGCTAACTGAAACCCCCACTGACACAGACAGCATAAACACAGAATAACTTTTATCAAGGTATCACATCGATACAAAATAAAATCCCACTAATATATGACAAAACTGCTTGCACTAGAAAGCCTAAGGAAGAGCAAAGAGAAGGCGAGCAAAAATCTCAACATCTCCCATGTTACCAACAAGTCTAGAGCAGCTTCAATTTCTTTTCTGCCTCTTTGCTGAAATACTCACAAGCTCATTTCATCTTAACTTTGCTCCTGTGCTCAAAACAGACAGCTTCACAAGGCCAGCAAGTTTGCTGTGGATGTCAGGAGAACACTGCAGCATTTCTGCAGCACCTTATCCCCACAATTACTTCTCTGTTCTGTACAAATGCCCAATTCAGAGCAGATACTGTTTTGAAGGAATGCCTCAAAATGATTAAGACCATACTCAAGTGCATTCAAACAGAACAGTATTAATTCCTAAAGTAATGACAACAAAGAGAACAGCTTCTTCATACAGCCTGGGGAGCTCCAGGACAAGTTCTTTTGAGATTTACCTCTATATGTCTTAGCAAACTGTTGGCAAGCTCCTGAAAAGTCTCAATGGAACCCTCAAAACATCTCTGTGCTTTCATTCTGACACAGCTCCTACGTCCCAGCACCTGCCTACGAGTCTCTCCAGGAGTTTTCACGTCCTCGAGGCCAACTTTGAATTCAGTTCTGACTCCTCAGGAATAACATAACTAGGAGGTATGGCCTCTAAGCAAGAAGTAGGAAGAAGTTCACCAACACAAAAGCAGCAAATAAGAAAACTCCACACAGTTTTAAATGTCAAAATCATCACAGTAACTGCTGTAAAATCAACTGAGAATACACTAAAAGATACGTGGTTATGTATTCTCTCAGATAACAAGTCCGGCCTCAGACCTCAAGTCCACACCTCCTGCTGTTCTTTGGTGACACAGCAAGGCTTTAACCAGGGTTAAACAAGGGTTTAGGCAACTCTGACAATCTATGCAAGAAAATCTCAAGGAAGAGCATTTTATTACTTGAGGATCAGTTACACACAATGTGGACTCCATTACGAATGTACTTGCTTCATCTCCCTTCTCCTTCCATCTCCCTTCTCCTCATAAAGCACATAAAAGCAGCAATCAGATTTCCAGTGTTGAAAAGTGTTCAGCTGTACAAACCACAGCAGTTCATCCCCTTCTCTGACAAGGGCAGCACCTGGTTCCAGTGGTCTGCTTTATTGCTGCATGAGGATTAAGGGATTTTATTTCATTGATGCATGTTTTTAGGGGAAGTACAAATTAATCAAATAATGCTGTTAGCTATAGTGTTAGAAATTCATAACTTAAAAGAAGTAATGGGATGTAATGCTTACAATGTTTTTGTTCAACAAAACATATTATATGTTGATTTTTGAATAACCACAAAAGAAAAAGGAATCTATGAAAGGAAAGAAGTTGTGTTTGCACTGACTGGTGTCCACTGCAGTGAGAATACAGCCTTCTACCCAGATTATTGCTGCTTTACCAAGTGATACATTAGGTATTGCTCTCTATCAGAGAAGAGTTTAGAGGTTATTTCTAGCAGAAAACATTTTGTATAAAAGTAGGTGATAACCAAACTGGTGGGAACTACTTTTCAGATGAAAAAAAAAAAAAAGCTTTTCATGACTTCTTTGAGAGTCAAAAAAGGCAAAAACATTCAGAAACACAAATCTCCCAAACTTTTGAGCATACTAGATATACTCTTGGGGGGAAATAAAAAAGCACTTCTTCTGATGTTGGCTCTATAATAAAAGATAAGTATTCCTTCCGGCATATGCTACATACATTGATTGTGTAAAGCAGTCACTGTATAGGAAAAATCCTGCAGCTCTGGCTCGTCTTAGCATTACACTAAAAATCAAAGTACACTTTGCATCACTGCAAGCCAACAGAAACTGGGGAGAAAAAAAAAGCCAACAACTCAAAAAGGGAAAATGAGCAAATCAGCATTACAGTATTTATTTTAAACTTCCTGCCTCGCAGGACAAAAAACAACCAAGGCACATCGATTCAGAAAAATCTGATATAAACAAAATAATTAATAAGCTTGGTTTGCCACCCGTAGAGACGTTTTAGTGTCAGCACCTAATGATACTAAAGGCAAGGAGCTGCCCATTGGAGCATCCAGGCAGCCCAAGTTACGCCATGGTCTCTCCACTTTAATGAGGACACACAGCAACTCACCCGACCTGTTGAACTGCCGAGAAGTATGTGACTCCCTCTCTTATAAATAATTAAGCCACCTACAAATTAGAGAAAATCAGTGGTGTGCAAGCGATGACGACTGTCAAGTCTGGTTTTGCTTTAGAAATAGCATGGTGCAAGGAAAACAAAGCCCAGTTTCTTAGTAATCACCGAAGAAACACCACACCTTCCAATTGTCTGCATAACCCACTTCGGGCTCCGTGAGATATATCAACCCGGATCATCTCTGGGACATGTTCCCCAAGCTATACAAATCACCAGTAAGGGTGGCCTGACTGTTTGCTAGCAAATCTATCTTCCTGTTGAGCAGGAGACACCAGTCTGAGTCTACCCTCTGGTTGTAACCAAGCAAGTTGGGGACTGGGAGGATAATTTCAGCCTCTATGGGATGAGAAGAAAACGGTATCTTTCATTACTCTGGAGCACCCCCTAGTAGTCACATAGCATCCAGGTGGAGGGAAAGCTATCACTCCTTCCTGCCTCCAGGCTAGATGTGGGGAAGTAAACAAGGTGAGGGAGGACATGCTGTCAAAATAATAAATTTGCTTGAAAGTAAAGAGTGTTTAATGTGTTATATGTGCAACGAATGGTAAAATAGATTGCAACTCTTGTTCTTTGTACTTCTTCAATGCAAACAGTAGACTGCATGCATTTGTCAGGGCATTGATAATGGTAGCTAATATGACAACCTCCAACACAGAGCACGGTCAAATAGTTGGTGAGAGTTATGTTTTCATCTGAGCTTTGTTATTTATCAATCAAAAATTTACAGCAACACATGGGGGACCTCCATCGTAACAAGACTGACAAAACACAGATTTGAAAGCACTGCTTTTTGTACACCTTTATCTCCAAACCATTAGGTGATAACATCTCTTAAAAAAAAATAACGCCAATGGACAATGCATTGGTAATTCTTTGAGAATGCCAAAAATACAGAGACTTGGGAAACATTCTATTTAGAAATAGTCATTTTTGTGCCTGTGGGTCTGAAAGAATAGAGTTGGAGAGTTCTTTCTTCCCCAGAGCAAAATTTACATAAGCACACAGCTATTGCTAAATAACCTTCGCATTAGAGACAGCTCAGGGAAATGCCCTGTTCTTAAGACTCTCCAGTTTCATCAGATCACTGCGTAGGGCGTTTTATTTTTAATTATTACTCACACTTGTATACTGAATCACCTATAAAACAAATAAGGTTTAATAAGTTTCAATGCCCAAGGCTACCTCAACATGATGACATCTCTGTCACGCAAGAATTGGGAGTGCTACACCCTGCAGCAATAACTAAAAAGCTGCTTGATATAATGGCAGGTTTAAAAGCAAACCTCCAGACCAAGAGAATTTAAAATGCAGATTCTTAAAACAGGTTAGACATTTCTTTCAAGTAAACAAGTATTATATATATATATAAAAAAAAAAAGGCAATTTCTTATTAATCTACCCTTCCCATTAATCTACAATCCTTCAAATTACCTATGCATACAACGAATCCAAGTACAAAAATGAACTCAATTCAACAATGCAATTTTAGTTTCAACAAAAGAAGTCAGTTTTAAAAACCAAATCTGAAACACCGTGAGCAAAGATTCCTGCTAGTGCACACCTGTTGTGAAATGATATATTACTGACGACAGGTGTAAAGGAAAAAAAGAAAAAGCATCAGTGGAATTAAAATGTGTAATGCAGGCTGCGTGTTCCAACAAGAATCATGAAACAGTAGTACTTGTTCTACACATAATGCTGAGTTAGATTAAACAGTAGCATAGCTAATCACCGAGACTTCAGGCCACGGAGAGGCAGATCAAAGTGCAGCAACACAGAACTGCTCACCGTGTACCGAACTTGCAGTTTCAGTTCATTGAAATGCAAGAGTTTCGTGTGATTTTAGAACAGTTTTGCCATGCCACTCTCACTACAAGTTATTTCCTGACCATACACAGGCCATAAACAGAGCTGTTCTGCTGAAATCCACACTGTCAGGGGAAGCTCTGAACTGATCCAGGGCTTTGAAGGTGGAGGGGGAAGAGAGAAAGAGACAGCAAGCCCTTGTCCACCCACCCTGCTTCAACATCATTACATCCCCAAAACCTGCCTTGCTGCAAGGACTGCAAATCGAAACATATCCTTCCTTCTCCTGTTCCTTCAGGATGAAATGCCCCAGTAACTACAGTTTGGTTCCTAAACAACAAGTTGCTGAAGGATTCCAAGGGCACAGAATTCTGAAGCTTGGCGACCCAAGTTTTAGTTGCCCCTCCGTGGATGCATTTTTGCTTTACACAATTTGCAATTACTGTTTTGTTTCTGGACAGACTGCTAACACCATGGATGTTTAAGGGAACAGGTTTACTTACTTTAAATACTGCTTTTACTTTTGGCTAATGTTTTTGGTTCAACAACATGTTATTGTTATAAATGCGTTACTAAGTCATTATATTAAACTCTTATGCTTCCTATTCCAGTTAAACACATCCCTGTACACATACCTACATATGTATCTTTCTGAAAACCTTTATTCTCTAATGATGTAATTTGGGCTTACATTGCAGTAATTGAAATTAAAAATTCAAGACTGAATGCAAGAAAAGGCTTTAACAATTCAGTCTGCTCATACCTACCAACTGGAACAAGAGTTATGAGCTATCAGACACCACGAAACTAGCTTGATAAATATGTTCTCCCAACCTACAATGTAGAGGAGGAAAAAAAAATCATACAAATGCAAGAAAGAAGGGTTCAGCTTCCAGGTATATTGTATCACGTTCTAGTTTCGATTCTACTTGTTAAGTATTCACCTGTTTCGCTTAGTATGCACTAATGAACAGGTGGATAGAGCCAAAGCCAAGGGAATTATGACAAAACACTAATGTATTATACATTCTACAGGTCTCATCATGCACCTAGGATGGCAAACAGTCAGTCTCCTTTTCCAGATCTGACAATAAAATGATGAAACATCATTCTGCCTTTTGAAACAGACTGCAACACATACAAGTAATGCTTCCTCTTGCTTAAGCAGCAAGTCCTAAGTTATTCTAAATATAGACTGTTTCTCGTATCTTCTGATTTGGAAGAGCTGCTAAAGAAGAAAAAAGTACTAAAAAACCAACACCACACACACACTTGTCCCACAGCTTTGCTTTGATGTTTAGGAACGTACTGCATCCAAGTCCTCATAGCAATTATTCAAAAAAGAGATGCAAATTTATGCAAATTATAGAAACTCATACAAATGCCAGCAAATCCTCACATCTGTGCTAAGACTGTACAAGTGTATGCCATTCACTGACTTCACTTGTGCTATCTCAGCTTATTAACAGCAAAAACAAGAAGAGAAAACTCCACAAAATCCCCCACTCCATCCAAATATACTTGGACATCACAACTGAAATAGATATCAGGACTGTTATCCAATAACACACACACAAAGTATAAAACTACTGGACAGCTGTTAGAACAAGATATTCCTAGAACGTACAGGAGTTCTATATAGTAATGCTTCAGGAACTAGAAGCTTTTTCCCCACGCTGAGCTGTGATTCTGTAATGAACTACTTTTACAACCTGAACTAAGAATTCAGCTCTCTGAACCACAGCACAGCTTGGGTTGTGGAAAGGACCTCCACAATCATCCGACTCCAATCCCTCATGAGCTATATAATTACTTCACAACATGCAGCATTAAATGAAGAACTTCAGATTAACAAATACAAGGAATAGTGTATTTTTCCAGCTTAGCCAAGAATACTGTATATCAAGTTTAGTAAGTTTAGTAAAACTGTTGAGAACAAGTATTTGAGAAGACTGGCTAAAACTTCCCTAAGTCATTTGCATTTTGGCTAACAATTCCAAAAAACCTCCTGCTGTACCAAAAGCCCAACTTTTTCATTTTGTATAGTTCAGATAGTTCTTTTTTCCCACAGGTTTGGTAGAAAAAAATAATCTGAGTTAGAAGAGGATTAATAATAAACATTCCAATATGAATTAAAGGAATTTTTCAGATATTTATCAGTATCTGTTTCAGCAAATTCACTTTCATTTGTTGATGAAAAGACTACGTAGAGAGAAGACACATATGAAGTTACAGGACATGAGAGGTTGCATCTTCACAACTGCTACTGAGCAAATCTGTCTTCATCTTACTTTTTTAATAACCAAAAACTTCTCTGTGCATTTCCTAATAAAGTTCTACCGGAACAGAAACACGAGGAAAAGTAATATGTAAATACAATCATTCATCTTTTAAGAGAAAAAGAGTATTTACCAGGGCTTGCAGCATGCCATTCACAACAACAGTCCCCTCCATACTCTGAAAGGAGGATTCAGATAACATTGACAGTGTCCAGTCCAAGAAGTCTGCCATTCTTTTCTGCCTGACATCAGGGCGAACGATAAACCTGTCATGGAAAAAAAACCAAAACAAAGCATAAACCACTTCAGTTACTGCCTTTACATGTGCCAATGAAAATTATTTTTCCTGCTGTCCAAACTAATTGCAGTTTCTAAAGACAATTCTCCAATGGACATTTTCCTAAATTCCTGATGGGAATAAAATTCCAAACCACCACATTTGGTCACTTTCCTCCTGAGGAAGGCTTTCATCCAGAATTTCCACTGATACCAACTTGTAAACTAGAATCTTAAAGATTTCCCATCTTACTTGCAAAGCAACAAACTTTCTAGTTCCAAGATAAAAATTAGTGAAAAGCCAAAATGAATGTAAAGATTCTCCTCTATTCTTATCAAGGACAGAATATTGGCATAAAACAACAGTAGGTCCACACAGCACTCATTATCAGCAAAATCACATTCCAGACCCATAAGGAATAATCCTCAGTGCTGTATCTATTTGTTCAGATATTTGATAAGGTCAAACATCTAATATTTAACATACTGAATGGGTTAAGAAATGCATTCTTATGGAGGACCAGAGAAGTTTATCACAGCTAAGCTCCTTCTCTAAACTATAAACTCAATCATAATCAGAGCCAGCCAAGCCTTGGTTAGGGCATCTACTTCAGCCACCACATTTAGTCTCTGTGCACCTAGAAGTAAGGTTTTTAGTCCAGCAGAGTTTCAGCCTAAATTAATAAACTTTCCCCTAAAACGCAATCCAAGGAAAGCCCACACAAAAGAATTCCTAGTGTTTAAAATAGAACGTGTACAGAGCCTGCATCTGGCTGACTTACACAACTACAGATTAAATGGGGAACTGCATCAAGAGCCAGCAAATCGGGAATACAAGGAACACAAACCCTGAGGATCATTTGAGTTGTCTTCAAAGTCAGCATCTATTGTGTTCAGCAGAACAATGAGGATTTGCAGGCATTAGGTGAGGGGGTTTATTTTTTGTTTTATAATAGAGCACCAAGGATGAAGCCATCTTTTCCACAATGGCAGAGGTAACAGAACAAGCCTGCAAAGTAGATGAACTGGTTCCCAGACCCTTTCTCAGCCCAAAGGAGTTTAAATCTTAATTGCTCAGAGGAGTGCCCTAACCTCCAGACTAGAAGCAGGACAGGATATGCCTCATCTCCTCCGACTGCAGCCAGGTCACTGAGCAGACAGGAGAGAGAACTCACGGAACAAACTCCAGCTCCTCTGCCCTGTGAAAAGGGAATGACTGAAAAATGGGAAGTCTTGGATTTCAAGTTTATGAATTTTACTTGAAACGTAGAAATCCTAGAGCAGAAACCAGAACTCAGACTTTCCCTACTCTCCTCCTTCTCTCTTCTCTACAAAGAGTTTCCTACTTGGCAGGTTACAGAGCTATACTCCAACATCTTATCTCCCTGTGCATCCCAGGGCTCTTGCATTCCTGCCTACCTAACAGCTTAACTTCAAGATGATGAAGCAGTTATCTCAGTATCTGAGCCTTGCTCCTTGGACAATTGTTTTTGGTTGTGAAAGTAGTGAATTTCAGTGCATTAAAAGGCCCTGGACACAGGTCTTCTAATTCCTGGATAAATATTTTAGTCACCAGGGTATTCTAAAATTGGTGTTTTCATAATAAACTAATTATAACTACATTAAATACTAATTTTGCTTCCATTATGGTCTTACGCATCTCAATCCGGTTGGCACTAAATATATTTTCAATATTGTTTAATGGATTCTATCACCTTATTTGTTATGAGAAAACACAAGTCAGCTGCTAATGAAATGTCTGCATAGTAATAAACAAGATTATTTATTAAAGAGTATCCTGATGAGTCATGCATTCACTTAAATACTGCTCTGAAATATTTCAGAATAAATAAAAAGAAGTACAAATCTGTCCCCAGAATGTTATATTCCAAGCCATGTCTGTTAGGAATTTTCTGCACAACACAAAAGAAAGTGACTGTTTTGTCAGCAGATTTACAACTGGAGCATTATAATCACCAAATGTTGCTTCTTAAAGAATTTTAAGTCCTGTGATTGAAACTCAGAATAAGCTCAGAATAAAGTAAGCATAAGGACAGCTATTTCCCAAAAAGACAGTAAGAATCTGCTCTACTAAAAGTTATATTTAACAACTATTTTGATACAGTTAAGCCTTATAAATGCTGTGCATCCTTCAGACCAGAGAAAAATGCTAAAGCTGATTTTGTTTTTCAGAGTAACTATCCTCATCCAGGATAATTATTGCACTTTGTTCAGCCCCAGAGCCTCTGCTCCTGTAGCTGTCCTGACAAACCTATGTGGGCAGAGCCCCCTAGTGTGCATTAGAGTAGATGCTAGCGTGAAGACAGCTGTCCTTGCTTAGTTAAGTAAGAAAACAGAAAAACTGTGGAAAACTAAGCTGACTCAAGCTCTCGTTCATTAAAATGTATTAGAATAAGATATGTACTGTGACATGCATAGTAAAAAGGGATATTTATGTACTGGTATAGTTTACATTCTATGCGATTTATTTTCATACATCTATCAAATAAAACCAATCACCACTAATGAACCACAGAAGGAAACAAGAGAATTTCATTATTTTTAATTTATAAACAACCCTAACAGAGATGCACAGATTGCAGAGATGCAAAAAAAAAAAAAGAAGTCAGAAAAACTGCACCTCTTTCACAAATGGTTTGTGTCTGAACACCAATCCTTGCAAAACAATTGGATTTAGGAATTCCTATTATGCTTGGTTTTATTTGATTAATTAATTAATTGACGACAAGCCTATGAAAATAGAAGTACTGTTTCCTGGACAAGAAAGTGAAGAGACAGCAAGGATATTAAGAAAAGAATCTAGCATTAACATTTCTTTTTATGTACCTCTAGTAAACAACCAGCCCTTAACACAGCATGTGCCAATTTACTATGCACAATGCTACAAAACTTAGCAGCAGCACAGAGTAATTTCATCATTTTCAAATTCTGTAGCAATCTGAAGAGAATTCTGTTAGCCATAGGGAACTTTCAGGAACACTTGTGATGGACAGCTGTTTTTCTAACACAAAACACATCCCCAGTAATGAACTATTGGATACGATACAAGCAGGTTCAACATCTCACATATATTTGACAACTTTCTGTCCTCCCAATGCTATCATTACTGGCCCATCAGACTCAGGATGACACAGGAGAAGGGAGTTAGTTTTTTCCCTTTCTGTCAAGCACAGGAGGGACTTACTTTGAAACCAGCACAGCAGCCGCATCTCGAGCCTTATCGCTGACAACCAGGTAACACTAAAGATAAAGAAAACTCATAGTAAAAGAATTCAAACATGTACATTTAATAACACAACTACTCAACTTCATACATTAGTATGTAATATTTATCTACAAACATTGTACTGAGCTTAAGACAATAAAAAGCAAAAAATAAATTTTCCATTTAACAAGCAGTATCACATCCAGTTTCTTTCAAAGCAAGTTTACCTTTATTGAAACCCTGCCTTGCAGCCACATTTGTGCTACTGCAATTCCACAAGTGATGAGCCATTTAAGTGCTCCAAGTGTTAAAAACCACCAACTGCTCAGGTGTTCGTGGAAAAGGGGTTGTTTGTTTTTATCTTCAAGAGGTGACACATTAACCACTTCAAGCTTATGTCAAGAACAATTTTATGACTTTTGCTGAAAATTCTTCAGGCAGTCATAGCTTCTTCATGTGTTACTCATCCTGACCAAACACTGAATTCCTGTATAAATAATCAAACTTGGCTTTCAGAAAACTTAGCTGATACTTTTAAACTCTAAAAGCTGTTAACATAGTCAAAGGCACACACCTATCAGATACCCATAAAATATTTCTTCAGAGAAAAAAACTCTCACGCTCACTAGATACTAAAGAAGTGTATATAAAAGATTCTAAAACTGTAATTTTTAGAGAGTAGACCAGCATTTGTTATATACTAAAAAAAAAAAAAGCCAAAGAGAAATGCCACACATCTGAGCAGGTTACACATGATGTACTACACTTACTTTAGCTATTTCAAGTATGCGATCCATTGTTGGCTTACGAGCAGGACCTTCTTCAGAAAGAATATTTCCATCAAACCGAGCCAGATCAAAAGGAATCAAGCATATCATGGAGAGCCATAATAAAAGCATGTAACGAGTTTCCCAGGTCTGGAAAAGAATAGTCAAAATATGCACTTGGTTTTCTGGAAGATATTCCAACAAGGTGCTTGGAGCATAAGAGCTGCTAACTTCCAAGGAACTTTCAGACTACAAAGACAAAACCATAGAATCTGAATGTTCTGAAACACCAACTGAGACAGAATTACAAGAGATCCCAAGTTGGAAAACTAGGAATGTTAACTCCCTCTGAAGTCTAGACATGTCACTTCTTTCCAAAGGGAAAATGCACTTTCCTATTTTCCTGATTTCTCCCATTTGTGCTTTTGGTCCAATCAAACAGGAAAAAAACAAAACGCAAACAAACAAAAATCTACCATAAATTAACAGGGAAAGTGACTCATCATCTGGAGGGAGAAAATGTATGTTCTAACACAAACACAACAGAGAGAAATACTTTTTTCTTCCTAATTTAGAGAAAACACGTTGTTCTTCCTAATTTTCTACATGTTCTTTTCACAGGCTTCTTGAAACAACTTGAGGTGTGTTTGCAGAGATAGACAGACAAGAAACAACTTCTACAGAGCTTCTACAGTAAGGGTTCATAATAAAGATTAACCTTATATATATATCACAACTATGAAAAAGATTAGTTTCGTGGCAATTGCTATTTAAGAAATAAAAGCTGTACAACTATATCAACATCAGCAGTAATGTTGATAGAAGCAATTTATTAAAAATCTATTTGAATGTAGAGAAGCAGTACAATTACTGTGATTCTGTGATTCTGATTACGGTCTTCATATTCACAACTTCTGTTATCTTTAATAGATGATGAACACTCAAATTTAATCAACTTTTATAAGCCTTTTGCAGTCATATTTTTTTCCTCACTCAAAAAACATTGCATATGAACTACAGTACTTCAAGCCATGCTTCAGAAATTATTTGCTTATATAATGTTTCAACCAATACTTAAAACATTCCCAGCTAAACTAAATTTTAAATAAGTAGGATACATGATGAAATCTTGATTTCTGCATTCAGTCTAGCTGTTAAGTAAATGCTGTACAGGGCATACCACAGCTTTACACGCTGTTGGGTTTTTTTGAGAACAATCTTCTACACTGTTCCATTGTTCTTCAGTTTTTTTTCTGTTGGGAGACAGAAGTATGGCAGATTCTTACCTCACAGTCTTTTGGATTCTGGTCTGCAATCATATCCAAAACAGGCTGTAGATCAGTGACTTCATGAGGAAACAGTCGGAGGAAAAGTTTGTATCCTCTCACCTGAAACACAGTTTCAAAATTCATTAAGCCATCTGTCATCATGAAGTGCTGAAGAGAAAGAAAAGACCCGCTGATGAGTTATTATACAACCCTTGTGTAATAAGAACAGAATTAACCTTGAGATTTTGGCATTTTTTACAAACTTAGTAACTGAATTCATGAAAGGATATTTCTTTAAAACAAGGGATCTCCAAAGACTGTCTAGTTTAGCTCCTTCGCTCAAGCAAGGTGACAGAATCACAGGGGTTGGAAGGGACCTCTGGAGATCACCTAGTCCAATCCCCATGTAAAAACAGGTTCCCTAGAGTAGGTTACACAGGGTTTTGAACACCTCCAGAGGACGAGAGCCTGCAGACGCTCTGAGCAGCCTGTTCCAGTGCTGTGCAACCCTCAAAGGAAAGAAACTTTTCCTCATGTTTGCAGCACGTTGTCCAGAACCACATCTATTCAGTAGGGTTTGGAGTAGCTCCACTGATGGAGACTCCACAGTCTTAGAGTAATCAATTCCAGCATTCAGGCCTTACAGTAAAAAAGCATGTTTTAGAATTTCAGATGGAAATGCCATAATCTAATTCTTCACCATGCTTTACTCTTCTTCTTAACACTGTGATTCATGATACTTCCAATCCATATTTTTAATGCATTCTGACCTTGCTTTTTAATAGTCTGTATCAATGAATAGGATGAAATATCAAGGAAATGCTGCTTTACCCCCCCCCCGAAAAACAACTGATCTTCCACACTACAATTTAAAAAGTTTTACTGCATTACTCAGACAATAATTACTTTTTTTTCCATTTTTACACTAACACATTTTCAAGTTATTCAAACAGCAAAGAAGGATACTGGAAATTTACATACTTTCAGTTATAGAATGTTTAATTTTGGTTGTGGGGTTCTTGTACCTTTGTAATGATGTAAAGAAATTTAAAAGCCAAGTGAAAAAGCACAGGAGGAGATCCACTGTCTCGTATTATATCCAGCAACATATTCATCATCCACTCTAATGAAAGGAGAGGAAAAAACCAAGTGAGAACACATACAGTTTGATGACAGTTTCTCATACTTCTAATATTTGGAATTGAGCTAGTAGTCATACAATATATCTAACATTAACCACAGCAATCTTGTAACGCACATTTGAACTTTCTAGCTTAAGAGATTTTCAAGTATAGGCACAAAAATTATTGTGTAAAAGATGGCATTCCTACCTAAGTGGCGATCCAACAAGTGGGGCTGCTCCTGGTACTTGTCCATTATAACTGAAAAGAAAAAGAGGCATCTGTGATTAATAATACAAATTAAAGGCCCTTATGGTCATTAATCATGAGGGCCACACTCCTGATTCTTGACAGCTTTAGTTTAAGATTTCAATATCCTCAAGCTAACTGTTGCCACACTTTTAAATGAGGTCAAGAAGCAAAAAAAAACAACAGAGAAATTAGTGTAAAAATACAAGTGCTCTGCAGTAACATCACTTACCCATACTGAATCAAAAACTCTGAGATTCCAGGAGTCTCTCAAATTAGTGTTAACTAGAAGTTATACTTCAGAAACAGATCATTAAATGATCAATGCTGCCTGGGTCATTTTAGATATTTGATCAGAAAACTGCTTTCTCATTAGAAATCTTTCATTTTCCTGCATTTGTTTCTATCAAACAATTTTGCTCTCTATCCCTTTCTCCACCTCACATCAGACTCAGGTTTGACATAACACAGCTTCAACAGTGCTGCAGTTGACCACTGGATGACACTGCACAACCACGTTCAAGGCACCAGCAAGTCCAACAGTATCCTTGCACTAACCTGCACAATTCCAATGGGATTCCATAGCGCTGTCTACTATCAAGATGGAAGCCTGCATTCCCCATTATCATTATTCTTCCATTGTAATTAACAAACTGAAGCTGTGTACAAATAACAGAACCACAGAATACAAGAAATTCTATCAATGCTCAGAGCAATAGCCTGAAGTATAAGTGGAGTTTAACTATAATTCATCACTTCATCAAATTGTTTTCCCAGATCAGTGTGGTAATACAAAATGAAACCCTAAATAAAAACGTGGAAGAGAATGAACTGCAAAAACAAAAAAATATATTCTAGTGCTATTACAAAAAAAAAAAAAAAAAAAAAAAAAGACTTCTAAAATTTTCCTCCATAACTGTTGTTGCAAATCCAATTCCCTAATCCAGACTTCTGCTTAACAGTTCACAAAAAAGCATCACGTGTTTTTGTGAACGTTTTGGAGACCTGTGTCAAAATCCTCTGTAACTGATTATTAATGCATTGTCTGCATACAGATTAAGATAATCCCTAACCTTCAAAATTTGCAAGGCACTTGTTTACCCTGTCACCACGTTTGAGACAATCACATATGAAAGGTCACATTATAATTTATAACACTAAATATTGGAACTACATTTTGAAGATGTACCATGCCTGTCAGTTCCAGAGGTACGTTCTAAGCAATGATACATTCTTCTGACATCTATGGTACACCTGCAACTGACACATTCCCAAGACATGCAGAAGTCAGTTTTGCAGTGGGTAGCAATGAGATTTTTCTCCTAAGCATGTGTGATAGAGCAGAGATGCACGCAGGAAGTGCACAAATACAGCCTGAATAAACAGAGTATGATGTGCAAGTGGGGCACAGCATCCAGCTGATCAGGCTAAGATGACGGTTTTTCAGCAGCTGATGACTTTAATTATGTGCTTTCCTATCCCAGCAAACTCTGCCATTTCACCTGTGAGACTGAATATTCAGAACACGAGTGTTAGGGGTTGGACTCGATGATCTCTGGAGGTCCCTTCCAACCCTCACAACTCTGTGATTCTTACTTCCTTCTGATGGACCACTGTCAGCTGATTCAATGGAGTAACTTCTGCTGGGTCAGATTTCCAAATTTGGGCTTTCTTGGTTTATTGTTGGCCTACCTAGTTTTGTCAAAAGCACAGACAACGAAGCAGGGTGGGTTTCAGCAATTTCATCATCTCTCCAAAGCGATACAAAGCACTTATCTACTTCATTTGATTTTAGAGACACGAAACTAAGTTTTGCAAGTTGCCTGGTCAGGACAAAGCATCAGACACAAAGCTGGGTGCTCTGTAAGCCATTTGCCTCAGACAGGGCCAGGTGAGCATCATTACATCACAGCTGTGCTGGAGGAGGTCTGGGAGCAGAACTGCTCAACTGCTTCCATCGCACAGCACAGCTCTGCTGCTCGCACCTGAGGCTCCTCCTCAGCAATAACACCACGTGTGCGCTGCCATTCATGTTTTATACGAAACATGAAACTAAGCTCGTTGAATTACAGCTCGCAAGCTCAAGACGGATTGCAGTTAGATGCAAAAATGACTTTATGTGGCAGAACACACAGACGTAGCCCGGCTGCTTTCTGTGGATGGAGCAGGAGGTTCCACACGGCTCAAACTCACAGCCCTTAAATCCAAGCCCAAGGTGGAAGCAAAACACGTATCCGGGAAAAAAAATAAAACTGTAAATCCCGACTACCTGTTGAAAAGAAGTTTCGAGGTTATAATTAACCCACAATTATTAACTTAAAAAGAAAAAAAAGGCCATCGATGCCTCACCGATGAATTTCTCCACGATCACTTCCTGGGCCACCGGGTCCCCGTACACGGTTCTCAGGTTCCCGAGGAGCGCCCGCACCTCCTGGCTCTCGGTGAAGCTCTCCAGGATGTTTCCCCTGGAGATGACATCCGCCTCCCGGCTCCCGCTTTCCTCCGCGCCGGCTCCATCCGTCTCTCCCACAGCCATCGCCGAGGCCGCCACGGCGCTCCGCGTCACAGCGCTGCGTGTCACAGCGCCACCGCAGCCGCGTTACCGCGCTCAGGCCGCGCCCGCCCCTCGCACGCGGCTCCGAGATGGCGCAGCGCCGGGACCCCGAGCCGCACCCCGCTTTACCCAGGCAACCGGCGCGGCGCTGCTCAGAGCCAGCCCTCCTCCTACGGAGCGCCGCGCGGGACCAAAGAACGCACGGACGGCTCCGCCTCTGTGCGGGGCGGGGGCTGAGGAGCGGGCAGCGCTGCGCTGCGGGGAGGTGGGAGCGCGCAGCTGCGCTCCGCTGGGGAGCGTGAGAGATTGTCGCGGCTGTGACAGCCGCGGTGAATTTGGCTTCAAGCATTGGGCACAGGTTGCAAACGCAAAAGGCAGCTGGAGCGCAGCGTTATTTGTAACCACCGCCATTTCTTAATCACGTCATGGTTGAGGCGCGGAGGGTAATGGTGGACTCACCCAAACCACAAAGGTGCAACAGCTGTAGCTTTCAGCACTGCAGAGAGGGGAAGAGATACAAGCAGGTTCACGTGTGCCCCTCTCAGCAGTTAGCAGTCCTCAGCTCAGCATCGTTCCTGCCATGTTCCTGAGGAAGATGTACCCCTCAGACCACCACATTTCCACCCACTTCCATCCCACAGCTCCTTTTTACCACACAACAGCACTACGTGGCCGCTCCTCTCTTGGCATGCTGAAGTCAGAACTAAAGCAGACACTGAATAAAGTCACCTCACATTATCATTTTGCTTGACAGAGAGCACAGCCTAAGGAACGGGCCCCAAAGATGCTTGGCTGAGGTGGGGCAACCCCAGAGGTGCTCATTCATTCCCTATCGGCTGCAAAATAAAATACAGGGGAAAACTTCAGTCAGCACAGGACAGATGGTTTCTGTTTCCCAGGAGCTGGGAACTCCAACCACACTCATACCCATCTTCAGGATCACGTTCGTTAACACAGAACACAACCACAGAAGGCAGGTACACCAAACGCCTGATTTCTGCAACACAAGTGTTTTATTGAACAACAATAAATCTTAAGCTCACATGTATTTTCAGTGCACTACCTGAATTGCAAACATGAGTAAATGCTAGGATTCAGCACTTCATTGTTCATTCAGATACAATTTCAACTGTATTCTCACTCTATTTTTCCACTTTTCCACTGTTATAATTATATCAAGTGTTATAACCCCACTAACTGGAGCTCAAAATCAAAGACGTAAAAAAAAAAAACCCTACAAAATATTTAGATAATTATTTTTAAATAGTATAAATTACAAAAAATCTAAGAACTCTTTATAGCACATCCACATAAAATTTACATGAAGTCATTTGATATTTCTGAATATAATATTTAGGGTATGAATCACTACAACCATCTGAACCCTGAAAATATAAGTACTATCATTCTCATTTTCTAATTCACTGAAGCATTTGTTGGACCATACTTACTTTTTTTTTCCTTACTACTTTCATTTAAAAAAATATGTCACTAACATACCCAAGCTCACACTGTATGCCAGTATCTTTGTTGGAGTTTTCTCCCCACATCTTCACTATTTTCTATAAAAATAGAACATTAGGAATACTAAAAAAGATAAATCTATCCAGTTTGACACTGTTCCTTCATAAAGCAGCACTGGCAGAGCAGACTAGCTTTGCCTACTGTACATTATCTTCTAAAAACGAAATACATCAGGCACCAACCAACACAGCAAAATTGATACCTGTTATGCAAACAAGTATCCCTCCTACTGTTTGTTATGTTTTCACAGTTACTTAAATGTTACCATCAGAGTATTACACATAATAACATAGTTTTAATAGGTTGTATTATCTAACTTGTGGTAACAATGCATTTTCTGACCATATAATTAATTACCAAGGAACTACAGCAGCACCACTTTTAAGACAAAAACTACTCAAATGAATTTCTCAGGGAAACACAAAAAACCATTTAATTACATTAAAATAAATATTAGGAATGCTAGTGTCAGTTGCAGTCCAAAGGACCCTGCCTACCTTTAAATCAAAAACAGAATGTTTTTATTTTCACATTCATAAAATCTGACTTAAATTTTGGATTATAACCCTTACATAGGAAAGAAACAAAGACAAACAAACGGGTGAAAAGACCAAAACAAAGGCAGAAGGGAAAACTAAAGCAAAACAAAACAAATGGGGTGAGCTAAGAAACCAACGATTACTTCCAGCACCACAGTCCCACAGCAGTAACTCTCAGCAATGAGACACCAACAGAAGCAGCAAGTTGCAAACAACTGTGGAAATGCAGCAGGTAGGAAGTAAGGCTCTGTACAGAACAAGGTGAAATTGGCTGTAGTGCTACTTGCCAACCCAGCGGAGTCTTCAGAAACAATGCAGTTTTTTTCTTCATATGAATCTGTGCTAGTCAACTACTATATGTTAAAAATTAGGCAATCACTTTTAACATTTAGTGAGGCTCAAAAGTACACTAAGCCTTGTCGTGTGTTTTATCATCGACAATGATTTCTAGCTTGTGTTACATCTGATAAGCAGAGGCTGCTAATTACTTTGGTTTGAGAAATTAGTCCCTGACTGGTTACTTTAAAAGTTTTCTCATTACATTTATTGTAGGTCCTCTGTACCCTGTCCCAAAATGGTTCCAGTGGTTTATGTAATTAAAGAGCTGATACAATTTATTTCGTTTCTCAAATCCTGGAGCTTTGGGTATTTTACTGTGATAGGCAGAGAAAAATGAGCTGCTAAACCCACCAAACATTCCAGCAATGGCCAGTTCAAACTCTGAATGGCCATAGAAGGAAGCAGGGTCAAAGATGATTGGCCCAGAGTCATCCTCAGCCACATTTCCTGCCCACAGGTCCCCATGCAGTAGAGCAGGAACAATTTCTACATCAGAAAACATTTCAGGAATCTTTACCTAAAAGAATATGAACAAACATGTAAAAATAAAAGAGTTTAAAACAAAATATTAAATAAACAAAGTACAATAAGAAATGAGACTAAGCTGCTCAAATACTACCTGTTTCAGTCCTCATTAAGCAATTTTGAAGTTGACAGCTATAAGCATAAACCTAAGCTGTAAACAAGTAGTAAGTGTTTTGGTTATTCTTGACAGAGCTTAGCAACTCATTGAATTCACATTCTAGTATCAACATCTATAATTATGTGTTGTCTCTAAACGTTAATAGTACAGTTGGTCACAAGAAATATAAAATAAATGGTTTCAGTGACAAAAGGGCAATGGTTGATATATATAATTTGATATATAGATATTTGTGCCATGGAACTTGAAGAGAAATACCTTCCTAGTTGTTCCTTAGTCACTGTATAGAGTATGACTGAACCAGCCTCAGCTGTGAGCCTGGACCAATTAAAAATTCTGTCGGGGCAGCAGAATGTTCTGCAGTTTGCAACATCAAGTTCTTAGGATTTAATGTATTACTATTAGCTATAATCAAAGACATATATGTCAACACAGACTTGCAGGTTTATTTTCACTATCTTATTAAAAAAATAACAAAAAAAAATTGGAAGAGTAACAAATTCTTTCAGTTGACTGTGTTGTTGGGCCAGCCGTGAAGCTAATCCAGTTACTGTTGTTCATGAAAAGCTATGTAAACCTGCTATAAATACATTTAAAAGTCCACTGATACCTATTTCTAACATTCAAAAAAACACACACATTTAAGATACAGCTCATACCTTTAGCTGTGACCAAAGCTCTCTTGCTTCTCTGTCTCCATAATCTTTTTCAATCAAATCCAGTTGAGCTTGGAGTCTGTGACGAATAAAGAAAGAAGGCCAATCACTCTGCCATTCATTCACCTAGAAGACATGATGCAGACACTTAGAACTATTTCAAGATATGCACAGTCAATATTAATAATACATATCAAGTTAAGATGTTTGATACTGACACGATGTTGGTATTAGACATGATAATTAGAATTCTATTAGTCATTCAGTTAATTGCTCAGTTTCAAGTGATGCTTTCTTCCATCCCTAAGTGAGCCCTTCCTTCACATGAGGTGTAAGTTGAGGTTCTCCCTATTTTCATTCATTGACATTTTCTTAACATGTAATGAAGGTATAGGCTCTGGTGAGCCCATTTCATTTGTTCCATATTATATTCCAAAGCCTTTCTGGAAATACAAAAGGATTAGTTAAATTTTTTTAGGCAATGTGTTTCTAATTTGGTATAAAGCTGTACTTAACAAGGTCTTTCAAATAATAGTATGCTGATTCAGTTAATTAGTAGGATGAAACTCAGTCATGCACAGCCAACAAATGGCTGATTTACCTCAGAGATAGTTCCAATGTCTTAGGTGATAAAGCCCTCTAACAACAGTGGATTTTACTATTTAAGACCTGTGCAGTAGGAGTTTAGAAAACCCAAAACAAAGACATGGTTGAGGAAGAGATACTTATTCTATTAAGTATCACAAGGCTAAAGAACCACCAAATAATTTCAAATTCAGTCCACTCTGTTTACTTGTTACATGCATGGTAGCAAGCTACACACATTGAAGAGCCATCATATTCCCTTCACCATCAGGTCAAAATGAAGATGTGAAAGCAGAACTATTATCCAAAAGCCGAAGGCCGATGAAACAAACCTTCATCTAAGGAGTTTACAGAACCATGTGAGTACATCAGCTTTCACAAATGGGCAACATACCTGTGCTATATAACCACAGCAAGTGGCCTTATGGAATCCAAACTTATCCACATACTGAAATTCAGAGTAACTGGCTCCTTTACCTATGAAACATAAACACAGGCAGTTTTGAGATCTTTATATAGCAAGGTTTGCAAACACAGGGCTACATTTCAGATGATAGGCATACACAAAATAAATGTAAGCATGGGCAAATGTAAATTACAGTTTTTCCACTGTCTTAAAGCCCTCTAAAAATGGAAAGAACATGAAAAAAACATATAAAAATTAAAGAGCTTTAAACAATAAACTAAATAAAGTACCATAGCAAATAAGAGACTAAGTCGCTCCAACGCTACCCACGTGATTTTGAAGTTGATGGCTACAAACATAAACTGAAACTGCAAGCTAGTAATGAGTATTCTTGACAGAGCTTAGCAATTCAGTGTCCTAGTACTGACTGTAGCCAATATAACAACACACTACTAAACCACAGCCAAATGCATTATTTTTGTTTCAGTACACAAAAATCTATACTCTACCAATTGTATTTCCTTCCTTTTTCAATTTCTCTCCAAGTTTCTGGTTATAAAGATGAAGATCTGCTATCTGCTCTCCAAGCTTTGAAGAATATCTGGAGGATCAAAGAACAAAACAAAACTGAAACTGAACAAATGAACAAAACATTACAGGAAAAAAATCTCCATTCATTATGTCCAAGTGTAAGGTTTTGCATTTGACAGAAATAATAAACTTCACGAGTACATAATAGGGAGCAAATAGCTAGACAAAAACTCTGATTAAATGTGATAATAAAAAGGGATAAATTATATTCTTGGAAAAAAAGAAGAAACACCCACAAGGTTGCTTAAAGGTAGAAACATCAATCTTGATAAATACTTGCTGCATCTCTGACCAAGTGTTGTGGTTTAAGCCAATGGACAGATAAGCACTCATTCTCCCCACAGAGGGATGGGGGAAAGCATCAGGAAAAAAAAAAAAAAAAACTCATAGGTCAAGATAAAGGACAGAGAATGTACAAAACAAGTGACGCACAACGTAATTGTTGTATGCAATGTAATGCTCACCACCTGCTGACTTATACCCAGCCAGACCCTGAGCAGTGCCTCCCACCCCCTGGCCAACTCTCCCAGTGTTTCTGTTTAGTTTCTTGTGCACCCCAGCCTCCTCTCTGCAGAGCAGTGTGAGAAGTTGACAAAGTCCTTGACTTAATGTAAGCACTGCTCTGCAACAACAGCGTTATCAACGTTATTCTCATCTAAAACAGAGCAGCATACCAGGTACAAGGAACAAAATTAATCTGTTCCCAGCTGCAATCAGGATGTTCCTAAGAAAATATTCCAAAAAAGAGAAAAAGAGGTACAGATGTACATACTTGTTGAGGTGCTTCATCTTTAGGTACTCCATGACAAACATTGCTCCTCCTCCAGGAAGGTCAATTACTTTAATAGGCTGAGGCACTCTCACAATATTGGTTTTCTGAATTGCTTCTAAACTTGCCATTTCCCCCTCAAACATTTTTCTAGCCTGTCAAGGAAAAAGAATATACTTCAGCTAAAATAGAGATGTTTGCAACAAGTACTTCAGGAAAAAAAAAGTATTGTTTACAGATTTACAGCAATTAAGTTTATCTTGGTAAAAAGAACATAGCTTTCAATCCATACAATGAGACTTCAGTACCTTATTTTATTATTCTTCATTTTTTGTGCCAATTAGTTCCAGGGTAGTAGGATATGTAATATTCTACCTTGAACTCCCAGTTGTTTATGAAGATAAACTACTCAGACATAACAGGATCTCTAAGGATAAAACCCAAGACATCTCCCTTCAAAACCACAGTTGGCCACTACTAAATGAAGTAAAAGACTGAATCCTTAAACTGGTTCTCATTTCCATACAGGTCAATGACCACCAGATGAGATGAAAGTACAAAGTCTAAACCTGTACTCTGCATTTTTGAAGGGAAGATGTTGTTTTTCACAGCAGTTTTAAGGTGCTTTAAGATATTGATATTTTAGATACTGATAAAGCAAGTTTCTGCTGCACTGTATTGTAAAAAAAAAAAAAAAAAACAAAACCAAAACCACCAATCGAGTACTGTATTTATTTAGTAACAGAAAAGCCAAGAAAAGCCTGAACATTTGCAAGAATCTTAAATTCAACCAAGGGGAAGTTTGAAACCTTTACAGCTTAAAACAAACAAACCAAATCAACAGAGCAAAAAAAAAAACCATGAATTTTAGCACTGACATTCTTTGTTTCCTCCCTTCCCACTGAAATATTGGAAGGAATGCAGTGAATGCAAATTCAGCTTTAGGCTTTTCCAAACTAAGTGCTACAATAACAGCTCTGTACTCAGCCCCTTGTTTACATGTAACAACAACAATTCCTGTTGTTATTATCACTATGCATTAGATCTCATTTTCCATTACCTAAACACACTCTGTTAACACCTGACATAAAGTAGCCCACAGCTTTTAAAAGAAAACTGAAACAAAAGCTGAAATTAGTCAGCCTGGAAATGCAGAACTCTAAATCAGCAATCATCTGTTTTTATAAGAGAAAAGCTCTCTACATACAATAACATTAACAGTTAAATATCTGCTAGCATTAACCTGAGGCTTGTGGTTGATTTTAACAAATACTCGTCCATTGTCTGTTTCATAAGCTTGGCCTTGGCTAATATATCCTCCTCCCGAGCTCCCAAAGGCCTTCAGAACTGAAGTTTTCAATTCTGTTTTCAGGATCTTTTCCATGGTAATTCGCAGGCTTCTGCAGTTGTCTCCTGCTAAATCCAGTGCAAAACAAGATTAAAGGTTTGGGTCCTTCTTTCACTGTCACGCTGTTATGAGGCAGGAAGGGCTATCAACCAAATTAAAAAAATAGCAGCCAAAAAAAAAAAAATTAATCCAGAGATAATGTTCCAACGTGCCTTGCGTCCCATCGGCTCGCATAGAAGAAAAAAATATTCGCAGAATAAGACTGAGAGGTGTGTCCTGGGTCCTTTCTCAACAGCGCTGAGAGCTGCTGGTATTTGTAGTTTGAACCCGTTTTTCTTTTTTAAGCTCTGTTTGCTTTGGTGGAAGAGTAATTCTTAAACAAAAACACTAGAGGGAGTCTAAATGCAACTCTACAAATCGCGCTCGTCTGCTGCGTTGTTGTGGTGCTTCAAGACACCAATAACAAATTGTTAGCCTGCTGTTAAATCACACCGCTGACTGGAAGTCACCCAACACAAACATGGAAAGTATTTCGTTTTCTCTCTGCTTTGCATGAACTGGAGTTCTGCTGTCACTGCTGAGATATCAGACATAATCTTGCAAGAAATAAGAGCTTTTTATTGCCTGAAAGTAGTTTCAATTCAGTAAAGTAGCAAGGTGCTTGTGGCTGGATGTTACAAAGTGAAAATTCAGAGTAAAAACATAAAACTTCTAATAAATTTGAGACGTTACTGTTCCTATGTGCTTCTCCTGATTTAATGTGATTTTTAGGAAATAATCTCACCTTTTTATCTTATTTCACAATCTGTAACATGCAGAAAGAAGAACCCTTGGTGCCACTCAGTTTAATCCCTTAATGCTCAGAATGCACAGACAATCTCAGTTATAAAGTAACTATTCCTGAAACCCAGACTCTACATTATTTGTTCAAATAACAGAATATACTTATTTATACAGCTATCACTGAGTCCTAGCATACCACAATCTGGCAGTTCCTGTTTCATATCCAAGGTTCCATAACCTGGCTGGCCCCTTGCATCATATGTCTGAAGTAACAAGTGGATGTTCTGGCAATCCTTCTATGAAGTCCAGTTGTAATATTTTATAAAGACCACAGCACTGACATACCAGCTGTAAAATAAATCAATAGAGTTACAGAAAGTGGTGTTCGGGAAAGGCAGGGAGTCAGCACTTTCTCTAGGAGTCTTATGTAGCTTGTCCACACATTCTCATGGAGAACCTGTGCCAAAGAGCAGGCACAGATTGCAGAAGCAAGCAACTATACAGAGACCAAAGAAAGCTTAAAAGCCTAAGAGCTCAGTGTGAACATTAAACTACAGTAAGCCAGTGCACATGTACTCAAAGCAACTCAATTCATGGTTGTGAATTTCAAACACTTTGAGGCCATTAGATCATACGACTTATTCACAGACAGTAAAAATATAAAGCCATTTGAATTTCAGGTATATGAAGCCCTAAAGAGTACTCTACCATTAAAGCTATGATCTCCAACTGCTGAAAACAAGGAATCATACCAGAAGTTTCAACTGAGCATCTGGGGAAAGAAGTGAAGTTGTTTGTTTGTTTGTTTTGCAACAAAACAGACAATGAGCGAGAGACCTTTTTTTTCTTCAAAGGGATATGTATAAGTCATTCTTCTATTTACCTGTTAGGAACAATTAAAAAAAAAAGATAATAGATTTAATCCACAATGTTACTATTGAAGCTCAATTTTCTGCGATCTAGTATACCATAGATTTCTCTTCTACATCTTTCCAGCAAAGATGTCAATAGTTATTTATTGTAACACTTCTTTCAGTATTGTAACGTTTTAGTTTAAACCAGGAATAGGATTGTGTTAATCCAAATCTATCACATCACTTATATAGTAGCCAAGAGATTGGCCAGACTTCTGTTTGCTTCAACTCTTGATCAATATTTATCCAGAAATGTGCAGGTGAATGCTCTAGTTTCTTAACATTTCTGTTCATCCAGACAAAAAGCTTCAAACATAGTTCCAAACACAAAATGAAACAATTCATAAGCATCCCAGGTGCTTGAAGGAAGTGTTTTAGACAGCCAGTAGTACCTAACTGCAACCTCTGCACATGGTCACTTCAGCACCATGGCCAAATCCCACGAGTGCTCCAGCTTCCTGGTTTGAGACTTGTCCTCACCTTATGCTGTACTGCAGGTTGCAATTGTTCTGTTTCCCTTCTCTTTTCTTCTTGTTTTGCTCATTATTATGTCAGACATCTGTTTTCAGATACCTCAGAATATACAGAAAACAGATATTCCAATGCATAACCAAGAAAAAGATGGGTTTTTCTCCTCTGGGAGAAAATCATCTGAAGAATTATAAGAAAAAAAAATAATTAAAAAAGTATATAAAGCAGTCTAAGTCAAAAACAAGAAAAGATTTTTCATCATAAAAAAAACTCCATTCTTTCGACAGACATCACTGTTGCTCAGTTAACAGCTATCCAAGGACAAATAATTCCTTTAATAGCTCCTTTGATAGTGCAGATCCTATCTTCAGTATAATAGCACAGGCTGTAGCTCAGTATAAATTATCTCGGGAAATTTCAGTTAATTTCTTGTGATTTAATCCAGTCCTTAATGAAATTAAACAGCAGCTATTTTGTTTCTGATGTACTTTAATTATCAGACACTTTTTCCTTAAATCCTGGCACAAACAGTGCCTACAGGACAAGCTATGTATCACTTCCCAAATGTTTTCATTTCTGCTAGAACAGTCCAACATGAGTTAAAATCACCAGATCAATTATGGAACAATAGCAAAGATGAAAAGCAGGAAGAGAAACAGTAGTAGAGAGCAACACTCCTACCTGCAGGAGAGGACACAAAACCAAACAGACAGCAGCATTTGGTGATAATGACAAAGAAGAATAGGGCACGTAGGAACTGTAAGTAATGCAGCAGAAACAGAGGCTCAAAGCAGGTGCGTGTTCATTAGGACAGTCAAGCCATGGAACAGATTTGCCCAGGGCAGTTGTGCAGCCTCCATACTTGGAAGTTTTCATAATCAGAGCAGATAAAGACCTGAGTAGCTTGGCCTGTCCTCATAGGTCTGCCTGCCTTAAGAACCAAACTGAACTGGTGACCCAACCTAAACTTTCCTAGAAACTGATGTTACTGAAATTACGCACAAATTTAATCCCACCTCACTAAAGAAATTCTTATGGAGGTAATTTCAAAGTTTTTGGTTGCTCTGTTTAAGATAAAGATGCAGAAGAGCTGGTATTCGAAGTATTGAAAATCAACAGTAAGATGCGCGAATACTGAAATAAGTGCCCATAGCAAGGACTGAAATCACATCTGAGATGCCTTCATCTCTGTGTGCTACACATGCAGCGTGAACCATCTTGAGAAAGGAACAGTAACACCTCAATGAGTTTCCACAAGGGTACCTACACTGCATTTAAAATAAAAGTTTGTGTTGTTTTTTTTAATACTTTTTCCTTGTTCACATAGGAATGCAAAGTCAGCAGAACTATGATACAGAACAAGGAAATACTAAATGAGAGTATAGGTAACAGGAAATACGTCTGCCAGATTCAGAATGTATGGAAGAAGCTAAGAGGAAGAACAAGTTGGGAAGGAAAAGAAGGACACACCGACTTTAAACTATGAGATAAAGAGTAATAGAGGCATGCATGGGACACAAAACACAACAAAATGATTGATGACAAGAATTAAGAGTGGTACTATACAATATTCATATGTAAAAAAAAAAAAATACTACCTTAGGGAACTGGAGCAGTTTCTTCCTTAGGTTTCACCAGCAGCTTGCTTTCAGAAAAGATCTCATCCTCTTCCCCATCCTCTGGTTAAACTGCTGTTTTTGAGAATGCAGAACTGTGGTATCCATGGTATAGTTCTCTGTTACATTCTGTTTCTATTCCTCTTTACATACCCCGTCATTTTAAACTGGATACCTAAAATAGCTTAAAAAAAAAAAAAAAACCCAAAACTCTAATATGCTGAAAACTAAAACTCTAAGTAGAATTGTTTCTATTTGCATAACCTACATACAATGCAGTTTTCCTTCAATCACAAAAGTATTTTTTGTTCTATGGGAAAAGGTAATCTCTGAAGGTTTAGCATTTATCACTCTTGCCTATGGCTGACAGAAAATCCACTTTTGTTATGATCAGAAGGTGAGAAGTTAAAAGTATTTTAACTTAAGTACTTAAGTATTTTAGCAACGTAAAAGATGCTGAAGATTTGTTGAAGATTAATAAACCCAGCAATTTTGTTAAATAACTTTTATCTTTTTAGGAAGATATATGAAAAAGAGCTATTAAGAGATCTAAACAGATTGACTACTGACAAAAATTCTTCAATCCAGCTGTGTCATGGAATGTTAAGTTTGCTCAATATAAGAACATGGGCACAGTGGGTACAGTTCATCAGCAGTATCCAAATAACTGACAAAACACACACAGCTTAAAAACTTTGTATCAATTGAGGTCCTGTCTGCATGTGAACAACTACTTATATTTTTTCCAGTGACATGGTACTCCAAATTAAGATGTACAGCTGTGCTTTCATCATTGTCTTTGTTGGCCACTATGTCCACCAAACTAGGGACTAAACATTCCCCAAGAATGAAAGCAAGTGATGTTTTAATTCAGAAAAGAGAGACAATGATAAGCAATAGGGAAAACTTTTTATTATGAAACAAGACAAAAGGAACAGCTATTCTACCAAGCAAGGCTTTACAACTTTTTGCAGCAAAAGTTCAACAGCCAATGAGTACAGTGGTAGAACTATGCAAAGTTACATCAAGTGATTGTCTTCCCTAAAATTGCTTCCAATCCTTACAAATAACTGCAAAACCAACAACTAGAAAATTTTCAATGATCTTTCGATATCCAGTGAAAAATATTTTTAATTCAAATCATTCCCAAACACTTAAAGTTTATGTTAGGAGTCGTGCATTTATCTCACAAACCTGGCACTCCTGCACTGCAATTTCATTACCTATATCAAAAACAGCAGGGTTTTAGCATTATCTTGCAAGTACAACAAGTAGCTAATCTGCAAAGCTATCATTAAATCATTTCTGGCAGTGATGAAGAGTTGCTGTTCTGTAAATTACATTTTAACTTCTTTTGGTTCCATGTCTCTTATCCCAAGAGCTAAAAAGTGCACTTAGTGGGTACTGAAAAAAATAAGTTAACTTAGGGCACCTGTAGGCTAAACTACATCATTTATGTGAGGAATATACAGTTTGATAGCATTAGCCTGTGGGCAATGACAGCAATCAAGAAGTACTCTCACATTAACAGGAAGGTGCACATCTTCACGTGATATACACAAGTAGAGTGTCTTGAGAAATTCTGCTTTAAGAATGCATGCTATCAGACAAAAGTATAACTTAGAAAATAGAGCTAGTTTCAGTGAAAATAAAATTACTCTAGGTGGGAACTGGGGAACTGGCTGACCAGCAAGCACAGAACAGCCTACAGGAAGGTCATGTGGCATCAAAATGCACATCAGAAAAATATAAATTTCACACTGCTTTTCAACAGAATGAGAAGCAGTCTCCATCCAATAAAATTGCATTAACAAAATGATTAACAAGTCCAAATCCCTTTTTACAGTTTCAATTACACAATTGTCTTGCTGGCTGTCCAAATATTTTTTTAATACTGTTTCCACGCACCTAACTGGAAATTAAGACTTGAAGGGATCTGAGCAATCTATCATGGAACAGGAAGGAGGAACAACAAAAAGCAAGGAGCAAATTTTCTAGCCATCTGCTCAGTAATTAAGAAAAGCATATTTCCAATTCACAAACACTCCTCTAATATTTTCTATCAGAGTACAAATGCAATCCCTGGCATTTCTCTACTCTTAAGAGCAACTGGTCCCTAAGAAATCTTCTTCCAAATAATTTACACTTGAGTGCTTTAATTTCTATTAACTAGCCTAGTCTCAAGCACACAATGCGTTCTTGACATCAGTGGATCTTTTATACAACCAAATAAACTCCTCCATTTCCCTCTGCAACTAAAACAGCTAAAAAGGGAGAATATGCCATATCTGGTACTCAGTAGGACTCACTGATTCTAGGTCTTAAGCTGGGCAATGGGGTCAAGGATCTAATAGCTATCTTAACATTGCCACCCCTGTAGTTGCATCACCAAGTGTACGCTTATCCAAGCAACACAGGCAGCATCCTGCTTGAGCAAGAAGTCACTTTACCAGATTTCTCATAATGTTTAGAGAAGACCCTCTGTACCCTGAACCAAAATGGTTCCAATGGTTCATGTAGTGAAAAAGCTGATAAAGCTTTAGACGCTTTTCAAACCCTGGAGCTTTAGGAATTTTACTGTGATAAGCAGAGTAAAAAGAACTGCTGAAACCACCAAACATCCCAGCTATTGCAAGCTCATACTCTGAATGGCCATAGAAGGAAGCTGGATCAAAAATAATTGGACCAGAATCATCCTCTGCAACATTTCCTCCCCAGAGATCTCCATGCAGGAGAGCAGGAACAATTTCTACATCACAGAACAAACTGGGTATCTTCAGCTGCAGGGGAAGAAAAGCAAGACGTATCAGTAATAAATCTGTGAATGATTACACGGTTTTATCCACATAGATGCAAAGGTTGCTGAGCATGAATTCAACTTTCTTAAAAATCAGTTTAAAAAAAATTAAGTTGGAACATCATAGGACCTCATCAACAGAGATGCAGATAAAATTAAAAGAATTTCTATTCTTACACAAAAGGAAGCAGATGACAACTAGTCACTGAATTGTTCACGTGTTTTTTTAGCATTCCAAATTTCAAAATGTAAAACTAAATTAGCTACATAGCATTTAACAGATTTAAAAAAATAATACTAAGCAAACTCACTTTATCATTATTAGAAAGCTCAGGATACTCCTGACAATCTTGAAAAGACTTCTACAAAACACCACCCAAACGTCTAATACTGCAGTCACTTAATCAGACACAAATCTTAAACAAAGAAGAGCATGCAGAATAGCACTCCAAATATACATTGCTCATCACAAATGTTTTTGAGGGAAAGAAATGTGAACTTGATCTAGAATTTCCCAGACAGTAAGGCCAAATGGCATTTGGCACATGTTCATTTTAGATTATAGAGTAACTTGCAAAAGCCAGTGAAACTTAGACTAAAAGGCATTTTAATCTCTAAAAGCTGGAGTCTTTGAGTGTCTTCCCAACAGCACTGAGGCATAACAAGGAGAAACTCTGTTTTGTGACAAGAAAATCTAAACAACTGAAAGAACTTTTACCTGAAGTCGTGCCCAAAGTTCTCTTGCTTCCCTGTCTCCTGAATTCTTTTCAATCATATCCATTTGGGGCTGGATTCTTTGCCTGGCAAAGAAAGTGACCCAGTCAGCCTGCCAGTCATTCACCTGAAAGAAGAGGATTGCAGATGTTGGTTCTACATCACACAATAGACAGCTTTTATTTTTTCAAACATAACTTTGGAGGAATATACAACCTTTATGCTGAAAACAGCTTGAATAGTAAATGTTACAATTTTAATAAAAAGTATCTTAAAATGTTAAAATAGGAGAAAAATACCAAGCAATAAAATACAAAAAAAAAGAAAAGGTACGGATGTCTGATGCATCTGTAAGTGGTGTCCAAGGCACAACTTTCTTTCACAGGCTAAACAATGCTTTTTCTTTTTAAAATGTCAGATATAAATGAATTTCTGTTACAATATTTGTGGCCCTTTGTTCAAGGCAAAATAAAATAAAATAAAATAAAATTCTATCACTCTCATGAAGTGCAACCTACCTGTGGAAGATAGCCACAGCAGGTAACTGTATGAAAGCCAAATTGATCCACAAACTGGACTTCCATTTGCCCTTGCCCTTTACCTTTCAAACCAAAGACAAAAATCCAATACCAATGACAAGATTCTAAGCATCTAAATTACAAATGGACCTTAAAATCTATACAATGAAAGGTAGAAAGTTTTTCCTACTGAGATTTTTTAAAAATTGCATGTTAATATACTTTTTGTTACAATGGTTGCTGCTATCAGTTAACTTTAGAGCTCAATGTAAATTAACTACATTATAAATTCATCATCATATTTTAAGGTAGTATATCTGCTCTAATATCCTGTCCTTGTAGAAGCCATGGTTCAGGATTTCAAGGGTCCAAACTGAATAATCATTTTGCTTACAGAAGTCCAAAACAGAACAAACAGAAGCAAAACAAAACAAACCCATCCCCACTGAGCCTGGGTGTTTCTTCCACAGATATTCTTAGGACATCTTTAGTGGGAGAAAAAAACGTATCCTGAAATAGCAGAAGCTAATTTAACTGTTTTGTAGATTATTAACTAGGCTAAATTCATTAACAGCTGTACTGTACCAACTGTGCTCTCTTCTTTCTTCAGTTTCTCTCCAAGTTGCTGGTTATGAAGGTGGAGATCAGCCAGTTGTGTTCCAAGCTTTGATGAATGCCTAGAAACAAAAGTATCCTTAGCAAAGAAGACAGAACTCAGACTCTTCTTTATATCTGTCACTCATTCTGCCTTCTTCTCTCTAAAAGGCCTATGAGACCAAAGAGTACGATGGCCTTCATTGTATCTTCTCTTTTTAGTTTTTAAATAAAAGTTTGCCCTCTACACAGTTCAGGAAAGTCCTGCTGTAATTACAAACAACTCTTGCAGCCAATTGCCTCTCAAATGAATGACACTATGCTACTTCCCCTGTCTCTCACCTCTCACATCTCTCCCTAGTTCTAAAGGCACAGTCATTTAAGGCAAGGTCATTTCTCCATTTTCTTTTCATTAACACATATCATAGCTATCTCCTGAAATTTGAAGGTCAGGGGGTGCATCTGTACCCTTCTCATGTCAGTCAGCAAAAACACAATCGAATTTCTGCTCTTTCTCTTGGAATTCACTGAGTTGTCTTAACAAATTAAAAACTAAGCTGGCTGCAGAAATTTTGAGACTGAAACAGGAAATCAGTTATGCCTATCTCCTAATGAAACTGGAGGGAAATACTCACTGCTTTTTAAATTACTCAAGCATTTACAACAGAGAAGGGCCAAACACTTAAAGCCATCAAAATCAATGTGAGAACTATTGAAAAAATAAAATGAAATCTGAATGCAATCATGTTTGGAAGTGGCTTTCCATTTTCATGAGAAGAAATAATAAACACTGGTTCTTATATCAAATGCAAGTGTATAAAAACAGCTGACCAAATAAATAGTTTTCCTTACTGTAAAAAACAATGATTTAAAAATATTTAAGTATTACAAAATTAAACAACAACACACACACTTACTGATGTATGGCCTGACTTACTAACTGAAGTATTCTGATGTATTTTATGTATTTTATATAGTTCTCTGCTATATAAATTCGTAAAAGTATCTTGACTTGACACAAAAAAAATACTCCCCCCACCCCTGAGAAAAAAGATATTTAATTGCCATGACAGTCAGCATTTCTGACAAAAGAAGCAATAATACTGCTGTGTTTTACCTGTTTAAGCCTCTCATTTCCAAATGTTCCATCACAAACAGAGTACTGACCCCAGGCAGGTCTATAACTTTGATGGGTTTAGGCACTTTTATTGTCCCTGTTTTCAGGATGGCTTCTAGACTTGCCATTTCTCCCTCAAACATTCTTCTAGCCTGTTAAATATTAAAGGAAAGCATTAATCTCTATTAACACCAGTCATAGGTAAAGAAAATAATTTTCATAAGAAATAATTTTCATAAAACCAATCAAGGCTGTAAACATTGAATAAAAACAAGGAACAAGTAGGTTAATGCATGTACAAGACAGAGATAGATCCAAAAAACCCCATCTGACAACCAGTTTAGAATTAGAGATTTCACTTCATAAAGTGATTCCATTGAAGGGACTTAGTTTCTGCCATGCTCTATAAACACAAAAGCAACTTTGTCTGTTTACAATAGAGGGAATGTAACCCGTGTATATAAGATGTAAGCGGTATTTTATTAATTGACCATGAAGCTAATGACTAGAAAGATACATTTCTGTGACTATTATCCACTTTGAGTAACGTTTATTCTCTTGAGTTGCTCCACTGACATCAGAGGCACTAATCACATGAAGAAATACTGCTCTAAGAGAGTTACACAGAGTTGCAGAAGACACATGGGAAATTGGTAATATTTGCTGAAGGTAAAAGCAATGAAATATAATGAATAAAACAGAAAGAGAATACAAGCCCCATTACTAATACACAAAATACAGTGAGAGGACTGTTTACAACAGACATCAACTTAAAATTCCACAACCTAAAGAAGATCAAGAATGAAATATTGCTACAGTATCTTTGTTTGGAGGAAACTGTAAACACTGCAATTCCATCTACATCATCATAGCAGGTTAAAGTCGGGTGTTAACTCTAATAGTTGAAAAAAAAAAATAGCATTTTCTAGAGGATTTTGGTTTTTTAAAGAAACTGCTGATATGTACCCATCGCTGCACACACTGCACTGCATTACAACTGCTTGGCAAAGTTTGCTTTAATCAGCATTTGGAATCCACAGACACGAGCAAAATAATTATAATATTTAAAAAAAAAAAAAAACAACAATTACTGAATAGATCTTTTTCCATGGCCATATCTTGTAATTAACTGCACTGAATCCCTAAACATGCACTGAACAAAAGCCTTGGCAGAATGGCTGTGTTTCAATTCAAAGTGTTTTCAGCCTCACACAGAGCAGCACAGCCTGTCAGTATTTTGCTGCATTACCACCTGCAGTGCATTTATCATCGGTTCCCTGATACAATCAGGGAGCATCAACAAATTTAGAAGCATCTCTAGGTGCAGGCAAGCTTTAATATTTTTTGTTATTAAATGCAAATAGAAGTTCTTTGGTTAGTCCAATGGAACTGTTCACTTGGCTGCCACAAGCACAGAGTACCTTTAAAGTAAATTCCACCCAGTCTTTACTTTTTTAAACAAGCACACCACACACGTATGCTGTGCTGTATCATCTCTGTCAAAGGCAGATGGTTACTTTCTACAGCAGCTGGCACTGGATGTTGAAAGGAGAAAGTCTCGGACAGTGGTGGAACACATCATTTATTGTGAAAAGCTCCTTCCTGAAGGAAATGAGTGGTTCTGTTAGCACAACCTAGCACGCATACCCTCACCCAATACAGCTCGCTCTGGACACTTCCACCATGCGTGCAGCTGCAGCGATGCCAGCACTGCTCCTGCCCTGCGCCCGGACCAGCAGCAGGGGCACAAGCTGGCAAAGCAAGCAGATCTCCGAGCTCAGCAGCAGGCCAGCTCCTGGACTCCAGCTGCTTACCCACTACCGCCTGAGGCCAGCAGGACAACCACCCTCCCCCACCTCACAAAGAGGCCGAGCCCAGCCCAGCCCGCCTCCAAGGAGCGGCCGCTCTCAGAGAACCCCGCGCACCCCCCGCGCCGAACCAGAGCTCGCCACACGCACCCCACCCTCAAAACCCTCCCCACCTCCGGCTTAGAGTTGCTCTTCACATACACCCGGCCGCCGTCCGTCTCATAGCTCTGGCCCTGGCTGATACAACCGCCCCCCAGGTGCCCGGTAGCGCGGAGCACCGCGGTGCCCAACTCCCGCTTCAGCGCTTCCTCCATGCCGCCTGCCGCGGACAGCGCCCAACTGAGCATGCGCGGAGCGGCTGCGCGGTGCACGGGGGGCGGGGCCGGCAAGATGGCGGCTGTGGGTGAGGTGAGCGGGAATGGCTGGGCAGGGCGCTCGGTGCAGCTGACAGGAGTGGGCTGGCTAAAAGCCAGCGGTCAGCTGTGACTTCTGAGGGTGACGGGCCTTCGTTTTTTGTGTTAGCTTCTCTGCAGTCTCTTAGTGTTGGACGTGAGTCAGTGTCGATCTGAAATAAATCAGTAAATCCCTTTTCTTCCCATTAGGACTTGTTACCTGTTGGGGTGACCTTGGTGAACTTCGGTTACCTCGGAGGTAACTTTGTTAAATATTTAGTCAATTTTATCGAAAACACAAGTTTCCAAGTGTAGAAGCTGTAAGAGTTCCCACTGATCCTTTTTATTCAGGTCTCTGTTATAAACATATGGTTTAATTTGTGGTAGCAGTGGTAATGAGAAGATGGTTGGACTGGATGATCTTACAGGTCGTTTCCAACCTTGTGATTCTATGATTCTATGATTCTGTTAGTCTGAGAAATATATTTTGATTTTATAGCGTTTCCTTCATGCCTGTGGTCTCACTGGTTGCAATAGAAGAACTGAAGTTCCTTCTTCCCAGAAATGTCCCTACTTTTCATTTTCAAGCTTTCCCATATGTCTTTAATTTTATTATTTATTTTCTTTTCAGCTGCACCGTCTTTAGGGAGAAACTGATGTTTTAGAGTTTGGCAGGATGTCTGGATTTATTGCAGTCCAGGGAGAAATACCTTGAATGTTTTTGCTATGCTGATACATCTCTGTCTTTTTCTACAGTGCCTGCAGAGATCATCTGTGTGCTGCGTTTGTACCAAATCCAAACCTTGTGAGCTATACTTATCTTATGACATTCATTGTACCATAATTGTTTCTGCGCACAATGCATTTACTTCCCTGGAAAGCACAGTGTGTGAAGATACCATCAGGAGCAAATGAGCCACACGTTTTGTGCACAAGAAATGTGACATCTCCGTTTTGTCAGATTTACTGCATGTACCAAGACTATTCATGTGGCAGGTTTGCAATGTAGTTGGTGCTTTTTAGAAGTACATATTCATTGTCAGTCTAAAAAATTACAAATTGATGCGTGATGGCTTCAACTTGGGCTTTTAGCCACTCCAAATACGTCAAAAGCATGCAAAGTTTTGCTTGCAGAAGGCTGGTAGTATTGCCTTTTTGTGCAGCTGAGCAGTAATTCACTTAACAGTTGACTGTAAAAGGCATTACTGTTTGTGGATGTGACAGTGATAAGCTGAAGCCCTGTGTCTTAATCACAACCAGCAATAACATAGTACCACAAGGGTATGGGAATAGAAATAGAATATCTTTTTGCATTCCTGAACTCATTTTCATTCCTAAATTTTCATTTTTGGCGTATATTGGCTCTCCTGAGTTGTCGTAAAAAATATCCTTAAACCTGCATTGCAAAGTCGGGTTCAGATAACTGCTGTGGCTGTTGAAGAATGACTGAGATCATGCTGAAGGAAACCTAATTCTCCATATGGAAAAGGATTCTACAAGCTTTATTTCAGCCTTCTTATTCAGAAAATAAAAGAGTAATGTTTTTCAATAAGACTTGCTCTTTGCTTCTGTAGTTTCTAACAAATTATGAGATTTTGAAGGATTTAACATGACCAGCACCTTTTTTTTTTTTTTTTTTTTTTTTTTTGTAAATAAATGAGATGACTGCAATTTTTTTTTTAATTTCCTGTTGTTGTTTGCTTGGGTTTTCTTTAGCTTTCTTATTTTGACAAAACATTTAAATATATAAATCATAAATTCTAATTGTTTTCTATTAAAGTAGAATTTAACAGGTGTGGTTCAGTCTTCAAACACTAAGTTGTAGATTTTCCAAACTGTCAGCAAATAGTCACTAAGGGACAACATAAGGAGCAGAAAGCAATTGCACTTAATTCCATGAAATTTAATTGGATTGTACTGCTTTCTAATTGCATCTGATCAGATAGGATGTAACAGAAGTTTGGCCAAAACTGTCATGTCAAACTCATTACATGGTGGACGTTATCGGGGTGAGGAACTGACAGCATGCTTTGCAAATTAGAGATTAAGCATTCTGGAAGAAAGTCAGCTAGACGTACAAGAATTAGCATTCCTAAAGACACCATGGGGCATCTTTGCAGAAGGCACTGGCTCCCAACTCCTGCAGGTGTTGGAGAACTAGGATGTGGGAGCTGTTCCCTCACAGATAACCTTTGTAGTGCAGGTTCTAACTTCAAGCTCTTTGTGAGCCAGCTGCATGCTGCCTTTGGCCTCTGTTCCATAGATTGCTGCCCCCATTTGAAATAAACCACTGAGTCAGGCTGCAAATGTACTTACCAAGGATTATAAAACAACCCTTAGCTGAAACCCTGTACTGAGAATGTTCATGCAGTGCAGGTCTGTATACCACAAAAGACATATAGCAGTGTGGGTTGACTTTGCAATAATCCTTTCTTGCCTGCCTCCGCTCTTTCCCCCTCCTTCCCCCCATATCATTCATTCCTGTTTGAGTATTTTGAAAAGCTTGCAGTAGGCTATTGAACCCACTTTCCTCTGCACTGTTGGGGTTCAACAGCAATATTTACCTTGTTCTGGTGCCTGTGTAGAGGTTAACTTTCTGTTTAAAATAGTATTTCTTTCTCTTCTGTGGAGGAGAAGATAACTGGCACGCTGGGCTGCAAATTATTTGGTGAGTCACCGGTTAATACGTCCTGGATAGAAAAGCACTGCAGCTGCTAATTGCTGTTTACTGCTTGACATTATGTACAAGAAAAGAAAAGGTAATTGGTATGTACAGCCTTTTATTAGGTGGTTTATATATACAAGTGGCAAATACACATAGGGGCTTTTCAGGCTCTATTTCTGTGAACATATAAGTAATATGCTGTGGGCTCTTTCTGTCTTTTTTCCTCTCCCACATCCATGGATAAGCTGCGGGGGTGGATCAGGAAGGATGTAGGACTTTCCATCAGAGAAAGAGATGATTTATAAGACAGTCATTGGCGTTCGTTGTTAGAGCTCTTTTTTCTCTCTAAACATAATTTGCCCTGAGAGAGAAATAAAATTCCCCAAGTCATCTGTGTGAGCAAATAAGTGGAAATGAGCTGAGAAGTTTCATGATCAAAATAAGACTGACCTGAAAAGTGGAATTTTGCTATTGTTCTGATTGTGCAGCAACACTGAAATCCATGTTTCCACGTGTGCTTATTTGCAGAGCTAATGCCTCCGTGGGTTCATTTTCAGCAGTTTCTGAAGCCATTTCATGGGTGTGATTTGGGGTGGAATCTGAGTGAAAGTGAGAGAAATGCCAAAGGGCTTGTTCTTACTTGCTGCAGAAACAGGAATCAGAGGTTTCTGTTATTGTTTTTGTTGCTGTTTTTCCCCAGGGATGAGTATTTAGGCTTTGTCTCCCTCCGCTTTTGATACAGCCTTTGCCATATTGCCAGTGTGTTTGACTGCTCTCAAATTTC
The DNA here is from genome assembly GCA_037305975.1 of Chrysolophus pictus. Lineage (NCBI taxonomy): Eukaryota > Metazoa > Chordata > Aves > Galliformes > Phasianidae > Chrysolophus > Chrysolophus pictus. The sequence goes on along the minus strand of CM074593.1, from coordinate 7,606,406 downwards.
TGCCTTTTCAACAACCTGAGGAAGAACAATCTTAATGTATATAACTTTAATAATGAGAAGATTTGATGCTCTTTGTGAGGGTTAAAAAAAAAAAAAAAAAGTGTTGAGTCTTGATTGTTCTTTTTTGTTGTTGTTTTCAGTAAATATAGCTGTCACTTCAGATGTTTGAGAGTTTCTGCTGGTTTTTTTTGCTTCTTTATTAATCCTGACAAAGATGTTATTTGCAATTGCGACTCAGGTTAACCTACTTCTATATGGCACAGTAAAAGAGCTCTATATGTAGCACTATTTATTTAAATCATATTTGCTGCTGCCCCTGAACAGGTTGTCTTAGTGCTTGGAAGTGGGTTACAAAATGCATTTTCTTCTCTGTCATTCAGCCAGGTTAAAGATTTGTTAAAGATTTGTGGGCGTATTCGAGTTTCCCAGTTCCTGTATAAAGTGCAGCCACAAGCTGCCCTCAGAACAAACCTGGGCTTGGCACAGATTGGTTCTAAACATGATTAGATACACACACGAGATAAGGGGAACTAGTTGGGAAATGGAAACATTCAGTTTGTGGCATCAAAACAAGTCCTTGAAAAGCATTCTCATTTGTAACAATGGACAAGTGAAAAGCTTCATATTAAAAGAAGTTTAACTTAGAAGTTCAGGATTATGCAAATGCTTGGTTGTTTTGTTTCTTTTTTTCTCTTCTTTAGTGAACTTTGGGAAAAATTAAACACAATTTCAGTAAAACAAGATATAATGATTAGTTTGTACTTAATTTTTTTTTCTTACAGCATCTGACAGCACTCCGCTGAGAGTTGTGGGTTAAATCCCATGGCACTGTATTGGCTGTGGCAAATAGCTCTGGGAAGCTGAGGCAGAAAGAATTGAAGTGAGCTGGCTGAGTTCGTAAAGGAAATCTCTGCTGGAAGTGGGATTGGAGCACAGTTTCCTGATGGCCAGGGCTGTACTACATAGCAGGAATACAAAGGACTGCTCTGCCCTGCATTCAGCCCGTTTAAAACTGAGATGTACGCCCAGATGACGCATCAGGAAGAAGAGCACACATCTCCATGTAGATCTTCGACAGCAAAGCACTGGAGCCTGGGAAACTGTTGTTTGTTGTTGTAAATTATCTTCCCCACTTCCAGCTGGACTTTGGTTCCATCGAGTAACGGCTGGTTTATGAAGAATATGTAACTGTTGGATGCAGAAGTACAGCAATGAGGGGATTGTCTGCCCTACTCTGGGAATGTGCTGTTCTGATGCCCACGGCTGCAATGTGCTTCGTGGTCTTTTGGGTTGCACAGCATTAGCAATAGCAGTGAGAGATACGGTGGTGTGAGTCTGAGTTGGCAGCTTTCTTTGCAATTATGAAATAAGCACATGATGAATTTTTTGAAGAGATGAGTAACTTGACTTTGTATCATATCCATGCTAACAGATTTTCTTAGAGAAGGACGTGTTTTTCTCTTATTTTGAGCAGAAATACAAGATACAGACATATATTTAAGTGTAAGGTTTATGTTTGAGTGTAGGTAATGCAGAAAAAGTCCAACGTGCATGGTGTATATAATATTTTTTAAGAACTAAATGTGATTTGGGCAAAGCATGTGTGTGTTTGTGGGGGTTTTCAGTACAAAAAAGGACAAAAAGACCTTTTGTCAAGCTGTAATTTCTGTGTGGAGCAATGCTTTGTGGATACAGCTCATTTGTTTGTTTCTTTGTGCAAATGTTTTTCGCCAATTTGACTCTACTAAGTGTTCTCTTCAGACTTGGGAATTATTATGGCTAACCATTTCTTTTTCTAAAGAAATGTTTCAAATTCTGTCTGCTGGCAGACAAGCAGCTGGCAGGGTCACAAAGGCTCGGGGTGAGCAGAGGTGCTATGATAAGGTGTCAGAAAGGAAATATTCCTGCCAGCACCTGAGATTCGAGGTGATGCATCGATCTGAATTTGTTTTGGTTCTGAATTTATTTCTGAGCTACTGACATGTGAAGAGTCAGCGTTTCCCCCTAAAACGCCCCGTTTCCTTGTGTGTTTCAGTGCTGTTTTCCCGGGGTTCGAACACGTGGCCTGGAGCTCCAGCTCCGGCGGGGAGGTGGGACTTAGCCTGATTGATGGTCTAACGAGCCAATGGCTTGCTTGAAGCCCTGTAGCAACTCAGGCGCTGTCTCCCGCTACAAACACGAGGAGGGGGCGTTCGAGGTGCGCAGCCCCGCAATGGGAGCCGAGGTGGGCGGGGCTACCTCAGGTGGGCGGGGTTACCTCAGACGGGTGCACCAATACACGGCGGCAGGGCGGCCGCAGCGACGCGGGGGTGGGCGGGGCCACTCTTACCGCGCACCAATGAATGCTGAGGGGAGCGGGGCCGGGCAGGAGCGGTCCAATAGCGCGGCTGGAGGGCGGGGCCCGTCGTCCTGTCAGAGCGCCGCGGCAGCGGGCTGAGGGATGAGGGAGCGCGGCTGAGGGTCGGCGCAGGGAGGCGGTGAGGCGGGGACGGGTGAACGAGCGGAGCGGGACGGGACCGGCGCCCCGCTGAGCCGAACCCCTTCGCCTTCCCGAGCCGCGACAGGAGACCGGCGCCGTCTGTCGGGAAAGACGTCCGTCTCCGTTCTGTCGCGACATGACGCGCTCCGCCGCCGTTCCCCGCCGCTGACACCGGGCTTCGGGCACGACGGGACCGCAGCGCTCCCCGCGATCCGGTCATGCCGCTGCCCGCCCGCGCCGCCGCACGCCGCCGTGTCCTCACCGCCGGGATGGGCCGCGGGAGCTGAGCCGGCGCGGAGGATGAGCCAGGCGGGCAGCCCGGGGAGAGCCTACGACTTTCTGCTGAAGTTCCTGCTGGTGGGAGACAGCGACGTGGGCAAGGGCGAGATCCTGGCCAGCCTGCAGGACGGCGCCGCCGAGTCGCCCTACGGCTATCACATGGGTAAGGGCCGCCCCGCCCGACGGACCGGCTGCGCCGTGCGGGACGCGGAGCTGCCGGCGGAGCGGGGTCCTAGCGCGGTGTAAGGGCCGTGCGGTCATCCGCGCTGTGCGTGGGGCTCCGACGGGAGGGAAACGGCTCCGTACACAGAACGCGTTGTCAGGGTGGTGAGATTTGTCTTGCCGAGAGTCATCCGTGAGGGAGGAGAAACGCTCGGAAAAATCTTGTTCGAGTAAATATCCGTGAAACAGCAAATGTGTTTGCTCTGAAACAGCTTTCGCTGGAAGAAGAGATTGCTTTTTCTCCCTGTTTATCGCTCTTCCATATCAGAAGTGCGGCCCTTTAAGAGCAAGGTTCACGTTTGTAGTGTGTTCTTTCACTTAAGCTTTTTAAAGGGCAAGACAGAGGAGCCTCATCCGTGCCAGATATGTTCTGTCTGCAAAGCAGAGTTCTAAACATTGCCAGCTGATTTAAGTCCGAGCCAGTGGCTTTGGGAAGAGGGATTTTTCTTTTTCTTCTTTCTCCCTATTCTCTTCATTTCTCCTGACCTATTTTCCTAGAACACAACTCTAGTCTCCCCTTTTCCTTCCTCCTGCAAACCTATTGCGTGAGTTATTAGGAAACAAGTGATCTTGTAAAATTACCCGTTGCTTCAAATTACTGCTACTAAAAGTCTCTGACTAGTTAATTCATTTGGAAGGCTTTGCATTTGTTATTATATTTGAATTCATTGCACTGAATCAAAGCAAAGAAGTGGGTGGGGGTGGAGAGTTCTTTGTGCGGTTTCTTATGAGTCAGACTGCGCCTCGAAGGTATCTGTGTGCATTTTAAGGCGTTTACTTAATAGCTTTTGCTAGGTTCCTCCTTGGGATGTTGCAGTCCCTCAGTCTGGATCCTTCATGAGGTTGGAGAAAAAGGGGAAAGGGCTTCATGGGAGCGAGCCGGGTCTGCCCTGTTCTGTACATGTGGTCTAAGTTTATAAATTCTTATCCAGCAGTACAGTCTCCAGTATGTCTTGACATAACAATGTTTGACCAGCTCCCAAGCTCATAGATCATACTTTAGTCTTTGCATATAAACCTCGTGCTACTCGTGGCTTGCATGCAAATCACATTTAAATTGTGTTGCTATCTCTGTGAGTGCATCTCTTGACAGCCAAGAAATACAAATATTCAGTTGGAATTATTTAGTGAGTGCTTAATGTGCCGCTTGCAGATTCTTCACCCATAATAACATCTCCAAAATGTTTCCACACAAGGCTGTACGTTCTGTGCTGTGCTTTGTGGATTGTGGTCTCTTCACCAGTCTTTACTATACACAGTTACACAGATCCAGTTGTTCATGTCTTACCAAACCTCTTATGCACAGGTTTTCTTCCATGGAGAGAGAAAGGAGTTGTAGCCACGAGCTGATGTGCACATGTGAAGAGAGGGGTGTGAGACACAAGTGAGGGCAGATGTAATGGAGGATGTGGTCCTGGGCTGTCAAGGAATACGATTTAATCTTACATTTTGTGCAGTTGGTGGTATAATTAAGATTTTGTTTACACAACCGCAGCATAGCGTTACATCTCACTTAATGAAAGATGTTGTCTTTAACTGTGGAAAATCTGTAGAAAATACTTTCTTGTTCTTCATCCGTCTCTATTTTTCAAGGCATAATGTTCTCCAGTGTACCAAACTTGGAGTACTTTCGAACACTTGCACGTATGCTTACCAGTTGATACTCCTTAACATCCCCTCAACCCTTCCTACATCACTTGAGTACAGCAACATAGGATGCAGCTGTGGAAGACCTGTGCAGGCTGTGAGAATAGAAATGCTGTGAGAGGGAGCAAGCTAAACATCCTGTTGGTGTTATGACTCACTTTCTAATTTGACTTAAAAGCTTGATAAACAGGAGGAGAATTGAAGTGAGCCCTGCAGGACATGAAGAGAGGTAGGAGGAAGACGTGGTGAGGATGTGCTGATCAGCAAAGAAGGTTGCTTGTTGTCTTTGGCAGCATCAAATTAGTTGAGCAAGCAAGGAGATTGAAGACAAAGTAAAACACAGAGTTGACCAGAACAGCACGTGCTATCATTTGGGTTTTTTTGGTGTGGTGGTTTGTTTGGATTTTTTGTTTAGCTCTTGGATGCCCGAAGGCTTTGTGTGCATCTATAGCTGTGTAACTGTGCCACCTCGAGTGTATGGGCTCAAACCTCAGCTGTATAAACCAGAAATAATTTTTTCACAGACACTTTGACTAGTTATTCAAAAACAAACCTGCAGTCTCTCTCATTCCTGGGAAAATACAGCAGTCACATGTCTTACTATTTTTTGTCAGTACACAAAATTGATATAAAATCTGGAGGCAGGAAGGGAAGCCAGCATCGTGTGATCTGTCAAGTCTCTGCAAGCTGCTGCTGGTCCAGGAGCTGTGGTATGAAAGCATTTGGCATAATAACAACTAGTAAGATGAAATACAGCCTCTTCATCTCTGAATTCTTAATGACCAGAGGGCTCTGGCTTGGAAAGAAGGGAAGAAGCTTTATTAACATAACAAAGTGGGGACTGCTATAGAAGATACATTAGTGAGCATGATTCATGGAGATCATCCAGAAAGCAGTTATTCTGAAGATGGGCAGGTAGGCAGTAAGGTTAGTTGTCTGGGTAACCTGCCGGTAGAGGTTTCCCACATCTTGCTGAAAACTCAAATATTACAGTTTGGACATGCTTGATGAGGAAAAAATGCACAAAAAATGATCTTAGGGAGCTGCAGAAACTTTGCTGCTAAGTATTGCTAATTTATCACCAGAATATATTCGGAGGAAATGGAACATAATACCTGAGATGTTCTGTCACTGGGGAGAAAAATATTTTCATGCCTTGCGCCAACAGATTTTTATTCAGCTGGGTTCTGTTTTTACTTCCATATTAAAATAGAGAAAATCTTGCTTGTGATGAGATTGCTTGGCACGGGGGCTGAAAGGAGTGATTGCCTACGCTTAATGCACTCCTAGTCCTTTTCTTGCAGGAACCCCAGGTTTCCACTGGCAAATTCTTTCATCCTTTCTCACTCAGTGACCTTTTTAAGTTGCAGCTCAGGGGGAACGATAACTGATCACTTTGCTGTTATGGGGTAGCTTTCCAAAAGGCATGAATTCCTCCTCCCCTTCCCTTTAAATTACGTTAAAATTCATTTGTGTGCCCATTGATCGCACTTAAAAACTTGTAAATCTGCATTTTTGTAGAAAGGAAAAGCAGGTGGGATTTGATCTCATACACAAGCTAAGTGCCGAAAAGGCAACTGGTGGGAAATACACTTGTTTCAGACAGGGCATCTGACTTCTTTTGGGATGGGCCTGTGAAGCAGTGATGGATGCAGCTCTGAGTGTGCTGGTTACGAGTCTGCTGCCTTCCAAGAGGAAGGACTGCATTAATTCTGGGCTGCAGTATGTGATGCATGTGGAGAAAGAACCCCTCTGTTACTGTATAAGACATGCCCACTTCGTGGGACCAGTGCATTTGCCCTCATATGTGGAAGCAAACTGAAGTGTAACCTTTTTTTTTTTTTTTTTTTTAACTCTTTTTCTATATATTAACACTGTGATAAAGGGTCCTTTTACGTTGTCTGTGATTGCCAGGTCAGTCAATGGAGTTGTTTTGTTGGGGTTTTCTTGTTTCTAGCTGGTCTTGCACATCTGTTCAAACAATTAATATTCAGCTTGGTTGATTTAATGGAGAAGTAGCAATTCTAGGCACGAATGGTAGTTCATAGATCTTCCTAAGTTTCTTTGAAACTTCCATAAAATGACTTTTGCTTTCTTACACACTTCTACTCAACCAGCTTCCTTCAGCCTAACGTAGTGAAATCATTTCTTTGGCTTAATGTTACTCAGCAACTTAGGAATCAGAAGCTTGCATCCACCTCATGGCCAAGAGTTACGGTTTCATGAAGGTGAGGTAGGCTGATCACCCTGGGGTCTGCAGACCCACTTGATCAGTAGGCAAGAACTGCTTTTCTCCCCAGCTCTCCTCCCCTTACCAGCATTGGTGGGTTTTTGTGAGTGGAGGAGAAATCAGTGCCACGTACGTATGCCCATGCTCAAATTTGGTATCTGGCATCTTCTTTTCAGTGACTTCCCTTTATCTGTTTCTTAATAAGGTTTATTCAGTGGTAAAAAGGAAAGACCAAAGAAAACAATTTTTGGTCAAGTGTGTTGTACAATTTCAGATGGAAGAAGCCTTTAAATCTTGCAAATAATGCAGATATTTTTCAAATTCCTGCCTAAAACTAACCTGCACAGACATGGCTGAATTTGATACCTGCTATTGCTACTTCAGTTTGTTGTGGCAAAAGCGATTACAGCAGTAGCTCACTTTCTCCTTTGTCTTTCTCATGCCCATTCTCCAGCTCACTGTGCTGCCTGTCTCTGTTTCCCTTGGGCTAATGGTGTCCTTTTTTTTTTTTTCCTCCTCCCTTTAATTTTTCACAGATGTGCAGGAGTGGGAAAGAGGCTGTAAATAAACAAAATTACCACGAAGCTCCCAGACAGGTGTGTAACATGAAAGGAAAAGTCCAGGCTGGTTTGGAAAGTGGTCAGACTTCAGGCTCATTTCAGTCTTTGAAGTTGCTTTGACCAAACCCAAATGGTGTTCACCTGTGCCAGGATTAAGTTTTATCCAATATGTTGATTAGAATACATTTACATATTGCTGTAAGCTTGTTCTTGTTCTGGGAATATAATGAGGATGCAAAATGGGATGAAGAATAGAATTTGGCTAATTAAAAAAATATATATATATTTCTATCCAATGTTATTTAGTTCCTCTGGACTTTGTTTAATGTGAGACTGAAAATACAGAAAAGCAGAACCATTTTATCCAGTCCTTGAGGTGGGCTGGAGTCTGTCATGCTGGTTTTCTTTAAGGAAAATCTCAAGCAAGGTTCTGATACACCAGACAAACTTGTTTTGAGCTTGCTGTGCTTTTTCCATCCACATGTTGATACAGTGGAACACATCCATACAAATAATTATTGCTTTTTGTTATGCCTTCCTATGCTGTAATAAACTATGAACTGGTTAAGAAGGCAGACACACAACTTGGAGTTCCACAGCAAAGCGAAGCTGTTGCAGCTAAGGCACTGATTTACTGACCACTGATACAGCACGTGTGGAATGTCCAGCCTTCGAGAAAGGTGAAATAAAGCTTTCTGTGCCAGCATTATAATTTAGAACCTACTCAGGGCAAAGTCCACAAAAACACTGGTGTTCACAGCAGCTGCTTATGTATCTGCACTGTCGCTCAAATCTAAGGAGAAATTGAAAGCTAATTAGTAGGAAGCTCTAATCTCATGTCTGCCCAGGAGTGGAGGAGGCTTAAAGGTCTAGAAACTGACACTGCTCCCATATTTATAGTAGCCTAAGGCTGTAACGTAGCACATGCCTGCTATGGTATAATTGCATTTCTGTTTGGTCTGTTAGCAGACTGTTATTCTGGCTTCATATTTTGGAGGAAGGAATACACGAGTCTTTCTCTGGATCTTGCTGGTAGCTCTCTGCAGGAGGTGTGCCTGTTACAGCCCCCAGGGCTGCGAGTCACCAAGGAGGTTGCTCTTACAGTGTTCACATTGGCTGAACCAAATCTCTGAGCTGTGCTTAAGGTAAGGTGAGAATCCTGGTAGTAAATAAAAATAACTGCTTCTGAAGTGGGGAAGAAGAGGGAGTGGGGCCTAGTAGGGAAAACACCCTTACACACAGACAGAAACTTCTCTGTCAAGTTGGTGGCACGTGATGGTTCTGTAGGCATGTAAATGTTAAAGATTGAGCATTTTGGAATCGTGATTGTTGTTAGAAGCAGGGAAATGGGAAAGCTCTTTATTGTTCATGAGATACAGCCTCCTGCTAAGCTGAAAGCTGATATAACAGCTTTGCTGTTTTCTTTGTGGTGTGGGATTTGCTGGTGTGGAGGGGCTGCGTGCGGTCAGCAAGGGCTGCAGGAGACAGAGGTGAGAGCAATTGGTGGGGAGCAGATGGGAGAGTACAGGGCTGTTGGCCCAGAGTTACCTTGGGCATTGACATCTTTTCTGGAACACTGGATTTCAATGTAGAAACTGGTAGTTTTATATATGGGGGTGGAGAAGCTGATGAGGATTTCTAGAGGGGAGATTTCCATCTGTTTTGTCAGCTTATTTTTAAGAACTTAACATGTGATCTCTTGAGTTAGTGCAAAATCAAACCATCCAGAGTTTCTCCCAGTGTATTATTTTTAGATCTCAGCTTCACATTCATATAACATGAGCTCCTGGCAGTACCTGTTTTAATATAGTGTCTTTAAGTGTCTTTGCACAGAACGGTTTTCATTCTTGACTCAGGAGATGACCTATCTAATGAAAACTCCCAGCGATTCTAAATGCGTAGCTGGTTTAAGACCCATGTTTATGTGCAGATGTAATAGAGGAGACTGAACATGTGGCTGCATTTAGAAGTGAACTGCAGTCCAAGAGTGACGCATTTGCCCTACATGAGTTGTGGCTCATCTCTTGCACTTTCAAATGCAGGCTGATGGCTTGTGTCTGGTGACTGTAATTTGTTGAGTGCGTGGTCCGTTCCAGGCTGATGCTCAGATTTTAGCTCTGCTCTTCACCCCAATTTTATACTGTTTGTTCAGCACAACTTGGCAACCTGTAGCTCACTTGGAGGCTCCTGCCATTTCTCCTCTGGCCTGGGACTTTGTGCAGGGAGCCCTGCCCTGCCTTAGCAATGTATGTTCTGCTGTGATCCCACATCAGCAAACTGAAATGGCCAAGAATGCCTGTGTATTCCAAATGAATATATTGAAGAAACAGTCATAAGCCTATTTGAGGATTTAATGCTTAATTTGCACGTTGTTATAGAAAGCGGGCTGTTATTGATGCTTGTATGAAACAGAAAAGAAATTAATTTAAAAAAAAATTAATTTAAAAAGCGTGAGAGGGCTGTTATTCCATAGACTTTAAAACAAAGTAATTTGTGAATTTTAGAGATGAAATGTGTTAATGCAGCTCCTGTGCCCTTGTGCTTTGTTTGCAAGCTGACTTTAATACAATGCTCAACATATTTAAGTGCACGAAACATGAAACTGACAGCTGGAAGACTCGGACCCAGCAGGTCTGGCTGCCTTCCTAATGCTTTTTCATGAGCAGGCTGAGGAGGAGAGGCTCCTGCAGATCATGAGTTCAATGGAATGACTGAGTCAGTATAAGCACTCTTGTGGTGCACAGTCTCTACTTGGACATCTGGGTGTCTGAATTTCCATTCCGATTGATTTAGCAAGGAAATGCTATCCCTGTACGTGCTGCGAAATCCCAGTCAGTCCATGACTGTCCTTCTGATCTTTCTCTGTGTTTACTTCTGTAAATATGCCAAGGGAAGTTTGCACGACCTTGACTTCTCAAACCAGTTCAGAATTTGTAGATTGGGGTTTAACTTGAGTACATACTTTATGAAATAGAAATGTGACAAATGGGACTTTAAACAAGTTCATAACTTCTAAACTTTTATTTTCCTTTTCAGTTCATTCTAAAAGGACCTCATTTGCCTGATCTCAGTCTTGTAGCAAGTCCAAGAATACATGCAGTGTAATGGCTTTTCTTCTTGTCTCCAAACAGGAGTTTAATGCATGGTGGTTGAATACTATGGTTTTATAGGCAGTCTCACTTCTCAGTCTTCACCATACTTACCTCAACATCTGCAGGACAGCTAATTCAATGCAGAAGACTACGTGAGAAGTGACTGCATAGTTTAGGGGTGAAGAAAAGTCTGCAGTTGTAATGATTCAAATGAAGCTTGGCTGCAGACTGATGTTTTACCTGTAGAGGAGCAGCCTTCCAGCACCCGTGGGCTGGTCATCAAGGGGACAGAGTCATTCTTCGTAAAGAGTTTGTGGGTGTAGGTTGAAACAAGAGGTTCAGAGGTTCAGAATAGGTAAGAGGAATAACATTTTCTTTAATGGAGGAGAAGAGTCAAGCTGTGGAACAGGTTGCACAGATGGATCCCCAGACCTCACAGCTGATCCTGATTTGAACAGGAGATTGATCTAACTGACCTCTTGGTTTTGGGCCAACCTGACATTTCTTTTTGTCCTTTTTACCTAAAATCAGTTTATTCTGATATAATAGAAAAGTGAAGCCAACTAAACAATGAATAGAACAAGATCTTAGTAACGTATAGTCTTTGTTTTTCCTTTAAATCTAAACACAAAATGCTAGGAAAAAAATCTTTCTGAAGTTTTTCTCCTGGAAAAAAGAGTACAGTTCGAATATTGGCAGCTCTTCTGCTGGAATAGCTGGAAAGGAGGAGAGGAAAGAACTGGAAACGTGATCCAAACCAAACTTAATTTCCTTTATTTTTATAATGGAAGATACATTGTGACTTGGTAACTCTTCAAGTTATTGTTAACATTATCTGGAGAGCCCACTTTGCTGCAGGATGTGTTTTGCTTGGGATTTCAAATCCAAGAAGTGGAATGGTCTTCTGTTGGTTTGGTTTGGCAATACAGTTTGGAAGCTCTTTCTCTTCAAGTATCTGTGCTTTTGCTCTTTTGTATTTTTAAAGCAAAATTACGGTGCTTACATTTACTCCACTTATTCTTTGTGAATTCCAACTTTGATCTTTATTGTAATGACAGAATTCACAATATACAGGAGTATGCTTCTGAAATAGAATTCCAATGCTGTAATTGTTATGATGTGTTAATATGCTTAACTAATAACAGTGGTTTAATTTTTCAGAAGCATTTATTTGCAGCTTGACTTAAAGCCTGAGGAGGTCTTGGAGAGGTTTCTAACTCTTCTCTGAGCTCTTAGACCTATAGCTCAGAACAATGACTGCTGGATGGTCTTGTGATTCTTGTCGTGCCAAGTATTTTTGAGCTGGTTTACTGCTAATGAAGTGTCAAGATATAAAAGATCATTGTTCTCTTCTGGAAAATGTCGTAAAATGTGAAGTATTGCATCTGCTTTTAATATTTTTATGGTAGCTTTGAAGCTATTCTTCTTTCCAGATTCTGGCCATATTTCAAGCCTAGCATTCTAGATAGAAGGGCAAGTTGTACGTGGCTGCTTCTCATTTCTTTCTAGATTTGTAGAATTTGTAGAAGATATGTAGGCTACCTCTGCTTTTTTCCCTATGTACCAGGATGATTTGTCCTTACCTGTGAAGCTGAATTACTACACCAGGAAGATATCCATAAGCACAAGGACTTTTGGACAATCAGTTCTTATATAAAATCCATTTGACTCTTTTGTGGCTAGCTATCTTAGCCTGATGAAACTTCTCTTCACTCTACTTTCCATGGATGTGCAGAACACCATGTCGTATCTTGAGACGCATTCATATGTCAAAAAAGATGAAACAGTCACATGTCAACTTTGTTTAGTTGCAAGGAACATGGAAGACGTATGAGATCTCAATGACAGACTGCCCTTGAGAGCTGATGTTCTTTGAAAGTAATATAACAGCTTTTCAGGAAAAGAGAACACTTGTTAATATTGTGCTCCTTTCTCATGTCACCATCCAGCTCTTAGCTGCAGGAACTGGAGAACAGCAGTGAGAAGGTGCTAGGTCATGGTCATCTTTAATTTGATATTAAATGGACCAGAATTCTACACCTTTGACCTCAAAGGAGAGCATACCACAGTTTCTTAAATTTGACTTGCTTTTTCTCATCCCACCACCTCACTTTATCTGTGTCCTTCTCAAAGCCCCTGTCTCTTTACTCAGCCATTTATGGTTTGGTCACTAGCTGGTTCTGTGCCCTTTGTTTGTCTGGACTTCTTGCTCTGTATCTCTGCTCAGCTCCTCTGTTCAGCCTCCTTCTCGGTGTCTCATCCCCACCTTTGTTCTGCCTTCATGCTGGCATCTTTGTCACATCTCTCTTACCACGTAGCTCAGGGTTCTGTCAGGTCCTAATTTCTTTGTCCAGCTGGTAACAATCATTTCCAATCTATTCTCTGGAACTCCTTCTCTTCACATGAGTTTTCTAGCCAGAAGTGTGTTGCTGTGCTGGCAGGTTGTATCCTGATGCCAATCAATCTGTAAGGCACCAGAATTCTATGACAGTCCATCACAGTGGTCTCCTTGTACCAATCTATTGTTTCACATCTGTGTGGAGGAAAACTCATCTCACATGAGATTCCTGGAACTGATACATTAGGCTCTTCCTATCTTCTTTCAAACTTATTAATAAAATAGGATGATATTTCAAAACAAAGCAACAACAAAAAACTTTTTTCCCTGTGTGATGCTAATAACATTGTCTTTTCCTGCAGTGCTGCTATTTATAAACAGTAACATGTTTTTGTATATATAAATATATTCTTCTCAGGAAGTTAGCTGCAACTTGCAGCAAGCTGTTGAGGCAGCCAGCTTACCTTACACCTCTGATATTCTTTCCTTTTGGAAGAATGAAGAGGGGAAGTGATGAACTGATGCCTCTTCCTGACCAGAGGGAGGTGGGGACAAATCTTTCTTCTTGTGGAGTAAATTTGGACTGTGCAGAGGCTATTTATTTTTTGTGCACAATTGAATATTAAGACGGAGGAGAACGAAATATTGTTTCAGATTGTCTGAATTTTCTTTCCTCTTAGCATGAATAGAAAGAGATCGTTCTCAGGTTTTGGCTCTCTATTTAGCCACCCTAGCAGAATTACTGCAAACTAAGGCATGATTTTATAAATGAAATCATATACTTTTAAGTTGCTTGCAAGTTTTTGAGGGTAGGATGCAAATTCAGCATGCAAAGGACTGGCTTTAGTTTGCTTACAAACACTGACGATGAGAGAGTGGACAGAAACATAGGTTCTGTTTCTGTAAATTAGCAATCTGGCTAATTAAATCTTGTGGCTCACACAGGGTTTGGAGTACTGCAGTTGTTAATTTGGTTTTCAACTAAGCATTGGAGGTGTGCCATAAATTTATGACAAACTTCTTAATCCTGTACCCATTTCTTTGCTTTGAAGGACAGTGGTCCAGGCTAGAGCCAATGAGAAGTGCTCTGAGATTTCTGGGTTCTAACCTGGTGCCCTAGGAACTTGCAAGCATGAAAAGCTTCTGTGTAATAAAGACCACTTTGATTTGTAAGAGTAGATTTTTTGTAAGCTGATTTCTTTAAACATTTGAAGGAGAACAAGTGTGCTGAAGGATAGGCTGTGGTATTCACATATCTGACCATAAGCAAACATAAAAATAAAAGCAGAGCTTTCTGATCCAAATCTGTTATTTAAAAAAAAAAAAAAAAAGAGAGAGAAAATTGTCACATATTTGAAATGAGTGCAAGGCTTATTATGTGTAATTGCGATTTATGATTTGATTAATGAGTTGAAGAAAACAGTCTAGATCTAAAATTCCAGTATCTTTGTTTCAAACTGAATACCCAATCTGTGCTTTTCAAACACGTGGCTTTTATTGCAGTAATTAAGGGCGATAGATTAGAATTTGGAAAATGATGGTGATTCTGGAATGGCAAGTCTGACTGTCACATATCCTGACCTTTGTGCTTGCACCTCAAATTATGTGGTCCAGTTTTATTGTAAAGAGTTCATTGGCAGTAAGAAGTTTCAAACATCAGCTTAATTGAATTCTGAATCAAAAGCATGGTGTGGGTCTGCTTGCTTGGGGTGATAAATGAATGGGCTTGGAAGCTGTGGCACTTCTCAAAAATACTTGAGACAGTCACAAATGTGTTCCTAACAGAAACGTTAAGCTGTAGTTTTGCCATGGGTAGAGAAAGGTAGATAGCTTAGAAGGCTCATAATGGGAAATGATGCATGAAAACGTTTTAAGCACTCTCTAAAACCTACCACCTGTTTTTTCAGTGCTGTCAACAGCTATTGAAGGATGCTTTTGCTCGACTTTGTTAAACATCCCATACCCAGAATCCCACTGTGTGGATCTATTTATGGTTCCCTTTGTTTTGTAGAATCTTAAGGTTTGGCACAGAAGCAAACAATGGGAAGGAGACGTTGATATGTGTCTGATATAACTATTATTGTATAATTTGGACAAACCAATGGAAATCTCTGAAATGTGGTCAGATCATGTTCTCTGTTCTCCTATAGGTTATTTAAAATAAAATACAAAGAAAATTCAGAACAGCCTCAAAACCATTAGAATGTTGGACAAACATCTCATTCCTATGAAAAATTGTCTGCTTTTTCTTGTTTTTTTTTTTTTTTTTTAATTATCAAAATACAACTGATGATGTGTCTGTAGCCAGTTGCACCCAGACTTTGAGTTGTGTATTCTTCACTACTGCAAAGCTACAGTTGGCAGTCGCACTGTAAATCACTGAATCTCAGTAACAGAGAACATTTTTGATGAAGTAATCTTGCCTTTGCTGGAAGACAAAATGAGCAACTTAAATGGTTGAAGGATTCTTCCCAAAGAGACACATCACAAGAATGCCACTGCATGCTTCAAGAGGAATAGAAGTGTTACAGGGAACGTTATACTTACCAGTGTTGACAAGACTGCAGTGCAGCCAGTGAAGCATCAGTGATGGTATGGAATGGCTAGAAAGCATCGCTGCACAGAGGATGCCTTCCTATTTGCTGTTGTTACCAAACAGCTGAATGATTTTGGGGGGAATTTTACTGCATTCCGGAATGTAGTAATGCTAAGTTCAGTTTTGTAGCTCTTTGCTTTGTGTTTGAGAAGAAAAGTATATATTAAAAAAGCAATTAAAAAAAAAAAAACAAAAAACCTCTCCAGCAGGGATGCAGCTTGTCTGAGGTTCTTTAATTTCAGTTTGTGGCTTGAGGCCTGTATCATCTTGATTTATTAAAAAAACCAATCTACACGAAAGTGTGAAGCACTGACAGGTTTTTCTGGCTCACTTCAGGCAGCTGAACTCCATGACTGGCAGCCTGTTTCTTTCCTTTCCTCTGCAGCAATACTTCTCGCCTGTGTAGCCCAACAAAGCTATTCTGTATTTCTAAATGAGTGAATAATGTTCTGCAAGGACATTTGATTTCTGCAACAGCACAACCCACATCTGTTGGTCTCATTGTTGTAGCTGCATGCTGTTCTGATGATTCATGGCAAAAGGCCTTTTGTTTTGGTTCTTCATCAGTGGCAAATGCAGAAATATGCAGGATATAGTATACTCAGGTTTCATTATCAACTGGCTCTATCTGTATTACAGCTGAAGAATACAAAAGTTTCTGAACCTATTTCTTCTTTGGAGATCTTCTCAGAAGTCCATAGATGCTTCCATAAACAGCAGCTGGTAGGAGTATATCTTTGAGGTGCATTATGCATGTCATCTTAAGGGAAAATATGTAATATTTTGCTTTATGTGCAGCCAAACAAGGACAGCTTGCAGTGGTGTATGCTCCATGGTCCTGGTTTACGTAGCTATGAATCTCTGCAACTCTGACTTCCTATGTTTGGTATGTCTTTAAGAAGAAGGATGGATGTCCGGGCGCTGCGTGGGATGTCAGTGTTTGCTAATGATGGTCTGCATCTCCGTGAACTTTTAGATAAACTGATGGAAGTATTTCACCCTGTGGGAAATAGCAGCAGTAGCACAGGATGCTGGAACAAGCTGTGCAGTGTTGGGCAGGGTTTGTTCTGTGTTCTATGTTCTTTAGGATTTCTGAAACGATGAAACTTGTTCTTTCAGTACAAAAACTGTTTTCATGTTGTGGTCTGTTCCGTGGTCCAAGGCTTTTCTATAGGCTGGATTAAAAAAAAAAATATATATATATATATATATATATCTCTTATATATAGATATACATAGATATCTATCTGTATATAGAGACAGCTATATATTGTTCTTGGCTTTCAGGTTGCGCAGATGTTTAGTGATTGCTGCTGGAAATGACAAACTATTCAACAAGTCAAGTGATAGATAAGACTATTTCTAATAGTTCTACGGTGCAGTTGTTCTTTCAAATTTGTTGTTCTTGAATCTTTTCCCCTATGAAGGCCAAGGCTGCTTTAGCTCTATTAATTAGATCAGTAAATACAATGCATAATTACAGTACTGGCAAAGTGTTTTTATGGGTTGTTTTTACAACTAGCTATATATTCCATGAATGTAATCTTCAACATACAAAAAGCTAGAAAATCACTGGAGTTATTTGTAATGGACATCAAGAACCTGGTTCTCTGTGCTTTTCTGTTATGTTATAGCATTCATCTTATGAAAAGGAATCGATGCCACTGTGCGATGTAATAAAAGCATCCTGCGTTCCTCGGGGGCTGTTCTTGAGGAATTGGGTGATAGCTGTGCACAGAGGAGTTGCCTTGAGTCTAAAACTCACAGACAGCTGCACTGTGTGGTTGTGCACTCATCTCTGGCAAGAGCGTATTCAAATCTGTAACCAGGGAACATTCCCTGTTTTAGGTACCCCGTACTTTATTTCAAATTGTGTTTTTTAGTTTAGTGAAGACTCTGTTTTCATAGACTGGGCTCAAACATCGTTTGCCTCAGATGATGTATGTCTCAAGTAGCCGTAAAAAGTGCCATTTGAGCAGTCAGCGTGGGGTGGATTTTCTAAGCATCACAAAAGCTGCACATGATCGTCCCTTTGCCCACTGCTAAGGGAGAGCTGACTCAGGTAACAGCTACTGCCCGGTAACTGCTGTTCGGTAATGTAACACCTTGCTTGTTTTTATTCCACACCTGACTCTTCCCAACCACCTCCTAAGGTCCTTCTCTGCGCTCCTCTCCATCAGCAGCCCCTCACCTGTACTGACACTGCACTCACCCACGCTTCCCAACAAGGACGTGAAGGGAGGCAGGTTAGGAGCTTTGTTGAAGTCAAGGTGTGCGCAAACTGCATCCACTCCTACTGCTCTTTCCGCCCCGCCTTATCTATCCTGGATGAGGATCCAGTTATGACAAAATGCAACTTGCGTTGGCCGGGAATCGAACCCGGGTCAACTGCTTGGAAGGCAGCTATGCTCACCACTATACCACCAACGCTGTGCTTGTTGGGTTAGCTCTTCATTTATTGCTGTGCTCTGCGTTCTTTGAGAGCAATAGAGCTAGGGTAGATGTCTTAGTAAGCTTTAAAACTTCTTTGCCCCCCCTTCCCATAAATATAGCACACTAAAAAAATCTTATTGCTAAGCATTTAATATATGCACCATTATGAACAATTATATACACTGTAATATAGCTTAACTTCTTCTTATTCTGAGTATTAATGGTCATCCATAGTAATGAATCTTACAGCTGCCTTATTGTAACTAATAAAACCCAGCGTCTTCAGTAGATACTGAGACTTCCTCCAGCCTCTCTACGTAATTACTGCAATCCATTTATGTGCCCCAGCCGAACCTCCTGGCTGGCTGGTGGGGCTGCTTTCTGTGACAGCACGGGGCTGCCACTGTTTGGGAGTAGAAGTCCCAGGATGGGCAGTGCTGCCAGCCTGGCAGCTCTCAGCTTGTGCTCTTCATCCCGTACCTAATAGCTGGTAAGACTGCAGAAGGATGGCAGGCTCACAGCGCAGCAAGTGGTTGACATTCTTCTGTTTCTTTTCAAGTCTCAGTACTTCCGCTGATTTTGCAGCTTGCTGCTGCCTGTGTACCCACCAGAACTCCTGCAGTGCACTGAGTGTGTCCTCACTCCTCTGCTGTTCTGTAGTTGTCTGTCTGCAGTACAAGTACAGGCAGTTAAAGGGTCATCTTCAGCACTCTTCCTCTGAAGATCTGCTGAATTCTTAAGTAGCATTAGGAGACTCTTCCCACTACATTTGTCCTGCATCAGTGTGTTTTTTCTCATCCCCTTGTTTTGTTTGTGCTCAGAAAATAAGACCTCTCTGCTCTTCAAGACACGAGTCTTGTTATGTTTCAGGATATTTTCAGTTTTCTTGCTTTTTAAACTTCATTTGGAGGAGCT
Source organism: Chrysolophus pictus (assembly GCA_037305975.1). NCBI lineage: Eukaryota > Metazoa > Chordata > Aves > Galliformes > Phasianidae > Chrysolophus > Chrysolophus pictus. The sequence goes on along the minus strand of CM074593.1, from coordinate 7,587,615 downwards.
GATGAATAAATGTTCGATTCAGGAGGTTTCTTGTCTATGACAAAGTTGAGAAACATGAGAAAAACACAGCAGTGAAAGCGTGTTGCATGACTGAGCAGTGTGATTACTGAATGCAACTTTCCAGAGAACAATTAATAAGATAAAGGCATTTTTTAAACTATTTTTTATGTTTATAATGATGCCCTTTATGGATGCAGTGTTAAAGCACAGTGCTCAAAGCCTGAGCATTGTGGTGGATATTTTCAGGCGTCAACTGTGGCTACATAACTGCTTCTGATTAGTATTACCTAACTCAATTGAGAAAAACTACACCCATTTTGCCCAAGAAAACTGCAAAGCTAGACCTGACCATATTTTTTTGCATGGTTTAATTTGTTTCCGGGATATGTCACCAGTAAAAAAAAAAAAAAAAGAAACAAAAAACCCTAATATTGTAAATCTCTGCAGATTTTTTCAAAGACTACATAATAAAGATGTGAGCTCAGCTAAATATGTCTGCATATTATTTGTTTTTTTTTAATATTTTAAAATATTTTTAAAAATATTAAAGATTTTAAAGATTAAGTAGTGTATATGAATGTATAGATACATATCACATGCTGACTTTAAGCACTGCAGTACTTCACAGCTCATCTAAAAGAAACACTGTAGGTCAACCCCAAGTGCTGGGCTTGTTAGGAAGGAATAACCTGCAACCTGCCTGCCTGCTGCTGGGCACTGAGTAGGTCTTGGGGGGCAGAGAAGATTGTTATCAGTAGCAATGGAAAAGTCTAGAAAGCAAAGGCCAGACACTTTGCACCATCTACTGCTCTTATATTAGGGACACACATAGCCACTTTATAAGAACTGTTTGTGAATCAGAGCTGATGAGAAAGGAAGAAATAATAGAGGCAGTGAAGCTGGGGAACAGAGGAAGTGAATAACAGATAGTTCACAATATGAGAGGAAAGGCTTAAAGGTAGTTCTACCTTCTTTTATTGAAAATAAATAAAACTTTAAATATGTATATTGTCATGGAAATGACAACAGAGATTCGTGATCAACATGAAGGGATGCTGAGAAATCTACTTAAAATGAACCTTGCTTAAGTAATATGAAAGCTCTTCTAATGTTTATGTGAACAAGTTATTTTTACTCGTGTTCAGTCCATAGAGTAGTAATGAATAAATTCTTTTATGGTCAGCTTCTACGAAGTCCATAACTATTGTCCATATATTGCACGCTTTCAAGCTGATGTAAGATTTGTATGCCTGTGTTCCCCTCAGGAATAGATTACAAGACTACAACAATTCTTCTGGATGGTCGACGAATCAAGCTACAACTCTGGTATGTCTTCCACCATTCCTCATAGTTTATATTTCAGAGACATAACGAATGCAACTCTTTGGGGCTTGAGTTCACCCTTATGCCTCAGAAATATTTAGCCAAATGAGAAAGAATGATCCAGCTAGCCAGTACTTTGGGCAAGTCACTTACTTTGTATTTATTCCAATTTGTTACCTGCTTCATATAGTAGGCCCTACAATTTCTCTAAAGGAAAGATGAGTCATAAATACAGGAGGAAGGCACAAAAGATTCAAAGAACCTTCAAAAATTGTAAGATATACTTGTAATGAGAACTGTGAAAATACCTTAAAAAGCATTCAGTGATTGTATGGCAACATTCCCTGCTCAATTTATTAGTAGTAATGGTTGACTAAAGAACCGTAGTATTGAAAACAAGAAGTGTTATTGCTCACCATCAGTTAAATGTGGATAACTTCATTAATGTGCAACACTATCCTAACAAAAACATGTCAAGAACAACAACAACAAAATTTTACCATGTGTATTTTTCCTGTAGGGTCAGACAGTTGGTCTGTTGGGGAGTCTCTGTGGTAATTTTTTTGCAGAGGACCATCTTCTGGCTCCTTAAGAAATATTCTGCAAGAAATACGCAGCTTGAAATATGCAGCATTAAAGTTTTCCTCATTCCCTAAGCTCATGGCATAAAAGAGGAAGAAGCAGGGTCAGGGCAGGACAGACAGGAGATGGAGTGTGATTTGTGAGGAAACTTCATCTAGACAAATTGGAGAGGTGAGTTGTAAGAACACAAAGTGTTCAGATAGGGTAGAGAAATTCAGGTGAAATTGAGTTGATATAATTATATTCTTTTCCTCCTGGAAATGGACAATCTTGTGCCACTTCTATCTTTAGAAGTCTTGCTGATGTTTATTTTAATTTGAAAGTTTCTAAGATACTGGAATTAAATGTCTAATTTATTCTTCATTGGCTGTTTTTGCCTTTATGAATTTCAAGATGACATTTCAAGATAAAATGCTAAATGTAAAGAAGGATAATAGTACTCTGACATACAGTGTCTTGATTACCTGATAATTTGTTCATGTACTTCATTATTCTACTGCATTACATTTTATACAGCTGTGTAAAAATAGCATATAATGCTCATCTGAGAGATGCTTTAATCCTTTTTGTGGAGGGAAATGATATTCTTAGGACTCCTGAGGACTCCTGAAAATAACATAAATAAAATAATATTAAAATCTAATATATCTAATATCTAATAATCTAAAATAATAGATCGGAAATGTTTCTGCAGCTGACCATATACAGAAATGTGTGTCCTGCATTTGAAGATTGGTAACCTACCTCAAAAATACCTTATGGAATTTTGTTTCTTAGCATATCCTTCACTGTGATTCTGTACTTCATGCTTTCACTGTCTCCTTAAAGCCTGTTTCCTCATACTGAACTTATAATGCTATTGCTGCTGTAATCAAGAATTTACTGTTTTTCCATTAGTTTCCTAGGTGATAGCTATTGTTTACTCCCACTTTTTTGTCTGCTGCAATGACAGAATGTTTCTTCAAGCTGAGCTAAATGCAAAGTCTAGTGGCATACGTATGCTGGACCAGTAGCCTTTGTTTTCCAAGGACAACTGCAAGAATAAAGCTTCAAGTTCTTGTCCTCTTGTACTGAAAAATCTGAAAAATTTAAAAGGCTGAATTCCATTGAGAGAAAAACCTGCTGAGAATGAGAACAATTCTTAACACGTTAGTGACTACTTGTGTGACTAACGGAATGAGGGGTGATATTGATCAGTACAAACCTAGCTGAACTCTTAATGTAGGAGCCCACCTATTTCATCTAAAAATATTTGTAACTTATTTTGTTTAGGGATACATCAGGGCAAGGGAGATTCTGCACCATATTTCGGTCATATTCAAGAGGTGCTCAGGTAAGCTGCATGCAGCTCTCTTTAGTGATGAGTAAAGATTATTGTATGAACAACAGATAGCAAGTTGTGATGACTTTTGTTGCTCGCCTGTAGATTGCATGCAGTTGCACTGATAGTCTAAAGACAACATGAAGGTTGGGAAATAATAAGGGGCAGGATTTTCTTGGGTGGGAGGAGGAGGGGCAGAAAGTAATGAGATGACAGTTGAACCAGAGTATGTTATAATGATAAATATCTTCAGGCCTTCTTGTTGGCTACATCAACAACTTAAGCCCGTTAGTTTCCTTTGACCATGTGAATACGCATGCTAGTGCTGCCTTTAAAGCTGTGTGCCAGGTAAGGTGAGCAGCCAACACAAAACTCAAGAGCAATAGGAAAATACAAACATAATAAAAAATGTAATGAAGTGTAACGACTTATAATGAAATCTCTTAAAAAAAAACAAACACACAGTGTAGTGATTTTAGTGTTTCAGATTTCAAAGTACTGCTTTAATTCACGACATGTAGAATTGCATGGTTTATGTTCCAGAATTATACAGAGCATTGAATCTTCACCCTACTGCATGTGGCCACTAATATTTATTTACAGTGACTTGTGTTGTGTGTATGATCAATCACATTTGTCCACTGTAAAAAGAAATATTTACCAGTACATAACCCCCTCCCAGAAAGTCTGGGATTCTGTCCCTTACCATATCAGTAGTCAACACAGAGAGCTGGGGCTTGGTGTTATTGAATGTTGAGGTTCTGCTTCATTAGGATCTTTCTAAGCATCTTATAGGATTATTTCAGAATAGAGAATTCGCAGATAGTATTTTCTATTTTGTGCCTTTGTTTTTTTAATAACGTGTATATTTAAAAACAGGGAGTAATACTAGTGTACGACATTACCAATCGTTGGTCATTTGATGGCATCGATCGATGGATAAAGGAAATAGATGAGGTAAGGTACAACCCAAGACTGTCACTAGTCTATTGCAGATGAGTAAGACTGACAGTTTATCATATTTTCTGCTGTTTTTACTGGCATTTGCAGGCGATGCTTACTACGGCGTCATCCAAGATGCCAAGTTTATCATTCTGTTTCTATGTTTACAATTCTGGAAGTTAGAAACATAGCAGCTTGAAGTGTCTCATTTCTTTAAAGGTGTTGGCAGTAAGCATATGGAGGGCAAAGATTTCATATTGTAGTCCCACTCTTGCTATAGATTTGCCACATCATCTCTGCAAGTGAGAAAGGGATGTTTTTAAATCACAGAATCATAGAATAGCTTAAGCTGAAAGAGACCTCTAGCGATCACCTTGTCCAACCTGGCACTCAGTCTAAACTCTTGAAAAATCTTTTGTTTTAACTGAGGGAAGGGAAAAATTAGAGCCAATTTTTTTGTATTGCTTTTCTTTTCTCAGCATGCTCCTGGTGTACCAAAAATCCTGGTTGGAAACCGCCTTCACTTAGCCTTCAAGCGCCAGGTGTCTACTGAACAAGCACAAACCTACGCTGAGCGGCTGGGCATGACTTTTTTTGAAGTCAGTCCTCTTTGTAATTTCAATATTACAGAGTCCTTCACTGAACTAGCAAGAATAGTATTGATGAGGCATGGAATGGACAGGCTCTGGAGGCCAAACAAGGGTAAGCAAAATATGCTGAAAATATTTAAAATTAGTCCTGGAAAAGGTTTGTGGTTCCTTAATGAAAAATAATTTCCAGAGAATTGTTTCCTTGGCTGACATCAAAATGAAGGGCCAGGAATTTGATACAACTTTGTTTTCTAAACAGAAAATATGCACCTGCAGGCGTAACCTGTTCCTGCTTTTGTAAGGAATAGCATGTCTTTCCTAGAACTAAGTATTGATACTTAAGTAGGAAATGGAAGCAGCAGATATTTTTGATAAAGCAGGTGTGGGAAAGCATGTGGGAAGAGAAATGAGATTTCATCCTAGAAGTACAGCATGCATGCAGAGCGTTGGTTATTCTACTAGCGTTTGGCTGACAAAAGCAAACTATTATAATGGAAGTTTTATGTCTGTTTTTAAGTACTGAGTCTGCAAGACCTTTGTTGCCGTGCCATAGTTTCCTGCACCCCTGTGCATCTTGTTGACAAGCTCCCTCTCCCAGTTGCCTTAAGAAGCCATCTCAAATCCTTCTCCATGGCCAACGGTCTTAATGCCAGAATGATGCATGGACGCTCATATTCGCTCACATCCAGCAACATCAATAAAAGGAACAGCTTAAAGAAAGCTAAAATTATCCGTCTACCACAGAGCCCACCAAAAAACTGTACAAGAAACAGCTGTAAAATTGCTTAAGCTCTGTGGGAAAAGGAACCTGGATGGAATCCCTTCATGTGAAGCGTTGAATGTGAGGACTCCTTTTTTTAGTAGTAGAGCATACTCTATGTAGGTATCACACTACATAGACAAAAATGAGAAAAACAAGTACTATTTTGGAGCCTGATCACTACAGTAATGCTGCTTTGGAATGAGTGACTTGTTCAGTGCAACTGAAAGGGTGTGATGTTTTGCTGTTGGACTTGCATACTTTATTTTAGTTTCTGACTTGCATGATGCCATTGTTTTCACTACTTGATGTATTTTCCTATGGGGAACAATTATCATTATATTGAGTTCTTAATTCCATTAAATCTGGAATGTGGCTTACTGTGTAATTGTTTAAAAAAAAATCCTGTCTTTTTGCAAACTATTAAAAACATGAGTCATTGGTTTACATATTCGGGCAGAAGTTTTTAAATGCAATGTATTGTATACATTGTAAATTCTACAAATAGTGCAACCAATTCTAGTCATACTGCAGTTGTGTATTTGGATGTTTGGTAAAGCTTCCTTGATGACTTCAAAGCACTAACTTAACTAAGCTAAAAATGTGTATATAATTATGATGCACATATGCAACAAAGTTTTGTCCCATTCATATATGTAATAGATTTGATAAAGTTTTTTGGTATGTTATTTAATACTTTGGGGAATTAATTTGTGATTTAAATACTTATTTTTCTGTACAGAAAAAAAAAACTATATATATATTACATTTTGTACCACTCTACCAGAATGTTTGAGAAGGAAATGCCAAAGATACTGTAGTTAAGGGAACATGACTTGAAAAGCTGCTTTATAAGAAAAAAAAGCACTATTTAAAAAAATAAATGCTTCTGGAAAATAAATCCTATTGAGCTTTATTTAATTGGACAAAGTTGTCTTTATCTTCCTTGAGAAGAATCTGAAGAACAGTATACCTGAAATGGACAGCAGGAACACGAAGCCATCTTAAAAGCATGATATAATGCTTTGAATACGTCTGTCTTCAATACTGTGAAGTGACACGCAGAAGGACACATGTCAAGCGTTCCCCTTCTTTTTGAAGAATACCATGACTCGTTTTGAGCAGTCGGAATCCTCTGAGGTGATGGTGTAAATCTTCTAGGCATCTTCACAAACGGGACATACCATCAAGTTAGGTACCTTTAACGTTCGCCCTGGATCAGACTAGGCCTCCACAGCCCCTCTGTGTGAGTAAGGAAGACTAAAACAAGTAAAATGCCAAAGCTATGTCAGGACCTGGACTGATGAATGCAGCACTACTTGAAAAGTGCGATCAACATCTTGTCTCATATTTAACAACCGAATAGGAAAACACAGCGCAGCGGAAGGAATTTCTTTGGCTTGCTTTCATTGCTGCAGCTCACTCCATGACCAGCAGCTCCACCTGCTGGGCTGAGCTGTACAGGGAATGCTGCACGTCTGCATTTCTGCGTCCTGCAGAAATCACTTCTCCACGGCTGAAGGAAACATGCATAGCAGCCTGCAGCGAGGTTACAGCCAAGCCCTCGGAGTTCCGGCTGTGTTTCGCTCGTGTGCAGAGTTCTGTGCACAGTAGTGTCCTGTTTTAAGTCTTGGCCCCTTCAACCAGCAGGTCACTGATTTCTTTTCTACCTGCTGTGTGAAAACTGGGAGAGACCATTAGCATGGACCTGCCGGCATCCCGCTGCCAGCCGGGGCGCGGGCAAGGCGGGGGGAGGCGCAGCTCTCGGCGCGGTGCTTGGAGCCCGAGGGCGCCGCTGTCCGTAGCTCTGAGGGCGGCTGTCGTGGCTGAGCGCGGCCTGCTGAGACGGAAGGGATCGGGGTGCCCCAGGCGTGAGCGCCCCGAAACGTTTGGGCCTTTGTTTCAACGCTTGGTGGTGGGTTTAGTGTTAGTGTTATCACTAATATTTCCTTCTCGGGGAGTTCGGGGCTCAGCTCGCACGGCGCACACCCGCCCTCAGCGCCGCCCGCCCGCACAGCGCGGCGCTCCCGCCGCCATTCCTCATGGGCGGAGCGCAGCGCAGCACGGCTCGCTCACTCGCTCGCTCGCTCGGCGATCCCCGCCCCGCCGGGTGGATGGCCTCGGTGCTCGCCTTGCGGCCTGGCTGTGTCGGAAGCCGCCGCCGTTCTATCCGCCGCGGCTCGGCTCGGCTCGGGCTCCCGCGGCGGGGCTGAGGCGGGCGGGCGCCGCCATGGTTTAAAGTCCCGCGGGAGGAAGCGAGCGGGCGAGAGCCATGAACCTGCTGCCGGCCAACCCGCACGGCAACGGGCTGCTGTACGCCGGCTTCAACCAGGACCACGGTGAGGCGGCGGGGCCGGGCCGTGCCGTGCGGTGGCTGCGGGGCGGCGCGGTGCCGTAGGGCGGTGCGGTGCGGTTCGGTTCGGCGCGGTCCGTTCGGGCGGTGCGCGCTGGGCGAGGCCCGGCGCCGTGAGCGGGGCTGCCGCTGCGCTGACGAAGCGGCCTCCGATTTCAGCGGCCGTTTGTGGAGAGACGAGTTAATCGTCCTCCTCCCAGCTCTGGGCTGCGGCGCTGGCTGCGGCGGGGAGCGGCGGCGCTCTCGGCGTCCCCTGGGAGAGCAGCGCAGCGAGCGTCGCGTTCTCGGTGCCAGCGCTGCAACTTCGCGTCCGATTTGCGTTCTGGAGCTGCTGATCGCATCGGCGGGCAAACGCGGGGTGCTGCGGGCGGCTGGCCGGCTTCAGAGCGGTTCTCTTGCTTTATTCATCCGCTATGAGGAAAGCCCTTTCTACGAAAGGGGGTCTGCGTGCCTCCTCTCGCTTCTTTCGCAACGTAAAAATAGCCCCGGCCCTATGAGTAAGTGTCCTTTTGTGGGAGAAGGAGTGGAAAGCCGTCATTTTGTAACATCCGTCGGGCTTGCCACACAGCACTCTTGCCTAAGGCAGCCCAGCACCGTGTGCCTGTTGCTGTCAGGCTGTGTGTCAGCAAGGCCTGCGCCTCATCTCCAGTGAGGTGTTTGGCAGTGGGATATCGGGCTGTTCATGAGCTTCCAGGCAGTTCTGTGCAAGCAGGGATGTTGGCTTGAAAGTCATCGAGCGGTACTTTTTCACAGCTCAGTCCGCTCTTGTTTTCATCTTGTGTTTGCAGCGGAGGGGGAAGAAGAGATGAGATCAGATTTGCTTCATTTCAAACCTTCAGGGGTCTGTAACAGAGCTGTTTCGTGTCTGACCTATGGTTGGGTTGGGTTATAAAGAGAACAGCACAAGAAGACGGGCTTCTCTTCTCCCACAGAATGCCTTTGGAGCACCATTTTAGCACGTAACACTTTTTTTTTTCCTTAAATTTCTTAATTTTGTAGCAGTAAACACAAATTTAGCTTTTTTTTTCTTTCTTTCTTTTTTTTTAATGAAATCTTAAATCTAGAGTTTGTTAAGGAACTTGTCTTTGGAGTCTGTACAGTCTGTGAGCTGAGCAGTTTGTTCCTGACAGTACTGACATCCTATCCTACTGGGTAACAACCAGAAAACACCTGGAGCAAAAACCATTTTGGTTTTCATTTGCAGGTTCCCAGAGCTCTTCCTGGTTAGGTATGATGGCCTTTGGACTCTAGGTAGCACATAAACTCTGTATTCACCTAGGGCCTCAACTTGCTTTAAACAATGATAAGCTTTGGTTGCCCAAAGAGTCAGTATGAGGAAAAGCTCACTTCTTCCATGTTGCTTCCGCCAAAAATAGAAATGTGAGTCACTTGAGTGCTGAAGCTCAGTAGTGTGGGTGTCTGCATATATTGCCACAATAACCTAATTTCTCAGTAACTGAAGACTAGCCAATCCCATCGTGTCTGGAGGATGGGAGGAGTGATCTAACGCATTACTCCCAGTCCTAACTTCCGTGATGGACAAGTGATAAAACTGGCACCCGCTGTTTTCCTGTACTGTCCTTCCCTTGCTCTGTTTTGAGCAATACTTTGTTTTTAGGCTGCTCAACTTTGCCACTTCTTTTTTTTTTTTTAATTTTAAATTTAGGAACAAACAAAATGGCCCACAGTGCAAGGTGTTCTCCCTTGTCTTAAAGCAGAATACTCCTAGGATCTTCATTTTTACAGTGCTTTCAAAGAAACATTAAAGCACTTTATGGAAATGAGTAGATAAAACATTATAATAAATTAACATACCAGAAGGTATTAATCTCAAGCTGGTTTGAGGACGGGGGTGTGGACTTGTTTTGGTGTTGAAACACATATCTGTTTGTTTGATCTCATTTAGTGTACTGAAACACTTAGTTAGAGGACCCCGAAGTGGGGCATGAGTAGGATTCTGTGCTGTATTTCATGGCTTTAGACAAAATTTTCTGTTGCAAGGAACAGGAACGTATTAGGAGCTGCTCCTGCCATGCTGGCATGCCCAGGCTTCACTGTAGCAATTTCTGTGTCTTAGGCCCTAAAGCCCACCAGTTCTTTTGCCCTTTGACCCCCTTCAGCTTCTGGTACCTTCTTGGTTAGTTGTGAATGTAACCCTTTCTTTTTCCTTGTTTTCATTAGAGCAAACAAAACCCACCCTGGTGCCACAGGGACTATTGATAAGTGGTGCTTTCTTTCCATAGGAGCAGGCACAGCTCTGGTGTCACAGTCCTGTGGAGGTCCAGGTTTACCTGAGATTCCAATGAGAATTTTTAAAAGCACTGACCTTCAGTCAGTGGCTCTTTAACAACACGCCTGTCCTTTCTCAAGAATGAGATGTGAACCTGTTGCTGAAGGAAGCTGAATTACTGCTGCAGAGCTTCCCATCCTCCTGTTCTGGCAGCCTCTTTCCATCTGTGTGCTAGGTTACAAACCATGGCTGTGTACCTCAACTGTCAGACTTGTGATCCTGTTAGCAAATGCTGCAATCACATCAAAAACACTGCGCTCCAAAACGCTTCCATAGCCTGGGATCAGTTGTGTAGCAGTGATCTTCTGTGTCTCAGAGATTGCCATGGCAAAGAACTTAGTGTGTCAGTAGTGATCATGGCATACTAACATTTATCCCTTCCCTCAGTTCTGATGTGCTGTCTCCAGCTAAAAATGGAGCCATTCCCAAGAAATAAAAGCAGCCCACATCTTGCTCCCAAGGTTAGCCCAGGAGGAAAGCTGCAGCAGTGTTACAGGAAATGGTGTGTCTGTATTGTATTGCATCAGGAATGCTCGGTTTGGGTTCGTAACAAGCTGCTGGTATCAATGCAAGGAAAACCCACTGCCCTTCCAGTGCAGAGCAGGTTTGCCATCCCTCTTCTTCCTCTCTCCTGAAAATAAAATTCTTTGTTTTAAGGCTATCACTGGAAGAATAATTATATTAATATACTCTCCAGCTGCAAGAAACAAGTTAGTTCTCATCTTGTACAGTATTGTGTAGTGAGATACATTTCCATTACAATATGCTTTCTTGTTATCCCAGCAAAGTACACTGGAAGAGGTGGGGCCTTATTAGTGCCACAGCCTCCACGCAGGGCACTGCTGTGTCCCACCAACAGAGCAAAGTGAAGCGTGCTGCACGGAGAAGGGTGTGAAACTTGATTTAAAGGCTTCTACTTCATGTGATGTCAATGTGTTGGAACCCTGAGGATGCTTTAAAACTTACAGCTGACACCACCAGATTTGTACAGTACTGATCTGCAAAGCAGGGTGTGGAGTGCCTTGCTGAGTCCTGCTGGAAATGAAAGTCTGCTCCAGTGTCATTATGACTTTACCCAAATTATTGATATGGTGTTTATAAATTGCATAGCAGCTATTGTTCTGCCAGTCTCTGGTGACACTTGCTGCTTCTTAATGACTTTTGATTGCTCCAGCTTCACACTGGCATTTACTTTTATTAGTAGCTGCATGTACCCGTTAGCAGGTAAGACAGCTGTACAGGATACTGCTGCTTTGATGGATTCCACATTTGTGCTTCTGTACATAGGTGTAGCTAAAACATTGCTTTTCCAAAGGGTTCTTTCTGATCATTCCCTGGTTTAGACTTAAGCTACTGTCATATGCCTATGGGCAGCTAGTCACTAGAAGGCTCCCATTCCAGTATTCTTTAGGAACTACATTGGGTGAGCTCTGTTCTGCAGAAATATGAACAACAGATCACTCTTCTCATGTATTGTAACCTCAGAGTGAATCCTGACCTAATGAGAAATGGGAGGGGTTTGCTTAATTGTGGCTGTTGGACCATAAAAGTTAAAATGTTTCCTTCCCTGTAGTACTGTGGCATGGGATACCAGTGGGTTGTGAATTGCTCTCCTTTCCTTCTGTTGTTTCCTCACCTGTCTGAAAAGAATGCTAAGAATGTGCCACTTGCAATTTGAGGCCAGCACAGAGGACAGCTTCTCCAAGTGCTTTCTGCTTGCAAACACTAGCGAAACTGGCCAGTGTTCTTCAGCTTATGTTTAACAGTGCAGTTACTGAGTGATGCTCTCCTAACCCTCTGGCACTACCTTAAATCTCCTGTGTATCTTCCAGTTACTGTATATGTGTATATGTATAATGTGCTTTTTACTACAGGATGCTTTGCATGTGGAATGGAAAATGGATTCCGAGTTTATAATGCAGATCCACTCAAAGAAAAAGAGAAACAAGGTAAAATGCTTAATTATTATACCTTGCTAGCTTTGTGTTGGAAGCTCAGCCTTGTGTATGTTTTTTTTTTTTTTTTTTACATCTCTGGAAGGCTTAGAACAAAGCCTTATGAAAGAAATCCCTGCCAGTCAGAGGGGCTGTCACTTACACCACTGCCTTGTGAGATGTTCGTTTAGATGCTGCTAATTAGCATAAAGCTGGCTGCTGATGAAGTTGTCTCACCTTCGTGCAGCGGCTGAACTGCAGGAGCTGCTACTGCTGTTTGTAGTCCCAAACAGGAGATGAGTTGTCTGGCTGCTCACGAGTGGGAGAAGAGTCGCTTGCTGCAGCACTGTCATGTGCCATCGTGAGGAGTTGTTCTGTCCTTGTGCAGCAGTCTGGATGATTGAGCACAACAATAAAACTACTGCCTGGTACTGGAGACCTGGACATAAAGCTGCTTGTACTTATGTTGAGCATTGCTAGCAAGAGCACTGTGAATTTAGACCTCTCATACTCTTGCTCTAAGCTATATATTCTCTTTATGTTTAAAAAATCTGGGAGCATCTCAAAACAGTAAGCACACTATTGTGCTTCACAGGAAGGTTTTGATGTTAACAGGTAGCAGGGTTTTATCAGCAGGCATTCAACTGAGTCACAGTGAGGGAAAATGAAATCCAGATGTGATTCTGACCTTAAGTGCAGAAGGAGAGCTGATACAGTGAACAGATTTCCCTTTTCTGTCACTGTGGTGATAAACTAGAACATAGATTTATAAGAGGAGAAACGTATTTTAAATAGCACTGCAGTTCCTATGAACCCAGGCATGCTTTTAGCTCTGCAAGACATTTTAGTCACAATTCATGTGACAAAAGCTGACAAATGATTTTCTGTTCCTAATAGTAAACTCTTCTACAGATATCATGCATTTGAACTACCATCTGTGGCAGTATGCTCAGACTCAGAAGTCAGTTTGAAGTCCTGTTGAGGTCTTCAAAACTCTCCCTGATAGGAGCTCTGAGTGTAGAAAACTGCTGTGAAATGTTTCCTGTCTTCAGTGTTGTGTGGTCAAGTACAGCATAAACTCCTCATCCAGATGTATGGTAGTGCCTCTTAATGTCTAACTAAGTCTCCCTCAATCCTATCACATGTGCACACGTCTAAATCCTTCCATTGTAGTACCTCCACTCTCATCCCCTGATGTTTTTGCTGTTCTTTCCCATCCCTGTTTCTGACAGCAATTCCCAATTGATTACTTGTGAGATCTCTGCTTTCTCTGTAGCTTTGGAAAAGCTAACTAGTTTCATCCATCTTTCTTACTGGAATGTGTCCACATGTGGAGGTATTGGGCAGTTTGTTAAATAAAAGGTTTGGGTTTTGACTTGGATCATCCGAAGGCTGCAGTTGTGGCCTCTCTTCCTGGTAGCTGAATGCCAAACTTCCCTCTAAGCTGTGTGAACAAAACCAAGACCCAACTCAAATGGCATCAAATGGCAAATCCTCTGCTTGATACTTTATTCTTCCACCATCATGGGATCTTATTCTACTTCCCCTTCAATTAAGATTATACGAAGAAGAAAACAAAAGCAAAACTATATCCCTAGCAGTAAATAAGGCACAGGCTGTACCAGCTGCACTATTTTTCAGTATGTGTCCTGCATTGTGTACAGCTTGAGTGGAGGCTCTCTGCAGGTGGACCATTCTTCTAACAGCAGTGGGCATACCCTGAGAACAGAAGTAAAGATTCTATTTCAGCCACACATATGTACGTTTTGTCTTCTTTCCTCAAGTCCACCAGGACTATGAAGCCACGTCCCCTTGCAAATAAAGAAGTTCATGACCTTGTTGGTCATAATATTTGGTATTTTTTAAATCCATACCACTGGCATAATAGAGCAACTCCAGACTCAAAGTGTGTACTTGGGGGCAATTAGCTGGGGAAAGAATTTGATTAGCCACTTGTTCTTTCTAAACATATTTTCAACAATAGTGTATAATAGAAATGATCACGATCCCATGATATTGCTTGATCTGCTCTCATGCAGCATATTTCTATAGAATTTTAACATCTTGCTGATTTTTTCTGTATGTGAAATGAGGGCTGTCCAAGCTGACAAGAGCAGCAGTGGTCTGAGCTGTGAAGAACAAAGCAAGTTTACTGTGATTCCTGGTCTTAACTAAAACAAACCAACCCTTCTCAGTCATGCAGTGCTCGGGTTTGCCTTGTCGGTCACCGCCACTCGGAGGATCCTGTTTTCTTTGGTTTGGTTTTGATATGAGGGTAAGAAGCTGCCATTCTTTGCAGATACCTGAGCAGCATGTTGGATAACTTGAACTTCCCTATAACTTTGGTAGCAATTAAAAGGCATTTTAACAGGTTGTGGCACTTCTAAATGAAATACATTTGTCTTCCAGAATTTCTAGAAGGCGGTGTTGGCCATGTGGAAATGTTATTTCGCTGCAACTATTTAGCACTAGTAGGAGGAGGAAAGAAGCCCAAGTACCCACCCAACAAAGGTACTGTCTTGAGTCCCACGAAACAGTTTGTAAATATTTGTCTTGCTAAGCTGTGTGAAACCACCCAGCCCGAACCCCAGCCTTGAGATGGGCTCTTGTATTCTGAAGGTTGGGAGGGAAGGGCTTTTGCAGCAGCTCTCAGTGTTATCTGCAGTCTCTCAGATCAGACTCATTGCAGACAAAGGCTGTGCTTGGTTAGCTTTGCAAAGGGATTCATGGCTCAGCAGCTCTGGGGGGAAAAGCCCTTGGTTGGCAGGGTTGGTATAGAAACTTTGCCTTATTGTGAGGGCTGTCAATGAAATAAAGAAATAGAAAAAAAAAAAAAAGTTGTCTTTAGTAGAAGATATTTTTATTATCAGCTTTTGCATTTTGAGTTTTCCAGCCCCTGTAGGAGACATAGAATGGGTTGGTGGGTTGGTGTTAGGCAGAATGCCAACCTGTGACTGCTTCGCTGCTGAAGGCACCTCTTGGTCTTCTCAGAAACTAGAAGTTGTTCTAATAGAGACTCTATGGATCTTCAGCTATGCTTTGGTGAACTAACACAATCATCTCTGCACTGTTCCAGTAATGATCTGGGATGACCTGAAGAAGAAGACTGTCATTGAGATAGAATTTTCTACAGAAGTCAAAGCAGTTAAGCTGCGAAGAGATAGGTAGGTGCAGCACTTGTTCCAAGTGGTTGGCCTTATAGACTATATGAGCTGCTCTTACTCATTTCCAGCTGTTTACAGAAATAAAAGGTTTTGCTGTAACCTTAGCTTTCATTGCTGATGTTCTTTATTTAAAACAAGATCTTGGGGCAAGTGTTTAGGTTAACAGATCACAGCTGGAGTATATCTGAAACCTGATAAAAAGCCTGTAGGACTTTGTGGCCTTCTTTCAAAGGGCTGTGTTCTCATACGGCTGCTGCTGACAGTGGTGTCTGTAGATATGGTGTGTGAGGTGAAATCAAGTGAATCTCTAGAGCAAGAGCAGTTGTTAGCAGCTGGAGTCCTGTGCTATGTGTGGGCGGATGGGTTCTGCTGCCACAGCTCCAGATAAAAGTGCTTTGCAGGCTCATAGTTGTGTGGTTTTGGGTTGTTTTTTTTTTTGCAGGGCTGGGAGTCTGTAGAGTAGGAACAAATATTACAGTCATTAAATCTGTTAAAAGCCTCTGCAGATCTGAATTAATACATGTCTGTCTTCTACCTTCCACCAAGTTCATAGGAACTTCTTGTGTCTTTCAGAATTGTGGTAGTCCTGGATTCCATGATTAAAGTTTTCACATTCACACACAATCCCCACCAGCTGCACGTCTTTGAAACCTGCTATAACCCTAAAGGTTAGTGCTATGTGTGGGCTGGGGAATGGAAGCAGTTTTGTGTAGTTCTTGTAATGCTATTTATCTGTAGATGCCTGGTTTTGTTTCACTTAGTAAATCATTAAACACTTCACTTACAACAACATAGCCATGCCCTTTGAAGGTGACCTGTGTTTATAAAGTGGTTGTTAAATTATATCCACATTTGTCACTGAAAAGCTTTTTCTTCTACCCCTACAATGTTACTGGTTTGATTTCTCTAGGAGCTACATGCTTTCTTACGTAAAGCATCTGTGAACATAATGCATTTTGTGCTGAAATTATCAGCAACAAAATATTCATGGGGAAAATTCCTCTTTCCTAATGAAGGTAGAATTGTCTGGAGACTTGTTCTCTACGGTGTCAAAAAGAGACTAATCAGCCACGGATGACTTTTGTCTCTTGTTGAAATGAGTTGAATTGGAAATGTCAGCCAGTGTCCCGGACAGGCAGAAGTGCAGGGACAGCAGCTCTGGCACGGGTGGGTAGGGCTGAGGTTTGGCTTAAGGAATAGGGCAGTTGCAGTGCCTTTACTTACCAAAAAACACAACTGCTTTCTGGAAGAAGAACCTTGAGAGTGAAGAGATGAGCACGTTCCCGGGTCAGCTGCAGGCCTGTGATGAGCTTTGTTAAGTGCTGTTCTAAAACTGGAGAAGTAAATGCTGGCTGAATGAAAATCTAAATAAAAGTGTCACCTGTTGCAAACTCTTTGCTCTCTTAAGCTGCTAAGGAGACTTTTATTTTATTTTAAAATAGTTTTGCTCTACCAGTCTGACAAAGAGGATCTCTGACAGCACCCAGATGTTGGATAGCAAATAGATTACTTAGAAAGTAATGATGGGAGTGAGTTAAAATTATGCTGCCCTCCTTTATGCTCTGCACTTATGGATGATTGTGTTTTGGGATTCTGCAATAGTAATTTCTGATTGACCACGTATGCTTGGTTGTTCTCCAATTACTGATATTTTACAAACTTGTTTGAAAGATGTAATAGGTTGTGCAAGCTACGAAGTTATTTTCCTTTTTTGTTTTGCAGGTCTCTGTGTCCTTTGTCCAAATAGTAATAATTCTCTCCTTGCGTTTCCTGGAACGCACACTGGGCACGTGCAGATCGTGGATCTGGCCAACACAGAAAAGCCTCCCGTGGACATACCAGCTCACGAAGGTGTTCTGAGCTGTATAGCATTAAACCTGCAGGGAACAAGAATTGCAACAGCATCAGAAAAAGTAAGATTGATGACCACGTACCTCTGACTTACTGTCCGTTCTAGTGTAGGAACTCTTCCAAAATAGAAAGTTGTGTCCTCTCATGGGAAAGGCATAGATGTAACTAGCTGGTCCACTTGTCTTGGAAATATACTTTTTTCCTTACTGCTTCTTCAGGATATGCAAACAGCAATGGAAATGCAGCACTTGAGGTAGCATTCATATTCTAGCTGACTGTAGCTCTGACCTTCAGTGAAATTTAAATTTATACATGCAAACAGGACTGTTATAGTGGAGGACTTCAGTTTTCCTCATACGCACACTGCAGGCGTTTTCATAGTGTGCAAAATTAAACCAGTAAAAAGGTTACTGGGGTACTGACTGCACTTTGTGTGGGCTTGAGTTTCATGGGGCTAGAGAGTTCAGTATGCTGACAAAACTCCGGCATTCCTGCATAGTACAGATCACTTTGGGATACATGGCAGACATGTAGAGGGAACATGCAGCGAGTCATAGACTTGTGTCCCCTTATGGGTGTCAGTGGAGTCTGCCTAGTGAGCTTCCTCTTCCCAGGGAGGGCTTCCAGCTGTCCCAGTGAGCATAGGACAGATGTGTAGTGTGCAAGCTGAGTGCTTGCTACCTTCTTTCCCTCAACTAAGATGAGTTTCTCAAGGATGGTCTAAATTAATTCAACTAGTGTTTGGAATAGGTTCTGCTGTACAACCCATAGTTCAAAGAAGCTTGAAAAAAAGCAGTTACAGTCTCTCTTAACTAGGCATAGCTACTGGAATTCTTCTGAATAGAGCTCTTCAAGCTGCAAACTCACTGCTAAAAAGAATAATGAGCTACTGGATGATGCTAAGAGACTATTCTTGTGGTTTTCAGTTGTTTTTCTTCTGGATAGAGAATAAGCTCAAACAGCACTTTCAGACAATTTGTTTCAGGCAAACAGCCATATTGAACATACTGTATGTCCTAATATAATGCTTGATTCCTTCTCAAGGGGACCCTCATAAGAATATTTGATACTTCATCAGGGCATTTAATCCAGGAGCTACGCAGAGGATCACAGGCAGCCAATATATACTGGTATGTTTAATTGCTTCTGCTTTGTCTTCTTTGGGTGGTGTTACACCTGGGGAATGGCAGCAGAGCCTCTTTCAAAAAGCAAAGGAGAGCTGCACTGCCATGGCACAAAGCAAAGCACTTTTGGTCAGAGGGCCCAGGGCCACGCTGGGTACTGACTGCACTGTGCTGCTTCCTCTGCTCAGTATGGGTGAGGAAAAGCCATAGCAGTGGGCCCATGCCTAGGGGTACACCTTGGTAGATGCACATTTCTGCACAGAATAGGCTGCAGCTGGGTGGGAACTTCACACAGGAATATGGGGAAGGCAGCAGCATAGCTGAATGCTTCCCAGAGAGACCAGGAGGGTGAGTACCTGGGGTGAGCATAACATTTATAGCACACTGCCACCCTATGTACAAGAGCCTGAGGCAGAAGTTCAACTCTTAATCCACTGCCTGAAACACTTTGCAGCGAAGAGGGGAAAACTGCTTTCTTTCACTTAGCCTTGGCGTTTGAGTGTAGGAATGTTTCACGTTGTATTTAATTCCAACCTGTCTGCTGATTGGAGCAGTGACCGTACATTTTTTTTAGTGCAAGTGGCAGAACAGATCACACCAGTTGTGTCCATTCCAGGACAGTCTGCAGCTTGGCTGTTACTGATAAACCATATTCTCCATGTTCTGACATGTGTACGTACCCCTGAAGGGGGTGTTCATTCCAGTCAGCAAAACTGCACTGAACCGGAGGAGCCATTAACACCTCCCCAGGCAGGATGACAGCTGCCCCACACAATAGCATAAGTGAGATTGTACACACAGGAAATGGGGA
This sequence comes from Chrysolophus pictus, assembly GCA_037305975.1. Classification (NCBI taxonomy): domain Eukaryota; kingdom Metazoa; phylum Chordata; class Aves; order Galliformes; family Phasianidae; genus Chrysolophus; species Chrysolophus pictus. Next base: position 7,568,570 of record CM074593.1, on the reverse strand, counting down.
TATGTTTCAATGGAAATACTGCAGCTGTCCTTATTCTCTAACAGCATTAACTTCAATCAGGATGCTTCCTTAATCTGCGTATCCAGTGACCATGGCACAGTACATATTTTTGCTGCAGAAGACCCCAAAAGAAATAAGCAGTCAAGGTAGGTTTTAAAGCCATTCTGAGGCGTGCATGGAGGGAGTGGCTGCCCTTGTAATAAAGCACTGGGGCTGTCAGGTAATGGCTCCCTGAGCAACAGCAACAAGCAAAACCTACACTACTTGAGCTGCTAATAGTAATCTGTTGTTCTGCTTGAATATAATTGCAAATTTAGAACTGCTTAGCAACTGCCATGTGTCTGCTGCCCTTCATGGAGCTGTAGAGTTCTTCCATTGGGAGGGTGGGGTTTTTCTAGTGACTGAGGAATTTATTCTTAGCATGATCATACTGTGGCAGTTGCACAAAGGGATCTCTACTAAGATCAGTCCTCCTAGCAGTTTTGGCAGTCACTTAAAACCATGGAAAGCCAGAAAGGTAGTTGTACAGTCACCCTTCCCTGGGAGCAGAACTGTATATACTGCCTGATGCTTAGCTGAAGGAAACAGGCAGTCAATAACAGTAGGAGCCCTGAGACTTGTTCAGATGTGCTAGCAGTTCTAAATCAACACTAGTCAACACTTTACTAAGTTGTCTGTTTCTTTTTTATTCTTCCTTTCAGTTTGGCCTCTGCCAGCTTTCTCCCTAAGTACTTCAGTTCCAAATGGAGTTTCTCCAAATTTCAGGTTCCCTCAGGCTCTCCGTGCATTTGTGCCTTTGGAACAGAGCCAAATGCTGTCTTAGGTAAGTACTGGGGGGTCCTCCAGGTTCTGTCTGGAGAAGCAGATTTTGCACCATGCTTGCTTTGAGCTGGAAGGAGTGTTTAGATGAGACAACCTGGCATGTCAGGTGTGAGCAGGAGCTGCTGCTGCCAGACTGGGCTGAGGGCCTGCTCACAGTGCAGCCACCTGGCAGGTTGTCTGGGCTGACAGACGCTGCATGAGGACCAATTTATCTCAGGCTTTTCAGATTCTTGCAGAACACCTCTGTCAGTTTAAACGAGGTAAGAGAACAGCACTTCTCAAACAGCTGAACTGAAAATGACTTTGTTTTTGTTTCAGCAATATGTGCAGATGGCAGCTACTACAAGTTCTTATTCAACCAAAAAGGGGAATGCTCAAGGGATGTCTATGCTCAGTTTCTAGAAATGACTGATGACAAGCTTTGACTGAAGTGAGGGAGTGCACAGGTCAAAGTACTGCCTTGGCTATTCTGCATCTTTGGAAGGACAGTATATGAATGTCCAATGCTGATCAAGAAGTTTAGCAGACCTCAGTGAGAAACCTGGCCCACCATGATCAGAACAAGCTCTGAAGTAGGGAACTACATTTGTTTATTCTCATTTCTGCAAGCTTTCATCATTAAAATCTCTTTGGATTACTGTCATCAACTCAAGTTTTCAAGTTGTGGCTTTCAACAAGCTTGTGCCTATTGGGTTTCTCTTTAAACTGTGAAATGACTTCAGTTAAAACACGAGTGCCTGCCATACTGAAAGATCTGCAGGGGGCTGTGCAAACGTCAGGACTAGCCTTAGAAAAAGGGATGTGAAAGCAGAAGATTTTAGGCAGTGCTGGAAGTGGGGAGCAATACTTCCACTCAAACCCAAATATAACTCCACCAGCCAGGCTAGAAAAGGACTTCAGCCTTTCCCTGAACACATCTTAGTGTACCAGAGGAGAGGAGAAGTGTGTAGCCAGAAAAGACTGTAGCTTGAGCTGTGTTCGTTGGCTGGGGGTCGTCCTGTGACTACAGCCCACTGCTCGTGTCCACCTGCCCATGGTGGCTCAGTTGAATGATCAGCACTAATGGTCAAAAGGTGCCAAACTGTACATAGTAGCTGAAGGCACACATAGGTATTTGCTGACCCAACTAACCTCTCCTCAGTACATGGAGCAAGCAGCCAGGACATGGGCATGGGGAACTCCTGCAGCTGTAGAGGCAGTTCCTTCTGTAAGGGAACAGCCATTCCAGGTTTCAAAAGAAAAAAACACCACCCGTGGTCCTGGTGTCACAACTGCACTGATTGCTTGGAAAATTCCTGTACTTCAACTGGAAGAGTGGAGTGGCTGCTTACACATCCAGCGCAATACATGAACCAGGTGGCACAAAGCAGACTGCTCTGCACTGGCTTTAAATGTGCAAAGTTTTTTTTCTTTGAGATGTTGTGTATTGCATTACATTTATCTAAGGAGAGGTAGGTTAGAATAAATCAGTTGCAAACTCTTTCCCCAAGTTGTGCAGCAGTTAAGATTTAATGCCGTGTCAAGGCACAGAATACTAAACTAGGAACTGAAATAGACACAAGCTCTCAGCACTTGGGGGAGGGAAGTCTTGCTCTTCTGAAATTTAATTTCACAGATGCTTCAAATCTGACATCCCAGATCACATTAAGATTGTTTAGGTGCAGACTCTCTAAATTTGACAAGTTTCTTTTAGTGTCATGTAACATACTGAGGACTAACTTCTACGCAGATTTCGATGTCAAGGTTGCATGTTGCTTTTACGTGTATTTAATCACAAATTGTTTTGCACACTTATTTGTAATATGTTATTTCTTTTAAATAAAAGTGACTAATTTTGCTGTAATCACTATCATACCCAAAGTTCCTATTGCTGCAGGCTTTAGGGACTATTCAACTGAGCAAACAGTGCTGGGTGGTGGAGGACAAACAGATTCGTGCTGCCTGGGGCCTGATAACGTGGGCTGTGAAGTAGAGATTGCTGCCTAGGAAATGTATGCTGCTATTTATACCAGAATGAGACCATCTCAGCCCCAGTCCCTCTTCCAGTACAACCCAGTGCTGTTCTGGTGTCCCGCTGCTGCATCACTGTTTACTGCACCATCCCTACGTGCTGCTGTTCTGAAGCTCACCCTTAACTGCTGCATTAGCAGAATGACTGGACCGCGGTCTCCCTGGAGAAGCATGGTGCAGGAAACTATCAAGCTGTTCTCTAAGGATGATTCTTTCCCTCTGCTGCAACAGTATCCACTGCAGAAAGCTGCTCATGATCAGTCAGTCAGCTGCACAAAGCAAGGAAATGACTTTAAACATGAAGCCTTCTGCTCATTGCTTTGAAGGTTTCACATCTCATCATCTACTGAAGCGCCATCCCCTGACCTCCCATGCAATCAACCATAGCGGTGACCAGGAAGACTATGAGCAGATTGCTTGGATAATTAAAGTTCTTCCAAACATAAAAAAGTTCCCTGTTCTGGTGTGACACCAACTACAAACCCAAATACTGACGTACTGACAACAGAATCCATAACACATGGCTAAATATACTTACTCTGCAGTGCCACGGCCTCATTCCACATCTTTACAGCCATTGAAAATGTGTTAAAAATGGGTCTTCCCACCTGCCACAAGCTGCTCAGCCATTACTTCCTTACATCACTTCTGGGTGCAGAACATTAAGTACATAATCCTAACTGAAAATTACTGCAACAAGAGCAATACTTAATCAATGTACCTCTACAACCAAATTAACAGTATTTTAGTTACCCTCTCCAAAAGGACACAATACTTGAAGAATGAAACCACGTATCCACCCTGCTGATTTATTTATGCTGCTGCACTGCTGAAGCATCCATTACACTGAAGCTCAGAACTAACAGTGGCAGCAGCACAGCCCCCTGCGCTGCCTCACAGCGATACTCACCCGTGGTCCAGCCCTGACAAAGACACGGTCTGGTCCTCCTGGGCAGGCTGTCAGGACTTGCTTTGTTCACACGGAGGAGCACGCACTGAACAGAAGGCAACTGAAGGACCAGAGTAAGCAACTGGCTGCCTTGTGAGCAAGGCAAACTGTCAGAAGTCCGTTCTACGTGACAAAAGAGGATTAAATACATTTCAAAATGACAAATTGTTAGCTGGAGGTGAGCATCACCATCCACAGATCCGATAGCATTTATTCCTTTCAATGCAGCTGCCCGTGGTGCAGGCTGCATCTGCTGGCAGCCAGGAGTAAGGTGCACATTTTGTAAGTCTGAAGTTACCACTATTCCTGAAAAGCAGCGTGTTTCTACCAGCAATAGGATTTAAGTTACTGTCATCTTAGTTTTTGTTTGTTGTTATTTACGCATAACCAAACACCACCTCTCCCTCGTTTTCTTCTCTCTTTCCATAGTGGCTGTGTCACGCCACAGTCCTGAAAGGAAAACTAGATTAGCAATTAATTTCCAGGGAATTCCAAGTATTTGCCAGCAGGCACCAGAAGCCACAGCCACATCTGTACCAAAGTCCAATCCCTGACACCAGCATCAAATGCCAGCACGGGGTTCTCATGGATTAGGACGAGGAAAGATAGGGGGAAAAAAATGCAAATTGGGCTTGAATGTTAGCTGGGGAAGAAAACAGCTCCACAAAGATGAGAAGAACATGATGGTTAAAGCAGGCCCTGCACTTCCCAACTTCAGATGCTCTCTTTATCAATTAATTTTTTGTCAGGCTTTAAAACAAAACAGAATCGTTTCAGGAAGCTCAACAGACTGGGCAAAATATTACAGCTTATTATTATGTAATAAATGAAGGCCTCACTCTTTACATGCCAAGCATCTGAAGATTCACAGTAAGAATGTTGTACCATGTAGTTAAGACAAGTATAGAAAGGTCAATGGAAGCACTGGATATGGTGTAAATGCTATTTTATATCTATCTCACAACTATAAAGTTGCACACTATATAAATCAAAGTCTGTAGTAGTCTCTCAAAATTTCCCTTTTTGGGAAAACAAAATCAATTTACAACACACGTTCTAACACAGACTTCAGACTGTTACCTGAAGTTCCACTTATGGAGTGAGGTAATTATAAAAGCTAGAAGTTTAAAATGAACCTGTATTACAAATGCCATCATGAAAGGGAACATAAAAGTCCTCCCAGCCAGCAGCGTGCACTGTGAAGCACTTCACAAAGCAGGAGTGCTCTCAGGTCTGAGAAGGAATAGTGTTGTATTTACCTGCACCATCAGAAGGAAGGCTGGCACAAGGAGGGCTGCTGCTGTTACGCTTCACGTGCTGAGATAATTGCAGAGGAGGCGAGGAGGCGGTGCAGCAGCTCCAAACTGAGACAACACACTGACCAGAAGCAGCTTTTCATTCCAGCCCATTCACAGCCCTCTGGCTCTCATGGAAGACTCAGCACTGCTTTGCTGTATGAGAAACCCCACAACCCCACGATGATGTCCAGCACGAGGACAGAGCTGTCACACCCAAAGGCAAAAATATCATCTGTCCAGATGCCGCCTTCCTTCCCCATCCCCACATTGGTGCTGGCTGCAAGTCGGGGCCACAACACAGAAACAAAGCTGGTGGGAAGGCTGGGAGCCACGTCACAGAGGGACACAACATGCTGGCAGTGCAGATAAACACATCTGTCACCAGAATTAAATGCGTGGTTGGGTCTGCTTATATTAGAATTCCGAATCTGTTTTAAAAAGGGAGGGGCAGGGCACCTTGCAGCAAACCCAATGACAGGCAATGAAAATCAGGGCAGCTCTAAAGAAAATTAAGCTGGGTTATTGTTTTTTTTTTTTTAAGTTGTCCTTAAATTCTGATTAGAACACTGTATGCTGCTTGCTTATACTCAGCCACTTTCAAGGACTACACATAAGCTTTCAGCAGAAAGAACACCAACCTGGCTGCCCAGGAGCACAAAAGGAAATCACACTGAGCACTGCAAAACATAGAAGTTAACAGACAGGTGATGTCAATCCTAGAGAGGTCAAATCTCCATAAGCAAGAACCATCTCAAGAAATTTTCTGTTTGCAAAAGAAAAACCACATTGATTCTAGGAGTCCATGGCTAAGAGCAATTTCAGAAAGGTCAGGAGCATCAGCTGAAACGCAGCAGTGTGACAGCCGTGCCTTTCAGCCTGCAATACCACGTGGGAAGCACTGCTGTATCAACGAGGGGAAGCACAAAACTGCATACACAACAGGGTGCAACACTCCTGGAACAGCCCCACTACCCAGTCTAGTGCCACGCAAGGCAGAGAAACCTGCACCCGACAAACAGATGAGAGATGATCCCATAGGAGCACTGCCAGCATCACCAGAAGCACGTCGTTATAAGGAAAAGGTGAGCGGTGTTCTCATATTGCACAGCTTTACTGAAGGGTTTATCCATCCGAGCAAAGCTCCAAACCCCACACACACCAACGTGTGCCAACAGCAGCACTACAAAGTACAAAGGGGCCCAAAGCACCTCCCTGTGCTCAGCAAGTCCCAGCTGCTGCCACACCAACAGCGCTTCCCGGCACTGCCAGCAGCCTCTGCACCATCAGCACAACGTTGGACATGTTACACAGTTGTTCAAACACACTTGTTGAGTCATTCCAACTTAGTTAATTTGCTGAATAAAATTTAATTTTATTTAAAAAAATCTTATACACTATTATTCACCTAGCCCTAGTTGTGAACAGATTCTCACTTCTGAAAATAAACCACATTCTAATCGATTCATTCAACACCAAATTAAATTACTAGTACTGGATTTTGTTTTCTTAAAAAAAGTATGTTAAAACTTTACTTTTTTATTTTTTAAAACCTCTAAAGAAAATCTTGCAGTTTTACAGAAATGTTTTTTTTTTTTTTTTCAGGTTATGCTCTTTTTTTTTTAAATGCCTGTTATAAATTCAGCTTGTGTAGAGTTCTGTTGTTGGTTTTTTTAAATAGATTTTTAATATGTATTATCTGCAGAGACATCATTGTAACAGTTCCATTTTGTGGATGAACACAAAACTTGTACAGATTTCTCATATTTGGTCTTTAGGTAAATAGTTCCAAAAGCTGCCTCAATAAACCACTCCAAACTGTTCAGTCCGTCGAGAAAACACAGTTCTTTTCCTTTCGTAGTGGAAAAGGAAATATAAATAATGCATCATTATTACAGAAAGTGACAAAAATCAGGTTCAAATCAAGCCGGCTGTGCAGCGTTCACTCACCGTGCTGCGTGAAGAAATAAGACATGATGTGAACTGAAGACTGAACAGCAGCCTTACGCTCAGCTCGCGTTTTTTACTGTAAAGTGGAATCTATTACCACAATTAAAGTGAGAAATTGCCACTACATTGGAAAATGTTCAACTGCAGAACACACACTTAAGTCTTCTTTATTGTAATCATACGGTAGCCACTGTTAGAAAACCACAACAGCTACTGTGGATGGAGACCCCCGGGTCAGTGTATGACATCAAAAGTGTTACGGAGAAAACTGGTCAGATTAATTCCTACGGATGGGTGCTTAAGCTTAAAAATATCGAATATACCTCTGACAAGATAATTTTAACTCTCTTTTTAAAAGGACTCGTGATAAAGAATTTTATCTTTTCTAAATGAAGAACAGTCTGTTATCTTAAACATACACAATATTAAGCGAGACTCTCGTTTTACTTTAGACTGGAAAAATATGCCAGGGACAGTCAAAGTCAACACAAAGTAACAAACAGCAAAAGGTAGCAGAGAGAGAAACAGATAAGTGCAGCTCTGGTCAAATTCATAGCAGTTCTTTACGTCAGTTAACGGCTCATTTACATCGTAATTTCTAATCAGTTACATGCAAGCCCAAAGAAGCATTTGATCACTACACATGGTAATAAAATTTGATTAAATTTATCAGGCAACTGCTAAAATATGAAAATTTGCAGATGTAATAAAGTAGCTTTATCTGAACTTTAAGAGGACAGACAAAAGTAAATCATTCCATCGGTTAAAAAAACCCTACATTCAGTTTTTTACCAAACAAAATTTCACATGAAAAGTATTGTGTGATTCCAAAGTTTTCGGAGTAGAAATGGAGTGATTTGAAATGTCAAAGACCCCATCGTTTTGCAAAGAAATGAAAATACACCTCAAAAATTTCTAATTCCACATGTGAACAACAAAATACTGCATATCTACCAACAACTGCATTGGGTAGGTCATTATGAAAGGCTAGCTGCCAAGATGTAGGAAATGGCTCCTTGCCTCTGTTCCCTTTGAGGAATATACAATCGTTTGAAACCAGTTCACACTAAGCGCTTATCATGCTGCCGTTACACTGAGATGCTCAGTCCTTAAAATCATCTGATAAAGATTTTTTTAAAGCTGCAGCCCTCCCCAGCACTGTACTTCTCAGCGTACACAGTTCATAGGGGGCAGGGAGGAGCGGGGTCACAGCCTCTGGAACAACATGTTTTGCAGTTTGACTTTAAGTTACCAAGTTTTAAGGCCACCTGTGTTGGTTTATTTTTCAGTGCTGAACGTTGAAGTCTGATCACAGGGCCCCTTTCCCCACTGCGTGAGAACATGTTCCAAGATTTTAGGTGTTATATTTAAGTGTCTCCTTTTGGCACCACGGAGTTTGTTGTTGTTTTTTTTTTGTATTTTTTTGTTTTTGTTTTTGTTTGTTTGTTTAAAAAAAAAAAAAAAAAAGAAAGAAAGAAAGAAAGCAAACTCTAAGTTTCTAGTTCTGGCTGCCTTTATCGCTCACTGCCACAGGCGGGGTGTCCACGTTAACAGCTATCACTATGCTCTCCCCATCCTCTGTTTTGATACGTTTCAGTTCCTGCTGTTCCGACTGGTCTCCGTTCTGGCGCTTTGTTGGAAGCGATGCCGATGCGGACGCGTGGGTTGCCAACATATGCAAAGGACTTGCAGCAGCTGCAAAAAGATAACAGAACTTCAGCATCTAATCCTTGTTGAAACAGGTGATACTGAAAGCAAGCATGCATTGCCATCAAAATGCTGCGCTACAGCAGGGCGTCAGTCAGCCCAGGTGAGATTCAGCTCCAACCATTTAACCTCTGCGCAAACCCAAAGATGTTGTTGTAGATCATTCACCAATCACACAGATAGGGACAAAGGTGGCAAAAAGGGAAAGTACCTCAATTTTGTCAGTGGGGGACTGAACACAGAAAGAGATGAAATGATTTAAAGCCAGTCTCTGAGATATCTGTAACAGAACTGGGAAGGGAATTTAGAACCTCCATGAAGGAGGATCTGGCCATGGCTGTGGATGTGCAGATCCTGTCTATGCACAACGCAGTACTTGGCCAGGAAGAACACACCAAGTCATATTCGTTGCTGCCCACGAGTTATTAAACAAAAGCAATGCAAAGCACACAGCCAGGAGATGCAGAAACTCAAGCATCACTTCCTCTCTGATAGATAGTTAATCAGCCACAATGTAAGGAAAAAAAGAGTGGTTTAACGAGAAGGTTTAAGAAATTACTGTGTGATTAAAGTCAAGTGAACCAGATAACAGAAATTAAGTGTTTAAAACATGCTATAGCAGACTGTCATACTTATCATTACATGGAAACAACAGCATACCAGTCACCATTACAAGCAAGCACAGTCCCTGCAGTCATCACATGCAAGGGCTCTTTCCCTCTAAATATCAAAAGTCTGTTTCTCAATTTTGATTTTCTTCATCTGACTATTCAAATGTCTTTGCAAATAATACAAAATACTAATTATATATTTACTTGTTCATTGCATCTCATGAAAGCTTATCAAAACACCATCTACTGACCTGCTTTTTACACATTAACTCCCTGTCTTTGGCATCACAGCTTTGCTGAGAATACCACAGAATTCTGTTAGTGGAGCTTGAACATCAAGTGCTCAAGGAATTCATATTTGCTGAAGTTCTTGGTTCTTAGTAAACTATTCCAGTGAATACCTGGAATCAACACTGCAAATAACCAAACTGTCTTGTACTCAGTGTGTACTTGAAGTATTTTCCAAAGAGTTTGTTCTGAATGTGACTCTTGGCTCAACTCTGATTAAAGAAAAAATGTGTATTTAGTCTGACAGTAACTCCTTTTGCTTTACTTGAGCTGAAATGAAGCAGAAGCAGACAGAACAATGACCTATAAGTACTATACTTCAGTAAGAAAACTGATGAGAGAGACAGAAGAAAAGTAAAAAGGATACAAAAAAACCCCTCACTCCATTAGTAAGATTTTACTGAAATACATGTTATGAAGAGTTTTGAGCTACCTTATATCAATTTCCAGAAGTATAATTTATGAGAAGATACTGCAGCACCAGATAACGTATAAAAGGGAAACTGTTGAAACTACATATATCTGCAAACCAATCCAAAATTGAATGTATCTGTAAATTACAACAAAGCCTGAATAATGACAATTGTGAAGAAGTACCACTACTCACACAGACTGCTGAGTTTGAGATGGAAAAGATAGCATGCAGACAGAAGAACCTCAAAATCATAGAGAAATCTTGTCAATTTTAGTGCCCTGCTTTTGTACAGGTTGAATAAAAACAGAAGAAACAGTCCAAAAAGCCAGTTTTAATCACAGAACACACAGAGTTGGAAGAGACCCATAAAGATCATCGAGTCCAACTCCTAGTGACAAGAGAAGATGGGCTGTCATCACTGGTACAACCCTGTGGCGACTACAGAGCCAATAAAAAGTGCTTAGGTAATCATAAATGAAAAGAAAACACAAGCTCTTCATAAGAGAGAGAACAATCTCACACAAGGATGTAATCAAATTCTTTTGTACGAGTTACGTTTTCAGTACAACTACAAAATACAAGAGAACTATGAGAAAAGATTCAGCACTGGCCACTCTGTGGTTTCAGCACGTACAGAGCTGCAGAACAGCCCGACACAACACTCACCAGCATTGCCCTGCCCTGGTATTGCAGTGGTGATGGGTACTATGTGCGTTCCGTTTTGCGTTACAGTTTTTATTGGTAGCTGGTGTTGACCTAGAGGTGCCTGTTGCACTATAGTGACTGTCTGTAAAGGTGTAGTCTGAGATGTCTGAATGATACGACTAGCAGCTCCGATTGTAGCATGACTAATAGCAGGTATAGGCTCCACTTTCACTGAAAAACAGATGAGAAAGCATCAGTGAAAAACAAGAAAGCATTAAAAAAAAATAAATTCACACAATTCACATTTACTACGTCAGCCCTCAGTGACGATGCATACTGTTATGTTATGAGCTCCAAGCTATGTGAGAAATTGTGATGCAAATCCTCAGTTTTAGCACAGAAATAATTTTTGAACAATAACCAACCAGAGCAACTGACCCACAGGTTCTCACCTTTTACTTCCTTGTGGTCTCCATTCTCTTGAGGTTCTACCTTGGGCTGGGTTACCATTGCAGCTTGCGTGACTACTGCCTGTCCAGCTACAGTGTAAGTGTTTGCTGGTGCTAATCCAGTCACATTTGTGACAGACACAGCTGGTATCTGGTGAACAACATGAACTGTCTGAACTACAGGCTGCTGGGATGTTGATGTTGTCACAGGAGTTGCAACAGTGTAGGTGACGGGTTTAATAGTTTGTGGTAGCTGCCGTTGTACAGTAATTAAAACTGGTTGGCTAGATAGAGGTGATCCTAGCAAGGAAGAGATAAAAATCAGGCTGCTGAATTATTTCATTTAAACCAGTCATTCTATTAAACTTACTGCTAAAGCCTCAGAGGATTAATGACCTTTTTCACTCAACCCTGACAAAAGCAGACAATGATTACACACACAACTCCTCCAAGCCACATATTCCAGGTAAGCACCTCATTAGCTCAGTTAGAGCTGCTGATTTGGGCAAGAGCTCCACCCACCACCACAGCCCTGCAGCTATCACAGCTACATTCGATCTTCATTCAGTGAAACTCCTTCCAAAGATGGGAACTAACATGTGCTTCAGTGCTGCGTGGAAGGTTTCCACAGAGGAACAACTCCCAGCTTCCCAGGCCGGTCTCTGCTGAGGGCTGCTGGCTTTGTCACAGAACAGTTACTGCTACTTTTGCAGGAATACCACTGAGAAGATGGATGGCAAAGTGCATCAGCTAAGGTAATTAAACAAACAATCCTTATTCCATTTCACCTTCACCTCTTTTTTTTTTTTTTTTAAGGAAAATTTGTGCCTTGTCTCCTTAGCCTTGTAATTCTGTTCTATGTCCAGCATCAAACAGATGAAATGACACAGATGCATGCAGGACATCTGCTTCTTTCCATAGCCTACACCTAGGTTGGTTGGTTTTTTTTGTTTTTTTTTCCTTTAAACCAGAAAGAGCACATTTCCAAACAAAGCAAAAACCATTACAAGGCTCAATTCAGCACAGAAGTACAAATCTCTGCTTACTAACAAAGCAATCAAGAGTTCTGGAACCCACAGATAACATCGCCTGTGGGTCTGCAAAGAGTATTTACCTGGAATATGTGTGTGTTACTCAACGTCTGCTCTAAATGTTAAGACATTAAACATTTACTGCTTCGTTGTTTCTTTTTGTTTCTATGCAAAGCCCTGGTAACAGGGACATGCCAACCCTCTCCCACCTCCAACCCCCAACATGCTTATTTCAGGATCCTCACCTGGGGCACTCTGTGCAAATCGTGCTTCTTGTATTACCGCTAGTTTTGGCTGGATAGCACTAGGCTCAGGTTCCATTGGGACTGGAGATCCTTCCCTGGACAGACTCTCGGGGGTCTGGACTCCACTGGAGTGCGCAGACAGCACTCCAGAGTGATTAGGAGAGGCTGGGGCACTTCTGTATTCAAAAACGAAAGCAGCAGCTGATGTGTTTTAACTTCTGAACTGCGAAAGACAGCGACCTTCCTCTACAGAGACTGTAACACACACTGCCCACAGGAGGGCACTTGTGCCTTCTGGCAAGTACAGTTACAACCCAGAGCAGTTTTGAAAAAGCTTCTGTTAAACAAGAACAGAATTTAAAAGCAAACTTCAGGTGCAGTTAATGGAATGGAAGCGGCTGGATGCCTTCCTAGGGAGACTCCCTAAAACCATCTGTGAAATATAAACATTTCTTTTGGTGGAGAAGGATGTAAATGTATTGGACTAAAGGGCAACTCAAAAAGAAATAAATGTGCACCACCAAAAAGGTCATAACTTTACAAAGGGAATCATTAAAAGCCATGTATTTCCCCATCACAAATTCTGCGTGAACATTATCAAATTAAAATGCATACTTGTAATTTCTAAGCTCAATATAATGGTGGCTGGTATTTGGTTATTTTCTTTGTAAACTGTTTTAGAATTCTGTAGATGGAGTTAGAAATTAAAATCATAATTCTGAAAAGAAAAAAACAACACAACAAAGGTACAGCAAGGCTTGCTTACGTTAACATCTGACAGTTAGTTAGGCATACAGAGTCAGTTCTTTAACACAAGCAATAAAAACAAACCTAGCGTATGGGGCAGCCTCCTAGCAAAGTTTATCATACAGAATTCAAACACTGAGCCTGGATTTAATTAAATTACTGAACTTGTGACTGTATCCAAAACTATCAAGTCTGTATCAGCCTGAAGATTAAACAACAGCCATAGTCTTTGTGTTCATCTGTTTTTCCTTACCTAGAAGAGAGTGGTCCCAGAGGGGTTCTAAAGCAAGGTACTCCCCTAGGCCGCCTTTTCCTAAAAGCCTGCTCTATTAATTTGCTTTCAGAGGCAGGGTCTATCCTCCAGAATGAGCCTTTGCCTGGTTCTTCCTGGGAACGTGGTACTTTGATGAAATAACGATTCAGAGAGAGATTGTGACGTATTGAATTCTATGGAACATAAAAAAATATGTAGAATTCATATAACTTTTTCAAGTCAGAATGTGGCCTACTGCAGCAATGTGTTCTACAGGAAACTTGGGGTTCAGTTTTTTTTAATTCCATACTTCAACAGGAGTCAGACACTGCCAGTGCAGTGCCATAAACCTGAAAGGACTCTGGCATTTTTCAAAACTTTCCCAACAATTAAAAACCAATATGTTAATGTGATACATGGTGACTTTCACAGTTAGAACACTACAAGTATTTGAGCATAATGCAGTGCAAAAAAAAAAAAAAAAGAAAAAGAAAAAAATAGCAGCCCTCATGTCCTCGCAATACCACCCTTCCCCAGGTGTCAAGGAAAATATCAGAGTGTACTATGAGGGCCAGAAAAGAATGTGCTGATACTGATCTTACACGATTACACTTTGTTGCTGTTCCAAATACAGAAGGAAAAGGTTAAATTTCACAAGTTCCAAATAGAGTGAGATTGCTGGGAGTTCACCCACAGTCCAGCCTGTCTCACAGAGCAGCCAAGGACTTAGCATGCCTAGCAGAACAACAAACGGCAGTAGGTCCTCACACAGCTCCTCAGTGAGATCCCTGTTACTCCAGCCTGGTTTGCACGTTACCTCATCCTCACGCGGCTGCGTTTGTGCTACAACTCACACAACTTTGATCAAAGAGATGCAGAGAACTGCTAACGCTCCAAAGATTCTGTATCTATCTCTGCTTGCCTTTGTGCACATCCTTTTTTCCTTTCTTTCCCCAATATAAACCCCAAATCTTTCTAAATACTGTCACTGAATAACAAGAAAGTAAGTACAAGTACTGAAGAACTTGTGAGAGAACAGGGGGGAAATAGAGAAAAAGCTTTACATTAACAAAAGCTCCTCAAGATTTCCAAGACCAAATGTAAATCCAGCTTAAGTGTCAGCATTTAAGACCATGGGGATAAGTTTGGAAAACCTAAAAAAAAAATTAATGATAACCATGCATGGTTTCTTAAATATAAACTGATGAAACCAGAAAATCTTCTCTGCCAAAAATTGAAAAAGAACTGAAAAGATGCCAAGAACATGTTTATAAATTGTATTTATTTCTCCATATGCTGGAACAAAAAAGTAGATCCAAAAGCACCTGCTAAAATAAGATCACAAAGAGGAGTCCTCAACAAAATGAGTTTTATGTAATAGGGGATATAAATACCGCAGTGCTGCTAATTAAGGGATGGGATCTGGACATTATTTACATGCATGTACTGTCTGGTTTGAATAATATTCAAATATAGCCTCAAATATTATTTAAGGCATCAATCAGATAAGTCACCTTAACTATCATCCAATACCTGATAACTAAAAGCTAGCAGAGCTGTTATACTTGAGCTGCCCCTGTCAGTGTTCCAGCACTGCTTATGTGACCAGTTACTAAACAGCATCTCGTTTCCAGCTGCTTTTTTAATTTGTTTTTCAATAGAAATAGGTGCTAACTATTTATTCTGGAACACGTCTGCTTTGCTGTGTCCATCACCTTGGTTCAGTGAAGTATTTTTGTCCTAAGCCAGAACTCTGTGTGTTACACCGTATGTATTTGTGTGACTACATGAGGCTTGCTCACATAAGGAAGCATTATATACACAGAGAGTGATTCCAAAACAGGAAGCAAAAAGCACGCCAACGTTTTATAAGCAGAATCCTATTGCTAAAACATATCTGTCAGTATTTCTGCAACCAGAATTCTTCACTGATCACTTTAGAAAGGGAAAAAAAATCTTACAGGTCCTTCCCAGTGACAATAAGAGTGAAGTCCTTTACTAGCCAAAGCATTACAAAAACCTTGTAGAAGTGACATTCCCCATTAACCTTGCAATTCTCCTAAGAGTGATTCAACTTTCATATAGGCTCAATGACAAATTAGCATGTAATTCATATTTGAAATCTATTCTTCTACTGAGAAGCTGTGTACTCTTTGGTCTCCTATAAGTACAGCAAGCAGATACGCTTCCTCACTTTTACCCTCCGTCAGTTTCCCCAAATTTTATTTCCCTGCAAAGAAGTTCAGAGCATGCCTCTGGTGTACATCATGATTGTGCTAAGAGCAGCACTGCGAAAATGATCCTTCATGATGGACAGTGCAGCCTGAATGCTACATATGCAAACTTGCCAGTCCTGCTAATTGTGCTCTTCTGTCCTTCACTGACACTAAAAACAGCAGCAAAGGCATTGAACCCTTATGTGTATCTGGAAAGACTGTGCCAGACTGATTCATACTCCGTTAGTCATCCTGGCAAATGCTGAGGCTAGTCTCTTGGAAAATGAAAAGAAAGCAGAAATTAATTCTACAGGGTTTGGTCTAACTCAAAACAGGAACAACCAACTTCACAAATGGAACACTACAGAAGTGCATTGAGGCACACAGTGCAGGGGAACAACAGTAATACATACTCACTCCTTCACTGTATTGTATGGTCAAGATCCCAAATGCCGAAATGAACCCAAGCCCAGAACATTAGGTTTCTTAATTCTATCCCAATATAACAATATGCATGTTTACGCTGTGTGATGTTACAGAACATAACTGCATCCCCAGACAGTACGCGTGTACTTAAATCCATAGTTCTAGCTACACTTTTCTTCCCCTAAAGTCTGTATGTGTCACTGCCAGAGCTTTAGAGAATGCTATTCCATAAATAGAGCAATGCTTCAAGCATAAAATAACGTTAATTGCCTACTTTGTTGGAGATTCAATCAGAAAAAGATAAATTTTAACGAACACTTTGAGAAGTTGTATTTACAGAGGGCCATTAGGCTCGCCAACTGACTTAGGACCAAGTATGCAGACAGCACTACTCTCAACTAAGAGAACCTTCTAGAAATCAAGCTTACCTGCCAGCCCTTGTCTGCTGTCCTGTAGTATGGATAATTTTTAGTTATGTGCGTATAGATTCCATTTAGTGTAAGCTGCTTATCAGGTGCCATTGTAATTGCTTGTACTATTAACTGTGCATAGGAGTAAGGTGGCTTAGAGTCGTCCTGCAGAAGAAAAATGAAAATTCTACATCAATAAAAATGTAAAAACACACACATTCCTCTATGAGCTAAGCTGCAGAACATTTAATGCCTTAAGCAATTCTGGACAACCAGAATATTCAAACAGAAAAACTAAGACAATTTTGCTCTTCTGTTTTGCAAATTGTAAGCTAACACTAAAAAAACCTGGAGAAACAAACAACACTAAAGAATGCCTACAAACAGATACATACACACACACACACACACTCTCTCTCTGAAGGTGAGGGGGGAATGGGAGCATCAAAATAAACATCGTGTCTCACCACAAAGAACTAACAATTATTTTTGAAGTTTGAAATGCTGGGCTACGACTTAATGCATAAAATGTGGCTAACAAAATTTCAGAAGTATTGCATTCACTGAAAACATAACGTATGGGTTTTATTTCAAACAGTGCTTACCTTTGGGCTGTCTCCACCCGATGCCTCCTTGTCATTTTCTGACTGAGAGTTGTCAGCCATTAAATGTAGGTCAGATGGTATCACACGACTCATTTTGTACCCTGAAGAGCCTGCACCACGGGGGCTAGATGGGCAGGAATTTGCAGCACTGTTGAGCATAGAAAGAAGATCCTACTATTTTGTTATACAGTATATCACCACATTATATTTAATCAAAAAGCTCTTATTGCAGAAAAGCCCACTATCAGTGCTTCTAGACCACAGTTAAGGGTCTGTCAGTATTTCCATTATGAAACCTATTTTCCAAGCCCTTCTAACTCATCCATGGGCATTAAAATCACTGCAGGAAGAAACCTGTCAGATGAAGCTCAGGCTTTCCTCCTCAAAGGAAAAAGGATTAACTGATTTATTAGGTTGTACTGTATTTGTGTGAGATTTGCCTACACAGAAGTCCATTTTAACTACATAAGCAACCACACATTTTAAGACACTCATTTGAAACAAGAAACACATCTTGCCTGAGATCTCTGCCATATGCTTGTATTTTGTCTACTCAGAAAGATCTTCTTCTGTGCAGTATTTCTGCACATGAGAAAAAAACAAAAAGCAGCGAGGCAAAAAAAAAAAATCTGATTCTCATTAAAATCTAAAGCTTTATTTTTAACATTTGCAAGCATGTTCATACACACACACACGTATATAAAAGTGATGAATGCTATGAACAGGAAACATCAGCACTGACTTATCTGATTGCGCTCTGTATTACATCAGCAGAGCAAATACAGTGCCAGAAAGCGAAAGTACCAACGAAAGGGAAGAAGTGACACCCTCTGACTCCTCAGGTTTTGCTATCCATCACAGAAAAGCAGAGCTAAAATTGGAGCACCTTTCCTAAGGGCTGCTCTCCTGCCCTGTGAGCCCACACGAACTACAGCAGCACAAAAATGGTTTTACTTCTACAATTTCATTTTGCCAACAGGAAAGACAAAGTCACTGAGTGATGTCTGTCTCCTTCTCCAAATAAAACCATAACTCTGGCAGCTCTCCATCAGGGCACGCACTTCTCAGCAACTGTAACTCATTTCAGCAGCCCCCAGCAGTTCCAACATTTAACTAAAAATTACAATAGTAAAGACTGGTGCAGCCTTATCTGCAAAGACGATCTCAGAAATCCAGCACAGCCATTTGTTACCTGCCAGCAATAGGCCATACAAGGAAGACTGGATTTCTGAAGCATGGAAGAATCCTTGATCAGAACTAAAATATCTAACTATTTTTATTATTATTATTTTAATATAGGTCACTGCTGTTCTGTGCTTTTACTCAGATCAACTGACAACATCCTTCCACTGAGCTCACTTCAGCATATATTGACAAAGCAACACATATGGGTACATACAAAACAAGCTTACAAGTCCTGTCCAAAACTGGATGATTGGAAGAGAAACTGTCAAGCTCTGCTCTCAAAATAGACTCAAAACTGTCATCTTTTTTTTTCTGTAATAAAGTGTGCTCAACAGGTGCACAAAAGCCCTGAAGAGAATTGCAAAATTCATGTGAGGCAAAGACTGTGGTGATACACATGATATTATCTGCAATATTTATGAGTTGCTCTATCATTTCATAAGCAAAAAATATTTTTCTTGAATTTTGATCAGAAAGCAAACCTGTTACACAGACAAGTCGAAATCTCTCTCTACTTCCACCATCTGTATAGATCTCATTAAACACTACAACACTGAGATCAAGGTCTTGGCAAACAGGAAAGAGGTCGATTATCCTTCATTCAAATCTCATTACCAGTAAGTACATTTTTAAAAACCAATCATTCATAGTCCATCACCCAAGTGAAGTCCACAAGAAGTATGGAGCACGTACATGGTTTTCAAAAGCATCTTTCAGTGACTTTAAGTGAAGTTTTTGCTCCAGCACTTTCTATCTAAACTAATTTTATCAGCTTTGAGGACAGCTGGTGTTTGTTTCATTATTTTGGTCCCAAGTAAAGAGTCACACAATGATGACAATTATCAAATTAAGCAGCACAGTAAGTAAAAAACCCAAGTTAACCTCCCTTGCAGATGACCTCCCTACACTAAATTTCTCACGTTGTATTTCAGTTTATGTGCTTTGTTTATTTTCAGTAATGATTGGTCAATAAAAAATCATCTTTCAGAATTAGAAATCAGTCTATTTTCCACACTAATGATAACCAAAGTCTATAAAAACACCACCAAAGTCGCTTGGAAAGTAAGTAAAACATAGGTTTCTTTCCTGTAAGAATGTTACATTCCAGAGCAAACTATTACACATCTAAGAAATTACATTTAAGTACATTTAAGTTCACCAGAGAAGCAAAATACTGAAAGCAAATTAGAAAATGGTCTGAATTCTGTAACTACATCTCTTGCCCTGTATTCCATCTGCAGGGTTTAAATACCTGATAGTTCCTGTGGGAGAAGGGAGAGGGCTGATCAGGTGAGCCATGTTGTCTGGAATGTTTATCGTTAAGGGAGAGATCTGGGGTTGCACAGGCTTCACTGGGGACTCCGGGGCCTCCTGTTTTTCTCTCTTCTCATTGGACAGAGCAGTGAATGTTATCTTTATGTTTGTGCTGGGAAACCTGAAAGTACAGCTGAAAAATGAAAAACAAACACGTAAGTCACTTGTTTACACAGTGTAAGAGGTTTCTTTTTGCATGATTTGCACATATCACCATATCCAGAAATACAAAGGTATGCTGCCTTGCACAATTGTAACCATCTTCATTTTACTGATCACACAAAGATCCACAAGTAAGCAAGTTCAGAATTTAGAAAGATATAAGCAAAGGCAGTTATTTGTAACGAGAGCACTTCATGTGTAGTCTCTGCATTTCCTGAGGTTCATCCTAACCTTGCAACTACCCCTAAAAAAGTATTATTTTGGTATATTTTGAAGACAAATGCTATTATGTCCTGATGTCGAACAACAGCTCTTGTAAAGGAGCAAGCAAGACAAGCAGAACTCATCAGGAGCATAGAGATAGGCAGATCTGAGGCTTAATCAGCTTCATGGACTGCTCCAGCTAAAAGATCTGCTCCATTTTCTCTTAATACACATATTAAATCCAACACCTACCAGTCCTAAGGCCATCATTTGCAGAGTGCATGGCTGCTGCTCTGCCACATTTAGGTGTGTTTTGGTAAAGCTGAATTTAAGAGCCAAGTTCAGTAAATTTCTCATTTACATAAATGACCAAATTCTGTACCCCTAAATTAAAAAACTGATTATAATCTGGCAGTAAATTAACAACGTGTGAGTTGTTGGAAAATGAAGTATAACTATTACACACGTGAACGTTTTCCTTCTGTCCCCCCATCTTTCCATGCAGGTATTCAGAAGTTAACCCAGTTACACAGAACAGCTTATTTATAACTTCTCAGAAATAAACAGACTGAGTTAACAAGAAACTTCATTTTCTCTCAACAAAAGGATCTACAAAGACTCCGTTCAAGGAACTTTGCTATCTCCTCTCTTTTAATTAAGCTGTCAGACTGCACTCAGCTCTAAGCCTCCAACTGTATTTACACACCCCTTCCAAACCATGAAGTTTGGAACTTTCAAATGCTGTATGACCTACTAACAAACCTTCACAATCGTTTTTTAAATGATTCTGTGTAGATCTGGTTTTAAAAGGATGGAAACCAGCATACTGGAACAGGTCTGAGGGATGCAGCTATGAACGCAAGCAACACACTGTAAATAAATGGCATCACTGCTTTGAAGTAATTGTATTAAACGTGAAAACTATGTGAGAACAGGAAGGAAGGCTGAGCTGTACAGTAGCACTGAAAGCATCAGTTCTCATACTCTTTGGGTTCTATTTCTTAAAGCGTATCTATAAAGCAAAGAAAGCGTTTGCCTTTTACTACACTTCTTGTGACGCACACATACGTTGCAGAGATTCTTTTTTCCCCTGCAGTTTACATTCAAGCATCAGGAAAAGAAGCGAGCAGTGATGCTGACCTCCCTTTTCTCTCTGCCTCACTTCTCAGTATGGACTCTGTCCGGATTTAACAGACGACCTATTTCTGAAACACGCTCCATGTGCTAAATCAGGAACAGAATCCATGCCAAAAAAATGCAGATGCACTTCAGCAAGAAAGTTGAGTGAACCAAATTCTGCTTTTTTAGTATCTCCAGCTCGCTACTATGCTTTCCCTCATTTTCTGCCTGTACTGTTTTAGCAGCAACTGAGAGAGGTCTCAGCTGCTGTGCTAATAAAAATGAGATGCTGAGAAATACTGGCGACAAATGTCAATCGGATTTGGGAAAACAAAATAAAACCCAGGAGCTCTGACTAACCAAAGGTTAATCAGCAGTGCCATGCAAACGTGGAACTTACAGTCAGGAGCTGCAGTGAAACCCATTACTGCTGTAGTGCACAACACTTCTCACACTGAGCTTCACAGGGTGTTGTTCTTAGGGAAGACACAATACACTCACAGATCACTGTTCCTCAAATGTAAACACCTGAATAGTGTATTACGAAAGACTGCATCTGTCAATTGATTCCTATTTTCAAGCAAGGTTTTTAAACATAAATATGTTTTAAAAGCTGGAAAATAGCCCAAAAAGTGGTCTAAAAAGTGCACATTAACTACCAGATTTTCTAAGCAATTTGCATCTATGCAAACATGTTGCACTGACTTTCCAGATCAAAATAAGGTGCATTTTCTAAGATGAGGAGAATCAAGTTGGTTTGGCCGTATGTTTTTTAATTATATAGCAAACCAAAGGAAGCACACACAGAGACCTGCTCAAACACACAGTGCCTAAAGCAAGCTGAACTCGGTTTTAATCACTCTTTAAAAAGCAGACAGTATTTTCATGATGTGCTAGGATGGTTGCTATAGAAGAAACTGATCTATACATCCCACTGTTAAATGAATGAATGAATGAATGTAGCTGTATTGCAAACTGTCACTCTACCCCTCATCTACTCAACTAACTCCCACTATTCCTTCATAGGATGACACCATTCGGAGTAGGAAACCAAATGGAGCCACAACTGGTCCAACAGATCCTTTAAAAAACAAACCCTATGAAAGATGTGTGTTTGAAGAGCCGTGTGACGAAAAGCCCACGTGGCAGGAATCAAAGTGATGACAACAAAAGCACCAATGATTTATCTAACTGATATGCCACGGATGTGCCACGTTATATATTTCACACAACTATTCATGGTAGCATATTTAAATATTTTTGTATTTTTATTACAAGAGTATTTACACTGTATTTCCTACAGAGTATCAGAAAGGAGGCCAGCCAGCCAGCCTATGATCCAGCAACCAGCAGTGCAGGCATCACACCTGCAATGCCATTAATGGTCCTAATCACTGCTTCAGAAGTACATTCTGGCTTAACTGCTGGAAAAGCTGAGATGGGAGAAAACAGATAAGCAGCCTCAAAACATTTCTAACTATTCGTAAGAAAACCATTACTATCTCTACAGCTCCCAGCAAAACTGACACCTGCTGACCCTGGCATTACTTCTACTGAATGAGTTTAGCAACTCTGTACATTGCCAGGTGTATTCTGAGAAGATGTTTAAATTCCACTTTTCTCACATCTCTAATACTTTCTCCTGTTCCTTTAGAAATGCTGTCTGCACTGCAGGAAAAGGTTAATTATACACCTGCAATTCTAACTACATTCTAATAGCATCTGATTGGAAACAAGGAAATGTCCTATCTCATCTGTGGAGCCAAAACAGAGAAGCAGGAATTCTATTTCCTCCCTGTATGCAAGCCCTGCAATGAAACTCAGTGTCCCAGAATCTTTTGAACTATTTCATTTTAATTGCCTTTTAAAAGCCAGATAGAAGCTGCTCTCTTACAGTTCTGTTATCAGCACCTCCAGATCCTACATTCAAATAGATTGGGAGTTCAACACCAATAACTCCCTAAGCATGGCAGTTACACCACGGTAATTCAAGTTTTTTTACACTGAAAATGCTACTGGACAGCAAGAACTTCAAGGATCTCCCTGTTTTTTAAACACACCCAAAAAGAAAAAGATGAGAGGTTTCCAAACTCCTGTTAGTTTACTAACAGCCAAGGAAAGCTTCCCATTTTTACATTTAAACCTGGTCTCAGAGCCTGTGTTTTTGCTCATTTCTTATTTCAAATGCTTGAAGTGTCAAGCACAGGCGACAGGATAGTTCATTTCCAGGAGAAACTGAGGTAATCAACAACACCTGTACCATCAAACAACTTCCCTCCAACTTAGGTTTTCTCTGCCCACACTAAGATGATGCTATCCTACCTCCTTATCCTGCCCTGTATTGATCAGTAAACAAAGGAAATGCAGAAATCACATTTCAGTATACGTTCTCCTTTCCATGGAAGGGAGATTTATAACTTACCTCTCCCTAATTCTTCTCGCCTATTTGTTTCTTATTTAAGACTCATCTCCTACCTGATCCCACTGCATCACTCCAGTAAAACCAATCCTCACCATCAACTGCTTTATTTACACTCCTGGTAGAAGACATACATACTTTGAAGCTTAAGTCACCAGTGAGATACTACAACACACAGTACCACGTGCACAATTGATTCCATTGTACTTCAGAAGGCAAAACCTGTTTTTTACATCATTCACATCAAACAGCCAAGAAATCAAGTTTGGAAGAGACCTCTGAAGGCCTCGAGTCCAATACCTTGTTCACAGCAGGGCTAACTTCCAAGTGACATCAGTTTTCTCTGGGCCTTGTTTCATCAAATTGTGAAGCCTGCTGTGTCTGTAGCTGGGCAATTCACTCCCATCACAAGCCACAATAACAAGGAATGGTTTCATAGAATCACAGCACGGCTGGGTTGGAAGAGACATCAAGGTTCATCACATTCCAACCCTCCTGCCACAGGCACGTGGGCTCCTCCAGCCCCTCAATTGCTTGTTCCCTGAGCATCTCAGCAGCCCTCCACTGCCCTCTTCAGTTGGTCTCTTTTGTTGGTGGTGGTTTTTGTACTGGAGGTCCAAAACTGGGCACATTCACTGCCCAGTACAAGGCCGGTCTTCATCATGACAACAAGGGTGCAGCTTGGAAACGCACACAACATCTTCCCCCACCAGGACCTTCACAGTCAGTTATTCCCAGGCTTCACACAGCCCAGATGCAGAATTTTACATTTACGTTTTCTGAACTTCCCAAGGTCCCCCGTCAGCCTTCAGTCCATCCATGTCCCTGTGAGTGCCAGCTCTGCCCTCCAGCTACTGACCGCTCCCCACAGTCTGTGTTATCTGCAAATTGCTATGGGTGCTGTTCCATATCCCAGGCCAGTGATGAATAACAGCACTGACTCCAATTCTACCAGGTTGCAAAGCTACACAAGGGGATCGCAGCTCAGTGCAGTTCTAAGTAACATCTGCAAATGAAATCCAAGACAGCAGCATACAAAAACTGGGCAGAATTCAAACATCCATGGGAACACACCATTTGGAAATCAAAGCTGCTTCAGCCTGCTGCTAATGGGGAAATTTCAGCACACGAGAACACGGTCTGCAATTCCTTTTCTCCATTTGCCACTCCATTTATTATTGACATCACAACAGAGTAATAGGTAATTAATTATGAATTAAACTAGAACTAACAATTATTTTTAACAGATTTTTAAATAAGCAAGGCTTAAAAGATGAGCCTTTACACATGCAGCTATACACACCATGGGGAAAAATAACACAAAAAGTGCAATCACAAATAAATTCAGCCTGTAAAGTCTGTGTGCTGTGGCTCTGTACCTTGGGAAAAGGTGCATCTCTCTGGAGGAGAGCTGAACTCTCAGATCAAACCAACACATACAAAAGAGTGCTGTAAGAAGAAACACAACTCCACCTCTTGGGGAAACCTGAAAGCAGCGACTTCTGCTAGCTTGGAAAGCAGCAATTCCATTACTGAGGAGAAAGTGGCTGCTTCACTCAGCCCATACTTTTCCAGAAGAAACAATTACTTTTTCCTGTCTTCCAAACATGATACCAAAAGGTTTCTAACTGTTGAACCTCACGCACACCAAATAAACAGGCATTCTGGAAGTGAATTGGGAGTCTGGTCTGTTAAATTGAACTGGAAGTCATTACTGCAGTACTTCCAGAACAGAATTACCATCTATGCAAAATGTAAGTTATTATTACTAATATGTGCTATCAGAAACAGCGTTGCACAACTTCTTGTAGTAAGGATTTCCTTGAGTACTGAAACACAAACAATGTGTTCGAGGCTTGTTTCACAAAGGATTTCCTCGAGTTCCTCAAAAAGAGATTCCTGTCATTTTTCTTCCAAAATAAGAAAAACGCTCAGAGTGCAGTTAATGTAACAGGTACACTGAAAAGGGGTGATCCACTGTAATGCTCATCAGATTATAATTATTTTCCTATTGTCCTGAACAGAGGAGGCTTTTTCACTGGTTCATTTTTTATACACAGAATCACTGAGGTTGGAAAGACCAACACGAAGGCCACGTCCACCCAGCACCCCATGCCTGGGACCACTCCAGCTGCTTGTCCATCCACATGAGGTGTGCCTGTGTGCTCCCATCACTAATGTCACCTTTGTAACACTCTTCTAACCGGTCATAATAGAAAATAGCAGCATCCTATTTCCCCCACTGACTTTCAGGGGAAAAGATCAGTTCTCAAATGTGAAGCAGAGGAACATAAAGCACAAGTCCTTCACTGGCTTTTTAAAAGGGAAATTTTTAAGGTGTTTCTGTGTGCAGCTGACCACACCCTGCACAACAATGAGAAAAACTACTGCAGCAAGAACCCAGCATCACTTCCTACAAGCACATGTGCACATTGTCTCAGTAGAGCTGCCTCCTCCTACATACCTCCATGATTTAAACTAAGCCCTGACTGGGTTCATTTACCATAAATGTACTTGCAATTATGTGTGGTCATTACTAGACAGGACACTTCTAGAGGTTACTCAAAAAAGCAACTGTTGTTTAAAAAGTGGCAACTCTCTCCTCTGGAGAATGAATCACAGCCTCACGCGTGCTTCCTTTCATTCTCTGTGTCCTCTGCCATTGATTTCTGCTGACTAAAGATCAATAGCTGAAAAGCATGTCCTCTACAAACAGAAAACGTGAGGGCTCTGAAGCAATCTCAACCAGCAGTGAGACGTTTTATTTTGAGCACTGATTTCCACAAGCATTCAAGCACTTCTTTCAGGCACGCCATCGTTGCCCACACGATGCCACAAACCTGCATGAAAAACCACGCTGAGGAAAATGTCACTGATCCTTCCATCCACTCAGATGGCTGAACGTTCACAAGCAAAAACCCATGCCTCATCAGAAGTGATAAAATATTGCTGCAGACTCATGCTAACTCAAGCCCACCAACATTACAGTGTTATCAAATTCTGAGTGAAAGCAGGAAACATGATTAAATTGCTGACTCTCCAACAGGAGACCCAACTCACATACCTCCCCACTCATGTTCCAACAACTGCATAAGAAGTTTGAGTATTCTCTGGGAAGTCATTCCAGGAATGGTGTTAGCCCACCTTCTGAAGGGCCTGGAACAAGTCTGGCTGCAACAAAGCATCATCCTACAGCAAGAGAGTATCCACAGTGACAGGAGAACATTCCTGAGCCACTGGCAGTGAACAGAGTAATGAGTAAACACTTCCTGGAAATGGCTTAATACTTCTCTCTTGCTTAGGAAGTTAACTTTGTGACAAATGATACAATTTTAATGCTATGTTCACAGCGATTTAAGAGTCAAGACTGAACAAATGTTGCTACTTAAGGCTGGTCCTCCACTCCCCTCTGTGCTGTAAAACCAGCCTTAATACAGCTGTTATTACAAATTGCAAATGTTCCTGCTTCAGCAGTCACACATTCCACTTCCTTTCCACACTAAACACACAAATAATGGAACTGATCAGTAGCAAAAGCACTTAGGTTATCCTACAGCTATGGAAGTATGCTACGGTTAATAAATACATATCTCAAAATCACAAATCTCCACCGTGTTCTGCTTTCTTCTTACACCATAAAACACTTCAACCAGAGAGAGGGAAAAAAAAAAGAAAGCCAACAACCCAAACCCTCCAGAAATTCAATACAGTAGCCCTGCACAGGCTGCAGGAACTGAGAAAGAAATTGGCCTGCAGGCAAGAATGTAGGCAGCAGTTACTGTAGAAACCAAGCTCTTCACTGCTTTTCTCTGAGCAAAAGAAAGACACAAAAGAGCTGGAAAACAGCGATCGATGGGAAACAGCTTATAAAGCTGCTTGTCACATCTGCTGCAGGAAAACCAGACACTAATTCATTAAAACTGCTCATGTAATGCCTCTGGAATTTGAGGCTCCCCAGCCCGTGAATACAAAAGAAACTCCGCCTATGGAAACACTGCATTTTCGGGTTATTTAGCATTTCTGCACACAAAAGCCCTGTGCACAGTCAGGTTGTGTGGTCTCTATCCCTAAATTTCATTTTAAACTGTAAAAACAAAATAGATTTGTCCAAAAGACTGTGTGCCTCTATCTCTGCCAAATTTCTAATGGCTATTTTGAGTCCCAGTAGAGCATACATAACTCTATAATGCAATAGCTTCCTGTTAAAAAAAAAAAACAAAAAAAAAAAAAAACAGAAACAAAACACTGGCAACAGGAAAGTAAAAATCAATCCTCATTCCTTCTTCCTTCCAGATAGCTGCATTTAATAATGGTTTCCTATTACCAAATATGCAAGTTCAAACTTTCACCACAGCAGTAAATACCACTCCGGAATTTTTCACAAGATTCACCATCAGAGCTGAGCTGATGCAGATGAACCAAAGACAATCCATGATCTGCAGGCAGCTCAGGCAGCTGCAGCACTGCCTGCCATCTCACCTCAGCTCTGGGTACTTCTGGGCATGCTAAAGTTCACAGGGAAACACTGAAGTTATAATAATGTTGTTTGTTGCTAAATACAAACTATCAGCAAACCAGACAAAGCTGCTGAAAGCTCCACATCGAGCAGTGGGCATTTTACCATTCTTTACAATTAAAAAATTAAGGGAAAGTACAGTGAGCAAGTGCTGTCCTGATGTGTTTTGACGTAAGCATAATCATAAATAAAGCACTCATGACTCAGACATTTGTTACTGTAGCAACAAAAGACTTCATTTATTACCTCATCAGAGACCTGCACTGCATGCTGCAGAATGATGCCAGAACTCTTACCAAAAGAAAAGCTACTCAAGAGGCAACGCTGCACAGAAAGGACTTCCTGAATCAAGTAAGCAAAGTTTGTTTTAGATGGGCTTTTCAAGATAGAGCTCTGCATCCAAGAGCAGAACAGTCTTTTATTTCACCTAGAAATCCATGACTAACTCAAGCCATTGAAAAAGTGACAAAAACTGCTTCCTACCAACTGCAGTTTTGAGTACACAGTGCTGCTTAATCTCCTCCTTAAATCTGCCAGCTTGGTCAAAGAACAGAATTTTTTTAGGCTCCTCTCAAAAACTGCAGGCATTAATTACACCTCACAGCCATGCGAAGATGTGTGAGAGCCACCCCATACTCCGTTTCCTTCGGTGATGCTGGCAGGCTGGTTTTCTCACTGGAAATCAATATTTTATATTGCATTCTGAGATCAGTTTTCTAACCACCTGCACCTTGCACAGTGTTTGCCCAAACCAGTTTTCGATTGTACTTTTATTTGCAATTCCTAAAACTCTGTCTGTGAAGGCACAGACCCTTTAGAAAACTTGTTTGCATGAACTGCATACACACACTTTCCCTAATCACTTCTGTAGGAACTCCAGAACAAATCAAGACTCCAAAAGAGCCTGAAGATCACAAAGCAATGAAACTATTTGATCTACAACAGATTGTTTTGGAAAATATTCCTCAAGAAGCATTTCTCCTCAGCTATTCCTTTAAGATCATGCCAAGTTCTCAAATGGTGGGATGCTTAAGGGGCAGCAAGAAAGTGCAGAAGGATAACATCCAGTAAGAATAACAGTCGTGATTTAAGGAGTCAGACAGTCACACAAGTGGAAATCTGTCCAGGAATAAAAAGAACACGCTAAGCAAAAATCTGTGTCAGAACATATGTTAACTACTGCCACTGTTCTGATAAACAACATACAGTACAGAGAAAGAAAGTCTGAAACACCCAAACGTGAAGCACGGGATTATTTTCTCCAAATGAAAACCTGGAGCTGTGTTACTGCCTTATAGCAAATGAAAAGGAACCAACACTTAATGGTGCACATCCCACAGAAGGGAGAAGTCTGAAATCGTTTGGAGAAATCAGGCTCAGGGATGTCTATTATTCACTGAACGTAAAGGGAGCTTAAGTGTAGACAGACACACACACATACGTGCAGTTAAGCAAAAATAAACCACCTCCCAGTACCTCCAGTAAAGTAATGAAAAACACAGGCCAAGACTGGCAGAGCAGAAGCACAAACCAGGCTCTCATGAATAAGCACTTATCTCAGGAGATGGATTCGTGGCATTCAGCAATGCAGCAGCTCAGCACTGTCACACAGGAAAGCTCTTGCCTGCCTTGCACCAGTTTTTCTCCCAGGCGCAATTCCTCCTTGTACAGGGTGCTCGCTGCTAGGAGCTGCTGCTATCTGCAGTTAAGCTATTAATCCAGTGGAAAACGACCCTAGCCAAAATCTGGACACTTTCTGATGTTTTAGTAAATTCAACTCAGCTCACAGGCTAATTTCTCTTCAAAGGTAAAGAAATCTGTCAGGACAGCTTCATTTAAAAGCTGTACTGTACTTACTACATGAAACCACAACATTCTATTATGAAATTGTTTCAACTACGCTCTTTGAGAAGTTCAAACTTCAACTATCTAATGCCAAAAAATAAACCTCCAGCAGCCACTAGTCATAAAGGGAAGTAAAGGTTAGCAAGCAAGAGTGCATGCTCCATGATTTTCAACAGAACTGAAGATACATTTGCTCGGGACATCAACAATGTCAGTATTTGGACTGTAGACACTGTTAACAGTATGGACTACTTCACTTAAGCTTTTCTCATAGGAGTATTTATACTGCTACAAAAACATATGTGACCTAGAAACTACAGCAGGAATACAAGTTGCTGGAGTGATAATAATTGCATACAATCTTTAAGAAGAGAAATAATGATTTCTATGTTCCCATATATACTACTTTCAAAGTTTCAGTCACAACTGTATAAACACATTGCTCTTCATTTCTGTAATACCTTTCATTACAAAACCATGAAGCACTAAGCAGAAATTAACATTATCACATTGGACTCAGTGTTCTCTGCAGTCCTATGGCACATCAAAGTTTAGGGATGGTACCATTCCCACCAGAACTGCCTACGTAAGGAAACACTACAGAACAGCCAGGGAAGGCAGGGAACCAGGGGAGGGAGGGAACTGTGGTGTTTGCACTGCAGAAATGAAGCAAGCCATTTCAAAATGCATGGAGTCAATTTGAAAAGGAGAGGCACAGCTCCTGATAATAAGTGCTAGAAAAAGAGCCCTGAAATTTCATCATCCCCTCTGTCTCCGCCCACGAAGCATTGTATCATTCTTCAAAAACAGATTAAACAGATTTGTGACTTGGCCAAGTCATTTTGGCAAGCGTGCAGCAGAGCTGGGAACAGAACGTGTTTTTCCCCAGACCCTATCCTTGTTGAAACCACTGGATCATCCCTTCATTTTAATTCTTCCTTCTCCTACAACTACTTGAAGAGGAAGAATCAGGTGACAAGCTCACAACTTTAAAACAGGGATTATTTACCTAAATAAGTCTGAGCTACTGCAGTTGGAGGTTGTTGCACATGAATATCTGATTAAGAAACAAAAAAGGAAGTAGCTGTGAGGTCTACATGGCAAACACCAACACATGCACACAGCAAGTTATGCATACATACCATGACCTCTGAAACACAGCTAAGGGGGTTTTATTTTCACTAGTCCTTTAGGATTACGCCACAAGGGTCTGACAATAAAGCTACACATTGCAATTGAAATTTGTAGTTAAAATCTTCAGTTTCTTCAGTACATAAGTTATACAAGATTTCATTTCTTCTGTATTTATTAGAAGACTTTTTTTCCCCATTATCAAACAACAACAGGAAAAAACACAGTATCTGTAGTCATTTAAAAAAAATCAAATCAAATAAAGAAACCTTGAATACTGAAAAATATTGGGGGAAAAAGGACTCTTCGTTTCTGCTGTCTTTTCCATAAGGTTTAGTAGTAATCAAGATTTCCCCACTCTTGATCATGAACAGTTTTCATGCTATTAAAATTGTGACTGATTTGTGTTTGCACTTGAACCAGTGCAGAAGATCCTGCAGCAGTCCCAGCAATGCACAGCTGGAGATGCTGAGAAAAAACAGAACACAAAGCTTAAAAAGAGACCAGCAGAAGCCAGTAATCAAATACCTGTCTGAAGTTATTTCTGCACTGAAGTGCAAAATGAGGATCGTCAGTCATACCAACACTTTGGAAACTACCAACAGTAGTACAAGCACAACTCCATTGCTTTTCCTGTCCATCTGCAGTGTCCACAGTGAACATCATTTGCTTTCTTTTTTCTTCTTCTCAAGTGACCGATGCCACCTGTGAGCAGATCTTTCACCATGAACTTTTACTACTAATCAGGGAGGTTGCATTCCCCAAAATCTCACAAAATGCACTGCAAGGATGCAATGCTTTTACATGTACATTTAAGTTTTGTTTACTGTTTCTCACCAATACTCTCCAGACTGCAGCTTGGGTCAGCACTCACTCACATGGCTTGGACCAGACCCTGCAGCACAAAGCTGATGCAACTAAAGTAGTCTGTGAATCCGAGCTCTCATCAAAAATGGCTTTAAATATCAGATCAGGCCTTAGTACTGTTTACCTAAAGAACAATGACAAGTGATGAGGGGGAAAAGATTTCCATTTAACAAATATTAAATTTTATGGTAAATAATTTACACAAAGAACAGGTGTTGAAGCTAAATAATTATTACAGGCCAAGTCCCAATAGCTTAAGGACATTTTATCTCTCAACTTTAAGATGAAAATAATCAGACTGATGTCTGTGGTTTTGATAGCACTAGCACAGAAGACACCAAGGATTGTGTCCTGAAAGAACTGACACAAAACAGTGGTGATGGCCAGGATGTCCACAGCAGCAAGTTTTAGAAATAAAGAACCAATAGCAACTGCAGGAAAGAAAAAAGAAACAAATGCTTAATGCTGACTGGGTTAAAAAAAAAAAAAAAGCTCTCAAGAATAAACAGCTTATAACAACCAAAACAATTCATGGAACACACTGAAGAGGGGGCATGTGCTGGTCATATGTTCAGCGTATGTTATTGGCACCATTCATCGGCATGTTCCATGCGGTAATAGCTTAAATATTTACATTTGAACTGTGCTGCCTTCAGGGATGACATGATCTGGGCAGCCCTGATGAAACACACACCACCTAAAATGAATACATGCTAATTTTGGCTTGCAAGTTACCTCTCCATACTTCAAACAATGCTTTGCTTGGCACTAACTTGTTTGAAGAGCTTATACCGAATATAACTAGTGGCAGCACGAAGCAACTTTAAAACCAGCAGGCTGGGTTTATGGAACATTATATAAAATAGTTATTGTAGTATCTGTGATTTTTAGATAGAACTTCCTGCTCAGATCCATGTACAGATTGCATGCGCGTGCACTCGAACTTCAGAACAGCACCATCCTTTGATGCTGTGTGTGATTTCTCTATGCATTCACTGCCTCAAACACAGCAGTTCATAACACGATGCAGTCCATTGCCCAGATGACAACTATATGCAACGCTGTAGATTCAAGACCCTGTAACAGAGTGAGTGGGAAAAAAAATCAAAACAGAACGCAAAAACCAAGAATAAAAAGAATTCTGTCAGAGTTCAAACACACAACTTCAAATAACTGCTTTCTGCAACAGTCAGCCTTGGCTCCCTGCTCTGCAATCATTTCCATCTCTGTGAAAGTTGTAACAATAAAGGTGTTCCTGGTGCTGACACAGAGCTATTTTAAGAAGGGATCACCACCTCACTACTGTATGCTAATTCCTGACTGCATCAACTCTTTCTGCATTCAAACCAGTGGCTATGATTAGATCTATTTACTTCCTTTTACATATCCATCCTATAGTACTTGAACTTTAAGTCCCCTAGAGCTATTTCTCTTTCCTTTGTATTTTTGTATTAAATCATTACCTGCACAAGTCAAATCCTGTCTCCATTTAGAACACCTTTAAGAGGGTTATTCTAATGACTTAGAGATGGTGTGAACCACCACAACTACTACCTACAGACCTCTCCTACTTAAAGTCTCCTTCACTCACTGAAGAAAGTCAGCAGCCCAACCTCTTGCTCCCTCTGTATCAGACATGGACAGAATGTTCCCAGTCAACAATTTATTTACCAAATGCATAAGGCAGTCAAATATATTCTCTTCTCTAAAACCCTTGGGAAAAGCTTGAACAAGCAGGTACTGTAAAGACAAAATAGTTGTAAGCAGGGCAAAATTGAATTAGTGTAACACATCCACAGCAACCAGCATTTCCTTCATCAGAGTCCAGGGATCTCCAAGCTGAAACGCAATGTCACTGCAACACCCAGCCCCTGCAGCTTCTCCAGATCTATCTGAAAGTAATTAACCCTAAACTACTCAGACCTTCATGATAACAAATTTGAGAGCAAGAAAATAATCTTCCTCCATTAATATCAAGTGTTCTTTCAAAAAGGAAATAAACAAACACGCTGACAACAGTTTACCTTGGAGATAAGGCAGACAAACTATCAGAGCCATGTCAATGCAAGGGACCTGGAATTGGAGCAGCTGCACTGACCATCACCAAACGCACATCCCTTGCCTTATCAAGTTGTCATCTTCCCCCAAAGATCCTCTGGCAACACACTGCTACATTGCCATCTCCCATTTATTTCTCTAACTGGAGTCTACTTCTTAGTTTCAGAAACTAGAAAAGCCTAATTCTTAAAATAAACATTTCTGATCAAAGCACCAAATGTGATTCCTTAGAAACTCAATCTCTTCTCCCTTTCCCCTATGCTGTTGTTTCTCCAAGCAGTCAAACTTACACTGCCCTATAGCTATGGTTGTTTTGTACTCCACATAACCATGTTTTTAACTTTTTCAGATGAACCTGAATTACTTTTTATGGCCCACCTCTCAGTACATCACAGCTAATACAAGCATGCACACACAAACGACTAAGAGAACTTCAGATCACTAACCTCAAATTACAAAAAATACATTTATTTAATCTTTCCAACCGATGGCTGAATTACAGTCATATTTCTGTTATTCAACATGGTCTGCATGCTGTTTTGTTCTTTTTTTTTTTTTTTAAGACTTATAAACACCAATGTTGGTTATAACCTTAGATAATAGCTAATAATCTCCCATAAGAATCTTGGGTACTTACTAGTCCACAGCAGAACAAACTTATTTATAGCTAAGTAGCAGGCTGGGGTTAGTGATCTCTTCCAAGCTTGACAGATTTCCAACCTCAGAATAACCACGCCATAAAACAAGCAGGGTTATTTCACTACTGACAGAAAAGTAAACATTTGTGTACTAGGGTGTGCTTGCAGATGATTGCTCTGGCTGCCTGCACTGCAGCAGACAGTAAAAGCTATTCATAACAGGCCAAAACTCGTGGAGGAAATTTAAAATTCTGAAAAGAATTTATAATCAAGATTTAACTCACACCTTTAAACACCGAGACAGGTGGGAGGATCTGAAATCTCCCTACTGTGAATGACTCTTCCCATTTCATCTTCAGACAAGTTCCTTGAACGTTTAATAACTGCCAAATTTTTCTCTGTGAAACAGGTACAATTACATACATCCTAATGTATAGTGAAGGATAACAGACCAGGAAAAAACAATACTTAAACCCAGAGAAAGAGACAGCAATCAGAAGAGCTACTAAAATCAGTTAAGAAAAAATATCTAACAGAGTTATGGTAAAATCTGACTTATAATGAAGAAAGTTTACTCACAAAAATCTCAAATGTAAACTGAATTGGATTTTCAAGCAAATCATAGAATCACAGAACCGCAAGGTTAGAAATGATCTGCAAGATCATCTAGTCCAACTGTCCTCCCAAATAAGACGTTAGAAATGAAATACTTCCAGAAAAGCCTGTTCTGTTGTCAGCTTGCTGCCCACTGTTTCATCTCACCCCACTCCTCTGCTTACCCACTCACTAGAATTTCCACAGTCACTGTGCATATTCTGCTCGTGCAACAGCACTCCTCAAAGGCCAGCAGTCCTTCAGGAGAGAGGAAAAAAAAGATGAGGGATGCAGCTAGTCAAGAACAAAGTGATGAAACAAGCAAGAAATTATTACACATCTTTGTAGTTCTTACTGTAGGTTATTTTGTCTTGCTAGAGCTCACAAGGCATTTGAGCACTGTTAGACAGCTCTGGAATGTGCTGATAAAACAGACTAGTTGCATTTCTCAGCTTTATGGGCAGACCAATACAAGGAAAACATTTTAAAAACAAAGGCTTGAGTTTCAATTCACAGGGATAAACAACTGAAAATTCTACTGTGGTTTTTACCTATTGCATCTCTTTCCTGTGTTGCTAAATGTGCCAGCCATCCGAACATTTCAACCGACATACTCACTGTGGTTCCCAGCTCCAAAAACATTTGCAGCAATTAGCAATATCTAGAAAGCTACATAAATAATATTATCATCAACTGCAAACTGTGGAGCCCACCCTGAACTTGGAATTCATTGCTGCATTCATTTTGGCACTCATATTCATAGCAAAGGGGAACCACCTTCACCTAAGGATGTACCTTCAGCTCGGTGATGCAGCTACAAACATGCTGCCAGGAAAAAGGCTGTGCTCCAACTCCTGATAGCATTGCTGGAAGTTGGACTCTACCAGGACGAATTTCATCATTCTGGGAGAATTCTATTACCCAATCTAGTCATTTTAATAAAGTTACTTAAGAATAGATAGCAAACTCTTCAAAGCAATGTTTTCCTATCACTTGAACAGCAGAACAGTTCACTGCCTGGCTTGCAGACCCTAAACATCACTAAGAAAGTAAGTACGTTTAGTAAAATGGAAGGGTAGATGAGACCTAAGCTATTAACCTCCTAATAGCCTATAACAGAGCATCCTCTCACCGCATGCACTAGAAAGGACCTCAGCTGGTGACCACCCCAAAATAAGGGAGTCAACCAAGGACCGTGTAAGGCAGCTCAGACAGAATACCTACTAGCAGAGCCCAACTGCCACACCCACAACATTCACACCATCTAAGGAAATAACTTGCTTCCTTTAACGTGACTTTGCTCAATGTTATTCAATGCTTAGATCTGTGCAAGCTATAAACAGAATTCTGATTGATGATAATTTATGTAATTCACTCCTAATTTTTGTCAGCACCCAAGCCCAATGAATACTGCAGAGAGATGATGATTTTAAATGCATGGAATGAGGATGCTGGCCTCTGATGTGAAATGATCCACAGCCAAGGAGCTAATGCCCTTTTTTCTCTAGTGCTTTTCTCCATGTATGCACATTTATGCAGAGAGTGAAAAAGGGCTGGAAAGCACATATTAGCCAAAACACTAACAACTGAGTCAGTTCAGCATCCAGTCAACTTAAGATTCACTTCTTAATTTTTGACTTAAAACAGTTTCTCACAAGAGATTCCTTTATCTTCTCTTACACTGCTTTGGCTTTTCCTTTCCATTTTTATTTCAAAAGCATAATGGCCCTTAAGACTGCAATTCCTTAATGGATGATTCCACAAGGCACGGCAGCTGACCTCAGCCAGAAGTCTGTGCAAGCTGACCACATACTCCATGCCAGCTCCACTGCTTGACCTTTCCATCAGCCACTTCAATGCAAGACAAAACCACCAAGAAAGCAGACATCAGTAGCTCATGGAATATCTGATGGCTTCCAAGGCTAGCACATCCTGCAGTTGGGAGCACTGCAGTAAGCGAGCCCTCCCATTTCCATGCTCCTTTCAGCAAGTGACATGGATTAGCTCAGATGCTCATGAAAGCACAGCCTGTCTTTCTAAAAAGTGACACCCTAGATTCTTCTGAATCTACATCAGCCAACCCAAATATCAGAGCCCCATATCTATAATGATAAAAACAATACTACCTCTCAGAGCTCAAACCTCAGACAATCTTCAACTCTGTCCAATCTTTTTTCAGGCCTCCTTGCAAACTCTTCCAGTTCTCCCCCACATAACAACTCCAAACCCCATGAAGATTCCGTCCATGCCTTAAAGCAGATCACATTGGTCGAATAACCTCATCTTTCCCCGGCAGTATTTGACTTCTCTTCCATTTTTATAAACCATACATTGCACGATGCTACAATCATCCTCTCTACCACTTGTACATAATTTTTTGCCTAAACCATATTTGTTATGGTTCAAATTTGAAATCACCTCACACAGAGCTCTGCATGAGTACATTCACCCCTCCCTTGGCAAAGCTTTACACTTTTTCATCCCTGTCTCCCCCAGTGCTACACTACCCTTCCTCATCTGCCTAGAAACACTGGTAAAACGTCCCAAAGAGGGAAATTCTTTTCTTTAAGAGACAGCCTCCATCATTCTTACTTTCCAACTACTTTCCACATGTGCTTACCACCCTTACACGGTAATCAATGTGCCTGTCTACTTAACTAAGTTAAGGAGTAAAACTTACACATATATGTTTTGTCTACCCGAATTATATTCTGACTAGAATACCAAAATATCCTCACAGCACAACGTAAACTGTCACGTTTTTCCACGTGTGGAGGTTTATGTTGTATTCATTTAAGTCACAAGCCAGGTGCAAGTCTTTGAAGTCCTTAAATTAATTATCAGTCTTAAACAAAACAGGTAATTATGTGTTTGTACCTTCATAAATCAAACTTCTACCGTAGGCATGGTACAGCAACATGCTGTGCACGGAGGCCCACAGTGGACACTAATATTTCAGGTGCACTCTTTTTTGAGGCACTGTATGTTTCAATGAAAGCTAAATTACTTTTTTTTTCCAAACCAATGGTGGTCTGAATGTGTCATTCCTTTCCTAAAACTTCAGCATTTTTTTATCAAATGGATTGGGGTGCTTTTTTTTGGTTTGTTTTGCTTTTTAAACAAATACACACAGAGAAGTAATTTTGAAAATGCAATTTTAGAAACGACAACACCCAACAAACCTCTGTGCCTAATGGTGAGCTGAAGTTCAAAGCAGCACAAAGACTCTCGTGCTGCAGATGGGGATATGTGCCATCCCCACTTCAGAGGTTCCAAAAAGAAGGAAATGGTTAAACAACTTACCTGCTGCCTTACTGCAACATCGGTAAAAATCAGAATTGAAAAGTAACTTCTATCAATATTTTAGTTCATTCGTATCAGCTCTGCACCAAAACTACACATACACCTTGGGAGCTTTAAGTGATCTGAAATACTGAATTTAATGTCAACAGGAGGTGTAAACATTTTATCCAGTACTCACTAACCTGACTCACCAACATGAAATTAAGAGGCTTACACCCCATCAGCTCCAAAACTTTAGGGAAAAAACTCTTCAGAGAATCACTGGGCATTAAACTACCTTTCAAACTACCTCAGTTATAATCCAGCATGAAGACTCAGATGATAATAAACAAAAGCATAAAAATCATTTGCATGCAAGAATTCTGCTAGCAAGTGTGAACAAATGCCCAGCCAGATATCAGATGCTTTAGAAAGAAGTTTAATTTAAATAAATAAATCAAGCATGGACTTCGCGTTAAAACAATTTTTAAAAGTATGGAAGACTGTTAGAAAAGGATTTGCAGAAGTAGTGACTGAATAGCTATGAAGATTCACTTGTAACTCCTATAGCCCCGTGCCATCAAATTGCATCCAGCCATACCTACAGTGCACCTGATAACCAGGTCTGACTACAGCAAAGTCATTTTTGGTTCTGGGTCTTTTTGTTTTCTTGTTTATTTTGTCTAAAGCAGCTTTTTCAAAAAGGTTCTCATCAGAGGAAGAGGGTGAAATGGAGATGCAACCATTCCTCTAAGCTGCCTTCCAACACTTCTAAAAATATGTGCTGAGTTCAAACCTTGACACTTTAGTTTATGGCCTCTGGGGTATCATCCTGTGCTTCATCCATTAGCAAACCTTTCAGTCGTCTAATTCCTCCCCATAAAAGTGTATGTACTGCACCATCTTGTGCTCCTTTTGGATAAGACAAACATACTGAACTCCTTACACTCCTCACTGTTTGGTATTTCCTCCAGCTTTCAATTCCTTTCAGCAGTGAGCTTCCTAAAACGTTGCAGTTTCCCAAGATTCTTTAATATAAATTTTGATTCCAGAACCGTACGAAGTTCCGGCATCAATCAGTGCTCTACAACCGAGTTCTTCTATTTCTACAGAGTCATCACATCACTCTGCTTTGACACATGATATCTCACGTTACACATCTAACAATTTGTCTTCAGTCACCACTTCCAAAGCAGACTACCAATACATTTCAGATCAGTTTCCCACCCTGAAATCTGGCCTGCAAACCCTTTGAACCCTTTGCTTTTTCTTTTTTGAGTGGATTGACCAAGTCCTTTTTTTTTTTTTTGTCCTCATTATTTGTGATTTACGAACACTGGTATCATCTGTAAATATTTATCTGCTGCTGATTTTCCCTCAGATCTCCAAAGAAAGTATGAAGTAGAAACATCAAATAGTAATCCAGTAGTTTCTTCACAAGTTAGTGGTAAGGTGCACACGATGCTTACCAAAATACCAATGTACTCCCAAAATTCTGCTTCTGGAAACTCATTACTAAGTGAGGCAGCAGTTACACAAAACATTTCATCCCTGGAGGTACTCACAGCTGAAATGGACAAGGCGCCCAGCAATCTTATTTGATGCTGAAATCATCTCTGTTTCCAGCAGGGGTTTTGCTGCAGGTCCCTCCCATAATCCCTAATGTAAAATCTTAACACTAAATTAAAATTAATTCCATTCGACTTTATAATAATTTTGTTATGCTTCACAAAGCTTTGACAATTACACCTGTTTGTTTGGTTTTTTGCTCTTCCTCTTTTTTCTTTTTCTAAAGTTACAACTCCGGTTCATTGCACATGTACCTCACCCACCTGAGCTGGAGCTGTCGTGCTGAAGCCAACAGGAATTCTTATAGTGTAGCATGGACACAACTGTTTGCCAATCTGCTCACCTTTTCCATTTTGTTTGCTACACACAGACAAACAAGAAGGTGATGTGCTTGGATACGTATAAAGGCATTCTGACATTCCGAATGTTGAAGATTTTACTTCCACAAATACTCAAATCTACATCATACATGAAGACGAAGTTTGAAAACAAAGAAGTCTGCACAAGTTAATGACAGGCAGTACTGGTGAGAGCACCACAGCAGCACAATCAATATGTGCAGCACAACCACACAAACAAACCCAAAGAAGTGCACATTGCAACTGCTCATGGATGTTCTTAATTCCTAGAAAACATTACGTATCACTCCATCCCTGGAGGCATTCGAGGCCAGGCTGGATGTGGCTCTGGGCAGCCTGGTCTGCTGGTTGGCGACCCTGCACACAGCAGGGGGTTGAAACTAGATAATCACTGTGGTCCATTTCAACCCAGGCCAGTCTATGATTCTATGCAACTCCAGCACTCTTTAGTGATACAACAGTATCAATAAAATCTCAGCTGAAGAATGTAATTATTGTTTTCTAGCCGCCCAACGTGGAATAGCTGTACGATAAACACAGTTCCTCCCCTCCAACTGCTTTATCTAGGTCAAAAAATTCCTTAAAGGCAGGAAGTCGCAGAAAACAAATGTCACTACACATCAACTTTTTATCATGAAAATAAGCAAGACAGAAGATATAACCACCACCTTCCTAATATTTCAGTCTGAACTCCCACAGAAGAGAGTTTATTACTACAATCAAGTATGTTGTGAAAACACATTATACTCTGCCATGGATGGCCTTACACTTACACTGCTACAAGACAAATATGCGACTTCCTTTGAAACTACATTTGATTTTTGTCCAGTGTTATAGGTAATTTTACACAGATTAATGGGGCTTGAGGTCTTAAGGGCACTGCTGTACTCAGTGAAAATACAGAAGATCAGATGCACCATTACCTTATTTTCAACAGTTTAAGAATGACCATGAAAATAAATTATTTGCTCTGTGCATGAGAATCACGTATGCTTTAAAAAATAAACAGCAGCAGAATTCCTCCACAGAGAATCATTCTCTAAAACACATGTATGTTCATGAAGGACGAATATTTATACGACAATGTCATTTCCTCATTATAAGCAAATTAATCATACACATTCATTTTGAAAAGTGAGGGTGAAACATTAACTTGCTTTCCTGATATCCACCTGATACAAAGCTGTCTCTCCTTCCTCAAAACTTGTGCATTTCTCAACTGATGATCAGTACTGTATTTGGATTTAATTAGTACAGAGGAAAGAA
This sequence comes from Chrysolophus pictus, assembly GCA_037305975.1. Classification (NCBI taxonomy): domain Eukaryota; kingdom Metazoa; phylum Chordata; class Aves; order Galliformes; family Phasianidae; genus Chrysolophus; species Chrysolophus pictus. Next base: position 7,526,968 of record CM074593.1, on the reverse strand, counting down.
TGATTGCATTTACGTATCTCTTGCCTTATTACTATAACTGAAAGTAAGGAAATCAAAACCTACTTTCAACAACAGATTCATAAAGCAAACACTTTAAATACTTCATCTGCACCTTTACACAAAACAACACTGACTAATCACGCTTCTGTTACAGAACTGGAACAGAACAACAGAGAAGCCAACAATTTCTAAGACCATTTCCTGGTTTCTACTATTTCACATAACCACACAGAGAACATACTTGTACTCCTATGGATAACTCCAAGCATATGAATACGTATAAGATCAAGAACACTGTAGAAGATGTCCTTACTCGATCCCACGCATCAGTCAGAGCAATAAGGAAAGCAAAGCAATCACCAGTTAACCCAAACCTAAAACTGAGCTTTCCCTCAGCTACCTGATTGGTGTCTGACAATTTGTAGTATTGTTTCAGGAGCAAAAAAACATTTCACTCATCCGTTATGGCCAGTTCAGATGGGAATGTGAAAAAAAAAAAAAAAAAAAAAAAGAGACAGAAACAACTGTTACAGATTACAGAAATTTCACATTCAGCTTTTTTCATTTGAAGCAGTACACGCTCAACCTTCTGCCTCCTATATTGTTTTTCAATCAGGTAAGGCTACAGTAAGAATCTTGCTTTAAAGTAGCCACAAAATACCCAGGAATATGTTCAGTTAACATTATTATCCATTATGCCATGGGTCACAGTGTCTGCTACATAAAGTACATAACATTTCTGGAGTCCGATTTGTAAGCCGCAGCCAAGTTCAATACTTCTTAATTCTTTGCTTTGAGATAACTTGTAAGTAATTCATAGCTTTAATACCAGTATGGAACTCTATCGTATTCCTCTAAACACAAATCAATCATAATGTCTCCATTTGGCCAGCTGTCTTCCTTACAAGCAACTGTATTTATCAGAAGTGTTATCAAAAAAGTGAAAAAGCAGGTGCCAATTCAGCCTGAAGTAATTAATCTATTGTTGGAACTCTGTTCCTTGGGAAAAGAAAAAATATATGTGTTGTGTTTGATTTCCTAAGCATCTAATGCTTATAAACACAAAGCAAATCTTTACAACACAAGTCAGGCTCAAAAGAAAAAAAAAAAAAAAAAAAAAAACAGCAAGCGAAGCAAAGAACATTTTTCCCACATCAGCTGCTAACACTGCTTAAGATGTTACAATCCATTCCTCGACCATTAATCCAAACCTGAGCTGTTTCCAGAGTGAAACGTTCACTGAGCACGCATGCGACCACAATGCATACAGCAGTGACATCTCTGCATGGAATTTAAGCAACTAAAAAAGAAGTGCACTCAGCTATTTAGAGGTTCTCTACAATCTGTTGCAGTATTTCCTGCCTGAGTAATGTTGAACGCAATAAATTTTCCCAAGGAGTTTACTTAGTGAATATACTTGATCTTTATTCACAATCTACTGGCTTCCACCAGTAGGAAACCTACTACTTATTAGTCAACAGATGATAAGCTGAAGTGAGACGCACGCTACATGGTTTACTCTAAAAGCTCCTATATTTAGCAAATACAAAGAACTCTATGAAATGAATGACAGAATGGGACAATTTTTTACTGCCTCTGATTATAAAGGAGCTAAATCAAGTTGCAGCAAATGAAATCACTGGGAGCAAAATTCAAAAAGCTCTGAAAAGAAGGTATTTTTCCCCCGATCACTGGCTCCAAGATGAGGAAATCATTGCAAAAGGATGATGTGGATACAAGTTTACAGAGATGCAAAAAAACATTACCAATTCATTTAAAAAAACAACACAAAGACTATATTACTCTGCTCTTCTGGGGCCCCATCTGTGTCTAGGTCTGGAGCCCACAGTACAAGAAAGACAGAGAGCTGTTGGAGAGGGTCCAGAGGAGAGCACTAAGATGATCAGGGGACTGGAGCACCTCCCCTACAAAGACAGGCTGAGGGAGCTGGGCTTGTTCAGCCTGGAGAAAAGAAGGCTGCAGGGTGAGCTCATTGCAGCCTTCAGTACCTAAAGGGAGCCTACAAACAGGAGGGGAGTCAACTCTTTGAAAGGGTAGATAACAGCAGGACAAGTGGAAATGGTTTGAAGTTGAGGGAGGGAAGATTTAGGTTGGATGTCAGGGGGAAGTTCTTCACAGAGAGAGTGGTGAGGTGCTGGAACAGCTGCCCAGAGAGGCTGTGGAGGTGTCCAAGGTCAGACTGGATGGGGCCCTGGGCAGCCGAGTCTAGTATTAAATGGGGAGGTTGGTGGTCCTGCACGTGGCAAGGAAATTGGAGATTCATGATCCTTGAGGTCCCTTCCAACCCGGGCCATTCTGTGATTCTGTGACACACAGGCGGTTTTGAACCGCCTGGGATCCAGAAGAATATGCAGAGGAAGCACAGCCACATGCCTCTGTCCCTCTCTGCTCCCCAAGCACTGTCTCCTGACTGCTCTTCAGGGCATTAACAGGCTGGATGCATCTTTGCTCCAACTTAGGTCTGCTCTTCTCTCATTAATGGCGCCTTGGTTACGATTTCCAAATCTACTTTCACAAAATCAAAGCCAAAAGTAATCATTAATATACAAAATATGTGCTTTTTTTCCCAAACGAACAAACCGTCTCTTGGAAGACACGAGCTTACTAGGTCAGGACCTTTTTAATTTCAAATGTCAACGTACAACATACACACAAACTACTGACTGCAACACGAAGGGGTGGAAAAAATGGGCAGGGGGTGAGCGGCACACAGACAACAAACCTTTTTTATAGCTAAGCTGTACTCAAAAGTCAGTCTGTTTTTCTCCAGCTGTGCTGTTACATCTGTCTGGAAGCCTGCCTCTCCAAAAGCTGTATATAAAAGCGCTGTCACTAGCAGCTGCTGTGCCCAGCATAAAAGGTATTTTTCAAACCAATTACTTCAAAAGTCAAGTATCGATGTTATTATTTACCTACCAATACATCTGAACAATGCCCCCACTGAAGTCAGGGGAAACTTGAAAAGAATTGAGTGAAATCAATTAAAAATGTGGACTTTTTAAACTGCAGCAGAGATAATCCATGGATCTTGAAGGCAGCTGTAAAAAGACCAACTGACCTGCTTGGGTTTGTATGCATTTAGACGAGGTTACAGGACTTGTTCTATCCCATGCCTTGGTGCACTGTGACCTTGACCACAGAGCTTCTTAATGGACATGAACAAAAAAAACCTGCAATTTTTTTTTTTTCCCCTAGCCTCCATTTTATTCATCAAATGAGATTACAGCTGGTTTGTATATAGACAAGGACGTGTGTCAGACTGTCAAGAATCAGAAAAACAAAAACACGCTTCCCACTGATGCTACCCTCCTGTGTGGAAACTTAAACATTTGCACTGACAGTGATGTTTCCAGGGAAGCATTAAAAATAGTGACCAAAATAGTTATCTTAATGTACAGCAATTCTCTGTTTATGGGATTTATATTTTTAGAAAGAAAAATGTCTTTATTATAATATATATAAATAGACCCTGATAACTTAATTTCCCCAGAACTTTAAAATGTGTGGTTTGCAGGAGACCACAAAGCTGTATTCCTGTTTTATCCCTTTCAAAATCAGGAAGTTCAATAACACTATTAGATTAAATCAAGTTTAAACCTTGTGCTGAAATCAAAGGCGGCCAAGGAAACGCGAATGACGCCCAATTATTAGGGACAATTAAATAAATAAGACAGCTCAAGTCTGAAACAGCATTTCGCTTGGAGCCACCTATTTGTTAGTGATAGAAGACAACTCCTCATTCTTAGTCTCCAAGATCACTTCAAAACAAATACAAAGAAGAGGCCACCCAGGCCTTCTTGTTTTTAACCTCATTTGCCATTAGAAAAAATAAAAATCAAATGATCGTGTAGTCATAGGCAAAGCATACTACTGGCAGCACAGCAGAAGTAAACAACAACAAAAATAGATCCAGTGATTACTTGAGCTGAGGATAGCAATCATCAATCTTCAACTCGCACTCAAACTGCTTTCTTTCCAGCCACCTTCAGTTGTTAGTTAACGTTTTCATTACACTGTAACTAAGTTTAAGCCTTAAAATCCAGGAGATCATCTTCAGTTTGAACACTTAAATCTACAATGAAAATCAAGAACAGTGCTACAAACAATATTAGTCATCAGTAGTTCACAGTAATGATTTGCTATAAGCAGATAATGACTGCTTTGAATTTGCCAGGAGACTCCTATGCTGGAAAACTAAACAATAAAAAACAAGAACTATGAAAATATGAAACTACAATTTCTCTACACCACTCTGCTGTGACTTTGATAAACTATTTTGTATTTCTGAAAAAGCAGTAAGTGAGCATTTGATCTCAAGCCCCTGAAGATAAAATTCATCCCTAAGCCTGTTGACCAAAGAAATCCTACTTCATTCAGCACACACACTGCTCCATTGTTTCCAGCCAGCACTGAAGGTATGCCACCTATTATTTACAGGAAGATCACACCTACATTTTGTAACCAGGAGATAACTACTTTAAACAGCTTACAGATCTCGAAACGGAAAGCTGCAAGCATGCAGTCTAAGAAATGGTGTAATCACTGAACACGGTACGTTTCAAGCAGATGTCATTTCTTTAAGCACCACCTACGTGTATTCATGACAAATAAGAAATTAACTGCACAAAAGTTTTCATCGTGTTCATTTTCTCTGTATAAAGCGACAACACTGGAAGAAAAAAAGATAAAATTACAAGTCAGTAATTGCATGGACAGCAAGAAGCAGCTGTACTTTTTCCTTAAGGAATTAAGCATTTAATTGTGTGCTCCTGACTAAATTTCTCAAGCTAGTTCCAGGCTGCTTGCAATGAACATATATAACTCACAAGGACTTGCCTGCAATGAGTGTATTAAATACCAAACCTTTTATAAAAAGAAGTATTTAAATTGTACCTCATAAATGCGTTAGATCAAAATATCAATTAACCACATGGCAAATGACTATTAACATTAAAAAGCAGAAAGCAAAAATAGAAGTTACAGTTAAAGGTCAAACAAGTCATCCAAGTGTGTTCGCGATTATACAACTCCACACAGACTGGCACTGTTAAAGCTTTTCAGAAGAAGCATTTCCTAGAAAGCAAAAAGGTAAGAATTTGACTTTTTACAGAGAAACCAGTTGTGGAAACGAACACCAAGATGTCAAAGTGGAAAATATACACCATCAAAGTGCTAAGAGAAGTTTAAAAACTTGCAGGGCATGGTAAGAGCTGATACTGACAGCACGCCTCCTGTCAAGGTAGCACACTTGTAACCTTGTGGATATCTCTTAGTCGAGCTAACTAAAACTACCCCCAACCAAAACACTTTCACTTTTCCTGTGCGAGACTCCTCAAAACAAGGATTACTTATTTACAGCCCAATAAACTCTCCAGCAGAGTAGGTAGGCCTCACATAGTCCTCTAGGAAAATATTTTGTCAAGACAGTTAATATTTGCTAATGGTATAGGAATGTATTACCACTTAAAACCTCCTGATGCATTTATTGACACGTAAGGGAACAGAAAGCACCAGGACAGTGAAAGCATCTCATGTGGAAGATTCAGTGTAGTCATTAAAAAAAAAAAAAATCAATGTCACAATCAGGCAAAGAGAAACTGCCACGAAAATCAGAAGGCGATCCCACACACAAAACAAGCCCTCAACGTTCAGTAAAAGCACGAAGGGCGTCACAAGATCTGCTCAGCACCGATCTCACATTCAAAAATCCCAGATATGCGGACGACCACTCGACCGGTTTCCTTTGAAGCACGTAAACAATACTCAGGGGTGTATCCGATTCTGTTTGCTAATTACAATACCTCCGAGCGCTGCCGCAGCCCGATTTGCTCCCATCTCCCAACAGACACCGCCGCGTGCCAGACACAGCACGGCGGGGTCCGGGAGGGGGGGGCTGCGCCGCCGCACCGCCGGGGGCACGGAGCGGGCGGTGGGTGCGCGGGATGCGGGCCCAGAGGGAAGGGCACGTCCGAGGGCGGGCGGAGGGGGAGAAGGGGCGCGGGGAAGGAGGCCTCGGGCACGGCTCCGCGCCTGTCACGGCGACCGCGTGCCGGCCGGCGGCACGGACAATCGGCGCGGCCGAGCGGCGGCACCACCCCGCGGAGCCCGGGAAGGCGCGGCGCGGGCGGGCGGGCCCGGCGGGCCCCGGGGCGACGGGGGAGAGCGGGGCGGGCCCGGCCGCCGCCGTACTCACACTCGGGGCAGCTGCAGCGGCGGCGCCCCCCGCCTCTGGAACACGCCGTCCACGAAGACGCCGTTCTTGCCGAGGCAGCGCAGGTAGAAGTCACCCCCGCCGGCGGCCGCGGGGTCCCCCTGAGCGGGAGGCGGCGGCCCGTCCGCTCCGGCCGGTGGCGGCGGCGGGGGCGCGGCGGTGAAGATCTCCAGGTGGCGCCGGGAGATGAAGCTGGAGTGGCCCATGCTCACGTCCACCGAGCCCTGCGACGAGTTGCGGCCGATGGTCACCGAGCGCTTCTTCATCAGGTACTCGAACTCCCGGCCCTCCAGCCGCGCCACGGCCGCCGCCGCCGCCGCCATCTTAGCGAGCGAGGGAGCGGGGCCGCCCTCCGCTGCGCCCCTCCGCCCGCACCGGCCCCGCAGCCGCAGCCGCCGCCAGACACAGGCAGGGAAGGGGCCGCCGCTCAACCCAACCTGACGCACTCCGCCGCTCGCTGACGGACGGCGGCGCCGGGCCAATGCGCGGCCCGCACGCCCATGGGGCTATGGCGGAGCGGCCAATGGCGAGAGGCGCCGCGGCCGGCGCCGCGCAGCACGTTCGAGTGTCGGGCGCGGAGAGCACGGGAAAGGCCCGGAAAACGCGGAGCAGATCCGCGCGCCGGGAGCGGAGCGACCCTCGTCCGCCGCGCCGGGGGAACGCGGCCCCGAGCCGCGGGCCGGGAGCGGAGCGCGCTCTCTCAGCGCGGCGGGGCTCGCCCGACCGCCGTCTCCTCCCCGCGGCCCCTGCCTGTGTCTGGCGGCCGGCGGAGCCCCCGCGGCTCCGGCACCTGCGCTGGGCCCGGATGCCGCCGCCCGCTGCCCTCGGCCGCTCCGCGCGGGGCGGTGCCCGTGCCGGGTCCCGCAGCGCGGCCGCTGCCCCGCCCGCGGAGCTCCCGGAGCGAGCCGACGTGCTTTCCAGGCGGCAGCCGGGGCGCACGCCGTCCGCTAGCGTTACTTCCAGAAACGGCGGAGAGCACGGGTAATAACGACAATAAATAAACGCGAGTACCCAAACATTGCTGCAGGGTGGGTTAGCGCTTGGAAAGCCGTGATTGGAAAGCCTCAATCACGAAAGGGAGGGAAAGAAAAGGTTTGATAAACCAAACATATCTGAAAGCGTTGTAAACATTAGCTTAAAAGAAAGGTAATGCCACATCTTGAACAATTCCTAACACGATGCAACCACCGTGCTCTAAAAGTTTCAGGCATGTCGGTGTATTTGTGAGTACACCTGCCACAGTCCTAGTTCCTCCTAAGAAGTAGGGCACAAAAAAGCAAGCAAGTGATCTGACACGACAAAACAGAATTAGACACCGTTTGCTGTAACAGTATTGTAGATTCCTCCCTGAGGGTCACAGCACAGCGCAGGGAAAAAGGCACAGAGGGAAGTAGGAAAAAATGATCAAGAATCCACATGAGCAGCTTTCAGTTTAAAATACTACAGGTTAGCAAACAGAAGACATTAAATGTACTCAAACGTAGCCTCTGCGCTGTGAACAGTTTACCTGATGAAGACCCTCTCAAAATGTTTGCACGCTTCTCTTTACAAAGACCAGGCACTGTCAGAATTGAGAAGTAAATGATTGGACTTCTGCCTGTACGTGGTGAAAGAAGGTGCTAGAAATCATGCCTATAAGCAAATGTACACAAACACTTTGTTGTGACGGCCCAGATAGCCTCACGGTATTTCCAGGCAGTTGCTTAAGATGTGTTTGGCTCTGTTCTCTTTTCATTTTTCCTTTAAACATTACTGACGTCCACCATCATTTATTAACTCAAAGGACATACAAACGTTTCTTTCAGTGGTACACGTGTGCTCTGCGGGCACTGGAAATAATTACTGAAAACTTTTATACTCAAAACCAATCAACTCAATAACAAACATCCAGTACTAAATTTGAAACACAAACTTCTATTTTTGCACATTTGAGTCAACAGATTCTTAAGTGCAATGATCTTACATGCATGCTTTGGAACAGCACACAGTGCATGCTACCTGCAAAGTCCAGCCAAACTCCTAGGATTCAATCAGCACTCATTATAAGCAGCTACAATACAGTAACACGCTGCTTAAGTGCCGTTATCTAACTGCACTGAGACATCAGTCACAGTAAAACATAGCAACATTGAGAGATTTGGTTTCTTTTATGGAAAACTTCATTTAAATCTTGCCCACACTTTGTTATTTAGAATCAGACTTTCTTCTATACCAGCATATGTTTGGCACAGAAAATGTGCAGCATCAGAGAGCCAGTTATGACTCCCAGATTCTCAACTTCTTTTTTTTCTTTTTTTCTTTTTTTTTTCTTTTTTAAATCAATTGGCTTCAGTGTAACTACAGCAGTGTTGTGCCTGCTCTGCTAACAATTGGTTAGGGATCCGGGGGGGGGGGGGTGGGTATGCCTGCTGAATATCACCAACTGCACACCCCCAGAGAGAGAAAACAGGCAAATTGGGATAGCAGCCAGGTGCATTCCCATTGGGCCAGCAGCACTTGCTACCACCCTGCAGTTACTCAGTTCACTAAAGCATTAATGCTGCTCCATGAATAGCAGCTACTTTTAATTTGTATTAATTTATTATTAACATCTGATACTAAATTCATAAAGCTGATACTAGTCTTTTTCGTAACAGAACAGTATTGAGAACACAGCCAATGAAACATAATGAGAAATAGTTTTGTAATGCGCTCTGAAAACACTTTTCAGGTATCCAGTGGTCAGTACAGCACTCTATGACACCAACAAAAAGTCTGTTTACTTTTGTATTACCAGTGCTGCAGAGCAAACAACAAATTCAATTGCCAGAAGTAAAACTCATTTTAAGATCTTGCTGAGATATTTCTTCCAGTGTTTTCCTAAATTGGTGCAGATTTAGTCATTCTCTTTGTGACCATGCAAAATGGCCCTTATAGGTCATTCCAACCTGCCCCCTTGTTCTGTTTTGTGCCATATAAAGCAGGAAGCAGAGCAGTAGAACCAGTTCTGGGCTGTTCGGGATCCTTATGTCCCAGTGAATCCCACTGCTCAAACCTAACCTGGTCCTTATGTTGGAGCTGCATAGCACATACATGCAGTTCCACCATTTTTTCCCTTGTTGGTTTTGAGGATCTCCCTTACAGGTTCCCTGACTATTCAGAACAGAACTAGGACTCCAAGTTACCGACCAAAACATAATCTGCTGAGGTGCTGACACTGCCACTGGAGCAAAACAAGGTCTCACAGCTATCTGCACTTCTCCACTCTGAGCCCTTTGTGCTACGTGGCCACATTACCCAGCTCACACCAAATCACACAGAAGCACGTTTGCACCACAGAAACTGAGAATCAGCAAACCTTACTTCATCCTCTAGCCTCACAACAATCTGAGGTTTAACAGAAATATGTAAGCACTACATAAGCTCGAACCCATTAATAAAATTTTAATTATCAAACTTGCTTTAAATGACTTCTTTTTGCATGCTCTCTTTTTTCTTGAGGCCCATGTTGTATCAATGCAGAGGTGTCCACATACAGTCTGCCTACGCCTGGGGCTACTAAGCTGTCCTATAACCAAAGGGTTTTACTTCTTCAGCTTTTGCATTACGTGTGCTCTGCACTGGGGGCTACAAAGTGCTGAGGCAGCCTTCAAGGCACACATTTTCACTGATCCAAACACACAGAATACCACTAGAGCAACTTGATGAATAATCAAGTAGATTAAATGACCTTAATTGCTTGCTTTGACACAACCAGCATTAAACAGCTTTTAAAGACCATTAGAGGCTATTCATAATCTTTTTATTACAGCGAGTGTCACAAGCTTCCAGTGAGATCTGAGTTCTGTTAAACACAACCCTACAAAGTTAATTTGCAAAGCCACTTTTCGGTAGCATTCACGTGCACTTTTAACAAGGTAAGCACTTATCAAAACCTGTTCAACTGAATAAAGAAAACTTCAAACACTGATACCTCCTTCCTCAACATCTGCCAAGCACGGTGTTTTCCTTTTTCTAGGTGAGAACGCCACTGTAAAAAATCCCTCCAACACCTCAGTGCGGCTGCCACACACAGCCGCGTTTCTGAGTGACACCACAGAACTCCTGTGTCGATCAGTAAAGCTATATGGGGACTCAGGCTTTAGTCATTTTCTCACATATGCGATTTTTTGTCAAGGGAGAGCGTTAAATACCGAATGACGGGACGGTGCGAAGCTCCCTGGTCAAATACAGTCAGTTCTTGACTTAATAGAACATTTGACTTCAGAACAGTTATTTTTATAGGCTTTTTTTTTTCCCCTCCAGGAGTCTTTCAGATCTCATAACTTAATAACAGAAAGACTGGAAAGCGTAATACTTTTCGAAGCGTCTGATCCTGAGGTCCTTTTCCATCCTAGACGACGCCGCGATTCTAACACCCGGATAATCGTCCCTCCTGCTTTCACGGGCAGTTTTTTTGGAGGTGGAGTGGCGGAGTGATCACACACCCCTACTCGACAGCGCACCACAGACCTCGGGCTGGAAAGCAGCGCGCCCCGCCACAGCCAAACCCGCGCTGCGCCACCGCGCTCCACCTGTGGAGGCACCGCCCGCAGCTCCGCCCCGCACAGCCGCCCCTCCAGCCGGTCGCCCCGCGCTCCCGCCCTCCTACCCATCCTGCTCCGCGCCCAGCGGCTGATGGCGGCGCCGCTCGGGGCGCTGAGGCGGGCTCGGGGCTGACTGACGTGTGTTTGTAAACACTGCGAGGCCGTGGGCGGTGCGCCCCGCCCCAGCGTCCCGTGAGGGAAACGCGGCCGGGGAGAGCTGAGGGGCGGGGCGGGCTTTGCCGACAGGGTTACGGCACCCTCCCTAGCACCCTGTTGACAATTGAGGCTAAAGCGCGTTTTCTTGGTTTCTAAAAGCAGTTTTTTGAGGCGGGACCATCGCACTCGAGCGGGTTTGGGAAGCGAGAAGTCGACTCCCGGAACTACAACGGGGCTGAAGCAGACGCTGCTGGGAAGCGATCCCTGCCGCCTCGCGTCAATAACGGCAGAAGCCGAAAATTCAGACACAGGCTCTAAATTGAAAGCATCCCCTCCGCCCTCGGAGGATAATTATTCACAAAGCGGAAGCTCTGAGAACCGACACCACAACAGGGTTTTGCAAAAGCCGCAGCAGCAGCTGCATGGTAACCGGGAATGCAGAACTCTCACTGCTTTCGTGTGCTTCGCTGTGGGATCCTAAACGCGCCCGACTCCATTTGTGCTGTCAGGATACGTCAGACCTGAAGCATTACTGTCTAAAACGCTGTGGCTTTTTTTTTTTTTTTTAGTTCACTGAGAGTTCAGACTGAGCTTTTGCTATGCAGACACAGTTGCAGATATTCGAATAAAATGACATAACTTGCCACGAAAACTTAAGATGGGCTGGCACTTCTCTAATAGAGAAACAGCACCGTGAGAATACACTGGTCCATTCACCACAGCGATAGAATTTTTACCCTTCCTTTGCTTCAAACTGAACTTCTCTTCTGTTTCCTTCCAGCCATCCTTCCTCCCACATCACATGGCTTTATGATATGGTGTTGTATTAATGAAACAGATCAAGCTGCCAAGGTTGAGCTTATTTGAAACAGATGTTTTTGGCATCTGAAGGTGGAAACTGCCGTGGTACCCCTGTAGTACATGGCAGATACAAGTCCTACCAAAACAGTAACACAAGTTGTAGTCATAATGGCAGAAAAAACAACCAAGGAAGTAGTGGAGAGACTAAGACAGAGAAACCAAGCGATAAAACGGTTTACATCAGTCAAAATCAGTGAAGAATTACAGAAGTGTGAACAACCTATACAAAACAGCCAAAGGCAAATTAAAACCAACACCAAGTGTGATTAGCATCAGTAAAATAAATATACTTTAAAATCTATTTATAATAGAGCATTCTCGTTTAGATCTGTCATTTCAGAAGAGAAATGAAGATTTTATCAAAATCAGTTTTTTGTTCTGATATTTAAAAAAAAAAACAGTGCTATTTCCCAAGCCAACAGAAAACCACCAACAAAAGACATATTGTCTTACGCGTCTGCTTTTTCTGAAGTATTTAACTAGTCCCAATGAGTGATTAGCCACAGAAACACTTGCACAAAGGTTAAGAAATTGCAATTGCTTTCAGTAGTGAAGGGACAAAATAACACAACATGGCAAAAGAAGTGAGAAAAATCTCATGTTTCATTAACAGACATTAGTAAGATTCTTATATGGTAGAAAATTGGATTATGATCCAATTTCAAAACCACTGATTAACAGATACTATAAAAAAATAGAATAACTGCAAGATTTTTCATATCTGTATGTAGTATTCAACATTATTATTTTTAATAATGTAGCCAACGCCTGAAAAAACTTAGAATAGTATATTTTTATCCCATTGCTAGGTACATACAAACTCTAACAAGAAGGGCTGTCTGGAAAAAAGAAAAAGACAACAACCAGGGAAGCCAATTTATATGTATTAGAAATAATCAAGAATGTTGATGAGGAAAGATGTCACTTCTGTATTTTCACCTGGGTCACACATCATAACTGCTCTAAAGGTTAATCCCTCAGGGAAAACCACAACAAAATATGAGAACAGTTTCCTTCTTTAGATATTGCGAACGCCAATACGTAGTCACTGGCATATCAAGAACAGGAGAAAATGAAACCCAGAAAATGAACTCTCAGCCTTCAGAACACTGATGAGGGTTAGAGAACAACCAACCAGCAATGTGGTGACCACCCATTACTGACAGACTTCCAACAGACAAAGGAATAAAATTCTCTCTTCTGAGTGTTCACAAAGACCTCCCATATTTCAACTACTCTACCTGTTTATTTTGCTAATTGAATTTGTCTGTGGTTAACATGAGATGACGCTGCTCTATTTGCATTTCATTCTCAGAAAAGGAACTACACACAGGCAATATTCAAATCAGCAAATAAACAACACCCTTTATGAATGGGATCTGAAGTTTCTCACTCGAGTTCCTGTCCGACATTTATTATACAGCACTTTGCAAAGCAGACATGGCCAAGAGGAACTGCCTGTCTGGACAAAATGGAGCAGGAGAACATGAAACAATTCCTTAATTGTACAGTTGTTTTACTTATTTGATAACTGAAGAAGACACAAAGATGTGTCAGGGAAGATGTGTCAAGCACGTTTCTCCACAAATTAGTAGGAGAAAAAAGCTTTCTCAAGAGAGACTATGGAATGCTAACATAATAAATAATATCAAGTACAGATATTTAAAACTATTTTGAGGCTAGGCTATAGAAATGGAGGGAAAAACTGAAACATGCATCAACTTTATAGCATAGTATGTACACAGCATAAAGCTGTTTATACAACCTGAAAGCTGCTGAATACAAAACCTTTGCAGTTTACTACTGAAAACACAAGATGGTAACAGGGCAACCATAACACCTAAATATGCCGAAAAAAATAGTAATTTTCTAACAGGAACCCCCCAAGGAGGAGAAATAAATTTGACATGCTAGTAGGTTGCAGCTCAAGTATGTTTATTTTCCTCTCTCTCAAGGGCACAAACTTAGAATTGAAATCAGTCAGCTTTTACACATCATCATCAATTTATCTAATTCAAAATATTTTTTTCAAAACATCTCCCCTTGAGAGTCTTAATTTTAGAACATGCCTGTAAATAAATCTGCTACAGAAGTCCTACACTGCAGACTGTTCTCATTTTCTTGTGGTTGGTCAGTGCTGGTTGATGACAACGAAGTTCAGCTAATACAATGCCAGCAACTCTGTGGGTTAATTAGTGTGCTGGCAGGATCCAGTGAGTCTCAGTTTACTATTTTGTTATCCCCATCACACCATAAAGACAATTTCAACCAAAAATGTCATTAACTTTGGTTAATAAAACTCCCCCAACTCCACCTCTCCAAGAAAAACCAAAACCAAAACCACCACCCAAAAACACATAATGAGATCGGTATTATCAGGAATCAAACTGATTACCAATATAAGCACAGTTACAAACTGATCTGTAACCAATAACTGTGAATTTACTTTGTCATAAACTCCTGCAGAGATTCTCGGCAATGTTTTTTTGTGGTCAGCGGTGGTCTTGCCTGACTGAACAAGGGTGGGTGTCTGTGTGTTTTACTTCCTCTTTTAATAGAAATGCTGATCAAAATACAAAATAAAACCTTTTTTTTTTTTTTTTTTTTTCCCAAATTTCACACTACTCTCAAGAAAAAGTGTTGCTTGCTGTCAGGTTGGACATGCTCTGATGGTTGGCATTAGGAACTCAGTTGGTGTTAGTATGACAATCCCCTTAAGAACTGCACTTCTTAGCACATCAGCTCAGAGGCCTTATTTTTTTCGATAGCCCACACATAACCAAAGCACACTTCTGTAATGTCACAAGATTCATACACCCTCACTCTTTCATTTCTCCATTTTGATTACTCAAAAAAGGAAATACAGGTAAAAGCATACTTCCTATAATTAACATCATTAAGTTTTCAAATATGCCTAGATAACATTTTCCATTCATAATTTCAACATTTTCTGAAGATCTGACACCTGTGATTCTTTCCACCTTTACATAAACAAAAAAATGTAAACGTAGCTCAAAATCTCACTCCATCCATGTTCTTTTTTTGCAAGAAAAAACCCAAAGGCTAGTATTTTCAATATGGGAGTGGCAGGAATCACTGAGGCTTTTAGCAAATAACAGCACAAGAGGGGAAGAAAAGCACATACCACAATCACAGACATAAAGTGTACTATTATTCATCACTCATCCATCTTAACTCCGTTGTGAGCCAGCAGAAGGGCTGAAGTTGGCAGAAAACTGTTAGTTAAACATCCAGAAAGCACAACTCAGAACAGAAACTGTAACTGAATAAAACAAGATTAGAATGGAAGGAAGGAGAGGAGAAAGAATATCCGGACAGCCAAAGTTGTATCTAATCACCATTATTTGTCTTTTCAAGGCCAAATGCATAGTTTAAATAGAAATCTTGCTATCTTTGAGACCTCATGGTTTCCATGTACCATTAACTGCATTGTCACCACGCTGTATCTTGGAAATCACCTGTGCCACGTTCCACAATTAAAAAAATATCTGGATAATAACAGAATACTGTCCTGTTAACAATACCAGAAAGTAATCAGTTTAGAAAAAAGTACTTAAAAACAGCATTCTGAAAGCTCATAATTTTAAGTTCAAATGTTAATCTCCAACTTCCAGTGCACAACGGGTTTTTAATTTGTCACAAAGTAGGTATATTTGTCTAAAAATACCAGAATAATTTGACATAATAGTTTAAGTAACTGGATCAGGTTTTTTTCCTCATTGCTTTTATGAATGAGTGCGAGATTAAGAAGTATTTCTTGTCAAAGATAAATATTTAGCCAAGAGTTCAATGGTCGTGTCATTTCCTTCTCTTGCCACTACTTCCATCCTTACAGCACCTCCCATTGTGCCAGCAAACATTTGCTGGAGTGAAAAACCTGATTAAGAAAATGACAGAAATGGAAAAAAATAAAAAAAGACAGCATCATTTTGAGGGTGAATTTTTGCAGCCAGGTGAGTTCCACTATTCAGTTCAGCACACAGACTCACAAATTGTGAAACAGAGGTAGAGGCCAAGCCCAGATACAGGAGGGGAGCACAGCAGCTGCGTCAGCAGCGCTGCTGAAATGTGAGCCCTGCCAATCTGCTGCAAACACACATCAGCCTCTCCATTCAGGAGCTGTATTCCTGTTCCCTGAATAGATAGCCTTGTAATAAGCATACGCTCCTGATATGAAAAGCTTACAGGAACACTATGTACACTGACTGCACCATTTTCAGCCTTTGCTCAGAGATCATCTTCTGGCCAGACTCTATGACATTTACTATCTTGAGGAAAAAAACAACTGTACCTTATTCTCAGATGTGCATTTGCTCTAAACTCAACCTTGAAATAAAATCGTGCAATTCTTTATCTTATGGCCAGACTTAAAAAAAAAAAAAAAAAAAAAAAAAAGCCATTTCAAAACTATTTTAGATACAAACAGACAACAGCTACCTGACTCACAGCAATGGTTAACATTTCTTCTGTACATGAAAAAACATGATGTTGTGTGTGCAGCTGCCTTACTGCACAAAACCTCACAAAGGGCGTTCTTGAGGTATTTGTATTCAAATCCACACTTGTTCAAGCTGACAGTTGAAACCACAGTAACATATTGAATTGCAAGTTTCAGGATGTTAAGAGGCAAAAAAGGTTTTTAACTGTGAGAAAAGATTCTGGGATACACTATATATGTTGCAGTTATCCACAAACAGTGATTGAAAAATGACACAAGTATCTGAGCTGCTCTGTGCTGAGTTCAAGTCTGATCAGATCAGCACCCAAAACACCACTGCGATGCACCCAGTCAACCTGAGATTATCATATAATGGAGTTTTTAAAGAAGAGCATCAGATACTGGTATAGTTACAGGCCCTAACCTAAGCCCATCACTTAAGCTGGCAAGGTTCTTCCTATGTGACAATTTCACAGACTATAAAGATGCTCTACCACTGAGGATGGAGAGAAGGAACAGGAAGACACACTC
Source organism: Chrysolophus pictus (assembly GCA_037305975.1). Classification (NCBI taxonomy): domain Eukaryota; kingdom Metazoa; phylum Chordata; class Aves; order Galliformes; family Phasianidae; genus Chrysolophus; species Chrysolophus pictus. The sequence goes on along the minus strand of CM074593.1, from coordinate 7,510,164 downwards.
ACTTGAGAGAGGCAGAATATCCTGTCTTAAAAAACAATTACTTCATAAGTCAATAGCTTTAAGATGTCCAACCCCTCCCCCTTTTTTCTTTTTGCAAAATACGTGTGTGCATTTTTTTGTTATTTTTTTTAAACTTAACACATTACAAGGCAAAGAACAAACGTAACTTAAAATCAAGCTAACCTTTTTAGGTAGCATATCTCCATCCTATATACTGTGATTTTTCAGTGCCTCTACTGCATATTCAGAACACATTCACCAAAACATTTTCATTGATACAAATACAACTTGATTGCAAAACCAAACATGATAGTAATGTAACAAAGACAACTTACCACAGTGTGTGCAGTTACATCACTTCAAAGTACATCCTCTTTTAGGGTCAGACAAAATAAGGTCTTTCTGGCACGTCTGAAATATTTTCAATGTGCACACATTTTGTTTAGCACAGATAAAACTAATATGTTTGGTAATTGCCTGCAGTTGTATAGTTTAGGCATCCAAACAAATATATTTCAAGCATCCCCATACTGTCAAGTCACGTATCTTGAAAGACTGCTACAAGAGCAAAAAAACCAATACATATGCATTACTGTTTTCCTTTTTCTATGAATCTTAAATCCTGAGTCCTATGCTCTATTAAACATTTCAAAATGCTGTATAATATTCAACATTTTTTGAGATGTAGCTCGCCAAGGTCCTGAGTAGCCTGATCCAAACCTGGAGCCAGCCCTATGATGAGCAGCAGATTAGATGAAATGTGTCTCAGAGGTTCCTTCCAACCCACATTCGTGCACGATTTTATAAACAGAAAGTGGGAACATTTTTATACACAGATGAATGCACAAACATTCCAGCCCTTTTTCTAAATACCCTAGCCAACCTATAGATAGATTTACAATGAGTATGCATGTGAAGCAAGATTACAGACATCACTGAATGGCAGTCCTACCTCGGTATGTTAAATACATATCAGTTTTCATTTATGCACATGAAAACTACAGAAGGAAGTACTACTTTATGCTCTAAATCAGAAGGCAAAGATCTGACACCTCTTACACCTATGAGCTCTATCTGATTTTAGAAGCATCCTGTTTATCTGTTGAATCCTCAACTTAATGAAAACAGAAGCCTGACTACCCAGAAATTGACTCCTGTAGTGGTGAGGAATCACTCTGGAATTATAGAGGGATGAAATAGGAATTGCTTCTGCTGTCAGAAAAGGGAGGAAGCAGGCTTGTCCTGAGCCAGGTAACCACTTGTACCACAAAAAAAAAAGTTTACATCCACCATTCCTCTTTAACTCACGTTTCATTCACACATCTCAAACTGAAACTCTACTATTCATTCCTACATTTGCCATTCCTCCTTTGATGTGACTTCCTTTCTGCCATCCACTGACCAGTATTTTCAGCAGTGACTCATGAGAACGTGCTTAACATTACACACTGCTGAAACTCTGCTGGGTTGATTTAGAAACCCAGAAAATATGTCACTAGTAACAGACATGGGACTTGAAACTCTCTTGGAAAAAAAAATGAAGTATCATCATCACGTTTATGATGGTATTCCGTCTTATAAAAATCTTTCTTACAGACAAGCAATCATGCCTTACAAAAGTTACACTTGGAATTTACTCCTGTTTTACTATAGGATTAAAAGAAAGAAACAACTTGCATCTACTAAACCTGATGAACTCAGAATAATTGCAGATTTTCTGCATTCCTTTGACATTCTTAAATAACGTGGTTCTGCTTCCTCGTGAACATTTGGTTGCATGATGAAGCCTCATACAGGTATTCAGAGCTGAAAAATTAAACAGCCATTCAAAATAGTAAGAACACAGCACATTGAAATGCTATCGTTTTCTAGAGTAGCCTACTGGAGAGCCTCACATCCTAGTTCTCCTTCACCTCCTTCCACCCTCTCTCTGGTGTCTGTAGCTACCTACAAAACTGCTTAAAGACATTCACAAGAGCTGCTTGAAATAAATTTATCTCAGATGTTGTAGATCACCTTTCCTGATAAAGAAAAAGCACATCAAGTTTTCATGTAACAGTAAGTTATTTAGCTAAAAGCACGATAGTTGTTGCTTTAAAAAAAAAACACAACATAAACAACTTCTTGCCAAGGCAAAATAGTAAGATACAAGGTTAGTATGAAAATGAGTGTATTGTAAAATCTTTGGCTAATAGTTGGAATTTAAATTTCAACACAAAACCTGTTCTTATTTGGATAGAAGCTTCCTAGTTATGTAGTTAATCACGTTTCAGAAAGGTTTAATAGAGCCACAATCCTAAGAAAAGCTAACAGGACAGTCAGTCCACATTATAAATACAACAACATCATCAAATCTGTGTGTTTTACAGCTTTTGTTTACCTTTCACTACAAATTCATATGAAAAATTTCCTTCTAGTACTTGTGTTAGAAATTGATACATGGCATTCCTAAGAGCTCGATTATTTTGCTTAATTATTCCGTGTTTTAATTCCTCCATGTTCTCACCCACCACTGGAGCAGCAGCATGACCAGTATTTAGTTCTTACATTTGAACACAATCTAGTTCAGCAATTCCCATAGACCCACAGCTGCAGAAAAACTGACTGTGCTGTTAATATGTTGGACAAAAACAGAGGCATTGCTTCTCTAATTCTCAGCAGGAG